>CM060910.1:921718300-923019800 GCA_030737875.1 Allium sativum
GATGTTAAAACATATGTAAGTCATGTATATACATGTGCTAGTTTATGTAATCTTAATCTACATGTTTAGATCCTTATGCAAGTTCACATCTTTTAGATCTACATGCAAGTTCACATCCTATTGTTTAGATCTATATTTTAGATCTATAGTAGTACATAGTTATGTAAAGTTTATGCCCTTTTGCCTATGCTAGTTTTGTATGGGAATCATATGCTAGTTTGTATGAGATTTATATGCAAGTTAGGTAAAAACCCAAATCCATACATACAAGCTCACACTTACATGATTAGATCTATGATTAGATCTATGTTTAGATCCATTATAATACATAGTTTATGTTAGGTTGTGGTTTATATGCCTATACACTATGCAAGCTCACCTTTATGCATATAGATCTATACAAATCACCTTGTGCATAAATTAGTCCATGCTATTTTATTGTTTTATATATGTAAGTTATGAATTATGCAAATTATGCCAATCATGCAAGTTTATCTTTTTAGATCTATTTTTATGTTGTATGCAAGTTGTGATATTTAGATCTATTTTTATGTATTGTGCAAATTGTGATGTTTTTATAAATTAGGATATTTGGTAAGCCTAATATATTCCATAAATTACACATACGAATAACGCTGGGATTGGGTAAATATTAATAATTGGCATAACGAGATTAGTGTATATTGCCTTAAAGGCATATAATTAAAATTTTACATTAATTAGCATAATTAATATGCATAGAAATCATGACCATAATTTAAGTGACAATTATGGACGTAGATTAGGGAATAACATTTAAATATTAATGTTAATATTGTGAATTGTCATAAATGGCCTTAAAAGGCATATATTTAATTAGAGACATTAATTGGTATAATTTGAATACCTGACATTTATGGACATAATTTAGGAGACAATTATGGACATAAATAAATTTGGGAATTATTTACAAATTTGAATAGGGACATTAATTCAAATTCGGGTAAAAAGATTATATGTAATAATCAATGCCTATGACATGAGGTTGGACTCATTTGTGGTGTAAGACTGCGCTGACCCGCCCGGCAAATCCAGCAACCACAAATGGTAGTCTAATGTGAGATGTCATAGGCCCAAATTAAATGCATGACAATTGTATGGGCACGAGGTTAAGCCGTTTGTGGTGTGAGACTGCCCGGACCCGCCCGGCAAATCCAGCAACCACAAAGGGTGGCCTAATGTGAGAGGTCCTACAAGGTCACAGTAGTAATAAACTAAGTAACACTTAACCAAGATAAACATGTAAGTGAGACATGAGGGTTAAGCAGGTGCCTTGGGTGGCTTGTGAAATACGATTAGAAACACTTAACCAAGATAAACATGTAAGTGGGACATGGGGGTTAAGTAGGTGCCTTGGGTGGCTAGTGAAATATGATTAGAAACACTTAACCAAGATAAACATGTAAGTGGGATATGGGGGTTAAGTGGGTGCCTTGGGTGGCTTGTGAAATACGATTAGAAACACTTAACCAAATGGAAACATGTAAGAAGACATGAATAAGAATGGGGTTAAGTAGGAAAACTTTAGTGGGGGCCAAGCATAGGTGGAAAGCTTGTGTCAGGCATGAGGGCCCTTTTCAAACTAGTAACCCATTTAGTATCTTTGTGAGCTCGACCCAAGTCGAGGACGGGGCACGCTTACTGGGTTTGATTGTAAGAGGTCAAAATAGGTTAGCGGTGGCAACGCAAGTCCAACGGGGTCATGTGCGTGCATGGGCCAGGGCTGGTAGGTTACACGTTGTTGCATCGTATAGGTATAAGTCGTGTATCCTTGAGTTGTATCCGGTTGCCACTGTGGGTAGTGATACACCCACTGTGGGACCAGCACAGATATCTACGAGTTAGGGAGCCGATCGAATGTGGAAGGTAGTAGGTACGACTAGTGGAGATAGGAGCAGGAGACACCTATGACAGCAACTAGGAGTACAGCTACCATATGATAAATATTGTAATTAGAATGAGGAGGGTAGTGGGCACCACTAGTGGAGATAGGAGCAGGCGGCACCTATGACAACAGCTAGTGGTACACAAAACTACCATTATTATTATCACTTATGTTCAGTAGGCGGGATCAACTTCTAGGGTGACTAGTGTTGGTGCAGTATGGTAATTATCCTATAGTGTTGGAGGCGCAATTAACGTTATCTTATTCCTCTTGATTGCTTTGTCAAACCCACTTGTTTCACAGTCATTCCTTGTTTTACCAGCTTATGCCTTATCGTAGTTACTTTAATAATTATATTGTTAAAGTTATTGTACTCGCCAGACTTTATGTCTGACCCCCTTTGTTTTCGCCTCTTTTCTTCCTCCCTCCCCCCCGGTTCTCAGGGTGGGACTAGTGCTAGCGGAGCTTGATTTGGATCGCTTTATCTCTTTTGGAAGTGCTTGGATTGCTGAAAGTACAGTTTAGCTCATCTCTTTATGGATACTTTTGTTGGGGTTATGCCTTTTAATTTTATGTACTCTGATTTTGTCAAGATGGATATTATGTACTTGACTGTAGTCATTGGCCTTTGAAGTTGTTGTAATCAAACTATTTTTCACTGCAATAAAAGTTGTTTTAAATTTTTAAGTACTACTTTATATTTGTCTTGTTGTTAAGTTTCTGTTCTATACACACAAAAAATGCTCCATGGAAGTTAATGCATTCCCTTTGTGAGTGACATTAATGGACGTGGGGTATTACAGAAGGAGATTCAGATATTTTGATTTGGGGAAGAGATTTAATCGGTTGTTAAAAGAGAAAGGAGGAGAGAGTCTTTATAAATGAAAAGATGGATAGTTAGAATAGGAAGTTTAAGGGATAACGTGTGCAGCCATTTGAACGTGTCTCCTCAGATACCAAAAGAACCAGACATGATTCACCGATTCAAATTTACATAAATGTTAATGCTACAATTTTATTTATTTTGTAATACATCATGTGTGGATTGGAATAAAATGGTGGCTTCAGGTTGGAATCAAAGGAGACAAAAATGTAAGCTTAGGAATGGCATGCATTACTGGAAGTGGTTTATATATGGGAAATTTTATATACATCCACAAGTTCTATCACTTAATCCATCATAAAATTTAGGAAGAGTACCTCTTTTAATGAGGTTAATAATTAATTATATTTGATTAGTTTATCCACCGTATTTTTACCTTCTTCTCACAACGTATTTTTATATTCTTCTCACGCGGTTTCTCCTTGTTTCCATACAACATACGATTTATGGACATGATTTGTGTTAAAAGAAGGAACATCAAAGATTGAACTGGTTTTCATGTGTGTGTGGTGCAATATTAGTTGTGCTAATACTAAAAGCAGAAACCATGCTTGTGTGGTGCTTCCAGCCCACGCAGGCTACTTTTCATGGAGTACAACCATGGCAGGGTCAACATAACCTACAAAAGTTTGCTTTTTGCGTGAGCTTCCTGTAGTCGTGGCCTCCATTGCTTCCTGTCGTTAACCATGCCTTTTTATTCCTTTTTCTTTAAAAAAAGTCATAATCATGTAAAAGCACAAAACTGAAAACATCTTTACAAGATAACGCTTGGCAAGACAGCGCAGAAAATATATTCCATCTCACGGAAAATCTACTACCGCCAGCTGCCAGTGAGTATGTTGTGCTTCCAGAAGTAGTTCATAATATCAATCCGTTTGGGCTTCTAAGTGAACTAAATCGTATGCTGCATGGAAATAAGGAGAAACCGCGTGAAAATAAGATAACTATACGTCATGAGAAGAAGATAAAAATACGGTGGATGAACTAACCAAATATAATTAATTATTAATCTCATAAAAATAGGTACTCTTCCTGAATTTTAGGGTGGACTAACTGATAGAACTTGTGGATGTATATCAAATTTCCCTTTATATATTCTCTATTTGTCTCTTTTATTACGAAGGTGTTATGCATAAAAAAACATGCATTAAATAATAATGAAGGGAAGAGGCATAAAGGAAGGGAGAGTATGGAATCACGTTGTAGTTAAACGCATGCATGGAAATGTTCAGGTTCAACAGTTGTAAGAAAAGATATTGGAAGGGTTAATAACGTGCATGCATGCTTGGGAAATAAAATGGACTAAATGTGTCCACTTTAATAAATAAAATTAAAAATGGGTGGTGTAGAAAAATAAAAGAACGGGTTTTGCAGACCCAAAATGTCTAGAAAAATATGAGGGATCCGAATATGGGCACTTCGAACTCAAATGGCTATGTTTCAAAAATGAACTGCGCAAGCCTTTTAAAAATTTAAGCGTGAACCAAGCACTGAAACTGACAAATAAATATATTGCGCAAATCAGCGCGATGAGACGGACACAAGGATATTAGTTTGCAGTGACAGGATGCTCCGTTCAAAAAGGCATTACGAACCGCTTTTAAAAAGAAAAATGGCACGAGAAAACAATTAAAAGGAACTCGAAACCTCCGAGTTCCGCGAAACGAATTTCACCATTGGATTACTGACATCGAATAGAATATTTTTCATGTTTATCCGAACTAGATTCAGAGAGGTTACAAAATCATTAAAATTTGAATTGATATGCGCAGTTTTGCACTGAAAATTGCGCGATTGACAAACATTCAAATTTTCCGATGAAATTAATTTCTACGCTATGTCTGGTTAGACGCATCTCAATTTTTTTTTCGGATTTTCATTTTTATATTACATTTTCATTTTTGTTTGAGATATATCGGTTGCCGCTACCGCAAATTATCGTCAAAAGCTGATTCAAACGAAGTGATTAAAATTTGTCGTTTTCAATATAAAATTATTTAAATTACTTCTAAATGAAAATAACAAAATATTAAAGATAAACATTTCATTATAAATCAATTTCATGTTTTAATTTCCTAAGTAAATTCAAATTCAACTAAATAAACTCGAAATAAGATTGAAATTGAAAATTATATTCATATCAAATCAAATTGATTCGTTATATAAAACCAAAATAAATTTAGTTTTTAATTCATAATCAAAATAGTTATAAAAATATAAACAAATGAGTTCTAAACGAATAAAATAAAATCAAAATTTAAAATAAAATACACTTAAAATTCCGGGTTGTTACAGATGTGATAAAAAAAGCTGGATATGTGGGCATGATGAGATCCATGTTATTACAGTTTCTTATCTTTTTATTGCATGATGTTACTATCATTATTATAATAATTAATTTTTAGTTGTAAATTAGGTTTCCATCATGTCTGGATAGGACTTACATATGTATTTTATTTGTAGTAATATTGCAGAAACAACCCAGGTTTTACAGAAAGGTCATCGTGCTATATTTTGTTGGTCGCTTGCACGTTTTTGTAAATATTAATTCCATTTCTACTACAGTTGAGTACACTATAGTAAAATTCTGTGTTATGATATTTATAATGTGGAATTCTTGCTTGGGACTTTTCGTGCTAGATTGTAAAGAAAAATAAATCCTGCGTTATAGAAGTTATAAGATATTCACAACAACATAATTTGTTATATTTTCTTACCTTTGATTGTATCTCTGCTCATCCTTTATTGCATCTGCGTTATTGCATGTTGCAGTGATTTATTACTTTTAAAGGAGGGATGATGCAAGTTTTCATGTTTCAAACCACTGAAAGCTTTTAATGTTGATCACATATCTCTGGATATTTAAGTGTTAGTTGATTATTTTTTATATATGTTCAATTATTTTTAAAATGGTCTCATTCACATTTTGATAAATGGTTGATATGTGCTAATATATGAATTAAAAAGAAATATTACATACGAGTTAAACTTATTTTGTAAAATTCAAAAAATCTTGCAAACGTTGTTATTATCAACCTCTTCTACATACGTCTTGTTGTACTTTTTGTTGTTTTTCAAAAATAATGACACTATTTTGAATTACTGCTGTACTAGCATATTCAGTTAAATTAGTTGCATTCAACCATCTACAACTTCAATGCGATATTTAGTATCGAAGATGAATAAATTTTAAAAAAGGGAAAAACTAGTTCGGTTAGACCCAAATTTATTTTTTATATCATACTTAACAAATTTAGCCATCAAGTTCTATGTTGATAATATGATATAAAAGATGGTGATTGCATATCCGAGTGCAACCACGTACAAGGGTCACTGTTCGATATGCTATAACTTAAAAATATGATAACGTGTTGTATACGCATCTAAATCTATATTTTAGTGTACATAAGCGTGTCATGCAAGATATACATATGCTTTGTACTGAATAGTCAATGAATACCGACAAGTTTTTAAACAAACCAAATAATTAAAATTGATTAAATGAGGAACAAATACTAATATGATGTACATTTTATTCATACACTTAGCATTTTAAACTAATCAGCATCAAATATATTGTTAACGAAATGACCAACCTCTGAAACTTAACTTCGTACACATTAAATCTTCATGGATCCTTTTTTTAATAAGTCAAAGATATCAATGATATTACGATCATGGACTTCCAATTTACATTATGTAACCTACAAAAAAAAGGAATGTTGTACTCGGCAATTGAAAACACATTTGAAGAATAACAATCCATGCGCGGAGCACATGCCATCTCCACGCGAGGAGCGCGTGCCACGATCACGCGCGAAGCGCATGCCATCACCACGTGCAAAGTGCATGTCGTTACGCTCATATTATAAATTACAATGTCAGACATCCATCCATTTACTAGTTCGTTCTGGGTCTGAACGAAACTGAAGGCACCTTATTCCTCGCCCAATAAAGAAGTGAGACCCTTGCAAATCCAGATAATCAATAAGTACGTCCGGATCACTGCCACTTATAACTTCATTTTGGGTGTACACTCCAATCGTAACATCACCATTAAATCCAAATGATGTGAAGATCCCCTGTCTTCAACCACCCTCTTCAAATATTCTTGAATATTCGTCGTATAGTTATTCAAAATGTGTTGGAACCCGGTCTTTCCTAAATAACTAGCGCATCTTTACAATAAATTGATATATAAAATAATCATGAGTCTCATTCCAATTCGGAATATTCTTTTACTCAAATCATTTTCTTTAATTCGGGTATACCGCTTTAAATCATATCAAAGATTTACATTCTTTAAACTCTTGTTAAAGCTTTTCCTTGGAAAACATTTCAAAAGATTATAAAATCTCATTTCACAAACTTAACTCAAATCAAGTTTTCTATGCTTTATCAGGATTATTGAATCCCACGTAAAAGGTAATTTCTCAAATCATTGTCTGATTCTCATCCTACTCATCCCATGGAGAAAAATTATAACGACCTGCAATTTTGATCAGTCTAAGTCGGTAATTAAACTAATTCAGAACATTCTACACGATAGCTCGTTATTAGCTTACAGGGTTTAGCAGAAATAAACACAAAATCACAGTGCACAAATATATGCAATGGAATAAATTTAAATATATAATATCAGAGTTGTACAAATTTTCCTTATACTATGGAAGAAAATAAAATATGTATACATAAGTTTCAAAAATAAAATTTACGGCTTTGTCGAGTGCATTCACATACGCATCTTGAGTCTTCACGTTCCTTTCGGCATTACATTGGTACCACATACTTGCTTTTACGACCACCCTCTCGAGTTCACAGCCAACCCTTCAGGGTTGAAAAACCTAGTCCCGTTATACGTGGTATCATAGCTTTGGTTTATACAAAGCTATAAGGTACGACATATTTGAACAAAAGATAGGACTCATCAGAGTTATAATATCTCATTAGAGATAGGGTTAGAAATGCCCTAGAATAAGATTCTGGAGTATTGTGTTTGAGAGATCGTCTTCTGAAATCTATATAAATTATTTTGAAACCTGAGGGAATAAAGTATATACGGTGTTCGATGTCTGGATGTTATCCGTGATATATACTTTTGCGCAATGTATTCGGTGTATGTTGTCTGGATGTTAACCGAGAGATACTTAGCTTCGTGTCCTCCAATGATCTTTCGTTTCAGGAACCATCATGTTGGAAATCCAATCTCCAATACGAGCCCATGCGATTTTGATTGTATACCTATATGTCAATATAACCAATTGGGACTATGGGGGCTATGATTCTATATTTATTTGCAAAATGATTTTTCGACACTATGTACTAATTAATATATTAAAAGAGGATTTTACGTGTTAAAGCATTTTTGGTTATCATATGACAAAACTCGGCCATCTGGTGTGCATTTGCATTGTGTGATAAGGGACGAGCTTATGATAGCTTAATTTTCCAAAGTCATTGTGGATTTCTGTGCATGGGAATTCACATGGAGTAAACCCATTCCGCTTTAGCGACGTGGTCCGGTGAATTTTCCCAACCTTAAATAAACCTGAATAATAACTATTTTTAGTTCTCACACTAGTCCCATGACTGACCTGGAGTTTATTGTTCCCTTACCTAAACTCTAGGTGCTCATATTTTTGCACCGGCAGTTAGTAGTTTAGTTTGTAGGTTTAGTTTCGGAGCTGGATTCTGGTTGGAGCTAGAGTCTTATTTTGGTTTTACTTATTCCGCTGTGAGCATTTGTCTTCCACTGTGTTTATGTTGTACTCTGATTACTTAACTCTGGTGTAAAATTTCTGTAATGAAATAAAAAGTTATGTTATTTTTGTTTGAATAGGTTAGTACCCATAACCATCCGTCTTTGTAAACGATCTAAGTTTGTTTATTTACCGACGAGAATCGGGCAAAAAGGCAGGTCGTTACAAAAATTGGTAGTACTCCATATCTAATATCCCTCGTATTTTGGCAATTTTAATTACCTTCTTTCATCTCCAATCCGATTGAAGATTTCAATTATCTTTACGGGAAAAGCATATTTATCCTAAACCTAACCCGTTCATTGATCATTGATTAGGATAGATTATTTTTCTTTGATTCATACCTCTAACTCAAAATCATACTTACGATTTCTTATTCATATCGTTATGGAAAATCGTTCATATTCTAGAATTAATTCTTGATTGCATAATGCCAAGAGTAATATATCAAGTGTGTGACCCTGAAGGCCTAAACCAACATCAAATCAAACACTTATAAAATCACCCAACTCAATGTTAAACCATCAAGTTCCAACTTCTTATTTTAAATTTTTACATTCAATTATATAAAGATTTAATTCAAGTAATCTCGAGAAATCATCTTCTAATTTAAATGGGTTAAAGAACAATGTTATTTAAGACATCGTTCAAGATAAACCCAAAATCATAATTTCATTCTAATTGAAATCTTCACGGAAATCATATCAGCTTATAATCGCCATAAATTCGTGTATCGGACTAATACTATAAGCGGAATAATGACAATTTTTTTTAATATTCCTTAAATAGTAAAGGTCTTCATCCATAGAGACCTATCCCGATTATCACTAAATCGATTTCCCATTCAATTCAAATTTAATTCACTAATTTAAAAACTTCACTTTGTAAAACTCCATTAATCTTAATTAAAAGATTTGTTCCATAACCATCATCTTTAACTGGGTTAAGGTCAATGTTATTGAAGACATTATTCATGACAAACCCCAAACCAATAATATTAAATATAAGATTTGAATAGAACTTACATCCGCTTATATTTAGCAACAATTCTCTTAATCAACGAACATTACAAATGGAATAATGAAATAACCATCTTCTAAATTCCTCAAGTAGTAAAAGTAGTAAAAATCTAGACAACGGTAATCAATACCAAATATCTAAAGATCGTTTCCATCCAAATCCAATTCAACTTAATTAAAAGATTTCTCAAAACCCATCTTCCAATCCAATAAACTAATATTTGGAAATCTTTAATTCATTTAATTTAAATTCCTAAAATCTCATTTTACCGTATTCAACAAGTTAGGCTGAAAACATAAAAATTGAAATTTAGTTCAAAACTTCATATTTCTTTTCCAGTCACTTTAAAATCATTATTATGATTTATCATAATTTTTCCATATTTTAAATAATTTTTATTTGGCCATTCCGATCGATTTCCAATTATGGCCATCGAACTTCCGTTTATAACGAACTTTTCAAAAATAGATTTAAACATAACTTGAAATATATAAGTTGAAATTCAAAATTTCTTCTTTCATTTGAAAGTTTCTATCAATAGAAAACAAATGTTTTTCATTTTGGGCAAATCTGATTTGAACTGCATTAGTTACGATCGTTTAAGGTTCATGGTTAAAATTCGCGAACTGTCGCTACGCAACACGTCCTATTCAAACCATATTATTATTTAAAATAAAACTCATCCAATTTTGTTAGAATTTATTTTATGAATCTTTTATAAAATCGTTTACAAGAGATTCCAACTTCGAATTCAATTATAAGTTAAACTTTCATTAAAATCCATTATAAAAATAATTAAGATCATTTGAACAATCAATTCAAGTTAAAAACATCGTTTATATATCTAACTCAAATTCACTTTTGAATTTACTATTCAAAATCTATTTTAAATTAGAATAAGCTATTTCTAATTCAAATCTCTTTCAAATTCATTTAAATCATTTTAATAGTTGTATGAAATCATCTTAACTTCATTTCCAAATCATTTCAGATATAAAAATCACATTTTCATGTTTGTCTTATTTGACTTAAATGAATATAATTTCATTTAAAACTCCAATGGAATGAGACTCAATCAATTCCCAAATAATTTCATATTTGTGATGTCAATTTGTGTGATTATAATAACAACTACAATAGTTATCGTCCATCGATCAATAATTGAAATATAAGCATTATAACTATTAACACTTACGCGTACATGTTGACCAGCTTTTTGGCAGAAGCCATCACAACTTAGGACTTAAAGACAAGCTCTTAGAATTTCAAAATTGGCACTCTATCTCCTAGTTCGACTTTTACTCGGGTCGACCGAATTTAGTTCGACCCGAACCAGTCGTGCCTCGGGAAGTAGTACCCTCGTTCGAACATTGATCAAGTTTCTTGCTTCGGGTTGGTCGATCGAACAGGTTGTTTGCGTCAAAAATGGCACAAACAACAAGTGTACTCAAAGTACTTCACAAAATGCTTGGTAATATGAAGTGTGGAGCCAATCAACAAAGAAAAAGCAAGTAAAGAGACACAATGTTTTATAGTGGTTCGATCAAGTGTGATCTACATCCACTTTGAATGGCGATTTCATTATTGCATGTAGAATTACAAGGCAAACACATCCTCTCATTACATTCATCATTACACTCTCTTAGAACTTGACTAAGGAAAAATGGTGAAGGTCTTCAATTGTAGTAGATGGTAGATCGGATGTAGATTTCCATATGGATTTCGATGGATTCGGAGTTGAATCTTCCCTTTGAGATGGTTGGAGATGATGGAATCACTAAGTAGAAGTAGAGAATTGAGTTTAGCAGCCCTTCGGGGTCATAGGATCCGTCCACCATTAAAGTGGAGTTGGACCACTATTTATAGGAGTGGAGAGTTGGAGTGATAATATCAGAGTTACCGGTCGATCCGCCTTTATTTACGGAACTACCACTGGCCAGCCTGGCAATAACTGTTCAGAAGCCAACTTGTCAACAGCTGTCTGGAGGACCGATCAGTCTGGAGCGGGTCTGACCGGTCGGTATGGCCTCTTTTCCCCTCTGTGTGGGCGACCTTCCATGGATTACGTTTTACGATCGATTGGTTGTCCACACCTAGACCGACCAGTATGTAATATTTGGATGAAGTACACCACTCCAGGAGGACCGAACGGTACATATGGATCTTACCCGACCAGTGGGTGAGTTTTCTCTCTTTTCTCATGGGGTTACCTTGCTTTGGACTTGTGACTATCTGATCGGCGTGCTGGGCTCAGACCGACCGGCGTCGTTATTGCCGCGCCGATCGGTATACTTATGCTCTAGCCGATCGATATCAGTTTATTGGATTGAGTTATGCTGCTGCTTCTTAGGCCGATCGGCCTGTTTCTCTAGATATACCAGTCGGGTATGTCTCACGACACTTTGTGGATAACACAGGTCAACCCCAGTTATACCGACCCGATCCATGCATGGAACAACCCAGAAATTCTGAACAAATTTAAAAAATTTATTTTAACTATTTTAATAGATTTTGAATATTTAAAATGATTTATTTTAAATAATAATGACCAAAAATTAATTTAAATCGAAGTTATAACGAATAAATTTATTTTGATTATAAACCAAGCCTGAAATGGCGTGGTAGTTTGAAAATTTGATTTTAAATTTCAATTGAATGTATAGAATTCATTTTAAATCAGAATTGTACGAAACCAGAAACATTTGAATCTGTTTAATAATATCTTTCTAACGAAGTTTTGAAACTAAGATTTCATAATATAAATTGAAAGTTATGTCCAATTTAAAATTCAGAATAGTCGTTATGGAATTTTATATAATAGTCGCTATGGAATTTTATATAATATATAGCCCTTAAAAATAGCCATTTTGCAAACGATCTCCGTTTTTGATGAAACCACTTTTGTTGGATGCGTAATGTCAAATTATTGTTAGATTCCAAATTTCATAATTTTTGGAATTAATTTGTGAGCGTGGTAAATTTAAATGTGTTTGGTAATTTCAGTTTGAATTGGATCGACCAAAAAATGGTCATTTTTCAAATGGTCTTCAAATTCGATGAAATTAGTTTTGTTAGGACCGTATCATCAGAACATAGCTATATTTATTTTTCGGGAATTTTTGGAGTCAATATTTGTCCCGGTAATTTAAAAAGTACGTTTAAATTTAGTTTATATTGATTTATATTTTAATTTTGAAAAAAACTGATCGAAATAGTCGAATTGGCTTACGAAACATATCCTAGTGTGTCTGGGATGGGGGCGATTAGCTAGGGGTGACAGCCGTTGGGTTTGATTTGGAGTTCGTACAAGAATTTCACAATAAGGAAATTAATTGGATTAAATATAAATATTTAAATAATATAAATACCCCTATATCTAAAACCCTAGCCCTCTTCTATACATTCTGGAAACCGCCGCCATCTTCAAAATGAATGGCCGATTGAATCTGATTTTCTTCATCAAATTCCTTCTTATCCACTTAATAATTCAAAGGACTCCTAAAACAAAAACTCAAGAGTACACTGAGATCAAGATATCTACCAGTAATGATTGGATTTTATTAAGGATTTTGCTCAGTTTCTGGCCAAGAAGGCGTCTTATTTAACAGTATTTCTATGGCCAGTGGGGTGATCGAATTGGTGCTGAAGCTCGGCGGTGGAAGGTCGCGCCAAGGCGCGTCCAATGGTCGACTCCGATCTAATTCCGGCTGCTCGATTTAGCATGCAAAGTTGAAGATTGAAGACGAGTTTTTCTTCATACTCGTGTGTTCCTGGAATTGAATTAGGAACAAGACAAGCCAAGGGCCGCTGAATCCAATTTGAGCAATTGGAAAAAAATTAGATTGATTAATTACATTATTTTTGGTTAATTACTTGTTTAAATACTCCAAAGTTTAAACATTCATATTTTGTTCGTTTTAAATCAGAATTTGCAAACAAAAATTCATTGGAATCCTCATGAAAAACTCTATGCAATGAAAAACATTGATTTAAAAATACGATTTTTTTTAAATTATATAACATTGTATATATCATAGGAAAATGAAATTTTAATATATAAATAGATCTGATTTAAAAATGTAATTTTTAAATGAAATAACTTTGTTTTAAAAAAGCATTGTTTTAAAACTATAAAATAGCATTATTTATTTTTGGAAATTTTTATAATAACGTAGTTATAAAAATATGACTTATATATATTTATATACATACCATAGTACAAAAAAATAATATGATTTTTATATATAAGAACATCAAATTAAAAAAATGATTTTTATATAAATGACTTTGTTTTAAAAATGTAATTCTTATATGAAACACTTTGTTTTAAAAATATGACTTTTTAGTTTTAAATAAAAATATGATTTCTACCATATATAGAACAGTATTTAAAAAAAATGAAATTTTTATATAAAGTATTGATTTATTTTCAGTTTTTAAAAATAAATTTAGCATTGTTAAAATCTGATTTTTTTATATATATAGATTAGCAATTAGAAATGTGAATTTTAATATACAAAGCATTGGATAAAAATATGATTTTTATATAAATGACTTTGTGATAAAAATGTAATTTTTATATAAACATCATTATTAAAATTGTGATTTGTTGTAAATGATTTTGCTTAAATAAAAATGTTATTTTTTGTTACATAAATATCATTGGAATAAAATCTAACTTTTATATATATAACGTTGTTTAAAAACATGATTTTAATATAAATCGTGTGAAACATATTGCGATGGAACCGCCCGGAAGCAAACGAAATCCAAACCGTTCAATTATAGAATGACGAGTGGAAACCCAAGGTGAGAACTTCTCACTCTAATTTTTTTTATAGTTAAATATATACTAGGATGCAGACAGTGCTTAGTAGCACTCGACACCTTTGATTGAAACCATGGATGTTTGGTTGTTTGTTTGATTTATTCATTTGTTTGAATTTGGTCTGGGATATGAATGGAATTGATTGAATTTTTTGTGTATGGCACAAGCCAGTATTAGGCGAAGGATAAGGCTAAACCTTATTTTGGTTCTAGCATCGCGCCATTATGCTACCAAAATTTTCTAAAATATGCTAGAACAATAAAAATATCATTTTTATTGTATAAATGAACTGTATAAAATATTCATGTGTCGAAATAAATATTTTATAGCTAGAAATATAATTTTTAACGTGTATATGAATGAAAATAAATATTCATTTACAAATCGGATGATTTGTTTATGTATACCCATTTAACTGATATTGATTGGGATGATAAATTTTACACATCGCTTAACTTCACAAATAATAAATAATATTTGTTGTTTGAAAACCCCACACGGGTATTGGGATGATATTTGACATACACTAATCCCAATGGTTTAGCTGTATGTCAATCGATTGGTTGACAGACTGTTGTAAGTGTTAATTTTTCATATTTAATGCTTATATAGTTATAAAATGCACTCTGGATGTTGTATGAATTTTTAATGATTGTTTATCATTATTGTTGTATACATGCGATGTATGAAATCCATATAACTGAAATTATTTGGTGATTGATTGAGTCGCATTCCGATTCAGAAATAAAGAATAATTTAAAATAAAGAATATTTTAAAGTAAAGTATCTTTTAAAATAACAAATATTTTAAAATAATACTCAGTGAAGAACAAAATTATGATTTTGATGTCCGATTTTGGATAGGCACAAAAATATTGAAATGTGAAGCCGAGTTAAGTAGCAAACGCCATATTAACCCGAATAGGTTTATCAATCCGATTTTATTCATTTAAAATGAATATCGAAAAGAAGTGATTTCAAAATCTAATATTTTGAAAATATTATCATTTTAATATGATAAAGATATAGAATATTCAATTTTGATATGAAATTGAAAATGAAGTTGAAACCGTTTTAAAATGAATTTATAAACAATTTATAAAATACGATTTAAATGGAAATCGAAGATATATATATATAATATATATTATATATATTTAATGGCCTGAATAGAACGCGCCGCGCAGCGACCGTTCGCGAATTTCGACCATTGACTTTGAATTGACATTACGGGAGATCCGACCGTCGGATTCTCCTAAAACCGGAGTCTTTGGGTTCGTAAGGAAAAGAGATTTCCAATGAACATAAGAGATTTGACTTTCATGTTAGCTTATGTTGGTACAATGTGACTGTTGTGGCTGTTGTGACTGCGCTTGTTAGTCCATTTTGATGGTGATGGAATGTTGGTTATGGTAATTGATGCTTAACTAGCTAGGTCACTTAGTTCATAGCTCACTTTCTTTTATATGTATTTGCTCATCATGACTTGCATTCTTTGCGTCTGAAACCAGTTTGTCAATGTCTGTGATTACCTGGGCGATCGGTCTATGGCCGATCGGCTACCGGAGGCATTGACCGATCGGTCATCTTCCGCTTGAAGCTGACCGGTGCCACGGTTTACTAGTAATGTACCGATTCCATTCTCGTATGATGACACTTTGGCTTTGAATATTATATTGCATCACTAGATGTATTGTACTGATGCGTGGTTGCCCCAGTTTTAAATCGGATCGTCACAAGCTGTCTCGTAATGATCAAAGCACTACATAATTCTAGGTTAGCTATTTTGACATGATTGCCCATATTGACAACAAATCAATCGTCCAAGCATGGTAAATTTCAAACATGAGTCAAATGAAGTGTTTTTTGCAAACTCGTTTCATTCAATGGTCTTAAAACTTATTGAACCTTGTTTGCTAAAATATTTCATTTTGGTTCGAAATTGCATCGACACTTGACGATTCATTAGCTCATATAACCTGACCCGTTCAATGCTATGCACTATTTTATGCTTGAGAATCACGTATATCTAATTTAATTTTCATTTCTTCCCGTGTTTGTAACACAGAATTTTCACACTTTCTATGAAGGCGAGTTCCTTCTTTTACGTCCTTGTTTGAAAGGCAGCATTCGTAAACCCTTTATTCATTATGACTGAACAGCTCAGTCTCTCATAGAATTTGTAAGGTGCCTCTAGGAAGGTCTTTGGGTCTGTGATTAACCAAATTTGGAAGACCCGGCATATAATCGGATGCCCTAGTAGGGGTCCTTATAATCCGTCAGTAACTGAGTTTGAAAGACCCAGAATTGATAGTTGGATTTGGAAGATCCAACATCTGAACGGACGCCTCTGAAGAGGTATTCTAAACTCAGTATTCATGTCGTTATCCGGCCATGTATCAATGGCGTCGATGATTAACTGAGTGCCCCTCGGGGAGGTGTTTGGTTTTACAAACCCAGTGTTAGTGTCGTTGTCCGGCCATGTATCAATGGCATCGACGATTAACCGAGTACCCCTCGGGGAGGTTTTTAGTTTATCAATTATGTAGCTTCTTGGGACTAATGCTAGCTCATTTATCGGTTGTTATTACAATTTGTTGGAGCTAAGGCTTGAAATGGTTTGATAGACTAATCCCTGGTGTCATGTCCTTGCATAACTATGTTTTTCACATCTTTGAATTTATTGCGAAGGATGTCTTTAGCATTAAGTGGTGGACATTTGAGCTATCCAGCTAGGATATGCTATAATAATCATCAGGATTAGCTACATTATGATAGTGTCATCATTCTTTTCAGAGGACCTGCAGTTGAAATTGAATTTTAGCAAGGAATTTGTAAATGTACGATTTAGGCAGGTAATGCCATTTCTTTCATATATATTTACAAAGCTTGTAATAACGTTGCATGGTATGTGCGATGCGTGTTACTTATAGATAATATAAAAGGAACATTAAAAGAAGTAGCGACAGAGATGTAGAGCATTCCATGCTTTTGGGAGTTGGACTCCGTCTGTTGTCTTCAGTTCAAATGTACCATCTGAAAACTTTCGGCTTATCACGTATGGTGCCTCCCAATTGGGTCCTAGTACTCTAGTTCCTGTCATGATCTTCTTAAGAACGAGATCCTCAACTTGGAAGGTCCTTCGCCTAACTTGAGCATCGAAATGGTGGGCTATTTTTCTTTGATGCGCCATAATTATGAGTTCTGATTCTTTCCTTCATTCCTCGAGTAAGTCAAGCGCTTCGAGTTGAAGTTTTTCATTTTTTGCTTGGTTGAAGTAGATCCTTCTATGAGTTGGAACCTCTAGTTCATTTGGGATCATCGCCTCAGACCCAAATGCCAATGAAAATGGAATGTGCCCTATTGCAGTTTTATGGGTGGTACGATATGCCTATAATGCAAGCGGAAGTTCATCAACCCATCCACCCTTGGCTTTCTCAAGTCGTTTCTTGATGGTTGATTTCAGGATCTTGTTGATTGATTCAACTTGCCCATTAGCTTGCAGATGGGCAATGGCCGAAAAACTTTTATTGATCTTGAATGTAATACCTCGTGTTTTCAATAAACCTTATAGCAACGAATTAAGGAATAATTAATTTTAAATGTGAAAATTAAGGGAAACGGGATATGTTATTGCATTCATCTCGAAATTTTGGTTGAGACAGAGTCCGAGTTTGTGTGAATTGGACTTCGTATGAAGAAGTTATGGCCTTCGGAAGTTTCAAAAATTAAAATTCGGATTTAAACACTGAAGAGGGCAGGGCAGGAAAAATTCTCGCCCAGGCCAGGTCGACCAGGTGGTCGACCCTAGTATCGACCTACCTTACAGGTCTACCTGGGGGTCGACCTACCCTCCCCCCCAGGCAGATCTGAACGGATGACGATTTCTGACTTCTTGCTGAGTCATTAGTGCTGAGGTGTTATCCTATCTTGACTGGATGGTCTTGATTATTTCTAAGGTTAATCTGATGGCTTTAAATTAATTAAAACTCTATAAAAGCAACCTAACTCTCAACCCTAAATCACAAATATTCATACCAAGAGCCGCCATGCCATCAATGGTGAACCTAGGATAGTCGTCATCTCTTTCAACTCAAAGGCAAAATTGAAGCTACGTCAAAATTAAATCTAATCTAATTCAACTAAGAAAATTCAACGATCTACATCAAAGGCGAGCAATTCAATTTCAGATTACAGATCCTAGAACTCAAGAATTCCTTTTTGTTTGTAAGTGTAGTTATCTTTCAGATGTGAATGAATTAAAGACATGGTTTGTAGTGAATTGTAAAATAGAATTGTATCAAGTTGTATGTGATGCTGATTTATGTTTATTCATGTCTGTTCTATCGTATATGCCTATGAATTATTGTGGTCTATCATGTTTTGTGGAAATTGGTGAATAAACCTATGATGTTATGAAATTATCATATGTAAGTTTGGTGATATTATACAAGTTTTAGGCTAAGTCATATAGTTTCTGCCTAATTGTTCAGATCCATTACGCCATGTTTATGCAAGTTAAGTGATGCTATCATGTTATGAATACATGCAAGTTTATAGGTTAAAAACATGACTATGTAAACCTATATGTTTAGATCTACAACTTTACATGTTAGAACCATATGCCTTATATGTTAGATCAATATTAACATGATTCAACCTATGCAAGTTCACCACTACACGTCTAATTAGATTTTGGTAGTTCTATGTAATACTATTATTTTATGATTCATGTTACATAGATTTAGTTTACAAGTTCATAATTAAAAGTATTTAATGCCAAGTTCATGTGACACATCTGTAGTTAGATCCATATTTTTGTATGAGTTGGAATATTGCAAGTTCATCTTTTTCCCTTTTTAGTTTATTAGTTGGGCTAAAATGTCGAGCCTAACATCTTATGTAATTTTACGAATGTACAATGGGGGTAACGCTGGGGAAAACATGAGAATTATACATAATTAACATATTTGGCTCATAACCATATAAATGGTATGGCATTGAATTGGTATAATTTACTTACCAAAAATTATGAATTTGATTTAAAAGGAAAGTGGGCCATAACAAAAAATTGTTGACAAATTTACATATAAGCATAAAAGGATAAAAATATAAATTTAGAAAAGACGAATATGCCTAACCCGAGGTTAGACTGAGTTGTGGTGTAAAACTTCCCGGAACCGACCGGCACATCCAGTGACCACAACGATACCTGTTTAATGTGGGTGGTTAGTGCATTGAGCCCAAAGAGGACCCGAGGTTAGACTGAGTTGTGGTGTAAAACTGGCCGGAACCGACCGACACATCCAGTGACCACAACAATACCTGTCTAATGTAAGTGGTCGGTTCTCCAGTAAAGCTAAGTCAAGAGTAGTAGGATTAAGTCAATTAAGGAAACACTTAACCAATCCAACATGTTAGCTAAACTGATGGGTGGGGTTAAGGTAAATTTGGACACTTAACCAATTTAACATGTTGACTGGAAAACCCTAGCAACGGGGACACATTTCAACAGTAACCCATGTAGATGTATCATGGGACCCTGAACTAGGCAGGGTGGGGCATGATTACTGGGTTGATTATAAGCGGTCAAAAATATCGGCGGTGATGGATCAGTGTAGGGTCCGGTAGAGTATCGGGCGTGCATGTACTCCAGAGTGGAAAAAGCAGGAACTGGGCATCAGTAGTCATACACTTTGCATCTTGAATCGTGTCGGGTTGCCACCATAGGACTTGATACACCCCATGGTGGGATCAGCACAGGTATCTACAGTCAAGCGGGGCCCGAAGGACACACGTGATAAATGCATGCTAGTAGGAGCTGATCGATATAAGGGAATCGTTTCACCATGAACACGTGGTGCTAGTTGGAGATGTATAAGTAGGTGCAGAGAATTAAACATGGGTGTGATGTATATTCGGTTATCATGCCTTATATAGTTTTATGTCAGTTTGTTGTTCTGGTACTGTCCTATTTTCAGTTTATTCCTACCATGACCTTTTCCTTTTCACACACTGAAAAGTCACTAGACTTACTCCGACTTATGTTTGACCCTTTTTTCTTTCGTCTTCTTTTCTTCCGTCCTCCCCCCCTCCCCCTCCAGGTAGTCAGGGAAGGAATAACTCAGCTTAATTTGGACCGTTCATCTTTCCAAGCTTGAAGACTCTGTGATGTACGGCTTGGAACCTATTATCTTTGGCTCTGGCTTTGGACACACTAGACTTGGGGATTTATGCAGTTTTATTTATGTTATATGCTTCTTTATGTTTTAATCAAGATAGAGATTATGATGAAGTGTTTTGGAAGTTGTGTTGAGACAATTTACTGTAATGGTTTTTGTATTGAACCACGTATGAAATAAATGTTAGTTTTATTTTCCGCTGCTTATATTTATGTCTTGTAAATTTTCTGTGTCCTTTACCTATAATGCTCCATCGAAGTTTAGGCATTCCCTTTGTGAGTGACCTTAATGGAGGTGGGCTGTTTCACTTGGTATCAGAGCAAGAGTTTACTAGATCAGATAAAAGTTTTTGAAAACTATTTTCAAAAAGAAGCATTTTTCAAGAAAAAGTGTTATTTTACTTTAAAAGGTATGATCCCCAAAGCCATATGCACTATCTTTCTATCCTTTGTCTTGAATCTTTCCTTTTTCGTTTCAGCATGTCTGGGAATCTGTGACGGCAAGGAATTTCGCTCGGTCCGAACCAGTCGCTAAACCGACCCAGACCATTCGAAACGCCCTATCGTTTGAGAACAGGACAAAATAGAACACAAACAGAAGAACATTTCATTGTATATTACAACAATGCATCAGATTACAAGAATATACAGAGTATAGATGAATAAATATTAAACAGAAATATCAGAGATTTAAATTACATTTTAATACATAGCAGCTGAAAATAATACAATACACAACTAGAAGAGATATACGGATACAAAGCTTTCCGGATATCATTCCAGCTGTAAACCAGGATCCTGTGAATATAAATCTGCAAAACCAAAACTACTAGCTGCCCGTGTCAAAATAAGGGCACCCAGAGTTTAGGTTAAAACAATAAACTCCAGGTCAGTCATGTGACTGGTGTGAGAACTAAAACAATTATTTATCTTTATTTTTAAAGTTAGGTAAATCAAGGGACCACGCCGTATAACACGGAACGGGTTTCCTCCCAAGAATACCAGTGCATAAAACAAACAGCGCAATGCTAAATAAAGAAAAATGAAGCTGTTATAAGACCCAGGTCCTATCACACAATGCAACGCAAGCCGGGGGATAGGGTTTTCCCTTATAACAGCCAAGGAATGCTTGATACGTTTAAAACAAATCATTTGATACTATTATAAGTGCATAGTGTATTAAACAACTTCAAATCATAAGTATCAATCATAGGCGACATGAACGTCCCATGCCACTATGTCGCCACATATAGGTTTACAATCAAAACCGCAATGTCGTATTGGAAGTTGGGTTATCATTTATGGTATGAACCGAGGCTAGGGGCAAGATCCTCTACCGATTTGTGACTCTCTAGCCCGAGCCACAGGAACAGCCGCAACTGCCCCTTGGATCGTCAGGGCCGGTCCACCGATGTGGATTATAGTGCCTGAACAATGCGTTTCCCCGCCCTTTGGGGCGTAAGCCTGGCCCGTCAGCCGATCAGAAGCATCGGCTGAAACCGATATCACGAGGCGCCTCGCTTTTCAGCAAGTAATAATAAGCAACATCCACATGAGTCGAACTCGTCAGCCAGTTCAAGCACTGACGCCACTCCTAACTAGAAAGAAACGCATGTCCTCCCTGATGTCCGTCTCCCGTTTTTGATTCATACCGGGTGTGATACTCGCGAATCAACGTTACACAAAGCTACGCCACAAAGGCCGTGCTTCGATTATCAACCACAAGACTTTGCTTTTCAACAGAAGCCTTGATCATTTGCCACTTAGGCATGCCACACAGGCAATTCACTCCATGCAATTGATATCCATCAATATATAACCCCTGAGCTCGTACGTCTCAGAGAAGGGCGTTAAGCAAGAGAATAAATTCTCCGCCGCCAAACAGATATATATTTAATAGAGATCAATCACACGGACTAAAATCCAATGTCAGACACACAGTCCATTTACAAGTCCGTTCTGGGGCTGAACGAAACCGGAGGCACCTAGTACCTCGCATATCCATCGATCTCCAAGTACGTCTGGACGATCACCAACTGTTTCCATCTTCTTGGGTGTACAGCCCAATCAAGATTATCAGTAATTATCCAAACGACGTGAAGACCTCCGGTTTTCGACCATCGTCTTCATCTTCGACTTATCGTCGAATCAGTTATTCAGAATGGGATAAACCCGGTCTTCCCAAATAACTCGCGTATATTTTAAATAAGTGTTACACAAACACAACATACGCCTCATTCCAATTCATCAGTCACTAACCGTAAATTAATCAAGAGAATAATTCCCCAAATATTAACCCCGAAGGCCGAAACCAACATCAGATCAATATCCAGAAAATCATTCTGCTTAGCTAACCGACAGTTAGTTTCTAAATTTCACATTCATAGGGAAAAGTTCCCATTAATTTTATCCAAGATAAATTCCTTGAATTTATTCTTTAATCATCTTTTGAATTTCGATTCAACTAGTCGGGATTAACGAACCTTACCGAAGTAATCATTTATTTTAATTTCCCAATCCCAACCTATTCATCCCATGAAGTAAAACTGGTAATACTTCATATCTAACACCACGGTGTTATCGGTAAATTCAATTACCATTTCACGTTCAAATCTAATTAAAGATTTAACTATCGCCTGGAGCAAAACTGGTGATACTCCATTCTCGATCATTTCAATCTAATTAAAGATTCATTAAAACTCCACTTAGTTTTAATCGTTAACTGGGTTAAAGAATCCGTGTCATTTAAAAACACGGTTCACGATAAACCCAAAGTCACATTCCATTAATTATCGGGTTAAAGAACGAGTGTTATTTAAAACACTGTTCACGATAAACCCAAAAATCAATATCAATTCAATTCCAATTAAATATTATTTAATTGGTACTCTTCATTAAATCTAAATAAAAAGATTTAATCTTTTCTCAACTGGGTTCAAGAACAGTGTTAATGAAGACACCATTCAAGACAAACCCAAATCACATTTGATATTAAACACAAGGCTCTGAATAGAAAATATATCGGCTTATATTCAATATCAAATTCTACGATTAACAAATGTCGTATTGGAAATAACGATATATATATCTATATCTTTCAAATTTCCATAACAACATCTGTATAATCACGAAATCCAACATCGAAATATTCCGAAGATAATTTCGATTCAAATCCATTCCAATGCAATCATTGGAAATTCTAGTTATTTTAAAAACCCTTTTCAAATTCAATTTATTTATTTAAAAATAAATAGAATTATAATTCTAGTTCAAAACTAGTTCATTTCGATAAAAATCTATTTTTATCTTTTCAAATATGGGGTTTTCCATCCCAATCTTTTCTAAATCATTTCTTATGATTTTACACAAATTATTACTATTTTTAATAATTTTATCAAGGCCCGTACAGTCGATTTCCATCAACGGCCATCGAACTGCACTTACAGCGACCTTTTTCAAATTTGATTTGGACATAATTCCAAATCCAACGGTTAGATTTCAAATTTCTAATTTTCGTTAGAAAGCTCTTTTCAATACGAACCCAACGGTTCCGGTTTCAGGAGAATCCGACGGTCGGATCTCCCGTAATATTCGTTCGAAGTTAATGGTCGAAATTCGCGAACTGCCGCGGCGCGGTGCGTTCTATTCAGGCCATTATATTATATATATAATATATATAATATATATTTCGTCGATTTCTATTTAAAACGAATTATATAAATAGTTTTAAATTCGTTTCAAAAGCAATTTCAACTTCCATTTCAATTCAAATCAAAATTGAATTCTTCTTTATAAATTCGTTTTAAAATTCATTTCTATTCAATTCAAATTTCAATTCAATTTGAATTCATTTCAATTTGTTTCCAATTCAATTCGAATTCGTTTTCAATTCAATTCGAATTGGTTTTATACTCAATTCAATTCAAATTCGTTATCTATTCAATTCAATTCGAATTCGTTTCGTTTGCTATTCAATTGAATAAAATTCGTTTTCCATTCAATTCGAATTCATTATATATTCAATTCATTTCGAATTCGTTATACATTTAATTCATTTCGAAATCGTTTTATATTCAATTCGTTTCGATTTCATTTCAAAATATGCGTTTTCGAAATCACTTTTCAATATGCATTTTAAAATGAATAAAATCGATATAAATATCGCTCACGTCAAAATGGCGTCAATCTAACCAACACGGCTTCATATATTTCTATTTTCAAATATTCTATTCAACAAATGAATATTTATTCTTGTCAACACACGACTAATCTCAACGAATGAGTACTGTCCACGTGTGACAATTTTTGTTAAGTTATTTCGTTCAACACATGACTAATCTCAACGGATGAGTATAGTCAACACATGAACCTTTATGTTATAATATTCTTTATTTTCTAAATTGGAATGAGGCCCAACCAATCACCATATAATGTTGATTATATGGATTTTCATACACCACACGTATATAATAGCATTGGAAAATAATCAACCATCAACCAAAGTGCACTACACTGTATAAGCATCAAATATAGATATCTAACGCTCATAACAGCCTGTCAATCAATCGATTGACATATTTCATCAATCAGGATGAGTGAACTTCAAATTTCATCCCAACACCCGTGTGGGGTTTCAAACAATCAAACACAGATTTTTATTCGTGCAGTTGGGCGATGTGTAAAATTTATCGACCCAATCAATATCAGTCAAATCAGTGCATATAAACAAATCGGCCGATTTGTCTATAAACATCTATTTATTCACTTTCACGTTAAAAATTATATTTCTAACGATAAAATATTTTATTTTAACATATGAATTTCTATTCAGTTCATTTATTCAATAAAATTGATATTTTTATTTTTCTAACATATTTTAGAAAATTTCGGCGGCATAACGGCACGATACTAGAAACGGGACAAGGCCTAGCCTTATCCCCGGTCTAGTGAAGGCCCACGCCATTCACACATCAATCAAATCAATTTCATTTCACCAAACAATTCAATTTCAAACCAATTTATCTAACCAACTACACAACCAAACAATTAAACAAACAAGCCATCCATGGTCTGTGGATGACGTGTGTCGGGTGCTACTAAACACCGTCTGCACACTAGTATATATATATAACTAGAAAATTTAAACTGAAAGGTGAGAAGTTCTCACCGATAGCTATCCAATACCACGACTCTTCATTTATAGAAATCTTCGCCATTCTCGCTCTTCGTCACTTTCGTCGCCCGTATTCTCTACATATGTAAAAATCACATTTTTACTTCGTTGTTCAATATATAAAAATCGAATTTTTACTTTGCTAATCAATATATAAAAATCGAATTTTTACTTTGCTGCTATATAAAAAGATTTCTCCTTTATAAAAATAAAGATTTCGCCCTTATCAAAAATATAGATTTCGCCTTTTCAAAAATATATTATAATAAAAATCACATTTTTATTTTTCTACACATATAAAGATGATATTCCTAATATTCCTATCATGTAAAAATTATATTTTTAATTCTCTACATAAATAAAAATCATATTTCTACCACTTTTATATAGTAAAGATTATATTTTTAATACTTTAAAAATATAAAAAACATATTTTTAATTCTTTAAAAATATAGAAATCATATTTTTAAGCAATGAAAAATCAAATTTTTATCCTCTAAAAATCATGTCTTTCCCTTATGCCACATATATATATTAAAGATCATGTTTTAATAGTGGTATTTAGATTCAAAACTAAAAACAAAATTAATGTATATAAAAACTCACTGTTTTCGGTGATGACGGAAAAGGGTGGAGGGGTCTTCGTCGGACGGAGGTGGCCAGAGCTTCGCTGGTGGTGCTGGTCCGCGAGTTGGTGGCTGGCTCGTGCTTCAGGAGATCACGACTTGGGTTTAGGGGGTGTTTGCTTGCTGGCCTGAATTGGAGGAGGGGCCACTGTGCGCTGAGGAGGTCGGGGCGCTGCAGCGACGTGGAAGGCGGAGGAAGTGGCAGGGGCGACGAGTAGGTGGAGCCAGGGCTAGGGTTTCCGATGGGTTTAGGGGTCCCGTGGTCTCCGCGCAATACGGTGGAGGGGTGGTCGCAGTCGGGGAAGATAGGGGGAGGGCGGCGCCTTGGCTGGGTGAAGGCGGCGCTGGCCGGGGGGGTAGGGGGGGGGGGGGAGGAAGAGGGCGACGGGGATTGGGGGGGGCTCGATCGAAGTTGGTTTTTTTTTTCTAAATCTGAAATCGACGGTGGGAATAAGGAGGGAGAGAGAGAGAGTATGCGGGGAGTTGACTTTCTTTTGTTTAATTATATTTTTAAATTCCAAAAAGCAACTTTTTCCTTCGAACGCCAAATCGAACCCAACGGCTGTCGCCGCTAGCGTAATACCCCCATTCCGGACACAATGGGATATGCCACGCAAGCCAATTCGGCCATTTTGATAGGTTTTTATCAAAATTACAATATAAAACAGTGTATATTTAATATTAACGCACATTCCAAATTACCGGGGCCACATACAGCCTCTAAAAATTCCAGAAAAATATTTTCTGGCATTATATCGACGATACGGTCCTAACAAAACTAATTTCGTCGAATTCTGAGACCGTTTGAAAAATGGCCAATTTCTGGTCGTCTAAATTCAACTTTAAATTGTCAAACACGTTTAACTGCGCCACGTTCACATATTAGCTCCAAAAATTCTGAAATTTGGAAACTAGCAATAATTTGACCTCACGGATCCAACAAAAGTGGTTTCGTCGAAATCCGAGGTCGTTTGCAAAATTTCCATTTTTAAGGGCCTGAATTCCATAGCGACTATTCAGAATTTTCAACTGGACATATCTTTTGATTCCCGCTATGAAATTTCGATTTTTCGGATTCGCTGGAAAGATATCATCAAATAGATCCTATTGTTTTTGGTTTCACTAAAATCCGGATTGTTTTGCACCCGGTACATTCAATTGAATTTTGAAATCGAATTATCGAACTACCGCGCCATTTTCAATTCTATTTATAATTATATATAATTATTTATATTCTAACGACGGCGTATATAATATATACGTTCGAATTCCATTCAAAATAAATTTCTCGTCGATATTATTTAAAATAATCAAAATTCGCTAAAATTGCCACAATAAAATTTTTAAACTGGCCCAGATTTTCGGGTTGTTACAATCTCCCCCACTTAAAACTTTTCATCCCCGAAAAGGAACAAAGTCGAAAGTGGTTTGATTAATCAACTCTACGTTCGATCTGGCTTTCATTCTCCTACTTTTCAGTTTCTGAGAATTTTCAAAAATTTGGCTAACACCCTAAATTTTCGAAAAATTTCGCCATAACCTCCCCTGCACCGGGAGCTTCGGGAAATCTCAAATAGCTTCCCCGGTCCTTCAGATCTCAAAAAGAAAAAGAAAAAGCCAAGCGGCTAGCCAATAGGCTCATAAAATCATCATCACCCAAACAAAACAGTAAATTATGTAGTTAACATGTACCTATTTGTCGGGCAAACAAATTTTATTCTCTGCTCTAGCCTCCTTGCTATGACCTGTTCAATGTAAGTGCAAGTATATGCAAGCAAATGCGACCAAATTTCAATACAATTCATTATTTGATTCAATTAGGCTAATTGGTTAAAAATTAGCAAACAAATAAACAAACAACACAAACATCAATCAATTAGTGAATTAGAATTTCAAATTCATAATTTTGATACATATACAAAAATCATGTTTTTGATGCCAAATCACAACAATAGGCCCTATCTAATTTTGGTTCTCACACCAGTCAATAGGAAATATATAGAAATCTCACTTTCGTCACTCGAATATAAACACTGATGATGAGGCCTCATCATCAGAATCATCTCCGGGCGACTAGAGTGTGATTCTATATCTATCCAATATATTAAAATTTCGAACACATGTTTGCAAGACGTATATGCGAAATCTCTATATACTGGACTGTCCTAATCGATACAAATAAATAATCAAATACGAATAATTGATTTAAATTTTCAAAACAATTTTTATTTTCACTTTAAAAATATACTCTTCACACTCGTTCTAGGATACTACTGATCCTATCTCTAACGAGTCATTCCCGTTGGATATTACTAATCCAGTTTCTGATGAATTCTTTCGTATGGTTCTAATGTGTCTTGTTCTCTAAGCTTTGTAAACCAAAGCTCTGATACCAACTGTGACGGCAAGGAATTTCGCTCGGTCCGAACCAGTCGCTAAACCGACCCAGACCGTTCGAAACGCCCTATCGTTTGAGAACAGGACAAAATAGAACACAAACAGAAGAACATTTCATTGTATATTACAACAATGCATCAGATTACAAGAATATACAGAGTATAGATGAATAAATATTACACAGAAATATCAGAGATTTAAATTACATTTTAATACATAGCAGCGGAAAATAATACAATACACAACTAGAAGAGATATACGGATACAAAGCTTTCCGAATATCATTCCAGCTGTAAACCAGGATCCTGTGAATATAAATCTGCAAAACCAAAACTACTAGCTGCCCGTGTCAAAATAAGGGCACCCAGAGTTTAGGTTAAAACAATAATCTCCAGGTCAGTCATGTGACTGGTGTGAGAACTAAAACAATTATTTATCTTTATTTTTAAAGTTAGGTAAATCAAGGGACCACGCCGTATAACACGGAACGGGTTTCCTCCCAAGAATACCAGTGCATAAAACAAACAGCGCAATGCTAAATAAAGAAAAATGAAGCTGTTATAAGACCCAGGTCCTATCACACAATGCAACGCAAGCCGGGGGATAGGGTTTTCCCTTATAACAGCCAAGGAATGCTTGATACGTTTAAAACAAATCATTTGATACTATTATAAGTGCATAGTGTATAAAACAACTTCAAATCATAAGTATCAATCATAGGCGACATGAGCGTCCCATGCCACTATGTCGCCACATATAGGTTTACAATCAAAACCGCAAGGTCGTATTGGAAGTTGGGTTATCATTTATGGTATGAACCAAGGCTAGAGGCAAGATCCTCTACCGATTTGTGACCCTCTAGCCCGAGCCACCGGAACAGCCGCAACTGCCCCTTGGATCGTCAGGGCCGGTCCACCGATGTGGATTATAGTGCCTGAACAATGCGTTTCCCCGCCCTTTAGGGCGTAAGCCTGGCCCGTCAGCCGACCAGAAGCATCGGCCGAAACCGATATCACGAGGCGCCTCGCTTTTCAGCAAGTAATAATAAGCAACATCCACATGAGTCGAACTCGTCAGCCAGTTCAAGCACTGACGCCACTCCTAACTAGAAAGAAACGCATGTCCTCCCTGATGTCCGTCTCCCGTTTTTGATTCATACCGGGTGTGATACTCGCGAATCAACGTTACAAAAATCTACGCCACAAAGGTCGTGCTTCGATCATCAACCACAAGACTTTGCTTTTCAACAGAAGCCTTGATCATTTGCCACTTAGGCATGCCACACAGGCAATTCACTCCATGCAATTGATATCCATCAATATATAACCCCTGAGCTCGTACGTCTCAGAGAAGGGCGTTAAGCAAGAGAATAAATTCTCCGCCGCCAAACAGATATATATTTAATAGAGATCAATCACACGGACTAAAATCCAATGTCAGACACACAGTCCATTTACAAGTCCATTCTGGGGCTGAACGAAACCGGAGGCACCTAGTACCTCGCATATCCATCGATCTCCAAGTACGTCTGGACGATCAACAACTGTTTCCATCTTCTTGGGTGTACAGCCCAATCAAGATTATCAGTAATTATCCAAACGACGTGAAGACCTCCGGTCTTCGACCATCGTCTTCATCTTCGACTTATCGTCGAATCAGTTATTCAGAATGGGATAAACCCGGTCTTCCCGAATAACTCGCGTATATTTTAAATAAGTGTTACACAAACACAACATACGCCTCATTCCAATTCATCAGTCACTAACCGTAAATTAATCAAGAGAATAATTCCCCAAATATTAACCCCGAAGGCCGAAACCAACATCAGATCAATATCCAGAAAATCATTCTGCTTAGCTAACCGACAGTTAGTTTCTAAATTTCACATTCATAGGGAAAAGTTCCCATTAATTTTATCCAAGATAAATTCCTTGAATTTATTCTTCAATCATCTTTTGAATTTCGATTCAACTAGTCGGGATTAACGAACCTTACCGAAGTAATCATTTATTTTAATTTCCCAATCCCAACCTATTCATCCCATGAAGTAAAACTGGTAATAATTCATATCTAACACCACGGTGTTATCGGTAAATTCAATTACCATTTCACGTTCAAATCTAATTAAAGATTTAACTATCGCCTGGAGCAAAACTGGTGATACTCCATTCTCGATCATTTCAATCTAATTAAAGATTCATTAAAACTCCACTTAGTTTTAATCGTTAACTGGGTTAAAGAATCCGTGTCATTTAAAAACACGATTCACGATAAACCCAAAGTCACATTCCATTAATTATCGGGTTAAAGAACGAGTGTTATTTAAAACACTGTTCATGATAAACCCAAAAATCAATATCAATTCAATTCCAATTAAATATTATTTAATTGGTACTCTTCATTAAATCTAAATAAAAAGATTTAATCTTTTCTCAACTGGGTTCAAGAACAGTGTTAATGAAGACACCATTCACGACAAACCCAAATCACATTTGATATTAAACACAAGGCTCTGAATAGAAAATATATCGGCTTATATTCAATATCAAATTCTACGATTAACAAATGTCGTATTGGAAATAACGATATATATATCTATATCTTTCAAATTTCCATAACAATATCTGTATAATCACGAAATCCAACATCGAAATATTCCGAAGATAATTTCGATTCAAATCCATTCCAATGCAATCATTGGAAATTCTGGTTATTTTTAAAATCCTTTTCAAATTCAATTTATTTATTTAAAAATAAATAGAATTATAATTCTAGTTCAAAACTAGTTCATTTCGATAAAAATCTATTTTTATCTTTTCAAATATGGGGTTTTCCATCCCAATCTTTTCTAAATCATTTCTTATGATTTTACACAAATTATTACTATTTTTAATAATTTTATCAAGGCCCGTACAGTCGATTTCCATCAACGGCCATCGAACTGCACTTACATCGACCTTTTTCAAATTTGATTTGGACATAATTCCAAATCCAGCCGTTAGATTTCAAATTTCTAATATTCATTAGAAAGCTCTTTTCAATACGAACCCAACGGTTCCGGTTTCAGGAGAATCCGATGGTCGGATCTCCCGTAATATTCGTTCGAAGTTAATGGTCGAAATTCGCGAACTGCCGCGGCGCGGCGCGTTCTATTCAGGCCATTATATTATATATATAATATATATAATATATATTTCGTCGATTTCTATTTAAAACGAATTATATAAATAGTTTTAAATTCGTTTCAAAAGCAATTTCAACTTCCATTTCAATTCAAATCAAAATTGAATTCTTCTTTATAAATTCGTTTTAAAATTCATTTCTATTCAATTCAAATTTCAGTTCAATTTGAATTCATTTCAATTTGTTTCCAATTCAATTCGAATTCGTTTTCAATTCAATTCGAATTGGTTTTATATTCAATTCAATTCAAATTCGTTATCTATTCAATTCAATTCGAATTCATTTCGTTTGCTATTCAATTGAAATCAAATTCGTTTTCCATTCAATTCGAATTCATTATATATTCAATTCATTTCGAATTCGTTATACATTCAATTCATTTCGAAATCGTTTTATATTCAATTCATTTCGATTTCATTTCAAAATATGCGTTTTCGAAATCACTTTTCAATATGCATTTTAAAATGAATAAAATCGATATAAATATCGCTCACGTCAAAATGGCGTCAATCTAATTAACACGGCTTCATATATTTCTATTTTCAAATATTCTATTCAACAAATGAATATTTATTCTTGTCAACACACGACTAATCTCAACGAATGAGTACTGTCCACGTGTGACAATTTTTGTTAAGTTATTTCGTTCAACACATGTCTAATCTCAACGGATGAGTATAGTCAACACATGAACCTTTATGTTATAATATTCTTTATTTTCTAAATTGGAATGAGGCCCAACCAATCACCATATAATGTTGATTATATGGATTTTCATACACCACACGTATATAATAGCATTGGAAAATAATCAACCATCAACCAAAGTGCACTACACTGTATAAACATCAAATATAGATATCTAACGCTCATAACAGCCTGTCAATCAATCGATTGACATATTTAATCAATCAGGATGAGTGAACTTCAAATTTCATCCCAACACCCGTGTGGGGTTTCAAACAATCAAACACAGATTTTTATTCGTGCAGTTGGGCGATGTGTAAAATTTATCGACCCAATCAATATCAGTCAAATCAGTGCATATAAACAAATCGGCCGATTTGTCTATAAATATCTATTTATTCACTTTCACGTTAAAAATTATATTTTTAACGATAAAATATTTTATTTTAACATATGAATTTCTATTCAGTTCATTTATTCAATAAAATTGATATTTTTATTTTTCTAACATATTTTAGAAAATTTCGGCGGCATAACGACACGATACTAGAAACGGGACAAGGCCTAGCCTTATCCCCGGTCTAGTGAAGGCCCACGCCATTCACACATCAATCAAATCAATTTCATTTCACCAAACAATTCAATTTCAAACCAATTTATCTAACCAACTACACAACCAAACAATTAAACAAACAAGCCATCCATGGTCTGTGGATGACGGGTGTCGGGTGCTACTAAACACCGTCTGCATCCTAGTATATATATAACTAGAAAATTTAAATTGAAAGGTGAGAAGTTCTCACCGATAGCTATCCAATACCACGACTCTTCATTTATAGAAATCTTCGCCATTCTCGCTCTTCGTCACTTTCGTCGCCCGTATTCTCTACATATGTAAAAATCACATTTTTACTTCGTTGTTCAATATATAAAAATCGAATTTTTACTTTGCTAATCAATATATAAAAATCGAATTTTTACTTTGCTGCTATATAAAAAGATTTCGCCTTTATAAAAATAAAGATTTCGCCCTTATCAAAAATATAGATTTCGCCTTTTCAAAAATATATTATAATAAAAATCACATTTTTATTTTTCTACACATATAAAGGTGATATACCTAATATTCCTATCATGTAAAAATTATATTTTTAATTCTCTACATAAACAAAAATCATATTTCTACCACTTCTATATAGTAAAGATTATATTTTTAATACTTTAAAAATATAAAAAACATATTTTTAATTCTTTAAAAATATAGAAATCATATTTTTAAGCAATGAAAAATCAAATTTTTATCCTCTAAAAATCATGTCTTTCCCTTATGCCACATATATATATTAAAGATCATGTTTTAATAGTGGTATTTAGATTCAAAACTAAAAACAAAATTAATGTATATAAAAACTCACTGTTTTCGGTGATGACGGAAAAGGGTGGAGGGGTCTTCGTCGGACGGAGGTGGCCAGAGCTTCGCTGGTGGTGCTGGTCCGCGAGTTGGTGGCTGGCTCGTGCTCCAGGAGATCACGACTTGGGTTTAGGGGGTGTTTGCTTGCTGGCCTGAATTGGAGGAGGGGCCACTGTGCGCTGAGGAGGTCGGGGCGCTGCAGCGACGTGGAAGGCGGAGGAAGTGGCAGGGGCGGCGAGTAGGTGGAGCTAGGGCTAGGGTTTCCGATGGGTTTGGGGGTCCCGTGGTCTCCGCGCAATACGGTGGAGGGGTGGTCGCAGTCGGGGAAGATAGGGGGAGGGCGGCGCCTTGGCTGGGTGAAGGCGGCGCTGGCCGGGGGGGGGGGGGGGGAAGAGGGCGACGGGGATTGGGGGGGCTCGATCGAAGTTGGGTTTTTTTTCTAAATCTGAAATCGACGGTGGGAACAAGGAGGGAGAGAGAGAGAGTATGCGGGGAGTTGACTTTCTTTTGTTTAATTATATTTTTAAATTCCAAAAAGCAACTTTTTCCTTCGAACGCCAAATCGAACCCAACGGCTGTCGCCGCTAGCGTAATACCCCCATTCCGGACACAATGGGATATGCCATGCAAGCCAATTCGGCCATTTTGATAGGTTTTTATCAAAATTACAATATAAAACAGTGTATATTTAATATTAACGCACATTCCAAATTACCGGGGCCACATACAGCCTCAAAAAATTCCAGAAAAATATTTTCTGGCATCGTATCGACGATACGGTCCTAACAAAACTAATTTCGTCGAATTCTGAGACCGTTTAAAAAATGGCCAATTTCTGGTCGTCTAAATTCAACTTTAAATTGTCAAACACGTTTAACTGTGCCACGTTCACATATTAGCTCCAAAAATTCTGAAATTTTGAAACTAGCAATAATTTTACCTCACGGATCCAACAAAAGTGGTTTCGTCGAAATCCGAGGTCGTTTGCAAAATTTCCATTTTTAAGGGCCTGAATTCCATAGCGACTATTCAGAATTTTCAACTGGACATATCTTTTGATTCCCGCTATGAAATTTCGATTTTTCGGATTCGCTGGAAAGATATCATCAAATAGATCCTATTGTTTTTGGATTCACTAAAATCCGGATTGTTTTGCACCCGGTACATTCAATTGAAGTTTGAAATCGAATTATCGAACTACCGCGCCATTTTCAATTCTATTTATAATTATATATAATTATTTATATTCTAACGACGGCGTATATAATATATACGTTTGAATTCCATTCAAAATAAATTTCTCGTCGATATTATTTAAAATAATTCATTTTAAATAATCAAAATTCGCTAAAATTGCCACAATAAAAAAATTTAAACTGGCCCAGATTTTCGGGTTGTTACAGAATCTTAACCTTCCGGAGGGTGTACCGATACCCGGCTGGTTTAGGAGGTACCTAGAGGCTGGGGCCAACGACGCAGCCCAGCAGACATTCCTCCTCCCCCAGCTGCAGCGGTTCCTCCTCCTCCTCCTCGTGCAAATTATTTCTTAAAAATATGTAGGGACTTTCGAGTCATGGGTGGGAAGAACTTCAATGAAAATGAATCCTTCGTGGAAGCAAAAAACTAGCTCAAAGAAACTGAGGATTTGTTCGAGATCTTCAAAGTGGATGATAGGCAGAAGATACAGTTGGCGGTATAGTTGCTCAAAGACGAAGCTTCCTATTGGTGGGAAGTCACTAACGTGGAAAGAATAATTGAAACTTGGATGGATTTTAGGATGAGGTTTGAAATGAAATTCCTCTCACAAGCTGAACGAAGCTTACAGATGGAGAAGTTCTTAGCTCTCAGACAGGGAAGTATGTCGGTCAAGGAATACGTTAATCAATTTAATCAGCTGGCTAGGTTTGGATTGGAGTTAGTGAACACTCCCCATAAGAAGGCTCTCCGCTTTGTTAAATGATTGAATGAGCCACTGCACAGTGTAGCTATGTCCCATATACCTATGGGTGCGACTTATGAAAGACCGGTGGTCATGGCACTGTTACAAGAAGAAGATTAGGCTGGCAAGAAGGAGACAAAGGTGGAAGCATCTCAAAATAAGAAAGGGGAAGGATCTCAGAGCAAGAAGGCTGACTCCAAGAAGGGCGGGAAAAACAACAAAACCCATGACAAGAGGAAGTGTAATTTTGTGGCATTCCTAGACATCTGGTTAAGGACTGCAGGAAGAATAAAAGGAAGATGGGTGGCTGTTTCCAATTCGATGAGGCAGGATACATGGCTAGGTACTGCCCAAGAAAGCAAGGGCAAGGGCAGAGAGTTAGATCTACTTCGGGAGGGCAGGTTCACGCTCTCATGGCACCTCCGCAAGAACAAGGTAGAAGTGTTTCTGTTGAGAGTTTAGTTTATCTTTTTGATCATCCTGTTCGTACACTCTTTGATTCTGGCACATTGCACTCTTTTATGTCTACTGCTTTAGTTGAATCTCTTCACCTAGACACCAGTTTAGTAGAGGATCCCTTGGTTGTTTCAAATCCAATTGGAGGCTCAACTTATTTGTCAATGATCTGCTTGGATTTGGAAATTTATATATTGAGTGTAGGGTTTAGACGCAATGCCTATGTTTTGGGCTTCACGGGCTATGGGTTGATTCTAGGCATGGATTGGCTATCTAGTAATGGTGCCATCCTCGACTGTGAAAAGAGAGTGGTTAGACTCATGACTCGCCTTGGTAACACTCTCGAAATTTCTTGTAATCCCATGAACTCTATTATGCTTAGCTATCTAGAATCTCTTGATGTGTCTATTGAGGATTTGCAATCTGTTAGAGTAGTCCATGAATACCCGGACGTCTTTGAAGAGGTTAAAGGGTTACCTCCGAAGCGGGAGATAGATTTCCGTATACACCTCGTTGATAAAGCAAAACCCGTCGCTTTACCCGTTAGACACATGGCTCCAAGAGAGAGGAAAGAACTCAGCAAGAAAGTTAAAGAGCTGCTTGAGAAAGGGTTTATAAGGCAGAGTATTTCCGAATGGGATGCTCCAGTAGTGTTTGCAATTAAAGCGAATAGTTCGCTTCGCCTATGTGTTGATTATAGGGAGCTAAACAAGCTAACCAAGAAGAATAGGCACCCACTCCCAAGAATAGACGACTTGTTCAATCATCTTGTAGGTGCATCGGTTTTCTCCCAACTAGATTTAGCTACCGGATTTCATCAGCTGAGAGTGGATGAAGACAGCATCGACAAAACCGCGTTCAGAACTCTGGATGGTTTCCTCGAATGGCTTGTCATTCCTTTCGACTTGACAAAAGCACCCGCTTACTTCGTCGATTTGATGAACAGGGTGTTTAGGGAGTTCCTTAATAAGTTTGTAGTGGTCTTTGTGGACGACATTTTGATTTTCTCGAAGAGTGAGGAAGAGCATGCTCAGCATCTAAAGGAAGTCATGGACACTCTTCGTGCACACCAGTTAAAAGCCAAATTCTCCAAATGCCACTTCTAGAGAGAAGAAGTAAGGTTTCTTGGACATGTGGTGTCCAAAGAGGGATTAGCTGTGGACCCCGCAAAAGTAGTTGCGGTGCAATATTGGAAGATCCCACGGAACGCAACCGAAGTCCGAAGCTTCCTCGGGTTAGCAGGCTTTTACCGGAAGTTCATTAAAGATTTTGCGAAAATCTCAGCTCCACTTACAAAGTTGACAAAGAAGAACTTAACTTTCACTTGGGATTTGGATTACGATATTGCTTTCCAATGTTTAAAAAGAGCTCTAACGACAGCTCCAGTTCTGATGTTGCTGGATGGGAGCAAGATGTTTATCGTATACACAGCTGCTTGTGGTACGGGAGTAGGAGCTGTCTTGATGCAAGAAGGGAAGGTAGTAGCATATGGAGGCGGACAGTTGAAAATACAAGAGAAAAACTACCCAACCCACGTCCTAGAGTTGGCTGCCATCGTCTTTGCACTTAAGTCTTGGCGCCATTATCTCCTAGGTGAGAAGTTTGAATTATACACTGACCATAAATCGTTGAAGTACCTTTTCTCACAGAAAGATCTTAACTTGAGGCAAAAAAGGTGGACGGAATTCTTGGCATCCTACGATTTCGAGATTTCCTATACCCTTGGAAAGGGCAATGTAGTAGCACACGCCTTGAGTAGAAATAAACTGACCTTAAGCCCTCTCTTTGTTGAAAGGCAGAGCTTGGAATATATAGCCAACTTTGATTTTAGGCCCTCTGTCGATCATGTGACTGGTTTGTTAGCATCGCTAAAGGTGTGGCCTACTCTTTTGGACTCAATAGGGACCACACAACGTGAAGACCCTCAACTAGTTGATATGATAGGTAAGTTGAGTAGGGGTGATACTTCTAGTCACCTCAATAGATACTCCACGATGAAAAGGGTTGGTTGAGACGAGATGGGAGGCTATACGTCCCATGAGCAAGGGATTTGGTGAAGAAAGTTCTCGAAGAGGCACACCATTCCAAGTTGACCATACACCTCGGTGGAGACAAAATGTACAAAGACATCAAAATGGTTTTCTTTTGGGATGGCATGAAGAGGGATATAGCTGAATTCGTCTCGAAGTGCTTAGTATGCCAGCAAGTCAAGGCGGAACAGAAGAAGCCTGGTGGTTTGCTTCATCCTCTTGAGGTCCTACAGTGGAAATGGGATGGCATCTCGATGGACTTTATTGATGGGCTGCCTAGGTCAAGAAGAGGAAATACCAGTATTTGGGTAATAGTGGACAGGCTCACAAAAAGCGCTCACTTCATACCCGTTAAGAGTAGAAGGACTGCCTCATCTTTAGCATCCATATATCTTAAAGAGATATTACGACTCCATGGGATACCCTCCAGCATTGTTAGCGACCGAGATCCTATCTTTACGAGCGAGGTTTGGAAGAGCTTGCAAGAAGCTGTAGGCACACAATTATTCCTAAGCATGGCCTATCACCCTCAAACCGATGGTTGGACGGAGAGAGTGAACAAAGTATTAGAATACCTCTTGAGATTATGTGTTCTTGACTTCGGAGGAACATAGGAGGATCATCTTCCTTTGGTGGAGTTTGCCTACAACAATAGCTACCAAGCCACCATAGGTATGGCACCCTTCGAAGCTTTATAAGGAAGACCGTGCTGATCACCAACTTGTTGGTGGGAGTCTACAGATAAGCTCATACTTGGACCAGATATGATTAGAGAAACTTCAAAGAGAGTGGACTTGATACGGAAAAGAATGAAGACTGCCCAAGATAGACAAAAGTCCTACGCAGATAAGAGAAGGACCGACCTAGAGTTTGAGGTTGACAGGGTTTTTCTTAAAGTATCTCCTCTGAGGAACGTCGTTCGCTTCGGATCCACAGGAAAGTTGGCACCAAGATTTGTGGGGCCGTTTCCTATCATTGAAAGAAGTGGGAAGATAGCTTATAGAGTAGAGCTGCCCGAAAGATTGGCTGGAGTCCATAATGTCTTTCACGTTTCTCACTTACGAAAGTGCTTACATGAGTCTGCGGAAGTGGTAGAACCAAGCATATCAGAGGACGTAGAAGTAGAACGAGAGGCGACGGTGAGGAGAGTTCCAACTCGTATCTTGGGTACAGAAGTCAAAAAGTTACGCAACCGCGAAGTCAGACTTGTAAAAGTACAATGGAGTGACGCTAAGGAAGACGCGACTTGGGAGACTGAGGCCAAAATACGTGTAGCCTACCCTTTTCTTTTTGAGGGTACATCTTTGATCTCTTTCTCCTTAAGTATGTTCATACTCGTATCTATCTTTTTTTAGTATTTTCCTCAGTGCCAGTCTCGATCCTTAGGTAGGAACCAATGGATGTAAACATGTATTTGAAACATGTTATGATTGATGGTTGCAAGTGATTTCTAGTGGTTGCTCGTGGATGCATATACACACACTTTAGGTATTAGATCGACTCAGTCACTTTCATATTGCATATGCATATATGTACTCGTATATGATTGAAACTTGATGTGTTATCATGTGGATGTTGCATTTGTATGAATGATTGTGCACTCATGTAGAAATTATGATTAGGGAAGATTGCATACATAATGGACTCATGACACCGACAAGACTTGCATTAAGGAGGTCAGCTGAATCAGTAGACTGCCTGATTTTGCATTAGATAAGGACATATACACACACTATGCATATGATCATGAAGCATTAGAAGTATTTTAAGGACAATGGATGCCTATGTTTGATGGTTGAGTAGATGGACGAATGGAAGTTAGGATATACGTTCTTCTTGACTTAAAGATTTCGGGGACGAAATCCTTTAAGGAGGGGAGAATGTAACACCCCGTGTTTTCAATAAACCTTATAGTAACGAATTAAGGAATAATTTTAAATGTGAAAATTAAGGGAAATGGGATACACTATTGTGTTCGTCTCAGAATTCTAGTTGAGATAGAGTCCGAGTTTGCGTGAATTGGACTTTGTATGAAGAAGTTGTGACCTTCGGAAGTTTCAAAAATTCAAAATTCGGATTTAAACACAGAAGAAGGCAGGGCAGGAATAATTCCCGCCCAAGCCAGGTCGACTAGGAGGTCGACCCTAGTGTCGACCTACCCTACAGGTCGACCTGGGGGTCGACCTACCCCCCCTCCGGGCAGATCTGAAAGGATGACGATTTCTGACTCCCTGCAGAGTTATTAGGGCTGAGGTGTTATCCTATCTTAACTGGATGGTCTTGATTATTTCTAGGGTTAATCTGACGGCTCTAAATTAATTAAAACTCTATAAAAGCAACCTAAATCTCAACCCTAAGTCACAAATATTCATACCAAGAGCCGCCATGCCGTCAATGGTGAACCTAGGATAGCCGTCATCTCTTTCAACTCAAAGGAAAGATTGAAGCTACGTCAAAATTAAATCTAATCTAATTCAACTAAGAAAATTCAACGATCTACATCAAAGGAGAGCAATTCAATTTTAGAATACAGATCCCAGAACTCAAGAATTCCTTTTTGTTTGTAAGTGTAGTTATCTTTTAGATGCGAAAGAATTAAAGACATGGTTTGTAATGAATTGTAAAATAGAATTGTATCAAGTTGTATGTGATGCTGATTAATGTTTATTCATGTCTGTTCTCTCGTATATGGCTATGAATTATTGTGGTCTCTCATGTTTTGTGGAAATTGGTGAATAAACCTATGATGTTATGAAATTATCATATGTAAGTTTGGTGATATTATACAAGTTTTAGGCTAAGTCATATAGTTTATGCCTAATTGTTCAGATCCATTATGCCATGTTTATTCAAGTTAAGTGATGCTATCATGTTATGAATACATGCAAGTTTATAGGTTAAAAACATGACTATGTAAACAATATGTTTAGATCTAGAACTTTACATGTAAGAACCATATGCCTTTATGTTAGAACAATATTAACATGATTCAACCTATGCAAGTTCACCACTACACGTCTAATTAGATTTTGGTAGTTCTATGTAATACTATTATTTTATGATTCATGTTACATAGATCTAGTTTGCAAGTTCATAATTAAAAGTATATTATGCCAAGTTCATGTGACACATCTGTAGTTAGATCCATATTTTTGTATGATGTTGGAATATTGCAAGTTCATCTTTTTCCCTTTTTAGTTTATTAGTTGGGCTAAAATGTCGAGCCTAACATCTTATGTAATTTTGCGAACATACAACGGGGGTAACGTTGGGGAAAACATGAGAATTATACATAATTAACATATTTGGCTCATAACCATATAAATGGTATGGCATTGAAATGGTATAATTTACTTACCAAAAATTATGAATTTGATTTAAAAGGAAAGTGGCCCATAACAAAAAATTGTTGACAAATTTACATATAAGTATAAAAGGATAAATATATAAATTAAGAAAAGATGAATATGCCTAACCCGAGGTTAGACTGAATTGTGGTGTAAAACTGCCCGGAACCGACCATCACATCCAGTGACCACAACAATACATGTCTAATGTGGGTGGTTAGTGCATTGAGCCCAAAGGGGACCCGAGGTTAGGCTGAGTTGTGGCGTAAAACTGCCCGGAACCAACCGACACATCTAGTGACCACAACAATACCTGTCTAATGTGAGTGGTTGGTGCTCTAATAAAGCTAAGTCAAGAGTAGTAGGGTTAAGTCAATTAAGGAAACACTTAACCAATCCAACATGTTAGCTAAACTGATGGGTGGGGTTAAGGTAAATTTGGACACTTAACCATTTTAACCTGTTGACCGGAAAACCCTAGCAACGGGGACCCATTTCAGCAGTAACCCACGTAGATGTATCATGGGACACTGAACTAGGCAGGGTGGGGCACGATTACTGGGCTGATTATAAGCAGTCAAAAACATCGATGGTGATGGATCAGTGTAGGTTCCGGTGGAGTATTAAGCATGCATGTACTCCAGAGTGGAAAAAGCAGGCACTGGGCGTTAGTAGTCACACACTGTGCATCTTGAATCGTGGCAGGTTGCCACCATAGGACTTGATACACCCCGTGGTGGGACAAGCACAGGTATCTACAGTCAAGTGGGGGCCGAAGGACACACGTGATAAATGCATGCTAGTAGGAGCTAATTGATATAAGGGAATCATTTCACCATGAACACGTGGTGCTAGTTGGACATATATAGGTAGTTGCAGAGAATTAAACATGGGTGTGATGTATATTCAGTTATCCTGCCTTATATAGTTTTATGTTAGTTTGTTGTTCTGGTACTGTCCTATTTTCATTTTATTCCTATCATGACCTTTTCCTTATTCACACACTGAAAAGTCACTATTCTTATTCAGACTTATGTCTGACCGATTTTTCTTTCGTCTTCTTTTCTTCCATTCCCCCCAAGGTAGCCAGGGAGAGAATAGCTCAGCTTAATTTGGACCGTTCATCTTTCCAAGCTTGAAGACTCTATGATGTACGGCTTGGAACCTATTATCTTTGGCTTTGGCTTTGGACACACTAGACTTAGGGATTTATGCAGTTTATTTATGTTATATGCTTCTTTATGTTTTAATCAAGACAGAGATTATGATGAAGTGTTTTGGAAGTTGTGTTGAGACAATTTACTGTAATGGTTTTTGTATTGAACCATGTATGAAATAAATGTTAGTTTTATTTTCCGCTGCTTATATTTCTGTCCTGTAAATTTTCTGTGTCTTTTACCTATAATGCTCCATCGAAGTTAAGGCATTCCCTTTGTGAGTGACCTTAATGGAGGTGGGGTGTTTCATTGAATTTGGCGCAAAAGTCCAAGAACTCACCAATTTCAAATTGAATCCCATTATCGATGATTATTTTTTGTGGTATGCCGAACCTACAAATGATGCTTTTCAAGACAAAGTTGATCATTTTCTTTGAAGTAATAGTGGCTAGTGGCTCTGCTTCAGCCCATTTCGTAAAATAATCAATTGCCACTATTGCGTATTTCAAATTTGATTTTGCAGTGGGTAGTGCCCCAATCAAATCTATGCCCCAGAAAGCAAATGGCCATGGGCTGACCATCTATGTCAACTCAGTTGGTGGCGCTATTGGAATTTTTGCAAATCTTTGACATTTGTCACATCTTTTTGCATAAGTCATCGCGTCCAGGTTCACGTCAGGCCAAAAATAGTCGTAAAGCAGAACTTTCTTGGCTAATGTTTGACCGCCGATATGACCTCCGCAATCTCCCTCATGCATCTCTGCTAAGATTTCTTTTGACTCCTCCTTGGACACACATCGCAACAATGACATAGAGAACCCTCGTCTGTACAGTCTCTCGTCCTGAATAAGATATAGTAGAGCCTTGCGCAGTACTTTCCTCCGCTTTTTTGGTTCCTCTGGAAGTATTCCGTTGATGATATATTCCTTAATCGGCGTCATCCAGGACTCAGGTTCTTCTACTGTTTCCATAATCCAATCGACATCTACCTCTTCAATAACAGGTGTCATAAGGACTTCAATAGGTATTAGCCCCAGCAAATGTGCATCAAAGGAACTAGCGTATTTAGCGAGAGAGTCAGCCTTCGTACTTTCTTCTCTTGGAATGTGATATATAGTGTAATGATCGAGGTTGTTGAGGAATTCCATGGCCTTTATAAGATAGGAAGGAAGATTTCCTACTTTGGTCAGGAATTCCCCAAGGACCTGACCCACCACCAATTGGGAATTGCTGAAGATCCGCATGGTTTTTAGATTCAGCTTTTTTTCTAGTTTTAATCCGTTTATCAGTGCTTCATATTACGCCTCATTATTGGTTGACGAAAATTCCAGCCTTAAAGCATAACATAGGGAATGGCCCTTTGGAGTTTCCAAGATGATTCCGGCCCCTGAACAGTAATCATTTCTTAAGCCATCAATGTACAGCTTCCAGCCAGTGATTGCTCCCATTGGTTCCTCAATTTCTTCTCCTTTGTCCATGAATTCGGCAATGAAATCTGCTAAAGCTTGTCCATTGATAGCTTTTCGAGGGTGATAGGTGATGTCATATTGGCTGAGCTCAATGTTAAGCTTTAGTCTCCTTCCAGAAGTTTCTGGACGGAATAGAATTTGTCTTAGTGGTTGATCGGTGAGGACTTTTATTGGATGGGACTGGAAATATGGTCTCAACTTCTTTGAGGCAATGAGTAGACAATACACTAGTTTTTCAAGCTTTGGATAATTCAATTCTGCCCCAGCAAGCCGCTTGCTAATATAATAAACTAGCCACTGGACTTTTGCATCCTCCCGGACAAGTGCGGCACTCAGGGCATGTGGTGATACAGCCAAGTATAGGTACAACTCTTCTCCATCTCTGGGTTTAGAAAGTATCGGTGGGGACTCCAAATGTTGAATTAACTGTTCGAAAGCCATTTGACATTCTAGAGTCCACTGAAAGTCTCTCTTTCCTTTCCTTAAAGAATCAAAGAGTGGGATGCATCGATCCATGGCTTTAGAGATGAAGCAATTAAGAGCAGTAATTTTCCCATTCAAGCTCTGAAGCTTTTTCATTGTTTTTGGTGCTCGCACTTCTCGTAATGCTGTGACCTGGGAAGGATTTGCCTCTGGCATTGACTATGAATACAAGAAATTTCCCTGAGGAAACCCTAAACGAGCATTTCAGAGGATTTAACTTCATACCAAATTTTCTTAGGATATGGAACATTTCTGCCAGATCTTCCAAGTGATCTTCAGCATTTTCGTCTTTACCAGCATGTCGTCGACGTAAACCTCCATAGTGTTCCCAATTTGAGATTTGAACATGGAGTTCACTAGACGTTGATATGTTTCCCTCGCATTCTTTAGTCCGAATGGCATAACCTTATAACAGTATAGGCCTCTATCAGTTACAAAGCTTGTGTTCTCCTCATCCGGTTCATGCATCATAATTTGATTATATCCAGAGTATGCATCCATGAAAGATAGGAGTGTGTTCCCAGCGGTTGCATCAAAGAGCTGGTCAATTCTGCGCAGGAGGAAACTGTCCTTAGGACACGCTTTGTTAAGATCCGAGTAATATATGCACACCCTCCATTTTCCATTAGACCTTTTTGACAAGAACTGGATTTGAGACCTAATCGGGATATGCTGATGCTCGTATAAAGTTGTTCTTAAAAAGTCTATGTACTTCTTCTTGCAATGCCATCGATCTTTCAGGTCCCTGAGTTCATCGTTTTTGCTTCATAGGGGTCACATTAGGACTAACATTCAGTTTATAAACAATTGTGTCAGTTGATATTCCGCACATGTCTGATTGCGTCCACGCAAAGACGTCTAAGTTTGCTTTCAGAAACAATATCAAATCCCTTTTCAGCCTTTGGCCCAACTGAGAACCTATCTTTAGAACTCGGTTAGGGTCTTTATCATGCACTGGAACATAAATGGTATTCTTGGCTGGAGCCGCCCGGTCTTCCCTCATACTGGTTTTTCTTGGATCAATCTCCTTCTGGGCTCCGCTACGCTCACCAGTGTGGGGGCCTTGCTTTAGTTGCTATAAAGGGGGGTTTTGGATGCGAAGTGGTGGCTCCACATCTTTCCTTACCTCCTTTTTCCTTAACTCGGAAAGCTCAGCTAGATAGCACTCCCTTGTTGTTTGCTGGTTGCCTTTGACTATGCCAATCCTGTTCTCAGTGGGAAATTTCATCGTCAGACACCATGGGGCCATTGTGATTCGGAATGATGCAAGTGACGGTCTTCCTAGGAAGGCATTATAAGCTGAGAGCTCGTCGATTACAACAAATTCCTGTTCTCTGTGACCCTTTGCTCCCCCTTTCCGAGCTCAACAGGCAAGTTAATAATTCCGATTGGTTGAACAGCCTATCCGGTAAAACCATGAATTTTGTTCTGAGAAGCTTTCACATCTCCCATAGGAAGTTTCATTCTGTGAAAGGCATTAATGAACAGGACATTGACGGATGCTCCACTGTCAACCAGAACTCTTTTGACGATGGCAGGGCCCAAGCCTATGGTTATCACCATTGGATATTCGGTTGGTGCTATCAACCCTTCTGAGTCTTGTTCTTTGAATACAGTGTAATCCCAAGAAAACCTTGGTATCTTTTCCGATAGAGCTTCACTCATTATCATGAGTTCTCCTTCTTTTAGGAGGTTCCTCATCTCGCTAGCATATTTCACAAGATCCCCCAACTTTTCCCGGTGGGGTGTGGGCCTCCTAAAATGGTTTTAATGATCAGCCTTGGCATTATAGTGTTTGCAGCATTCTCGCTTTGACCTAGTTGTCCATTAGAAGTTCCCTGGCTTTGGGATGCTTGAGAATTCTACGGATTTTTGGTGTACTGCTAAAGTCCATTTTTCCTTATTAGTTCTTCAATTAAGCTCTTAAGGTGCCGACATTCATTCGTGTTATGCACCGGTTGATTATGAAACCGACAAAATCTTCTGGATTTAATGGTAGCATCACTAACCTTTATTTTCTTTGGTAATGGGTAGTCTTCTGTCTCCTTGGTGGCCATGAAGATATTCTCCACCATCTCATTCAATGGCATCAATTCCGAGTTCTCGAAGTAGTGGAACCTCTTATTGGCTCGGCTGTCTCTCCCATCATTGCCCCGTTTCTGACCTCCAACGTTTTTCTGATTGTTATCAGTGCCATCACCCTTCTTTTCAAGTTGTGTGCAGCTTTCTGGGATATCCATAGCATAGGCAGGATCCTCATCCACAACTATGTATTCTTCAGCTTTATCAAACAATTCTTCGAGGGTACCGGGTTTCTTTTTTTTAATCCAACATCCGAGCTTAGTCTTCTTATTCACAGCCCCCTTTAAGGCCATTAAAGCCAATCAAGGCTCGTAATTCCCAACTTCAGCTGCTGCGGTATTGAATCGGACAAGAATAGTTCTAATTGGCTCCTTCGACCTTTGCTCTAGCTCATTCAACTCCATAACTCTCGTACCTTTATGGTTTGAAGCCTGAATTGCTCCCGGGATAGCTTGGCCAGCGTGGCGAAATTGTCCACTGATCTAGGTGGTAACTTTGTGAACCAAAGTGAGGCTACTCCCTTAAGGTAGGTCAGAAAATATAAGCGTTTCAACTCATCAGTGGCTCGGGCCCCGTCCATGTGCTGATCATACCTAAATAAGACCACATTAGGGTCGGTTGTCCCGTTATAAGCCTGAACTGTCGGTGGCTTAAATTTATTTGGATATGGTGCCATCTTTATTCTTTCTGTAAGTGGAGTCTTCATGGGAGAAAATCCCAATTCTTTTTCATCATTCTGCTTCTTCAGCCCCTTTTCCCTAATTATGTGGATCATCTCTGATATACGTTCTTCCTCATTGTGTTGTTCCGCGGGGTGGACGTCGTCTTCCTTATTGGATGTCTGCTTAAATAGATGGCCATGGTGCGGATTTCGGGGTCCTGAACCTCCCACTTGGAGAGGTGCCCCTTTGGCGGAGCCAAGCACTTTTTGGGAAGTCGCCTTGTCGGTGCGATTATGAGTAGGCAATTTAGTTTCCTTACAGTTAGGATTTGTCATCTCTTGAATAGAATTTTCCTGATTTGGACTCGAAGAAGAGGATCATGCGTTTTCCGTACGTGGAGTTTGAATGGATTTTGCTCGGGCGGATTTCATGGTGGCCTTGGCCATAGCAGCTTGAGTGACGAGCATCGCTTCAAGCCTCTTCATCATGGCTTTATTTGCAATGTCCATTCGACTTGCTAATCCGGCCGCCACTTTGTCGAGTTCTCTCCTCGTCACCGCTTCTTCGGCGTTAGAAGTTTCTTCGCGTTCAAATTGGTTGGTAGGAGGAGTAGTCTCATGCTCATGATCAGCGGTATTATCATTATTCTCGGTGCTTTGATTGGCGACCTTCTTTGATGGTCTACCTGGTTTGCCCATCACTTTCGGCAAGGACTTGAATCGGATTGTAGCGAAATAGGTTCGGACCTTCAATGCAAGGTGTTGGACCTTGTGAGAGAATGTGAAAGAGCGGATGATTAAATTGGCCCCACGGTGGGGGCCAAATGTTTGCGTCAAAAATGGCACAAACCCCAAGTGTACTCAAAGTACTTCCCAAAATGCTTGGTAATATGAAGTGTGGAGCTAATCAACAAAGAAAAAGCAAGCAAAGATACACAATGTTTTATAGTGGTTCGATCAAGTGCGAAATACATCCACTTTGAATGGCGATTACATTATTGCATGTAGAATTACAAGGCAAACACATCCTCTCATTACATTCATCATTACACTATCTTAGAACTTGACTAAGGAAAAATGGTGAAGGTCTTCAATTGTGGTAGATGGTAGACCGGATATAGATTTCCATACGGATTTTGATGGATTCAGAGTTAAATCTTCCCTTTGAGATGGTTGGAGATGATGGAATCACTAAGTAGAAGTAAAGAATTGAGTTTAGCAGCCCTTCGGGCATCCTCCATTAAAGTGGGGTTGGACCTCTATTTATAGGAGTGGAGAGATGGTGTGGTATAGCTTTCAGAGTTACCGGTCGGTCGCCTTTATTTACGGAACTTCCACTGGCCAGCCTGGCAATAACTGTTCAGAAGCCAACTTGTCAATAGCTGTCTGGAGGACCGATCGGTCTGGAGCGGGTCTAACCGGTCGGTATGGCCTCTTTTCCTCTCTGTGTGGGCGACCTACCATGGATTATGTTTTACGATCGATTGGTTGTCCACACCTGGACCGACCAGTATGTAATATTTGGATGAAGTACACCACTCCAGGAGGACCGAACGGTACATATGGATCTTACCTGACCAGTGGGTGAGTTTTCTCTCTTTTCTCATGGGGTTACCTTGCTTTGGACTTGTGACTATCTGATCGGCGTGTTGGGCTCAGACCGACCGGCGTCGTTATTGCCGCGCCGATCGGTATACTTATGCTCTAGCCGATCGATATCAGTTTATTGGATTGAGTTACGCTGCTGCTTCTTAGGCCGATCGGCCTGTTTCTCTAGATATACCGGTCGGGTATGTCTCACGACACTTTGTGGATAACACAGGTCAACCCCAGTTATACCGACCCGATCCATGCGTGGAACAACCCAGAAATTCTGAACAAATTTAAAAATTTTATTTCAACTATTTTAATAGATTTTGAATATTTAAAATGATTTATTTTAAATAATAATGACCAAAAATTAATTTAAATCGAAGTTAGAACGAATAAATTTATTTTGATTATAAAACAAGCCTGAAATGGCGTGGTAGTTTGAAAATTTGATTTTAAATTTCAATTGAATGTATAGAATTCATTTTAAATCAAAATTGTACGAAGCCAGAAACATTTGAATCTGTTTAATAATAACTTTCTAACGAAGTTTTGAAACTAAGATTTCATAATATAAATTGAAAGTTATGTCCAGTTTAAAATTCAGAATAGTCGCTATGGAATTTTATATAATATATAACCCTTAAAAATAGCCATTTTGCAAACGATCTCCGTTTTCGACGAAACCACTTTTGTTGGATGCGTAATGTCAAATTATTGTTAGATTCCAAATTTCATAATTTTTGGAATTAATTTGTGAGCGTGGTAAATTTAAATGTGTTTGGTAATTTCAGTTTGAATTGGATCGACCAAAAAATGGCCATTTTTCAAATGGTCTTCTAATTCGATGAAATTAGTTTAGTTAGGACCGTATCATCAGAACATAGCTATATTTATTTTTCTGGAATTTTTGGAGTCAATATGTGTCCCCGGTAACTTTAAAAGTACGTTTAAATTCAGTTTATATTGATTTATATTTTAATTTTGAAAAAAAACTGATCGAAATAGTCGAATTGGCTTACGAAACATATCCTAGTGTGTCTGGGATGGGGGCGTTTAGCTAGGGGTGACAGCCGTTGGGTTTGATTTGGAGTTCGGACAAGAATTTCACAATAAGGAAATTAATTGGATTAAATATAAATATTTAAATAATATAAATACCCCTATATCTAAAACCCTAGCCCTCTTCTATACATTCTGGAAACCGCCGCCATCTTCAAAATGAATGGCCGATTGAATATGATTTTCTTCATCAAATTCCTTCTTATCCACTTAATAATTCAAAGGACTCCTAAAACAAAAACTCAAGAGTACACTGAGATCAAGATATCTACCAGTAATGATTAGATTTTATTAAGGATTTTGCTCAGTTTCTGGCCAAGAAGGCATCTTATTTAACAGTATTTCTATGGCCAGTGGGGTGATCGAATTGGTGCTGAAGCTCGGCGGTGGAAGGTCGCGCCAAGGCGCGTCCAATGGTCGACTCCGATCTAATTCCGGCTGCTCGGTTTAGCATGCAAAGTTGAAGATTGAAGACGAGTTTTTCTTCATACTCGTGTGTTCCTGGAATTGGATTAGGAACAAGACAAGCCAGGGGCCGCTGGATCCAATTTGAGCAATTGGAAAAAAATTAGATTGATTAATTACATTATTTTAGGTTAATTACTTGTTTAAATACTCCAATGTTTAAACATTCATATTTTGTTCGTTTTAAATCAGAATTTGCAAACAAAAATTCGTTGGAATCCTCACGAAAAACTCTATGCAATGAAAAACATTGATTTAAAAATACGATTTTTTTAAATTATATAACATTGTATATATCATAGCAAAATGAAATTTTAATATATAAATAGATCTGATTTAAAAATGTAATTTTTAAATGAAATAACTTTATTTTAAAAAAGCATTGTTTTAAAACTATAAAATAGCATTATTTATTTTTGGAAATTTTTATAATAACATAGTTATAAAAATATGACTTATATATATTTATATACATACCATAGTACAAAAAAATAATATGATTTATATATATAAGAACATCAAATTAAAAAAATGATTTTTATATAAATAACTTTGTTTTAAAAATGTAATTCTTATATGAAACACTTTGTTTTAAAAATATGACTTTTTAGTTTTAAATAAAAATACGATTTCTACCATATATAGAACAGTATTTAAAAAAATGAAATTTTTATATAAAGTATTGATTTATTTTCAGTTTTTAAAAATAAATTTAGCATTGTTAAAATCTGATTTTTATATATATATATATATAGATTAGCAATTAGAAATGTGAATTTTAATATACAAAGCATTGGATAAAAATATGATTTTTATATAAATGACTTTGTGATAAAAACGTAATTTTTATATAAACATCATTATTAAAATTGTGATTTGTTGTAAATGATTTTGCTTAAATAAAAATGTTATTTTTTGTTACATAAATATCATTGGAATAAAATCTAACTTTTATATATATAACGTTGTTTAAAAACATGATTTTAATATAAATCGTGTGAAACATATTGCGATGGAACCGCCCGGAAGCAAATGAAATCCAAACCGTTCAATTATAGAATGACGAGTGGAAACCCAAGGTGAGAACTTCTCACTCTAATTTTGTTTATAGTTAAATATATACTAGGATGCAGACGGTGCTTAGTAGCACTCGACACCTTTGATTGAAACCATGGATGTTTGGTTGTTTGTTTGATTTATTCATTTGTTTGAATTTGGTCTGGGATATGAATGGAATTGATTGAATTTGTTTGTGTATGGCACAAGCCAGTATTAGGCGAAGGATAAGGCTAAACCTTATTTTGGTTCTAGCATCGCGCCATTATGCTACCAAAATTTTCTAAAATATGTTAGAACAATAAAAATATCATTTTATTGTATAAATGAACTGTATAAAATATTCATGTGTCGAAATAAATATTTTATAGCTAGAAATATAATTTTTAACGTGTATATGAATGAAAATAAATATTCATTTACAAATCGGATGATTTGTTTATGTATACCCATTTAACTGATATTGATTGGGATGATAAATTTTACACATCGCTTAACTTCACAAATAATAAATAATATTTGTTGTTGGAAAACCCCACACGGGTATTGGGATGATATTTGACATACACTAATCCCAATGGTTTAGCTGTATGTCAATCGATTGGTTGACAGACTGTTGTAAGTGTTAATTTTTCATATTTAATGCTTATATAGTTATAAAATGCACTCTGGATGTTGTATGAATTTTTAATGTTTGTTTATCATTATTGTTGTATACATGCGATGTATGAAATCCATATAACTGAAATAATATGGTGATTGATTGAGTCGCATTCCGATTCAGAAATAAAGAATATTTTAAAATAAAGAATATTTTAAAGTAAAGTATCTTTTAAAATAACAAATATTTTAAAATAATACTCAGTGAAGAACAAAATTATGATTTTGATGTCCGATTTTAGATAGGCACAAAAATATTGAAATGTGAAGCCGAGTTAAGTAGCAAACGCCATATTAACCCGAATAGGTTTATCGATCCGATTTTATTCATTTAAAATGAATATCGAAAAGAAGTGATTTCAAAATCTAATATTTTGAAAATATTATCATTTTAATATGATAAAGATATAGAATATTCAATTTTGATATGAAATTGAAAATGAAGTTGAAACCGTTTTAAAATGAATTTATAAACGATTTATAAAATACGATTTAAATGGAAATCGAAGATATATATATAATATTATATATATTTAATGGCCTGAATAGAATGCGCCACGCAGCGACCGTTCGCGAATTTCGACCATTGACTTTGAATTGACATTACGAGAGATCCGACCGTTGGATTCTCCTAAAACCGGAGTCTTTGGGTTCGTAATGAAAAGAGATTTCCAATGAACATAAGAGATTTGAAATCTAATGGTTGAAAAATTCCACATTTGAAAAGATAAAAATATTTCGAAATGAACTAGTTATTAATTAGAATAAAAAAATCCAATTATTTTAGAAATAATAAGTTGGATTTGTAAATGGTTTTAAAATAACTAGAATTTTCCAAAGAATAAATTGGAATGGTTCATAATGGAAATAGTCCTCGGAATATTCTGATGTTGGACTCCATGATTATACAGATGTTGTTATGGGAATTTGGAATATACAGATATCGTTACACCCAATACGATATCCGTTGGTTTCAGAATTTGATATTGAATATAAGCCGATATAATTTCTATTTAGAGCCTTGTATTTAATATCAAATTGGATTTTGGGTTTGTCGTGGATGGTATCTTTATTAACACTTTTCTTAAACCCAGTTGAGAAAATAATAAATCTTTTAATTAAGATTAATGAAGTTTACCAATTAATTAATATTTAATTGGAATTGAATTGAAATTGGATTTTGGGTTTATCATGAACAATGTTTTAAATAACATTTGTTCTTTAACCCAGTTAACAGTGAAGAAATGATTTGGAATTTATAAATCTTTTTATTAAGATTTAAAGGAAATTTTCCAAAGTAAAGTTTTTCAATTTAATATATTAAATTGGAATTGAATGGAATCCGATTTGGTAATAATCGAGATGAGCTTCTTTGAATGAAGGCAGATACTATATATGGAATTTGAAAGGCATTGCCGCTATTCCATTTATATTATTAGTCTGATACTTGAATTTATATCAATTATATACTATTATGAATTCCATGTAGATTCCATTTTGATGGAAGATGATTTTGGGTTTATCGTGAACTGTGTTTTAAAAGACATTAGTTCTTTAACCCAGTTAAAAATAAGATTAATTTGTTAAATTTGAGTAATCATTAAGTAATGATTTTTGAGATTAAAACTAACTAGAGTTTTAACGAATCTTAGTTAGATTGAAATGTGAATGAGGGGATTAAATTTATCGAATTTATGAAATGATCAAGGATGGAGTTCCACCAGTTTTACTTCAAGAGGTAATTAAATCTTTAATTAGATTTGAACGTGAAATGGTAATTAAATTTACTTATAACACCATGGGTGTTAGATATGGAGTACTGCCAGTTTTGCTCCATGGGACGAATAGGTTGGGATTAATAAAATAAATGATTACTTCGATAAGGCTTATTAATCCCAACCAGTTGATAAACCTTAATTTGGTTTAGAATTGTGAAAAGATAAAATAAAATCTTTTGAAATGAGATCAAAAGGAAGATTAAAAAGAAAATTTAAAAGAACTTTATCTTTGATAAAATTAATGGGAACCTTTCCCTAAAAATGTGAATATTTTATTAAAAGAATATTATGAATTGTAATGATGCGTATGATGTGTTTTTGTAGCACTTGATTATAAAATACGTGAGTTATTCGGAAAGACCGGGTTTAACCCATTCTGAATAATGAATACGACGACTAACAGTCGAAGAGATTGAAGATGATGCAAGACCGATGATCTTCACATGAATGGATGAGTTGCTACAGATGCCCATGATTGGAGTAGCTACCTTGAACGGGCTACAGTGGTAGCCATCTGGACGTACTTGTTGATTGTTCGGATATGCGAGGGCCTCTCTCCTGTATTGGACATACGAGACGAGGAATAAGATGCTTCCGGTTTCGTTCAAACCCAGAATGGACTTGTAAATGGATGGTATGTCTGAAGTTGTATTCCTTTATGCTGTATTCGTTGATCTATGCTATATATATATATATATATATATATATCTGTTTGGTGGCGGAGAATTTATTCTCTTGCTTAACACCCTTCTCTGAGACGTACGAACTAAGAGGTTATATATTGGCAAAAATCAATGGTATGGATTAACAATCTGACATGCTGAGATGCATGGATCAAGGCTTTTGTTGAAAAGCAAAGCCTTATGGATGATGATCAATGCATAGCTTTAATTAGCACAACTTTGTGTAGAGTTACTTCGCGAGCCTCACAAAATGATATGATGGTGAACTGATGGTCAGGTCTGTATGCTTTCGATATAAGGATGGATTCGGTCGACCGAGATGAGCTGAGTGTGGTCGCTCCACGCTCAGAGGGATAGGGCACACCCCCCGATTCCCAAATGGATAGAGTAAGCGGCGTTTTCTCATGCACGGGACATAAATCGCGGAGATACTCGTTATCCTGGATATAGTGCGGGTGTGCATTACGGCATTTTCTCATACCCGGGACGTAAGCGGTGGGAAATTGCACTACGCGATAGATCTTTCGAATCGGGAGCTATCATGATGGAATCCAATTTTCCAATACGAGCTTTATGGATTTAATTGTAAACCTATATTGGTGACATGATATGTGGTACCCATGCCGTCTAGGGTTGATACATTTACTTTCGAAATTGATTTCTACATTATACACTTATAATAATAATAAAAGATGAATTTCGCGTACCAAGCATATTTGGCTATTATAAGGTAAAACTCTATCCTTCAACTTGCGTTGCATTGTTTGATGGGACCTGAGTCTTATAATAGCTTCATTTTTCTTTAATTAGCATTGCGTTGTTTGTTTATGCACTGATATTCTTGGGGGTAAACCCATTCCGTGTTATACGACGTGGTCCCTTGATTTACCTAACTTTAAAATCAAATTAATAACTGTTTTAGTTCTCACACCAGTCCCATGACTGACCTGGAGTTTATTGTTTTAACCTAAACTCTGGGTGCCCATATTTTCCACACGGGCAGCTAGTAGTTTTGGTTTTGCAAATATTACATTCACGAGATCCTGGTTTACAGCTGGAGATAAATTCGGAAAGCTCTGTATCCGTGTATTTCTTTCAGTTGTGTTATGTATTATTTTTCCACTGCTATGTATTTAAATGTAATTTAAATCTCTGATATTTTCTGCTGTAAATTATTTATTCATACTCTAACATATTCTTGTACTCTGATGTAATTGTTGTAATAACAACGACATGTTCTATTGTTTATGTTCTGATGCGTCGTGATCTCAACTCAATCCAGACTTTCCCGAAAGGGGAAGTTTAGGTCGTTTCAACGTGGTATCATAGCTTTGGTTTATAGAGCTCGAGAACAAGACACATTAGAACCAAACGAAAGAATTCATCAGAGATTGGATTAGTAATTTCCAATAGGAATGACTCGTTAGAGATAGGATCAGTAATATCCTAAAATGAGTTTCAAAGAGTGTTTTTTTTTAAATAAAATTGAAAACAAATTTAGTTTTGAAAATTTAACCTTATTATACGTATTTGAGTATTGTATTTTATTTTTATTTGGATTTTGGACAATCGAGTATATGAAGATTTGCACATAGCTAGCGTGTATACGAAGTCTCAACTATACTGGATAGATATAGAATCACATTTTAGTCGCCCGGAGATGATTCTGATAATTGAGGCCTCATCATCATTGTTTATGTTCGAGTCTCGAAAGTGGGATATCTATATATTCCAATCGACTGGTGTGAGAACCAAAACTTAAATAGGGTTTATTATTGTGATTTGGCCCCAAAAATAAATTTTTGTATATAAAAATTATATATTTGAAAAGCAAATCAAGAAATTAATTGTAGGCTGTGATGTGTGATTATTAATTCAGCTAATAAAAATATTGGAATGATAATTCATTTAACCAACATGAGAATAAATGCTAAATTTAACCAAATAGAATCAAATAATGAACTGAATTGAAAATTTGTTCGAATTACATGCATATACATGTATATATAATGAACATGTAATAGCATGCAAGCTAAGAAGAGGAATAAAATTGTTTGCCCGACAAATATGTACATATTTACTGTATTTCTTGGGTTTGATGATTTTATAAGCCGATTGGCTAACCGCTTGGTTTTTTTCTTTTGGACTGGGGAGTGCGTGTGAGGCAAGTTGCGGTTTTAAATATCAACCCGTACAAAGGAGGTTATGGCAAAAAAATTCGAAAATTTAGGGTGTTAGCCAAATTTTTGAGAAATTAGAAAATTCTTTGAAACTGAAAAGTTGAAGAATGAAAGTTGAGTTGGCTAGTTAAACAACTTTCAGCTCCGTTCCTTTTCGAGGATGAAAAGATTTTAAGTAGGGGAGATTGTAACAACCCGGAAATTCTGAACAAATTTAAAAAAATTATTTTAACTATTTTCACAGATTTTGAATATTTAAAATGATTTATTTTAAATAATAATGACTAAAAATTTATTTAAATCGAAGTTAGAACGAATAAATTTATTTTGATTATAAAACCAGCCTGAAATGGGGCGGTAGTTTGAAAATTTGATTTTAAATTTCAATTGAATGTATATAATTCATTTTAAATCAGAATTAGACAAAACCAGAAATATTTGAATCTGTTTAATAATATCTTTCTAAAGAAGTTAAGAATGTGAGATTTCAAAATATAAATTGAAGGTTATGTTCAGCTTAAAATTCAGAATAGTCGCTATGGAATTTTATATAACATATAGCCCTTAAAAAAAGCCATTTTGCAATTGACCTCCGTTTTCGAAGAAACCACTTTTATTGGATCCGGAATGTCAAATTATTGTTAGATTAATTTCATAATTTTTGGAATTAATATGTGAGAGTGGTGAATTTAAATGTGTTTGACAATTTCAGTTTAAATTGGATCGACCAGAAAATGACCCTTTTTCAAACGGTCTCCAAATTTGACGAAATTACTTTGGTTAGGACCGTATCATCAGAACACAGCTAGCTTTACTTTTTGGGAATTTTTGGAATTAGTATGTGGACCCGATAATTTAAAATGTACGTTTAAATTCAATTTATATTTTAATTTTGATAAAAACTGATCGAAACAGTCAAATTGGCTTACGAAACATATCCTAGTGTATATGGGATGGGGGTATTTAGCTAGGGGCGATAGTCGTTAGTTTTGATTTGGAGTTCAGACAAGAATTTCACAATAAGGAAATTAATTGGATTAAATATAAATATTTGAATAGTATAAATACCCCTACATCTAAAACCCTAGCCCTCTTCTATACGTTTTGGAAACCGCCGCCATCATCAAAATGAATAGCCGACTGAATCCGATCTTCTTCATTAAATTCCTCCTTATCCACTCAATAATTTGAAGGACACCTAAAACAAAAACTCAAGAATACACTGAGATCTAGATATCTACCGGTCATGATCGGATTTTGTTCAGGATTTTGCCCAGTTTCTGGCCATGAAGGCGGATTGTTTAATCGGGTTTCTGTGGCCAACAAGGTGATCGAATTGGGGCTGAAGCTCGGCGGTGGAAGGTCGCGCCAAGGCGCGTCTGATGGTCCACTCCGATCTGATTCTGGCTGCTCGGTTTGGCGTGCGAAGTTGAAGATTGAGGACGAGTTTTTCTTCATACTCGTGTGTTCTTGTAATTGGATTAGGAACAAGACAAGTCAAGGGCCGTTGGATCCAATTTGAATGGTGGGAAAAAAATTTGACTGATTAATTATATTATTTTAGGTTAATTACTTGTTTAAATACTCCAATGTTTAAACGTTCATAGTTTGTTCGTTTTAAATCAGAATTTGACAAATAAAAGTCCGTTGGAATCCTCATGAAAGACTCTATGCAATGAAAAACATTGATTTAAAAATTTGATTTTTAAATTATGTAACATTGTATATATTATAGCAAAATGAAATTTTAATATATAAATTGATTTGATTTAAATATGTAATTTTTAAATAAAATAACTTTGTTTTAGAAAAGCATTTTAAAAAAATATAAAATAGCATTATTTGTTTTTAGAAATTTATTAACATAGTTATAAGAATATGACTTATATATATATACAATAGTATAAAAAATAATAATATGATTTTTATATATAAGAACATCGAATTAAAAATATGATTTTTATATAAATGACTTTGTTTTAAAAATGTAATTCTTATATGAAACACTTTGTTTTAAAAATGTGATTTTTTAGTTTTAAATAAAAATATGATTCCTACCATATACAGAACGGTATTAAAAAAATGAAATTTTTATATAAAGATTGATTTATTTTCAGTTTTTAAAAATAAGTTTAGCATTGTTAAAATTTGATTTTTTATGTAGATTTGCAGTTAAAAATGTGATTTTTAATATACATAGCATTGGATAAAAATATGATTTTTATTTAAATGACTTTGTGATAAAAATGTATTTTTTATATAAACATCATTATTAAAATTGTGATTTGTTGTATATGATTTTGCTTAAATAAAAATGTGATTTTTTGTTACATAAATGACATTGCAATAAAATCTGATTTTTATATATATAGCGTTGTTTAAAAATATGATTTTAATATAAATCGCGTGAAACATATTGCGATGGAACCGCCTGGAAGCGAATAAAATCCAAACCGTTCAATTAAAGAATGACGAAGTGGAAACCCAAGGTTAGAACTTCTCACTTTAATTTTGTTTACAGTTAAATATATACTAGGAAGCAGACGGTGCTTAGTAGCACTCGACACCATTGATTGAAACCATGAATTTTTGGTTGTTTGTTCGATTTATATGTTCGAATTTGGTCTGGGATGTGAATGGAATTGATTGAATTTGGTTTGTATATGGTGCGAGCCAGTATTAGGCAAGGGATAAGGCTAGACCTTATTTCGGTTTTAGTATCGCGTCGTTATGCTGCCAAAATTTTCAAAAATATGTTAGAACAATAAAAATATCATTTTTATTGTATAAATGAACTGTATAAAATATTCATGTGTCAAAATAAATATTTTATAGTTAAAAATACAATTTTTAACGTGTATATGAATGAAAATAAATATTCATTTACAAATCGGACGATTTGTTTATGTACACCCATTTAACTGATATTGATTAAGGCCCAACTGCACAAATAATAAACAATATTTGTTGTTTGAAAACCCCACACGGGTATTGGGATGATATTTGACATACACTAATCTCAATTGTTTAGTTGTATGTCAATCGATTGGTTGACAGACTGTTGTAAGCGTTAATTATTTATATTCAATGCTTATACAGTTATAAAATGCACTCGGGATGTTGTATGAATTTTTAATGATTGTTTATCATTATTGTTGTATACATGCAATGTATGAAATCCTTATAACTGAAATTATATGGTAATTGATTGAGTCGCATTCCGATTCCGAAATAAAGAATATTTTAAAATAAAAATATTTTAAAATAAAGAATATTTTAAAATAAAGAATCTTTTAAAATAACGAATATTTCAAAATAATATTCAGTGAAGAACAAAATTATGATTTTGATGTCCGTTTTTTGATAGACACAATATTGAAATGTGGAGCCGAATTAAGTAGCAAACGCCATATTAACTCGAACAAGTTTATCGATCCGATTTTGTTCATTTTAAATGAATATCGGAAAGAAGTGATTTCAAAATCTAATATTTTGAAAATATTATCATTTTAATATGATAAAGATATAGAATATTCAATTTTGATATAAAATTGAAAATGAAGTTGAAACCATTTTAAAGTGAATTTATAAACGATTTATAAAATACGATTTAAGTGGAAATCGACAAAATATATATAATATATATTATATATATTTAATGGCCTAAATAAAACGCACCGCGCAGCGACCGATCGCGAATTTCGACCATTGATTTCGAATTGATACTACGGGAGAACCGACCATCGGATTCTCCTAAAACCGGATCCATTGGGTTCGTATCGTAAAGAGTTTTCCAATGAATATAAGAGATTTGAAATCTAACGGTTAGATTTGGAGATATGTCCAAATCAATTTTAGAAAAGGTCGCTATGGATGCAGTTCGGTGGCCGTTATTGGAAACCGACTGTACGGCGATATTAAAATTATTAAAAATATGGAAAAATTATGTAAAATCATAATAAATGATTTTGAAAGATCATGGATGAAAAATTCCACGTTTGAAAAGATAAAAATATATTTTTATCGAAATGAACTAGTTATTAACTAGAATAAAAAAATCTAATTATTTTAGAAATAATAAGTTGGATTTGTAATTGGTTTTAAAATAACCAGAATTTTCCAAAGAAGAAATTGGAATGGTTCAGAATGGAAATAGTCTTCGGAATATTTTGATATTGGATTCCGTGATTATATGGATGTTGTTATGGGAATTTGGAAGATACAGATATCGTTATTCCCAATACGATATCCGTTGGTTTCAGAATTTGATATTGAATATAAGCCGATATAATTTTTATTCAGTGCCTCGTATTTAATATCAAATTGGATTTTGGGTTTGTCGCGAATGGTGTCTTTATTAACACTGTTCTTAAACCCAGTTGAGAAGATTAAATCTTTTAATTAAGATTAATGAAGTTTACGAATTAATTAATATTTAATTGGAATTGAATTGAAATTGGATTTTGGGTTTATCATTAACACTTTTTTAAGTAACATTTGTTCTTAAACCCAATTAACAGTGAAGAAATTATTTGGAATTTATAAATCTTTTTATTAAGATTCAAAGGAAATTTTCCAAAGTAAAGTTTTCCAATTTAATATATTAAATTGGAATTGAATGGAATCCGATTTGGTAATAATCGATATGAGCTTCTGTGAAAGAAGACTGTTACTATGTATGGAATTTAAAAGGCATTGCCGCTATTCCATTTATATTATTAGTATGATAAGGGAATTTATATCAATTATATACTATTATGAATTCCATGTAGATTCCATTTTGATGGAAGATGATTTTGGGTTTATCGTGAACTGTGTTTTAAAAGACATTAGTTCTTTAACCCAGTTAAAGATAAGATTAATTTCTTAAATTCGAATAATCATTAAGTAATGATTTTTGAGATTAAAACTAAACTAGAGTTTCAACGAATAGTTAATTAGATTGAATTGTGAATGAGGGGATTAAATTTATCGAATTTATGAAATGATCAAGGATGGAGTACTACCAGGTTTACTCCGAGAGATAGTTAAATCTTTAATTAGATTTGAACGTGAAACGGTAATTAATTTTACTAATAACACCATAGGTGTTAGATATGGAGTACTGCCAGTTTTGCTCCATAGGATGAATAGGTTGGGATTGGGATTAATAAAATAAATGACTACTTCGGTAAGGCTCGTTAATCCCGACCAGTTGATAAACCTTAATTTGGTTTAGAATTGTGAAAATATAAAATAAAATATTTTAAAATGAGATCAAAAGGAAGATTAAAAAGAAAATTTAAAAGAATTTTATCTTTGATAAAATTAATGGAAACCTTTCCCTAAAATGTGAATATTTTATTAAAAGAATATTCTGAATTGGAATGAGGCGTATGATAGGTTTTTATAGCACTTGATTATAAAATACGCGAGTTATTCGGAAAGACCGGGTTTAACCCATTCTGAATAATGAATACGATGACTAACAGTCGAAGAGATTGAAGACGGTGCAAGACCTACGATCTTCGCATGGAATGGATGAGTTGCTACTGATGCACATGATTGGAGTAGCTACCTTGAAGGCGCTATAGTGGTAGCCATCCGGATGTACTTGTTGATTGTTCGGATACGCGAGGGCCTCTCTCCTGTATTGGACATACGTGACGAGGAATAAGCTGCCTCCGGTTTCGTTCAGACCCAGAACGGACTTGTAAATGAATGGTATGTCTGAAGTTGTATTCCTTTATGTTGTATTCATTGATCTCTGCTAAATATATATATATATCTATTTGATGGCGGAGAATTTATTCTCTTGCTTAACACCCTTCTCTGAGACGTACAAGCTTACAGGTTATATATTGGCAGAAATCAATGGTATGGTATGGATTGACAATGTGACATGCTGAGATGCATGGATCAAGGCTTTTGTTGAAAAGTAAAGCTTTGTGCATGATGATCAAAACATAACTTTAATTAGCACAGCTTTGTGTAGTGTTACTTCGCGAGCCTCACACACCGGTATGATAGTGAACCCATGGTCAGGTCAGTATGCTTTCGATATGAGGATGGATTCGGTCGACCAAGATGAGTTGAGTGTGGTCGCTCCAGTCTCACAGGGATAGGGCACACCCCCGATTCCCAGATGGATAGAGTAAGTGGCATTTTTTCATGCACGGGACGTAAGTCGTGGAGATACTCGATATCCTGGATATAGTACGGATGTGCATTACGGCGTTTTCTCATGCCCGGGACGTAAGCCGTGGGGAATTGCACTACGCGAAAGATCTTTCGAATCAGGAGCCATCATGATGGAAATCCAACTTTCCAATACGAGCTTTGCGGTTTTAATTGTAAACCTATATTGGCGACATGATATATGGTACCCATACCGTCTAGGATTGATACATTAACTTTCGAAATTGATTTCTACACTATACACTTATAATAACAATAAGAATAATAATAATAAAAGATAAATTTTGCGTACCAAGCATATTTGACTATTATAAGATAAAACTCTATCCTCCGGCTTGCGTTGCATTGTGCGATGGGACATGAGTCTTATAATTGCTTCATTTTTCTTTAATTAGCATTGCGTTGTTTGTTTATCCACTGGTATTCTTGGGGGGGAACCCGTTCCGTGTTATACGACGTGGTCCCTTGATTTACCGAACTTTAAAATAAAATTAATAACTGTTTTAGTTCTCACACCGGTCCCATGACTGACCTGGAGTTTATTGTTTTAACCTAAACTCTGGGTGCCCATATTTTCCACATGGACAGCTAGTAGTTTTGGTTTTGCAGATATTACATTCACAGGATCTTATTTTACAGCTGGAGATATATTCGGAAAGCTCTGTATCCGTGTATTTCTTTCAGTTGTGTTATGTATTATTTTTTCGCTGCTATGTATTTAAATGTAATTTAAATCTCTGATATTTTCCGCTGTAAATTTTTTATTCATACTCTGACATATTCTTGTACTCTGATGTAATTGTTGTAATAACAACGAAATGTTTTATTGTTAGTTTTCTAATGCGTCGTGTTCTCTACTCAATCCTGGATTTCACGAAAGGGGAAGTTTGGGTCGTTTCAATGCGCTATACAATAAAGCCCGACTCTCAAGGCAACTTTATTGGTATGCTCTGACCTATTCTATCTCTCTCGCTCCGAGTTTCGAGATACACATGTGCCTCAAATGACAAGAAGAACTATTCCCCAGCAGGAGGCCAGGTCCTATCGCCTACAACTTGTTTTTTATATTGAGCGACACGTGGCCGAACCAACATCGGATAGCCGCCATATGGCACATCGATAGACCCCGATTTATGCCAATAAATAACCCATTCCAGAAATAGAAAAAGGATCTTTTGGATTTGATTAGATCTTTTGGCTAAAAATAGAGAGATCTTTTCTAAAAAAATAGATAGTTCGATTTACCTAACTACGCAGGCCGATCGAATTATACCAAAACATAAGGATTTTGTGTATAAATCGTTTCTTTCTCCACTTTCTTTCACTTCAAGCAACTTTAACCAGTAATCGACAGTATAAACAGAGATTATAAAGTAGACGTAGGCTTGGATTAAGCCGAACCACTATGAAGTTGTTGTGTGCTCCTTGTGTTTATTTATTTTCTTGCATTCTGTGATTGAGACCGTGGGAATACATAGTGATTTGTGTGTGGATTACACACTTGGGGGTTGATTGTCATAAGACCAACTGTAATAACCCGGAAAATGTGAACCAATTTAAAATTTTTAAATTAGGTTATTACCAAAGAATTTGAATAATTTAAATAGCCTATTTCCATAAAATATAGAATTGGGTATAATATTGCAGTTTGAAATTTTGAATACAAACTTTGTCTGACTGTACCGGGTGGAAAATATAGCGAATTTTGATGAAACTGAAAATATTTAAATCTGTTTATCAATACCTTTCCAACAAATCTGAAAAATCGAAGTTTCATAACGGAAATCAAAAGTTATGGCCAAATGAATTTTCAGAAAGGTCGCTATATAGTATATATTGCCCTTGAAAATTGAGATTTTGCATACGACCTCGGAATTCGACGAAACCACTTTTGTTGGGTCTGGGATGTCAAATTATTATTAAGTTTCAAATTTCATAATTTTTGAAGCTAGTATGTGAGCATGGCAAAAGATAACGTGTTTGGTCAAATTCTGTTAAAATGGGTCGACCTAAAAATGGCCGTTTTTCAAACGAGCTCAGAATTCGACGAAACTGGTTTTGTTAGGACCGTATCGTCAAAACAAAGCTAGATTTATTTTTTTGGAATTTTTCGATTAAGTTTGTGGCCCTGGCAAATTGAAATGTACGTTTAAATTAAATATCGAATGTTTTATATTTTAATTTGAAAAATAACTGACTGTAATAGTCGAAATGGCCAACGAAACATATCCCATTGTGTCCGGAATGGGGGTATTTAGCTAGGGGCGATAGTCGTTGGGTTTAAAAAGGAGTCCGTTTGTAAAAACACTATTTAAAAATTTCTATAAAGCATGGACCAATAGGAATTTTTCTTTAAAAAAAATCACGAAACCCTAGCCGCCAGAGAAGAAACCGACGATCCTCGTTGCTCCACGTTTCTCCTCCCTTTTCCGATCGCCACAGGCGACGCTAGGCCGCGCAACCACCACCAGTCGACAGCCCTTCGCCTCCTCTCCACATCCGACCAAACACCGCCCCCAATCGTCAGCTCCTTCGCCTGAACGACGTCGAGGAAGTCGTCGCCTTCCCAGAGCCGCCGCTGCCTCGATTCGCCATCGCACCCCCTCAAACTACCAGCGCCGGAAAGCTCTTCCTTCCCTCGACGACGTCCAACAGTCTGATCATCCTATAGAGCTACGAATCAAGAGAAAAATCCAAACCTAGAATTGAGCAGGTTTGAAAACTAACGGCTTATATAATTTAAAACTGTTTTAACACTATAAAGCGTTGCAAAACTTTGAAAAATAATATCTTTTTCGTTCTTTAACGAAATTCGATGAAACATGAGACACCGTGACCGCAAGGAGGCTCTCTACATTCTAGAAGAAGCCGCGGATTTTTCTGACCTTCCTACGATTTTTAGCACTGCAATAACCAATGTGAGGAATCTAAACTATTTGTGTGAATGAAATCGCATTATATAAATTATATAAGCGAAGTGTAAATTATATACACATTGTATACCTCATGTACATGTGTTGTATAAGTTACATTAGCGATGTATAAATTATACTAGCGTTGAATGAAACATATATGCTTTGAATTGTGATGAAATGCAAGTGAATTATTATATATATATATATATATATATATATATATATACTCCTCTCGTCCATAGACCATGGACGATATTTATTGCTTGTGATTGACGTGATGTTATATGGTATGACGAATGGTTGGAAATAATTGTTTGTGGTTGATATTATGGTTGAAAAATACCTTTGTGGTTGAAAAATACCCTCTTGTGGTTGAAACAAAATAGAATAGGATTGTGGAATTGAAAATAAAACATGCCGCCTGCGTGCGAACTAGATGCATGATCCCATTGTCAAAAACCGCGAGGTTTTAAGGTAGAGCGAGGAGCCGTACTAGGGACGGTCCCGGTTTTAACTACCCTGCCGTTATGCTGCCGAAATTTTCTGAAATATTTATGTGTTAGAATAATTTTCATTCGTTGAAATAAATTGTATAAACTATATAGAATATTCATGTGTTGAGTTGCAATTCATTCGTTGAGTTGAAATTCATGTGTTGAATATTATTTGAATTTAAACAAATGGCTTTAGCGATAAAAATCACATTTTTATATATATACAAACTATATAGAATATTCATGTGTTGAGTTGCAATTCATTCGTTGAGTTGAAATTCATGTGTTGAATATTATTTGAATTTAAACAAATGGCTTTAGCGATAAAAATCACATTTTTATATATATACAAACTATATAGAATATTCATGTGTTTAGTTGCAATTCATTTGTTGAGTTGAAATTCATGTGTTGAATATTATTTGAATTTAAACAAATGGCTTTAGCGATAAAAATCACATTTTTATATATATACAAACTATATAGAATATTCATGTGTTGAATTGCAATTCATTCGTTGAGTTGAAGTTCATGTGTTGAATGTTGTCATCTTTTAAAAATAAAATGAATCGACAATGAAAACTATATTTTTATAGTGAATATGAAGAGTTAAAAATACACATGTGTCGAATAAATATTTTTGATGATAAAAATATTCCTTTTATCATGTATAGGCTTAGTTAAAAATACACATGTGTCGAATAAATATTTTTGATGATAAAAATATTCCTTTTATCATGTATACGCTTAGTTAAAAATACACATGTGTCGAATAAATATTTTTGATGATAAAAATATTCCTTTTATCATGTATACGCTTAGTTAAAAATACACATGTGTCGAATAAATATTTTTGATGATAAAAATATTCCTTTTATCATGTATAGGCTTAGTTAAAAATATACATGTGTCGAATAAATATTTTTGATGATAAAAATATTCCTTTTATCATGTATAGGCTTAGTTAAAAATACACATGTGTTGAAATAAATAATAGTTTGCTAGAAATATTATTATTAGCTTTGTTCTGCATATATATACATGTGTTGAACAGGAAAAATGGATTAGGTGTAGAGTAAAGAAATTATTTGCGTGCCCGACAAATAGGTAAACCTTAATGAGTTGGCTGCGCAATTTTATTTATATATCAACTCCTGTGAATGCCATTGGATGCGGAGTGCTGGTTTTTCTGTGTGAAATAATAAACAACGCCATAGGATAGTAACAATTAATTTTGAACTACACTACATGGCATACTTCTTGATGATAGGCATACTTCATCATATCCCACATGAGCAACTGGAGCTTGTGTGACGAGGTGAAAGATTTACCATACAAGCAAGAGGCTTGTATGGCGATGACTATGTACTACAGGTTGAACTGATGACTGATATGGACTATATAAATTATAACGATAAATTGCCAGATTAATAAAAACTCCACACGGGTCTGGAGTTGACAATAATCACGTTGCTCTAGTTATTAGATACGACACATGGACTATTTATTTCCACACGGAAACGGGGTGACGGGAATTTATTCTCTGGAGTGATTATCAGTACATGCTCCCCCGTAAACACCAAAATATATCACTATAAATATGTGAATGCTTTTTAGGATTTATTGGGTACCTAATACAGCCCAATAAATTTCCAAACCCCTCCCCGTACAAAGGAGGTTATGGCGAAATTTTTCGAAATATTAAGGCGTTAATGAAATATTTGAAGTGAAAACGAAGTTGAAAATATAAAATGAACTATAGTGGAAATTATAGAATGAACTATATTTATATATATAAATATAAATATAATTAAAAGGAATAGAGGCCATGTAGTTCACGTTCCGGAATCGTAATTTGAAACAATTAGTACGAGAAATCCGACCATCGGATTTTCACGAAATCGCAACCGCTGGGTTCGCCTTGGAAATATCTTTCCAACGGCACCAACCTTGTGAAAATCCAACGGTTGGATTGTCCGGAATGTTTAATTCAAATCTGAAGAAAAACAGCGCCAGAATCGTTTATATTTATATATAAATATAAATATAATTAAATTAAATCGAATAACGATGCTGCAGTTCGAATTTTAAAACCGTAACTTCAAACGACTAGTGTGGAAGATCCGACCGTCGGATTCTCACGAAACTGGAACCGTTGGGTTCGCTTTGGGGATATCTTCCCACTGACATAGACTCTGTAGAAATCCAACGGTTAGATTTTCCGATATGTGTAAAACAAAATAAAGGAAAAACAGCGCTAGCGCCACGACACGACCTGAAACGTCGTTTAATTAAATATGGCCATTTTTAAATAAATAAAAATGGCGAAAAATCGTTATAAAATATTATAAGCAATATTGATTGAAAATAAACCAATTGGGCTTGAATTGTTTGATATTTGATGGTTGTATGTGTATGACATGAAAATAACACTAAAGAACCGAAAGATGGATGTCGAATAATATAACCATAAAATGAATCGATTTAAATTCTAATGACGTGAATTATTTGAAAAGGCCGAGCTAACCCTCATTTCAAATAACTTATCGAGCGATTCGAATTGGAAAATGCAAAGACGATTCAAGACCGACGATCTTCGTATCGGTTGGATGGGCGCCACTGAAGTTCTTATTCGGAGTAGCTACCGGAAAGGGACGGAAGTAGTAACCGTCTGAACGTATGTGTTGATTGGACGGATATACGAGGAATTTGACGCCTCCGGTTTCGTTCAGACCCAGGACGGACTTGTAAATGGACTGTGTGTCTGACATTGGATTTTGTTCTATACTGATTGATCTCTGTTAAATATATATCTGTTTGGCGGCGGAGAATTTATTCTTTTGCTTAACGCCCTTCTCTGAGACATACGAGCTCAGAGGTTATATATCGATGGAAATCAATCGTATGGAGTGGACTGCCTATGTGGCATGCCAAGATGCTGTGATCAAGGCTTCTGTTGCAAAGCAAAGTCTTGTGGATGATGATCAAAGCAAGGTCTACGTGACCTAGCTTTGTGTATTTCGTAGATTCGCGAGCCTCACACCTCGGTATGAGTCAAAAACGGGATAAGGACCCAAGGAGGGCATGACGTTTCTTTCTAGCTATGGTGGTGTCAGTGACTTACCAGCCCTTACATTTATATCTATTTTTCACCTATGTGGTTGTTGGAATGCGAGGCGCCTCGATATAGGTCTGTAAGGACCGGGAAACGTGTGTTCAGGAATTGCCAATCCTCAAACATAAGAGAGGACCGGCCTTGGAGGATCCAGGGTTACCCAGAGTGCGTAGTCCTGAGGCATTTGCTAGAGTGTCTCGAAGCGGAGAGGAGCTTGCCCCTTGCCTCGACTCATGACAGAAATCCAATTTCCAATACGAAATAACGGTCTTGATTGTAGAACTAGTATGGCGACATAGTAGATGGTAGCTATGCCGCCTATGATTGATATTTATGATGCTATTCGCTTTTGAAACATATATGCACTAGTAATAATATCAATTGATTTTGCTTTATACTTATCAAGCATATTTGGCCCTTATAAGGTAAAACTCTATCCTCCGGCTTGCATTGCATTGTGTGATGGGACCTGAGTCTTATAATGGCTTCATTCTTTCAAAAAGCATTGCGTTGTTTTTAAAAGAATTTACTTTGTTTTAAATGCACTGGCAATCACTGGAGTAAACCCGTTCCGCGAAAGTGGCGTGGTCCTATGATTTGCTATTTACTGTTGTTTAACTGTTAAATAGATTCCTCATACCAGTCCCCATGACTGACTCGTTGTTTGTTTCACTTTGCAAACGCAGGTGCCCTTATTTTCACACGGGCAGCCTAGTACACAGGTGACAGGTTGTTTTTGGTTCTACACTGCTGCATAGAGTGCATTTTTGGTTCATGGCGAGGCTGACTTCACAGAGATGACTTTGACATTTTCCGCCATTACTGTACTTATATTATGATTCCGCCACTGGCGATGCGAACTGATTTACTTTCCGTATTTCTCACTATATGTATATGTATTCCGCCTTCGGCGATGTAGACTGATACCCTTATTATGTCTCACTGCATGTATGTATTCCGCCTCTGGCGATGATGACTGATCACTTTCTTTTTTACTTACTAAGTTATATCCCACGTTATGCTATTCTGATATTCCTACATGTTGTGATTCCGCTGTCATATCCATGTAAAATTATTTTATTTATTGTTTCTGCTGTTATCTGTACTCTGCTATGATGATTAATGTGTTATTTCCTAATGATTATCCTTAATACCACCCCTCGGATTTTGGGATCGTCACAGTTGGTATCAGAGCTTTGGTTAACCTTAGTTCCAGGATCTAACACATTAAACACCTCGTCAGAATAGAATCAGTAGTGTTCTAATGCGAGTAGCTCATTAGAGATAGGATAAGCAATGTCCTAGAATGAGCTAAGCAGATTAGCAAAACAATTTGATCAGTACATCATCATTATCTTTCCTTGTATTCCCTTGCTTTATCATTTATGAAAATTATCAAATCTATGAGCTTGACTCTTTTCTTGCTTATACAGTATTCTCTTAGATGGCTACACGAGCAGCAGCAGCTAGAGGAGGCCGTGGAGGCCGAGGTGATGCAGCAGGAGGACGGGGGAATATCCCCGTAGTAGTGGAAGGCCCTATTGTTCAGCCACCAGCACCAGAAGACTTTGAGCTAGATAAAGTAGCAAAGAGGTACAGGAATCTTGGGGGAAAACCTTTTACTGGCACTGGCACAGTGACCGAGGCTATAGCTTGGCTGAAAACCTGTGAGAAAATGTTTGAAGGCATGGGTATGGGAACAAATCTCGATGGATTTCATCGATGGCCTGCCTCGAACTAAGAAAGGAAACGACAGTATATGGGTAATCGTAGATCGCTTCACGAAGACTGCCCATTTTATACCTGTCCGATCCAACAGAACGGCTCAAAGTCTAGCACAGATTTACTTCAGAGAAATAGTTAAACTACATGGAGTGCCGCTCAATATAGTCAGCGATAGAGATCCCCTATTTACTAGCAAATTCTGGGAAGCATTCCAGGAAGAATTGGGAACCAAATTGAATCTAAGCACCGCTTATCACCCTCAGACAGATGGCCAAACTGAGCGGGTGAATAGAATTTTAGAAGATTTACTGCGGGCTTGCGTTATTGATTTTGGAGGCTCATGGGAAGATCACTTACATTTAGCAGGATTCTCTTACAACAATAGCTATCAAGCAAGTTTGGGAATGTCTCCATTTGAAGCATTATACGGTAGACCGTGCAGATCTCCCGCATGTTGGGTAGAACCTGGCAACAGACTTGTGTTAGGGCCCGATATGATTCAAGAAGCATCGGATAAAGTCGATTTCATTAAGAAGCGATTAAAAACAGCGCAGAGCCGACAGAAAAGTTATGCTGATGCGAGAAGAAGGGATATATCGTTTGCCGTTGGCGATTATGTTTATTTAAGAGTTTCTCCAATGCGAGGAGTAATCAGATTTGGCAAGACTGGGAAGTTGGCACCGAGGTTTATTGGTCCCTTTCCTATACTTGAACGGATTGGAACTCTTGCATATAGGGTTTCATTACCTAATTAGTTGCCTGGTATACATGATGTGTTCCACGTGTCTCAACTCAGAAAACATGTTCAGGATCCCGACCTTATTGTGGAAGAAGCAGCGCAACATGATATTGACATAACTCCAGAATTAGCACTCAGTAGAGAGCCATTAAAGATAGTTGGCAAAGAAACTAGAGAGCTGAGGAAGAAAAAGATTCGTCTAGTCAAAGTGCAGTGGAGTAGTGATCCTAGAGACTGTACTTGGGAGACTGAGGAAAGCATTAAACAAGCCTATCCCAAATGCAGAGTGGACATCTCTGACTAACTCCGGTGCAAGGTACCTTTACAATACTTTGCATTTACATTTTATTTCCTGCTTAACTGTTATTTCCTTTTCGAGGACGAAAAGTTTTAAGTGGGGGAGATTGTAATAACCCGGAAAATGTGAACCAATTTAAAATTTTTAAATTATGTTATTACCAAAGAATTTGAATAGTTTAAATAGCCTATTTCCGTAAAATATAGAATTGGGTATAATATTGCAGTTTGAAATTTTGAATACAAACTTTGTCTGACTGTACCGGGTGGAAAATATAGCGGATTTTGACGAAACTAAAAATATTTAAATCTGTTTATCAATACCTTTCTAACAAATCTGAAAAATCGAAGTTTCATAACGGAAATCAAAAGCTATGGCCAAATGAATTTTCAGAAAGGTCGCTATATAGTATATATTGCCCTTGAAAATTGAGATTTTGCATACGACCTCGGAATTCGACGAAACCACTTTTGTTGGGTCTGGGATGTCAAATTATTGTTAAGTTTCAAATTTCATAATTTTTGAAGCTAGTATGTGAGCAGGGCAAAAGATAACGTGTTTGGTCAAATTCTGTTAAAATGGGTCGACCTAAAAATGGCCGTTTTTCAAACGAGCTCAGAATTCGACGAAACTGGTTTTGTTAGGACCGTATCATCAAAACAAAGCTAGATTTATTTTTCTGGAATTTTTCGATTCAGTTTGTGGCCCTGGCAAATTGAAATGTACGTTTAAATTAAATATCGAATGTTTTATATTTTAATTTGAAAAATAACCGACTGTAACAGTCGAAATAGCTAACGAAACATATCCCATTGTGTCCGGAATGGGGGTATTTAGCTAGGGGCGACAGTCGTTGGGTTTAGAAAGGAGTCCGTTTGTAAAAACACTATTTAAAAATTTCTATAAAGCATGGACCAATAGGAATTTTTCTTTAAAAAAAAAATCACGAAACCCTAGCCGCCAGAGACGAAACCGACGATCCTCGTTGCTCCACGCTTCTCCTCCCTTTTCCGATCGCCCCAGGCGACGCTAGGCCGCGCAACCACCACCAGTCGCAGCCCTTCGCCTCCTCTCCACATCCGACCAAACGCCGCCCCCTATCGTTAGCTCCTTTGCCTGAACGATGTCGAGGAAGTCGTCGCCTTCCCAGAGCCGTCGTCGCCTCGATTCGCCATCGCACCCCCTCAAACTACCAGCGCCGGAAAGCTCTTCCCTCCCTCGACGACGTCCAACAGTCTGATCATCCTATAGAGCTACGAATCAAGAGAAAAATCCAAACCTAGAATTGAGCAGGTTTGAAAACTAACGGCTTATATAATTTAAAACTGTTTTAACACTATAAAGCGTTGCAAAACTTTGAAAAATAATATCTTTTTCGTTCTTTAACGAAATTCGATGAAACAGGAGACACCGTGACCGCAAGGAGGCTCTCTACATTCTAGAAGAAGCCGCGGATTTTTCTGACCTTCCTACGATTTTTAGCACTGCAATAACCAATGTGAGGAATCTAAACTATTTGTGTGAATGAAATCGCGTTGTATAAATTATATAAGCGAAGTGTAAATTATATACACATTGTATACCTCATGTACATGTGTTGTATAAGTTACATTAGCGATGTATAAATTATACAAGCGTTGAATGAAACATATATGCTTTGAATTGTGATGAAATGCAAGTGAATTATTATATTATATATATATATATATACTCCCCTCGTCCACAGACCATGGATGATATTTATTGCTTGTGATTGACGTGATGTTATATGGTATGACGAATGGTTGGAAATAATTGTTTGTGGTTGATATTGTGGTTGAAAAATACCCTCTTGTGGTTGAAACAAAATAGAATAGGATTGGGGAATTGAAAATAAAACATGCCGCCTGCGTGCGAACTAGATGCATGATCCCCATTGTCAAAAACCGTGAGGTTTTAAGGTAGAGCGAGGAGCCGTACTAAGGACGGTCCCGGTTTTAACTACCCTGACGTTATGCTGCCGAAATTTTCTGAAATATTTATGTGTTAGAATAATTTTCATTCGTTGAAATAAATTGCATAAACTATATAGAATATTCATGTGTTGAGTTGCAATTCATTCGTTGAGTTGAAATTCATGTGTTGAATATTATTTGAATTTAAACAAATGGCTTTAGCGATAAAAATCACATTTTTATATATATACAAACTATATAGAATATTCATGTGTTGAGTTGCAATTCATTCGTTGAGTTGAAATTCATGTGTTGAATATTATTTGAATTTAAACAGATGGCTTTAGCGATAAAAATCCCATTTTTATATATATACAAACTATATAGAATATTCATGTGTTGAGTTGCAATTCATTCGTTGAGTTGAAATTCATGTGTTGAATATTATTTGAATTTAAACAAATGGCTTTAGCGATAAAAATCACATTTTTATATATATACAAACTATATAGAATATTCATGTGTTGAATTGCAATTCATTCGTTGAGTTGAAGTTCATGTGTTGAATGTTGTCATCTTTTAAAAATAAAATGAATCGACAATGAAAACTATATTTTTATAGTGAATATGAAGAGTTAAAAATACACATGTGTTGAATAAATATTTTTGATGATAAAAATATTCCTTTTATCATGTATAGGCTTAGTTAAAAATACACATGTGTCGAATAAATATTTTTGATGATAAAAATATTCCTTTTATCATGTATAGGCTTAGTTAAAAATACACATGTGTTGAAATAAATAATAGTTTGATAGAAATATTATTATTAGCTTTGTTCTGCATATATATACATGTGTTGAATAGGAAAAATGGATTAGCTGTAGAGTAAAGAAATTATTTGTGTGCCCGACAAATAGGTAAACCTTGATGAGTTGGCTGCGCAATTTTATTTATATATCAACTCCTGTGAATGCCATTGGATGCGGAGTGCTGGTTTTTCTGTGTGAAATAATAAACAACGCCATAGGATAGTAACAATTAATTTTGAACTACACTACATGGCATACTTCTTGATGATAGGCATACTTCATCATATCCCACATGAGCAACTGGAGCTTGTGTGACGAGGTGAAAGATTTACCATACAAGCAAGAGGCTTGTATGGCGATGACTATGTACTACAGGTTGAACTGATGACTGATATGGACTATATAAATTATAACGATAAATTGCCAGATTAATAAAAACCCCACACGGGTCTGGAGTTGACAATAATCACGTTGCTCTAGTTATTAGATACGGCACATGGACTATTTATTTTCACACGGAAATGGGGTGACGGGAATTTATTCTCTGGAGTGATTATCAGTACATGCTCCCCCGTAAACACCAGAATATATCACTATAAATATGTGAATGCTTTTTAGGATTTATTGGGTACCTAATACGGCCCAATAAATTTCCAAACCCCTCCCCGTACAAAGGAGGTTATGGCGAAATTTTTCGAAATATTAAGGCGTTAGTGAAATATTTGAAGTGAAAACGAAGTTGAAAATATAAAATGAACTATAGTGGAAATTATAGAATGAACTATATTTGTATATATATATATAAATATAATTAAAAGGAATAGAGGCCGTGCAGTTCGCGTTTCGGAATCGTAATTTGAAACGATTAGTACGAGAAATCCGACCATCGGATTTTCCCGAAACCGCAACCGCTGGGTTCGCCTTGGAAATATCTTTCCAACGGCACCAACCTTGTGAAAATCCAACGGTTGGATTGTCCGGAATGTTTAATTCAAATTTGAAGAAAAACAGCGCCAGAATCGTTTATATTTATATATAAATATAAATATAATTAAATTAAATCGAATAACGATGTTGTAGTTCGAATTTTAAAACCGTAACTTCGAACGACTAGTGTGGAAGATCCGACCGTCGGATTCTCACGAAACTGGAACCATTGGGTTCGCTTTGGGGATATCTTCCCACTGATATAGACTCTGTAGAAATCCAACGGTTAGATTTTCTGATATGTGTAAAACAAAATAAAGGAAAAACAGCGCCAGCGCCACGACACGACCTGAAACGTCGTTTAATTAAATATGGCCATTTTTAAATAAATAAAAATGGCAAAAAATCGTTATAAAATATTATAAGCAATATTGATTGAAAATAAACCAATTGGGCTTGAATTGTTTGATATTTGATGGTTGTATGTGTATGACATGAAAATAACACTAAAGAACCGAAAGATGGATGTCGAATAATATAACCATAAAATGAATCGATTTAAATTCTAATGAATTGAATTATTTGAAAAGGCCGAGCTAACCCTCATTTCAAATAATTTATCGAGCGATTCGAATTGGAAAATGCAAAGACGATTCAAGACCGACGATCTTCGTATCGGTTGGATGGGCACCACTGAAGTTCTTAACCGGAGTAGCTACCGGAAAGGGACGGAAGTAGTAACCGTCTGAACGTATGTGTTGATTGGACGGATATACGAGGAATTTGACGCCTCCGGTTTCGTTCAGACCCAGGACGGACTTGTAAATGGACTGTGTGTCTGACATTGGATTTTGTTCTATACTGATTGATCTCTGTTAAATATATATCTGTTTGGCGGCGGAGAATTTATTCTTTTGCTTAACGCCCTTCTCTGAGACATACGAGCTCAGAGGTTATATATCGATGGAAATCAATCGTATGGAGTGGACTGCCTATGTGGCATGCCAAGATGCTGTGATTAAGGCTTCTGTTGCAAAGCAAAGTCTTGTGGATGATGATCAAAGCAAGGTCTACGTGACCTAGCTTTGTGTATTTCGTAGATTCGCGAGCCTCACACCTCGGTATGAGTCAAAAACGGGATAAGGACCCAAGGAGAGCATGACGTTTCTTTCTAGCTATGGTGGTGTCAGTGAATTACCAGCCCTGACATTTATATCTATTTTTCACGTATGTGGTTGTTGGAATGCGAGGCGCCTCGATATAGGTCTGTAAGGACCGGGAAACGTGTGTTCAGGAATTGCCAATCCTCAAACGTAAGAGAGGACCGGCCTTGGAGGATCCAGGGTTACCCAGAGTGCGTAGTCCTGAGGCATTTGCTAGAGTGTCTCGAAGCGGAGAGGAGCTTGCCCTTGCCTCGACTCATGACGGAAATCCAATTTCCAATACGAAATAACGGTCTTGATTGTAGAACTAGTATGGCGACATAGTAGATGGTAGCTATGCCGCCTATGATTGATATTTATGATGCTATTCGCTTTTGAAACATATATGCACTAGTAATAATATCAATTGATTTTGCTTTATACTTATCAAGCATATTTGGCCCTTATAAGGTAAAACTCTATCCTCCGGCTTGCGTTGCATTGTGTGATGGGACCTGAGTCTTATAATGGCTTCATTCTTTCAAAAAGCATTGCGTTGTTTTTAAAAGAATTTACTTTGTTTTAAATGCACTGGCAATCACTGGAGTAAACCCGTTCCGCGAAAGTGGCGTGGTCCTATGATTTGCTATTTACTGTTGTTTAACTGTTAAATAGATTCCTCATACCAGTCCCCATGACTGACTCTTTGTTTGTTTCACTTTGCAAACGCGGGTGCCCTTATTTTCACACGGGCAGCCTAGTACACAGGTGACAGGTTGTTTTTGGTTCTGCACTGCTGCATAGAGTGCATTTTTGGCTCATGACGAGGCTGACTTCACAGAGATGACTTTGACATTTTCCGCCATTACTGTACTTATATTATGATTCCGCCACTGGCGATGCAAACTGATTTACTTTCCGTATTTCACACTATATGTATATGTATTCCGCCTTCGGCGATGTAGACTGATACCCTTATTATGTCTCACTGCATGTATGTATTCCGCCTCTGGCGATGATGACTGATCACTTTCCTTTTTATTTACTACGTTATATCCCACGTTATGCTATTCTGATATTCCTACATGTTGTGATTCCGCTGTCATATCCATGTAAAATTATTTTATTTATTGTTTCTGCTATTATCTGTACTCTGCTATGATGATTAATGTGTTATTTCTTAATGATTATCCTTAATACCGCCCCTCGGATTTTGGCATCGTCACACCAACTTTTGACGTCTATAATACATAAACAATATAAATAAACTGTAATAAACATCCATCATCTACGGAGCAACCATAACAACCACAAGCAATCAATATGATCAGTTGACGATTATAATAACTATTCAAATTAAATAAAGGTATTTTCACAGTGGTTTTTGATTGTTTCAATAACGATTGCTTTTGAATTAAATTAAACATGAGTTTAATTTAACCCAAAATTCCAACTAGCTCCAATCTTGTCCGAATCAGTTCCATAGCGGAGTATTCTTCTCCATGATTCCTATGGATCTTGTTTTGTCCAATTTTGAGTTAACATGAACAAGATATACATGTTTACACATTGAATAAATTAGTTAAATAATTAAATTTTAATAAACCTTTATATTTCTTCCCTAAATCAATGTTCACATTGCTCTGCCCCCTTCGATCACTGTTGCGCCACCCACGGTTGAGGAGACCTAACCAACACCACCTCCTCCCTCACTCCAGGCCGCACCTTCACCTCAACCCCTCGCCCCAGTTCGCCGTCATTAGTCCACCGTTAGTCCATGACCGGAAATCATATCGGCCGCGATTGCCATCGTCTCTGCCCACCATTCGTCGTGCCACCACCAACAACACAATCGCTAGCCTCCCCTCTTCCACTTCTCTGTTGGCCACTTCACCTGAATCTCCATTCATCGCCGACAAAACCCCAAAATACAATCATTGCACCCAAAATGACATCATCCACATTTATCTCCATGCCACCACCACCACAAGCACTTTCAGACCAAACCTATAACTACAAAGTTGTAGCTCATCCTCCCCTCTCCAACTTCCTAGTTAACAACCTCGACCAACTCTCGCCCATTTGCACGTAATTCGAGATAAATCAGAACTGATCTTGTCACAGTAGTGGGTGACTTCCGGCCATCTCGTGGTGTCCGTTGCCCCCAAATTTTAGCATCACTCAACATGATCTTCAACTTTCATGTTGAAGACTTTCACCAATTCTTAACGGTTTGAGAGATATAAATTATTATTTGAATTTGGACTTATTTGCGAAAATAAGAAAAAGATGCGGGGGTGACTGCAAAAACTGAAGAAAGAAGAGGAATTTGGAGTAAAATGAATTATGATAAGTTGAAGATATTATATAGGAGAGATATTTTTAATAAAATATTGACCTATATTCATACGTAACTTACGCGCGAAGTACCAGCTTAAATGACCACATACGATCTCTAGTTGTGGTGAAGACTGATATTCAGTATGGTTTGTCATTACGGTTCTAATGAAACTTGTTTTGTCGAAATACGAGTCTGTTTGCTCAAAAAACTCTGTTTTGGGCTTAAATTATTAAATTCATATTCATACATATTTACATTGAACGTTTATATTTCACGTGGCCAAACACTATATCCGGTTGATCCGAAATTTGGAATTTTACAATAATTTAACGTTACGGATCCGATAAAATTGGTTTCGTCAAAACTCGAGTCGTTTGCAAATTGGCTATTTTTCCATATTCAATTAAATCGTTATAATGTAATTTTAATTCATAGATCATTTATTAATAATAATTTAATACTATCATATATATCCAATAGAACATCATATAGCTCCAAAATAAACATACTTGGGTTTATAACTCGATACTTCAATTTTTAAGCTAAATCAATATTCATTTTATAATAAAATCCCATTATTTTATTTAATAAATTGTTATGGTTTATAAATGATTCCATAGCGACTTTTTGAAATTTTATTTGGATATAACTCACAATCTATAAGACGAAATCTCATTCATTAGAAAACTACAATTCACTAGATTCGTAAGTTTCTTGTTTCAATGAATTCTAACTTATATAGGACTTCACACATCCATTTAAAGTTCAAAACGTAATATTACGAACTACTACGCTGTCGCAAGCTCGTTTTTAATTATATTAAAAATTATATGCTCCAACGTTATATTAATTAAATTTCAAGCCGTTGATTCTTAAAATAAATAATTTTAAATATTTCTTAATAAAATCTGGGTCGTTACAACGTTGAGTAGAATTCACATCACTTGTAGTATGTCGAGCTTCATTAATGATGTTGCTCAGCCGTTTCTTGAACTTATAAGTATTGATTTGTGGGTAAACAAAGAAAGTTGTGCATCAATCCCCATCTTTAGACCAATTTATTTTTTATTTCTGTCTATTTTCAATAACGTGATTGTGTAATATATGCACTCCATTGAAAAGGCTTTTGTACTGTTGTAGCATACTCTGAGCTAAAGGATTAGCTGGTAGTTGCTGATATTAGGGTAGGTATATACCGCACCGCAATACGGACCTGTAAAGCAAATACTTTCTCTAAAGAAAATACTCCAAACTGAACCGACCTGTAATGATACAATCCGGTTGTAGTTTGAACTATTAGCCGAACCGAACAGAATACTGCACTGATAATCTCGTGATAAAATTATAACTAGTTCCTATTTAATTTTTTATTTTAACAATGTTTATTCTGTTTTCAGCATTTGTTATTGTTATATTAATAATAATCATTATCTCAAAGAAAAAAATATAGTTCAGTATAATAATTTTCATATCATTTTTTAGTAAATGCTAACTATAATCTTATTTGAGTTATCTTACTTAATGTTCATGCGTTAGTTAATGCCGATGTTTGGATGATGTACTAAAACAATTTTACTTTTCATTAAACGTAAAATTGAAGTATTCATACAGCTAGAAACTAATCTTTTAATTTAGGATAACACTATGTCTTTTAACCTCTAAGTAACAACATTACGTAATTGTAAATTGATTGTTAATGGAAGTAATTCTCTTATTTTATATTAGCGTGGGTTCAAACTGGACCGAACCAAAATCAGACCGAATTACAATAAAACTGAACCATTTGCATAGTTTGTATAAGGGTTTCTATTTTTTATCAATCGTTCGATGCGATTGCGGAAGCAGTTTGGACTCCAAACTGCACCAGATCGAACTGCGTCCACCCCTAACTGATAAGTCTATCGTTTTCTTTTGTGAGTTGAGTCATAGCTTGATGCATTGTAACCCTCCGCTAGCTCCAAATTTTTTATAATTTTTTTGACATTTTAAAGCTTTTCAAAAAAAGAGTGGTTTATTCCCTTCAAAACTGCTAGTCCGGCCAGTGGTATCTATATTATCATACATGTGCATGTTAGTCCAAATATTGTTAAATCTAAAAGGAATATTACACTAATTATTGCCAGCCTGAAAAAACTGCACAAGAATAGGATAATGATCGTAGTGCACTAATGACCTACACAATACGCTTTATGAAAACCCATCGTTTGTATAGTGTCAAAAAAAGGACATCAACAGTCGTGGAGGAAGAAGGTCCAAATGTATCTGAATGGTACATTATCGAATTAAAATCACCTAAAACTAACTGTGGTGTATTGTCAAAGGTAGAAATATATTTTATATGATCCTACAGTTCTTGTCTTTGACTATGGTTGTGAAAACCATAAACAATCGAAATCTTTAATCTAAACCCCTCAACATTTTGTAGCGTACCAAATATTGTCGGGTGGTTGCTCGAAATTGAGCTTTTCCAGGAGGCCCGAAGGAATTGAGTGCGGATCTGTGCGGGAATGTGCAGCAGCGTAGGATTGTTTTCCTTGAATTCAAGGGGGTCATTGATATTTCTTCCGCACCTTTTTTGTCACTTTTTTCGGGCTTCTGAGCATTCCTGCTCGAAATTACACCAAATTGTCAGCAATGAGAGTCCCATATACCAAACATTCTACGCTTCTCATTGGAAAATTCGTTAGCAAAATAAGGCCAACCAGATTTAAAGCCATGCACAAGTATAGTTTAATACCCTCATTAGATTAGCTTATGCTCAATTAGAATCAAAACAAAAATATTATAAATATTATTATGGTCTAAAATATTTGATTTTCTAGTAGGGAAATTCATACCTCTAACCTTTCAAAAAAGAAACAACATGAAATTAGAAGGATTTCCAAAATCCCAAGTATTCGTGTTCCTGGAAGATGAACTCGGCTTATTTTCTTGCTACGTCTAACTTCTAGCTTCACTAGATTAACCAGATCAAACCTAGAAAGTTTATTAATAACTCCTTCAGATCATTCGGCATTAAAAACAAAATCACTTTCAACTTGCTTACTCCGTCTAGTTATTCGAATATTAACATTATCTTTAATTTCTTTGTAACCATGAGTTGAACTGTCGATTGTGGAATTCTCATTGGAATTGTGCTACGAAGACCCTGATGGCAACAAGTGATTACCCGCCCTCGTGAAGCATCTTGCATTTCAAGTTTGTTCTCATTTTGAGGATTGTGTGCTAACTCTTTTCAACCCTCTCATAACCCTAATCCCAAAATGAGTCATGCACCTAACCACTAATCACCTAATTAAGCTCGGTTAAGTTTTTTCCCCATCTTTCAAACCTTATTTCAGCCATACCTCCCACAAGGTAAGTCTGTTTGATTAATGTGACCACTCTATGGAAAGGTAAACGAACATACAATCCAATGGAAGTGGTTTCAGGTCAAAAATCCTTACCAACCAAAAGTTATAGGAAAAACAAGATTCGCCAGGGGCAAAACGGTCATTTAAAATTTGGAAAAAATCATGAACATGGGAAATGACCCCAATAGTCGTTTTGCAAAGTTAGAAGACCATATGACTTCTTATTGGAATGAAATAAATATTCTACGATCCTCCAATGCGTAAAATGTGGGTCGTTACAAAAAGTTCAAAATGAAATATCTACTTATCACAATACAACATTGTTCCATGTGTACTCTATGGTATTCCACTTTGTGTGGGAGAAAGTATATTATCATTTATGTAGGGAATTGTCGGAATTCCTAAAGTTTAAATGAAATATACTAGTCCCACATTGCCAAAATTCAAGGAAGATTCTTGGATATATATCATGCTTCCACCTCCTTTATTGACCCTAGGATTAGGTAATTTTGTGCGAGGGGGAGGATGTATATCTCATAAATCAAACACACACGCGTGCACTACCTACCCGTCCCGTACCAAACCAAGCCAGGCTCACTTTGGATTTGGGTCTAAAATGATCCTATTTTTTCTTTAAAAAAATTGGATTGGGTTTTTGAATAGTTTTAGGCAGATGCGACTTTAAACAGTCGCACCCTTTGTCGAACAACGACAACGGGAGGTTTGTCCCTTGGCGAACAGTAGCGACTGTCAATACAAACAAGCGGGTGTGGTTTTTGTTAGATGGAACCAAACAATCAATAGTAGTCAAATAACTAGAGGGCACGGTTTCTAAAGAGGTACAGATACGACTGTACGAATATGGTGCATACAAAAAAATAAATGATGGAGAGTACTGATCACATTCTCCATCCAATTTTTTCTATCTTCTTCCTTCTCTCATCTTCTCAATCACTACTGCCCCTATTATAAATCACAGAGTTGACGTACTTATTATAGTCTCATGCAGAAATATTCTATTTTATCTCGGGAAACTTTACAAATGATTTGTTTAAGGAAATCGCTAAAGCAAGCTTCAGAATCCCATTTCTTTAATTTGTTTCGAAAATCGCTGCAATTTGTTTGTTACTTACTGCAGTTTTTATACTTGCAATTATATCAATTCTCGTTAATAACATTTTGTTTCATATTTACTTTATGTAAATTGTCAGGACTAAGCTGTTTATTAAAATTTCCATCAACATGCATCATGTTATCATCAGAATTATCCGTAGTGAACTAAGATTTAGATACCCATGATCTTATAAAATTACATTTACGTTCGGAGTGTCCAAAACACTGACACTTTACGTATTTAAGTGGGCACAATTTATACATAACCTCCTCCAAACCATATAAATAGAATCATCCAATATCTATAAAAAAATTGGAAATGAAAACAACACATCAATTTCAACTAGAACTCTAACAAATGAAAGACGGTTCATCCTTTTTGTTGAGAATTCAATTTTGCAATTTTCACGTGTGTAACACCCCGAATTTTCTGAATATTAAAATTAACAAATTCAAGAACACTTAATTTTTAGAAGAAGAATTAAGTGAAATGGGTTGCACGCTATTACGTTCGTCTCAAAAATTTTGTCAAGATAGACATTTGGTTTGCATAAAACGGATACTTATGAAGAAGTTATTAAGCCTTGAATTTTGTATGCATATGAGAAATATATATATATATATATTAATATATATATATATATATATATAGATATATATAAAAATTAAATAAACAAAATATGCAAAAAAGTTCAAAACAGCTAATCGGGAGGGGGAATAACCGAACCAGCCCATTTTTGAGGTCGACCCGAGCTCCGCTGGGTCGACTAGGGGTTGATTCAGGGTGTTTGGCTGTCAACCCGTGGGCCGATTCGCTCTAAGGCAGATGTGGCATCTGAATGGTTCTAATGGACTCCTTGCTGAGTCATTAGGGCTAATGTGGCTATTCTATCTTGTCTGATTGGCTTTGATTTGCTCTAGGTTAATCAGACAGTTCCTATTAAATCAAACTTCTATATTAGCAACCTAAATCTAAACCCTAAGCCACACAAAAATATTCCTAGAGTCGTCATACCGTCAATGGTAACCTAGAATTTCCATCATCTCTTTCAACTCAAAGGCAAGATAGAAGCTACATCAAAATCAAATCAAAACTAATCTAATTCAACTAAGAGAATTCAACGATCTACATCAAAGGCGAGCAATTCAGTTTCAAAATACAGATCCCTGAAATCAAGTTTTTCCTTTTGATTGTAAGTGAAGTTATCTTTCAGATGTGAATAAATTAAAGACATGACTTGTAATGAATTGTAAAATAGAATTGTATCAAGTTGTATGTGATGCTGATTCATGTTTATTCATGTCTATTCTATCATATATGCCTTATTGTGGTCTATCGAACCTATCATGTTATGTGGAAATTGGTGAGTAAACCTATAATGTTGTATAGGAATTTGGGAATGAAATTATCATATGTAAGTTTGGTGATATTATGATACATACAAGTTTTAGGCTAAGTCATGTCGTTTATGCCTAATTGTTTAGAGCCACATGTTTAGATCTACGACCTTATATGTTTAGATCTACAACTTAATATGTTAGATCCATATGCCTTTACGATAGATCTAATTTGCAAGTTCACCACTACATGCCAAGTTTAACTTGTATAGTTTTATGTAAATTCATATGCTTGTGGTTCATGTTGCATTGATCAAATTTGCAAGTTCATAGTTAAAAGTATATTGTTCTATGCCAAATCCATGTGACGTATGTGTAGTTAGATCCATACTTTTGTATGATGTTGGAATGTTGCAAAGTTCCTCTTTTCCCCTTTTTGTTTTATAAGTTAAGCTAAAATATCGAGCCTAACATTCTATGTAATTTTGCGAACGTACAACGGGGGTAACGTTGGGGAAAACATGAAATTACATGTAATTGGCATGTTTGACACATAAGCATGATAAGTGGCATGAAAATGGTATAATCTATATACCTAAAATTTTGAACGTGATTTAGAAGGAAAGTGGGTTATGACAATAATTGATTTATAATTTACATGTAAATATGCAGGATAAACATGAAAAATTACATGGCATAGATTGGTTCATAAAATGATATATTTAGTATACCATTAATTATGAGCATAATTAAACGGATAATTATGGCATAATTAAATTGGGAATAATTTACATATGGAATTTGTCATAAATAAGAAATATGTAAATTTAGAAAAGACGAACATGCCTAACCCGAGATTAGACTGAGTTGTGGTGTAAAACTGCCCGGAACCGACCGGCGCATCCAGTGACCACAACAATATCTATCTAATGTGGGTGGTTAGTGCATTGAGCCCAAAAAGGACCCGAGGTTAGACTGAGTTGTGGTGTAAAACTGCTCGGAACTGACTGGCACATCCAGTGATCACAACAATACCTGTCTAATGTGAGTGGTTGGTGCTTTAATAAAGCTAACTCAAGATTAGTAGGGTTAAGTCAATTAAGGAAACACATAACCAATTCAACATGTTAACTAAACTGATGGGTGAGGTTAAGTAAATTTAGAACACTTAACTGTTATAACATGTTAATTAGACAAGTGGGTGAGGTTAAGTAAATTTAGAACACTTAACCATTATAACATGTTAATTAGACAAGTGGGTGAGGTTAAGTAAATTTAGAACATTTAACCGTTATAACTTGTTAATTAGACAAGTGGGTGAGGTTAAGTAAATTTAGAACACTTAACCTTTATAACATGTTAATTAGACAAGTGGGTGAGGTTAAGTAAATTTAGAAACACTTAACCAATATAACTTGATTTGTGGAAAGGTTAAGTTAAAATAAGAGGACAACACTTAACCAATATAACTTGATTTGTAGTACGGTTAAGTTAACACAAGAAGGCAACACTTAACTTAAGTAACATGATACGTAGGTGGGTTAAGTTAACTTGAATTGATTGATGACACTTAACCAATACAACAAGATGAATACGTGGGGTTAAGTTAACAAGAAACACTTGACCAACATAACTTGATGAACGAACGAGGTTAAGTTAATAGGAAACACTTAACCGATCCAACATGATAAGTAAGGAGGGTCAAGTTAATAAGAAATGCTTAACCAACATGACATGATGAATGAGTGGGTTAAGTTAACATGAGCGGACAACACTTAACTAATATGGCGTAATGTGCGGGAGGGTTAAGTACATATCGGGTTGGTGGGTAATATTGGTAAATATAGGCCCACAAAACTTAACCATTAAATAAACATGCTTGAATCAGTGGAAGGGTTAAGTACATATCGGGTTGGTGGGTAATATTAGTAAATATAGGCCCACAAAACTTAGCTATTAAATAAACATGCTTGAATCGATGGGAGGGTTAAGTACATCTCATGTAGGTGGGTAATATTAGTACATATAGGCCTACAAAACTTAACCGTTTAATAAAAATTCTTGAATCGATGGGAGGGTTAAGTACATATCAGGTCGGTGGGAAATATTAGTAAATATAGGCCCACAAACTTAACCAATAGGAAACCCTAGTAACGGGGACCCATTTCAGTAGTAACCCACATGGATGTATCACGGTACCCAGAACTAGGCAGGGTAGGGCACGATTACTGGGCTGATTATAAGCGGTCAAAGCAGCGGCAGGGGTACGTTAGTGTAGGTTCCGACGGTTTACGGGCGTGCACGTACTCCGGAGTGGGAAAAAGCAGGCAGTGCATACCAGTAGTTATACACTGTGCATCTTGAATCGTGTCGGGTCGATATCATAAGGATTGATACACCTTATTGTGGGACCAGCACAGGGTATCTACATGCAAGAGAGGGCCGATTGACACATACACATGGAACATGAATACAAGTAGGGAGCCGATCGATAAGGTAGTAAGGGTACATCTAACATGTTCATGGCAATTAGGCTGACTGAGGTGGAATCCTCACGATAGATGTACACCTGAAGGCTACCACAATTACGGGGGTTGGGATCACGATTATCATTTTATACAGATTACTAGTTGGAACACTAGTTAGGTGGTGCAGAGATAAATATAGAAATCAGATTAACAGAGTAGTAGCGAAGCAGAGAAAAAGTAGAAGCGCATTCAGTTCACCTTGCACCTATCTTGTCTTTAGTTACCTTGTTTTTATGGTATTGTCCTATTTTCGGTTTATTCATGTCATGATCCTTTATCTTGTTTGCATGTTGAAAGATCACTGGACTTACCAGACTTATGTATGACCTAGTTTGTTTTTCGCCTCTTTTCTTCCGCCCCCCCCCCCCCCCCAAGGTAGTCACGGAGGGAATAGCTCAGCCTAACTTGGACCTCTTCTCTTTCCAAGCCTGAAGATTAGTTGGTGTATCGCTTTGGACTCTCTCTCTTCCACTGCTATGGTTGGTTCATGCTTTATCGGGGAGTATCATTGTTTTTATGCTTCTTTTATTCTTGGAAGTTTTTAAATCAAGACAGAAGTTCTATGTATTACATTTAAGTATGATTGAGGAAATTGTTGTAAAAGCTTGACTGAATTAAGTTGTTTATAAAATGACTTTATTTTCCACTGTTTTATTTGTCTGTCTTGTAATTTATCTGCATCTTTTACCTATAATGCTCCACCAAAGTTAAGGCATTCCCTCTGTGAGTGACCTTAACGGAGGTAGGGTGTCTCAACGTGCCAATGAAATTAGTTGTGAATTCATTTTTGCACACTTTAAAATATTAAATTCAATCGGAGCGAAATAATAAATAGGAGTATATATAAAGAAATCTCCTATCATATATTAGATCGGACCAAGCATGAATTTTCTGCCCTCCCTCTCTACTAGTACCATCAGATTGAATTTTTTACAGATATACTTCAGACAACTTTGGAAATTCAATGTGAGAAGCCTGACCACTAGAAACTTCGTTAACATAGGGAAGTCAACAGGATTAACAATGAAAGTGCGATGATTTTGGATAGATGATAATATATATGTGGATTGAACATCCACAATTTTTTATTGAATTTAGATTGGTGTAGCTTACGAATGCGTAGGTTGCTAATGGAGTGCGACAAAATAGGAGTGCCTCGGAGCACTCCTTATATATATATATATATATATATATGTGTGTGTGTGTGTGTGTGTGTGTGTGTGTGTGTGTGTTTATGTGTGCGTGCGCGCGCACACGTGCATGTTTCTGGCCATCATAACATATCTTGTGACATGTACTGAACTATTTAAATACTTATACATATTGCTTCTATGTAGACTATACACACACACACACACACACACACACACATATATATATATATATGTATATGTATATATATGTGTATGTGCGCATGCATGTGGATGTCAAATCATATTCTTTGACCTGTACTGAGCTATTAAAATACGTTCATATATATATGTAATGACCCGAAAATTCCCGCCCTTTGAATCGACCATAAACCGCACAGGTCTGACCCAAAAGTTGGAAATCTTCGAATACTTTATTTTTAAAATATAAATCATTTATTTTTAATTCATCCGTACTAATAAATTCACCGGGGTCACAAATTAACTCCAAAAAATCCCAAAAAAAATATTTTTAGCTATTTTTTGATGATACGGTCCTAACAAAATTAATTTCGTCGAATTTGGAGACCGTTTGAAAAATGGCCTTTTTCAAGTCGATTAAAATTGACCAAAATTGACAAAACACATTTTCTTTTTGCCAAGGTCACAAATTAATTCTAAAAATTATGAAAAATTAAACTTAACCATATTTTGACATTCCAGATCCAACAAAAGTAGTTTCGTCAAAAACAGAGGTCGTTTGAAAAATGACTATTTTTAATATTAAAAAATATATATAAATTCTACATCGACTATTCTGAAAATTAAACTGGGCATAACTTTTGATTCCCGCTATGAAATTTCGATTTTTCAGATTCTTAGAAAGATATTTTTAAATAGATTTTAATATTTTTGGTTTCACTAAAATCCGATTTAATTTGCATCCTGTATGGTCAGTCAAAGTTCAGCTTTGACTTTTCAAACTACCGTGCTATTTCTGATTCCTTTTGTAATTAAAATAAGTATATTCGTTCTAACTTCAATTAAAATAAATTTTTAGTCGTTATTATTTAAAATAAATCATTTTAACTATTTAAAATCCCATTAAAATTTCTAAAATAAAAATTTTAAATTGGCCCTAAAATTCCCTGTTGTTACAATCTCCCCCACTTAAAATCTTTTCATCCTCGAAAAGGATTGAAGCTAAAGGTTATCTAATTAACCAAATCAACTTTCATTCTACTATTGGTTTCAATAATTTTATTAGTTGATTAACTTTTAAAATATATAACTTTTAAATATCCAAAAATTATATTTTTCCATGATCAGATTATACAAATATGTTAATTATAAATTTCTCACTCTGAACTCATTCTAGGGCATTACTAACCCCATCTCTAATGAGTCTTCTCATTCTAGGATACTACTGATCCTATCTCTAATGAGTGTTCTTATTGGATATTACTAATCCAATCTCTGTTGAGTCTTTTGTTCAGTTCTGACGAGTTGTACCCCAAAGATTTGAGCTAATCGGAGCTCTGATACCAACTGTAATGACCCGAAAATTCCTGCCCTTTGAATCGACCATAAACCACACAGGTTTGACCCAAAATTTGGAAATCTTCGAATACTTTATTTTTAAAATATAAATCATTTATTTTTAATTCATCCGTACAAATAAATTCACCAGGGTCACAAATTAACTCCGAAAAATCCCAAAAAAATATTTTTAGCTATGTTTTGACGATACAGTCCTAACAAAATTAATTTCGTCGAATTTGGAGACCATTTGAAAAATGTCCTTTTTCAAGTCGATTAAAATTGACCGAAATTGACAAAACACATTTTCTTTTTGCCACGGTCCAAATTAATTCTAAAAATTATGAAAAATTAAACTTAACTATATTCTGACATTCTAGATCCAACAAAAGTGGTTTCGTCAAAAACAGAGGTCGTTTGAAAAATGGCTATTTTTAATATTAAAAAAAATATATATATAAATTCTACAGCGACTATACTGAAAATTAAACTGGGCATAACTTTTGATTCTCGCAATGAAATCTCAATTTTTCAAATTCGTTAGAAAGATATTTTTAAATAGATTCTAATATTTTTGGTTTCAATAAAATCCGATTTAATTTGCATCCTGTATGGTCAATCAAAGTTCTGCTTTGACTTTTCAAACTACCATGTTATTTCTGATTCCTTTTGTAATTAAAATAAATATATTCGTTTTAACTTCAATCAAAATAAATTAGAGTTGTAGATTGGCCGGAATTTCCTCCTCTACCTGCGCCCAACTCAGCCCCACCGCTCCTTGTGGACCCCACCGCGCCTATCCCTACACCTGGCCCCCGCACCCCCTTCCCCTCCTCTTCGAAGTGGCACAATACGATCTCCTTCATGTGTCATGGATTTTGAGATAAGTAGAGCCCTAGAATTGAAGCTATGGGTTTCATTGAACGGTTTGGAACGATGGAGGAAGAAGATAAGGGTTGGTTGACTTTTTTTCAAATTATAGTTGACTAATTACTTTGATTCTGTTTTACCAATCTTAATTAAACCATATCTTGCTCGTACGGCTCGGATTTGAACGATTTCAGGTGCGCCACGATCGTGAGACTGAGATCTTCGTTTTAAAACTGACTAGACTGATTCTGAGCAAGTTGAATTTTTGCCAAATTTTGGATCTGAACATCGCAGAACTCAAAAACGATGTGAGAAATACTATTCCTTTAATTATATAATCTAAATTTGTTAATTATAACTTTAGTGTTACACATGCGCTGTAAATATTTGTGTTATTCGTGATTTGATGTGGATTGATGAATTCTCTTATACTTATCTATTGATTGATTGAATTATTTTGATTGTTATAAGATAGTTGAAAATAAACATTTTGTGTTTGTTTGTTGAAAACAATATCTCTTGTTTGTTAAGATAGGATAGTTGAAAACAAATATATCATATTTGTTATAATAAAATAATTGGAAACAAATATGTCATGTTGTGATTATAAAATTGTTGAAAACAAATATGTCATTTTGGATACTATAAAATTTAGGGGTGTAAATCGGTCGGACCGGACCGGACGGAGGTATGTTCAGTTTCTGTCCTAAAAAAAATCGGACCGAACACGGACCGGACCAAATTTTTTCTCGAACAAATTTCGTTGTCCTAATTCGTGTCCTAAATAAAATCGGTCGGACACGGACACGATCGGACTAGTCGGACTCGGTCAGACATGGCTATTTATATCACATTTTGTACATTTTACTAGATTTTCTCTCTACTATACGACGAATTTCAAATAATTCGGACGAATTCGGACGAGCCCGGACCGGACATGATTTTTTCTCGTACAAATCTTGTTGTCCTAACTCGTGTCCTAAATGAAAATCGGACGGACTCGGACGGACGTATTTCAGTCACGGACACGAACGGACGTCGGACATTCGAACAAAATTTACAGCCCTAATAAAATTGTTGTAAACCAATATCTCATTATTGTTATAATAAAATAGGAGAAATTTTGTTGTGACAAAAAGATTGAAACCAAAAATACATCATTTTTGTCATCACATAACATTTGTAGCATAAAAGGTTACATTGGATAAAAATGTTGCAGTAAGAATCACATTTTTGTTATAAAAATGCCATAGTAAGATAAAATCACATTTTAGGTTATAATTGTCATGTTAGATAAAAACAAACATCCTTGTTAGAGTTGTTTAGTTAGAATAAAAATAACAATTTTTGTTAAAAATGTTTATTTAGAATAAAAATAACATTTTTGTTATAAAATGTTGAAGTGAAGAAAAATAACATTTTAGTTATAAAATGTTAAGGTGAATAAAAATAACATTTTAGTTATAAAATGTTGAGTTGATCAAAATATCACTTTTTATTTGTTTTGTTGAGTTAGGATTAACAAAAAAACAAATATATCATTTTTATATGCGTTTTGTTGAATTAGAGTTGTCGGCATAACAAATATATCACTTTTATATGTTTTTGTTGAAATAGAATTGTCAACAAAAACAAAGTTATCCTTTTTATTTGTTTTTGTTGAAATGTAAGAATTGATTTAACGTAAAAATACTTTTTTATGTTAATATGAAAGGTTAGAAAAATGTTAACATATAAAATATTCTCTTATATGATATTAGAATACATAGAAAACTGTTAACATATAAAATATTCTCTTATATGATATCAGAATACATAGAAAAATGTAAACACATAAAATATTCTTTTATATGTTATTAAAACACAGAAAAAGGTAAACAAATAAAATATTCTTTTATTTGTCATTAGAGTACATAAGAAAAAGATATGGAAATGAAGATGCTATATTAGATAAAAAAGAGTTAGACAAAAATATACATTTTTGTTGGTTAAAAAGAGTTAGACATAAATATACATAGGAAATTGTGACACATGAAATATGCATTTATGTGACATTAATATACATAGAAAATTGATTACAAATAAATGACCATTTATCTGTCATTTGAGTAACTTAGAAAATTGATTACAAATAAATGACCATTTATTTGTCATTTGAATAACATAGAAAATTGGTTATAAATAAATATTCATTTATTTGACATTAGAATTCATAGGAAAATATTAACATATAAAATATTATTTTATGTAATATTAGAATTGAAAATTTCATTTTTATGTAAAATGTTACATTTGAAAATTACATTTTATGTAAAATGTTATACTAGACTAGAAATAACATTTTCATATAAAATGTTGCATTAGAGAAAAATAACATTTTTATTATAAAATGTAGCATGAGAATCAAAATAACATTATTGTTAAAGAATGTATATTGGGTTAAAATAACACTTTGTTATCAAATGTGATATTAGATTAAAATAACACCTATTTACATTCTACATGTAAATAAAAAGCATGAATAAAAAAGTATATCTTATTTACATTTTTCATGTAAATAAAAGACTTGTACTAAAAGGGTATATTTTATTCACATTATAGATGTAAGTAAAGACATGAATTTGTAAAGGATATTTTATTCACATTTTAGATGTGAATAAAAGACAGGAAATTTAAAAGTACATTTTTATTTGCTTTTTTATATGCAAATAAAAACCATAGATATAAATTACACTTTTTGTTTGCAAGTTAGTTGCAAATAAAAACATGAAGTTATAAAGTACAATTTTATTTGCATTTTAGTTGTAAATAAAAACATGATTATAAAAAGTTGACATTTTTATTTATATTTTAGATATAAATAAACACATGAATTGAAAAAGGATATTTTTATTTATATTTTAGATATAAATAAAAACTTGATTTATAAAGGATATTTTATTCACATTTTAGATGTGAATAAAAACATAGAAATAAAAAGTGACATCTTTATTTACATTTTAGAAGCAAATAAAAAGAATAAATTTAAAGTAACATCTTTATTTACAATTTAGATGTAAATAAAGAATAGAATCAAGGTTATATTTTTATTTACATTCTAGGTGTAAATAAAAAGATTAGATTAAAAGAGGCATTTTTAAATTTACATTTTAGATGTAATCAAAAAGGTAGAATTTAATGTTATGATTTATTATCAAAATAGAGACAATAAAAAGATTAAATTTTGAAGTTACGTTTTAATGTCATTATAGATGTAATCAAAGGATATAATTTAATATTAAATTTTTATTGTCAGAATAGAGACAATAAAAAAAAGAATAGAATAAAAAGACATATTTTTATTGTTATTCTAGGGACAATAAAAGTAGTAGAAAAAAGTGATATTTTTATCGTCAAATTAGAGACGATAAAAAGAGTAGAAATAAAAAAAAACTATTTTTATCGTCATTTTAGATGCGATAAAAAGAGTAGAAATAAAGTGATATTCTTATCGTCATTTTAGATGCGATAAAAAAATAGATTATAATAGTTGAAATCGCCAAACGATTTATATTTATAATTATATATAAATTAAAATTAAAATTAAAACGAAACGCGCATGGTAGTTCGTGTTTCGGTAATCGTGACTTTAAACGATTATACCGAAAGATCCGACCATCGGATTTTCCCAAAATTGGAACCGTTAGGGCCGCTTTGGGAAAATCTTCTCAACAATATAAATTTCGTCAAAATCCAATGGTTAGATTTCGAGATAAGTACAAATCAAATTTGTATAAAAGCAGCGCCAGGGCCACCCATTGACTCGAAGCGTCGTTCAATTATAATTGAGCTATTTTAAATAAATAAAATAGCGATAAACCGTTACAAATAAATATAAACGATATGAAATGATTTAAATGATAATTATTCAAGAGTTATTTGAAAAGACCGAGTTCAACTCATTTCAAATAATTTCTACGACGATTTAAGTCGAAGATTTGAAGACAGTGATTTAAGACCGACGATCTTCACATCGAATGGATGAGGACTACTAACGCCCGTGATTGCAGTAGCTACCTTGAAGGGGCTGCAGTGGTAGTTGTCCGGACGTATTTATTGATTGTTCGGATATGCGAGGAATAAGGTTCCTCCGGTTTCGTTCAGACCAGAACGGACTTGTAAATGGATGGTATGTATGACGTTGTATTCCTTTATGCTGTATTCGTTGATCTCTGTTAAATATATATCTGTTTGGTGTTTAACACCCTTCTCTAAGACGTACAAGCTTAGAGGTTATATATTGGTAGAAATCAATGGTATGGTATGGATTGACAATGTGGCATGCTAAGATGCATAGATCAAGGCTTTTGTTGAAAAGCAGAGCCTTGTGGTTGATGATCAAAGCATAGCATGTTTAGGCGTAGCTTTGTGTATAGCGTGACTTCGCGAGCCTCGCACCCCGGTATGAGTCAAAAACGGGATTAGGACTGCAGGGAGTGCACACGTTTCTTTCTAGCTAGAGTGATGTCAGCGACCTACTAGCCCTGACATTTTACTTATGTGGATGATGGATTATGAGGTACCTCGGTTTTATAGGTTGCTAGTGGCAATATAGAGGTTCAAAAGAACCGGGAAGCATGTGTTCTGGCATAACTAATCCACTAAGCGTTAAAGTGTGGACCAGCCCTAAAGATCCAAGGGTTCGGCAGAGTTCGAATCCTGAGGCATTTGTTAGAGTATCTCGAATCGGAGAGGACGATCCCTAGCCTCGATTCATGATGGAAACCCAATTTCCAATACGACACCATGCGGTTTTGATTATAGAACTAGTATGGCGACATGATATATGGTACCCATGCGTCTATGATTGATACATTATGATTGAAATTGTTTTTGACACATATATACACTAGTAATAATATCAAATCCGTTTTTATCATATCAAGCATTTTTGACCATTATATGGTAAAACTCTATCCTCCGGTTTGGATTGCATTGTGTGATGGAACTTGAGTCTTATAATGGTTTCATTTTTCTAAAAAGCATTGCATTGTTTAATGATTTACCTTATGTTATGCACTGGCAATCCGATGGAGTAAACCCATTCCGCGTTAGCGGCGTGGTCCTGTGATTAGCCTTATTATTATATTAGTTAAGCTAGGTTTCTCATACCAGTCCCATGACTGACTCGTAGTTTGTTTTACTTTGCAAACTCGGGTGCCCTCTTTTCCACACGGGCAGTCGAGTAGCTTTTTGCAGATATTTATCCCTTGAGCAGGATTTTAGATCGAAGCCTAAAGCTGTGTCCAGAGTATAGATAGTCTTCCGCTGTGTATTGTATTAATTTATTATAATAAGTCTTCCGCTATATTTTATATATCGATGTACTCTGATATTTTGTACTCTTAAGTAACATTATTGTAATGTAATAAAAGTCTGCTGTTATTGTTCTAATGTGTTGTATTCCCAAAGTTAACGTATACGGGTTTTGAACGATTTTGATCGATCTAGCGATCGATTAAGGTCGGGAAAAATGCGTGTCGTTACAATATATATACACACACATACACTTGTTACACGTCTAGTTAGATGAGATTTTTGTATGTACATGTTGTCTCAAATTTGTTTAATAATATGCATATTGTTGTCATTATAGTCTATAAATTATTCATAAACAAACTTATTTTACTGTAATGACCGGTAACTGTTGACCATTTTAGAATGTTAAATTAAACGAAATTTTGACATGTAATTTCTTAGAAATTAGAATTTTATAATTTGGTCGATTTTTGACATGTAATTTATTAGATGAGTTTGATTGTATAATGTGGATGCTACTGTTAAACTAGTAATTTATAAATTTTGTAAGTTTATAGGAATTAATAAAATTATTATTTATGTTTCTATTAATTCGAATCCTGTTAAAATTTAACATCAAATTTAGCAAAAAATTGAATGTAAAATTTTCATTTTAAGAGTAATAGTTGTAAATGGTAATTAAAGAGATAATATTAGAAACTTTTTATTTAAAAAAGGTACTTTTTACTGCTAAATAACAATGTACAATGAAAATACATACAAAAGATTCAAATATATGGTTCTAAACCTCACACAGATGAAAGAATTTGAAAACCAAGCTACACAAAATCATATGTACAAACTAAAACTTATAAATAGTGTATTACTATGGGAACCAGTCTGGTTGCTAGCGGTTACTGACTCGGTGCCTGGTTGGAGGTTAACTGCCGACCGAACTAGTGTTTGGTAAGTTATGTTTAATAATAATTGATTCATGTTTGAGTATAGGTAAGAATTCAAAAATCTGGTTGATATCGCAACCATTTTGGCTAGTAATGCCCAAGTTTATGTTGAATAATTTTCCATAGTTCTGTAGAATACTTCTTGTTGAAAAATAGGTGATTCTGGTCTTCAACTTGAATATTGCAAAGAGGACAAGTGAAATCAATATATTTGTCCGTTTGATAATTTTATCATTTTTATTTACTTTGCAAGGCATAAACAAACATTTTAGTTACATAACACTTACCTCATATCATAGGACATCATTCCAGAATAGCTTCCTTGTTCCTCACTTATTCCCATGCAGATTTAAAGGTAAACTACCCACTGATATTTGGGATCCAATGCCAAAATCGTGTGTCTACTGATTGTGAATGTTATATTTTCAGTAATTTGAAACAAATGCTTTAGAATAAAGTGTATTACCCTAAGTTAATTCTTTGAGACAATTTCAAAAACCATATTATGTGGGTTGCACGCCATGGACAAGTAAATCCAGCCTAAATTATTAACAAAAGAGCACCCATTATCCATGGGTCAAGCCATAGATGAGTATCCTTACCATTACAAATTTTTCTACCAATGTAACCCTTGCATAGCTGCCTTGCTTTTGAGAGAGATTTCCAAATGTAACGACTTTGTTTTTAAAGGTGAAATATTTAAATAGTTTATTTAAATATTAATCAATGATTATATTGATGGTTCAAAATTGTAACTTTTCATATGATTGAATCAAGACCTAAGAACAATGTCATTGAGTTTGGATGGTTCGTTACATAGAGAAAAGTATAAGAATCACAATATTTCAAGATTAGATGATTTATAAGAATCATATTTTTTTTAAGGCTTTTGCATTCACCGTTATTATACAAGTGAATATGTTATACAACTCATGACTTTGATATATACATGCATAAGAAAAAATGTTATAAACTGTAAATCACAAATTATCCATATTCCATTATATTACACCATAACATTTAAAATGGTTATACTATGGAACATTATAAACCAATGCAAGGCTATTAGCAACAATTCCAATCACTAATAACCCTAATTTATCAACTTATTCAATTCTAGTTTTAGGGTAAAGATTGATTATTTTTCAAAAAATTAGAGATTATTCCTGAGATTAGAAGCAATATAGAGCACCTACACAGCTGTTGAGGATTCAGGACTTTAAATTGAAGACTGGAGGAGCAAAAAAGGATTTTAGGGGTTTTTTGATTATGAAATTCATAATGTAGATATGAGGAAGAAAGTCTCGGCTTTGCCCAGTAATCCGATAATTTCCGACGACTACTGATGGTCGTTGACGGCTACATTACTTATGGCTTCCGACGTCTTAATTATTGAACGTTGTTTATTATTGCCAAAGGACGAGTCGTCGATAGTTGTTGAACGACCTGTCGGCGACCATTAGAAATGTGTTGTCGGAATATGCACTATTTCTAGTAGCGAGACAAGTAATTCATATATATACATACATTATAAAAAGAACGAAACTTAAATTTAGGTAAAGTATACGAGCATAACACTCGTTAAATACATAATTCGTTCAACATGTTAATTAATATATAATTTGTTAAGATCTAAATCACGGTGAATCAGGAAAGAGTAATTATTTCCTATTTTTTGGCAGTCAACTACCATTGATAGGAATGGAAAAATGCAACTTAATAAATTGGGGATTTGAATCAAAAACCTACAATTAAATTTAGTGTAACAGCCCAAATTTTTAAGCAATTTGAAAATTCAAATTTCAAATCATTTTACATAGTTTTGGATAATTTAAATATAATTTTTAAATTGATTTTTTTAAATAATAATAAAATAATTATTTAAAGCTTTGAAGTATAATTGTAAAATACTGATAGAAACATATCAGTTTTTGTCGTGACAAGTTGTTCAAACGCGTATTAACTAAACTTTTCATAGCACTTCACAAATGTTGTTATAACCTACTATAGCATTTACATAAAAATGCTAACTTAAGTGGAGAGGTGCGTCACCATGGAATGTGTCAACTTGCGTGACCTTAAGCTTAGGAAAGGGATAGGTTTCCCCTCTTCTAATTACCTAATTACCAAATTTCCCCCTCCTAAGCCTATATAAGCTACCCCTTTCTCACCATTCTCTCCATCCATCTCCACTCTCTTCCTTCTCCATGTTCTCCTTTCGTTCTCTTCATTCATGGCCATGGCTTCCTAAGCCACCACCTCCTCTCTCCCTCTTTCTCTCTCTCTCTCTCTTCCTTCCCCGCCTTCTATTCGTCCTTTATCCCCTCAAAACCCTAGCTCCACCTCCTCCCTCTCATCCTTCCTTTTCTAGGCCTTCTCCTCCTCCCTCTTATCCTTCCCTTTCTCGTCCTCCTCCTCCTCTCCACGACCATCTTGCCCCCCACCTTCTCGCACCACCTCACCTACCCACGGCTAAGAACCAACCCACTTGCACCACCTACACCACGGCCACTCACCACCTCGGCCTCCATCTTAGCCCCACAACCACCTCACCCCATTTATAAAAAAAAGTGTATATATATTATAAGATAGAAAAGAAAAGCTAGAGTGGGAATGTAGAGCGAAACACTGGTTCGGCAACGAGTCCTACGTAAAGTTTGACAGAGTGGCAATGAAGGTGAGAACTTATTAACTGTGTTTGGATATTTACTATAATCGTCTGATTGATATGATTACTTGATGGATGTTATAGACTTATACTATAAATACTATGTGATATATGGATGATTGCTAGGGAAGTTATTATGATTGTGTTAGTGATAAGATAATGCAATACACCCACATATATGGAATTATATAGGTATTGGTTAAGTCTCATTCCATTTGGATAATATAAATGAATATTAAATTTATTGAAGTGGAAGTAAAAAACGAAAATTGGAATTTTATATCCAAGACCATATAGAAATGAATTAAAGTGATTATGAAAAACTTTTGAGAAGATAAAAATTTATTCAAACAAGAAATTGGTATGAAATAACATGTTCAATTACGAAGTGAATTGTGATGGTCGTCCATAACTCCTGCACTTGACACGAGGAATAATGTGCTAAAAGACGTGCCAAGAAGCTATGGATGATCTTCAAGGTAAGTTAACACAAGCGAAACCTGTCGTATAACTCAAAGCGCAAGGATAAAATATAATATAACATATACAATAGGCAATAATAGTGAAGCAGAATTGAGCAAAATCTTAAGCTTTTCATATCATCGTGAATTATCCATACAACACTAGAATACAACATAAGAGTCTGTACAAAATGCCTCACTACAAGGTCACTCAGAGAAATCATAACAGTAGAACAACGAGATATGTATATAATAAAAAGCAATATGTAAGCCTCCTTCTCGTCGTCGCTCTGTAGCATCGTCTCATCAAGATCTATCACCCGTCACCTACCACCTAGTTTGTCCATCCACAACACAATAGTTGTATAACCTAAGGTAGTAAGAGGAAACATAAAACCTTGAGTCAGACAACCAGTCTTAATAAGTGATAAAACAAGTATGTAACATCATCAATAAAGTATACGAGAGATAGGTAGATCAAACAACCAATCTACCAATATCAACAGAGAAGAAACCCACACCCGTCTTCCCCACATCTGACAGTGATAGCCTTTACAACAACCATAAAAGAAAACATAGCAGACACAGCAACCAGTTATCCATCGTAGACTGTCCTAATCATGATGAACATTCTCAAGCATAAGCCCTGAAGGCCTAAAACAACATTAGACAAGCACCCAAGAGGTGTCTCCTTCGATGTCGAACAATCTATGCAAGCAAAGAAATCAACACGCTCGTGACTATGGCTATCACTGCCTATCCTGCTTAGATACCATCGTTAATCGTATGATTGACCTAACTTCCCGTCCGTCAAGGGCTAATGGCAACCCCATTTATAGTTAGACTACTGCACGTCCCACGTACTTTTGCCTCCCCGAGACAACTAGGCTTTTCTACAAAACCGAGGGTACTCGACTATTCCATAATCTTTTAGGCGTCCCTATTATACCCCTGCTTTGAGTCCGCTAGGACCTACGATAACGATAATTTCTCGGCCTTCAGCATCTCTAGCAATCTATCCTGATGACGATTTATAAGCTCAAGCGATTTCTCGAGCAACCATTATCCACGAGCTTACAACTTTGAGTCGTCTTCACATTCATTACAAGTGCGAACCCGTGCTTCGCACACGGTCATTGTCTCATTCGGTAAACTCAACCGATTTTATTATTAAGATATGACTAACGCTGAAAAAATGTGAATCAAACTATACAAAAACAAATTAATGTTAGTTAATCCTATCAATAAATGATTTAATTGAAAAAAAAACAATACAAAAGAAAAGATATCAGATTTTATTATTAAGATTATTGATTTACTCAAACTAATATATAAATTTATGTTTAAGGAGAACTTGTTAATTATTTTTTATGTATAAGAAATTTGACTTAGTTTTAGACGGAAGAACTTTTTATTACTAAACAAATTATTAGAAGTGTTTGAGCTATAAATTTGAATACAATAGTAAAAGTTGCATTAATTCAGTTAAATTTGATTAAAAACATCATTTAATTAAAAAAATCATTTCATGAAACGAATTCAAACACGTATAATTTCATAAAGTTAGTTTGGTTCTAACCAAATATCGATCATGCTTATGAATTGTTTTTCTCTATTATATAAAAATCCAGTGCAATGTTTCGAGGTAACGTGATTTTCAAGTTGTGTATGAAAAATTAACTACGAAGACCATGTTTAATGTCTCTGGCTTTCTTCATTTTTTATATTTTGACGTCTCAATGGACTGTAGTTATGCCCATCGTGGCCTTTGCTGGAATTGGTAACCTTAGGGATAAAAGATGGGGCTTGCTGGCGTTCAATAGACCAAGCCACACCAAATAATTTTGGCACATATGTTCAAATGAGTAAATTAAAGTGAATAGGGACAGAAGTTACAGAACATAATCCACGATTGCATGCAATCGCAATTATCGAAATACATGGTTACCCAACATTGAATACACTTGTTGATTTTGATCTCAACATTTTGCTTTCTAGAGACATTGGCTGCATTTTTCATGCTTCCTTTGTCTTTATAGATAACATGAAGTAACTAATATAATGGATCCAGTAATTTAACTTAATTTTCATCGTTTACCAATTCCCTTAACAACTTAACTATACTTTGGTTTGTGCATGCATTCATATTTGAGAACACACCCATGCACGTAATATACTTTGTATGTACATAAAAAAAATTTGTGGAAGATCCTGATGCATGCAGGCTTATTGCAATTCTAAGAATGCACTTTAGATGAATAAAAACCTCCATGGAATAAAATAATTAAAAGAGACACAGGTTGCCTCGGTTGGCTAGAAAACCAAGTATTAACAAATTTATTAATTGTCTACAAAAAGGAAGATAAAATTTGTCATTGCTGTGAAGGTAAGCTTCTACATCTTAGAAGCTTCTATCCTTTAGCTACCAAACTCATTTGCTGATATCAGATGGATGTTTGTGGAGCTTTGGGTGAACTTTTCAGCACTCAGTTCACTTCCCTTGTTGCGCAGTAGCTTCATTTCGTGCATTGTCATTTTACTCCTACATGAACAAACTTCAGCATGGCAAATGTGCCAGATGGATATGGAAATGGGGAAGAATCTCACCATATACATAATACATATGCCACTGATCATGGGAGTAATGGGAGTAATCGCTCACAGTATACATGTTTGCAGATAGTGGTGATCAGTAATTTCTTGCAGCAATATTTCGTCAGTATAATGTTTGCACATGTTTGTTGTAAGATGTTTTATATTTTACTGAGAACTGTGAGGCTGCTGATATAACTAGAAGAAAAAAAAAACCTTCTACACATTCAACAACTGGTTCAAAAACTAAACATATTCTCTTGATTTTGTCGCCAGCCAAAATAGACATATAAGAGGAAAAAAAAGACAATCTTGTAGTTTTGTAGGTTTAAAGTCCATAACTTTGTAAATGTATTATTTGCCAACAAACGAAATGACAAAAAAACCATTTATTTAAAGGAAAACTTATTAGCCAGTACTCATCAAGCAATAAACAACCATATAATTGTTACATTATTATATCTCTAGCCAAACATTCTAAGACTGAATTGAAGCAACAATGCTTAAACTATAAGTACTGAGAAAACGTTAAATAAAAACTATATTAATAAATTTTCTAAATGTATCAATTCATCCTGATTACTTCTGAATTTGATAAGCTTTTTTTATATAATGACAAATCGCAAAATGCATCTTCATTTGAGCTTAACCAAATAAGTGATAATTCCATTAGAGAATTGATTAACAATGCGATAATTAAAAGATAAAGAGTATTTCTTCAATAAAAATACTTGATTATGAAAATTTTCTTTCAAATTGACAATCACTTGCTGGTCTAATATATGAAACCTCTAAGTTGTACACTTGTTTCACCATAACGAATCTATTATAATTCTGAAGATGTTAATGATTAGTTACGTTAGCTAAATGACCAATTTGCAATCAACTTGTGTTTACTTAGTAATTTGTAGCATTTTATTCATGGACAATGTTCACCATTCTGGCAAACAGACCAGAAACAATTCATATACATATTTGGAATCAGTATTAAATCTATCGATTACTAAATCCTAGCAGGGAAAATAGTGAGGTTCATCCAAAAAAAAAAACTAAAACCATTTTTAAATGTATAAGTTTAATAATTATTGTAGATTTTAAATGCAGTGATTTTAACTTCATTTCAAATATACTATTTGTCGATGGATTGGAATAACCGAACAAATACTTCATTTATTTATGGTAAACTTATTTATTTAGATTGACACTCATCAACTCATGTGGATATAGCTTTTACATTATATCTTCATCCTAAAATCTTATGACAAAAGATGAACTAAAAAAATCATTTTTTTGTGAAAGCTAAAAAAAGGTCATTAAAGCAGTGTTAATAAATTCTCTATATCTACAATTTATTTTGGTTATCTACAACCCTTCGTAAGTTTATTTGTCAAAAACTCATAGATCCATCTTCATTTACACTTAATCAAATGAGTAAAAATTCCACAGAAAAAACAATTAATTAGATAACTAAAATAAAATTATGCGAAAAATACCTGATTATGAATGATTAATTTCAAATTAACCATCACCCATCGTTATTGAGTTGGTTTAGTATCTAAGATCCCCTAAAATACACCCCAGCTATTCCAAGGATTCTATCACAATTGAGAAGAGAAAATTTGATTAGTTATGTTAAATCCTTATCAGTACGCAATCAAATTGTATTTTGGCAATTCATATGTTTTCTTCATTGGCCAAACTTTGCCTTCTAATAAGTAGACATGAAATTAGGATGATCAGTAAACATATTTGAGGTTAGCTCTTGATTTATTATTAGCTAAATCCAAACATGGAAAACCAAGATTAGTTGTAGTCTAAATATATGTAAATCATTTGAAAAATACATTTGTAACATAGATTGGCATCGCATTAAAAGGATACTTACTACTTATGCAATTTATCATCATATTAAACAAAAAAAAGTTAGACATAGACATAGATTTGATCACCAATAGCAAACCAATAATCATGACTCAACCATAAGCAAACGAAAATAAAGAAAACTTCCCCAAATTAGAAAATTAAATAGCGTGAGTGTTTGAGTACATGCCTTGAGGATTACCAACATAATAAGGATCCCTAGTGTGCTGATCTCAGAGAGAGAGTGAAATTATCGAGGACTACTCCTGTGAAAGGTAAAATTGTGAATCAGAGAAGAATTTAGAAGAAGGTCGTGAGAAATTTGAATGGTTATAAATGAATAAACTAAATGCAATAATATAGGTTGCTGGAAAGAGAGTAAATAAGAAAAATGTAAAAAGACAAATAATAGGGGAGGCAAAAAACGTGAATCGCTTAAGTGGGAGTTTGAAATTTTATATGACATTATAGCATACATCCCGTTAACATAATAATAATAATACAATTTAATACCTTCAAGTAAATAATATTCATTCTAGTGAAATAGAACACCCAAATGTTATTCAACATTGTTTCTCTATCTAAGTTTGATATTACAAACTGATAAGATGAAATTTCAAACACTGAAGGCGCAAACTACGGACAAAAAGAGAATAGGTGTGTTTACTTTATGTGAAATGACAATTCTTGTAGAACATACAATATACTGGATATTTGAGAACACAGATGTAAAATACTACCGAATACTTATAGAAATTACTACAAATCAGCATGATTGATTGAGGAAAATTATTGCACAACTATGATCAATGACCACATATTCAATATAATCATGTTTGCAACTCTGCATATACTTGGTAAGAAGTTTGAAAAGGACCAAATATTGATATTTTATACACAGTTAATTTTCAAAAAAAAAATTCAAGGTGCTTCAATGATTTGTACAAATAATAAAATTAACAATAAGTTGGACAGTTCTTTTTGCGTATCTTTGTGGAGAGAAATAAGTTGGATTTTCATGTTTATACACAACACAGTGAAGACAACCAAAATTTTCCCTTTAGCACCATGGTAGTAAACGAAAACATGCAGACATGTTAGCAAAACAGAATAAAATATATATGCTTTTTGGGATTTCAGACCTCAGCTAGAGATCCCCTTTTTTTTTTTAATTTCATAGGAAAGGAGGATCACCTAGACCTTTATATCTTAAAAGGTGACATAGTACATAAGGAAGAAATTGTTTCCTTACGACAATCTCTTTCATACATGGGGTATGTAAGAACTCTTCGCATATCAGTAACATTAATACAGAAAATGTTACATGTGGTAATAAAAATAATCAATATAAGATAAGATACAAAATAAGCAAGGAAGAAAACCAAAGCTACTGACTCTTTCATCCAGTTATAGCATACTTGTGCCATGATAGAATTGTTATTGAGAACAAAACATAAAAAATACAATGAATTTAACTTAACCTATTGCATGTGAACATAGTTCCTATAATGCAATGTCAGTAGAGAATATAACAGTGAGTTGTAGTTAGTGCCCGTGCTATTAAAAAAAAGTACAACCTTTACACTTTGTGAGAACTCTTCAACAATGAGCTACAGTATGAAGGGAATATGAATAGGATTTATAAGCAAAGGGATCTAGATTCCTCCCAAATGTGAGAATGTTTTAGTAGGAAAATTTATTAAGACTGGCTATTTAAAAAGACTGGCTATCAAAGAATTATAATTGCACACATAAAAAATATTTAGTTCATACTTTAGTTTGGTAAAAAGAAACTTGAACCTGTTATAGATGCTAACCATGGTAAACAAAGGGGAAAAAAAGCTTATGCAATATCAAAGAATTACTTGTTTATATATGTTGTCCTTGGGTGATGGTTATATACATCAAACAGTCATGTCAAATTCAATAGATTAGATAGTATGATAATCTATGAGCATGGTTTTCAGTAACTTGTATTCTGAAGAGATCGAACCCTACAATTTTGAACTTTGCAAAAATAACAGAGTCTGTACTCCAGTTACTGGATAATTTATGGCAAACAGAGAAAGAAAACAGTTACTTCTGCATTTATTTCATAATTCATAGTATGTAACAAACTTATGTTGCTAATGATATTACCTCTTACGAATCTAGTTGCTACATCTGGTACAATGTATAGAAACATATGTTATCCTTTCCATGTTCCTATTAGTGAAACCAAAAGGAAAAGCACAATAATCAAGATATAAACAAATAGTATAATGTATGAATTAGTTAACATCTTTCATGAATCCATAATGTCTAGATAAAAGTTTGTGCAGGATCTCATGCACCGATGCAAGAAGATATCCCGCTACGAAAATCATGAAGAAAGCCACAAATGTTGCTGCCATGGAGTGCATGAATAAGCACATACAAAGACCGAGGCTTAGATACATTACAGCTGGCTAAAGACTCGAAATGCAAAAGTGCAAGAAAACAGCAAAGCCAAACTATCGTAGATCATGCTGCAACTTCTTGAGCCGCATCAAATAAAGCCTGGTCTACAATTTGGGGAAATATCCAATGCATGATGATTAAGAAGTCTATCAACTGACATGTGCAGCTGTGCATTGGACCGCATACAAAAATTTGAATGACCTACGAATTGCACTAGGATGCCTGCCTAAGTGAAGGCTTTGGAACTGATGATCCAGTCATAGACATGAACTACATGTCCATTATCCAAAGCCTGGTGCAGAGAGCTTGCTAAACATGAGTTGCAAGATATAAATCATGTGCAAAAATTCAACTTGGGGTCGCCTAAATGCACAACATTATATGGTGTATATAATTAGATGTCACCAACTTCTCATTTTTTTGAATATAAGATGGACACATGACAAATGCATGTAGACATTCAAAGAGTGGAAAAGGTCGTGCTTACCAAATAAACAAAAGTACTTAGAAGTATGGGAAACATGTTTAGTGTGAAGACCCGTAACTTCCCCGTAAAGGAAAGTGTCGGATAGTTCGAGAACAAGCCACAACAGAACGCATATAAAAGAACATTTCATTGTATATAACAACAATGCATCAGATTACAAGAATATACAGAGTATAAATGAATATTACACAGAAATATCAGAGATTTAAATTACATTTAAATACATAGCAGCGGAAAAATAATACAATACACAACTAGAAGTAGATATACGGATACAAAGCTTTCCGGATATCATTCCAGCTGTAAACCAGGATCCTGTGAATATAAATCTGCAAAACCAAAACTACTAGCTGCCCGTGTCAAAATAGGGGCACCCAGAGTTTAGGTTAAAACAATAAACTCCAGGTCAGTCATGTGACTGGTGTGAGAACTAAAACAGTTATTAATCTTTATTTTAAATCATTAGGTAAATCAAGGGACCACGCCGTATAACACGGAACGGGTTTCCTCCCAAGAATACCAGTGCATAAAACAAACAGCGCAATGCTAAATAAAGAAAAATGAAGCTGTTATAAGACCCAGGTCCTATCACACAATGCAAACGCAAGCCGGGGGATAGGGTTTTCCCTTATAACATCCAAAGAATGCTTGATACGTTTAAAATAAATCATTTGATACTATAATAAGTGCATAGTGTATAAAACAACTTCAAATCATAAGTATCAATCATAGGCGACATGAGCGTCCCATGCCACTATGTCGCCATATATAGGTTTACAAATAAAACCGCAAATGGCACGTATTTGGAAATTGGATTTCCGTCTATGAACCGAGGCAAAAGATAGTCCTCAACCGATTCGTGACTCTCTAGCCCGAGCCACAGGACCCAGACTCAGGTGGGCCCTTGGATCGTCAGGGCCGGTCCACCGATGTGGATTAAAATGCCTGAACACTACGTTTCCCCACCCTATGGGGTGTAAGTCTGGTCCGTCAGCCGACCAGAATGCATCGGCCGAAACCGATATAACCGAGGCGCCTCGCAACAGCAACAACCACATAAGTCAAACTCGTCAGGGCGTGTAAAACCACTGACGCCACTTCTAACTAGAAAGAAACGCAAGTCCTCCCTGAGGTCCGTCTCCCGTTTTTGGTTCATACCTGGTGCGAAACACGCGAGGTAAACGTTACACAAAGCTACGCCACAAAGGCCGTGCTTTGACCATCACCACAAGACTTTGCTTTTCAACAGAAGCCTTGATCATTTGCATCTTAGCATGCCACACAGGCAAACCATCCTATGCAACCGATATCAGTCACACAGAATGAAATCCGATGTCAGACACACAGTCCATTTACAAGTCCGTTCTGGGTCTGAACGAAACCGGGGGCACCTAGTACCCCGCCTATCCATCGATCTCCAAGTACGTCTGGACGATCACTAACTGTTTCCATCTTCTTGGGTGTACAGCCCAATCAAGATCATCAGTTATCACCCAAACGACGTGAAGACCTCCGGTCTTCGACCATCGTCTTCATCTTCGACTTATCGTCATATCAGTTATTCAGAATGGGACAAACCCGGTCTTTCCGAATAACTCGCGTATATTTAAATAAGTGTTACACAAACACAACATACGCCTCATTCCAATTCATTAGTCACTAACCGTAAATTAATCAAGAGAATAATTTCCCAAATATTAACCCCGAAGGCCGAAACCAACATCAGATCAATATCCAGAAAACCATTCTGCTTGGCTAACCGACAGTTAGTTTCTAAATTTCACATTCATAGGGAAAGATTCCCATTAATTTTATCAAAGATAAATCCCTTGAATTTATTCTTTAATCCATTTTTGAATATCAATTCAAACTAGTCGGGATTAGCGAACCTTACCGAAGTAATCATTTGTTTTAATTTCCCAATCCCAACCTATTCATCCCATGAAGTAAAACTGGTAATACTTCATATCTAACACCACGGTGTTATCGGTAAATTCAATTACCATTTCACGTTCAAATCTAATTAAAGATTTAACTATCGCCTGGAGCAAAACTGGTGATACTCCACTTTCGATCATTTCAATCTAATTAAAGATTCATTAAAACTCCAGTTAGTTTTAATCTTCGACTGGGTTAAAGAATCAGTGTCATTTAAAACACGGTTCACGATAAACCCAAAATCACCTTCCATTAATTATCGGGTTAAAGAACGAGTGTTATTTAAAACACTGTTCGCGATAAACCCAAAAATCAATATCAATTCAATTCCAATTAAATATTATTTAATTGGTACCCTTCATTAAATCTAAATAAAAAGATTTAATCTTTTCTCAACTGGGTTCAAGAACAGTGTTAGTGAAGACACCATTCACGACAAACCCAAATCACATTCGATATTCAATACAAGGCTCTGAATAGAAAATATATCGGCTTATATTCAATATCGAATTCCACGATTGACAAATGTCGTATTGGAAATAACGATATAAATATATATCTTTCAAATTTCCATAACAACATCTGTATAATCACGAATTCCAACATCGAAATATTCCGAATACAATTTCGATTCAAATCCACTCCAATGCAATCATTGGAAATTTTGGTTATTTTCAAAACCCTTTTCAAATTCAATTTATTTATTTCAAAATAAATAGAATTATATTTCTAGTTCAAAACTAGTTCATTTCGATAAAAATCTATTTTTATCTTTTCAAATATGGAGTTTTTCATCCCAAATCTTCACAAATCATTTCTTATGATTTTACATAAATTATTACTATTTTTAATAATTTTATCAAGGCCCGTACAGTCGATTTCCATCAATGGCCATCGAACTGCACTTACAGCGACCTTTTTCGAATTTGATTTGGACATAATTCCAAATCCAACCGTTAGATTTCAAATTTCTAATATTCGTTAGAAAGCTCTTTTCGATACGAACCCAACGGTTCCGGTTTTAGGAGAATCCGACGGTCGGATCTCCCGTAATGTCCGTTTGAAATAAATGGTCGAAATTCACGAACTGCCGCGGCGCGGCGCGTTCTATTCAGGCCATTATATTATATATATAATATATATTTCGTCGATTTCTATTCAAAACGAATTATATAAATAGTTTTAAAATCGTTTCAAAACCTATTTCAACTTCCATTTCAATTCAAAGCAAAATTGAATTCTTCCTTATAAATTCGTTTTAAAATTCATTTCTATTCAATTCAAATTTCAATTCAATTCAAATTTCAATTCAATTTGAATTCATTTTCAATTCAATTCACTTTGAATTCGTTTTCAATTCAATTCACTTTGAATTCGTTTTCAATTCAATTCATTTCGAAATCGTTTTCAATTCAATTTATTTCGAAATCGTTTTCAATTCAATTCATTTCGAAATCGTTTTCAATTCAATTCATTTCGAAATCGTTTTCAATTCAATTCAATTCATTTCGAAATCGTTTTCAATTCAATTCATTTTCGAAATCGTTTTCAATTCAATTCATTTCGAAATCGTTTTCAATTCAATTCATTTCGAAATCGTTTTCAATTCAATTCATTTCGAAATAGTTTTCAATTCAATTCATTTCGAAATCACTTTTCAATATTCATTTTAAAATGAATAAAATCGATATAAATATCGTTCACGTCTAAATGGCGTCAATCCAATCCTCACGGCTTCACATATTTCTATTTTCAAATATTCTATTTCAAATATTTCTATTTCAAATATTTCTTTTTCTTTTCGAAACTGGAATGAGGCCCAATCAATTACCATATAATGTTAATTATATGGATTTTCTACAACACATGTATATATCAACAACGATGAATAATCAACTATCAACCAAAGTGCACTACACTGTATAAGCATCAAATATAGACATTTAACGCTTATAGCAGCTTGTCAATCAATCGATCGACATATTTAATCAATCAGGATGAGTGAACTTCAAATTTCATCCTAACACCCGTGTGGGGTTTCAAACAATCAAACACATATTTTATTTGTGCAGTTAGGCGATGTGTAAAATTTATCGACCCAATCAACGTCATTCAAATAGGTGTACATAAACAAACCGTCTGGTTTGTAAATGAATATTTATTTACTCACATTCGCGTTAAAAATTTTATTTTTAACGACAAAACATTTTATTTCAACCTATGAATTTCTATTCAATTCATTTACACAATAAAATGATATTTTTATTTTCCAACACATTTTAGAAAATTTCGGCGGCATAACGGCACGATACTAGAAACGGGACAAGGCCTAGCCTTATCCCCGGTCTAGTGAAGGCCCACGCCATTCACACATCAATCAAATTCACTTTCGTTATGCAAACCACAAAATTTGGAGTAAGGGTCTAACCTAGCCTTACTCCTTCGCCTTATAACGGCGCACGTCTAATCCTAACCAATTTATCGATTCGATTTTTCACACCACAAACCACATTCAAACCAATATCACAATCAATAACCAAACAGCCAAACAAACAAGTCCATGGTCTGTGGACGATTGTGTCGGGTGCTACTAAGCACCGTCTGCATCCTAGTATATATATATATATAACTAGAAAAATAGAATTTGAGTGAGAAGTTCTCACATATAGCTATCCTAGCTCCACGGCTCTTCTTTTGCAGAAGTCTTCGTCGTTTCGCCTTTTTGTCACCTTCGTTGCTGCTTTCACTACATACGTAAAAATCACATTTTTACTTCGCTATTCAATATATAAAAATCGAATTTTTACTTCGATGTTCAATATATAAAAATTCTATTTTTCTATCGAAGTTCAATATATAAAAATTCTATTTTTCTATCGAAGTTCAATATATAAAAATTCTATTTTTCTATCGAAGTTCAATATATAAAAATTCTATTTTCTTTCGAAGTTCAAAACATAAAAACTATATTTTTCTTCGAAGTTCAAAACATAAAAACTATATTTTTCTTTCGAAGTTCAAAACATAAAAACTATATTTTTCTTTCGAAGTTCAAAACATAAAAACTATATTTTTATTTCGAAGTTCAAAACATAAAAACTATATTTTTATTTCGAAGTTCAAAACATAAAAACTATATTTTTCTTTCGAAGTTCAAAACATAAAAACTATATTTTTATTTCGAAGTTCAAAACATAAAAACTATATTTTTCTTCGAAGTTCAAAACATAAAAACTATATTTTTCTTTCGAAGTTCAAAACATAAAAACTATATTTTTATTTCTAAGTTCATAAACAAAAATCATTTCTTTTTAAAAATTCAGTTTACATTTCCTTTAAAAAAAACAGTTTACATTTCTTTTTAAAAAAATACAGTCAGTTTCTAAATCTAAAATCGAAATTAAAAATAAAAAAAAAATAAAATAACCAGATAAAATACTTACTGAGGGGGGGGGGGTTTCTGGTGGCGGTCGGCGCTCGCTTCGAGGGGGCAGCTCGGGGTTCGAACGGGGAGGCGGGAGGTCATCTGCGGCGGGCGGCTGCGTTTTGGGGCGTCGCGTTCGTGGAGGAGGTGAGAGGGAGGAAGAGGGATCGGGGAAGAGGCGGAGGCGGGTTGGGGAACTGGAGCGGTGGTGGATGGAGGTCGGGCGCCCTGAGCGGCGGCGGCGGCTGCGTTCCTCCGTCCTGCTCTTTTTTTTTTTTTCTGGTAAAATCGATTTGAAAATAAAAAGAAAAGGGGGAGGGGCCAGAACGAAATAAAGGGGAAGGGTTTAGTTTTTTTTTTTTTTTTATTTAATTTAATTATTTTATTCAAAAAGTTGACTTTCTCATACGACCTCTAAACGAGGCCCACCGCCTGTCGTCCATAGCGTTTTACCCCCATTCCGAACACAATGGGACATGTTTCGTATGTTGATTCGATCGTTTGAATCAGTTTCCGTTGAATTAACATTTAAATCACTATATTGAATTTTAAACGTACATTTCAAATTACCGGGGTCACATACTAAGTAGAAAAATTCCTGAAAAAATATTTTCTAGCTTTGTATTAACGATACGGTCCTAACAAAACTAGTTTCGTTGAATTCTGAGGCCGTTGGAAAAATGGCCAATTTCCAGTTGATTAAAATCAACTGAAACTGGTCAAACGCGTTTTCCTTTGCCACGCTCACATATTGATTCGAAAAATTATGAAATTTGGAATCTAGCAATAACTTGACACCACGGACCCAACAAAACTGGTTTCGTCGAAATCCGAGGTCGTTTGCAAAACGGCTATTTTTAAGGGTTATATATTATATAAAATATATATAAATTCCACAGCGACTATTCTGAATTTTCAACTGGACATATCTTATCATTTCTAAAGTGAAATCTCGGTTTGTTAACTTCGTTACAAAGATATAGTTACACAGATTCAAATATTTCTTGTTTCGTTCAATTTTGACTTATATTGAATTCTGTATATTCATTTGAAATTAGAAATCGAATTTTCGAACTACCGCGCCATTTTCAATTCCTTTTATAATTATTATATATTCTAACGACGACGTATATAATATATACGATCGAATTCTATTCAAAATAAATTTTTTTGTCGATAATATTTAAAATAATCTATTTTAAATATTCAAAATTCGCTATAATCGCCAAAATAAAAATTTTAAACTGGCCCAGATTTTACGGGTTGTTACAATCTCCCCCACTTAAAACTTTTCGTCCCCGAAAAGGAACGAAGTCGAAAGTGGTTTGATTATTTAACACTACGCTCGATCTGGCTTCCATTCTCCAACTCTTTAGTTTCTGAGAATTTTCAAATTTTCAAAAATTTGGCTAACACCCTAAATTTTTGAAAAATTTCGCCATAACCTCCCCTGCACCGGGAGCATCGGGGAATTTCAAATAGCTTCCCCGGTCCTTCAGATCTCAAAAAGAAAAAGAAAAAGCCAAGCGGCTAGCCAATAGGCTCACAAAATCATCATCACCCAAACAAAACAGGAAATTATGTAGTAAACATGTACCTATTTGTCGGGCAAACAAATTTTATTCTCTGCTCTAGCCCCCTTGCTATGACCTGTTCAATGTAAGTACAAGTATATGCAAGCAAATGCGACCAATTTCAATACAGTTCAATATTCGGTTCAATTAGGCTAAATGGCTAAAAATTAGCAAACAAATAAACAAACAACACAAACATCAATCAATTAGTGAATTAAAGTTTTCAAATTCATAATTTTGATACATATACTGAAAATCTTGTTTTTGATGCCAATTCACAACAAGGTGTTCTAACTATATAAGTTTTGGTTCTCACACCAGTCTAATGGAAATATATAGATATCACACCTTCGTCACTCGAAAATAAATACTGGTAACGCTGCAGCATTATCAGAATCATCCCCGGGCAACTAGAATGTGATTCTATATCTACCCAATATATTAAAACTTTGAATACACGCGGATCAGACGTATACGCAAAACCTATATATACTGGATTGTCCAACTCAATATAAATAGATTTTCAAATACGAATAATTGATTTAAATTTTCAAAACAAAATTTGTTTTCACGTTAAAAATATACTCTTCACACTCGTTCTAGGATACTACTGATCCCATCTCTAACGAGTCATTCCCATTGGATTTTACTAATCCAATATCTGATGAATTCTTTCGTATGGTTCTAATGTGTCTTGTTCTCTAGCTTTGTAAACCAAAGCTCTGATACCAACTGTGAAGACCCGTAACTTCCCCGTAAAGGAAAGTGTCGGATAGTTCGAGAACAAGCCACAACAGAACGCATATAAAAGAACATTTCATTGTATATAACAACAATGCATCAGATTACAAGAATATACAGAGTATAAATGAATATTACACAGAAATATCAGAGATTTAAATTACATTTAAATACATAGCAGCGGAAAAATAATACAATACACAACTAGAAGTAGATATACGGATACAAAGCTTTCCGGATATCATTCCAGCTGTAAACCAGGATCCTGTGAATATAAATCTGCAAAACCAAAACTACTAGCTGCCCGTGTCAAAATAGGGGCACCCAGAGTTTAGGTTAAAACAATAAACTCCAGGTCAGTCATGTGACTGGTGTGAGAACTAAAACAGTTATTAATCTTTATTTTAAATCATTAGGTAAATCAAGGGACCACGCCGTATAACACGGAACGGGTTTCCTCCCAAGAATACCAGTGCATAAAACAAACAGCGCAATGCTAAATAAAGAAAAATGAAGCTGTTATAAGACCCAGGTCCTATCACACAATGCAAACGCAAGCCGGGGGATAGGGTTTTCCCTTATAACAGCCAAAGAATGCTTGATACGTTTAAAACAAATCATTTGATACTATAATAAGTGCATAGTGTATAAAACAACTTCAAATCATAAGTATCAATCATAGGCGACATGAGCGTCCCATGCCACTATGTCGCCATATATAGGTTTACAAATAAAACCGCAAATGGCACGTATTTGGAAATTGGATTTCCGTCTATGAACCGAGGCAAAAGATAGTCCTCAACCGATTCGTGACTCTCTAGCCCGAGCCACAGGACCCAGACTCAGGTGGGCCCTTGGATCGTCAGGGCCGGACCACCGATGTGGATTAAAATGCCTGAACACTACGTTTCCCCACCCTATGGGGTGTAAGTCTGGTCCGTCAGCCGACCAGAATGCATCGGCCGAAACCGATATAACCGAGGCGCCTCGCAACAGCAACAACCACATAAGTCAAACTCGTCAGGGCGTGTAAAACCACTGACGCCACTTCTAACTAGAAAGAAACGCAAGTCCTCCCTGAGGTCCGTCTCCCGTTTTTGGTTCATACCTGGTGCGAAACACGCGAGGTAAACGTTACACAAAGCTACGCCACAAAGGCCGTGCTTTGATCATCACCACAAGACTTTGCTTTTCAACAGAAGCCTTGATCATTTGCATCTTAGCATGCCACACAGGCAAACCATCCTATGCAACCGATATCAGTCACACAGAATGAAATCCGATGTCAGACACACAGTCCATTTACAAGTCCGTTCTGGGTCTGAACGAAACCGGGGGCACCTAGTACCCCGCCTATCCATCGATCTCCAAGTACGTCTGGACGATCACTAACTGTTTCCATCTTCTTGGGTGTACAGCCCAATCAAGATCATCAGTTATCACCCAAACGACGTGAAGACCTCCGGTCTTCGACCATCGTCTTCATCTTCGACTTATCGTCGTATCAGTTATTCAGAATGGGACAAACCCGGTCTTTCCGAATAACTCGCGTATATTTAAATAAGTGTTACACAAACACAACATACGCCTCATTCCAATTCATTAGTCACTAACCGTAAATTAATCAAGAGAATAATTTCCCAAATATTAACCCCGAAGGCCGAAACCAACATCAGATCAATATCCAGAAAACCATTCTGCTTGGCTAACCGACAGTTAGTTTCTAAATTTCACATTCATAGGGAAAGATTCCCATTAATTTTATCAAAGATAAATCCCTTGAATTTATTCTTTAATCCATTTTTGAATATCAATTCAAACTAGTCGGGATTAGCGAACCTTACCGAAGTAATCATTTGTTTTAATTTCCCAATCCCAACCTATTCATCCTATGAAGTAAAACTGGTAATACTTCATATCTAACACCACGGTGTTATCGGTAAATTCAATTACCATTTCACGTTCAAATCTAATTAAAGATTTAACTATCGCCTGGAGCAAAACTGGTGATACTCCACTTTCGATCATTTCAATCTAATTAAAGATTCATTAAAACTCCAGTTAGTTTTAATCTTCGACTGGGTTAAAGAATCAGTGTCATTTAAAACACGGTTCACGATAAACCCAAAATCACCTTCCATTAATTATCGGGTTAAAGAACGAGTGTTATTTAAAACACTGTTCGCGATAAACCCAAAAATCAATATCAATTCAATTCCAATTAAATATTATTTAATTGGTACCCTTCATTAAATCTAAATAAAAAGATTTAATCTTTTCTCAACTGGGTTCAAGAACAGTGTTAGTGAAGACACCATTCACGACAAACCCAAATCACATTCGATATTCAATACAAGGCTCTGAATAGAAAATATATCGGCTTATATTCAATATCGAATTCCACGATTGACAAATGTCGTATTGGAAATAACGATATAAATATATATCTTTCAAATTTCCATAACAACATCTGTATAATCACGAATTCCAACATCGAAATATTCCGAATACAATTTCGATTCAAATCCACTCCAATGCAATCATTGGAAATTTTGGTTATTTTCAAAACCTTTTTCAAATTCAATTTATTTATTTCAAAATAAATAGAATTATATTTCTAGTTCAAAACTAGTTCATTTCGATAAAAATCTATTTTTATCTTTTCAAATATGGAGTTTTTCATCCCAAATCTTCACAAATCATTTCTTATGATTTTACATAAATTATTACTATTTTTAATAATTTTATCAAGGCCCGTACAGTCGATTTCCATCAATGGCCATCGAACTGCACTTACAGCGACCTTTTTCGAATTTGATTTGGACATAATTCCAAATCCAACCGTTAGATTTCAAATTTCTAATATTCGTTAGAAAGCTCTTTTCGATACGAACCCAACGGTTCCGGTTTTAGGAGAATCCGACGGTCGGATCTCCCGTAATGTCCGTTTGAAATAAATGGTCGAAATTCACGAACTGCCGCGGCGCGGCGCGTTCTATTCAGGCCATTATATTATATATATAATATATATAATATATATTTCGTCGATTTCTATTCAAAACGAATTATATAAATAGTTTTAAAATCGTTTCAAAACCTATTTCAACTTCCATTTCAATTCAAAGCAAAATTGAATTCTTCCTTATAAATTCGTTTTAAAATTCATTTCTATTCAATTCAAATTTCAATTCAATTCAAATTTCAATTCAATTTGAATTCATTTTCAATTCAATTCACTTTGAATTCGTTTTCAATTCAATTCACTTTGAATTCGTTTTCAATTCAATTCATTTCGAAATCGTTTTCAATTCAATTTATTTCGAAATCGTTTTCAATTCAATTCATTTCGAAATCGTTTTCAATTCAATTCATTTCGAAATCGTTTTCAATTCAATTCAATTCATTTCGAAATCGTTTTCAATTCAATTCATTTTCGAAATCGTTTTCAATTCAATTCATTTCGAAATCGTTTTCAATTCAATTCATTTCGAAATCGTTTTCAATTCAATTCATTTCGAAATAGTTTTCAATTCAATTCATTTCGAAATCACTTTTCAATATTCATTTTAAAATGAATAAAATCGATATAAATATCGTTCACGTCTAAATGGCGTCAATCCAATCCTCACGGCTTCACATATTTCTATTTTCAAATATTCTATTTCAAATATTTCTATTTCAAATATTTCTTTTTCTTTTCGAAACTGGAATGAGGCCCAATCAATTACCATATAATGTTAATTATATGGATTTTCTACAACACATGTATATATCAACAACGATGAATAATCAACCATCAACCAAAGTGCACTACACTGTATAAGCATCAAATATAGACATTTAACGCTTATAGCAGCTTGTCAATCAATCGATCGACATATTTAATCAATCAGGATGAGTGAACTTCAAATTTCATCCTAACACCCGTGTGGGGTTTCAAACAATCAAACACATATTTTATTTGTGCAGTTAGGCGATGTGTAAAATTTATCGACCCAATCAACGTCATTCAAATAGGTGTACATAAACAAACCGTCTGGTTTGTAAATGAATATTTATTTACTCACATTCGCGTTAAAAATTTTATTTTTAACGACAAAACATTTTATTTCAACCTATGAATTTCTATTCAATTCATTTACACAATAAAATGATATTTTTATTTTCCAACACATTTTAGAAAATTTCGGCGGCATAACGGCACGATACTAGAAACGGGACAAGGCCTAGCCTTATCCCCGGTCTAGTGAAGGCCCACGCCATTCACACATCAATCAAATTCACTTTCGTTATGCAAACCACAAAATTTGGAGTAAGGGTCTAACCTAGCCTTACTCCTTCGCCTTATAACGGCGCACGTCTAATCCTAACCAATTTATCGATTCGATTTTTCACACCACAAACCACATTCAAACCAATATCACAATCAATAACCAAACAGCCAAACAAACAAGTCCATGGTCTGTGGACGATTGTGTCGGGTGCTACTAAGCACCGTCTGCATCCTAGTATATATATATATATATAACTAGAAAAATAGAATTTGAGTGAGAAGTTCTCACATATAGCTATCCTAGCTCCACGGCTCTTCTTTTGCAGAAGTCTTCGTCGTTTCGCCTTTTTGTCACCTTCGTTGCTGCTTTCACTACATACGTAAAAATCACATTTTTACTTCGCTATTCAATATATAAAAATCGAATTTTTACTTCGATGTTCAATATATAAAAATTCTATTTTTCTATCGAAGTTCAATATATAAAAATTCTATTTTTCTATCGAAGTTCAATATATAAAAATTCTATTTTTCTATCGAAGTTCAATATATAAAAATTCTATTTTCTTTCGAAGTTCAAAACATAAAAACTATATTTTTCTTCGAAGTTCAAAACATAAAAACTATATTTTTCTTTCGAAGTTCAAAACATAAAAACTATATTTTTCTTTCGAAGTTCAAAACATAAAAACTATATTTTTATTTCGAAGTTCAAAACATAAAAACTATATTTTTATTTCGAAGTTCAAAACATAAAAACTATATTTTTCTTTCGAAGTTCAAAACATAAAAACTATATTTTTATTTCGAAGTTCAAAACATAAAAACTATATTTTTCTTCGAAGTTCAAAACATAAAAACTATATTTTTCTTTCGAAGTTCAAAACATAAAAACTATATTTTTATTTCTAAGTTCATAAATAAAAATCATTTCTTTTTAAAAATTCAGTTTACATTTCCTTTAAAAAAAACAGTTTACATTTCTTTTTAAAAAAATACAGTCAGTTTCTAAATCTAAAATCGAAATTAAAAATAAAAAAAAAATAAAATAACCAGATAAAATACTTACTGAGGGGGGGGGGGGTTTCTGGTGGCGGTCGGCGCTCGCTTCGAGGGGGCAGCTCGGGGTTCGAACGGGGAGGCGGGAGGTCATCTGCGGCGGGCGGCTGCGTTTTGGGGCGTCGCGTTCGTGGAGGAGGTGAGAGGGAGGAAGAGGGATCGGGGAAGAGGCGGAGGCGGGTTGGGGAACTGGAGCGGTGGTGGATGGAGGTCGGGCGCCCTGAGCGGCGGCGGCGGCTGCGTTCCTCCGTCCTGCTCTTTTTTTTTTTTTTTTTTTCTGGTAAAATCGATTTGAAAATAAAAAGAAAAGGGGGAGGGGCCAGAACGAAATAAAGGGGAAGGGTTTAGTTTTTTTTTTTTTTATTTAATTTAATTATTTTATTCAAAAAGTTGACTTTCTCATACGACCTCTAAACGAGGCCCACCGCCTGTCGTCCATAGCGTTTTACCCCCATTCCGAACACAATGGGACATGTTTCGTATGTTGATTCGATCGTTTGAATCAGTTTCCGTTGAATTAACATTTAAATCACTATATTGAATTTTAAACGTACATTTCAAATTACCGGGGTCACATACTAAGTAGAAAAATTCCTGAAAAAATATTTTCTAGCTTTGTATTAACGATACGGTCCTAACAAAACTAGTTTCGTTGAATTCTGAGGCCGTTGGAAAAATGGCCAATTTCCAGTTGATTAAAATCAACTGAAACTGGTCAAACGCGTTTTCCTTTGCCACGCTCACATATTGATTCGAAAAATTATGAAATTTGGAATCTAGCAATAACTTGACACCACGGACCCAACAAAACTGGTTTCGTCGAAATCCGAGGTCGTTTGCAAAACGGCTATTTTTAAGGGTTATATATTATATAAAATATATATAAATTCCACAGCGACTATTCTGAATTTTCAACTGGACATATCTTATCATTTCTAAAGTGAAATCTCGGTTTGTTAACTTCGTTACAAAGATATAGTTACACAGATTCAAATATTTCTTGTTTCGTTCAATTTTGACTTATATTGAATTCTGTATATTCATTTGAAATTAGAAATCGAATTTTCGAACTACCGCGCCATTTTCAATTCCTTTTATAATTATTATATATTCTAACGACGACGTATATAATATATACGATCGAATTCTATTCAAAATAAATTTTTTTGTCGATAATATTTAAAATAATCTATTTTAAATATTCAAAATTCGCTATAATCGCCAAAATAAAAATTTTAAACTGGCCCAGATTTTACGGGTTGTTACATTTAGCTACAGTCCCAATCAATGTATTTATGGAATGTTAAGGAAAAAAACATGCGTATAGTAGGCCCAGTTAATTTGATTTCCATTTATCCAGTTGTATTAGTACAATATATTCTCAATTATTACTTTGTACTTGTGAATTTGTTGTCTTATTATTATATCGTATTATACTGGAATAGTTGAACGGTGGCTCTTCCCGATTTTGTAGTTACATTACTTCAGCTATTCTACCACATTTTACATGTGTATCTACTAAATAAAGTTACCACTTTCTACCTGAAATCCAATTCAGCATGCTTGCCGTAGAAAACAATTTTTAAGCACAGACCTTTGCTTTCTAATTCAAATGAAAAAATGTAATAATTTTCAAGTAAATGAAAAACCAAAATATTTACTAACTAACCTTATTATCACATCTACAAATAAAAAGTAATCATTCAACAAAAAAAGGAAATTCATGTCAAATACTTGCCATTATCAGACATCAAACTGAAAATTTTATGATAAATCAAAGAATAGTCATATTCATTTATAGATGGACAAAATATAAAAATAAATTTATATGATTTACATTTGAATGACTTAGATGTCACAATTACCTAAATGTCCGTAAAAAATCATGTGATTTGATTCATTCATGCGTGGACTCGAACTTCGCACTAAAAAAGGTCGTTGATAAAGGATATCTTATAAAAAGAGAATTACTTGTCAATGGAAAACAATTTCAATGATACTTTCATGAAGAAATAGACCAAAGAAAACATTGTATAGCACACCCCTAAGTTTTCATGCATAAAACGTTAAGAACTTGATCAATACGATCCTTTATAAAGAATCAGTGCAAAATGCAAATAAAATAAATAAACGTAAAAATCAATTAAAATCATTATAGACACATCCAAGTGCTAGCTGATGTCCTATTCATGGACATCTTTCATTATCAAGTTTCATTGAAAATATGACATTCATGTCAATGTTCCATCTTTCTAGAACCTAAAATCCATGCAGACGAACTTGACTCAGAATGATTTACAGAACATGAATACTGGTTTAGATTTCAATCATGTATCTAACTTGCAGTTCGCAACAATATTATTAATATTATTAGGTGACACAATCACAACTTAAAAGCCACAATAATTGTCATATTTTACGATAAACTGTAGCTAGTTTAAATTTGATTCACCACCTAGCAGAGATATAAATGCCTTCGGAGTAACAATAAAAAAAAGGCTGATGAAATGAGCATAATGGTTTTTGTGTAGGATCTGTTCACAACAATATTATTGGAATAAAATGAAGCAAGAATAATAGAGGTTGAACTATATTAGAAACATTGGAAATATTATAGGAAATAAAATGAAGAAGAGTGAAAGTTAGCATAGGAGGATACCTGATTGCATAGGATATGACTGAAGGCTTTATTCCAAAGAGCAACTCCTAATTTTCTACCCGAGATCAAAAAACTAATATCTTGAACTAATGAAAACCCAACTTGTATAATCATAAATACCAACTTGTAAATGATTCAAATCAATACACTCAACTTGCAATAACAAAGAAACACTCTCACCCGAAAAAATTCGCCTCGGTAACTAATCGATATATAAGAGATACACACATTTTTAAAGGATAGAGGCAGCATAGAAAAAAGTACAGAGGAGAAAATCTAGGCACGGCGTCCTTTGCATGTTTTGGAGAAGCTGATGACATTGGACAAAAAGAAGCAGCCACTGGCGATTAGGTGAAGAAGAGATGCCAAAATAATCGTGATGATCGTCGATGGTAAAATAGTGTTTGATCTTGGAAGTGAATTTGACTTACAACATCTTCAGTTGAAATTGGAGTCTGGAATTAGATGGGATAAGGAGGAAACTCAAAAAAGAAAAAAGGAAAGCTGAAATCAGAACCGAGAAAGAATGAGCCAAAAGAACTTATGCGCACAGAAGAGTGACGGTTTATTTAGAATTCTTTGTGGATAACTTCAGACTCCAAAAAGTAATACTGGCTATTTTTTTGAAATTTTTTTTAATACTGGTTAATTATTATATAGTATAGATAAGTACATTATGTAGGCAATCATTTTATGCCTTTCTTACAGCTTATTCTTTTGGCACATATTCCAATTGCTGGCACTATAATGAGAGGGAAGATATTTCTCAACACACAAACACTTTTAATCTTTTGGCACCCTTTTCTATTTTATTTTTATAGCTCTTTATGAAATTCTCCATCCCTATATATCTATGTTTCTCACCTCTCCTACAAAGATACAGACACCTAATCATTCTTTATTTTGATTTATTGGCATATACATGAAATCTTGTTGTATGTGATCATAAATATAGCCGTGAAAATTACTTTAGTTGAATTAAATTATGGATTAAAAGATCAACAAAAAGTCATCATTTTTAAGTAAATAGCATACAAAGAATGTATAAATAAAAAAATAAAAGCATTTTGTATAATCACATCCTAGTTAGTTTAGCAAAACCTTCCTAGAATATAAATAACTCAAACATGGTAACTATTCATATCTTAATGATTATTTTACATCATATTGCAGAATCATATGAGAAAAAAAATAGAACGATAGAAATTACACTGAACATAAATTCTATTGAAACGAATCGGTTGACCTTAATTTAACTCTCGTTACTTTTGATAAACACAATAAAATTTAAGCATAATTAGAGTCATAAATAAATGAAATCATGGAATGCAAATACAGATGATGTCCAACAAAACGACATTAATAAATTTAAATTCAAATTCAGTTGGTTTATGTCATTTTGCTTTTAGTTTAAGAGTCTATGAACATATCAATAAAAGCGATATAAAATTTATCACATACCTTTTAAGTAATACAACAATAATTTTGTATTTGGAATTTTGAATATGAAAGAACCTGCTTTGAAGGATATATGGTTTCGTTCAAGGAGCTTCAATTGAAAAACCTAAGTGCCAATATTAGAAAATTGTGTCTAATATAATTGTATGTAAGTGCAGACAAAACTAACCATATACAGGAGAAATCATTGACTTCAATAATTTAGATACGTAAAATGAAAAAATATAGAGTGTAGTAGGAAAATCAAATGATTGGTTTTGAAGGGTATCTAAAACTCATTGCTGATTAAAACAGCCAAGGTAGGGACTGCATACAAAGTTAAGCAAAAGAGCATGAAAGTTGGGGAATCTAAAGGAACTTTTCATGACAAAGGAATTCTTCAAATGCCAAAACTGCAATCTACAACTAATAAACACAAAGCATAAAATAGAAAGTTAACCTTCAATCTCGGTATGGAATACAAACTTCTAAGTCCGCTATTACTTTTAAAGGAATCCGAAAATGAATTTTAGCATAATAATAATCTGAAATAAATTTAGTGAAATACAAAATTCAGATATAGCCTAACTATGTTTGGATGTGGAAGAACAGTTGCGACTACCATACATAGTTCAACCAAGTTACCATTAAGTTTCATCACTATATTATTAGTTCCCCACCTTAACACCTAACACAATAAAAAAATATGATAAATCATAACTTTCTGAACAATAATTAAATACTTTATCAGTATTAAAAAATAAGGTAATTTAAACCTTTAGACTAATAATTTAATACTTCCTCACCTGGAGAGTGATGAGAGGATATGTCAACCTATGCTGCTTTGGAATCCTGGCCTTTGCCAACTTGAAGTGTATTACCATCCAAGTGAAGATCTAAAATGAAAATTGGAAAAAAGGCAGGGGATAATATTTAATCGAGAGAAAGGAGTTGAATGTATTTCATTCATTTTTTTATGCACCCATTTGAAAGTTTAAACCTCTATTTCAATGGCCTTAATCGAGAGAAAGGAGTCGAAAGTATTTCATTCATTTCTTTATGCACCCATTTGAAAGTTTAAACTTCTATTTCAATGGCCACATGCACTGAAATATGTATTGGACAGATATCAAAAATCCACTAACCGCCAAAAGTAAAACTCAACTCCCAAAAAAACAAATCTAGTAAGATCTGTTTAACAGCAAAGCAATCACCCTTAATTATAAAAAGCAGTCAACTATAAAACAACAACCAAACAAAAAGCATTCAACGATAAAATTCAGCTTAGACAGAAAATTGATACCTTTACATGTTGAATTAGAAAAAAGGTGGTTCCAAATGTTTGCAGTAAACAACAAATTGATTTGAATGTAGTCGAAGCAGTAGTGTTTGGAAACAACCATATGAAAAGAGGCAAACCGATGTTGTACAGGCGAAGAGAAATCCCAAATACGCGATGGTGGTTATTTCCCCTAAAACATGTCGGCGAGAAACCTAGGGCTAACTTCTAGTCTTTGCAGCAGGATTTATTTTCCTTCAAATACGTCGTCGATGTGGTAAGAAGAGAAGGAATAACGATGGAAAGATACCAGTTGGCTATAATTGCTACTGCTGGTAAAGGAGGTCGACAAACCACACAATTTGGGTTGCTGCTACAGAATCTGATGATCACCGGCTGGAAGGGGGAAGATGGAAGCACTGTAAGATTGGAAAAGGTCGATCGGTTGAAGAAGGGATGGGATGAACTTTCGTGCTTTGGGACGCACCTAGCGCCGATTGGAAACAGCTATCGGTGGAAGATGACGCGTTTCATGGATGGGGGAAGGCAGAGTGGACATGACTCTTGGGGGAGAAGAAGGGTTTGGGGGTTGAGATGGGAGGTAGGAGAATGCGTAGGTATCAGATAGGAGTAGGGTTCGAGAAGACAAATTCGGGAAAGGGGGATGAGTCGGTTCAGCTTTAGATAAGAGTAGAAAATTCAGGGGGCTTGTGAGAGCTCGGTTGCGAACTCAGTAATTATAATATAGTATAGATTATATGATGATCAACGAACACTTCAAAACACTTCGAACATTCCTCCTTGAACTCACGTCGAACCCACAACCATCATCAAAGAAAAAACATACATTGTTTGGTCAATATTCAATTCATAGCATTTCAGCCTTTTTGCTATGAAAAAACATACCACAGCGTTTATTTTTCTTTCTACATTGTTTCAAAAACGCTATAGTTTCCCATTCACAGCATTTATAAAACGCTATCGTTTACGCTCGATCCATGTCAGCTCCTTGCCCGATCCATGCTCCAAAACTTGCTCGATCCATAACCTTCCACAGCGTTTGTAAAACGCTATTGTACCCAGAAAATCCGATCAAATGCCTAGCCTTCTCAATCCATGCTCCAGAACTTGCCCGATCAATACCTTTCTACAACGTTTGTAAAACGCTGTCATACGCAGAAAATTTGATCCTGTCCAATCCATAGAAAAATGGCTGATCCATCACCAATTTTGCGCCTGATCCACTCCAAAACTCGTGCAAAACATTCAATTTCACCAATCAAACAGTCCAAACCATCAACAAGCATTACCATAACAATTATTCAACGTTCAAACATAAGAAATTCACCAAATTCATGATAAAAAATAAATGAGTTAAACAAATGGATCTAACTTGCAATAACACATGAATTAACATAGAAATTTACTGATTTAAGTTTCTAAATTAGATCATATGGTGATTGGTGATTCAAATGAAAATATACCTACCATGATGTAGATCTAAGTGAAAACAACTTGAAATGGTGAAAATAAGATCAATTAACCCATATACTCAATTGAATCCATGTGAGAGATGCTAATCACTCACAAAATCTTCAAATTATTTGAAATAAAAGATCTACAAATCTAGACAGCGAAGAACGATCTTCAAATCACCCAATTTGATGCGATGTACCCTCTCTTGACGTAGATCTAGCCTTCCTTGAGGTGGATCTTCAATATTCTAATGTAGATCTATGATTTTAATAGAGGAGAGATGTATATGAATGGAGTAGGGAGAATCCTAAACCCCAACCAAATAAGAAATGAACAAAGTAAACCATTCTCCTTGCCTCTAACCCCTATTTATAGCCATCTAACCAACCCAGTAATAGGCCACACCAAATCAACCCACTAATGACTAGTTAATCTGTCCTAAAATTGTGTAACACTAAAAAAGCGATTCCTCCAAAACTGCTGAACCAAATCTTTAATGTGACCACTCTATGGAATGGAAACATCATTTCCTTTCCAATGAAATTGACATTAGCTCCTAATTCGATCCCAATCAAAAGTTTTACCCTATACAAAACTAACAGGGGAAAAAATGGTCACAAATAAAATTGATAAAAATTATGGACATATCTAACATCCCCATAATCAATATATCAAAATATGAGAATGATCTGACCCTCAGGGAATTAAATAAAAATATTTTACAATCCTTCGATACGTAAAATGCAGGTCATTACATTCTCCCCCTTTAGGAATTTCACCCCCGAAATCTCAAGAAAGCACAAGGGGCCAAACAATTTTGCATGCCTATCATCCACAAGTAGCCAATTTATCATCCAAACTAGCACTCATCAAGCCATGCATCCTTCGCCTTAACCTAGCACGTGCAATTCTAATGAATAGTACAAGTTACAATGGTGTAAGGTGACATGACATTTATAGGTCATACCAATAAAGAGTTTTGGATGGATCTCCTTTATATTCTCTTTCATTTCCCACGTGCAATCATCCTCACCCCACTGCATCTTGTCTAGCTTAACCGTCTTCCTCCTAAGTTGTTTCGTGTCATTTCCCTCAACGCGAAGCAGCTTACAAGGTTACGTAACTATGCACTTGACTTCTAGGTCTTCAACTATTCCAGAAATACCACCACATTCGAATCATGCACACACTTTCGTAGAAACGACACATGGAAAACAAAGTGCACACTCAACATTTTTTCGGGTAAATCCAATCTACATGCGATCTTTCCAATCCGCTCGACTATTATAAATGGCCCAACGAATCTTTGAGCTAACTTTCCTTTACTTTCGAATTGAACAACATTCTTAAACGGCGAAATCTTCACGAAAACTATATCGCCAATGTCGAATTCCAAATCTTTTCAACGTTTATCGGCATAACTCTTCTGATGATCTTGGGCTGCATTCATTTGTTGCTAAACGATCTTGATACAATCCGAGGTCTCTCGTATCATCACGGGGCCAAGTATCAACTTATCTCCAGTTTCTGACTAACATGCCGTAGAATTACACGGTCTACCATACAACGCCTCGTATGGCACCATACCAATGCTTAACTGGTAGTTGTTGTTATACGCAAACTCAACTAGATGTAGATGGTCTCCCTATGATCCCCTAAAATCCAATACACAAGCTCTAAGGAGACCTTCCAGTACTCGGTTAACCTTCTCGGTTTGGCATCAATTTGGGAATGATAAGTCGTACTCGAACACAACTCGGTTCCCATGGTCTCTTACAATCTCTTCTAAAATCCACTTGTGAATAATAGATCTCGATAACTTACTATGCTCTTTGGGATACCATAAAATCGAACTATCCATTTTATATATAGCTCAACCAACCTCTATGCTGTCCTAATCGATCTGATAGGAATAAACCTTGCACTTTTCGTTTCCTGCCTTGGTTATAGGTGGTCCATCGGTAAAATCTTTTAATATCTACTCCCACTTCCACGTAAGAACTTCCAATGGATGAAGCAATCCACTCGGCTTCCTTTGTTCATCTTTCACCAACTGACAGTTCATGCATTTGGAATTAAATTTTCCAACATCCCGCTTCATACTTTCCCAGTAGTAAGCTCGCTTCATGTCCTGATATATCTTGTTACCATCGGGATGAATTGTCAACTTCGAGTGAAGACATTCCCTTAGAACCTCATCTCTCAATCCAATAATATCAGGAATAACTAGTCATCCTTATTTCCAAAGCCAACCCTCTCGATCGACTTCGAACTCCTTATCCTCTTGTACCAACTTCTAGATAATTCGACAGGCTAGCCAACATCACATGTTCTAACTTACACTAAGTCTTGAAATCGAATCCTATTAATGGTGCGGCCATCTTGGAGAAATCTTTGATGAAACGACGATAATATTCCGCCAATCCAAGGAAACTCCGAACATCCGTTGCATTCTTAGGCCTATTCCAGTCCTGAACTGCTGCCACCTTAGTGGGACCCACTGCTACTCCATTTCCAAAAACAACATGGCCTACGGACCTCACTTCGCTCTTCCAGAAGTGACACTTCGAAAACTTAGCTCTCAGCCGATGCTTTCGCAAGATTCCCAAAACAACTCGCAAGTGCTTCTTATGCTCTTCCACATTTCGGGAATAAACCAGAATATCATATATGAACACAAGCACAAACTTATTCAGTTAATCTTTGAATACCCTATTAATAAGACGTATGAAAAACGCTAGCGCTAGTTAACCCAAATGGCATCACCAACCATTCGAAGAAACCAGATGGTGTCCTAAAAGCTTTCTTCGACACACTATCCTTCGCCACTCTCAACTGGTGAAATCTCATTGCCAAATTCATTTGAGAAAACACTTTGGCTTTGTGAACCCGATCAAATAAGTCATCTATTCTTGGCAACATATGCTTGTTCTTCTTGTTTAGCTTACAAAAATCAGCACACAATCTCAAAGATCCATTAGCCTTGGTTGAAAATACAACTGGTGCACTCATTCAGACACACTCCTCTGAATGAATCCTTTTCCCAAAAGGTCACATACTTTCACCTCTATCTCTCATTGTTCCTTAGGTGAGGTACACCTAAGAGGCATAACAATAGGTCGAGCACCTTCGACCAAATGGATCCTAAACTCAATCTCGTGATGTGGCGGCAACCCTTTGACCTCTTTAGAGACATCATAAAACTCACTAGCGATCGACATAGATGACAAGTCTTCCCATGGAAACACAAGCTAATATAAATAACTTACGAAGACGTCGTCTTTTGGCTTACATCGAACTACAACCATTCGCCCTTCCACATTCCTCATTGTCACCTCGAGCTTCTCGCAATCCACTTTTGTCGCATACCTCTTGAGCCAGTCCATACCCAAAATAATCCCAAACCCAGCGAAGTTCAAAACAAAGCAATCATACATAAAGGAGCAACCATGACTAGATAACACTAGACCATGAAAAATCATACACAAACTGGACAAACCTCCAACTGGATTAGTCACAATCAATGGTCTATCACAAATCTCGGGTTCCAAATCCAAGTGGCACACAAGCTCATTACAGATGAAAGAATGTGATGCTTCAGTATCAATATTACTCAGACTGAAATATCTCTAACGGAAAGAGTACATTAAAGGACGACACTCTTCCCTTTCTCCTCTACGGTGCCATTAAAGAAAATGGCACAACTTCCTAATCATATGCCTTCACAACCTGCTTACCCTTGGTTGGTTCTGGACAATCCTTATTAATATGCTCAGGCTTCCTGTAACGACCCGCATTCTACACATCCGAGGGTCGTAGAATATTTATTTCATTTTCAATGGAGGTTCGTATGGTCGTGTAACTTTGGGAAACAACTATAGGGGTCATTTCCAATGTTCACGATTTTTGCCAATTTTTAAATGACCATTTTGCCCCTAGCAAATTTTTTTTTGCCCATAACTTTTGATTGGTAAGGAGTTTTGACCTGAAACCACTTCCATTGGATTCGGATGATGGTTTACTGTTCCATAGAGTGGTCAGACTAGCCAAACGGACTTACCGTTTGGGAGATATGGCTGAAATAAGGTTTGGAAGGTGAAAAACGGCTTAACTGGGCCTAATTAAAGTGATCAACAGCTAGGCCCACAACCCATTTTGGGATTAGGGTTATGGGGAGGTTGATAGGTTTAGGAAATCATTTCTAATATGTTTTCTAGCCGCCACTTACATCTCTTGAACCCTAGCCATGGCTTCCACTTTCTAAATCACCTCTGAATCACTTTCTACTTGAAGATTAAGCTACATCAAACCAAGTCTAATCAACATCAAATTAGAGGCAAAGGCTGCTGTATGCATTGGAATTTGTTCCATTTAAAGAATCATTTCAGATTCGAGTTTATATTTTGGCTAAGGTGAGTGATTTGCATTGTTTTTCACTAGTTACGGCCAATTAAGGGTGATTAGTGTCAATTAACGAAATTATATATGATTAAATTCTGGAAAAATATTTAGAAATTCTTAAATATTATTTTAAGCCTCTATTATAGATTTGGGTTAATCTGGATATGTTTTGCTAATCCTATCATTAGTTACGCTTAAACATGATTAAGGGAAAATATGGGTTTTGGGTAGGTTTGATCCATTTTAACTTGTAAAAATTGTTGCTTTGATGTTTATGGTCGCTTCTTTATGTTGCTATGACTGTATGGAATGCTTTGTGTTTGATTAGAAAAGTTAGAATAGTCGAAAACGTCGTCGTATGGCGTAATACAGTCGCTGGAAAAGTTGTAGGGAATGTGCAGGGTTTCAGATCGGATCGGATAAGGGAATTGAGCAAGGGGATTTGATTCGGATCAGAACTTGGCACAAGAGGCTTGGCAAAAAGGAAGGCAATTTACATAAGAATTGGAGTTGTGTTCAGATCGGAAGCAAGGGCGTGGAGATCGGATCGGACTGAAGCTAGGGAGCAGGATCGGATCAATGTAAGAGGAGTTGGAGATGAAGGAGCCGAGCCAAACCACGATGAAGAATTCAGACCAAACCGGATGGGGAAACCTGATCCGAACTTGAGGACCCAAACCGAATGAGAAACCAGGAGACGATGTATTCAAACCGAACCGAACAGGGAGCTTGAGCACAGTATAGCCGCACCGAACCAGACTTAAACTACTTCTATGCGACAACTCTTCTGAAGACCAACTCCAATTCGACCAAAACCCGAGATGCAAAGGAAGTCCAAATAGGAAGTCTTTACTCCGGATTCGGATGGGAACCAATGAGTTAACTTCATGAGTTGGACTTTGCTACGGGACGTGTGCAAAGGGGTTATCGACATCTATAGCTTTTATTCACCACTGAGAGACAGATGTTGGCTATGGATTAGTGCAGTGGAGTTGTTATGACTCCATGGGGCAAAGTGATCGTAGCAAGGCTATGAGCCAGTGCAGTGGAGTTGTTATGATTCCATGGGGAAGAGTGGACATAGCAAAGTATTAGTGGTTACAGATCAGTGCAGTGGAGCCGTCACGACTCCATAGGGCAGGGTGATCGTAACGAAGAATTAGGTGATCAAAGTGGTAGATATCGTATGCTTTACGCACTGAGTGAGAGATGTGAGGATGATTGTTATGCTTGATTGTTTGACATCACTGTGACATTCACACCCCTTCCCCGTATCTTTACACCATATGTTATTGTCACCTTAGAGTATTGTACATCTTGTTGTGCGAACTCTTTGGTTGCAGGTCCATGTTCAGGTATGGTTAGTTATACCGGTTATTGTTCTATTTTGTTGCTTATCGCTCATACCAGACTTTTGTCTGACCTAGAGTTTTATGTCTCTTCTTATTACTCTGGGTGCTCTTAAACAGGCAGATTAAAGATATGTCAGGTGATTATGCATGAGTAGTTGTACCGGAGATGGGGAGGAGGCTTCCACGTATGATATATATATATTCTCCCTGTGTTGTTGCTGGCCACTACTTTGGGCATTAGTAGTGTACCTCTTTCTTTTGCTTAAGAGATAGTATTCCAAAGTTGTAATAATGTTGATTTGGCTGATAAGCTGTACTTTGGATTTCCGCTGCTATGATGGTTTAGTTTTCAATTTATGCATTGTCTCGCCTGTTTTATGTCAAAGTTATGTTATTATTATATTTTATCCCATGCGCTGTGAGACATTCTACAGGTTCGTTGTTAGTTCAAATTCATTTCTTTTCCTTTCTTTGGCGAACGTGCCGTGCTAGTCGGGCATTGGCACATCGCACTTCCATTGGAAATGTCGGATGGTGCGGAGCGGGCCATCACACTCCCCAAAGTTGATGCACTTCTTCTCATCTTTTGGTTTCTTACATTCCCTGGAATAATGGCCCTTTTGTTGGCAGTTGAAGCATATCACGTCGCTTTTCTGCCTTTTTTGGCCATCTTTTCCTTTCTGTTGTTGTTGCTTCCTTTTTTGTTATTACCACTCTACTGTGATTTCTGATCTTCCTTAGCTGCAACAACAGTGTCTTCCTTGGGAAACAAATCGCGTGCCTTAGAGCTTTCTCTACGATCTTCTCATAAGTATTATCCAAGTGATCAACAGGTTGATTCCCAAGATATTTGTCCAAGCCCATGACAAACATCTCATTCTTCTGATAAGGAGTCTCAATATAAAAAAAAGCATACTTGGACAAAACTTCAAAATATGAAACATACTCCAACATAGGCCTACCATTCTGCTTCAGCTCAACGAACCTCTTGATCAGAATAGACATCTGAACGGTAAAAATGAACTTCGTCTCAAACTTGACTTGGAACTGATCCCATGTGATCTCATCCTCTAGGGTCTCTAAAGTGACAGAGTTCCACCAATCCATAGCTCTTCCCTTTAGCTATCTTGATGCAAACTTCCTCTTTGTTGCGTCATCAATTCTCTAGTCTCCAAAAATCCAAATGCAAGTATCAAGCCATCCTTGAATATCTACAATTGGCTTTATCCCCTTAAATGGCTTCCCGCCAAGAGCATGGAAATCTTTGCACAGTTTTACAAAATCCACAATCCATGGTACCTGCACCTGAATGCCGACATCTACCGCGGCAACTCCTGGAGCGGGTACTCTCCTCATGATCGCCGCCATCATAGCCTCGAACATAGTATGGTAATTTGGTATACCGCCATCACCCCCTCCAGGAAGAGTCTCCTCCTTAGTAGTGTGTCTCGACAATCGACGAATCATTCTAAATACGAAAAATTGAATGATCAGTGCACATTCAAGAAAAACTACAATGGAGTTCAAGCGTATTAACTATTTACTAATATATAGTAAACATCCATCAGAAACCTACAAATACGTCTCTCATACATTATTATATCTTTGAACTTTAGCTAAAATCGATTAACTATAGCTCTGATACCAAACATGACGCCACCCATAACTCCTGCACTTAACAAGAGGAATAATGCGCTGAAAGACGTGCCAGGCGGCAATGGACAATCAACGAGGTAAAATAACGTAAGAGAAACATGTCGAATAAATCACAGTGCAAGGATAAAACATAATAGAACATATACAACAGGTAATAATAGTGGAGCAGAATTGAGCAGAACCTTAAACTTTTCATATCATCATGAATTATCCATACAACACTAGAATACAACATAAGAGTCTATAAAAAATGCCTTACTACAAGGTCACTTAGAGAAATCATAACAATGAAACAACGAGATATTTATATAATAGAAAGCAATACGTAAGCCTTCTGCTAGTCATCGCTCTGCAGCATCGTAATCAAGATTTATCACTTGTCATATGCCACCTAGTCTGCCCATCCACAACACAATGGATGAACAACACAAGGTTATATAAGGGAACATAAAACCTTGAGTCAGACAACAGTCTTATTGAGTGATAAAACAAGTATCTAACATCATCAATAAAGTATACGAGAGATAGGTAGATCAACCAACCATTCTACAAATATCAACAGAGAAGAAACCCAAACTCTTCTTCCCCATATCTAACAGTGATATCCTTTATGACAACCATAAAAGAAAACATAGTAGACATAGCAACCAATTATCCAGCGTAGACCGTCCTAATCTTGATCAACATCCCCAAGGACAAGCCCCGAAGGTCTAAACCAACATCAAACAAGTACCCAAAAGATGTTGATGTCGAATAATCTACGCAAGACAATACAAGTAAATCAATCAACACCATGACTCTGGATATCACCGCCTATCGCGCTTTGAAACAATCGTTATTCGTATGGTTGGCCTAGCAGTTCGTCCGTCAAGGGCTAATGGTAACCCCGGTTATAGTCAAACTACTGCATGTCCCACGTACATTTGCCTCCCCGAGACAACTAGGTTTTTTTACAAAACCGAGAGTACTCGACTATCCCATAGTCTTTTAGGCATCCGTATTGTACCCCTTCTTTGAGTCTGCTAGAACCTACGACAATTATAATTTCTCGGCCTTCGGTACCTTTGGTCATCCATCCTGATGATGATTCATAAGCTCAAGCAACTTCTTGAGCAATCATTATCCATGAGCTCACAACTTTGAGTCGTCTTCACATTCATTACTTTACAACGATCAATGAACACTTCAAAACACTTCGAACATTCCTCCTTGAACTCACGTCGAAGCCAGAACCATCAACGAACCAAAAATATACATTGTTTGGTCGATATTCAGTTCATAACATTTCAGCCTTTTTGCTATGAAAAACATACCATAGCATTTATTTTTCTTTCTACAGCATTTAAAAAACGCTATAGTTTCCCATTCACGGGTTTATAAACCTCGTTTGTGCTCGATCCATCACGCAAGATCCTTTCTCGATCCATGCTTCAGAACATGCCCGATCCATACCTTTCTACAGCGTTTGTAAAACGTTGTCGTACCCAGAAAATCCGATCCAATCCCTAGCGTCTCTCGATCCATGCCAGATCCTTGCTCGATCCATGCTTTAGAACTTGCATGATCCATACCTTTCCACAACGTTTATAAAACACTATCGTACCCAAAAAATCTGATCCATACCAGTATTGCCCGATCCATAGAAAAACAACCGATTCATCACCATTTTTATGTCCGATCCACTCCTAAACTCATGCAAAACATTCAAGTTCACTAATAAATCGATCCAAACCATCAACAAGCATTTCCACAATGATTATTCATCACTCAAACGTAAGAAATTCATCAAATTCATGATAAACAATAAACGAATTAAACAAATGGATCTACCTTGTAATAACACATGAATTAACATAGAAATTTACCGACTTTAAGTTGCTAGATTAGATCCTTTGGTGATTCGAATGAAAATATACCTCGCATAATGTAGATCTAGGTGAAAACAACTTGAAATGATGAAAATAAGATCAAACTACCCATACACTCGATTGAATCCGTGTGAGAGATGTTTATCACTCACCAAATCTTCAAATTAGCTTGAAATCAATGATTTACAAATCTGGACAGCGAAGAACGATCTTCAAGTCACCCAATTTGATGCGATCTATTTTCTTGATGTAGATCTAGCCTTCCAAGATGTATATCTTCAATCATCTAGTGTAGATTTAAGATTTTAATGGAGCAGAGATGTATTTGACTAGAGCAGGGAGAATCTCAAATCCCAACCAAATAAGAAATGATGAAAATAAACCATTCTTCTTGCCTCTATCCCCTATTTATAGCCATCTAAATAGTCCACTAATGGGCCACACCAAATTAGCTCACTAATGACTAGTTAATCGATCCAAAAATTGTGTAACACTAAAATAGTGATTCCTTCCAGACCGCTGAATTAAATATTTAATGTGACCACTCTATGGAATTGGAAACCATATTTCCTTTCCAATGAAATCAACCTTAACTCCTGATTCGATCCCAGTCAAAAGTTATTCCGTATACAAAACTGTTAGGGGCAAAATGGTCACAAATAAAATTAATAAAAATTACGGATATGTCTCACATCCCCATAATCAACATATCAAAATATGAGAATGATCCAACCCTTAGGGAATTAAATAAAAATATTTTATGATCCTCCGATACATAAAATGTGGGTCGTTACATGAAACGATTGAAACCGATTTGAAATAATGATTTTGAAATCAAATTTAAATTTGCTATGTAAACATTGCTTTAAACTGAAATTGAAAGTTCCATGTAGCCAATATGATATTTAATTCGAAATTCATAAAGTTTGGGTTTTAAAAAGTTTAAGCTTGAAAAATTAATAAAATAATATTATAATATTCATTTAAAATGAATATTTGTTTTTGAAAGTGGAAATCTAAAGATATTGGTTTAAAATGAAGTAATTTGTATTTTAAATGAATTATAAACTTATCTGAAGTAGATTGATTTAATATTGAAGTTGAAATACGGTTAAAACAATTGACTTGACCTGAATTTTACCTAGTCCGAATCGATCGCTAAACCGACCAAAACCATTTCAAAATGACGGATGGTTATGAGAACACGACGCATCAGAACAAGAGAACTTTTCTTTATTATTGCAACAATATTACATCAAAGTACAAGAATACCAGAGTATGAATAAATACACAGCGGAAAAATAAATATCAGAGCATAAATTACAAAGCAGCGGAATAAAAATTACATAAATACAACGCACAGCTGAAAACATCAACTAACGCAGCTGAAGGAAATACATAGATACAAAACTTTCCAGAATATATCTCCAGCCGTAAACCAGGATCCTGTCAAATAGAATCTGCAAAACGAAAACTACTAGCTGCTCGTGCGGAAAATATGGGCACCCAAAGTTTAGGTAAAAACAATAAACTCCGGGTCAGTCATGTGACTGGTGTGAGAACTAAAAATAGTTGTTAAAACTTTACTTTAAAAGTTGGGAAATTATAGGACTACGCCATATGACACGGAATGGGTTTACACCACATGAATATCCTTAAAACAAAACAACGCAATGCTTTTCGAAAAATGAAGCTATTATAAGACTCAGGTCCCATCACATAGTGCAACGCAAGCCAGAGGGTAGAGTTTTACCTTATAATAACCGAAGATGCTTGGTACGCTTTAAAACATATATTTTGATATTATTATAAGTGCGTAGTGCACAAAACAACTTTGAATATAAATGTATCAATCATAGACAACATAGTACCCCATCCTACTATGTCGCCATATAGGTTTACAACTAAAACCAAAAAGTCGTGTATTGAAAATTGGATTGCATCTATGAGTCGAGGCAAGAGATCTTCCTCATCCGATTCTAGCCATCTCTAGCGGAATGCCCAGGATCAACACACGTGATCCTTGGAGTGGCAGGGTCAGTTCACACTTACTTTTGTGGATTAGTTATGTCTGAATCATACATTTCCCGGTCCTATCGGACCTACTACCTGGTTAGTACATCGACCATATTGGCCTTGTGCGGCCATATCTGAGACGCCTCGCTTTCCATTATCCACATAAGTAAATTACCTAAGCTCTATACAATGGCATTACTTCTAGCTAGAAAGAAATGCATGTCCTCTCTACTGTCCTTCATCCCGTTTTTGACTCATACCGGGATGTAAAGCTCGCAAGTTAACGCTATACACAAAGCTACAAAATATTAAAGCCACACTTTGATCATCATCAACAAAGCTCTACTTTTCAACAAAAGCTTTGATCCATGCATCTTAGCATGCCACACAGTCATTCCATACCATACAGCTGATAGCTACCAATATATAACCTATAAGTTCGTACGTCTCAGAGAAGGGTGTAAAGCTAAGAGAATAAATTCTCTACCACCAAACAGATATATATATATATATATATATATATTTAGGAGAGACTAATTAATACAACATAAAATACAATGTCAGACACACAATCCATTTGCAAGTCCGTTCTGGGTCTTAACGAAACTGGAGGCACCTTATTCCCCGTCCCATATGTCTAATACATAAGAGAGGTCCTCTCATATCCGACCGATTTTCAATTTCATCTGGAAAACCACCACTTATTACCTTGTCTTGGGTGTACTGCCCAATCGAGACATCAACAATTGCCCAAAAGATGTGAAGATCTCAGGTCTTCAACCACCGTCTTCATCTTTGACTTTTAATCGTCGTAATGACTTTTAATCATCGTAATAGTTATTCAGAATGGGTTGAACCCATTCTTTCCGAATAACTCGCGCATCTCTAAAATTATGCGATAAATACACAAAGATAGCACACATCTCATTCCAATCCAGAATATTCTTTACTTTGGGAAAGGTTCCCATTAATTTTATCAAAGACTATCTCATTTAAACTTATTGTTTAAATTTTCCTTTGGATATCATTTCAAATGATTTTATTATACCTTTTCACAACTTAAACCAAATTAAGGTTTATAAAACTAGTCAGGTTTATCATGCCTTACCGAAGTAATCATTCATTTTATTTTCCCAATCCCAACCTATTCATCCTACAGAAAAAATTTGGTAGCACTCTATATCTAACACCTATCGTGTTATCAGTAAATTTAATTACCATTTAATTTTTAAATCTAATTAAAGATTCATCAATCACATGGAGTAAAGCTGGCAGTACTCCATCTGGAACATTTCTCGAATTTGGTTAATTTATTTACCCTATTCACATTTGAATCTAATTAAAGATTCATCAAAACTTCAACTTAGTTTTAATCTCAAAAATTATTGCGTAATGATTATTCAACTTTAGTAAATTGATCATGTCTTTAACTGGGTTAAAGAACAAATGTCATTTTAAACATTGTCCACAATAAGTACTCGTTAATGTATAACTACGAGAATAGCCCATAAGCTGCTAACACTCATTAATGGCGTCCTCTCTTCCTTCTTCCCCTACCTTTCTTTCAAAGTATCCTTCTAGATACATGTCTTTTCTTCTCCTCCATTCTGTTTCTTCCTCCTCATATTCACCTCCGCATCGCTCTTTTGTTCCTTCTTCCATTAACTCTTCCTTTAAGCATGCTTGGTCTTCTGATCCTAATTCTGTTTGCTCTCAAGCTCCTCGTTTTCCTTCTCGTGCTTCATCTTTTCATCCTCATTCTGATCGTGCCCAACCGAATCCTAATCGTATTCCTTCTCTTGTTTCCTTTTCTCAATCTGTTGATGTATTTATCCCTAATCATTCTCGTCCTTTTTATTCCCGTTCTTCTTTTCTCAACTCATCAAATCGTTTTTCTATTCTTTCTGATCAACATGCAGAAATACCACCGAAGTCCTATGCTCAGGCGGCGGCTTCGCCACCTTCAGCGCCGCCCAAACCTCCACCTAAAAAATTGGTCAAACCACCTGTGCCAGAATTCGTCTCAATTCATCAGACAGTTGCTCAGCAGAAAAGAGAAAGGAGATGCTTACAATGTGTATGCAAGGGTCACGTGGCAAGCACATGCAAAGACCCAAAAATTTGTTTCAAATGCGGTATGTTGGGCCACTCTGTGTATCGTTGTCCAAAGAATTTTTTTTATGTTGGAAGCTCCTCGTCTTCTGCACACGAAGCCGTCAGTAATAAAACTAATTATTATGCTCGATGGGTCTCAAAACAAATCAATAACTCTCCAAATACTGCCTGTCAGCCATCGCTTCGTAATGCCACCCGTCAGCTTAATTACGATGTAAATTCAAATATCAGGAAATTTAGTGAGCCTAATTTACATCAACCTTGAGCCCAGTCTCCACAAGTTCAATCCCCTAAAAAAAGAAACTTCAGAATGGCGGATTCTTCAAAATGCATTGTAGCCAAAACACTGACTGGAAAATGGAATATAGAAACTTTACATCATGCTTTGGAAGTTAACCTTGAATATGACTGTTGGCCAATGTCGATCATCACAAGCAACTCCTTCTTGGTTTACTGTACTACTTATGGTAAAAGAGACCATGCATTACTCCTCAAAATTCTGACCAAACCTGGAGCTGCGATAAGTTTGGAAGCTTGGGATGATGACGAGAGAGAACCAGAACCTGCATTGGAAACTGAGTCATGGGCTAAAGTGGAAGGATTTCCACAATTTCTCAAAAATAACATTGAAGCTTTGAAGGAAATTTTGAAACCTATGGCTAGGGTTCTTGCTGTTGATGATTGCGATTGGTGTCACTTTGATCATAGAGATTTTCTGGTGAAGTTGCAATTTTTCGAAGGAATAGGTTCAAAAAAAACGAATTTATAGCCTATTTTAACAACAAAGTCCATATTATTAAGGTACAACATTGTAAACACAAACATCCAGGAACAAGACCATAACTTGTCTTTATTGATAATGAGGAGGAGCAAGTGGTACCATGTATCCATAATTTTCAAGAGATTAGCTCGGAGGATCGGGTAGATGTTATGATCGAAGAGGCAATGATGTTACCACCGCTTCCATCCATTTTTAGAGAAGTCAATACGAATTTCAACTTACCAAACTTTGATTCTCAAAGGCTAAATGATCAAGATGAAGTAAATCAAGGTATGCAAGTTGATCAGAGCCTCGATTTGCATGTTGATCTAAATCCACCTTTCAATCAACCTCCCCCTCAAGCCAATAATTTCTCTTTGATCCCTATTCAAACTATCCTATTTGACATTAGCCCTAACCCCCTGCCGCAATCTCCTCCTCTGCAACCATGGTCTGATGATCAAGAATGGCCTCAATTTCTCTCTCCTATTTTCGTTCGTCGAAGTGGGAGACGCAACAATCCTGAAGTCACAGGTAGTTTTCTAACTCCTGTTGTTTTTTCCTCTACTAATAAACGTTTGAACAAAAAGATATCAAGCTGAATGGGTGCGAATTTACGTGTCTCACATTATAAAGCCATGCAGGCATTAGAACAAGTGCGTATTAATAGATATCAATGAAAGTGGTCACATGGAATGTAGGGGGTTGGGGGACCATTCAAAATGTCATGCTATTAATCTAGTTTTGTCCCCTCTTAATTTAGATGTACTTTTCCTTCAAGAAACCAAACTCTCTTATCCTTCGAATTTCCACTTTAGTTAATTGGTGGGTCTTCTTTGTGGGGATGGACATATGTTAATGCAACTGAAACTAGAGGTGGTCTCATTACTGCATGAAATGAATCTGTGTAGTCATTATATCAAACTTTTCCCTCCCAATCTGCTTTGCACGTATCTCTTAATCATATTGCCTCTAATACAATTTACTTCTTCTCTAATATATATGGTCCTCAAGACTCTTATGAAAGAATAACTCTTTGGGAACATTGCAAAGAAATGGCTAACTGTTTTTAAGGTCCTTGGGTTATAGGGGGTGATTTTAACACCATAAGAAGTGTTAATGAGAGAAAATCTAGAAATATTTTTGCTGACACAGATGCTTTCAATTCCTTTATTTTTGATTGTTGCCTCATTAACCCCCCTATTTGCAATCGTTCTTATACCTGGTCAAGTCATGGAATGAATCCTTCTCTTGCTAAAGTTGATCGCTTTCTCTTCAATTCTTCTTGGCAGAAGATTCATCCTTTATCTTTTGCAGCTGGCCTTGCTTCAATCATTTCTGATCATTGCCCTATTATCCTTAATTCGGGTTCCCTTTCTAATCTTAAACGTCCATTTAGATTTGAACGTTTATGGTTACTTGAACCATCTTTTAAGGATTTTGTCCAAAGAGTTTGGGTTCAACCTATTCAATCTCAATCTGCCTCTCATAAAATTGTCCTTAAATTGAGATCTCTGAGAAAGCTGATTAAATCATGGGCCGAAAATATTTAGGGTTCAATTCGTTCTCGTATTTCTAATATTCAAGAAGCCATTTTAGATCTCAAAATCTTGGAAGAATCTCGTCCCTTAAATGAGGAGGAATTCAGCTCCTTAAAGATTTTGAAATGGAATTGGATAGACTGTTTAAGCAGGAAGAAATTAGTTGGAAACAAAGATCTAAAGCTAAATGGTTAGAAGAAGGGGACAAAAATATAGCTTACTTCCGTAGAATTGCCAATGGAAGGAGAAGATCTTCTTGCATTCTTGAAATCTCTCATGAAGTCCAATCATATTCAAATCATGATGATATCCTTCTTCTTTTCACTAACTTCTATCGTTCCATTCTTGGTCGTTCGTCTGATGAAATTCCACTCATTGATTGGAGCTCTCTTTACCTTTCTCCTGGAGCTATTTTTATTGATCAACCTTTCACTGAAAAAGAAATTTGGGCTGCTTTAAACGAAATGAAGGATGACAAAGCCCCTAGGCCTGATGGTTTTGGGTCTTCATTCTTTAAATCGTTTTGGGCCGTGCTGAAAAAAAGATATTTTGGACATATGCAATGAATTTTATGATAACCCTTGTCTTATCTCTTGTCTAAATTATGCAAACATTGTGCTTCTTCCTAAATTCTATGGTGCCATCTCGCTCTCCGATTTTCGTCACATCAGTTTGCTCAACACCACCTTCAAAATCATTACTAAAACTCTTGCTAATCGGCTTCAATCTGTAATTTCTGATCTTATTGGTGTTGAACAATCAGCTTTTATTCAAGGATGCAACATTTTCGACTGTATTGCAGCTACACAAGAGGTAATCTCGTATTGTAATAATTCTAATACACCTGGTGTCCTCCTCAAATTAGACTTTTCAAAAGCATTTGACTATGTGAATTGGGTATTTATTTTACAAATGTTTAAGCACAGCGGTTTCTCTCAACGTTGGTGCAATTGGATTGAATGTATTCTTAAAACGAGTTATTCGTCCGTCTCTATTAATGGCAGTATTGGTGGTTTAATTAAATCCAATAGGGGATTGAGACAGGGGGATCCGTTATATCCCCTAATATTTATTCTATTTGCAGATGTTTTTAACCGGATGGTTAAGAGAGTGATTGCTAACAATTTATTTGATGGAATTCATCTTCTTAATTCTTCTTTAGCAATTTCTAACCTCCAATTTGCAGATGATACAATTATCTTTTCCTCTCCTGACCTAAATCACATTCATTGTCTAAAAGTGATGCTTTATGTTTTTGATCTTATTTCGGGTCTGTCTATTAACTTTTCTAAAAGCCAATCATTATGTTAGGGAATGCTGATCATCTTGGTCCTTTCATCTCTTCCTCCCTTAATTATTCTATCCATAGGTTCCCAATTTAGCATTTGGGAATCACTCTCAGACCCACTAGACTTCATAAATCAGATTGGTTGCCACTCATTCACAAGGTTGAACAGAGGTTATCTTCCTGGAAGGCTAATTCTCTATCTTTTGCTGGTCACTTAGTGTTGGTTAAAGTGGTTTTATCTGCTATGCCAACTTATTGGATGTCTTTTCACAAACTTCCTAAGTGGGTAATTTCGAAAATTGATTCAATAAGGAGTGCTTTCCTTTGGAACGGAAGTAAGGTCAAAAAACCGGTTAATTGGCAAACTGTATGCTTACATATTAATCATGGGGGTTTGGGTATTGCAAATCTCTCTAATTTCAATGTGGCACTTCTATCAAAATGGTTATGACGCACAGTATCATCAAGTTCCTTCATTTGGAAATACTGGATCCTTTCACTTTATTATTCAAGTAATCCCCACTTAGTATTGCACTCTTCCCCCTCTGTTAAGCCTTCTCCTTTTTGGTCTGGTGTAATATCTTGTATTCCTCGTATTAAAAACTTATTTCACATTAAGTTAGGGAATGGAGAATCTTTTTTATTTTGGCGTGAATTTGGCATGGTCATTTTCCTCTTTATCAAACATTTTCTCCTCTTTTCCCTTTTACTTACAATGAGTTCTATTCAGTGGCAAATCTGATTCATATTGGCCCCTCTATTCTTTGCCCATAAACTTTGTTTGATGTTAATGTCCTTGATAATCTTCTTGATGCTTCTAATTTAATCATGCAAACTCATTTTTCTTTCTCCCCAAATTGCAATCGTTGGGCTTTATCTCCAAGAAAAGGATTTTCAGTTGCTTCAATGTACAATTTCATTAATTTCACGGGTAGAGTATTCTCTTTTCCAAGACTTTGGAAAATTCATCTTACACCAAAAGTTCTCTTCTTTAATTGGTGTTTGATTCATGGTAAAATCAATACCAGAGTTAAGTTACATAGATTTAACTTGATTGGAGTCCTCTCTTTGCTTTTTGTGCAGATCATGCAGAGTCTATAGATCATCTTTTCTTTGATTGTGAATTCTCATTCCCTATCTTTGCAGCCACTAGCTCTCTTTTGCTTGGATTTGTGCCTAGCATTGCTTCAGTTTTTTATTATTGGGAATTCAATGCTGCTAATGTTGCTTTAGATTACTTTTTAGCAATATATTATTGGTGCATTTGGAAAGAAAGGAATGCAGTAATTTTTAATAAACAACTGAAGCGATTTGAAGGATTAAGAAGACTCATTATTCTCTACTTTAACTCTTGGACAAGTCAACCTTCTTCTTCTCCAGTGAAGTTCATGCTTGCTCTGCTAGCGTCTAATAGCCCAGCTGAATCAGTGGGTTCTAATCATGGTGATTCATGTCCAGATTTGCATTAATCTGGATATGGTTTTCTAATTTAGTATGTTCTTCTTCTATGGTTTCATATTTTGGCTAGCAATGGTACTACATATTATCGAAGTGGTTCTGGGGATGTTTTGCTTTTTCTGTAATGGTTGTTATGTTGTAATCTATTGTATAATTATCTCTTTTAAACTTTCGTACTATTAGCCACCAGCTGGGCTTGTCAACTAGATTATATATATTAATATTATGCTTAATCGGCTATGTAGTCTCGCGCTACACATCCGTTCTACTAAAAAAACCTTGTTCACAATAAACCCAAAATCATCTTCCATTTGATTTGGTATCTTCACGGAAATCTGGACAATTCATAATCGATATAAATTTCCGTATCTGATCAATACTATAAGTGGGATAACGACAAAGCCTTTTAAATTCCACAAATAGTAAATGCCTTCCTTCATAGAAGCTCATCTTGATTATTATTAATCGAATTCCCACCAATTTCAATTTAATTTATTAAATTGGAAAACTTTACTTTGAAAAAAATCCATTAAATCTTGATTAAAAGATTTATAAATTCCAAATCATAACTTCACTGTTAATTGGGTTTAAGAACTAATTCTATTTAAGACATCATTCACAATGGCACCAAATTCAACTTCCATTTAATTCCAGTTATATTTATTAATTGGAAAACATCACTAGGTCATAATTAAAAGACCTATTCCATCCTCAACCGGGTTCAAGAACAGTGTCATTGAAGGCACCATTCGCGAGAAACCCAAAATCCAAATTGATGTTAAATATAAGGCTTTAAATAGAAATTGTATCGACTTGTATTTAACACCAAACTCTGAAACTAACAGATTTCATATAGGGAATATCGATATCTATATATTATAGATTCCTCAACGATATCCATATAATTAGGGAATCCAATACTGAAATATCTGACGATAATTTCCATTTAATCCAATCCAATTTATATATGTTAGAAAATTCTGGTTATATTAAAACGATTCACAAATCCAATTTATTGTTTTAAAATCATTGGATTATTATTCTAGTTGTTAACTAGTTCATTTAGATAAAAATATCTTTCATATTTTCTAACTTGGATTATTTCATCCAAAATCTTTCAATATCATTTATTATGATTTTTCATAATTTTTTTATATTTTTAATAATTTTATTAAGGCCCTTACAATCGGTTTCCAAAATTGGCCACTGAACTACATCCATAGCCACCTTTTCCAAAACAGATTTGGACTTAGATTAAAATATTGTTGTTGGATTTTAAAGCTCTTATTATCATTTGAAAGATCATTTTGATACAAACCCAATGGTTCCATTTTCAGGAGAATCTGACGATCGGATCTCCCATTACATCAATTCGAAGTTATGGGTTGATGTTCGTGAACCGTCGCCGTGTGACGCATTCTATTGAAGCCCGGATCGATTTACAAATTTTAAATATAAATTGAAATGCTTCTAAACCATTTTTATAATTTTTATAAAATATATATAATCATCTTTGAAAGCTCATTCCAGTCGTTTCTATTAAAATCACGTGTCTCATTATACAGTCAATTCTAATATTATTTTAATGAATAAATAATATTATATTTTGAAAGTCATTATTTTATGTCCAAATTTATCTTATAGTCTTTATAAAAATAAACAAAGAACTTTCAAAAGAAAACTTTTTTAAAATGTTTGCTATGTAGCCTAACTGAACTTCACTTTGAAAAGTTATTATTCATTTCAAATCAAAACTCCGATATGCCAAAAGTTTATTAAATGTAATTCAAAGCCATTCATTATAGTTACGAATATTCATCTGTATTTTTATATCTTTGCGTCCATCCAAAATCGGACGTCTAAATCAAACTTCGATTTTCATTGATTATTATATTATTAAAATATTCTAGATTGGGATAAAATTAAACCAAATATCATATAATTTATTTGTACGGATTTTATACATCCAACAATAGTTGTAAACAACTATTAAGCATCCCAATGACATCAACTGTGCACTTACATCCATATAAGCCTTAAATAATTGTTTAACGCTTATATCGGTCGTTCAATCAATCGATTGAAATCCAATCTAAACACTTGGGATTAGTATAAATTAAATGCCATCCCAATACCCTTATGGGATTTTCAACCAACAAATAATCAATTAATAAATATTTTATTCAATCCAAATCAATCATATCTTATCTCATTCAGGTTATTATTTAATCCAACCGTTATCACTATAAATAAGTGAACATAAACATGTCGTTTGACTTATAAATGGATGTTTAATCCAATTTCAACTACCATAAATAATTTAACATAGTTTTAGCATGTTAATTATTTCCAAGTCACAATCAAACATCCATTCATTTATTTGGTTTGCAAACAACTGCGATGTGAGTTGTCATACACCGTATAACAACTTGGGATAATTAAACAAAATAAAATTCAGTTTTCACACATAAGCTACCATTAACAACAATATTTTTAACTTAGTAATTTATTTAATTCCACTTTTCTATTCATGTAAAAAATTCATATTAACCTGATCACAATAACTAATCATTTAACAGTGTGTTTGTAATTAAACTAGAAAAATAAGATATTTAAATATGATTATAAATAACATAACAATACAGTAGAGTGAGAGAGTTCTCACTTTGATCGGTTTTGAAATCGTTAACTAATGATTGTTTTAGTTAAATTAAACTGGATGTTTAATTTAACCAAAACTATAACTAGCTCTGTTTCTGTCCAAATTGGTTTCATTGCAAACCTCTCTTCTCTGTGATTCCAACGTAACTAAAATCATCGAATTCTGTTTCCATATGCGAAAGTTAGTGATAATTAAATAAATTAATTAACTATTTTTTTTACTTCCCTCTTCGTTTACTTCCTCTAGAATGGTGAAAACCATCGTTCATCTATTAGGGTTCAAGCTCGCCGCCACCTAGAACCGTCGTTCGACGATCACTGACCTCCACAGTGTCCGCCTTGGTGCCACCTATCATGCCTTCACCCACGTCGAACTCGGTGCCCCATGCTCGTCCAAATAGTGCTCGAACGAACCCATTTCGAGCTCGAAAATTGAGCAGCTCGCTACACCATTTTCGATCAAACCCGTATAGAATTAAAGGCCTCGAGATTATCTACAATTTTTGTTTTGAGATCATAACTTAATTCGCAATGAATTGAAAGAAGTTAAAGAAAGAAAATAGGATAAATCTGGCTATTCATTTCAGGTTGTGGCAGGGCCTGATGTTGAATGGGTCAGGGTTTAGGCAAAATGATTATATTTTTTTAATATTATTTAATTCTAATATTACTTGTTTATCGCTCCAAACTCCAAACGAACCCCAACAACCAATGTTCCTAGCCAAATACCCCTATTTGGACACAATGGAATATGTTTCGTAAGCAAATTCGATAAGTTTTTTCTCAAAATTAAAATATAAATCAATATAACGTTAAATATTGAATTTGAACATATGTTTTAATTTTTCATGACCACGTACTGACTCCAATATAACGGAATTTAAAATATGGCTATGTTTTACAAATATGATTTTAATGGACTTGGTTTCATCGAATCTGGAGACCATTTGCAAAATGACTATTTTTAGGGGTTATGTAATATTATTATAATATTATTAAATTCCAAAATTATTTAAGTTAATAATGAAATAATCATTATTATCGCATATATATCCAAATAAAATACCATATAACTGTAATATTAACATATATGAGTTTATAACTCGATATTACAATTTTCTATATAAACAGCGTTCATTTACATGAAAATCCTTTTATTAATTCTCGTTATATTTGATAAACGATTTCATTATGACTATATGAAATTTTAATTTGGACATAACTTACAATTTATAACTCAAAATCTCAATTTCTTACATTTGTTAGAAAGATATAATTAAATAGATCATAACGTTTCTTGTTTTACAGAAATCCTACTTATATTGAATTCGGTATGTTCATTTAAAGTTCAAAACGAAATTTTTCGAGCTATCACGTCATTATGCATTTATTTTAATTAAATTTTAAACTTATATGTTCAAACTTCATTTTTAAATAAATTCTAAGTCGTAAATTAATTAAATAAATCATTTAAAAAATTTAATTTCCATTAAAATCAATTAAAAATAAATTTTAAATTAGTTCCAAAATGAAGGGCTATTACAACATAGCTAGTCGCACTGCGGTATTCGTGAATTTTGACCATTAAATTCAAATGAGCATACAAAATGAAATTTAAGTCGTATTTTCCTAAAACAAAAATTGTTTGCTTTTAAATGGTATTAGTTTCAAAATGAAATAGAAGATTTCGTATTTCGACGTATAGATTTTGACTTATGTTTAAAATAAATTTGAATAAAAATCACGGTAATGCAGTTCAATGGCTGAATATGGAAATCATTAGAAATGGTTATTAAAAAATTATGATAAATCATAATCAATGTTTTGGAAGTAATTTCTATTAAAAATATGAAGTTTGGAATGATGAAAAGGTTAATGTAATGACCTAGATTTTTAACCGTTAAGTTTGAACATTTAAATTTGATTTTTAATGTTGAATTGAGATTATAAATGGATTTTTAATATTGAAATTCGTTTACTAAATGAAGTTTCAACGTATAGTTTATATATAATTAATAACGAACTCGTAATGTCGTGATCATTCGTAATGTTACGTTTGCACTTCAATTGAATATACAGAATCCATTTTAAGTCAGTATTCTTTGAAACAAGAATCATCCAAATCTATTTGATTATAGTTTTCAAATGAAAGAGAAAAATCAAGATTTCATATTATAGATGATGAGTTATGTCCAAATCAAAATTTCAAAAATTCGATATGGAATCATTTATAAAACATAACGATTTATTTAATAAAAATAAATAGATTTTTAATAAATATAATATCGTTATAACTGAGAATTTAATAAAAATGCTTTATGAATAGTTTTATATAATGTTGGAATATAATGAAAGTTAATGGAGTTTTAAAATAATTGTTTAATATTGATTTGGCGAAAATGGGAATTTTATATTGAATTAATCTTGTTAAAAATAGCCAATTCTGAAACGGTCACGGATTTCAGCGAAATCAGTTTCATAGGATCACAATGTTAAACTGTTCAATAAAAATAAATTTCGAGGCAATCCGATATAGTATGTGACTTTGGTAGTTGTAAATGCACAGCTAGTTTACGTAGCGATTAGTTAAATAAATTGAAATTTAATTAGAACGAGTTTGTGTTTAACTTGATATAACGATCGAACTAAGATGCGAGACCTGTTGCATTAAATTTGTATTGAGATTTAGAGTCATGATATGTATAATTCGTTATTTTTTGAGACTGTGTAATTTGGTGTCCAAAATAGCATCGTTTTACGTGTAAAATATCATTCCAGGAGACCAGCCTTGGAATGCGATGAAATTTGTTCCATTGGATCTGTATCCGTAAGTTACTATAGGATTTCGATTTTATTTCGATCAGAAGTTGCATGTGATCGTACGAATTATAAATATTTTACGTTAATTACACGTTAAATAATGTTATATAAATTCAACGATCATTTTCAAAATAAATCAGCACGTCAACCAAACCAAATCCTTGCATATCTAAACTAGTCTTGGATTGTTTTTTTACCAAATACTTTAAAACCTTTACCTATCGTTATCAAACTTTATCCAATTCGAATGAAATCCCATTCGTTTCCAATCAAACATTTATGCTAAGATATGTTTGCTTTGTGTTCAAACTTTACCGTTGGTTCGTTTAGTGTTGGACCAAAAAAAAGAGAACAAGAAATCTACACATGGTAAAAAATTCAATTGAAAGTGATATCCGCAGTTAGAAGATCAAAACGACAACTAGAACAATATTTTTGTTATCTCGAGTATAATTTGTTGCATGCATGAGTCAAATCTTGCAACGTTAGTTAAGTCAGAAATTTCAACAAGAAAATCAAAGCCTTTCCTTTTGGAATCTCGAAAATCTCTTTCATACCTTTGCAACCTGAGCATATCTTTTTACAGCTCAGTGTCAATTGACCATTGTTTTTATTCTAAAACCTGCGTATATAAGAATCCTGTCTCCTTTCATACTGAAAATCACAGCTGCACTTCATATGAAATAAACGTCCCATATTTCACCATCGTCTTCACCGATTTTCTCGAAATCAGTGCGTCAATTCATGAATTCTCCAATAGTAAAATTCTTCTGCTTGATGAGACCCACCATCTCAATGGTGGTAATCGGGTTTGATGATTGCGGTGGCCGGTATTGTCTCTAAACCATACGACATTCATGGTGATTTTTAGGGTGGAAGGCATAGTCGAGTTTGACAGAATTCAGGGCGATGGTAAGCAGCGTCGAGGCGCACGATGGGGTGACGTTGGATCGGTCTCGGGCGATCGGTTTTGGCGTAGTGGTTTGTCAATTGATCGTTAGTATTGTGTGTGTAATGTCTATAGTTGGAACGATGAGGAAAAGAAAAGAAGTCAACTTGGGATTGTTTTAAACAATAATTAGTTATATTTTATTTAATTAAGAATTAATCTAATTATAATAAAATCATTATACTTAACATGTTAATAACCCGTTCAAAGTTTATCAGTATTGAACAAAACAGGTGGCATTGAAATTGTATCAGGAAATGCTACGTTGTCAGGCTATTTTGGTTGGCTTTGGATCTGTCGAAAATCTTATTTAATTTTAAACATCAGTTTGAAATTAAATGAAAACAACCTGAACCGTTGATCGATTTAAATTGTAAGTTAACTCTCATGCTTTCTGAAATACTATGGTGTGTTGAATTCATATTTACCGTTGATAGTGTAAATTGTGTGATCGGATTAATTGGATGATTAATTGGTTGTTGACTGCTTTGGATGTCCATTGTTTAATCGTTGATTGTCGTGATTTATATTTCTTCATTTAAATGATCTATAATAGAATTCTATTTCATATGTAGTTATAAAATAATGAGCTATGATGCACGGAATAGTAGGTTGGAGGGAACCAATTGGATTCCTCAAATAAATTGAGTGTTAGTTGTTTTCTTATTATTCTTATGTAAATTGTTTACCCAAGATAATGTAATATCTTTTTAGATGTTGATCGTTGAATATTGAGATGCCCCAAACTTCCTCTTACGAGAAATCCCGGATTGAAGTATGAACAAGACTAATCGGAACGCAAACGACAGAACATTTCGTTGCTATTACAACAATTTACATCAGAGTACAAGAATATAACAGAGTATAAACAAATATTACACTTTGAAAAATATCAGAGATTAAAATACACTACATAGCAACAGAAAAATAATACATAACACAACTAAAAGAAATACACAGATACAAAGCTTTTCGGTATAGCTCTAGTTGTAAACCAGGATCCTATGAAAATAGGAATCTACAAAACCAAAACTACTAGCTGTCCGTGTGGAAAATATGGGCACCCAGAGTTTAGGTTAAAACAGTAAACTCCATGTCAGTCATGTAACTAGCGTAAGAACTAAAACAGTTGTTTAAAACTTTACTTTAAAAATAAAGTAAATCAAGGGACCACGCCATATAACACGGAACGGGTTTTCTCCTAAGAATACTAGTGCATAAAACAGTTTACAAACAACGCAATGTTTTTCGAAAAATGAAGCTATTATAAGACTCAAGTCCTATCACACAATGCAACGCAAGCCGGAGGATAAAATTTTTCCTTTAATATCCAAACATGCTTGGTACATTTTAAAACAAATCATTTGATACTATTATAAGTCCATAGTGTTAAAAACAACTTCAAATATAAATGTATCATTCATAGATGACATGGGTACCATATATCATGTTGCCATATTAATTCTACAAATAAAACCGCATGATGTCGTATTGGAAATTGGATTTCCATCATGAACCAAGGCCAGGATATAGCCGCAACTGCGCCTAGGATCCGCAAGGTCGATCCACCCTTACATTTGTAGACTAGTAATTCCTGAACAATAAGTTTCCCCACCCTATGGGGTGTAAATCAAGAGCCATTAGGGACTCAAATCCGAGGTACCTCGCTTTCCATCATCAACATAAGTAAAATGTTTGGGCTCCATACCATGACACCACTCCAAGCTAGAAAGAAATGCATGTCCTCCCTGCCATCCTCTCCCGTTTCTGGTTCATTTCGAGGGGTGAGGCTCGCGAATTAATGTTATACACAAAGCTATGCTATTTAAAGCCGTGCTTTGATCATCAACCACAAGACTCCGCTTTTCAGCAAAAGCCTTGATCATTTGCATCTCAGCATGCCACACTGATAATTCATGCCATACAACTGATGTTTATCGATATATAACCTCTAAGCTTGTACATTTCAGAGAAGGGTGTTAAGCAAGAGAATAAATTCTCCTTCGCCAAAAAATATCTATTTAATAGAAATCAATCAATACAGAATGAAATCCAATGTCAGACACACATCCAATTACAAGTCCGTTCTGTATCTGAACGAAACCGAAGGCACCTTATTCCTCGTCCCATATGTCCAATACAGGAGAGAGGTCCTCGCATATCCGGTCGATCTCCAAGTATGTATGGACGATCACCACTTATTACCTTGCCCTGGGTGTACAACACAATCAAGACATTAGTAATCATCCAAATGATGTGAAGAACTCAGGTCTTCAGCCACCGTCTTCATCGTCCACTTTTAGTCATCGTATTAATTATTCAGAATGGATTAAACCCGGTCTTTCTGAATAACTCGCATATTTTATAATAAATAATCAGGTGCAATAAAAACACATCATAGGCCTCATTCCGATCCGGAATATTCTTTTATTCAAATATTCACATCTTTAGGGAAAGGTTCCCATTAATTTTATCAAAGATAAATTCTTTTAAATTTATTCTTTAATCTTCCTTTTTGATATCAATTCAAAATATTTGATTTTATCCTTTCATAATTCTAAACCAAATTAAGGTTTATCAACTAGTCATGATTAGCGAACTTTACCGAAGTAATCAATTATTTAGTAATCCCAATCCCAACCAATTCATCCTATGGAGAAAAACTGGTAATACTCCATATCTAACACCCACAGTGTTATCGGTAAATTTAATTACCATTTCATGTTTAAATCTATTTACAGATTTAACTATCACCTGGAGTAAAACTGGTTATACTCCATTCTCGATCACTTCTCAAATTTGGCAAATTTAATTATCACATTAACTTTTCAATCTAATTAAAGATTCATTAAAACCCCAACTTGGTTTTAATATCATAAATCATTACTTTATGATCATTCAACTTTTAGGAAAATTAATCCTGTCATTTACCGAGTTAAAGAACCAATGTCATTTAAAACATAGTTCACAATAAACCCATAATCATCTTCCATCAAAATGGAATCTTCATGGAAATCATAACAGTATATAACCGATATAGATTTCCGTGTCAAACAAATACTATAAGTGGAATAACGACAAAGCCTTATTCCATATATAGTAACAGTTTCCTTTACAGAAACTCGTCTCGATTATTACCAAATCGAATTCCATTCAATTCCAATTTAATATATTAAATGGGAAAATTTTGTTTTGAAAAATTTCCATTAAATCTAAATAAAAAATTTATAAATTCCAAATAATCTCTTCACTGTTAAATGGGTTAAAGAATAAGTGTTATTTAAAAAACCGTTCACGATAAACCCAAAAATCCAATTTCATTTCAATTCCAACTAAATATTAATTAATTGGTACATTTCATTAGATCTTATTTAAAAGATTCATTCTTTTCTCATCGGTGTTTAAGATCAGTGTCAATAAAGAAACCATTCACGAAAAACCTAACATCCAATTTGATATTAAATACAAGGCTCTAAATAGAAATTATATCGGCTTATATTCAATATCAAATTCTGAAATCAACAAATATCGTATTGGAAATAACAATATATTTATCTTCCAAGTTCCTCAACAATATCCGTATAATCACGGAATCCAATATCGAAATATCCGCAGATAATTTCCATTCCAAAATCCATTCCAATTTATTAGTTGGAAAATATAGATATTTTAAACCCCATTTACAAATCTATTTTATTATTTCTGAAAATAATTAGATTTTTATTCTAGTTTTTAACTAGTTCTTTTCGATAAAAATATATTTTTATCTTTTCAAAACTAGAATTTTTCATTCAAATTCTTTCCAAATCATTTACTATGATTTTAGATAATTTTCTCATATTTTTAATAATTTTAATATCGCCGTTTCGGTTGGTTTCCAATAACGGCCACCGAATTGCATCCATAGCGACCTTTTCTTAATTTGATTTGGACATATCTTAAAATCCGACAGTTCAAATTTAAATCTATTATATCCTTTGGAAAGCTCTTTCTGATATGAACCCAACGGTTCTGGTTTTAGGAGAATCCGACGGTCGGATCTCCCATTACGTCAATTTGAAGTTAATGGTCGAAATTCGCGAGCGGTAGCTGCGCGGTGCGTTCTATTCAGGCCATTATATATATATATATATATATATCATCGATTTCCATTTAAATCATATTTTATGAATTCGTTTATAAATTCGTTTTAAAAACGATTTCCACTTCCATTTCAATTTTAAATCAAAACTGAACATTCCTTTGAAAATTCGCTTTAAAACGATTTCAATTTCACTTCAATTTTCAAATCAAAATTGAATATTCCATATCATTATAATATTAAAATGATAATATTTTCAAAATATCAGATTTTGAATTCACTTTTTGATATTCATTATAAAATGAGTAAAATCGACAGAAAATCCGGTTCGTGTTAAAATGGCGTTTAACTACTTAACACGGCTTCACATTTCACTATTTTCATGTCCATCCAAAATCGGATACCAAAATCACCTTTTGATTATTCACTGGATATTATTTTAAAATATTCGTTAATTCTGAACTGGAATCAGACTCAATCAACTACCATATAATTTCAGTTATATGGATTTCATACATTGCATGCATACAACAATATTGATAAACAATCATTAAAAATTCATACAACATCCAGAGTGCATTTTACAACTGTATAAGCATTAAAATAAATAAATAACGCTTATTTGGTTTGTCAACCCATCGATTGACATACAACTAAACAATTGAGATTAGTGTGTGTCAAATATCATCCCAATACCCGTATGGGGTTTCAACCAACAAATACTGTTTATTATTTATGCAGTTGGGCAATGTGTAAAATTTATCGTCCCTATCAATATCAGTTAAATGGGTGTACATAAAAAAATCGCCCGATTTGTAAATGAATATTTATTTTATTTTCATTATAATTTTTATATACATTTTATATATAATAATATCTATTAGTGAAAATCCCAGTCTCAATCCAAACAAACAATCAACCATGGTTTGTACAAAAAAATAGTGTCAGAAGCTACTAATCCCCGTTTGCAACCTAGGATATAATAACTGTAAAATAATTTGAGTGAGAGAGAGTTCTCACTTTTGGTTTCCACCCCGTCATTCTTTATGGGATGGCTTGGATTTAAATATGCCTTAAATTCTAATTAGCTCCTAATTGGGCCCAGTTAGTCCTGTTGTGAAGCTCTCGTCCTTACGATCCCAAGGGATCCAGTTTCGCGCTATTTGGACCTCGTACGGAAAAAGTTACAGAATTTAATGCATTAATTACATTATGGAGATAATTAAAATTATTTAATGAAATAATTATGCCCTAATTACCCCTCTCCATCATTCTCATCGTTCCTGTACATCGAACCCATCAGCTCGAAATGGAATCGCACCGCCGTCGCCACCACGTCCGATCGGAGTTCGATCCGACCCTGCTATGTCGCTTCCCTGACCGCCGTCCACCATCGCCAGAAATGCCTCGAAGTCATGGAGCCCCCAGTCATCCCCAATTCCACTCGAAAATCGAGCCCTTTGAGGGCCAATATCTCCCGCATCTCAGCATGATAATCGACCAGAGTGGTGTGGATTGAGAGATCCTGAGAAGCACTCCAATTCACCCTTCATCAGTTTTGATTTTTACTAAGTGGATTGGACGAATGTCAAGCGTCAAATTTCAAGAAAATTCCACCGTTCTTCCAGCGAGGGCCTGCGCGAGATTTTAGAATGAATGGAATTTTTTCATTGGCCGATAATATAAATACTATATTTATTTTATTATTTTAATTCCAAAAATGTTGTTTTCACATCCGAACTCCATATCGAACCCAACGACAGTCGCCTCTAACCGAATACCCCATTTCAGACAGAATGGGATATGTTTCGTAAGCCAATTCGACTATTTCAATCAGTTTTTATCAAAATTAAAATATAAATCAATATATATTGAATTTGAACGTACATTTTAATTTACCGGGGCCATATACTGACTCGAAAAATCACAGAAAAATAAATCTAGCTATGTTTTGATGATACAGTCCTAACAAAACTAATTTTGTCGAATTTGGAGATCGTTTCAAAAATGGCCTCTTTAACTGTACAATTAAATTTAAGTTGTACATTTAAAACACGTTTAAATTTACTACGCTCGCATATTAATTTTAAAAATTATGGAATTTGAAACTTAACAATAATTTGACATTCCGGATCCAATGAAAGCGGTTTCGTCGAAAATGGAGGCTGTTTGAAAAATGTCTATTTTTCAGGGTTATATATTATATAAAATATATATAATTATATATATAAATTCCATAGCGACTATTTTGAATTTTAATTTAGTCATAACTTTCAACTTATATTATGAAATCTCAATTTTTCACATTCGTTAGAAAGATATAATTAAACAGATTCTAACGTTTCTGGTTTTACTAAAATCCGATTTATTTTGAATTCTGTATATTCATCTGAAATTAAAAATCGAATTCTCAAACTACCGCACCATTTCAAATTTTTTTTATAATTAAAATAAATTTATGCATTCTAACTTTGATTTAAATAAATTTTTAGCCGTTATTATTTAAAATAAATCATTTTAAATCTTCAAAATCCATTAAAATCGCTAAAATAAAAAATTTAAATTGGTTCAGAAATCCTGGTTTGTTATAATCTCCCCAACTTAAAATCTTTTCGTCCTCGAAAAGGAACGGAGATGAAAGTTGTTTAACTAACCAACTCAACTTTCATTCTGGCTTTCATTTTTCAACTTTTCAGTTTCTAAGAATTTCTAATTTCTCAAAAATTTGGCTAACACCCTAAATTTTTGAAATGTTTCGCCATAACCTCCTTTGTACGGGTTGATATTTAAAACTTCGACTTGCCTCACAGGGGCCTCACTAATCCAAAAGAAAAAGAAAAAGCCAAGCGGCTAGCCAATCGGCTCATAAAATCATCAAAACCTAAGAAAATTGTAAACATGTACCTATTTGTCGGGCATACAATTTTATTCCTCTTCTTAGCTTCCCTGCTATGACCTATTCAATGTATATACATGTATGTATATGCAATTTCAATCAATTTTCAATTCGGTTCAATACTTTGATTCAATTTGGCTAAATTAACTTTCATTCTTTTATTAGTTTGATTATGCCAGTATTTTAATTAGTCAAACTAATAATCACACAACACAATCAGCAATCAATTAGTTGATTAATTTTACAAATATATAGTTTTCATATATAGTCAAAAACCATATTTTTGATGCCAAATCACAATAATAAACCGTATTTATGTTTTGGTTCTCACACCAGTCAATTGGAAACATATAGGTATCCCACTTTCGAAACCCGAACATAAATGCTGATGATGACATGCCATCATCAGAATCATCTCCGAACGACTAGAGTGTGATTCTATATCCAACTAGTATATTTGAGACTTCGAATACACGTTTAGTACGCGTATATTCAAAATCTTCATATACCCGATAGTCCAAATTCAATTAAAATAAAATACTCAAATGTGTTTATATAATAAATCTTTCTTTATCAAAATCGTTTTTATTTTTATTTTACTTAAAAGTAATACTCTTCGAACTCATTTTAGGATACTACTGATCCCATTTCTAATGAGTCATTCTTATTGGATATTACTAATCCAATCTCTGATGAACTCTTTCGTTCGGTTCTAATATGTCTCGTTCTCGAGCTCAGTAAACCAAAGTTCTAATACCACATTGAGACGACCCAAACTTCCCCTTACGGGAAAGCCCATATTGAATTGTGAACAAGACTAATTGGAATGCAAAAGACAGAACATTTCGTTGCTATTACAACAATTTACATCAGAGTACAAGAATATAACATAGTATAAACAAATGTTACACATTGAAAAATATCAGAGATTAAAATACATTACATAGCAGCGGAAAAATAATACATAACACAACTGAAAGGAATACACAGATACAAAGCTTTCTGAATATAGCTCCAGCTGTAAACCAGGATCCTGTGAAAATAGAAATCTGCAAAACCAAAACTACTAGTTGCCTGCGTGCAAAATAGGGGCACCCAGAGTTTAGGTTAAAACAATAAATTCCAAGTCATGTGACTCGTGTGAGAACTAAAACAGTTATTTAAAACTTTATTTTAAAAATAAAGTAAATAAAGGGACTACGCCGCATAACACGGAACGAGTTTTCTCCCAAGAATACCTGTGCATAAAACAGTTTATAAACAACGCAATGCTTTTCGAAAAATGAAGCTATTATAAGACTCAGGTCCCATCACACAATGCAACGCAAGCGGGAGGATAGATTTTTTCCTTATAATAGCCAAACATGCTTGGTACGTTTTAAAACAAATCATTTGATACTATTATAAGTGCATAGTGTTAAAAACAACTTCAAATATAAATGTATCAATCATATACGGTATGGGTACCATATATCATGTCGCCATACTAACTCTACAATTAAAACCACATGATGTCGTATTAGAAATTGGATTTCCATCATGAACCAACGCAAGGGATCGTCCTTACCGAATTCTAGACTCTCTAGCCCGAGCCTTAGGATACAGCTGCAACTGCACCTAGGAGCAGCAAGGCCGGTCCACCCTTACATTTGTGGATTAGTAATTCCTGAACAATACGTTTCCCCACCATATGGGGCGTAAATCAAGAACTACTAGGGACTCAAATCCGAGGTACCTCGCTTTCCATCATCAACATAAGTAAAATGTCTGGGTTCCATACCATGACACCACTCCTAGCTAGAAAGAAACGCATGTCCTCCCTGCCATCCTCTCCCGTTTCTGGTTCATTCCGGGGGTGAGGATCGCGAATTAATGCTATACACAAGGCTATGCTATTTAAAGCTGTGCTTTGATCATAAACCACAAGACTCTGCTTTTCAACAAAAGCCTTGATCATTTGCATCTCAACATGCCACACTGACAATTCACGCCATACAACTGATGCCTATCGATATATAACCTCTAAGCTCGTACGTCTCAGAGAAGGGTGTTAAGCAAGAGAATAAATTCTCCGCCACCAAACAGATACGTATTTAATAGAAATCAATCAATACATAACAAAATCCAATGTCAGGCACACATCCATTTACAAGTCCGTTTTGGGTCTGAACGAAACCGGAGGCACCATATTCCTCGTCCCATATGTCCAATACATGAAAGAGGTCCTTGCATATCTAGTCGATCTCCAAGTACGTCTAGACGATCACCACTTATTACCTTGTCCTAGGTGTACAACCCAATCAAGACATCAGTAATCATGCAAACGATGTGAAGAACTCCGGTCTTCAACCACCATCTTCATCGTCGACTTTTTAGTCGTCGTATTAATTATTCAGAATGGGTTAAACCCGGTCTTTCCAAATAACTCGCGTATTTTATAATCAATAATCAAGTGCTATAAAAACACATCATATGCCTCATTCCAATCCAGAATATTCTTTTATTCAAACCATGGAGAAAAACTGGTAATACTCCATATCTAACACCCACGGTGTTATCGGTAAATTTAATTACTATTTCACGTCCAAATCCAATTAAAGATTTAACTATCGTCTGAAGTAAAACTGGTGGTACTCCATTCTCGATCACTTCTCAAATTTGGCAAATTTAATTATCACATTAACTTCTCAATCTAATTAAAGATTCATTGAAACTCCAACTTGGTTTTAATATCATAAATCATTACTTTATGATCATTCAACTTTTAGGAAAATTAATCCTGTCATTTACCGGGTTAAAGAACCAATGTCATTTAAAACACAGTTCACAATAAACCCAAAATCTTCTTCCATCAAAATGGAATCTTCACGGAAATCATAGCAATATATAATCGATATAAATTTCCGTATCAAACAAATACTATAACTGGAATAATGACAAAGCCTTTTAAATTCGATATATAGCAACGGTCTTCCTTTATAGAAACTCATCTCGATTATTACCAAATTGAATTCCACTCAATTCCAATTTAATATATTAAATTGGAAAACTTTACTTTGGAAAATATTATTAAATCTAAATAAAAAGATTTGTAAATTCCAAATCATCTCTTCATTGTTAATTGGGTTAAAGAACAAGTGTTATTTAAAACACCATTCACGATAAACCCAAAAATCCAATTTCATTTCAATTCCAATTAAATATTAATTAATTGGTACATTTCACTAAATCTTATTTAAAATATTCATTCTTTTCTCATCGGGGTTTAAGAACAATGTTAATAAAGACACCATTCACGACAAACCCAACATCCAATTTGATATTAAATATAAGGCTCTAAATAGAAATTATATAGGCATATATTCAATATCAAATTCTGAAATCAACAAATATCGTATTGCAAATAATGATATATATCTTCCAAATTCCTCCATAATATCCGTATAATCACGAAATTCAATATCAAAATTTCTGTAGATAATTTCCATTCCAAAATCCATTCCAATTTATTAGTTAAAAAATTCTAGTTATTTTAAACCCATTCACAAATCCATTTTATTATTTCTAAAAATAATTGGATTTTTATTCTAGTTTTTAACTAGTTCTTTTTGATAAAAATATATTTTTATTTTTTCAAAACTGGAATTTTTCATCCAAATTCTTTCCAAACCATTTATTATGATTTTAGATAATTTTCCCATATTTTTAATAATTTTAATACCACCATTTCGGTCGGTTTCCAATAACGGCCACCGAACTACATCCATAGCGACCTTTTCTGAATTTGATTTGGACATATCTTAAAATCCGACCGTTCAAATTTAAATCCGTTGGAAAGAAATTTTTGATACAAACGTAATGGTTCCGGTTTCTGGAGAATCCGACCGTCGGATCTCCCGTTACAACAATTTTAATTTAGTGGTCGAAATTCGCGAACGGTAGCTGCGCGGTGCATTCTATTCAGGCCATTATATATATATATATATATATATATATATATATATATATATATATACACACACACACACACACACACACACATATACATATCGTCGATTTCCATTTAAATTGTATTTTATGAATTCGTTTTAAAAACGATTTCGACTTCCATTTCGATTTTAAATCAAAACTGAACATTCCTTTATAAATTCGTTTTAAAAGATTTCAATTTCCCTTTAATTTTCAAATCAAAATTGAATATTCCATATCACTATAATATTAAAATGATAATATTTTTAAAATATCATATTTTGAATTCACTTTTTGATATTCATTATAAAATGAATAAAATCGGTAGAAAATCACGTTCATGTTAAAATGGTGTTTAACTACTTAACACTGCTTTACATTTCACTATTTTCGTGTCCATCCAAAATCGAACATCAAAATCACCTTTTGATTATTCACTGAATATTATTTTAAAATATTCATTTATTCTGTACTGGAATCAGACTCAATCAACTACCATATAATTTCAATTATATAGATTTCATACATCGCATGTGTACAACAATCATTAAAAATTCATACAACATCCAGAGTGCATTTTACAACTGTATAAGCATTAAAATAAATAAATAACGCTTATACGGTCTGTCAACCCATCGATTGACATACAGCTAAACAATTGGGATTAGTGTGTGTCAAATATCATCCTAATACCCGTGTGGGTTTCAACCAACAAATAATGTTTATTATTTATGCAGTTGGGCGATGTGTAAAATTTATCGTCCCAATCAATATCAGTTAAATGGGTGTACATAAACAAATCGTCCAATTTGTAAATGAATATTTATTTTATTTTCATTATAATTTTTATATACATTTTATATAAATAATTTTTTATACAACAATATCAATCAATGACAATCCCAATCACAATTCAAACAAACAATCAACTATGGTTTGTACAAAAAAATAGTGTCAGAAGCTACTAAGCCCCGTCTGCAACCTAGGATATAATAACTGTAAAATAATTTGAGCGAGAGAGAGTTCTCACTTTTGGTTTCCACTCCGTCATTCTGTATGGGTCGGTTTGGATTTAAATCTGCCCTAAATTCTAATTAGTTCCAAATTGGGCCCGGTTAGTCTCTTTGTGAAGCTCTCATCCCCACGATGCCAAAAGGAACCAGTTTCGCGCTATTTGGGCCACATACAAAAAAGTTACAGAATTTAACGCATTAATTACATTATAGAGATAATTAAAATCATTTAACGAAATAATTACACCCTAATTACCCCTCTCCATCATTCTCGTCGTTCCTATACACCGAACCCATCAGCTCGAAATGGAATCGCCCCGCCGTCGCCACCACGTCTAGCCGGAGTTCGATCCGACCCTGCCACGTCGCTGCCCTGAACGCCGTCTACAATCGCCAGAAATGCCTCAAAGTCCGGCACCCCCAGTCATCCCCAATTCCACTCGAAAGTTGAGCCCTTTGAGGGCCAATATCTCTCGCATCTCAGCATGATAATCGACTAGAGTGGTACGGATTGAGAGATCCTGAGAAGCACCCCAATTCACCCTTTATCAGTTTTGATTTTTACTAAGTGGATTGGACGAATTTCAAGCTTGAAATTTCAAGCAAATTCCGCCATTCTTTCAGCTAGGGCTTGCATGAGATTTTAGAATGAATGGATTTTTTACTGGCTGATAATATATATATTATATTTATTTTATTATTTTAATTCGAAAAATGTTGTTTTTACATCCCAACTCCAAATCAGACCCAATGACTGTCGCCCCTAGCCAAATACCCTCATTCCGGAAATAACGGGATATGTATCGTAAGCCAATTCGACCGTTTCAATCATTTTTTATCAAAATTAAAAAATAAATCAATATATATTGAATTTGAACGTACATTTTAATTTACTAGGGCCACATACTGACTCCAAATATCACAGAAAAATAAATCTAGCAATGTTTTGACAATACAGTCCTAACAAAACTAATTTCGTGGAATTTGAAGATCGTTTGAAAAATGGTCTATTTAACTAGTCAATTAAATTTAAACTGTACATTTAAAACACGTTTAAATTTACTACGCTCACATACTAATTCCAAAAATTATGAAATTTGAAACTTAACAATAATTTGACATTCCGGATCCAACAAAAGCAGTTTCATCGAAAATGGAGGTCATTTGCAAAATGGCTATTTTTAAGGGTCATATATTATATAAAATATGTATAATTATATATATATATATATATATAAATTCCATAGCGACTATTTTGAATTTTAATTTAGTCATAACTTTCAACTTATATTATGAAATCTCAATTTTTCACATTCGTTAGAAAGATATAATTAAACAGATTCTAACGTTTTCTGGTTTTACTGAAATCCGATTTATTTTGAATTTTGTATATTGATTCAAAATTAAAAATCTAATTCTCAAAGTACCACGCCATTTCAAACTCCTTTTATAATTAAAATAAATTTATACGTTCTAACTTCGATTTAAATAAATTTTTAGTCGTTATTATTTAAAATAAATCATTTTAAATCTTCAAAATCCATTAAAATCGCTAAAATAAAAATTTAAAATTGGTTCAGAAATTCAGGATTGTTACAAATATTATATTCAACGATTGTTGTGATTTCATCAATATACATTATTTATTAAGTAGTTGGTAGTGAATGGCCTAAAACCCGTCTTTTTATACGTTGATTTTACCGTTGGGCGAATTAATGCAATTGAAGTTATAAATTTTATTTTTATAACTAAAGAAAAGTTTTAAATTATATTTTATATTAGAATAGAAGTTTTATTAATAAATTAATATTTTAAAGTTATAAATAATTTGTTTTGACGTTTTAATAAGTTTTATGGGCAATGAAGTTATATTTAACCAAACAGTTAATGATTTGAAATAATTTTTGAGGAAACAAATAAGCGGTTTTTATAAATTAATGGAGTTATTTAAAAGATCAATGGAAATCAGTTAACAAATTAACTAATGTTTACTAGTTGACTAACTCAACTATTTTAATTGAAATTGATTATTATATTAAAATGATTTTTTTAATTAATCTAATATATTTTTATGAACAATCGTTAAACCTAATGAATGTTCTTAAAAGATTCAATCTTTTTGATTAACTATATATTTCTAGATAATTTTTTAGAAGTGATTTATTAATAAATTAGTTATTATTTAATAACCTTTTACAAGGAAGTAATTATCCTATTTTAAATTAATAATGAAGTTAACCACTTTTATTTTGGTTAATGATGAAGTTAATTATTATTATTTTAAATAAATAATAATTACAGTGATTTCTTCTTAAATGAAATTCATTTAAAAATGTAAACAGGTTTGTAATGAAATCAAGTTGGATTTGTAAAGGAGTCCAAAAACAGATTTTTAATTAAAATCCAAGTTTACAAGCGAAGTTTATAAAAGAGATTTTTAGTTAATGCGATAGTTAAAAACAAAATTCTTATTTAATATTCGAATTAAGTTAAAAGGTATCGAGATAAAAGGAGATTTCAAGAAGGGAAGGAATATGTTTAAGGGCTTTGTATAAACCTAAGTTTATTAATGAGGTCTTAAAAGATAAAGGCGATGATTTTAGTTTGACATTTACTTTAGTAAACATTGTGGTTAAAAGAAGGGATGAAACTGGAGATTTAAAATCCAAATTAAGTTTGTAATAAATTTTAAATGATTTTGGCAAAGAAATTTGGTAAATGGGTAATAATTATAATCCAAATTATAATTGAAATTGTATGAAAAGATTTTTAAGCGAAGGTAAGTTGTTTTAAATGAAGTTTGAAAGGGTTAGTAAATGGATTGTCGAGATAATAATCCGAGTTGAGTATTATGAGATGATAAAATAGATTAGCCTGAAGAGATATGGAAATAAATCCAAATAAAATTTGAAATGAGGTTTTAAATCAAGATAATGATTTTAAATATGAGCGTTCACTTAAGAATTGAATTAAATGAAACGTTATAGGATTTCAAAATGAAAAGGAAAGGATAGTTAATAGTTTTGTATAAATATTTGTAAGTAAATTCCCAAGTTAAAGATGATTAATCTAAAGAATTTGGTAATTGGATTTTAGAAATAAAATCCAAGTTAAAGCTTATAATAAGAATGCTTGAATGGGTTGAAACGAATGATTTGCCAGAGGATTTTTATAATAAAAATCCAAAGTTGTAAACATAGTTATGCTAAAACAAGTTTAAGGCTAAAAGTCATGTTTTGGTGAATATTTACTTAGTAAAATGATTTAAGTAAAGGGATTGTAATTGAAAGGAGATGTCAAATGTAAGAATGGTTTATAAAACCATATTTGCAATCAAATGGTAAATAGGATTTTTATGATGGTTTAATATTAGTTTTTGAGTTTCAAACTTGTTTGTATCTTAAGATAAGAGCATTGTCGATTAGGTCTGAGAGGTAAATAAAATACCCTAACTTGAACGACTTCAAGATTCTATAAGGATGGTATTAGTTTGTAATGGTAAGTTGGTGGAATTGTTTTATTATTGTCATAAGAGAAATAATATTGCAACTTTACAGCAAGATTTAAGAAAATAAAATAAAACTATTGAGTTTATAATAAACAATGTATTATATGACATTGTTTGGATTAGATATAAATGTGACCTTACGTATACCATTCGATTGAGTAAATGGCACTGTTTCTAAGTGATAGGAATGGAATGTTTTATAATATGCTTATTTAATGAAATAAATAAAGGGTTGATATTTTGGGAAAAATTGGAATAAGAACTATAATGGTTTGAAACGGAAATGAATGTTGGAAATTAAATTAATATTTCCGTAAGTAGTATTGTAAATTTGGGAAGTTTGAACTTAAAAGGTTTTTCAAGAGTTACATAGTAAACAATGTGATATACCACATTGTTAAACCCATATGAGATTAGTAATTGAATTTACACCACTTAGTTAAGTAAATAAAGTAATATTTCCAAATTAAAGGAAATACAAAAGGAGTTTTGAGAATATAAAATAATATTTCTGAGTTAAGGAGGTATAAGTGGGATTGGGAAATATAGTTATGTTTTCTTAGTAAAGAAATATAAAGAGAAGATTTTGGAATACATCTATTATGAAGGGTATAAGATATAGTTTTGTTTTGATTTTCGAGGAAAGGAAATAAGAAGTTACATCGGTTTTGGAATAGGATTGGATTTTGGGAAATATGATTATAAATCCGATAAATGAGATTGTGAACTTTAACTTAAATAGTTTTCCAAAAGATAAACGGAACCGTTTAGAGTATTATGAAAGCACGTCACTTGACGTTATTTTGGCTATATAACGTTGGTAGTTTAACATATATAAATTGGCTATAGCGATACTTTCCTAACAAAGGAAATGAATGAGGTTTTAATGAAATATGGTGATATAGGAAATGAAAAGGGAAATTTGGTAAATATCTTTATTTTAAATATATAAGTATTGATTAATGTTTTTAGATAACGAAAACATCAGAAGTTTTTAAGGATGAATATATGTCCTGGATTTCTAAGAATCGATGGGATGATTTTATGAATGGTTTAATTAAAAGGTACCTGAGCTTCCAATGTACTAATCAAGTTTTAGTTGATAGTTAAAACCCCGACTATCAATAAATATTGTTTGACCTTTTGGCGAGTTAGTTCGAAGAGACCGAGATAGGAACTAGACCCAAAACCACTTCAAACCAACTTGCATTTGAGACTAACTTGCAGGCTTATAAAGATAGAGTATTGAAAATCGTGGATCTTCATGAGCGGAAGAACTACTCGTCAAATTTCTCTGGCTAGCTCCTAGAGTTATTATTACTTTTGATTCTGTCGTGATTGAAAATTTTGGATTGCAGGGATTACTCGCTACTGATCCTCAAGGTGATTCGTATATAGGATGCGGTAGGCGGGTGCCTTCGGTTCATCCTGTTTCTGGAGGGCTTGTATGGACGAATGTTTGACAGAGTATTTATTGCAATTATTCTTTTCTTTCAAAGGATTTTCCAAAGTTAAAATAAGTTGTTGTGTCTTGAATTTATCATTGAAACTATTCCAGACTGACCCGGTTTGATTTTGCTTTGCTTCAAATGTACTTAGGTCATACCAAGTATATTATCAGGTTATGTATCGTTTGGAGCTTCGGAAGAGGTGCTGGAGTCGAAAAGTATATCCATATTGACTAGTAATAAAATATTCCGTTGTGTGTGTATTGTACTGAGATGAATGTATACTCTGATGGTAACTCATATATATATATATATATACACACACACATAGAGTTTCTTTTGTATAAAGCATTTTGATATATTATATTTTATTCTTTCCGCTGTGAGACTCTGACCTTCTTATTCTTCAATTCTATTATTTCTTTATTTCTTTCCTCACCCTATAACTTCTTTCTATTAACGATCTGGGTTTTCGATACTTGGGTTTTTGGCATGTAATACACGATTATGTATTATTGTCAAAAATTTCGAGCGTCGAATTATTTCGGGCCGTTATAGTTAATTAAAACAAAGAAGCAGTTTTAAGCTATTTAGCAACGCTTTTTGCTATGTTTTTTTCGTTAATATTGAAATTAAATTTTTTAACTTAACGATTCTTATCCAAATCTTCGGCAAACATTTTCAAATGATAATCGAAGAGTTTTAATGATAATTTGAAATACCTAACCAAGTTAAGAAATAGATAAACTTAACCATCTTTAGTACTTTTGTCCCACCTCTGAGATCTTGAATGATAAATGGGGTGCATAATTAAGATAAGGGATACACCAACCAGTGCGCCAAACTTACCTGGCCAACATTTATATATTTGGGCAAGGGGATCGAGTCGGAAGGGAAACCCGAATACTCTGGAATTATATTTTTAAGATTTATTGGTATTAAGTTGGAGATTTTGAATTATGAATTAATTAATTTTGGATGAAAATAATCTTCATATATTTGATATTAAATTCCATGGAGGGAACTCATACTATTCGAGGAATTTAGAAGGTGATTATACTGTTATTCCGCACATAGTGTTGGTTGAATATGGAAATTGATATTGGATATAAGTTGACATGATTGCTATGCAATGCTTATACTCAATATCAATTGGTTTGGATTTGTTATAACATCAGCTTTGAACCGTTAAGACTCGTTTAAAGTTATGTTTTGAAATTGTAATATTTATTTAAGAACTAAGAAATCTTTTTAAGATTTAATGAGGTGACATTTGAAATAATTTTCCTAAGTAAAGATGAGAAGAAATCTTCATTTAAAATTTGAATAACTTTTGTTTAAAAGAATATGATTTGTAATAGGAAAGTAATGGTTAAGGATTATGAAATCTTTTGATAAAGGTTAAATGATATTGAAGGGTTTTTTTAAGAAAAGTTAAGAACGAATCTTTGCTAAGGTTTAATAAATCTTTGTTTAAAGATAAGTTGAGAATGAATATATGGAATAAATTCCTAATGGAATAAGTGTTTTACTGAGTTGATGGAATGGTTTTGTTATGCAATCTAAGTGGAAAAGGACTTGGCAAATTATGCATTTCCATATGGTTTTAAAATGCAACCCATTATTCAAAAAGTCCAGGATTGTATCTGAGTCCGAAAACCATTTCGAATAATGATATGATGTAATAGAGAAAATAGAAATATTGAAGACTACGGTTACTGAAGATCGAGGATCTTCACATTGGAAGGATTGTTTGGTGCTTCTCGGAAGGCATCCCATTATGAGACTACTTATAGCAGTGGTCCTCACATATATGGAGAATCTTCAGATATGCAAGGGATTCTCTCCTTTATTGGTCGAGGAATAAAGCGCCTTCAATTTCGTTTAGTCCCAGATCAAACTTGTATGGATTGTAAGTCTGATATTGCATTTTATGGCCTATCAATTGATCTTTACTAAATATATATCTGTTTGGTGGCAGAGAAATATTCTCTTAGCTTAACACCCTTTTATGAGACGTACGAGCTCAGAGGTATATATTGGTAGACATAACTTATGTGTTATGAAATGACAATGTGGCATGCTAAGTGGAATGTGGTGCAGATGATCAAAGCATGGCTTGGTATAAGCATGGCTTGGTATAAGCGTAGCTTTTTGTAATGTAGGTTCAAGCCTCACACCTCTTAAATGACCAATATAGGATAAATGCGGCAAGGCTATGTGGGTCGCTCCCATCAGGGTATGATTATTTCCTTTTAGATAAAAATTTATACCATGGTCTGGTGCCCAGGTATTATACTTATGTGGAAATTTTAATTTATGTGGACAATTAGAAGAGTGTGCTCGGTAAAGGTCGTTTACGACTGGGGAATGACATATTAGGTGTTATCCAGAGAAGGGATATCCCAGTCTAATGTTGGTAGATAATCTTGAAGAATTGTGTACGTACTAGTACACACGGATCGTGTAATATGATGTATAACACATAAAAATACAATAGCTATGAAGGAAAATATAAAATGATATAAATATTAGCTAATCACGGATATACAACAGTAAATGTAGTAAAAAGAAAAATCACACCAGGGATTTTATATTGGTTCGGAGCACCGTACTACGTCCAGTCCGAGACTTCTATCTGGATTTTCACTAACAACCACCTCGCTTCACCCGGAGGAACAGGTTTACAACACCCAAGCAGACGTACGGGATTTCATGCCTCTAACAACACCGAGGACTTCAACACGTGCCTCTTACAACACAGAGGACTTTAGCTAAGACTAATACAATTGTTGTTGATAGAATGTGTTCTTGATAACACGAATTTGTCGCTTGTAGTACAACCTTCTTATAATTTTATCCTCAAATAGAATATTTGTGTATATGAAGATTTGGAAGTGGATATCATATTGAATCAAAAGAATATTAGATAGATTCTAGGATTCAAAATGATATATTATTGGATATGAGCAATTGAGCGCTTGAGAGTATAGAAATGAGATCAAGAAATTAGTGAAAGTAATCAAGTCAAAAATTGTTCGAAAATTAGTTGAAAGGAATGATGATCTCATGGTGTTTATATAGAAAATAAATAGCTATAAACCTTTATGAAGAGTAACAAACAATAGCCATGATTATTGGTGAAGAGAAGAGGATGCAACTCTGGATTGTAGGGAAGTGACTTTTAGAAAGGTTGTTTTCTGAAAGAAAACGGTCGACAGGTCAAAAAGAACCGGTAGATAGGGACTTGAATATATATATATATATATATATATATATATATATATATATATACGTTATACTCACATGTACACGTTTATTGTGCATTCTGGGTAGAAATGGTCGACAGGTCCAAATATGGGCGGTCGACCAGCTTTACCAAGTTTGCACAATCAATGTGTACATATGTATATATGTATATATATATATATATCGATAATTTGAGGTGTGAGATTATTTGAGGATAGATTTTAACATAAACAACACTATTAAACACAAAATAATCAACCTCTAAGGTAGAATACCATATGTATCCCTTTGTACCTCTTCAAACCAATAAATATCTTCTTTTTGTCGATCATGGCTTATTTCTTTGTTAGAAATCAAAACTCCATAAACTCTTGACTCAACATTCTCCCCCTTTTTGATTGATGACAACATAGTTCTGAATCTCCCCCTATATATGATCTCCCCCTGAGATTGTGCTAGTATATGAACATAAACTATATATTCCTGCATAATAATGTTAGTATCAATCTTTCCCCCTTTGTCATCGACAAAAAGGAGTAAATAAGTGAAGATATAAATGATACTAACAGAATAGTTAAGCAACATAAACAAGTAACATAGATCATGCTAAGACTCACAAAATAACGTTATACACAAACAAAAGTCTAGTACGAATAAAACATGGAACTATTAGATACAAGTGCCAAACCAAGTCTTAAAGCAAAAGTTGGACATAGATACGTAGCAAGAGAAAATAAGGAAGTGAAATAAGAAGATTCAGATTGCAATTCTGTCTCATTATCCTCCTCTTCCTCTTCAACAACTTGCGTTTTTACACGATCATGTCTATGGCCAGTTCCCGAGCTTGTAGCCTCCTCCAATGATGTCCAATCAAAAATAGGAGGAGCTGGATGTTTGCGGGGGTCTTGAGCTTGCATGGGTGATGATGCACCACATGACATTGCTTCCCATAATGTTCCGAAGAAAGACCTAATCTTGCTGAAGCATTTATCGATCTTTGTATCCATACGCTTAAGTCTTGCTTTCGAGTAGAAATTGGTTGCGAGCAATGCTGTCTAGCGATTCCTTTGTTGAAGAAGATGATCTTCCTCTGGTCGTGGCCGGGATGATCATTTTGAAGCACCTTGATGTCCTTGTTCTTGCCATTTCTCAAAAGGCATAATAGTGAAGTATGGATCGGGGAGTTTCATCCGTTTAATCATTGCCTTGTTAAAGTCTTTAGGCCTTGAAACTAGAGACTCGGGGGGTATGATATTACAGTCGAGCAGTAGGCACATGATATATTCATTATAAAACAAATGTGGCATACTACATTCATTTACTTGCAAAATTTCACCAAAAATCACACTAATCCAATTGATATGAATATCCCCGTATATTGCATATAATGCCTTGAAGTTTTCTTTATAAACGGCATCGAAATTACATAATCTTGGTAGTAGAGAATGCATGAGAGTGTGATGAATGATTCTTGCGGTAGGTCATAAAACTTTGGATTTTGTGCTATCCATATCGTCTTCAATGAATTCATGGCTAATACGATCACGGATATGGATATTGCAAAAGTTGCTTGAAATATTTTCACCACTAAAAGGAGAGCCAAGAATGCTTGCCATTCAATCACACGAAATAAACACTTCCTTGCCACAGACTACTGACCAAAGATATTGTGCTGGATTTTCGGGCTTGTACTTCTCCGAATTCAAGTTAGCGTATAATAATTTGATCATAATATGGTTTATTTCTACATTATTTTGATCAAAATCAATTTGGGATTCAATATTTGAATTCCTTGCTAAGTTAAGAACAAGATATTTGGAGAAATCTGGGAACTTAATGAATGAAACCGGATGAATCGTGAAGTCTTTCATATCATTCCATCTTTTAACAACAATCGGATCAACTAGCCACTTCTTGATTGAGAGGTCAATTGGTTGGGGTTCTGAAGTTGAAGCTTTCTTTGATTTCTTCTTTTGAGGAGCCATTTGATTGATATTGTTGAAATTTAAACAATTTTGAATTCTAGGGTTTTGGAGTTTTTGAAGAAGGAACGGTTGGTGTAAAAAGTGAAGAGGTGGAGAGAAGAAATGGTTGTATATGTGTGTTCTAAAAACAGAAAAAGCCGACACCGGTCGACCGTTTTTAGTCAGAAGCTAAAAAAGTCAACCGGTTGAAATCTGGCCAGTCGAGTGGTTGATATCTCGGATGTTTTTCCTAGTTTTAGCTCCATTTTTGATATTTAACGATCCATATGATGTAAAAAATTACTCAATATATATTAGTATTGAAGTGGTACAAGAGAATATAACCACGATATAAATCTAATATGAAGTTGATGGATTCTACTATATAAATCTAATGTCAAGTTGATGAATTGTGATCGGTAGAATCTTCTTTGACATCGTTAATACTTGGTTTCCATGGTGACCAATTCTCTTTTTCTCCTTCGTTCCTATTGTAGTCTATGTTCCATAAATTCGGGCTCCTAGAAGATGAAGACATGTTTGGCATAGGCTAGTGTACATCATGTTTATTTGAGCCACAAAAGAACATTGCCATTCTTTCTAGAAGAGATAGACGATCTGAGGTCAGCTTTTGCTCATAATATATCTGCCTTTGAATATCAATCTGATGTTTCTGATAATAGTGGATTTCACCGATCTTTTCTTTGATATGAGGTGAGCAAAATAACACTTTCTTTGACCGTTTTGAAGTTGGCTTAGTGTTGGGGGTACGATTGCTTGGGTGGTATCGTGATTTGTGTTCGGGAGTTTTTGGAGAGCAATGATCTCCTGTCTCAAAACTAGTGATGGAGACATGGGAATATTGAGCACATTTGTCGCATATGTGTGCCATTGATTATTTCAGAAAAACAGAAATAATGAAGGAATTAGGATCAGCTTAGGAGAGAAAAAATGAGAATTTATGCCAAGTTTATAAAGGATTTTCTACATATATATATATATGTATAACCTAGAGAATATATATATATTTGAGGTCAAGAATTTCTCGAAATACTCGGCCATAGGAATGATCAAAAGCTCATAATTAATTTACTCAAATTAACAATAGCTAATATATGTTTGAGTGAATATAATTCAGAAAAAAAATGAAAAGAACTACCTAATATGAGTGAAATAGAACATTAGTGATAAAACTAATTGTCGAGTTCTTTTCTGAAGATAAGACCAAGCTCTCTATGTAATTTTATAAAATTAGATTCAAGTAGAGGCTTAGTAAAAATGTCCTCTAGTTGATTTTCAGTTTGGACATACTCAAGACTTATATTTCCCTTTTTGATATTGTCTTAGAAAATGATGACGAATATCAATATGTTTGGTTCGAGAGTGGTTCACAGGATTTTTAGATAAATTTATAGCACTGGTGTTATCACAGTATATAATAGAATTTTATAAATGAATATCAAAATCTTGAAGTGTTTGTTGCATATATATTACTTGAGTACAATCAAGAGCCACCGATATATATTCAGCTTCATACGTTGATAGTGAAACACAATTCTGTTTCTTACTAAATTAAGAGACAAGTGATTTTCCAATAAAATGGCCCGTACCACTTGCACTCTTTCTATCTGTTCGAGAGCCTCCGAAATTAGCATCACTGTACGATACTAATTCGATTGGACATTCTTTTGGGTAGAAAAGACCGAAATCTTTGGTATTATTAAGATAACGAATTATACGTTTCACTGCTCGTAGGTGTGATTCCTTTGGATCTGCTTGAAATCGTGCACATAGACAAACACTCATCGTTATATCGGGACGACTAGCTGTGAGATAAAGAAGAGAACCAATCATGCTTCAATATAGTTTCTAGTCTACACTCTTACCATTTTCATCTTTTTCAAGATATGTGGTTGTACTCATGGGAGTGGGTTTACCAGACGTGTTTTCTAATCCAAAGCATTTGATAAGTTTTCCGCAGTATTTTTCTTGATTGATAGAAATACCATTTGGAATTTGTTTGATTTGAAGTCCGAGAAAATATGATAGTTCTCCCATATGAGACATTTCAAATTCTTTGGTCATAATATTGCAAACTCTTTGCAGAGTTTATCGTTTGTTGAACCAAAGATAGTGTCGTCTACATATATCTGGATAAGTAGAATATCTTTTCGAGAATGTTTGATAAACAAAGTTTGACTGACTTTGCCTATTCGAAATTCTGAATTAATAAGATAGCTACGTAGCCGTTCATAACAAGCACGGGGTGCCTGTTTTAGACTATACAGAGCTTAAGTTTGTACACATAGTCAGAATATTTTTCATGTACGAACAAAGGGGTTGTTCGACATATACATTCTCTTTGATAAATCCATTGAGGATTGCACTCTTAACATCCATATGATATAGTTTGTAATTGTAGTGACAAGCAAAAGATAATAATATTCTAATAGCTTCTAGTCGAGCAACTGGCACAAATGTTTCTTTGTAATCGATACCTTCTTCTTGATTATTTCCTTGTGCTACTAACCTAGCTTTATTTCTGGTGATATTACCTTGTTCATCAGCCTTATTTTATAAACCCATTTAGTACCAATAACTGATTTATCAGTTGGTCTTGGAACAAGTTCCCAGACCTCATTGGGCTCGAACTGATTTAGTTCTTCCTGCATGGCAATGATCCAGTAATCATCGGTAGCAGCCTCTTTTGGATTCTTAGGTTCGATATTTGAAAGAAACGCGACATGACCCATTTGATGGAGTTGACATCTTGTTTTCACTTGTGAAGTTACTTCTCCAATTATATTTTGAGCCGGATGGTCTCTTAATATTCTTGGTTGAGATCGTAATTCACATGTTTGAGGAATACTTTCAATAACTATTTCAGAGTCATAATCAATATTTGTGATGATTGGATTGTCAGTGACTATAGTTTCGTCATCATCTGATGTATTATGAGGGTGCTTATAGAATTCATCAAATGAGACATGAAGTGATTCTTCAATAGTTTTGGTTCGTTTATTAAATACACGATAGGCCTTGCTCCGTTCCGAATAACTGACAAATATACCTTCATCGGCCTTTGGATCGAATTTGCCGAACTAGTCTTTCGTATTTAAGATAAAGCACTTAGAACCAAAGACTTTGACGTATGAGATATTAGGCTTTCTTTTGTTAAATAATCCATAAAGCGTATTCTTGGTGAGAGGTCGAATGGACACACAATTCAAAACATAACATCCAGTTGCAACAGCTTCTACCCAGAAATGTTTTGGTAAAGCGGTTCCATTCAATAACGTTCTTGCATATTCTTGTAAGGTTCGGTTTTTCTGTTCTACAACTCCGTTTTTTTGTGGAGTTCTGGAAAACAAAAAATTATGATATATACCTTTCTTTGTACAAAAATGTTCGAACTCGTTATTTTCGAACTCTCCGCCATGATCACTTCTTATATTTTTAACCTTAAGCCCTTTCGATTTCTGAATTATTTTGACGAAAGATTTGAATTGTTCGAAAGTGTTACTCTTGTTTTTCAGGAAAATAGTCCAGGTGTAACGAGAGTAATCATCAACAATTGCAAACACATATCGACTATGGTTTATTGACTGTACCTGAGTTGGTCCGAATAAATCCATATCTAGTAACTTAAGTGGTTGTAACATTGATATGACTTTCTTGGATTTAAAAGATGATTTAGTCAATTTTCCTAATTGACATGAGTCATAAATGTTGCCAACCTTAAAGCTCAGTTTGGGTAAACCTCTGAATAGATCGGTTTTGGCCATCTTGTTGATAGTTCTGAATTTTATATGACAGAAGCGTTTATGCCATAGTCGTGGATCATTATCATTAGCCATAAGACACATATCTGAATTATGATTTATATTCATATTCAGAATATATATGTTTCTGTCTCTATAACCTTTGAAAACTAAATTATGATCTCTATCTAAAATACTACATTTATTATCTGAAAGGGAAATTGTAAATCCCTTATCGCATAACTGACTAATGCTAAGTAAATTATGTTTCAGATTCCTTACTAGCATGACGTTGGTAATAAGAGGTAAGTTAGATGTACCGCAATTGCTCACATCGCCTTTGCCAATGATATAGCCTTTCAAATTATCTTCAAAAGTGATGGAGCCACCATCTGAGTATGTAATATTTGTCAATAAGCTCTTGTCTCCAGTCATGTGCTTCGAGCAACCACTGTCCAATATCCACTTTCCTCTTTTCTTAAATGGGACCTGCAAAGATGAAGATTAAGTCCATGGTACCCACTTTTTCATAGGATCCTAAGTGTTAGGTCTTAAGAGTCCAAACCCATACGGGTCCGGTATCCCTTTTATATAAATAATTAGAATTAAGATGCATAGTATTCATGAAATTCCAAATATATTTGTTCCTAATCAAATTGTTATTTGTTTTAGGAACCCATATCTTAATAGTCTTGACATTTTTCTTTCGAAATTTCACAACTGGTTTTGGCTTGGAATATAATAAACTAGGATTTTTCTTAGCTTCATTTTTTTGTACTACCTTTCTTTTATAACCGATATGTTTCTTGGTTTCTTGTTTCTTATATTCCAAACTTTGTTTATTTGAAGCAGGTTGTGAACTCTCAATTATTTTTGTCAAATTTTCTTGACCTTTGTTGAAGTTAGAAACATTTTGAGTAATATTATCTAACTTATTTTGTAAACTAACTTTTTCTAGGTCTAGAATTTTGACCTTTGCCTTAAGCTCATGATTTTCGGTAGTAATAACATCGTTTTTCTCTTTTTGAGTTTTAATTTCTTGACTCAAAAGTGATCATTGAGAGTCAATATTAGATGATGATTCTTGAAGTTTTTCAATTTCTTCTTCTAACATTTTCTTCTCGTCTTTCAACATATCTTGTTCAAACTCTTCTCTACTCAAATCATCTTTGGCTTCTTTGTATTGTCGTTTCATGTCTATATATTTAACTATCAATTTATCATTAATATCAAGTACTTCATCAAATGTAGGAATTTGTACCTCATCTTTTGCTGCCATGAAACAAAAATTTGCTTATTCATTTTCTGTATCACTTTCACTTTCCGTTGAAGACGAGTCTGGATCATCCCATGTTACTGAGAATGCTCATTTTTTAGATTTGTCCCTGTTGTATTTGAATTTGTCATTTTCTGACTTCTTCTTTTGCTCTGGACAATCCTTGTGCATGTGCCCCTTTTTGTGGCAGTTGAAATATTTTATAGTGGATGATGATGGTTTAATTGATCCAGTTTTCTTTTTGTTATAACGACTGGCTTTTCGTTGTTTCAGGAATTTTTTGAAACCTTTTGCAATGAATGCCAAATCTTCTTCTTCAGATTCTGGTTCATCTTCATCTTTTTCAGCATGGAATGCCACAATTTTCTCTTCTTCTTTTTGTTCCTTTCTAGCCTACAAATTAGCTTCATAGGACATTAGATTACCTATCAATTCATCTGGCTTCACGACGGAAAGGTCATTAGCTTCTTCAGTTGCTAATACTTTTCCTTCCCATTCAGTTGCTAATACTTTTCCTTCCCATTCACTAGTCATTAGCTTCTTCAGTTGCTAATACTTTTTGTCCTAATCCGATAAGAGCATGATGAATAGTTTGAAACCATGAATACATATCGTTGATTGTCTCATTTGGCATCATCTTGAAATTTTGAAACTGACTATTCAGCATGGCTATTTCAGCTTGTTTTACCTTATTAGTACCTTCATGAGTGGTTTTCAGCGTTTGACAAATTTGACATGCGGTGATACAGATACTAACACAGTTATATTCGTTTTGATCTAATGCATAAAACAACATGTTTATTGCTTCTACATTTGTAGCTGCTGTAGTTTTCTCAACCGGTGTCCATTTTGAATAGTTAGTTGTTGGATTCACTATTTCTTTTTGTGTAGCATTCTAGGCATCATAGCTATTTGACTGCATGAAGAATGACATACGTGTTGCCCAATAGCTATAATTAAGACCACTGAAGAATGGAGGTCTTTGTGTCGATTGACCTTCCGTGTAAGTGGTGTTTTGCGTGATAGTGCTGGTGCTTGCGTTATTTGCCATATTACTGGAATATATCAAATAGTTGTGTTATGGTTATATGATGACCATGCTCTGATACCAAATGAAGAACTGCGTACATACTAGTACACATGGATCGTGTAATATGGTGTATAACACACAAATAAACAATAGCTACGAAGGCAAATATAAAGTGATATAAATATTAGCTAATCACAGATATGCAACAGTAAATGCAGTAAAAAGAAAAATTACACCACGGATTTAATACTGGTTCGGAGCACCGTCCTACGTCCAGTCCCGGACTTCTATCTGAATTTTCACTAACAACCACCTCACTTCACCCGGAGGAACAGGTTTACAACACCCGAGCAGACGAACGGGATTCACGCCTTTAACAACACTGAGGACCTCAACACGTGCCTCTTACAACACAGAGGACTTCAACTAAGACTAATACAGTTGTTGTTGATAGAATGTGTTCTTGATAACACGAATTTGTCACTTGTAGTACAACCATCCTATAATCTTATCCTCAAATAGAATATTTGTGTATATGAAGATTTGGAAGTGGATATCATATTGAATCAAAAGAATATTAGATAGATACTAGGATTCAAAACGATATATTATTGGATATGAGCAATTGAGCGTTTGAGAGTACAGAAATGAGATCAAGAAATTAGAGATAGTAATCAAGTCAAAAATTGTTCAAAAATTAGTTGAAAGGAACGATGATCTCATAGTGTTTATATAGAGAATAAATAGTTGTAACCCTTTGTGAAGAGTAATAAATAATAGCCATGATTATTGGTGAAGAGAAGAGGATGCAACTCTTGATTGAAGGGAAGTGACTTTTCGAAAGGTTGTTCTCTGAAAGAAAATGGTTGACTTGTGAAAAAGAACAGGTAGACAGGAATTTGAATATATATATGTTATATTAATATATGCACGTTTATTGTGCATTCTGTGTAGAAACGGTGACCGGTCCAAATATGGGCGATCGACCGGTTTTACCCAATTTGCACAATCAATGTGTACATATGTATATATGCATATATATATATATATCGATAATTTGAGGTATGACATTATTTGAGGATAGATTTTAACGTAAACAACACTTCTAAACACCAAATAATCAACCTCTAATGTAGAATACCATATGTAGCTCTTTGTACCTCTTCAAACCAATAAATATCTTCTTTTTGTCAATCACGGCTTATTTCTTTATCAGAAATCAAAACTCCATGAACTCTTGACTCAACAAATCTATGGGTGTTCGGATTCTCGGGCATCCCTCTGGAGGTGTTCCCATCGTACATAAGGAAGATCCTTTGCCTTGGTCAATGTTGCAAACTCATTCTACAATACGAGCCCGTACAGTTTTTGTTGTATAACCTACCAGAAAATGGTAGCAATAGTATGGAATTAAATCGATGTAATAATTTCATTCTAATATAAACACGTTTATTTGCAAAACCTTTTTAACGCCATGCACTAATAATAATATCAAATGATTTTCTTGTATTGTAATTCCCCACATTTTTAAACGAGATCCATATTAGGATTTTATTAAGAAATATGAAGAGTATAGGTATAAAATAACATCATAGAGGCTAAAATCCACAACAGCATAAATACACACAACGAAATTTAAAATTTTCACTTAAATAAAATAAGTAGTGTCACTACATCATAAGTCATAAAAACCGTAGTTGTCTCATAACAACAACAAATAAGAGTACCGAAATAAAATATAACCCCCTCATTATCAATTATAGAAAGTAAATAGAACATGGAAAGGTGCATGTAAGCACAAAGAACAAGACATATGATAATATCCAAAGGACCGAGTTGGGTCAAAACTCTCTCACGCATTTGATCCTCCACCATGAGAACCTAGGAGGGTGGGAAGGAAGGAAAAATAGGAAAACAAAACTAGTCAGACATAAAGCCTGGTGAGTTCAATAATTACTAGCATGAGTGATAAAAGAGGAAATCTAGACTCGATAATAAATTGAAGCTCAACATAGTAATTAAGAACAAGAATATACTTTTACAAGATAGTCGATTGTCAAATCATTTGATTTTTGCATCAATTTCTATGTTTCATAAATTAGGATATAACCCAATTCTACCTATCGATCGGCTCTTAAAACATGGTTGTGATGACCTATACTGACTATAGCTCTGGGTTTATCAGACCTGACCCATCATCTCTAAGGACATAGTGAATATCATTTGCATCACAATGTCTTATCTTCCCTAATCACTACGATCCACGTTCACCGCCCCATTGGAATGCACCCGTACCCACCACAATTCAACCACTTACTACCCAGTACAATAAGCATGCCTTCGCCTCCTCTTGGAACCTTAATGTAGTGTGATAACAAGAAATACCGACTGATGTAGATCCCCAACCAAAAATATGTTATTCAACATAAGTCACCCCTAAACTTTGTCCCCGATTTTATTTACTAGCGCCAAGGCCACCATAGAATTATTGTTGACCGCCTAGCTACCCTAGAACCCCACAGTATTGCTAACAAATGCCAAGATCACTAAAAATAATTATTTTGTTAGTTTGTTATTTTTCCTAATCAATCTACTCTCACTGTCAAAACAAACCAATTATATGAACCTTTTATTTTCCTTAATCAGCCGTCGTCGCCGGAACGGACTCCAACCACACCTACTTATTAATTTGTTTAATTAAACTTAATGCCAATCTTAAGTTTATTAATAAGGCTACTTTCCTTTATGTAACTTTTCTATCATTTCATAGATTGCATGCAAACTTTAATTTACAAGATGCCTATAAACATTTCTTTTGTTTAATTTAATTATACAACCCAGTCCTCGTCATTTATATCTATCCAATTGTCATTTATTCAGTTATCAAAGTTACGGTTCAATTTTCCGTCTATTGTACAATCCCAGTTAAGCCCAAATCATTCTTTTTATACATATTTCTTATTATTCTCCAATGGCACTATTATTGTCAAATTCCATGTTTGAACCCAATTTGCACATAACAAAAAGGAATAAAAGATTTGGGCTCAAGAAGGCCTATACTCAACGTCAATAATAAAAGGAAAATGGCCTAGGCTCTCGCATGGCCTAGGCTCAGATAAACAAGAGTAAATATGAAATAAAATAGAGCTGATACAGAATTGAAATAAAGTTACACATGAAGAGCAAGGGGTATAGAAAACCGAATAAAACTACAGTAACAATTTTACTAAACATAAAAAGAAGGAAGATAGAAGCAAATTCAGATTTTCATAGATTACAGATGGAAAAGAGAATAGAAATTAGAAGGAATCTACAAGTTATTATACTGTCAAGAAGAAACCTCAATTTGTACTGAATCTTGCAATTACTGAAATGTACTCACAAATTCTAAGCAATATAAATCAATCCCCGATAGACAGTCTCTATCTATGAATATTCTCCAAAAATATATGCAGAATCAAGCCTCGATACCCTATTAGAATTTTATTTAAGAACAGGGTTATTTGAGAGGGAGGTAGGGAATGGAGTAGTGAGGTTTACGTTAGGTTTCGAAGGCTATATATAATAGAGCTAAGGTGTTTAGATGCTTTAGATTTTAGTTTTAAATTATTGACCATTAGATCTAGGAATACTCTAGAAGATCGCACCCCAAACGGACCAGATAATTAATGTGCGCATCAATGTTGTGCGCGCCACATGTAATGAGCCGAAAATCTCTGCCTTTCGAATCAACCGTAAGCCACACAGGTCCAATCCAAAATCACAAAAATCCTCGAATCCTTATGGGATACAACACATCAGAACAAAATGCAAAAGAATATCTCATTGTTATTACAACAATTTTACATCAGAGTACAAGAATATATCTGAGTACATAAATTACAAAGATTAACAAATTACAATACATAGCGGAAACATAAACACATTCAGCGGAAGACTAAGAAGTAATCTAGAGTATAGCTCTAGCCACAATCCATGATCCTTTTTTAAAAAGGCTGCAAGTATTATTTGTAAACCTTAACTACCAGCTGCTTGTGTGGAAAATATTAGCACCCAAAGTTTAGGTGGGAAACAATGAACTCCGAGTCAGTCATAGGACTGGTGTGAGAGCCAAAACAGTTATTCACTTTATTCTAAAATTGGGTATAACACGGGACCAGGCCGTATGAAACAAAACGGGTTTCCTCCACATGAATACCAGTCATAAAAACTCGCAATGCTTTTTGAAAAAAACGAAAAGACTCAAGGCCATCACACAATGCAAGTGCAAACTAGAGGATAGAGTTTTACCTTATAATAGCCAAACATGCTTGATACGCGAAATTTATCTTTTACTATCACTAGTGCATAGTGTGGAAATCAATTTCGAAAATAAATGTATCAATCTTAGATGGCATAGTACCCCAACCTATTATATCTCTTTACAGGTTTACAACTGAAAACGCAAGATTCATATTAGAAGTTAGATTTCCATCAATGACCAAGGCAAATGATCTTCCTTATCCAATTCAGAACACTCTTGCATATGTCCCAAGACTCAGGCGCTCGTGAGCTCTAGATTAGCAGAGCCGGCCAGCATTGTACACTGCTAGTTGGAATCTTACCTGAACACAACGTTCCCTGGTTATTGTTGACTGTTACATTAATCGTTGATTGACCATCATCTGAGGCGCCTCAATCCATCATCCATATAAGTAAGTTGTCTGGGCTCAATACCATGGCATCACTCTTTGCTAGAAGGAAACGTTAGTCCTCTCTGCTGTCTTTCATCTTGTTTTAGGCCATTCATGGGCTGTGACGCTTGTCGAAGTCTCGTTTCAACATAGAGCTATGCTATATCAGCCATGCTTTGATCATTATCCACAAAGCTCTACTTTTCAATAGAAGTTTTGATCAATCAACAACTTAGCATGTCACATTGTCAATTCACATATATGATTAATTTCTATTAATAACATAACCTTTGAGTTCATATGTCTAATAGAAGGGTGTTAAGCTAAGAGAATAAGTTCTCCGCCGCCATAGATATATCAATAATAGAAAAAAATGGTTATGTTGTGAAATACAACGTCATGCACACACTCATTTACAAGTTTGTTTTGGGTCTGAACGAAACCGAAGGCAAACCTTATTCCTTGTCTCCTAAGGGAGATAGGCCCTTTCATATCCGGTCAATCTCCAAGTATGTCTGGACGACCGCAACTTATAACCTCATCTTGGATAGACATCCCAATCGAGACATCAACAATAATCCAAACGATGCGAAGAACTCCGATCTTTGACCATCGTCTTCAGTATCTTCAATACTTGTTGTATTAATTATTCAGAATGGGTTAAAACCCGGTCTTTCCGAATAACTATCGCATCATTAAAATCAAGTGATATATAAACATATCATAAATATCATTCCATTTCGGGATACCAAATCGTTCTTTACATTAGGAATTACTCCCTTAAATCTTATCAAAGATTTACATCGTTTAAACTTCTTGTTGAAAGCTTTCCTTGGAAATCACTCTAAAAGATTATACAATCTCTTTTCACAAAATTACTTAAATTAAGGTTTATAATCCTTATCGAGAGTATTGAGCCTTACAAAAAGTAATCTCTCATATCGTTATCCCACTCCCAACCTATTCATCCCATGAGGCAAAACAAGTGATACTCCATATCTAACACCCCTCTTGTTCTGGTAAGTTTAATTACCTTCTTTCATTTCAAATCTTTGTTAAAAGATTTATTAGAACTCTAATATAGTTTTAATCTCTAGAAATCATTATTTAATGATTACTTAACCCTAAAAACAAATTCTGTCTTTAACTGGGTTCAAGAATAGATGTCATTCAAAAACATCATTCATGACAAACCCAAAATCCAATTTGATTTCAAATACAAGGCTTTGAATAGAAATTATATCGACTTATATTCAGTATCAAATTCTGAAATCGACAGATACCATATAGGGAATAACACTACCAATATCTTCCAAATTCGTCAAAAATATACATATAATTACGGAATCCGGTATCTAAATATTTGAAGATTATTTCCATTCAAATCTAATTCATATATTGGAAAAATTTTGGTTATATTTAAACCCTTTCATCAAATATTTTATTTTAAATATTGGTTCCTTTGTCTGTAGAAAAATTTGTCTGTTCTTAGTCAAATACCTGATGTCCTTTCGGTTTTTCCCACCCTCTAGCCTAACGGAAAAGTTTCCAGTTAGATCTCACAGGTGGTACAAAATTGTACTCTTAGGAATCACCGCATATTGCTTTTTGTTATTTACTTTAGTTGTTGAACAACTCATTCAGATAAATATATTTTAGCTTTCCAAAACTTAGGATATTCAATCCTAAACCTTTTCAAACCATTTATTATGATTTATTATCATTTATTCCTATTTTTAATAATAAAAAATAGATCATTTCAATCATGTCCCATTTCGGGTCTTAAACTGCACTAGCGCTCCTTTAATTCAAATTTGAATCGAACTTCTTTCAAAATATAACCATTGGACTTTAACATTCTTATATTTATTTGAAAGCTCTCTTCATTTCGATCCCAACAATTTTCTTTTTGGGAGAATCCAACAGTCGGATCTCCCGGTATGCCGATTAAAGTTAATGGTCGAACTTCGCGAACTATTGTTGCGTGAAAAGTCATATTCAGACAAAATTTGGTTTATAATTAAAATCAAAGCAAAACATTTCCAAAATAATTTATTAATTATATAAAACATATATAATTATTTTTGGAAACAACATTTCAATTATTTCACTTTAAAATCAAATATTCCAATACTAAATCATTAAAATATTTTTCAAAGATTATTATTTTATGTCCTAATTTGTAATAAAAATAAATAAGTTACTTTTGTAAAGAAAATCCTTTCAACACTTACCCTAGATAACCTAAATGAACTTTACTTTCATTCGTTACTATTCATTTTAAATTTAAAACTTGAACAAACCATAACTTTATGGAAATAGATTCTAATCAATTCATTTCTGTTATGAATATTCATCGTAATTTTATCAACTTTGTGTCCAATTAAAATCTTACATCAAATTCAAACTTATATTTTTCACTGAATATTTTATTAAAAAAATATTCAAATTAATTCTGAATTGGAATGAGATTTAACCATATAATTCCATTTATATGGATTTCACACATCATTAGCATCCAATAATAGTTGTGAACAACTATTAACATCCAATAATCACATACTGGCATTACTGACTAAGTGTTAAGGTCATTAACACTTAACCTCAAATCAAACCATTATTAAATAAGGTATTAAACCTTATTAACAATTAATTATCGTATTTGACAAAACCATTTCACGTCAACATGCATCAAATTCAATTAATCATTCACAATCAATATTAACCAATTAATGAGATCACATTCATTTCATAGTATATGTCCACCGATTTCTGTTGACTTAAACAAGTGATCACTAGTGAATCATTTTAACTTGTTAATGGGTGATTAACTTTACAACAACTACCATTGTCATTTTAAGATGTTATTAGCTTGATAATTAATCAATTCCAATATCTAAACCACATCACTTATAATCACCAACTCAATTACATAATAATCAATCGCCAATAGTATAATTCTCTATTTAACTGAACTAGTCAAATAATAATGGTAAGAGCTCTCACTAAAGCCATCCAAACACCGTGAAACTTCTTAGGTAGGATTTGTTAGCCTTCTCGAACCCAAAGCTTGCTACTCTCACCCTAAATTCACTAATTACTAAACATATATATACGGCTAAAAAGTGGTGGTGGGGTCCACGGTTAAGGGAAGTGGGGTTCACATGCTGGTGACGCTGAAGTGGGGTCGGAGGTGGGCTGGGCATATGGATGGTGGGTCCCAGGGAGGAGCTATGGTGATGGAGTTTTTGGAAAAGAGGAAAAAGATGATCTTTTTAGGGATTAAAAGGAAAATAGAGGGGTTTTGGTGGACAAGGAGCTCACAGCTTTGAGGATGGGGCTGTAGGTAGTTGCGCAGGGGTTAGGGGAGGCGTGGGGGCTAGTGTTGGTGGTGGTGAAAGAGGTGGCGTGGCCTAGGAAGGAGTATATGAAAATGGAGGTTAAGGAGCTTAAGAGAGAAAATAAGAAAAATAAATATAAATCAAAATGTCACATCATGGAAAAGAGAGAAAGGAGAAGAAATGGACAAGCGGAGGTGAAGGACATTGAGTTGTCTAATGTTTATGGGAGGAGGGAATGTGTGTATGGAAGAGATAAGTATGAAATTTAAGTAAATAGTTTTTTAAGGGTTATCTTAGGAGGGTGATAACTTCCTATGTAATTTATTTGAACCCTATAAAACCATTAACACATGTTAATATGTCTATTAAGTTGTCGTTCACCATTTTATCACTATTTTTCAATTGCTCCGTATTACCCAAAACTGCTTATTTTCAAGTCGAATTTCAAATAGAATGATTATTATACGTTTTCAGTTCGTATGATCATACTGTAAGTCCAATCAATACGAAACTAAAAACCCTACCATATTTCACTAATACAGTTCCAATAAAGTTGGTCAACTATTTCTAGCTTCTACTAATATTTAACTAGTTTTTCATACGCGTTTATATTATGTATGCTTACATATTTAATTTCGATTGACTTGAAATTTGAAACCTTACCATATTTTGACATTACAGATCCAATAAAAGTGGTCTCGTCCGATTCTAAGACTCTAAAAAATGGTCCATTTTCTGGTTATCAAAATAACATTGAATTATTGATTTTCAAAATTTTCACTTTTAAATTGATTTTAAAAGTTTGTTGACCTTGTTTTAATCAAAATAAAATATAAAACCAAGTCTAGAATTTATTTTTCGTTATTATCAAGTCGAAATTCAGTATTTACCATTTTAAAATTCACTAAAATCAATTAAAACTCATATTTTAAATTGATTAAAAATACGTATCGATACTTTCTCCCCCACTTATAAACTTTTCGTCCTCGAAAAGGAAGACAAAACTGAAGGTTGTTTTACTTAACCAACTCAACCTTTGTTCAACTTTAGTCCTTACTTTTCAGTTCTGAAGAATCTCCCAATTTCTCGAAATTTGGCTAATACTTTAAATTTTTTTAAAATTTTCGCTATAACACCCTTTGTACTGGTCAATATGTACAACTACAACTTTCCATTGTGGGCCCTTATGAATCAAAAGAAAATCCCAAAAGCCAAGAGGCTTTCCAGTCAGCTTACAAAATTATAAAACCTAATCAATACAGTGAACATGTACCTTGGTGTCGGGCATGCAATTTTATTCCTCTTCTCACCTTATATACACAGGCCTATTCAATATATATATATATATATATATATATATATATATATATATATATATATATATTTCCCATCCCAACTAATTTCTAAATCAATTCAACATTGAATTAGACTTGGTTCAATTTAACTTCTATTCTCATATTGGTTTTATCCTTCCAATATTCTTATTAGTTAAGCTAATTATCACACATCACGACCAGTAATCAATTGGTTGATTAACTTTCTAAATTTATATGTTGTCAAAACACGTATCTTCTATATACTCAAAGTATATTTTCAAAGTCAAATTACAAACATTAACCTCTAACTAGGTACTTGGTCCTCACATCAATCAATTGGAATTATATAGACATCCCACTTTCGAAAATCGAAAATAAATACTGATGATGTTTGAACTATCGCCAGAATCATCCCCGAGCGGCTAGAATGTGATTATATATCTATCCAGTATATTTGAGACTTCAGATATACGTCTGTATCCAAAGTCTTCTTATACTTGATAGACCAAACTCAACATCAAATAAATTACTCAATTCTTATTATAAGATATAATTTTTCAATACTAAATTCATTTTTTATAAATTCATCAACTCGTTTTCTTTTTTATATATATAATACTCTTAAAACTCATTCTAGGGTATTACTAACCCTATCTTTAATGAGTTATTCTTATAGGTTATTACTAATCCTATCCCTGATGAATTCTTTCATCTTATTCTAACATGTCGTACCCCTAAGCGTTGTAAACCAAAGCTCTGATACCAGTTGTAAAGACCCGAAAATCCCGCCTTTCGAATTGACCGTAAGCCACACAGGTTCGATCCAAAATTGCAGAAATCCTCGAACCGCAATGGGATACAACACATCAAAACAAAACACAAAAGAATATCTCATTTTTATTACAACAATTTTACATTAGAGTACAAGAATATATCAAAGTACATAAATTATAGAGATTAACAAATTACAAAACACAACGGAAACATAAACACATTCAGCGGAAGATTACGAGTAATCCAGCGTAGAGCTCCAGTCATAATCCACAATCATGCTTTAAAAAGACCCCAAGACGTATCTGCAAAACCTTAACTACTAGTTTCCCGTATGGAAATTATGGGAACCCAGAGTTTAGGTGGGAAACAATAAACTCTGAGTCAGTCATGAGACTGGTGTGAGAACCAGAACAATAATTTACTTTATTTTAAAGTTGGGTATATCACGGGACCACGCCATAAAACACAGAACGGTTTTTCTCCACATAAATACATGTCATAAATTATAGAGTTTTACCTTATTATAGCCAAATATGCTTGATATGCAAAATTTCTCTTTTATTATCACTAGTGCACAGTATGGAAATCAATTTATAAAATAAATGTATCAATCTTAGATGGCATAATACCCCATCCTATTATGTCACTATATAAGTTTACAACTGAAAACGCAAGGTTCATATTGGAGGTTGGATTTCCATCAATGACCAAGGCAAAGGATCTTCCTTATCCGACACTCATGCATAGTCCTAGGACTCAGGCACTCGTGACGCCTAGATCGGCAGAGCCGGCCAGAACTATGTATGGTTGGTTGGAATCTTACCTAAACATAACGTTCCCCTATCGTCATTGACCGTCACACTGGTTGTCGATTGACAATCATCCGAGGCTCCTCAATTCATCTTCCATATAAGTAAATTGCCTGGACTCCATACCATGGCATCACTCTTTGCTAGAAGGAAACATTAGTCCTCTCTGCTATCTTTCATCCTATTTTAGGCCATTCACGGGCTGTGAGGCTTGTGGAAGTCTCATTTTAACAAAAACTACGCTATACCAGCCATGCTTTGATCATCATCCACAAAGCTCTTCTTTTCAACAAAAGCATTGATCAATCAGAAACTTAGCATGCCACATTGTCAATTCACGCATATGATCAGTTTTTATTAATAATATAACCTTTAAGTTCATATGTCTCAAAGAAGAGTGTTAAGCTAAGATAATAAATTCTACGTGTAACGACCCGCATTTTACGCATCGAAGGATCGTAGAATATTTATTTCTTTCATATGTGAAGTTATATGGTCATGTAACTTTGGGAGATGACTATTGGGGTCATTTCCCATGTTCATGATTTTTACAGATTTTTTAATGACCGTTTTGACCCTAGCTGATCTTGTTTTGGCCATAAATTTTGATTGAAAAGGAGTTTTGACTTGAAACCCCTTCCATTACATCCGGATGATGGTTTACCTTTCCGTAGAGTGGTCACATTAGCCAAACGGGCTCACCGTTTGGGAGATATGGCTGAAACAAGTTTCAGGTGGTGAAAAACAGCTTAATTGGGCTTAACCGGGTGATTAACAGCTAGACCCAAAGGGGAATTTCGGGATTTGGAGTATTTAAGGGCTGTTAGGGTTTAGAGAACACCTTTTTTCTCACTTTCACAGCCGCCACTTTCATTCTTGGAACCCTAGTAATGGCCTCCAACATCTAAAACACCCCATATCACCTTCCAATCGCTAATTAAACCAAATCTACATCAAGTCAAAGAGGATTAGCACAAGAATCGAGGTAGAACTGCTGTATAGCCTTGGGAACAGCGCCAAACCGAAAATCATTTCAGATTTGATATTTTATTTGTGGCAAAGGTGAGTGATTTGCATAGTTCCTCACTAATTATGGTTAATTAAGGGTAATTAGTGTTAATTAGCGAATTTAAACATGTTAAAAATCTGGAAAAATATTTATAAATTTCAAAATATTATTTTAGACCTTTGTTAGAAGTTTGGGTTGAATTGGTTAAGTTTTACTAATCCTGTCATTAGTTTTGCTTAAACATGCTTAAGGGGAAATAAGGGATTTTGGCTATGTTTGATCCGTTTTAACCTATCAAATTGTCGTTTTGGTGTTAGTGGTCAATTCTATGTGTTGCTATGACTGTATGGTATGTTTTGTGATTGATTAGAAAAGCTAGATTGGTCGAAAACGCCGTCGAATAGCGTAAAACAGTCGTTGGAAAGAAGTGCAGGAAATTACCCGAACCGGATCGGATCGGAGGGGGAAAGCACGATCCGACCCGCTCGCCCTGGAAGCTCCATGATTCGACCCGCTTGAGAGAAGGAGCTCCGACCCGAACCGATGTACCAACCACAAACCAGAAGCTTCGATCTGGATGGAAGAAAAGGCCTGGAGGGGGAAAGCACGATCCGAACCAATCCAACTGGAGAACCACAACCCAATCTGATGGAGGGGGCACGAACCGATCCGACGAGGGTGATCATGAACAGGACTACTTCAAGGAGCATGATCTGAAGCAAAGTAAAGTGAACGCCTGAACCGATCCGGAGAAGACCAAAACCCGAGATGCAAAGGTAGTCCAAGTGGGAAGTTTGTACTCAGGATCCAATTGGGAACCAATGAGTCAACTTCATGAGTTGGGCTTTGCTGCGGGACGTATGCTAAGGAGTTATCGACGTCCATAGCTTTGATTCACCACCAAGATGGATGTTAGGCTACGTATCAGTGCAGTGGGGTAGTTATTACCCCATGGGGCAGAGTGATCGTAGCATGGCTATGAGCCCGTGCAGTGGAGTCGTTATGACTTCATGGGGCAGAGTGGACATAGCAAAGACTAGTGGCTATGGATCAGTGAAGTTGTGTCATCGTGACTCCATGGGCCGGAGTGATCATAGCAAGAAATAGGGTGATCAAAGTGGTGGATATCGTATGCTTTACGCATTGAGTGAGAGATGTGAGGATGGTTGCTATGTTTGATTGTTTGCTTTCACTACGTCATGCACACCCCCACCCCGGTATTCTTTACACCATATGTTAGTGGCACCTTAGAGTATTGAGCGGTATGTTGTGCTAACTCTTTTGGTCGTAGGTCGAGGTTCAGGTATGGTTTAGTATACCTGTTATTGTTCTGTTTTGATGCTTATCGCTCATACCAGACTTTTGTCTGACCTAGAGTTTTATGTCTCTTCTTCTTACTCTGGGTGATCTTAAACGGGCGGACTAGAGATAGGTTAGGTGGTATGCATGGGTAGCTGTACCGGAAACGAGCAGGAGGCTCCCACATATGATATATATAGATATTTTCCCATGTGTCGCTGGTGGTCACTACTTTGGGCATTAGTAGTGTACCTTCCCTTTCTTTTTCTTTAGAGACAGTTTTAAAGTTGTAATAATGATGATGTGGAACACAAGTTGTATTTGGATTTTCCGCTGCTATGATGTTTAGTTTCAGCTTATGCACTGTCTCATCTGTTTTATGTCAAGTATGTTATGACTATATTTTATTCCTTGCGCTGTGAGACATTCTACTAGTTCTTTGTTAGTTCACCAGTAAGTCCTTTTCTTTTCCCCTTTCTTTGGCGACCGTCCTGTGCTGTTTGGACATCGGCACAACGCACTTTCATGGGAAATGTCGACTGGTGCGGGGCAGGCCGTCACACTACACCACCACAGATATATCATCAATAGCAACAAATCGGTCATGTTATGAAATATAACGTCAGACGCACATCCATTTACAAGTCCATTTTGGGTTTGAGCGAAGCCCAAGACACCTTATTCCTCGTCCCTAAGGGATAGAGGACCTTGTACATCCGGTCAATCTCCAAGTATGTCTGGACGAATGCCACTTATAACCTCGTCTTGGGTGTACATCCCAATTGAGACATCAGCAATAATCCAAACAATGTGAAAATCTCCAGTCTCCAACCACCGTATTCAGTGTCTTCAATAGTCGTCGTATTAGTTATTCAAAATAGGTTGAAACTTGATCTTTCCGAATAACTATCCATTATTAAAATCAAGTGATATATAAACATATCATATGTCTTATTCCATTTTGGAATATCAAAGCATTCTTTACATAGGAATTACTCCCTTAAATTTTATCAAAGGCTTACATCATTTAAACTTCTTGCTTAAATCTTTCCTTGGAAATTATTTCAAAATATTATATAATCTTTTTTCACAAACTTACTCAAATTAAGGTTTATAAGCCTTATCGGGATTATTGAGCCTTACAAAAAGGTAATCTCTCATATCGATATCCCATTCCCAACCTATTCATCCCATGGAGAAAAACTGGCGATACTCCATATCTAACACCCATCATGTATTGGTAAGTTTAATTACCTTCTTTCATTTCAAATCTTTATTGAAAGATTTATTTAAACTCTAATATAGTTTCAATCCCCAAAAATCATTATTTAACGATTACATAACCTTGGAAACAAATCCTGTCTTTTATTGGGTTCAAGAATAGATGTTATTCAAAAACATGACAAACAAAAAATCCAATTTTATATCAAATACAAGGGTTTGAATAGAAATCATATCGGCATATATTTGATATCAAATTCTGAAACCGACAGATACCGTATAGGGCATGACGATATTAATATCTTCCAAATTCCTCAAACAGTATTCGTATAATTACGAAATCCAATATCTAAATATTCAAAGATTATTTCCATTTGAATCCAATCCAATTCATACATTGGATTTTTTTTGTTATACTTAAGCCCTTTCATTCCAATATTTTACTTTAAACACTTCATCTTTATCTATAGAAAACTTCTTTTGTCCTTAGTCAAATATTCTATCTCTTACGGTTCTTCCCACCCTTAGCCTAACAGGAAAAGTTTCCAGTTAGATCTCACAGGAGGTACTAAAGTATACTCTTAAGAATCACCACATATTTCTTTTTGTTTTTTACTTTAGTTGTTAAATAACTCATTCAAATAAAATATATCGTATCTTCCCAAAACTTGGCATATTCAATCCAAAACCTTTCCAAACCATTTATTATGATCATAATAATTTATTCCTGTTTTTAATAATTTAAAAATAGACCACTCCAATCAGGTCCCATTTCGGGTCCTAAACTACATTGGCGCTGCTTTTATTCAAATTTCAATTGAAATTGTTTTAAAATCTAACCATTGGATTTTAAAATTCTCATATTCATTTGAAATCTCTTTTCATTTCGAACCCAACAATTTTCTTTTTGGGAGAATCCGATGGTTCGATCTCCCGGTACGTCGATTTAAAGTTAATGGTCGAAGTTCGCGAACTACCGGTTCGCGATAAGTCCCATTCAGACCAATTCAATTTATAATTAAAATCAAAGCAAAACATTTCTAAAATAATTTATTAATTATATAAAACAAATGTAATTATTTTTGGAAACCACATTTAAATTATTTCACTTCAAAATAAAATATTCCAATATTAAATCATTAAAATATTTTTCAAAACTTATTATTTTATTTACTAATTTTCTTGATAGTCGTTATAAAAATAAATAAGTTACTTTTGTAAAGAAAATCCCTTCAGGACTTACCCTAGACAACCTAACCGAACTTCACTTTCACCCTTTACTATTCATTTTAAATTTAAAACTTGAACAAGCCATAACTTTATGGAAATAGATTCAAATCAATTCATTTCTGTTTTAAGTATTCATCATAATTTTGTAAACTATGTGCCCATCCGAAATCATACATCAAATTCAATCTTTTTTCACTGAATATTTTATTAACAAAATATTCAAATTAATTCCAAATTGGAATGATATTTAACTAATTACCATATAATTCCATTTATATGGATTTCACACATAATTAGCATCTAGTGATAGTTATGAACAACTATTAACATCCAATAATCACATATTGGCATCATTGACTTACTGTTAAGGTTATTAACACTTAACCTCAAATCAAGCCATTATTAAATAAGGTATTAAACCTTATTAACAATTAATTGTCGCATTTGACAAAACCATTTCACATCAATATATATCAGTTTCAGTTGATCATTCACAACTAATATCAACCAATTAATGAGATCACATTCATTTCATATTATATGTTCACCGATTTCTATTGACTTAAATAAGTGATCATTAGTGAAACGTTTTAACTTATTAATGAGTGATTAACTCTACAACAACTACCATTATCATTTTATCATGTTATTAACTTGATAATTAACCAATTCCAATAACTAAACTACATCACTTATAATCACCAACTCAATCATATAATAATCAATCGCCAATAGTATAATTCACTATTTAAATGAACTAGTTAAACAATAATGGTGAGAGCTCTCATCAAGGCTATCCAAACACCGTGCCACTTCTTAGGTAGGATTTCCTAGCCTTCTCGAACCCAAAGCTTGCAACTCTCACCCAAAATTCACAAACTACTATACATACATACATACATACATATATATATATATATATATGCAAATTCAAATGGGAAAGATGTGATTTTTAAAAGGTTTAAGGGCAAAAAAGGGGTGGTGGGGTCCACAGTTAAGAGGATTGGGTTCAACACGTTGTTGGGGCTGGAGTGGGGTCGAAGGTGTGCTGTGGGTCCCGAGGAGGAGCTTTGGTGTTAGAGCTTTTGGAAAAGAGGGAAAAAGATGATCTTTTTAGGGTTTAAAAGGAAAAAACATGGGTTTTCGGGGACAAGGAGCTCACAACTTGAAGGATGGGGATGTGGGGAGTTGCATAGAGGTTAGGGGAGCTGTGGAGGCTGGTGGTGGTGGAAGAGGTGGCGTGGCCTAGGAAGGAGGAGAAGGATATGAAAATGGAGGTTAATGAGCTTAAGAGAGCAAATAAGAAAATGAAAATAAATCAAAATGTCACATGCTTTAAAATCATGGAAAAGAGAGAAAGGATAAGATTTGGACAAGTGGAGGTAAGGACGTTGAGTTGTCTAATGTTTAAGGAAGGTGGGAATGTGTGTATGAAAGAGATAAGTATGAAATTTAAGTACATGTTTTTTTTAAGTTTTATCTTAGGAAGGTGATAACTTCCTATATAATTTATTTGAACCCCGTAAAACCATTAACACATGTTAATATGTCCATTAAGTCATCGTTTGCCATTTTATCAATATTTTTTAATTGCTCCGTATTATCAGAAATTGCTTGTTTTCAAGTCGAATTTCAAATAGAACAATTACTGTATATTTTCAGTTCGTATGACCAAACTGTAAGTCCAATCAATACGGAATTTTTAAGCTACTATATTTAACTAATATAGTTCTAAAAAATTGGTCTCGTTGAATTCAGAGACCGTTAGAAAAATAGCCTTATTTCTAGATTTTACTGAAATTTATCTAGTTTTTAATACATGTTTATATTCCGTATGCTTACACATTAACTCCGATTGACTTGAAATTTGAAACTTTACCATATTTTGACATTATGGATCTGATAAAAGTGGTTTCGTCTGATTCTGAGACTGTCTTAAAAATGGCCCATTTTCAGGTTATCAAAATAACATTAAATTATTGATTTTCAAAATTTTCACTTTTAAATTGATTTTAAAAGATCATTGACCTTTTTTTACTACTAATAAAATATGAAACCAAGTTTAGAATTTATTTTCCATTATTATCTAGACTAAATTCAGTATTTACCATTTTAAAATCCACTAAAATCAATAAAAACTCATATTTTAATTTGACTTAAAATATGGGTGGTTACACCACCCAGGTTGGTCGACCCATGTCCCTGGTGGGTCGAACCTCAGGTCCACCCAATTGATGGCTACATCGCCGAGCTACGCGTGATTTATGCCTTAATTTATTCTATTCTGAAATTCGAATTTCAAACTTGTTTCTTTTGTATTTTCTTTGTTTTAAGTCCGATTTTAATATACCAAAAGTTTATCTATACCGGAATTTCGTAACGAAATCAATGGCGCAACCTCTGTTACCTATTTCTCAATATTTTTCTAATTAATATTTACTTTATTAATTTTCTATATTAAAATTTTGGGTTGTTACATGTGTCAAACTTTTTTTGGTCATCTTAAGGAGAAACCTAACCCAATGTATGCGACTCATAGTGTGTGTGCCACAAGACCTTATGGTAGCTTCATTTTCCAAAAAGCATATACGAATTTTTCTGCATAAGCAACTATTTTTAAGTTCTCACACCAGTCCCATGACTGAGTAGGAGTTTATTGCTCCTTTCCTAGATTCTGGGTGCCTTTAATTTTTACATGAGCAACATAGTAGTCAGGTTTTCAATATAAGTACTGAAGCTATAATATGGAGCATCATTTTGGAATAGAGCTTGGAATTGAAACTAAACCATTTTGGGTTCGCTAAATTTGTGTCATTGTTATCCTTTATTGTAAAAATAGACATTTATAACTGTCCATGTTAATCTTAACTCAAATTATGTAAATGTTTTCCTCTGTGTAAAGATTATGTTCAAAAATATATGTTATTCCGTTCAGATGAGATTCTGTTCTGTTTTATTTCCTATTCGACCCTGACTTATCGAATTTGCGACACTTGAATCTCGAATACATGAATACCGACGATGTATTAAGTATCGATTTTCAAGGGTCGAAAAAGTGAATTTTCACATTATAATTTAGAGGTACGTACAATTTTGATTCAAACATGTGTGGAATATTGTCAATGCAAAATGTATGGATTTTTGGGTCGTCACAGCGTGAAATCAGAGCTTTGGTTAGTCAATACTGAAGCCTGTTATCAGAGTTGAAAGTTGAGTAAGGACCTTGGATTTGTTTGAGAGACTCATCAGAGATAGGATTAGTAATATCATAGGAAGATTAACTCATTGAAGATAGGGTTAGTAATACCCTAGAATGAGTATGTGTATACTATATGTAAGAGAGGATGTATTTGTGATTTCATAAAAATGGTTTTGAAAATCATATTTTAAATATAAAAATTCTATTTTGAAGGATATATATATATATATATATATATGTGTGTGTGTGTGTGTGTGGTTTAATATATATTATAACTTGGATGATTTATTAAACAATCAAGATTGCTTAAAACCCAAATATAGAATTTTGTGATTAAAATTTCATATGCAATAGTATCTAATCTTCACCAACTAATTAGGATAAATAATCCAAGAGGAAATACCTTGTGAATTTAATTCCACAATTTTACTATAAGGTATTTGACAATATAAGAATAAGAATGGCCTTGGAATTTTGATAGAAGTATAAAAATTATATCAGATAGGCCAATTATAAAGAAATAAATAGGCAAACTAAGTAGACTAGATTTTGATAAAAACCCAACCGCATATGGGAAGGAATCCCACAATAATTAAACAAAGGTTGAATTTAAAAGATAGAATAACCTAAGAATAGCAAGAATCAAGGATTTAATAATTATAAAGTCATTTTAAAACAACGACTATGAAATTAACTATTATAAATATTTGGATTAGGGATCAGAATTCTCGACGATATTCAGCCAGTAGATAAATTCCGGGATATATCTAAGATGAAATACTTCAGTGCAAATACCTTATAAATTAAATTTCATAAATTGATTAAAAGGAATTTGGTAAATAATAGCAATCAAAAGAAAGAATTTTATATAAACCAAAGTATTTTAATAAGCTAAGTTGGAAGGTAGTACAACATCAACTTTTCCATAATTGGGGGAAAAATTAAAATATGTGAAGGTTAAATATAATGATCTTTGGAATTTGAAAAGAAATAAGTTTATAGCCTTTAAATTTAGAGGAGTAGAAAGAATAAATGAATAACATATTCTAACTCTAAATCCCTTGTTAATTATAGAAGGGAAAGCCATTAGGAGTGAGGCAATATTTATCTCGATACATTACCAATAGCGATGAGGAGTCCAATGAGTTAGAAAAATGGGTCACTGACCCTCTGAGTAAGGATGGTGTTGAACAGGATGAGGCAAAGGCCTATTCTAGGGATCTAGTTGAGTCGATTGATCTTATACCTTTAGATGAGGATCCTAGACAAGATGACGATTTTCTATTAGCCAATGATGAGAGCATAGATGAGGAGGTAGATGTGTATATTTTTTGGGAGATGGGTACTCCTATACCTATGACACTAGACCTTATGGAAAGAGATGATATGGAAGAGTTTCTTGAGCCAGTAGACGATTTTGCAGAGCCCATAGATGAGGACAGAGCAGATAAATTTGATGAGCCGATAAACGATCTCGAGGAGCCTACTCTAGATGGAGATATTTCATAGTGTGATTTGGCACCTTAGTTCAATGACGATGAGTGCGAGATTATTGATGACGATAAGCCCAAGAAGATTGAGGATAAAGATTTTGTTGATAAGGAGTCAGAGGAGATTGATTTGTCCGGTCCTTTAGTAGATGAGTCAGATGACTAGCTAAGATATGATTGTAGTTTGATTTTGTACATGGTGTAGATAGAGGATCACATTTTTTGGATGTGTAATTATCTTAAGTGCATGATTAGCACTAAGATAATTTTATGTTAAGTTTTTTTTATTGTTGTATATAGACCATCTCAAGTACGTAGTATGGGCTCAAGTTAGTAAAGGATGACTATGGCTTGTCCATTTTTGCACTATGGTATGAGTGCTCACTTTGATATGATATTCTGTTGCAAACTTATACATATTCTACTCTTCATTTCCATTTCAAATTTCGAGGTCTAATTTTTTTTAAGGGGGAAGAATGCAACAACGCAGATTTTTAAGCAATTTAAAAATTAAAAATTCAAATCATTATACATGGTTTTGGATAATTTAAATATTATTTTTAAATTGAATTTGGTAAATAATTATAATATAATTATTTAAAGTTGTGAGTTATAACTATAAAATACCAATAGGAATATATTGGCTTTTGTCATAACGAGTTGTTCAAACACGTATTAACTAAACTTTTCATAGCACTTCACAAATGTTGTTCTAACCTACCATAGCAATTACGAACAAATGCTACCTTAAGTGGAGAGGTGAGTCACCATGGCATGTGTCACCATGCATAGCCTTAATAAGCTTAGGAAAGGGACAAATGTTCTCTCTCCTAATTACCTAAATTCCCCTCCTAATCCTATATAAGCTACCTTTTTGTCACCATTTTCTCCTTCCAACTCCACTCTCTTCCTTCTCCATCTTCTCCTTTTATTCTCTCCATTCCTGGCCATGGCTTCCTAAGCCGCCACCTCTTCTCTACCTCTTTTCCTTTCTCTTCCTTCCCCTCCTTGTATTCAGCCTTCACCCTCCCCAAACGTTAGCTCCACCTACTTCCTCTTTTCCTTCCCCTTCTCAGCATCCTTCTACTCCTCCTTCCTGTGGCCATCTTCCCCTCTGCCTCCTTGCGCCACCTCTCTTCCTTACGGTGAAGCACTAATCTACTTGCGCCATCTTCCCCTACCCCACGATCACCCACTACCTCGACCTCCAACCTATCCCCACGGCTAACCCTTCCCATCTATAAATAAAGTGTGTATATAAATTAGAAGGTAGAAAAGAAAAGCTAGAGCTGGAACGGTAGACGAAAAAACTGGTTCGGAGACGAGTCCTATCGTAAAGTTTGACGGGGTGGCAATGAATGTAAGAACAACTTAACTGTGTTTGGATATTTATTATATTGATAGTAATTGCGATAATATTTATTGGGGTCTTGGTAGGAATTTGAAGTACTCTTCTAAGTCTATGTATAAGTTTCTTAATTTTACAGGTATTTTGATTTTAAAATTCAAGTTTATTTGGAAGGTTAATACTCCACCTAAAGCTAAATTTCATATGTGGAAGATTATTCATAAGAAACTAAATACTGTAGAGCAGTTAAGAAAGAAAATATTATATTTGATTTTAAATATTATTTTTGTAGTCATTTTGATGAAAATGTTGATCTTTTTTTCTTTATTAAAACTTTCTATAATTTATACATGGTTTTAAGAAATTTTGTTTTTATTTTTTCTCATAATTTTTTGAATTGTGATTTTTACTAGAATTGTTTTAGATTTGATTCCAATTTTAAATATAGATATGTACTTGGTACTTTAGTAACGGTTATATGTTGGTTTATTTGGTTTGATAGAAATCAGAGAATGTTTCATTCTAATGCTATTATTATAGACAAATTAATTATTAAGATTGTTTCTTTTTGTTTAGATCGGATGCCTAACCCTTGTTGTAAGTTGATTAAGGATCCTATGTTTAACAAATATCTCGTTAAGGTTAGAAATAATTTGAGTTTGTTTTTTAGAATTGCTAAGCATTTTAGTTATAATAGAATCTGTATTTGTAATTGATATCTAATTTAGTGGTTATTATAGTTGTCTCCTTCTATACTATGTTATTATTCTATCCACACATATATGTATATATATATATATATACTTATATATATACATATGTGTGTGTTGTTAGCTTACTTATTGTTTAGTTTTATTTCATGATATAGGTCGGTGGATTTTCGTTGATGAGCATATTAGAGATTAGTTCTGGAGGGTCCTTTCTTTTATCATGATGTACTGTTTATATGTATTTTTTGGAGTGACTATTGTATTATTTAGGATTAGATATACTTCACTATCGGGTGGTGGCCTTTTCGAAACTTGATTTTGAAGTATGATGGGAGGTGGTTTTTTCGGAGCTCGCCCATCTGCCTTATATACTTATGGTCATAATCTGAATTAGTTGTTTACTATTGGTTACTTGCCTGGCATGTTAGTAGTTACCATTGCTTGTTTATCTCTCTCTCTCTCTCTCTCTCTCTATATATATATATATATATATATATATATATATATATTGTTAGGGAATGCGGAATGGATCATTAAGGCAAAACAAATACTAGAGGGAGGGTGAATAGTGTTTGTTAGAATTTAAACAAAATCTAAAACTTATCTGAACTATAGGATGAATCAGACACCACAAACACAATAACAGACATATATTCAAACACAGATACAAAATAAACAAAAATAAAAAATGCAGAAAAGGAAAGAACACACCGGATTTTATATTGGTTCGGATTAATCCTACGTCCAGTCCTGCACAGTGCTGGATTGTGCGGAGTTTTATTACTATATCAACAGTCAAGTACACCCTCCTTGATTTCACGGCTACTAGGGATACCAATGAGTACTACTTCCCTGATTTCTCGGCTACAAGGAAATACCGGTTCTTACTTCCTTGATTTCACGGCTATATGGATACCACTGATTCCTCTTTTACTCAACCCAAACAATTACAAACAGCCCTAGAACTCTTCAATAGCACTTCATTCGGATAGCGATGAGAAGAGAGTGTAAAGAAAAGAAGTTTGATCAAAACAGAATTGAATTCGGTAGAGTATAAGTGTAGAAACCATAAAAATGATTAAGAATGATTATATACTAAAAGAGGATGAAAGTGGTGAAGAAGATATGTTTAAAAATTCAGTTTTAACCCTTTTTTGTAGTGTGTGAAAGGTTGCAACATTTCTGAAACATTTCAAATAGTGAAAAGGCACTTCCTTTCAAATTTGAATTTCTGACAGTTATATGTCGACACGGTGTTTTTGTTATGTCGACATACTTAGTGTATTTTTGAATTTTAAAACATTTTTCAAGTGTTTTGATATTAATATATTCTAGAAATTCTTGAATCAAAATATAGTATTGTAAATTAATATTATAAAGTAGAAAATCATATGAAAACATAAATTTAAACTATATAAACATATTTATAAAATTATAAGGTTTTAAACTATATAAATATAAAGTATAAGGATATAAATATATAAAATTTAAGTTTGAAAAACAAAGAAGAATAAGAAAGGAAAAAAAATAGAAAAGATAGAAAATAAAATAGAGAGGATTGAGGATAGAATTAAAAATCAGAATTTGAAAATTAGAATTTGAATTTGAACCTGGAGTGCTATTTAGAGTCATACAAAATCTAGAATCTATAACTATAATAATGTTGAACTCTTGAATTCTTGAAATCTTGAATACTCATGAGTCTTGAAATTTATTTGATCTTTGAGTCTCTATCATCTTTAAACTGTACAGTCTTCAGTAATATTTCCTGTATATAATTCCTGCATATGTGTGTGTGTATGTGTATATATATTCTATAGAAAAAGTGTTAGTATATATTTTATAATCAATGATAACCGAAATAAGGTTGTTGTCATCAAAACTCCATTCTCCAACATATATATATATATATATATATATATATATATATATATATATATATGGGGGGGTGTGATCTCTTCTTTTTAGAGGATCATACATTTTTGCTTTCAAAAAAATTAATGTGTGTGTATAAGCGTTAATTACTGTAAATGCTTATACTATAAATACTATGTGATGGATGAATGATTTCTATGAATGTTATTAATAATTGTTATTAGGGATGCTACACCCACATATATGAATTATATGGGCACTGGTTAAGTCTCGTTCCGTTTGGATAATACAAACGTATATTATTCATTTATGTGGAAATAAGGCATAAAAAACGAAAGTTGGAATTTTATATCCGAGATTGGATAGAAACGAAATTAAAGTGATTATGAAATGTTTTGTGAAGACGAAAATTTATTTGAACAAGAATTCGATATAAAATAGCATGTTTAATTTCAAAGTGAATAGTGAAATTGACTTGAAATAATGATTTCTAAATCAAATATAAGTTTGCTACGTAAACAGTGCTTTGAACTCAAATTAAAAGTTCCATGAATCTTATATAATGTTCAATTTCAAATTCAAAAAGTTTGGATTTCAAAAGGTTTTAATTTGAAAAATACTAATATAATATTAATAAAATAATATTATAATATTCATTTAAAATTAATATTTATTTTTGAAAGTGGAAATATGAAGATTTTGTTTTAAAATGAAGTTATTTGTATTTTAAATAAATTAAAATTTTATTTGAAGTAAAATAGATTAATTTTAGATTGAGGTTGAAATACAGTTAGAATAGAGCTAGTCGCGCAGTAGTTTGTGAATTTCGACTGTTAACTTCAAATGAGCATACAGAATGAAATTTAAGTCGGATTTCCCTAAAACGAAAAGTGTTTGCTTTTAAATGGTATTAGTTTTCAAATGAAAAAAAAATAAGATTTCAGATTTTGAATCATGTTTAAAACAAATTTGAAGAAAAATCGCAGTAGTGCAGTTCAATGACCGATTTTGGAAATCATTTGAAATTGTTATGTTAAATTTATTAGAAATATGGAAAATTTATGATAAATCATAATAATCATTTTAAAAGTAATTTTGATTAAAAATATGTCGTTTGGAATGATGAAAAGGTTAACTAAATCAAACAAGTCGTTTTGAGCTATTTATCAATGCTTTTTAGAAAATATTAAAATTAAATGATTTTAACTTAATGATTCTTATCCAAATCTTTATTAAACATTTTCAAATGCTAAATAAAGAGTTTTAATGGTAATTTGTAAATTTTAAATACTTAACCAAGTTAAGAAATAGATAAAGAAATGTATCAAATCGATTCTTTTTAATGAATAGATCCAATCACAATTTCAAATATGGAATTCAAAGGGATCAAATAGGAAATGATAAACTGAATCATATAACTATAATGAAATATAGTTTTCTGGTTATACCAAGCAAAGACAGATAAGAATAGAGAATAGGTAGCACTTCAAAGAGATCGAATTCCAAATAGGTCCTATTCTTCTACCATTTCCTAGGAGTCGATGACTATTCATACTCAACTATTTTGAGTATGCAGAAACCTTTAGTACTTTCGTCCCACCTCTGAGATCTGGAACGATAAGCGGGGTGCACAACTTAGGTAAAGGATGCAGGAACCAGTGTGTTGATCTTACTTGGCCAATGTTTATTTATTTGGACGAGGGTTGGAATGAGTTGAAAGGAACCCCGGATACTCTGGAATGATAATTTTAAGATTTAACTGTAATAAGTTAAAGATTTCCAATTATGAATTAACTCGTTTTGGATGGAAATATTCTTCATATATATGGTATTAAATTCCGTAAAGGGAACTCATACTATTCGAGGAATTTAAAAGGTGATTATATTGTTATTCTACCCATAGTATTGGCTGAATATGGAATTTGATATTGGATATAAGTTGATATGATTTTTATTCAATGCTTATACTCAATATCAATTTGTTTTGATTTGTTATAACATCAACTTTAAACTGTTAAGACCTGTTTAAAGTTACGTTTTGAAATAGAAAATATTTATTTAAGAACTAAGAAATCTTTTGAGATTTAATGAGGTGATGTTTGAAATAATTTCCCTAAGTAAAGATGAGAAGAAATCTTCATCCAAAATTTGAATAATCTTTGTTTAAAAGTGACACAAACTGAAATCCTCACCTAGCCTAGACCGAACTGGAATGTGGATTGTGTGAGAACATGACGCATCAGAATGCAAAACCACAAAACATTTTATTGCTATCACAATAGTTTACATAAGACGACAAGAATATCAAAGCACAAACAAATATTTCACAATGGAAAAATAATATCAGAGATTAATAATTTACATAGCAGCAGAAATAAAATATGTAAATACAATGCACAACGGAAATACATCAACTAACACAACTAAAAGAAATACACGGATACAAAGCTTTCCAAATACAGCTCCAACTGTAAACCAGGATCATGTTAAATAGAAATCTGCAAAACCAAAACTACTAGCTACCCGTGTGGAAAATATAGGCACCCAGAGTTTATGAGAAAACAATAAACTCCATCTCTGTCATGGGACTGGTGTGAGAGCTAAAAAATGTTATTAAAACTAACTTTAAAATAAGGTAACTCACGCGACCACGCCGTATAACACGGAACGGGTTTATTCCCATGAATACTCTGAAATAAAACCATTTATAAACAACGCTATGCTTTTTGGAAAAATGAAGCTATTATAAGACCCAGGACCCATCACAAAATGCAATGCAACCCAGAGGATAAAATTTTACTTTGTAATAGCCAAACATGCTTGATACGCTTTATAAAAAAATTGATATTACTATAAGTTCACAGTGTAGCAAACAACCTCGAATATAAATGTATCAATCATAGAAGGCATAACACCCCATCCTACTATGTCGCCATATAGGTTTACAACTAAAACTGAAAAGTCGTGTATTGGAAATTGGATTTCCATCAAGAGTCAAGGCAAGGTATGGTCTCCTTATCGATTCGGATCTCCTCTAGCAAGATTGTAACACCCCACCTCCGCCAGGGTCACTCTTGCAAGTACACTAGCTTTGGAGGGGTGTTGGACAAGGTAAACATGCATAAAGATATCACAAGACAGAACATATAAGTAAAACAGAGTAAGTAAAGCAGCGGATAAACTACTATTTCAAAACCATAGTCAAGTTACATCAAAGTACTATTGTCATTATTTTCCAACTACTACTAGTCTAGAAACATAAACTGAAAAATGGAAATAACATAAAGTAAACTATCCCCCAAAGTAGAAGTGGTAAAGCCATAGCGAGCTCAAGTCCAAACCATACATGAGCTATCCAGAAAGCAAGCTACAGATCCAAGCTAGGTGCTAGTGTTCCCACCCTGAGAACCTAGGGGGGAGAAACGGAAGAAAAGAGGTGAAAGAAAACGGGTCAGTCAAAAAGACTGGTAAGTCCTACCTACTATTAGTATAAAAACTAATAAAGTTAACTGGACATGTAAAACAGAGATGAAACATAGGATGATAACTGGCATGGTGAAAAATTAACAAGATAGATCAAGTGTGGCATCGCATATACAAGGTTAAGTTTTGCACCAATAGTACTAGTAATCCAATCCATGTCAAGTATAAACCAGAAATGATCCCTTGGCCCAAGTTTGGCCCAACTTCATGAGATGTACTAAATCAGGGTCCAACTACACGGTCTAGTCGATCACCTCCCTATATGCTTAACCCGTCAAGTGTCGGTGCCATACGGCCCAATCACGGAATGTAGTCAAACTGTGCTAGGTCCACCCTAGGGTGTATCAAGTCCTAGGGTGCCAACCACTGACACGAATCAAGCACGCACAGTCTAAACCTACTGGTGCCCATGCCTGCTTTTTCAACTCCGGACTATGTGCACGACCATAGTCCGCCTGAACCTACACCGGCGCACCAACTCAGCCGTCGTTCTGGTCGCTTACAATCAGCCCAGTAATCGTGCCCCACCCTAGCCTAGTCCCTAGGGTATCGTTGATACATGCAAGAGGGTTACTGCTGAAAAGGACCGCGTAACTAGGGTTTCTAACGGGTTAAGTGTGGTTAACCCTATCCCATCATGTATCAAGTTGGTTAAGTGTACCCAAGTGGTTCCTGACTTAACCCCAACCATCCATCGTGTTTAATTGGTTAAGTATTCAAGTGGTCCATGACTTAACCCTATCATGTTACATTAATTAATTTAATGCACCCAACCTCTCACATTAGACCTTGTTGTGGTTACTAGTTAAGCCGGGCGGGTCCGGGTAGCTTTACACCACAACTTAGTCTAACCTCGGGTTTTAAGTGCAACATGACCAACTTCTCACATTGGGTCCTATTGTTTGTAGCTACTAGTTAAGCCGGTCGGTTCCGGGTAGGTTTATGCTACAAACTCAACCCGACCTCGAGTTGGCAACTTTCATGTTTTCTACATGTCATGTCCATGTTCATGTTTTTCAAGCATAATCACATGTCATATTTCAAAACCATGTTTTTATGTCATTAAAGTTACCTAACTACCCATACGCATTCCCATCGCATGTACGTTTCGTCACAACACAAAATGGATTTTAAAAGAGGGGACTTAGAAGCATGACAAGAATGGGCATAAGGTGATAGGATTTGGCCACAAGTTAAACATGGTGGCACATGAGGCAAAATGTGTTCATTAAACTTGCATATTACATTATAAACCTCAAAACATGCATGACATCAAACTTAGCAAATAGGTGATACATGGTAATAGATGGCATAGGATGATAACTAGTGATTCGCATATAACATCATATGCAAGTTAACATAAAGGTTATGAGAGTTTCTATGTTGCATTATGCAACATTTCCAAACCAAGCTCATAGCTTTCAATCCACAAAGTCAAGGTGATAGCTTTACAAATATACATAGAGCAAATCTATGCATAACATGATAGATTCAAAGCACAAATCATACTTAGGCCCAAACTCAAACTTGCATCATGTCATATTTAACTTCATAGTTTAAATCTAAGAGTAGAATAGGGCTTACAATGCTATGAAGACTATAAAATAAAACAAGATTGAGACGAAGCCACTAGCAAATCCGCAATGAAAATAATATGCTCCACTCTAAGCCTTGAGAAATAAGTAAAATAGCTTCTATGACGAAGAAAGATTGAATTTTAGCCTTGAATCAAACTTAGAAACTCTCAAACAAACTTTGAAACTCTCATATGAATGAAGATGGAGATTATGACAAGAGGGTGGAGGCCATGATATGAAGGTGGAGGCGATGATTAGAGAGCATTTTGGCAGCACTTAGTTGTAGGATTAGTTTGTGTGAGTTTAGGGTAGGCTTAGGGGTCTTTTTATAGAGTTTAGGATTAGTTTTAGCCATAGGATTAACCCTAAATCAAATCTGAAACATCAAATTCCGTCAGAAACCAACAAACAGGGCCAGAAAACACAAGCAGGTGCACCAGGCCAAAGTGGCCCGACCTGGGAGGTCGACCCCTAGGTCGACTCTAGAGTCGACCTGGCCTGGGGCAGGTCGACCCCCAGGTCGACTCCCAGGTCGACCTGGCCTGGCAGGTCGACCCTAGGGTCGACCCCCAGGTCGACCAGGTGGGTTTGGCGGGAACTTTTCCCGCCTACACTGATTGGGCTGAAATTCAAACCTGTTTTCGAAATTTGAATTTTTTGAAACTTCATCGGGCCATAATTGGGTCATACGGACTCCGATTTACAAAATTTCGGACTCTATTTCGCGTATTTTTCTGAGACGAACGCAATGGCACAGCCCGTTTCCCCTGATTCAGATTTTAAAATTTATTTCTGCCTTGATTTATGATTATAGCATGTTATTAAAATTCGGGTTGTTACATTCTCCCCACCTTAAAGGATTTCGTCCCCGAAATCTCCAAGTTAGGAAGAACGTATCCTACCATCCATCATCCATCTACTCAAAACATCATCCACAAGTAATCATTGTCCTTAAAAGATTTCTAATGCTGTATGAACATATGCAAAAGTGTGTGTATATGCACCTATCTAATGCGAAGATCAGGCGGTTACTGATTCAGTAAACCTCCTTGATGCAAAATATGTTTGTGAAATGCGTCCATATGTATGCAAATTCCTAACATAACTTATAATCTCTACATGAGTGCACACAACATCAATCCATATGCAACATCCATGTGATAGCATACAAGTTTCATCCATGAATAAGCATAAACACTCATGCATATGCGGTATGAAAGTGTGTGAGCCGATCTTAGTGCCTAACGTGTATCATGCATCCACGAGTAACCACTTGCAAACACTTGTAACCACTTGCAAACATCAAGCATAACATGTTTCAAATACATGTTTCAACCAAAGCGTTTCTACCTAAGGTTCTCATGACAAGATTTACGAAACAAGATAAACTAGATAAACATGGATAGCAAAAGAAAGATATGCCAACTAGGAAAAGAGATTGAAAATGTACCATCAAAAAGAAATGGATAAAGCCCACGCATCTTCTCCTCAGTTTCCCAAGTTGCATCTTCATCGGCTTCACCCCACTGAACCTTTACTAACTTGACTTCTCGATTCCTCGGTTTCTTGATCTCCGTTCCCAAGATACGAATCGGAGCTCGCCTCAGGGTTGCTTCTCTTTCCACTTCCACGTCTTGAAGAATACTTGGTTCAACCACTTCGGCGGATCTGTGCAAACACTTCCGGAGATGCGAGACATGAAAGACGTTATGCACTCCGGCCAGCTTCTTGGGCAATTCCACTCTATATGCCATTTGCCCAATTCTCTCAATGATAGGGAAGGGCCCTACGAACCTTGGTGCCAGCTTCCCAACTGCTCCGAATTGAACTACATGACGCAAAGGAGAAACCTTCACAAAGACCATATCTCCCACTTCAAACTCTAAGTCCGTCCTTCGCTTGTCTGCATAGGATTTCTGTCTGTCTTGGGCCGTCTTCATCCGTCTTCTCACTAATTCAACTTTCTCGGATGTGTCCCGTATCATATCGGGCCCAAGTATAAGCTTATCCGTTGTCTCCCACCAACAAGATGGTGACTTACACGGCCTCCCATACAAAGCTTCGAATGGTGCCATCCCTATGCTAGCTTGATAGCTATTATTATAAGCAAACTCTACAAGAGGAAGGTGGTCTTCCCAAGTACCACCAAAGTCAAGAACACAAAGCCTCAAAAGATATTCTAGCACTCTATTCACCCTTTCGGTTTGGCCATCCGTCTGTGGGTGATATGCCGTACTTAGATTCAATCGCGTACCCATCGCTTCTTGCAAACTATTCCAAAATTGGCTAGTGAAGATTGGGTCACGATCACTGACTATGCTAGAAGGGACTCCATGCAATCGTACTATCTCTCGAAGATAAACAGATGCTAGCCATGATGCGGTCCTCTTGCTTTTCACCGGAATAAAATGAGCACTTTTCGTAAGTCTATCAACAATGACCCATATGCCAGTATTCCCCTTTCTTGATCTCGGCAACCCATCCACAAAATCCATAGAGATACTTTCCCACTTCCATAGCGGGACCTCCAATGGATGAAATAGCCCACCGGGCTTCTTCGACTCGGCCTTCACTTGTTGGCAAACAATGCATCTAGAAACAAACTATGCCACATCCTTTTTCATCCCATCCCAAAAGAAAATGCGCTACATATCCCGGTACATCTTATCCCCTCCGGGATGTATGGTCATCCTCGAGTGATGCGCCTCCTTAAGAACTTTATTTACTAAGTCTCCCACTCGTGGGACACATAGTCTTCCATCACGCCTTAGCCATCCCTTGTCATCAATAGTATATCTAGCGAGGTGACTTGACGTCTCACCCCGGATCAACTTGTCCATGATCTCGACTATCTGCGGGTCTTTCCGCTGTGAAGCCCCAACTTGATCAAGAAGTATAGGTCTAAGCTCAAGGGATGCTAACGAACTAGTCATCGACTCAACAGCCAGTGTGAAATCAAAGGTTGCCAAGAACTCTAGGCTCTTCATCTCAACAAACAAGGGACTCAAAGTCAACCTTCTTCTGCTTAGCGCATCCGCCACAACATTACCCTTGCCAGGGGTATAAGCTATCTCGAAGTCATATGATGCCAAGAATTCCATCCACCTTTGCTGCCTTAGATTCAGATCTTTCTGCGAGAAGAGGTACTTGAGCGACTTGTGATCAGTATATAACTCAAACCTTTCGCCTAGAAGATAGTGGCGCCAGGATTTGAGTGCAAAGACGATCGCCGCCAACTCCAAATCATGAGTGGGATAGTTCTTCTCATGAACTTTGAGTTGCCTAACGCCAAAGCATATCACTCTCCCTTCTTGCATCAGGACAGCGCCCAATCCCGTGCCACATGCATCGGTGTACACGGTAAACAACTTCCCTTCATCGGGTAATGCTAGAACTGGAGCTGTGGTGAGGGCTTTCTTGAGCCTTTGAAAAGCAAGCTCACACTCTAAGTCCCATGCAAAGACTAAGTTCTTCTTCGTTAACATAGTGAGAGGGGATGAAATCCTAGTGAAGTCCTTAATGAACTTCCTATAATATCCTGCCAGACCGAGAAAGCTTCTCACTTCAGTTGCATTCTTCGGAACTTTCCGGTCTTGTACCGCCACCACTTTAGCGGGATCCACAGCTATGCCCTGCTTAGAAACTATATGCCCAAGGAACCGGACTTCCCTTCTCCAGAAATGGCATTTAGAGAACTTGGCTTTCAACTGATGAGCTCTAAGCGTATCCATAACCTCCTTGAGGTGTGTAGCATGCTCTTCCTCGTCCTTAGAGAAGACCAGAATATCATCCACGAAGACAACCACAAACTTGTTAAGGAACTCCCTGAACACCCTACTCATCAAATCAACAAAGTATGCGGGCGCATTAGTCAAACTGAACGGCATGACTAGTCATTCAAAGAATCCATTTGGAGTCCTAAAAGCAGTCTTGTCAATACTATCCTCAGCCACTCTAAGCTAATGGAATCCGGTGGCTAGATCGAGCTGAGAGAAAACAGAAGCATCAACAAGCTGGTCAAAGAGATCATCAATCCTCGGTAACGGGTGTCTATTCTTCTTTGTCAGCTTGTTCAACTCACGATAATCAACACATAGACGAAGCGAGCCATCCGCCTTAGTAGCGAATACCACCGGAGCACCCCATTCCGAAATGCTTTGCCTAATGAAATTTTTCTCAAGCAACTCCTTGATTTGCTTGCTAAGCTCTCTTCTTTCTCGCGGGGCCATGTGCCTAACAGGCAATGAAACTGGCTTGGCATTATCAACCAGATAAATACGGAAGTTTATCTCACATTTAGGGGGTAACCCCTTCACCTCATCAAAAACATCGAGATATTCTCGGACCACCCTCACAGATTGAAGATTGTCAATAGACGAGTCGAGGGATTCAAGATAACATAACATGACTGGATCCAGAGGGTTACAAGAAATCTCTAAGGTATTGCCAAGGCGAGTCATAAGCCTCACTACCCTACGCTCACAATCGAGAATGGCTCCATAACTGGACAACCAATCCATGCCCAAAATCAACCCGTATACCATGAACCCGTGAACATAAGCATTACATGTGAATTCTATGGTCAAGATAGAAATCCTCAAATCCATACAAATCATAGATAGATGGGCGGAACCACCAAATTGGATTTGAAACACTAACGGGATCCTCAACAAGACTAGTACTTAGGTGCAAACTTTCAACAATGTCAGAAGAGATAAAGGTATGCGATGCGCCAGAATCAAATAAAGTTCGAACAGGAAAACCAGAAATATAAACAAGACTTTCTACAGAAATACTACCTCGGTCCGGAGCTGGAGTAGTGTTGAGAGCATGCATCTGCCCTCCAGAAGGTCCTGCTCGCTGAGTCTGTCCTTGCCCTTGCTTCTTTGGGCAATCCTTACTGAAGTGTCCAGTCTCTCCGCAATGAAAGCATTCTCCCAACTTCCTCTTCTTCTTCCTACAATCTTTGGCTATGTGTCCAACGATCCCACAAAAGTTGCATTTTCTTGGGTCCTTTGCCTTGTTGTTGTTGGCCTTGTTACCCTTGTTGTTCTTGTTGCTCTTGTTGTTCTGGTTGCTCTGATTTCCTCCCCACTTGGAGTTCGTCTTCTTGGTTTGAGTCTCATTAGGCTTGACTTCTTTCTTGTCATTCTTATCATCTCCCTGAAGCAATGCCATATCTACTAGGCTTTCAAAAGTGGCCCCCATGGGTATATGAGACATGGCTAAACCTTGTAATGGCTCATTCAACCCTCGTGCAAAGCATAGAGCCTTCTTCTGGGGTTTATTAACCATGTCCAAACCGAATCGAGCAAGCTGGTTAAACTTATTCACATACTTCCTCACTGTCATGTCCCCTTGCTTCAAAGATATAAACTTCTCCATTTGAAGATTCTCCTCAGCAGATGATAGAAACTTAAGCCCAAACCTCGCCCTAAAGTCGGCCCAAGTCTCTATAGGCCTAGTAGCGTTGGTGACCTCCCACCAATAAGCAGCTTCCTCTTTCAATAGCCATACTGCCAACAGAACTTTTCTACGGTCTTCCACATCAAAGATGGCGAAGAGGTCTTCAGTTTCTTTTAACCAATTTCTTGCCTCAACAAAAGTCTCTGTCCCAATAAAATTCTTGCCACCCATCGCCTTAAAGTCTTTGCAAATCTTTGCGAAATCCGCTTGTGGGCGCTGAGGAGGAGGAGGAGGAAGAACCTCAGTTACAGTGGGAGTGTTTGCTGGGCCCGCATCGTTGGCCCTAGCTTCCAAGTACCTCCGGAACCATCCGGGTATGGTTACTCCCTCGGGAAGATTAAGATCGGCCATGCTGGAAAAGGAAAAGATAGATTTAGAACGAGGAAACAAAGGATAGTGCTAATGGCTTTTGAGGAATAGCCTTTTAAAATAAACTAAACTTTTCTTGGAAAATACTTAATTGGTTTTGAAAATAGTTTTTCAAAAGGGTTTTAAAATTTTTGTCTGGTTTAGTAAAACTTTATGCTCTGATACCAAATGTAACACCCCACCTCCGCCAGGGTCACTCTTGCAAGTACACTAGCTTTGGAGGGGTGTTGGACAAGGTAAACATGCATAAAGATATCACAAGACAGAACATATAAGTAAAACAGAGTAAGTAAAGCAGCGGATAAACTACTATTTCAAAACCATAGTCAAGTTACATCAAAGTACTATTGTCATTATTTTCCAACTACTACTAGTCTAGAAACATAAACTGAAAACTGGAAATAACATAAAGTAAACTATCCCCCAAAGTAGAAGTGGTAAAGCCATAGCGAGCTCAAGTCCGAACCGTACATGAGCTATCCAGAAAGCAAGCTACAGATCCAAGCTAGGTGCTAGTGTTCCCACCCTGAGAACCTGGGGGGAAACGGAAGAAAAGAGGTGAAAGAAAACGGGTCAGTCAAAAAGACTGGTAAGTCCTACCTACTATTAGTATAAAAACTAATAAAGTTAACTGGACATGTAAAACAGAGATGAAACATAGGATGATACCTGGCATGGTGAAAAGTTAACAAGATAGATCAAGTGTGGCATCGCATATACAAGGTTAAGTTTTGCACCAATAGTACTAGTAATCCAATCCATGTCAATTATAAACCAGAAATGATCCCTTGGCCCAAGTTTGGCCCAACTTCATGAGATGTCCTAAATCAGGGTCCAACTACACGGTCTAGTCGATCGGCTCCCTATATGCCTAACCTGTCAAGTGTCGGTGTCATACGGCCCAATCACGGAATGTAGTCAAACTGTGCTAGGTCCACCCTAGGGTGTATCAAGTCCTAGGGTGCCAACCACTGACACGAATCAAGCACGCACAGTCTAAACCTACTGGTGCCCGTGTCTGCTTTTTCAACTCCGGACTATGTGCACGACCATAGTCTGCCTGAACCTACACCGGCGCACCAACTCAGCCGTCGTTCTGGTCGCTTACAATCAGCCCAGTAATCGTGCCCCACCCTAGCCTAGTCCCTAGGGTATCGTTGATACATCCAAGAGGGTTACTGCTGAAAAGGACCGCGTAACTAGGGTTTCTAACGGGTTAAGTGTGGTTAACCCTATCCCATCATGTATCAAGTTGGTTAAGTGTACCCAAGTGGTTCCTGACTTAACCCCAACCATCCATCGTGTTTAATTGGTTAAGTATTCAAGTGGTCCATGACTTAACCCTATCATGTGACATTAATTAATTTAATGCACCCAACCTCTCACATTAGACCTTGTTGTGGTTACTAGTTAAGCCGGGCGGGTACGGGTAGCTTTACACCACAACTTCGTCTAACCTCGGGTTTTTAGTGCAACATGACCAACTTCTCACATTGGGTCCTATTGTTTGTAGCTACTAGTTAAGCCGGTTGGTTCCGGGTAGGTTTATGCTACAAACTCAACCCAACCTCGAGTTGGCCACTTTCATGTTTTCTACATGTCATGTCCATGTTCATGTTTTTCAAGCATAATCACATGCCATATTTCAAAACCATGTTTTTATGTCATTAAAGTTACCTAACTACCCATACGCATTCCCATCGCATGTACGTTTTCACAACACAAAATGGATTTTAAAAGAGGGGACTTAGAAGCATGACAAGAATGGGCATAAGGTGATAGGATTTGGCCACAAGTTAAACATGGTGGCACATGAGGCAAAATGTGTTCATTAAACTTGCATATTACATTATAAACCTCAAAACATGCATGACATCAAACTTAGCAAATAGGTGATACATGGTCATAGATGGCATAGGATGATAACTAGTGATTCACATATAACATCATATGCAAGTTAACATAAAGGTTATGAGAGTTTCTATGTTGCATTATGCAACATTTCCAAACCAAGCTCATAGCTTTCAATCCACAAAGTCAAGGTGATAGCTTTACAAATATACATAGAGCAAATCTATGCATAACATGATAGATTCAAAGCACAAATCATACTTAGGCCCAAACTCAAACTTGCATCATGTCATATTTAACTTCATAGTTTAAATCTAAGAGTAGAATAGGGCTTACAATGCTATGAAGACTATAAAATAAAACAAGATTGAGACAAAGCCACTAGCAAATCCGCAAAGAAAATAATATGCTCCACTCTAAGCCTTGAGAAATAAATAAAATAGCTTCTATGACGAAGAAAGATTGAACTTTAGCCTTGAATCAAACTTAGAAACTCTCAAAAAAGCTTAGAAACTCTCATATGAATGAAGATGGAGATTATGACAAGAGGGTGGAGGCCATGATATGAAGGTGGAGGCCATGATTAGAGAGCATTTTGGCAGCACTTAGTTGTAGGATTAGTTTGTCTGAGTTTAGGGTAGGCTTAGGGGTCTTTTTATAGAGTTTAGGATTAGTTTTAGCCATAGCATTAACCCTAAATCAAATCTGAACCGTCAAATTCCGTCAGAAACCAACAAACAGGGCCAGAAAACACAAGCAGGTGCACCAGGCCAAAGTGGCCCGACCGGGGAGGTCGACTCTAGAGTCGACCTGGCCTGGTGCAGGTCGACCCCCAGGTCGACTCACAGGTCGACCTGGCCTGGCAGGTCGACCTGGTGGGTTTGGCGTGAACTTTTCCCGCCTACTCTGATTGGGCTGAAATTCAAACCTGTTTTCGAAATTTGAATTTTCTGAAACTTCATCGGGCCATAATTGGGTCATACGGACTCCGATTTACAAAATTTCGGACTCTATTTCGCATATTTTTCTGAAACAAACACAATGGCACAGCCCGTTTCCCCTGATTCAGATTTTAAAATTTATTTCTGCCTTGATTTATGATTATTGCATGTTATTAAAATTCGGGTTGTTACAAAGATGATCCGGGATCACACCTATGTGCTACCTTTGGATCGTGCAGGGCCGGTCCACACCTAACGTTTGTAGGTTGGTTATTCCTGAACAATACATTTCTTGGTCCTATCAGGCCTATCACTTAAGCCTTTTAGTCAGCTCTATATCCGGGGCGCCTCGCAATCCATCATCCACATAAGTAAAAATGTATAAGCTCCATACCATGACACAAAGAAACGTATGCACTCCCTGCATCCCTTATCTCATTTTTTACTCATACGGGGTTGTGAGGCTCGCGAATTAACGCTATACACAAAGTTATGCTACTTAAAACCATGCTTTGATTATCATCCACAAGGCCATGCTTTTCAATAAAAGCCTTGATCATTTGCATCTTAGCATACCACACCGACAATTCATGCCATACAACTGATATCTATCAATATATAACCTCGAAGCCCATACATCCAAGAGAAGGGTGTTAAGCAAGAGAATAAATTCTTCGCCACCAAACAGATACATATTTAATAGAAATCTATCAATATAGAATGAAGCACAATGTCATACATAATCTATTCACAAGTCCGTTTCGAGTCTAAACCAAACCGGAGGCACCTTATTCCTCTTCCCATATGCTCAATACATGAGAGAGGTCCTCATATATCCGGTCGATCTCCAAGTACGTCTGGACGATTACCACTTATTACCTCGTCTTGGGTGTACACCCCAAGTCGAGAGATCAACAATCATCCCAACGATGTGAAGATCTCCCGTTTTCAACCACCATCTTCGTATCTTTGACTTTTAATCGTCGTAACAGTTATTCAGAATGGGTTAGACCCGGTCTTTCTAAATAATGACGTATCTTTATGATCATGTGATAAATACACAAACATAGCACACATCTCATTCAAATCCATAATATTTTTTTATTCATATATTCACATCTTTGGGGTAAAGTTCCCATTAATTTTATCAAAGATAAGTTCTTTTAGACTTATTCTTTAACCTTCCTTTGGAAATCATTTTAAAATATTTTATTATATCTTTTCACCACTTAAACCAATTCAAGGTTTATCAACTAGTCGGTATTAACGAGCCTTACCGAAGTAATTATTCATTTTATTATTCACAATCTCAGCCTATTCATCCCATGGAGCAAAACTGGTAGTACTCCATCTTTAACACCCATTATGTTATTGGTAAATTTAATTACCATTTTAACGTTCAAATCTAATTAAATGATTTACTATCAAATGGAGTAAAATGGGTCGTACTCCATTCTCGAACATTTTTTGAATTCGGTAAATTTAATTCCTTATGCGCATCTCAATCTAATTAAAGATTTGTTAAAACTCTAGCTCAGATTTAATCTTCAAAAATCATTATTCAATGATTTTTCAACTTAGGAAATTAGTCTTATCTTTGTTTGGGTTAAAGAACAAATGTCATTTAAAACACAGTTAACAAAACCCAAAGTTATTTTCCATTAGTATGGAATCTTCATGGAAATTTAAATAATTTATAATCAATATAAATTTCCACATCAAACTAATACTATAAGTGGAATAACGACATAGTATTTTAAATTCCATAAATAGTAAATGCCTTCCTTCATGTGATGACCGCCCATAACCCCCGCACTAAACAAGAGGAATAATGCGCTGAAAGGCGTGCCAGGCTGCTATGGACGATCATCATAGTAAGTGAACACATCGAAACTTGTCGTAGAACTCACAACGCAAGGATAAAATATAATAGAACATATACAACAGGTGATAGTAATGAGGTATCATATAGCAAACTTTTGAAACTCTTTCAACATCCAGAAAGATTATCCAACTGATATCCAAGTTTGTACATAAGGCCTCACTACAACTCTCAAGCAGCTCAAACAGCGGAAACAGAAATACTAGATAGTATAAAACTGGTACGCCAGCCTCCTGCTCGTCATCGCTCAGCTTCCTCGTATCACTAAGCTCCATTACCTATAACCTGCTACTTAGTCTGCCCATCCACAACCGGATGAACAGCCCAAGGTAATAAGAGGAGACATAAAACCTTGAGTCAGACAATAGTCTTAGTGAGCGATAATACAGCTAACAAACTTCCACAAGAAAGCATATGAGAATGGGTAAATGAACAACTTATCTACCCACTTCACTAGAGAAGAACTCAACCTTATCTTCCCCACATCGGACAGAGATAGCCTTTACACCAAGCATTTCAACCATTCATCCATAGAAACCAGAACACCCATTCAATCATAGAGAACACACATAACATCCAGATTATATAAGTCTCACACAGACAACCCTAATCGAGTTTAAGATTCCTCAAGTACCCTCGCCAGAGGCCTAGACCAATATCACTTAAGCACTCAAAGAACGTCTCCCTCGACTTTGGATAATCTATGTGAGATAGTACAAAAAGAACAACTAATCATCCATGACTGACTCTGGCTATCACTGCCAATCCTGCTTCGAAACCATCATTATCGTATGACGGCCAACCTTGCCATATGTCAAGGGCTAATGATAACCCCAGTTCTAGCATGAACTCCATATGCCCAACCTTGGCAATGTCCAACCTTGACACTAGGCCTTTCCCCAACCAGAAAGACCCAGGGTACTCGACCAACAACCGGTCTTTTGGGCCTTTCAACGATACCCATCGTACCCCTGCTTTGAGCCTGCTAGAACTTACGACAACGATGACTTCTCAGCCTTCGCATCTCTAATCGTCCAACCTTGACGATGTTTCATAGCTCAAGCAACCTTCTCGAGCAGCCATTATCCAACAACTCACGACCTTTGAGTTGTCTCCACATTCGTTGTTCCACCTTGATCAACGAACACATTCATCACTTCGAGTCTTCCTACTTGAATCACCTCGAAGTTACGTCATCACTAGAAGTGTCCGATCAGAAATTTCCACTAGAAATGCAGACCAGACCCATTCTGGACCGACCAGACCTCTTCCGGTACTTCTAGACCGATCAGACCCCCTGGACCGTCCAGACATCCCTTTGCTCCTCCTGGACCGACCAGGACCCTCCTGAGCCGACCAGACTCCCTCCTCAGCCTTCTGGACCGATCAAACCGACCAGCTCCAAGACCCAGTCAAAACCGACCAGAATTGCTCCAGAACGACCAGTCAAAACCGACCAGCATTGCTCCAGAACGACCCGCCTCCATGCAGCTTTGGATCGACTCGACCTCCTTGCAGCTTTGGATCGACTCGACCTCCTTGGGACCGACCAACTTTGGGTCGACCCCGTCAAGACCGACCAGATTTTGCTCCACCTGACCGACTAGCTCCTTCAGAGCGACCAGGATTTGCTTCCAGTAAAAACCAACCAGAATGCCACCATCTGAAACCGACCAGAATGCCACCATCTGAAACCGACCAGAAACACTTCTGCTCCTTCTGGACCGACCAGCTTAAATCGACCAGCTCCCTGACTTGCTTCCCAAGCCATACTATGACCGACCACCTCATTCCAGACCGACCCGACCAACTCCAGGACGACCAGAAACCTGCACATCTCCAATTCGACTCCGATTTCGACCAAAACTTCGCCAAACGAAGAATCCGACGAAACCAGCTTATCCGATTCATCCAAACGCAATCACAAACATATTATTCAACCAACAATATCATCAATCTAACAATTTCCATCAAAACACATAAATTTCCCGAAACATGATAAGTGAATCATATGAACATAAAAACGGATCTAACTTGCATAATCTTGAGAAAAACCATAAAATTAACCATTTAAATTATCTAGATCAGATCCTAAGGTGATTCATATATAAAATGGACTTAGCATGGTGTGGATCTAGGGAAAATAACATGGAAATGATGAAATTAACATCCTAAAACCCATATACTTGCATGAATCCGAATGAGAGATGTAAATCACTCACCAATTCTCCAAAACAAAGCAAAAGCAATGAAAAAAAACAATCCGGACAGCGAACACTTCGAATCAAACCCTCTAATCCGATGAATTTTCCCTTGAAACGATGTTGATCTAGCCTCGAATGGTATAGATCTTCGATTTCCCCCTTGAATTTGGAATTTTAATGGTGGAAAGGTGTTAGAGGAAGAAGGAGATCAAAGCCTCCCCATAAGAGAATGGAAAATGCCAACCTTTCTCCATATCCCTTACCCCCTATTTATAGTCTCCACCTACCCTCTAATGGGCTTACTCCAAATCAGCCCATTAGCCTTCCAAAACCTGAACAGCCAACTGAAAAACCTTAAAACAGCGATTTCTCCCAAACCGCTGAACCAAATCCTTAATGTAACCACTCTACGGAAAGGGAATCATCAATTCCTTTCCAATGGCACAGGTCTCACCCTCAGATTCGACCTGAGTCAAAAGTTATGCCCAGTACAAGACTGACAGGGGCAAAATGGTCACAAACAAAATCGGTAAAAATTATGGACATGTCACACATCCCCATAAGCAATATATCAAAAGATGAGAATGATCCAACCCTTAGGGAATAAAATAAAAATATTTTACGATCTTCCGATACGTAAAATGCGGGCTGTTACATTCTCCCCCCCCCCCCCCCCCCCTTAAGAATTTCGCCCCCGAAATTCCAAGCAAACACAAGCAACCACAACAATTCCGCATGCCTAACATCCATGAGAAGCCAATTCTATCATCCAAACTAGCAACCATCAAACCATGCATCCATAGCCTTATCCTAGCACGCGGAATTCTATTAAACAACAACAAGATACAACGATATAACGATGATACAATCAAAGGGTCCTACCGACGAAGAGTTCTGGATGAGTCGCCCTCATGCTCTCTTCCGTCTCCCATGTACAATCGTCGCCATCTTCACTCCATTGTACCTTGACTATCTTAACCTTCTTCCTCCTAAGTTGTTTCTTGTCATTCCCCACAACACGAAGTGGCTTAGAGGTTTCGCAACTGCGGTCTCTACTTCCAAGTCTTCATATTGTTATGGAGATACCACCACATTTGAGTCGTGCACAAACTTCCGTAGAAATAACACATGGAAAACATTATGCACACTCGACATCTTCTTGGGTAACTCTAATCTATATGCGAGCTTTCCTATTCGCTCGACTATCGGAAACGGTCCAACAAACCTAGGAGCCAACTTCCCTTTACTTCCGAATCGAACCATATGCTTTAACGGTGAAATCTTCACAAAAACCATATCACCTACGTCGAATTCTAAATCCTTACGACGCTTATTGGCGTAACTCTTTTGACAATCTTGGGCCACTTTCATTCGTTGCCGAACAATTTTGATACAACCCGAGGTTTCTCTAATCATCTCGGGCCCAAGTACCAAATTATCTCCAGTTTCTAACCAACAAGCTGGAGAATTGCACGGCCTTCCATACAACGCCTCGTATGGTACCATCCCAATACTCGACTGGTAGCTATTATTATATGCAAACTCAACCAGATGCAGATGGTCTTCCCATGATCCTCCGAAGTCTATCACACAAGCCCTCAGGAGATCTTCTAAAACTCGGTTGACTCTCTCGGTCTGACCATCAGTTTGGGGATGATATGCCGTACTTAAGCACAATTCGGTTCCCAAAGCCTCTTGCAAACTTTTCCAAAATCCACTCGTGAACAATGAATCCCGGTCACTCACTATATTCTTTGGGACACCATGAAATCGAACTATCCATTTCACATAAAGCTCAGCCAATTTTGATGCTGTCCTAGTCGTCTTGACAGGAATGAACCTTGCACTTTTGGTCAAACGATCCACAATGACCCAAATCCCTTCATTCCCTGCCCTAGTTCTAGGTAGTCCATCGATAAAATCCATCGATATCTGCTCCCACTTCCACGTAGGAACCTCTAATGGCTGAAGTAAACCACTCGGCTTCTTCTGTTCAGCTTTCACTAACTGACAGTTCATACACTTGGAAATGAATTTTCCAATATCTCTTTTCATCCCTTCCCAGTAGTAGACTCGCTTCATGTCCTGATACATTTTATTACCACCGGGATGAATCGTTAGCTTCGAGTGATGACATTCTCTCAGAACCTCATCCCTCAATCCGTCGACATCAGGAACAACTAATCGTCCTTGCTTTCGAAGCCAGCCTTCTCGGTCGACCTCGAACTCCTTATCCTCTGGTTTCAGTTTCTGAATGGACTCGACAAGCTTCGCATCTTTCTTTTGGCCCTCGCCAATCCTTTCGATAAGAGTAGGCCTTATCGACAAGCTTGCCAATATTTCAGGTTCCAACTCACACCTTGGCCTGAAATCGAACCTTGCCAAATACTCGAGGCCCTTCCATTCCAAAAACATCGCTCCCAAACTTGCGTGTCTTCGACTCAATGCATCTGCAACTGCATTGCCTTTGCCAGGAGTATAGGCTATCCCAAAATCATACGATGCCAGAAACTCTAACCATTGTTGCTGCCGAAGATTCAAATCCTTTTGGGAGAAAAGACACTTCAACGATTTGTGATCCGTAAACAACTCGAATCGTACTCCCAATAGGTAATGTCTCCACATCTTCAGAGCAAACACAATCGCTGCCAACTCCAAATCATGAGTTGGATAGTTTCTCTCCTGTGGCTTTAGCTGTCGACTTGCGTAAACCACTACTTTATCCTTCTGCATTAGCACTGCTCCAAGTCCAGTACCACATGCATCAGTATATACCACCATCTCTTCATTCCCACTAGGAATGGTCAACACAGGTGCACTCGTCAATCTCTCCTTCAAGATTTCGAACGCTTGTTCACACTTCGCATCCCATGCGAACACTTGGTTCTTCTTCATCAATCCTGTTAATGGTGCAGCCATCTTAGAGAAATCCTTGATAAACCTTCGGTAATAACCAGCCAATCCAAGGAAACTCCGAACATCCGTTGCATTCTTAGGTCTATCCCAGTCCTGGATTGCTGCAACTTTAGTGGGGTCAACCGCTATACCTTTTCCAGAAACAACATGACCTAAGAACCTCACTTCATCCTTCCAGAAGTGACATTTTGAGAACTTAGCTTTAAGCTGATGCTTTCGCAAGATCTCTAACACAACTCTCAAGTGCGTCTTATGTTCTTCCACATTTCTGGAGTAAACCAGTATATCATCCACAAACACAAGCACGAACTTATTCAACTGATCTCTGAACACTCTATTCATAAGATCCACAAAATACGCTGGCGCGTTAGTCAACCCGAATGGCATCACCAACCACTCGAAAAATCCGGACGGTGTCCTAAAAGCAGTCTTTGGCACACTATCCTTAGCTACTCTCAACTGGTGAAATCCTGTTGCCAAATCCATTTGAGAAAACACTTTGGCTTCGTGAAGCTGATCGAACAAGTCATCAATCCTTGGCAACGGATACTTGTTCTTCTTAGTCACCTTGTTCAGCTCACGATAGTCCACACACAACCTTAACGAGCCATCTTCTTTAGTTGCAAACACGACTGGTGCACCCCACTCGGAAACACTCCTCCGAATGAAACCTTTTCCCAAAAGGTCTCTAACTTGCACCTCCAACTCTCGCTGTTCCTTAGGCGCCATCCGCCTAAGTGGCATAACAATTGGTCTCGCACCCTCGACCAAATCGATCCTAAACTCGATCTCGCGATGCAGCGGCAACCCTTTGACCTCGTCAAAGACATCTACATACTCATTAGCGATCAACACTGATGATAGGTCTTCCTGTGGAATCCCAAGCGAATATAGATAACTCACGAAGACCCCGTCTTCGCGCTTACATCTAATCAACACCTTTCGCCCTTCCACATCCCCGACCCTCACCTCTAGCTTCTCGCAATTCACCCTTGCCGCGTACTTCTTGAGCCAACCCATGCCCAAGATGATCCCATACCCAGCGAAGTTAAGAACAAAGCAATCACACATAAAAGAGCAACCATGACTCGATAATACTAGACCACGGCAAATCATGCACAAACTGGACGAACCCCCAACTGGATTAGTCACGATCAATGGTCTATCACAAATCTCGGGTTCCAAACCCAAGCGACACACAAGCTCAATGCAGATGAATGAATGTGATGCTCCAGTATCAAACAACAATCGAACTGAAACACCGTTAACGGAAAAAGTACCTTGCACCATGACACCCTTTCCCTTCTCCTCTGCAGTAGGAGCTCTTGAAGAAGATGGCACAGCATCCAAAGCATATGCCCTAATAATCTGCTTACCCTTAGCTGATTCCGGACAATCTTTCTTCTCATGCCCAGGCTTTCTACACTTGAAGCACTTCTTCTCAGCTTTGGGATTCTTACACTCATTCGAATAATGTCCCTTCTGTTGGCAGTTAAAGCAAACTGCCTCAAAATCAGAAATATAGTCAAGAACTGATCTGCCATTCTGCTTCAATTCTACGAACTTCTTGAAGAGAACTGACTTTTGAGCAGTGGAGATAAACTTAGCTTGGAATTGCTCCCATGAAATCTCCTCTTCTGGAGTCTCGAGTATAACCGAATTCCACCATTCCATGGCCCTGCTTTGCAGCTGCCTTGATGCAAGCTTTCTCTTCATTGCATCTTCAATACCCAAGTCTCCAAAGATTCGAACATATGAATCCATCCACCTCTGAACCTCTTCAGCTGGTTCAGTTCCCTTGAATGGTTTCCCTCCTAGAGATATAAAGTCCTTGCACATCTTTGCAAAATCTACCCTAGGAACTCGCACACCTACATCTACCGTAGCCGCCACTGGAGTGGGTACCCTTCGCATAATTGCTTCTGCCATGGCTTCAAACATGGCCGGGTAATCTGGTTCACCACCATTTCCCCCTCCAGTATTAGCTCCCCTAGCAGCGTGTCTTGATGGTCGTCTACTCATTCTAAATCTGCAATTTAGAATAATTAGCCACTTCCAAGAAAACTGCTAAAGAGATACAACCGCTACTACTATATATACTAATATATAGTAAACATCCAACTGAAATCTACAAATACGTCTCTCATACGTAATTACGTCTTCGAACTTTGGCCAAAATCGTTGACCAGAGCTCTGATACCAAATGTGACGACCGCCCATAACCCCCGCACTAAACAAGAGGAATAATGCGCTGAAAGGCGTGCCAGGCTGCTATGGACGATCATCATAGTAAGTGAACACATCGAAACCTGTCGTAGAACTCACAGCGCAAGGATAAAATATAATAGAACATATACAACAGGTGATAGTAATGAGGTATCATATAGCAAACTTTTGAAACTCTTTCAACATCCAGAAAGATTATCCAACTGATATCCAAGTTTGTACATAAGGCCTCACTACAACTCTCAAGCAGCTCAAACAGCGGAAACAGAAATACTAGATAGAATAAAACTGGTACGCCAACCTCCTACTCGTCATCGCTCAGCTTCCTCGTATCACTAAGCTCCATTACCTGTAACCTGCTACTTAGTCTGCCCATCCACAACCGGATGAACAGCCCAAGGTAATAAGAGGAGACATAAAACCTTGAGTCAGACAATAGTCTTAGTGAGCGATAATACAGCTAACAAACTTCAACGAGAAAGCATATGAGAATGGGTAAATGAACAACTTATCTACCCACTTCACCAGAGAAGAACTCAACCTTATCTTCCCCACATCGGACAGTGATAGCCTTTACACCAAGCATTTCAACCATTCATCCATAGAAACCAGAACACCCATTCAATCATAGAGAACACACATAACATCCAGATTATATAAGTCTCACACAGACAACCCTAATCGAGTTTAAGATTCCTCAAGTACCCTCGCCAAAGGCTTAGACCAATATCACTTAAGCACTCAAAGAACGTCTCCCTCGACTTTGGATAATCTATGTGAGATAGTACAAACAGAACAACTAATCATCCATGACTAACTCTGGCTATCACTGCCAATCCTGCTTCGAAACCATCATTATCGTATGACGGCCAACCTTGCCATATGTCAAGGGCTAATGATAACCCCAGTTCTAGCATGAACTCCATATGCCCAACCTTGGCAATGTCCAACCTTGACACTAGGCCTTTCCCCAACCAGAAAGACCCAGGGTACTCGACCAACAACCGGTCTTTTGGGCCTTTCAACGATACCCATCGTACCCCTGCTTTGAGCCTGCTAGAACTTACGACAACGATGACTTCTCGGCCTTTGCATCTCTAATCGTCCAACCTTGACGATGTTTCATAGCTCAAGCAACCTTCTCGAGCAGCCATTATCCACCAACTCACGACCTTTGAGTTGTCTCCGCATTCGTTGTTCCACCTTGATCAACGAACACATTCATCACTTCGAGTCTTCTACTTGAATCACCTCGAAGTTACGTCATCACTAGAAGTGTCCGATCAGAAATTTCCACTAGAAATGCCGACCAGACCCATTCTGGACCGACCAGACCTCTTCCGGTACTTCTAGACCGATCAGACCCCCTGGACCGTCCAGACATCCCTTTGCTCCTCCTGGACCGACCAGGACCCTCCTGAGCTGACCAGACTCCCTCCTCAGCCTTCTGGACCGATCAAACCGACCAGCTCCAAGACGCAGTCAAAACCGACCAGAATTGCTCCAGAACGACTAGTCAAAACCGACCAGCATTGCTCCAGAACGACCCGCCTCCATGCAGCTTTGGATCGACTCGACCTCCTTGCAGCTTTGGATCGACTTGACCTCCTTGGGACCGACCAACTTTTGATCGACCCCGTCAAGACCGACCAGATTTTGCTCCACTTGACCGACCAGCTCCTTCAGAGCGACCAGGATTTGCTTCCAGTAAAAACCAACCAGAATGCCACCATTTGAAACCGACCAGAATGCCACCATCTGAAACCGACCAGAAACACTTCTGCTCCTTCTGGACCGACCAGCTTAAACCGACCAGCTCCCTGACTTGCTTCCCAAGCCATACTATGACCGACCACCTCATTCCAGACCGACCCGACCAACTCCAGGACGACCAGAAACCTGCACATCTCCAATTCGACTCCGATTTCGACCAAAACTTCGCCAAACGACGACTCCGACGAAACCAGCTTATCCGATTCATCCAAACGCAATCACAAACATGTTATGCAACCAACAATATCATCAATCTAACAATTTCCATCAAAACACATAAATTTCCCAAAACATGATAAGTGAATCATATGAACATAAAAACGGATCTAACTTGCATAATCTTGAGAAAAACTACAAAATTAACCATTTAAATTATCTAGATCAGATCCTAAGGTGATTCATATATAAAATGGACTTAGCATGGTGTGGATCTAGGGAAAATAACATGGAAATGATGAAATTAACATCCTAAAACCCATATACTTGCATGAATCCGAATGAGAGATGTAAACCACTCACCAATTCTCCAAAACAAAGCAAAAGCGATGAAAAAAAACAATCCGGACAGCGAACACTTCGAATCAAACCCTTTAATCCGATGAATTCGCCCTTGAAATGATGTTGATCTAGCCTCGAATGGTATAGATCTTCGATTTCCCCCTTGAATTTGGAATTTTAATGGTGGAAAGGTGTTAGAGGAAGAAGGAGATCAAAGCCTCCCCATAAGAGAATGGAAAATGCCAACATTTCTCCATATCCCTTACCCCCTATTTATAGTCTCCACCTACCCTCTAATGGGCTTTCTCCAAATCAGCCCATTAGCCTTCCAGAACCTGAACAGCCAACTGAAAAACCTTAAAACAGCGATTTCTCCCAAACCGCTGAACCAAATCCTTAATGTAACCACTCTGCGGAAAGGGAATCATCAATTCCTTTCCAATGGCACAGGTCTCACCCTCAGATTCGACCTGAGTCAAAAGTTATGCCCAGTACAAGACTGACAGGGGCAAAATGGTCACAAATAAAATCGTTAAAAATCATGGACATGTCACACATCCCCATAAGCAATATATCAAAAGATGAGATTGATCCAACCCTCAGGGAATAAAATAAAAATATTTTACGATCTTCCAATACGTAAAATGCGGGCTGTTACACTTCATAGAAACTAATCTCGATTATTATTAATCGAATTCCATTCAATTCCACTTTAATTAAATAAACTGGAAAACTTCTTTAAATCTTAATAAAAAGATTTATTACTTTCACAAATGGGTTTAAGAACAGTATTATTTAAGATGCCACCCACAACGAACTCAAAATCCAATTTGATATTAAATATAAGATCATAAATGGAAATCATGTCGACTTATATTCAGTACCAAATTCTGAAATTAACAGGTATCATTTTGGAATTATGATATCGATATCTTTCAAATTCCAATAACAATATCCATATAATTACGGAATCCAATATCAAAATATCCGAAGATAATTTCTTAAATTCCGCCCAATTTATTCATTTGAAATCAATGGATTGCTACTCTAGTTGTTAACTAGTTCATTTAGATAAAATATCTTTTATCTTTTTAATACGGAATATTTCACCCAAATTTTTTCCAAATCATTAATTATGATTTTACATAGTTTATTTATATTTTAAATAATTTTATTAAGGCCCTTACAGTCGATTTCCAATATCGGCCACCGAATTGCATTCATAGCGACCTTTTCTAAAATTGATTTTGATATATTTCCAAATCTAATCATTCAAATTTAAACCACTTATATTCATTTGAAAGATCTTTTCGAAATGAACCCAAAGGTTCCGGTTTAGGAGAATCCGATGGTCGGATCTCTCGTTACGTCAATTTGAAGTTAATGGTTGAAATTCACACACAATCGTTGTGCGGCGAGTTCTATTCAAGCCATTTAAATATATATATTATGTTTAGTCGATTTCCTTTTAAAATGTATTTTATAAAATGTTTATGAATTCGTTTAAAAATGATTTCAACTTACATTTCTATTTTATATTGAACTTGAACATACCATTTCATTATAATCTCAAAACGATAATATTTTCAAAATGTCTAATTCATTCTTCTCGATATTCATTATAATAATGAATAAAATCAATACAAAAATCTGTTCGAGTCAAAATAGCGTTTATATACTTAACTCAGCTTCATATTTTGAAAATACCATTCATTTCATAATAATTTGAACAAATCATATTTTATATTTTCGTGTCCATCCAAAATCGGACATCAAAATCAACTTCCACTCTTCATTGAATATTATATTATGAAAATACTCATATCTATTCCAGATTGGAATAAAATTTCAACCAATATCCATATAAATAAATTTATATCGATTACATTCACTATATACGTCCAACAATAGTCATAAACAAATATCAACATCCAAAATGACATCCAGTGTGCATTTTATGTTTATATAAGTTTCAATTGGTTTATTAACGCTTACATAAACCTATCGCTCAACCGATTAACCACAATTTCACACAAGGGAGATGTGTGAGTCAATTATCATGCCAAGACCGGTGTGGGGTTTTCAACCAACAACAATCAATTCAAATCCATCACTGGTTAATGAATTTAACTAATTTTAATTCAATTCGAATTATTTTTCTAACTAACCCATTTTCACTGTTCAAATTGTAAATGGATATTTATATCCAATTTCAATTACCACAATAATATTAACATATTTTTAATGTGTTCAAAATCATAATCAAAACATAATACAGTCAATCAAATCATCCATGGGTTTGCAAGCAACAGTGAGGTGAGCTAACATATACCGTACATTTTCTGATAATTAAAACTAATAAAAATCAACACTAGCAATCTATGTATATTCAATTATAAAATAAACAATTATACAAATAATTTGAGTGAGAAAGTTCTCACTTTGATTTCCACTCCATCGTTCTTTAATTGAGGATTTATTTTTAATTTAGCGAAAAAATCAACTTGTTGCATTTCTGTTCTAGTTAGTTCCATGTTGTAGAGCTCGACTCCACGATTCCAACGCATGTTGTTTCACTGAATTCTGATTTCATATGAATAAGTTATGGCCTTCTAAACATTAATTACAAAATTAAAACATAATTAGTTTTAATTAACCCACGTTAATTTCCTATCTCCTTCTTCGTTTTGCTCCTGCTTCCGTAACCCATCATCATGCCCAAAAAATCACTGTTGCACGTCACTCAAGGCCATCGATCCATCAGCACCACGAGGTGCGCCGTCCTCCTCCCTCCCCATGGTGGCCACCTAGGCCAACTCGCGGCCACCAAGAGCCCAGAAAACGGGCTGAAGCGGCGGCGCTTCCAACTCCAAAATTGAGCTCCACAATCATCCAATTCGAATCACTACCGTTCAACTTGTAGAGCTTAACATGCTTTTTGATTTTCCTTCTATGAGTTTCTGAAATCATTTAGTGGATTGGAAGACAAATCGAGATTGAAATAGTAGAAAATTGGCCATTTATCTTAGGGGGTAGTAGTGCATCTATTATAGGAAACTAGGGTTTAATTTTTTATATTTATATTATATTTTATTATTATTTAATTCGTAAAAGTGAGATTTTGCAATCGAACGCCAAATCAAACCCAATGATTGTCTCTCCTAACCAAATACCCCCATTCCGGACACAATGGAATATGTTTCATTAGCCAATTCAATCATTTTGATCAGATTTTTTTCAAAATTATAACATAAATTAATATAATGTTTTATATTGGTTTTCAACGTACATTTTAATTTACCACGGCCACATACGGACTCCAAAAATTATGAAATTTGAAATATTGCTATGTTTTGACGATACGGTCCTAACAACATTAATTTCGTTGAATTTGGAGATCGTTCGAAAAATGGCCTTTTAACTAGCTTATTAAATTTAAACTGAACTTGAAAATGAATTTAAATTTACTACGCTTACATAATAAGTCCAAATGACTTGAAATTTTGAACCTAACAATAATTTGACATTCCGGATCTAACAAAATTGGTTTCGTCAAAAACAGAGGTCGTTAGCAAAATGGCTATTTTTAAGGGCTATATATATATTAAAATACAAATAAATTTTATAGCGACTATTTTAAATTTTAATTTTGACATAACTTATAATTATAAGTGAAATCTCAGTTTCTTACGTTTGTTAGAAAATTATAGTTCAATATATTCCAACATTTCTTGTTTTATCAAATTCTAATTTATATGGAATTATGTATATTCATTTGAAATTTAAAATCGAATTTTCAAACTAGCGCACCATTTCATGATCGTTTTAATTATAATTTTAATTTATACGTTCAAACCTTGATTTAAATAAGTTTTTAGTCGTTTATTCTCAAAATAAATCAACTAAATATTTAATTTTCATTAAAATCAATTAAAAATAAATTTTAAATTGATTTCAAAAATAGGGGTTGTTACAAAATGAATATGATTTTTAATAGGAAAGTAATGGTTAAGGATTTAGAAAACTTTTGATTATGATTAAAGGATGTTGGAGGTTTTTTAAGGTAGAGTGAATCTTTGATAAGGTGTAATAAATATTTGTTTAAAGATAAGGGAATGAATACATAGAATAAATTCCTAATGGAATAAACGATTTGCTAAGTTTATGAAAGAGTTTTCTTATCTAATTTAAGTGGAAAGAGACTTCATAAATCTTGTATTTTCATATGGTTTTAAAATGATGCTCATTATTCGAAAAGTCCAAAATCAAACTTAATTCCAAAATCCATTTCGAATAATGATACGACGTAATAGAGAAAATGGAGATATTGAAGACCGAGGATCTTCACATTGAAAGGACTGCTTGTTGACTTCCCGGAAGGCATCACATTATGAGATTACCTATAGAAGTGGTCCTGGCATATTTGGAGAATCTTCGGATTTATAAGGGCTTCTCTCCTTTATTTGACGAGGGATACAGCACCTTCGGTTTTGTTTAGTCCCAAAACAAATTTGTACGTATTATATGTACGATGTTGGATTTTATGGCATAACAATTGATCTTTACTAAATACATATCTGTTTAGTGGCATAGAACTATTCTCTTAGCTTAACATCCTTCTTTGAGACGTACAAGCTTAGAGGTTATATACTGGTAGACATAAGTTATATGTTATGAAATGACAATGTGGTATGCTAAGTGAAATGTGCAGCAGATGATCAAAGCATATCTTGGTATAAGCGTAGGTTTGTGTAACGTGACTTTAAGCCTCAACCCCGTAAATGACCAACTTAGGATAAATGTGGCAAGGTTATGTGGTTCACTCCCATAAAGGTATGATTGTTTCCTTCTAAATAAAAATGTTATATCATGGTATGAAGCCCAAGTATTTTACTTATGTGGATATTCTATTTATGTGGATGATGGAAGGAGAGCACTCTGTAAAGGTCAGTTACAATTGGGGAATGACATATTCAGTGTTATCCAGAGAAGTGATATCCCGGTCTTGTGTTGGCAGAGAATCTATGGGTGTTCAGATTCTCGGGGAATCCCTCTAGAGGTGTCCATGTCGTGGATAAGGAAGATCCTTTGCCTTATTCGTTGTTGGAAACCCATTAACCATAACGAGCCCATACAGTTTTAGTTGTTTAACTTACCAAAAAATGGTAGTTATAGTATAGAATTTAATCGGAGTAACAATTCAATGCTAAGATTAATACATTTATTTGCGAATTTTTTTAACATTACGCACTGATAATAATGTTAATAGATTTTCGCGTATCAAGCATTTTTTGTTATCATAAGGAGCCACCTCGCCCAATGAGTGCAATTCATGGTGTGTGTGTCGCGAGACCTTATGGTAGCTTCATTTTCCAAAAAGCATATACAAATATTTCAACACAAACGACTAATTTTAAGTTCTCACACTAGTACCATGACTGGACCGAAGTTTGTTGTTTCCTTTCCAAAATTATGGGTGCCTTAATTTCTTCTTGGGCAGCCTAGTAATCAAGTTTTCAGTAGATGTATCTGCAGGTATATTATAGAGCCTCTTTTTGGAATAGAGCTTGGAATTGAAATTAAAGCATTTTGGGTTCACATTCACTAAAGTTGTGTCATTGTTATCATTTGTTGTATGGATAGACATTTATAAATATCCATGTTAATCTTAGCTCTGTTTATGTAAATGTTTTCTAGCTGTATAAATATTATGTTCAATAATATATGTTATTCCATTCAAGTGAGATTATGTTTTGTTTTGTTCTATTTTCTATTTTACCCGGACTTATTGGATTTGCAACACTTGAATCTATGGTACATGAATATCGAGGATGTGTATTAATTTTCAAGGGTCGGAAATTTGGTTTATTACGTGATAATTCAAAAATACCTACAATTTTGTGTCGGACATGTGTGGATTATTGCCGATTCAAAATGTATGAATTTTCGCGTCGTCGCATTTAATGTAATAAATATAAATATGTGATTGCGACCATAATAAATGTGAACTGAATGCAATTTGACATTCAAAAGTTTGCAGTTTGTTTTTTTGGCAAAGCAATACCGGTTTGTATAGTGGTCATACCACTTCTATTATAAAGTGCAAATAAAAGAAGTGGACTATAGCACAGGCACAGTAACTCCATCTGGTTTGAAGTGCCAATACACTATAGCTATAAAGCATAGGAGATAAATAGTGTGTTTCAACTACTGTCATGGGCAAATTAGCTACTCTCCATCAATGTAGGAATAACTGGAGGTATCAGTACCTATAACATTTACATACTCCAAAAAAAGTATAGCAAGGTTAGGTACAAAGCACGGGTTAGGATTACGAAACTCGCACTACCGATCCCAAGTAAAATCGTGGAATAGTGACTTGTTCATCTCACCTAGCTCACCCACCTGAATGAGATCGAAACTATATCCTACAATCTGATATTCCAATCTTCTATTATCCTCTACTATGTGTAACACCCCGCATTTTTAATATAATTAAAAATGAAATAAAATTTATGAAAATATGCTTATATAGGTCAATAATGGTGATGTATAATGAGAATTAATTAATACATGGAAGAGAAGAAAAATTAATTCGAATAATAGTGTGTGTAACGGAGAAGATAGTAAAATAAGGATATTTAATTTAAATATCAGGAATTAAGTAAAATGGACATCACCATTGCGTTCGTCTGGAAATTTTAAATGAAATAGAGTCCGAGTTTTCGAAAATCGGAGTCAGTATGAAGGAGTTATGACCTCCCGAAGTTTCAGCGAAAAATCAGAAAAACAGCCCAGCCCAGAACAGAAAAAAATGATCAGGTTGACCATAGTGTCGACCCCCCCCAACCCTCGGGGAGGTCAACCTGTAGCGACCTGGAGCGGGAATTTTGGTCCAGAAGCGGGAAATTTGCCCCAGAAGCTGTTCAGGTTCATTTTTGAGCACCTAGATGAGTTTTTGGGCCTGGTATGTTGGTCTAACACCTATATAAACATCCTAGGCTCATTGTAAACTCCACAACAATTCATGGCAAGGCCATGGATCTCTTCTAACTTGATTTCTTCTTCCTCCTCAAGCTATTGATCTAAATAAATCTTAGATCTATTCTTCTCTCTTTTCTCTACAACATCTATTCTTAAAATAAAAAAGAATGAGATCTAGAATTACTGCAACCATGAATAAAAAGAAAAGAGGCTTAGATCTAAATCACTACGCAAGGAGAAGGAATTCAGATCTGCAACCTACGCCGCATATGAAATCAAAGATAAATTGAATTGGACATGAAATCAATCAAAGATGAATCAAAAGCAACAAAAAGGGAATGGGGGAAATCAGTTTCAAGGATTAATCCAATTCATAAATCAAAGGGGCAATCGAGGATCTACATTTTGAAGATGACAAACACTATGAGTGGAGTTATAATGCACTTTTTGTGTAAAATTATTATTTATCGTCCAAACATTCCCTATGTAAACATGAAATGAAATTGTTGAATCCATAATGTTTAATATTATCATGTGCTCGATTTTAATTATTATGCCTACGATTATGTGCCTCCTTTTATTCTTTCCCTTTTTGATTTTTAATAGCTAGGCTATCTCGAGCCTAGATCTATCATAAAATAAATATGATTGAATGATTATTGCAAGCAAAAAAGGGAAACGCTCGGTTTTGGGCTATGACATGAACTGGAGGGTTTGGTTATAATTACAAAGAGGGTTGGGCGTAATATAACATTGACAAAACTTGAATGCGTAAACCAAATTTAGAATTATACGCGTGAAAATGATTTGGGGCTTGGCGTAGAATTGACATCATTGATTTAAGCATGAAATGGATTTGTTAATGGGCACATGTCTCTAGAATAAAACCTGTATTATAACTTGAATTTGAATAAGAACACAAACTTGATATGAATTGTCATCTGGAATTTGACATGAAGTTTACATCTAGAACTTGAACATGAAATCGACATGAATATGAATTATGAATTTAATGATAGACGTAACCTGTTAATGGGATTACAAGCATAAATATAAATTGGGGGTTTTAGGTAAAGACTGGATTTGGGGAATGGACACTTGACATCTAGATTGAACTTGATACTAGAATTTTGGCACTATTGAAATGCATTGAACATGTATATGGTTGAGTAATTTGTGTAATGTAAATAGGGACAAGATTATGAAACTTGAAATATGACATTTAGAACATGCTTATGAACTTGACATCTAAAACGAACACGAACATGGCATGAATTGGTAGTTGACATGTACAAGAACATGCTTGTAAATTGGGTAATTGGCATAACATGAACTTACTATTTTTTGACATGATTATGAACTTGACATATGCCAATTAGAATAGACATGAACCAAACATGAAACGTGGCTAACTCGAGGTTAGGATGAGTTTGCGATGTAATCCTGCCCGGTACCACCCGGTACCACCCGGCATAACCAGTTGTTGCAAACAATAGGTCCTAATGTGAGAAGTTAGTCATATCGCGCTTGAAACCCAAGGTTAGACTGAGTTGTGGTGTAATTCTTCCCGGAACCGCCCGGCATAACCAGTGACCACAACAACAGGTCTAATGTAAGAGGTTGTGGTGCATTAATAATTAATGGCACATGATTCGTAGGGTTAAGTCATGAATTCAAAGACAACACTTAACCAAATTTGTGAATGAACGTTATAAGGAGATGGGGTTAAGTCGACACGAACATATGAACAAAACTTAACCAAAAACGGAAATAGGGAATGTTAACTACCTATTATAAATCGAAGTTGAAATAGTCGAAGGGTTAATTAGGAGGTAAACATGTCCTAGGGACAGAGAAAGACTATGACTTAAGATGTAATGTAAGACCTGAAGGGTGGGATAACCTATAATATGGGGTAAGCTAAGCAAGAACTGTGGGAAAACACCCATGTGCTATCACCGAATAAAAGAGAACTTAAGTTATGCTTGAATTCATGGGAAAACCTTAGTCAACAAGTTGAATTATAAAGTGAGAATATGTGGTCTGATGTCTAAAGTAACGACAATTGACTAAGTAAAACAACGAGAATGATAACTAAGTAACAAGCCTTAGTTAATAGGAACTAAGCAGTACCTTAGTTAAGAAAACGGTCGATAACGGGAACTAAGTTGTAATCCTTAGTTAAGGGGACTAAGTGGTAAACCTTAGTTAACAAGATTAACGGGAAAGGAAACTAAGTGGTAAACCTTAGTTAAGAACAACTAAGTAATAATTCTTAGTCATGGAAACTGAGCCAGTCCATAAATAGACGAATAACCCGATACGGTAGATCATCGCTTAACAAAAACACGAGGAGGAGCGAACGTTTATCTGATTTCGAGAAAGGCTCCAGCGGACTGGGTTACGAAGCACGTAGCTTCAGGGAACGTGAGAGTACTCTTGGTATCCCTCTATGAGGTTGTAGATGATCCACCTGGGCTCACAGAGGTTAAGGTCTGCGGTAGGAGAACTAAGAGTATGCCTTGGTTGCAATATAAGGCAACCTAAAGACTAGGATGGACCAGCGTGAGGCGGCGATATCTTGTTTAGCCCTGTGATAGCACTCGTCGTCTACCTACCATCTTCAGTCAATCGTGGTACATATACGGAAAGGCAGAGAACTCCCAACAGACCATATACTTGCTATCTAGTTGTGGGTGAGGCTGGCCAATAGGAAAGTGGGGCATAGGTGGCAGGAGTACAGTTCTCATGCTTGATTTTCTTGGATTGCCTTTCATTAGTTGAGTGAGGGGTCACGTGGGACCATAACCACTGGTAGTAAAACAGACCTTAGCATCTGCATCGGCAGATAACTTAAAGCTCCCGACCGAGTTCCGTATTTCTTGATTTAGCCCTGTCACGGGACTCGGGCCGCACACATAGTGTACATGTGCACCTAGACATCGGAAGCGATTCATGATACATACGTGGGAAAAGGGCATTGTTCGACAGGTAGCATAATCCCTAGTAGTCCTAAGTGGCATAAACCCTAATTGAATCTAGAAAATGTTCAATAGGTAGCATAATCCCTAGTGGTTCTAGATGGCATAAATCCTAGTTGAACACTCGATAGTTCATGATAAGGAAACCTAGCCAGATCAAGGGTGGCAGTCCAAATGGTTTCAAGAATGGTGGCACTACATTGAAGTAGTATAATATTACGTGATAAAGCCCGTACGATATACGGCAAGGGACTGTACGTATACATGGATAGGATTATACGAGTTGGGGAAAAATTACATGTACGATGTATTAGGTTAAGTCTACTAGTAAGTGGACGAGAATGACATGGGTTTGGCCTTGGGTGCTAATATTGTGAATAACCTAATAAACAAGAAATTATAACTGAACAGTATATGTAGGGTTTCACAAGAGTTTATTATAGTCCAGTCACACAGAACTTATGTTCTGACCCCCTCCTCACAACATGCGCAGGTTAGGCTCATGACAGAGATAGTATTGCTTGACTACTGGCTTGGTAGTATTATTATTAAGGTAATGCTATTTTGAATAAATTATATTTTATTCCTTCCGGTGTGAGCTACTTTTCGAACTCTGACATGTTTCTTTATCTCTGTCTTTTCTACAGGATACCAGAGCACCCAACTCAGGGTCTGATGGATTGGATTTTGAAAAATTCGGTCTGTCGAAACCCGGGTTGTTACATCTTGTATCAGAGCTTCGGTTTAGTGGTCTTAGGGCGATAATGAGTGAACGTATTTGTATTTTCTAAAATATAATTATATTATATATATAAACCTAAATCCATATAGTTGCCCACTAGACATGTAAAGAGTTGGGATATTGGTTTGTACACTAAAGGCATGGACATAGAAATTTTGGAAACAATTAGGTGGTTGGGAAAGTGTACAATATGACTTGGAGCTAGAAAGTATCCCATAGAATGGAAACTGAAATATTAGTATTTCAGAGTAGTGGGTCTAGAAGTAAAACCTTAGAAATTAGAAAAAAAGGTTAAAGTGTGAAAATGGATTAGGAATATATATAGTCGAGGAAATTGAATTTGTGAAAGTACCTAGGAAAGCCTAGTTGAGTGGAAAACCCGCTTTGAGTCTGACCCAATAATAAACTTTTAAGAACTTGAATTTGTAAAAGAGTTTGTGGTATTTTCTGAGTTTTGATCTTAAAAGTATCTTGATGTTTGAAAAGTGCATATTGGGTTTTAAAATAAAGTGGGGTATATTATGTAAAACAACGATTTCTTGTTTTGAAAGAATTCTCTCATGAAAAGGAGCATATATATAGCTCAATAGTTCTCATATATGAAAATCTTGAAAGGAAAATGTTGTATTTTGTAAAAGGAGTTTTTGAAATCTCTATTCTATTAAATTTTGATTATTGTTAAAAAAAAATCTGGGTAAACAAATTTCCCGTAGAATGCATAAGCATTGAGACCTAGAATTGTTGCTTGAGAAAAAGAAAAGGATAAGCTAGTAATACACAGCATGGACTAGTAGTGACTACTAGGTGATGAAGGGCAAGCAATTATATAAACCCTATTAGGTGGACTCGCGATTGTCAGAGGTAATAAGGTCTTAAGATCCTTGGCCCATAGTTGTAGCTGTGTAGGATACTGTTTGACTAGAAAACGGAAAAGCTTATTTGAAAAGATAAATAAATAATATAAACATGAGAAACTGGACTAAGCCAAATAAGCTAAAGAATAGCCTAACTAACAAGAAAACAATAAATTCAGTAAAGCAACAAAACAAGACGGGGGAAAGAAAATGAAAATCTAAAAAAAAAAGATGAATAAATATGAAATTATTTCAAGATAAAGTCGAAAATACGAGAAAGAAATTTTCTTTGTGGTTGTGCTTGGATAAGAAAATAGGAAATCTTAATAGAATAGCTATATAAAAATCCAAGTACAATTAGAAAAGAAAAATGGAGGATGTGAATTTTTCCGTTTTATACTTTTTCGTTACATAAGAAATCGAATTTGGAAAATTAGATTTTTCTAAATCTTGAATTAAAAGATGGTTGGTAGGGTTTTGGATGCGAAAATTGGATGAACTATGCTCTTATTCTATAAGAGTATGGGAAAATTTGAATGGAAAATGTTTTGATTTTTCAAAAATATTGCATCCATATAGAACTGCAAGTATACTTAGGATGTAAGCATCATGTTTTGAAAAGTTTTTTTAAAGTTTGCATACATATAGGTGGATCCAAATTAGGCATACATGCTTTACTATAATGTACTTCACTTTGCACATGTGCATAATGTTGCAACAATTGGATGAACACTAATTGGATGTTGCGAGGGATTATCTATTTTACTTTTATCGAATTTCGGGGACGAAATTCCTTAAGGGTGGGAGGATGTAAGACCCCGCATTTTTAATATAATTAAAAATGAAATGAAATTTATGAAAATATGCTTATATAGGTAAATAATGGTGATGTATAATGAGAATTAATTAATACATGGAAGAGAAGAAAAATCAATTCGATAATAGTGTGTGTAACGGAGAAGATAGTAAAATAAGGATATTTAATTTAAATATCAGGAATTAAGTAAAATGGACATCACCATTGCGTTCCTCTCGAAATTTTACATGAAATAGATTCCGAGTTTTCGAAAATCGGAGTCTGTATGAAGGAGTTATGACCTCCCGAAGTTTCAGCGAAAAATCAGAAAAACAGCCCAGCCCAGAACAGAAAAAAAAATGACCAGGTCGACCCCCAGGTCGACCATAGTGTCGACCCCCCCTTGGGGAGGTCGACCATAGTGTCGACCCCCCCTTGGGGAGGTCGACTTGTAGCGACCTGGAGCAGGAATTTTGGTCCAGAAGCGGGAAATTCGCCCCAGAAGCTGTCCAGGTTCATTTTTGAGCACCTGGATGAGTTTTTAGGCCTGGTACGTTGGTTTGACACCTATATAAACATCCTAGGCTCATTGTAAACTCCACAACAATTCATGGCAAGGCCATGGCTCTCTTCTAACTTGATTTCTTCTTCCTCCTCAAGCTATTGATCTAAATAAATCTTAGATCTATTCTTCTCTCTTTTCTCTACAACATCTATTCTTAAAATTAAAAAGAATGAGAACTAGAATTTCTACAACCATGAATAAAAAGAAAAGAGGCTTAGATCTAAATCACTGTGCAAAGAGAAGGAATTCGGATCTGCAACCTACGCCGCATATGAAATCAAAGATAAATTGAATTGGACATGAAATCAATCAAAGATGAATCAAAAGCAACAAAAAGGGAAAGGGGGAAATCAGTTCAAGGATTAGTCTAATTCATAAATCAAAGGGGCAATCGAGGATCTACATTTTGAAGATGACAAACACTGTGAGTGGAGTTATAATGCACTTTTTGTGTAAAATTATTATTTATCGTTCAAACATTCCCTATGTAAACATAAAATGAAATTATTGAATCCATAATGTTTAATATTATCATGTGCTCGATTTTAATTATTATGCCTACGATTATGTGCCTCCTTTTATTCTTTCCCTTTTTGATTTTTAATAGCTAGGCTATCTCGAGCCTAGATCTATCATAAAATAAATACGATTGAATGATTATTGCAAGCGAAAAAGGGAAATGCTCGGTTTTGGGCTATGACATGAACTGGAGGGTTTGGTTATAAATTACAAAGAGGATTGGGTGTAATATAACATTGACAAAACCTGAATGCGTAAACCAAAATTATAATTATACGCATGAACATGATTTGGGGTTTGGCGTAGAATTGACATCATTGATTTAAGCATGAAATTGACTTATGGATTTGTTAATGGGCACATGTCTCTAGAATAAAACCTATATTATAACTTGAATTTGGATAAGAACACAAACTTGATATGAATTGACATCTGGAATTTGACATGAAGTTTACATCTAGAACTTGAACATGAAATTGACATGAATATGAATTATGAATTTAATGATAGACGTAACCTGTTAATGGGATTACACGCATGAATATAAATTGGGGGTTTTTAGGTAAAGGTTGGATTTGGGGAATCGACACTTGACATCTAGATTGAACTTGATACTCGAATTTTGGCACTACTGAAATGCATTGAACATAAATATGGTTGAGTATTTTGTGTAATGTAAATAGGGACAAGATTTTGAAACATGAAATATGACATTTAGAATATGCTTATGAACTTGACATCTAAAACGAACACGAATATGGCATGAATTGGCAGTTGACATTTACAAGAACATGCCTGTAAGTTGGGTAATTGGCATAACATGAACGTAATATTTTTTGACATGATTATGAACTTGACATATGCCAATTAGAATAGACATGAACCAAACATGAAACGTGGTTAACTCGAGGTTAGGATGAGTTTGCGATGTAATCCTGCCCGGAACCGCCCGGCCTAACCAGTGGTTGCAAACAATAGGTCCTAATGTGAGAAGTTAGTCATATCGCGCTTGAAACCCGAGGTTAGACTGAGTTGTGGTGTAATTCTGCCCGGAACCGCCCGGCATAACCAGTGACCACAACAACAGGTCTAATGTAAGAGGTTGTGGTGCATTAATAATTAATGGCACATGATTCGTAGGGTTAAGTCATGAATTCAAAGACAACACTTAACCAAATTTGTGAATGAACGTTATAAGGAGATGGGGTTAAGTCGACACGAACATATGAACAAAACTTAACCAAAAACGGAAATAGGGAATGTTAACTACCTATTATAAATCGAAGTTGAAATAGTCGAAGGGTTAATTAGGGGGTAAACCTGTCCTAGGGACAGAGAAAGACTATGACTTAAGATGTAATGTAAGACCTGAAGGGTGGGATAACCTATAATATGAGGTAAGCTAAGCAAGAACTGTGGGAAAACACCCATGCGCTATCACCGAATAAAAGAGAACTTAAGTTATGCTTGAAATTCATGGGAAAACCTTAGTCAACAAGTTGAATTATAAAGCGAGAATATGTGGTCTGATGTCTAAGGTAACGAGAATTGACTAAGTAAAACACCGAGAATGATAACTAAGTAACAAGCCTTAGTTAATAGGAACTAAGCAGTAAACCTTAGTTAAGAAAACGGTCAAGAACGGGAACTAAGTTGTAATCCTTAGTTAAGGGGACTAAGTGGTACACCTTAGTTAACAAAATTAACGGGAAAGGAAACTAAGTGGTAAACTTTAGTTAAGAACAACTAAGTAATAATTCTTGGTCAAGGAAACTGAGCCAGTCCATAAATAGATGAATAACCCGATACGGTAGATCATCGCTTAACAAAAACACGAGGAGGAGCGGACGTTTATCTGATTTCAAGAAAGGCTCCAGCAGACTGGGTTACGAAGCACGTAGCTTCAGGGAACGTGAGGGTACTCTTGGTATCCCTCTGTGAGGTTGTAGATGATCCGCCTGGGCTCATACAGGTTTAGGTCTGCGGTAGGAGAACTAAGAGTATGCATACGTGGGAAAAGGGCGTTGTTCGACAAGTAGCATAATCCCTAGTAGTCCTAGGTGGCATAAACCCTAATCGAATCTAGAAAACGTTTAATAGGTAGCATAATCCCTAGTGGTCCTAGGTGGCATAAATCCTAGTTGAACACTCGATAGTTTATGATAAGGAAACCTAGCCAGATCAAGGGTGGCAGTCCAAATGATTTCAAGAATGGTGGCACTACATTGAAGTAGTATAATATTACGTGATAAAGCCCGTACGATATACGGCAAGGGACTGTACGTATACATGGATAGGATTATACGAGTTGAGGAATAAATACATATACAATGTATTAGGTTAAGTCTACTAGTAAGTGGACGAGAATGACATGGGTTTGGCCTTGGGTGCTAATATTGTGAATAACCTAATAAACAAGAAATTATAACTGAACGGTATATGTAGGGTAACACAAGAGTTTATTATAGTCTAGTCACACAGAACTTATGTTCTGACTCCCTCCTCACAACATGCGCAGGTTAGGTTCATGATAGAGATAGTATTGCTTGACTACTGGCTTGGCAGTATTATTATTAAGGTAATGCTATCTTGAATAAATTATATTTTATTCCTTCCGTTGTGAGCTGCTTTTCGAACTCTGACATATTTCTTTCTCTCTGCCTTTTCTGCAGGATACCAGAGCACCCGACTCGGGGTCCGATGGATTGGATTTTGAAAAATTCGGTCTGTCGAAACCCGGGTTGTTACACTATGTCTATAACATAATTATAAAACTCATTTTTCAAATGGATCATATCTCATTCCAGAAGCAACGTGGACCCACGAGCGATTATCTGAATATCAGTATATGCCACCATCTTTAGTTTCCCCATCTGATGTTTCTACTTAATTTTCCTTTAGTTCTTCATCATTGATAATTTCACTACTCTTCAGTTCTTTTTCTAACCTTGGTTGTTCTTCGACTAGCTTGTCAACTAATTTGGACTTTTGAACCCAAATGCTAGGTGGAGGTTTCATGGGAGGAGATCGTACCTTAGAAGGACCCACAAGCTTACAAACTTCAAGAAGATGTCCTAAAGAATAGCATTCGGTGTATATTTCCATTTGCCAAGAGTACTGAACATCAACAAAGAAATCATATCCACCAATAGAGACTTTGAGCTTCTTTGGTTACAACTTGCATGGTGTTATTACAATCAAAGGTTTTGCAAAGACAAGATTTTGCCTGGACTCCATGTTCATATCAAAACGTTAAAAGTTCCCAAACACATCTGATTATAAATGTTTCCAACTTTAATGAAGAAAATAACAAGTGAAAGTAAATTGAGAAACCCGTTTAAAGTGTGATAAATGGATTTATGGGACTGATTATAAATGGAATAACATTGATTACTAATTTTAGATTATTAACTTATCGAAATGTCTTAGGTTGATATTTATAATATATAATTATAATTTAATTGGATAAGTAATTGATGTTTGACTAAATCCAATACTAAACTAGAACTGTAATAATCCAACTTAGGTTAATTAATTAGAATTAATGGGTTAGTGACACGAGATCAGTAGAGTTATTCTGGAAACACGCATATTGTTAAGTTAGAATCCGCAAAGAGAATCTAGCATTAGATCTTATTTTTAAGAAATATTTCAATTTGTTAACGTGTATGTGTATATTAACATTTTTGTAGTTCACGTTGACATATAAAAAAATTTACAACAAAGGTACTACAACTATTAATAACGATATTAATAAATGGAAATATGTATAGAGCAAAGTTAGAATTCGCAAAAAAGTCTAGCATTATATCATATTTTTAAGCTATACCAAGATCTGAAAACATTTATAGAGAGTGGATCTATGTTTTTAAATGAAGCTTATTTAATATATACTATTTTTAACAATATTTGGTAAGAACTTTATAGGGGCATTTTTAAGTGTTCACATTGACACTGAAAAAATGTGACACCAAAATTATTACAACTATCAATAATGACAATGATATATTAATATTTGAAAGTATGCATAGAGTTACGTTAGAATTTGTAGGGATAGTACTACATTAGAGCCTTTTTAAGCAATATTAAGCTTTGTAAATATATTTGTAGAGAGCGGTTTTGAATTTGTAAATGAAGCATATTTAGTATATTTTATTTTTATGAAGATTTGGTAATATTTTTAGAGGGGTATTTTTTTGTAATTTACATTGACACCATAAAAAGAAAGACACTAAATGTATTACAATTATGAATAAACAAATATTAAGAGAATAAAATTATATTTAAATTCAGACTTTCTATATGTTCGATCTAAAATGTTTTAAATTTATAGTTTATATAACTATTCTAAGCCATATATACATTTTATTATTATATACATAATTATTATAGTTTAATACATGCACACACTTTTATATATATTAGAAAATTAAACTTATATATTATATGTTTATATATGTTTATTTAATATTTAACACTATAATATTTTGTGCATACATACATATAATATTTTCTTCTTATATATATATATATGTCAATTGGATATTTATATATATAATGTTTGGATATATACATATATATGGATAAAATGTACCAAATTTTTTCATGCAAAAATGTCACTTGGAAAGCATATTAATAATTGGAGTAATATATTTCTGGATAACGAAAAATTTAAACAAGGTGACGATTTCATGGAAAAGGAGGCTATAAAGTATTTTTTGGGAATTTTTATGTCTGATACGCCAAGTACTAATATTTTTCATGACATTAATTGTAGAGTCATTGTTAATGAGAGGGGACGCAATCACCTATCTGCCAATATTTGCATGGAGGAAATCTGCAAGGCGGTCTTCTTCATCCCCAATGGTAAAAGCCCAGGACTGGGTGGTTTCTCTGCAAAAAAATTCTAAGTGCATTGATTTGGGTTAAGAGACATTAAGCTTGATATGATTCAAGAAGCTCTCAGAAGTAGTAAGTTAGCAAAGTGCATTAATCATACTTTTATCACTCTCATACCCAAAACTGACAAACCATTTAATACCACGGTCTATAGACCTATTTCATGTTGTAATGTGCTATATAAAATTATATCCAAGGTTATTTGCAATATATTAAAGCCTTATCTAATGCATTTAATTTCTGATAATTAATCCGCTTTCATTCTGGGAAGATACATAACTGAAAACATTCTTTCGGCCCATGAGAAAATCAGACATTTTAATAGAAATGGAAGTGGTAAAATTTTCATCAAGATAGATTTACAAAAAGCGTATGACATGATTAATAGGGATTTTATATGTCACATGCTACGTATGATGGGTTTCCCTAAAATCATTGTTCGAATTATTAGAGTTTTCATTAGCACCCCAACTTTTTCTATTTTAATCCAGGGAAGCCCGAAGGGTTTTATTCACAGTAATAGAGGTTTAAGACAAGGTAACCCTCTCTCACCTTATCTTCTTTGTGTTGCAATGGATTTTTTTCCATTCTTATGTTTAAGGCAACTAGTTTGCATGTTGTGGAGCCTATTTACAAAAGTGGTCCTATTATCACACGTTTGATCTATGCCGGTGACCTAATGATTTTTGCTAAAGCCAAATATAAAGTTGTGAAAGAAATAAAGAAGGTTTTAGAGAGTTTGGAGGAAGTTGTAGGTTTAAAACTTAACAATGCCGAATCCAAAGTGTTTTTAAGTAGAGATGTTGGTAATAAATTGCAGATTCTTCAGCTTCTTGACATGAAAGAAGGAATATGTTAGACCAAAAAGTGGTTCTAACACCCAATTGACTATAATTATTCTTAGAGAGAAATAATTCCAAAACAGATAAAAAAGAGAATCAACAAATGGGATCTATAGTGGTTTGGCGTTAATGAGCCTACGTCCACTTTTTCCTTCCTCAATTAATGAATCGATTACAAGTACAATAGTAATAGTCACTCAAACCCTCAAACACAATCAAGTCGCTGTCAATAATTGTTTAAATTATATTCAGCAACTCGGGGTATAATCTGAATAAACAAGAGAAGATACGATAACAGCGAAGTTCGAGTAATTAAAGTTCCAAAAGATTCCTCTAAATGGTGTGTTATGGTGTATTTATAGGTGCAAAACATGGGCGGATCAGATGCCACGTGGGTACCATCCCACGAATCTATAAAATGGATGCATTATATAAGGATAGCACATTAACATCATGTGTAAGCGGGTTGTAACTGCTCCAAATTTGTTGCTACATGGTGTGTAATCGTTTCGCATTAACGGGTTTGGGATTGGATCGGGTTCCATATGAACCGACCCGCTTCGATGATGGTGAAGGGTCATTTTGCTTTACGTTTCCAGGGGGATCGATTGTTAACTATTCGATCCGAACTGGTGCCTGAAACACCCCACCTCCGTTAAAGTCACTCACAAAGGGAATGCCTTAACTTCGATGGAGCATTATAGGTAAAAGACACAGAAAAATTTACAAGACAAATGTATAAGCAGCGGAAAACAAACATTTATTTCTTACGTGGTTCAATACAAAAACCATTACAGTAAATTGTCTCAAAATAACTTCCAAAACATTTCATCATAATCTTTGTCTTGATTAAAACATAAAGAAGCATATAACATAAATTAAACTGCATAAATCCCCAAGTCTAGTGTGTCCAAAGCCATAGCCAAAGATAAGAGATTCCAAGCCATACATCACAGAGTCTTCAAGCTTGGGAAGATGAATGGTCCAAATTTAAGCTGAGTTATTCCCTCCTTGGCTACCTCAGGAGGGGGGAGACGGAAGAAAAGAAGACGAAAGAAAAATGGGTCATACATAAGTCTGAGTAGTCCAGTGACTTTTCAGTGTGTGAATAAGAAAAAGGTCATGACAGGAATAAACTGAAAATAGGACAGTACCAGAACAACAAACTAACATAAAGCTATATAAGGCAGGATAAACCGAATATACATCGCACCCATGTTTAATTCTTCTGTACCTATTTATACTTGTCCAACTAGCACCACGTGTTCATGGTGAAATGATCCCTTTATATCAATCGGATCCTAAAGACATGCATTTATCACGTGTGTCTTTCGGCACCCGCTTGACTGTAGATACCTGTGCTAGTCCCACCACGGGGTGTATCATATCCTATGGTGGCAACCCGACATGATTCAAGATGCACAGTGTATGACTACTGATGCCTAATGCTTGCTTTTTCCACTCCGGAGTACGTACACACCCGTACTCCGCCGGAACCTACACTGATCCACCACCGCTAATGTTTTTGACCGCTTATAATCAGCCCAGTAATCGTGCCCCACCCTGCCTAGTTCAGGGTCCCATGATACATCTATGTGGGTTATTGCTGAAATAGGTCCTTGTTACTAGGGTTTTCCAGCCAACATGTTAAATAGGTTAAGTGTCCAAATTTACCTAACCCTACCCATCAGTTTAGCTAATATGTTGAATTGGTTAAGTGTTTCCTTAATTGACTTAACCCTACCACTCTTGACTTAACTTTATTAGAGCACCAACCACTCACATTAGATAGGTATTGTTGTGGTCACTGGATGTGCCGGTCGGTTCCGGGCAGTTTTACACCACAACTCAGTCAAACATCGGGTCCTTTTTGGGCTCAATGCACTAACCACCCACATTAGACTGGTATTGTTGTGGTCACTGGATGTGCCGGTCGGTTCCGGGAAGTTTTACAACACAACTCAGTCTAACCTCAGGTTAGGCATATTCGTCTTTTCTAAATTTCTAAATTTATATGTAAATTTGTCAACAATTTATTGTCATGGCCCACTTTCTTTCTAAATCAAGTTCATAATTTTTGGTAAGTAAATTATACCATTTCAGTGCCATACCATTTACACGGTTATGAGCCAAATATGTTAATTATGTATAGTTCTCATGTTTTCCCCAACGTTACCCCCGTTGTACGTTCGCAAAATTACATAGGATGTTAGGCTCGACATTTTAGCCTAACTAATAAACTAAAAAGGGAAAAAGGGGAACTTGTAACATTCCAACATCATACAAAAATATGGATCTAACTACAGATGTGTCACATGAACTTGGCATAATATACTTTTAATTGTGAACTTGCAAACTAGATCTATGCAACAAGAGTCATAAAATAATTGTTTTACAAAGAACTACCAAAATCTAATTAGACATGTAGCGATGAACTTGCATAGGGATTGAATCATGCTAATATTGATCTAACATAAAGGCATATGGTTCTAATATATAAAGTTGTAGATCTAAACATATAGGTTTACATAATCATGTTTTTAACCTATAAACTTGCATGTATTCATAACATGATAGCATCACTTAACTTGCATAAACAGGGCATAATTTCTAAATTGACATACAACATATAGATATCATCGCCAAATATACAATATCGTAGATCTAAACATGTATGCATAATGGATCTAATTAATTAGGCATAAACGACATGACTTAGCCTAAAACTTGTATGTATCATAATATCACCAAAGTATATATGATAATTTCATAACATCATAGGTTTATTCACCAATTTCCACATAACATAATAGGTTCGATAGACCACAATAATCATAGGCATATATGATAGAATAGACACGAATAAACATAAATCAGCATCATACTTGATACAATTCTATTTTACAATACATTACAAACCATATCTTTAATTCATTCACATCTGAAAGATAACTACACTTCTAAACAAAAAGGAATTCTTGAGTTCTGGGATCTGTATTCTGAAATTGAATTGCTCGCCTTTGATGTAGATCGTTGAATTTTCTTAGTTGAATTAGATTAGATTTAATTTTTGACGTAGCTTCTATCTTACCTTTGAGTTGAAAGAGATGACGGCTATTCTAGGTTCACCATTGATGGCATGGCGGCTCTTGGTATGAATATTTGTGATTTAGTTTGCTTTTATAGAGGTTTAATTAATTTAAACCCGTCAGATTAACCCTAGAAATAATCAAGACCATCCAGTTAAGATAGGGTAACACCTCAACCCTAATGACTTAGCAGGGAGTCAGAAATCGTCATCCTTTCATATCTGCCCGGGGGGGTAGGTCGACCCCCAGGTCGACCTGTAGGGTAGGTCGACACTAGGGTCGACCTGGCCTAGGCGGGAATTTTTCCTGCCCTACCCTCTTCTGAGTTTAAATTTGCATTTTGAATTTTTGAAACTTCCGAAGGCCATAACTTCTTTATACGAAATCCAATTCATGCAAACTCGGACTCTATCTCAACCAGAATTCCGAGACGAACACAATGGCGTAACCCGTTTCCCTTAATTCTCACATTTAAAATTAATTATTCTTTAATCCGTTACTTTAAGATTTATTGAAAACACGGGGTGTTACATTCCCCCCTTAAAGGATTTCGTCCCCGAAATCTTCAAGTCAAGAAGAACGTATATCCTACCATCCAATCATCCATCTACTCATCAATCAAACACAGGCATCCATTGTTCTTAAAAGACTTATAATGCTTCATGATCATATGCATAGTGTGTGTTTATGTCCTTATCTAATGCAAAATCAGGCGGTCTACTGATTCAGTTGATCTTCTTAGTGCAAGTCATGTCGGTGTCATGCGTCCATAATGTATGCAATCTTCTGTAATCATACTTTCTACATGAGTGCACAATCATTCATACAAATGCAACATCCACATGATAATGTATCAAGTTTCAATCATATACAAGTACATATATGCATATGCAATATGAAAGTGACTGAGCCGATCTAATACCTAAAGTGTACATATATGCATCCACGAGCAACCACTAGCAATCACTTGCAATCACTTGCAACCATCAATCATAACATGTTTACATCCATTGGTTTCTACCTAAGGATCGAGAACAGCACTGAGAAAATACTAAAAAGATAGATACGAGTATGAACAAACTTAAGGAAAAAGAGATCAAAGATGTACCCTCAAAAAGAAAGGGTTAGGTTGCGCGTATTTTGGCCTCGGTCTCCCAAGTCGCGTATGCCTCAGCGTCACTTCATTGAACTTTTACAAGTTTGACTTCGCGGTTGCGTAGCTTTTTGACTTCTGTACCCAAGATACGAGTTGGAACTCTTCTCACAGTCGCCTTTCATTCTACTTTTACGTCCTCTAATAAGCTTGGTTCCTGTAACACCCCGTATGTTGAATAACTTGTTATAATATAAAACAGGGCAGAATTAAATTTTAAAATCTGAATTAGGGGAAACGGGTTGCGCCATTGTGTTCGTCTCGGAAAAATACGCGAAATAGAGTCCGAGTTTTTGTAAATCGGAGTCCGTATGACCAAGTTATGGCCCAACGAAGTTTTCAGAAAATTCTAAGTTCAAAACAGATTTAAATTTCAGGTTCAAAAATTCAAAAATCAGGCCAGGCGGGCTGGGCGGGAAAATTCCCGCCAGCCACCCCAAGTCGACTGGGGAGTCGACTTGGAAGTCGACACAGCAAGACCCAAGTCGACTGCCCTGTCAACTTGGGAGTCGACACAGGTGGCCGGGCAGTTTTGCCTGGTGCTCCATTTGAGTGAGTTGGTCAGGTTTTGGGCTATGTTTGGTGGCTGGTGACGAGATCTGATGGCTCTAAACTAATCTAGGGTTAATCTAAGGGCCTAAATTACATCCTAAATCTATAAATACACCCTAAGACTACCCTAATCCATACTAAATATAGATACAACGTCATCATGCCGTCAAAATGCAACTTAGAAGGAGCCTCCACAAATTAAAGAGGAAGATAGCTTCTCAAATCAACTTCTAATCAACTCTAGCAACTAAATCTTCTTCATAGGAGTGCTAATCAACAAGTTGTGAGTTTCTATGCCTTTAGCAAGCAATTGCTAAACTAATTATGATAGGATATAATGAGGTTATGGTTATGTATGTGGATCAATGCAAGTTATGTTATCATATGCTATGTGTTCATGATGCTAGTTATGCAAGTTTTATGCTATATGTTCATGATGCTAGTTATGCAAGTTTTATGCTATATGTTCATGATGCTAGTTATGCAAATCACTATGATAAACATTGATCCATTATGACACCATGTTATGCAAGTTTGGTGTTTGATTATATGCAAGTTCATATATGACATGTTATGCAAGTTTGGTGTTTGATTATATGCAAGTTCATATATGACATGTTATGCAAATTTGGTGTTTGATTATATGCAATTTCATATATGACATGTTATGCAAGTTTGGTGTTTGATTATATGCAAGTAACATGTGCAAGTTTACACCTTTGTATGATATGCATACATATGCAAGTTTACCCCTTTGTATGTCATGCATATATATGCATGTTTACCCCTTTTTATGATATGAGTAACATATGCAAGTTCATCCCTTTTTAGACCTATGACATGTATGCAAGTTTATCCCTTTATGATAGGTCAATGACATGAACATCTATGCAAGTTACCCTCTTTATGACATATGTGATTCATGCAAGTTTGGGTTGGTTATTTATGCTAGTTGGGTTTGATGCTATGGTAATATATGCAAGTTGACACCTTTAAAACCCATGTTGATGCTAATGTTATGCAAAGTGGAACCCATTGTATTTGTGATGAATCTTCCCTTTTAAATATGTCATGTTAGCGTATTACGTGGGGAACGATGGGTTTAATATTCATGTTAACAAAATTGTGGTAAAATGGGTATGATGTTGCATACCATAAGTGGATGGACATAATTGAGTCAATTATGTACATCATTAAATTGGAATTAATTAGGGAAAATTAATTCAAAATATGGGGGTGATTAATTAGGTGTAATTAATCGACTAAGACACGAGGTTGGACCCTTTTGTAGCATAAGACTGCCCGGACCCGACCGGAAAATCCAGCGACTACAAATGATTGGCCCAATGTGAGTGGTCTTAGGCATAAACTAAATACGTGACAAGTGTAAAGACACGAGGTTAGACTCTGTTATGGCGTAAGGCTGCCCGGACCCGATCGGCAATCCAGCTGCCATAAAAGACAGTCTAATGTGAGAGGTCTTTACAAAGGTTACGTTCTTAATCAATTAAGAAACACTTAACCAGATAAACATGTAGTGGGGCATGAGGGGTTAAGTGGGTGCCTTGGGTGGCATGTGGAAATCAAGTAAGTGCCTTGGGTGGCATGTGGAAATCTAGTGGGTTACCTTGGGTGGCAATAGAAAATACGATTAGAATACTTAACCAAGTGGAAACATGTAATTAAACATGATTAAAGGGTTAAGTGGGATGCACTAGAAAAGGGACAAGCTTAGGTGGGTAGCTTGTGGGGGCCCATTTCAACCAGTAACCCAAAACGTATCTTTGTGGGCTCCACGCAAGTCGAGGACGGGACACGCATACTGGGTTTGACTATAAGAGGCCAAAACGGGTTAGCGGTGGCAACGCAAGTCCAACGGGTTTCATATGCGTGTGTGGGCCCGGGCTGGTAGGTAAGACGTTGTTGCATCGTGTAGGTATAAGCCGTGCACCGTTGGTTGTATCGGGTTGCCACTTTGGGGAGTGATACACCCCACTGTGGGGCCAGCACGGGTATCTACGTTAGGGAGCCGATCGCTTGGGGAGTATTGGGTACACCTAGTGGAGATAGGGGCAGACAGCACCTATGTGATCAGCTAGGGGTACACGAAACTACTAGTTATATTTTCTAAGTCCTTGGGTGGGATCAACCTTTAAGTAGGAATGACTGGTGTGGTGCAGTGTAGTAATTACCCTTGGGTGGGTAGATGCGTCTTTACCGATATCTTAGTTCATCCTAAGTCTAGTTGGCTGCTTAGTGTAGTCATTTATCCCCAGTCATTACCGTACCAAGTTTATATCATACCCTAATTACTTTAATGATTGTATTGTTAAAGTTGTAGGACTCGCTCAGACTTATGTCTGACCCCGTTGTTTTTATCTTTTTCCCAACCCTCAGGTTCTCAGAGTGGGCCTAGCACTAGTGGGCTTTGATCAGATTGCTTTATCTATCTTTTGGAGCTTGGACCATTGATGTAAAGCTCAGCTTATCCTTTCTATTATGGCTATTTGTTATGTAGTGGGATTATGTACTTATGTTTTTATCAGGATGGATATTTAGTGCTTGACTCTTTTATGGTGTTGTAACCAAACATGTTTACCTTCTGCTGCAATGAAATGATGTTTTAGATTTTCAAGTATTATTTATATTTGTCTTGTTGTAATTTTTCTGTTCTGTATTCACTTAAAATACTCCACCGAAGTTAAGGCATTCCCTTAGTGAGTGACCTTAGCGGGTGTGGGGTGTTACACGTGGTATCAGAGCTGAAGTTTACCAGAACAGATAAAACTTTTAGAAAAACTATTTTTCTAAAAACATTTTCGAAGGAGTATTTTCAAAAACATGTCTTTTAAGAGAAAAGTTTTTGAAAGAAAAGCATAATCCCCAATAGCCATATCTTTATCTTTCGAATTCTCCGTTTTGAATCTTTCTTTTTTCGTTTCAGCATGGCTGAAGATCTTAACTTTCCGGAGGGTGTAGCAATACCAGTATGGTATAGGAGATTGATGGAAGCTAGGGCCGCCGCTGCGGGTCCAGCAAATGTTCCTCCACCACCAGTTGCACCCGATCTTCCTCCCCCTCCTCCTCGCACGGATACTTTTGCTAAGACTTGCAAGGAATTTAAGGCTATGGGAGGGAAACCTTTTCAAGGATCAGAAACTTTTGTGGAAGCTAGGGATTGACTTAAGGAAACGGAAGAGTTGATAGACATCTTTGAGATGGAAGAAGGAAAGAAAGTCAATTTAGCTGCTTGGTTAATGAAGGGAAAGGCCTCGTTCTGGTGGGAGGTCACTAATGGAGAGCGCCCTGTTGGCTCTTAGGCGGATTTCAGACAAAGGTTTGTGGCAAAGTTTCTTTCAAGGGCGGAAGAAAATCTGTATATGGAAAGGTTCTTGACTCTAAAGCAAGGAAACCTATCAGTGAAGGAATATGTCAACAAGTTTAATCAGTTGGCAAGGTTTGGCATAGACATGGTGAATACACTAGAGAAGAAGGCTTTGAGGTTCGTTAAAGGCTTGAATGAACCGATGCATGGATTGGCTATGACTCACATCCCTATGGGGGCCACCTTTGAGAAGCTAGTAGACATGGCACTTATGCATGAGGAAGAGAAGGGTCCCAATGCTAATAAGGCACCCGAGAAGAAAGGAGATCATAAGAGACCTCAACAGCAACAACAAAACAAGGGTGGGAAAGGCAACAGTGGCAAGGGAAAAAAGAAGTGCTTCAACTATGGGACACCAGGCCACCTCAGCAAAGATTGTCGGAAGAAGAAGAAGACTGGCTGCTTCCACTGTGGCGAAGCAGGGCATCTAGTGAAGGACTGCCCTAAGAAGGGGTAGAGGACGGGATCTACCTCAGGAGGACAGGTGCAAGCTCTTATGGCACCAGGTCAGGCAAGGGGGCAAGTTCAGGCTCTCGCGGTTCCACCGATTCAGGAAAGAGGTAGAACTATTTCCGTCGAAAGTCTGGTTTTTCTGTTCGATCATCCTGTCCGTACTTTGTTTGACTCTGGCGCATCGCATTCGTTTATCTCATCATCATTAGTTGAGTCACTGCACTTAGACACCAGTCTAGTAGAGGATCCCTTGGTTGTTTCAAACCCAATTGGGGGCTCCACTTATTTGTCCATGATATGTTTGGGTTTGAAGATTTCCATACTTAGCGTTGAGTTTTGATGTGATGCTTTTGTTTTGGGCTTCACGGGCTATGGGTTGATTTTGGGCATGGACTGGTTATCCAATAATGGTGCCATTCTTGATTGTGAAAGGAGAGTTGTTAGGCTCATGACCTACTTGGGTAACACTCTCGAGATCTCTTGTAATCCCACGGATTCTGTTATGCTAAGTTATCTTGAATCGCTTGATGCTTCGGTCGAGAGTTTGCGATCTGTTAGAGTGGTCCGGGAATACTCGGATGTGTTTGAGGAGGTGAAGGGCTTACCTCCGAAGCGGGAGATAGACTTCCGAATATATCTGGTAGACAATGCTAAACCAGTATCTTTGCCAGTGCGCCACATGGCTCCTCGTGAGAGGAGGGAACTCAATAAGCAAGTAGGGGAGTTGCTTGAGAAGGGGTTCATAAGACGAAGCATATCGGAGTGGGGTGCTCCAGTGGTTTTTGCCACGAAGGCGGATGGGTCCCTCATATTTTGTGTAGACTATAGAGAACTCAACAAGCTTACAAAGAAGAATAGACGCCCATTGCCGAGGATTGATGATCTCTTTGATCAGTTGGTTGGCGCCTCAGTGTTTTCGCAGTTGGACTTAGCCACGGGGTTTCATCGGTTGAGAGTGGCTGAGGATAGCATAGACAAGACTGCCTTTAGGACTCCTGATGGTTTCTATGAGTGGCTTGTGATGCCATTTGGTTTGACGAACGCCCCCGCATACTTTGTTGATCTGACGAGTAGGGTGTTCAGGGAGTACCTTAATAAGTTCGTGGTGGTCTTTGTGGATGACATCTTAGTCTTTTCTAAGAGTGAAGAAGAGCATGCCCTATATCTTAGGGAAGTGTTGGAGACTCTTCGAGCGCATAGCCTTAAGGCTAAATTCTCTAAATGTCACTTTTGGAGGAAGGAAGTGCGGTTCTTAGGGCATGTGGTCTCTAAGGAAGGGATAGCTGTGGATCCCGCGAAGGTAGTGTCCATCCAAGATTGGAATGTTCCGAAGAATGCTACCGAGGTGAGGAGTTTCTTGGGGTTGGCTGGCTACTATAGGAAGTTTATCAAGGACTTCGCGAAGATATCAGCCCCATTAACTCGCTTGACAAAGAAGAATCTAGTCTTCACATGGGACGTAGATTGTGATGATGCGTTCCAACGGTTAAAGAGAGCTTTAACCACAGCTCCAGTCTTAGTGTTTCCAGATGGGAGTAAGCCATTTGTTGTTTATACCGATGCTTGTGGGACATGACTAGGCGCAGTCTTAATGCAAGAGGGAAGGGTAATAGCCTATGGGGGAAGGCAGTTGAGAGTGCATGAGAAAAATTACCCTACACATGATCTAGAGTTGGCCGCTATTGTTTTTGCGCTTAAGACTTGGCGCCATTATCTTCTTGGCGAGAGGTTCGAATTGTTCACCGACCATAAATCTTTGAAGTACTTGTTTTCTCAGAAGGATTTGAACTTAAGACAGCAAAGGTGGATGGAGTTCTTAGCATCCTATGATTTCGAGATAGCGTATACCCCTGGTAAGGGTAACGTGGTGGCCGACGCCTTAAGCAGAAAAAGGTTGTCCTTGAGTCCATTGTTCGTGGAACGACGAAGCTTCGAATTTATCTCGATGTTTGATTTCAGACCTTCCGTTGACTTTGTACCCGGTTTGCTAGCATCCTTAGAGGTCAGACCTACTCTTTTGGGACGGATTGGCGAGGCACAGCGGGACGACCCACAGTTGGTTGAGTTGGTAGAGAGGCTCATAAGGGGGGAGTCGTCCAGCCATTTGAGTAGGTACACCGTAGATGATAAGGGGTGGTTGCGTAGAGACGGTAGACTTTGTGTACCGCAAGATGAGGGTTTGAGGAAGGCTATACTTGATGATGCACATCGTTCTAGGATGACCATTCATCCCGGTGGGGACAAGATGTACCAAGACATGAAGCGAGTTTTCTTTTGGGCCGGTATGAAGAAGGATGTGGCCGAGTATGTCGCTAGATGCTTGGTGTGCCAACAAGTGAAAGCGGAGCAAAAGAAACCCGGTGGGATGCTTCACCCATTGGAAGTTCCGCAATGGAAGTGGGATAGCGTCTCGATGGATTACCGAGGTTGAGGAAGGGTAATACGGGAATTTGGGTTGTGGTAGACAGACTTACTAAGAGCGCCCATTTCATACCCGTGAAGAGTAAGAGGACTGCTCCATGGCTAGCTTCAGTTTACCTTCGAGAGATAATTCGGTTACATGGTGTACCTTCTAGCATAGTGAGCGATCGAGATCCTATCTTCACTAGCGAGTTTTGGAAGAGTTTGCAGGAGGCGGTAGGGACTCAGTTGTGTTTGAGCACCGCATATCATCCTCAGACGGACGGCCAGACCGAGAGGGTGAACCGTATTCTAGAAGACCTTTTGAGGCTATGTATCTTAGATTTTGGAGGTACATGGGAATAGCATCTTCCATTGGTGGAGTTCGCGTATAATAACAGCTTTCAGTCTAGTATTGGTATGGCTCCATTCGAAGCTCTTTATGGAAGGCCTTGTCGATCACCTACATGTTGGTGGGAATCTACGGATAAGATCTTGCTTGGGCCCGATATGGTTAGAGAGACTTCGGAAAAGATTGATTTGATTCGAAGAAGGATGAAAGCAGCGCAAGATAGGCAGAAATCTTACGCGGATAAGAGGAGGACGGATCTTGAGTTTGATGTTGGGGACATGGTCTTTGTTAAAGTATCTCCATTACGGAATGTTGTTCGCTTTGGGTCCGTTGGAAAGTTAGCACCAAGGTTTGTAGGACTGTTTCCTATTAAGGAAAGGATTGGACATATGGCATATAAAGTGGATTTACCCGAGAGACTTAGTGGTGTACATGACGTATTCGATGTGTCACATTTGAGGAAGTGCCTACATGAGACCGCAGAGGTGGTAGAGCCGAGCTTGCTTAGAGAAGTGGAGGTAGAGCGTGATGCGACGATTCGACGAGCTCCTACTCGCATCCTTGGTTCAGAGATTAGGAAGTTGAGAAATAGAGAGGTTCAACTAGTCAAAGTGCAATGGGGAGATGATGAGAGCAACGCTACTAGGGAGACAGAAGCGAAGATGCGTTCACGGTACCCATTCCTTTTTGAGGGTATGTCTTTTAACTTCTCCTTTATCGTTTGTCTAGTACTTATCTTATCTTTAGTGTGTCCTCTCATTAGTACCTTTGGCCTTTAGATAGGGTAAACCTATGGTTGAAACATGTGTTTGAGACATGTTATGATTGATGGATGCATGTGGATGCAAGTGTTCGCTAGTGGTTGCTCGTGGATGCATATACACACACTTTAGACACTAGATCGGCTCAGTCACTTCATATTGCATATAATTGTGTGTAGGTAGCTATATTAATGGATGTATAATGGTTGTGTTATCATATGGATGATGCATTTTGGTGTATGGTTGTGCACACATGTAGAAATAGTATGTGTCGATAGGGTTCTTTTGCATACATATTGGATGCATGGCACTATCATGGTTTGCATTAAGGAGGTCAACTGAATCAGTAGACCGCCTGATTTTGCATTAGACAGGGAACATACACACACACTTGTTGCATATGTTCATACAACATTAGAAACTTTAAGGACAATGGATGCCAGTGTTTGATGGTTTAGTAGATGGCTGTTTGGATGGTAGGATACGTTCTTCTTGACTTAGAGATTTCGGGGACGAAATCCTTTAAGTATGGGAGAATGTAACACCCCGTATGTTGAATAACTTGTTATAATATAAAACAGGGAAGAATTAAATTTTAAATTATGAATTAGGGGAAACGGGTTGCGCCATTGTGTTCGTCTCGGAAAAATACGCGAAATAAAGTGCGAGTTTTTGTAAATCGGAGTCCGTATGACCAAGTTATGGCCCAACGAAGTTTTCAGAAAATTCTAAGTTCAAAACATACTTAAATTTCAGGTTCAAAAAATTTAAAATCAGGCCAGGCAGGCTGGGCGGGAAAATGCCCGCCAGCCACCCCAAGTCGACTGGGGAGTCGACTTGGGAGTCGACACAGCAAGACCCAAGTCGACTGCCCTGTCGACTTGGGAGTCGACACAGGTGGCCGGGCAGTTTTGCCTGGTGCACCATTTGAGTGAGTTGGTCAGGTTTTGGGCTATGTTTGGTGGCTGGTGACAAGATCTGATGGCTCTAAACTAATCTAGGGTTAATCTAAGGGCCTAAATTACATCCTAAATCTATAAATACACCCTAAGACTACCCTAATCCATACTAAAAATAGATACAACGTCATCATGCCGTCAAAATGCAACTTAGAAGGAGCCTCCACAAATTAAAGAGGAAGATACTTCTCAAATCAACTTCTAATCAACTCTAGCAACTAAATCTTCTTCATAGGAGTGCTAATCAACAAGTTGTGAGTTTCTATGCCTTTAGCAAGCAATTGCTAAACTAATTATGATAGGATATAATGAGGTTATGGTTATGTATGTGGATCAATGCAAGTTATGTTATCATATGCTATGTGTTCATGATGCTAGTTATGCAAGTTTTATGCTATATGTTCATGATGCTAGTTATGCAAGTTTTATGCTATATGTTCATGATGCTAGTTATGCAAATCACTATGATAAACATTGATCCATTATGACACCATGTTATGCAAGTTTGGTGTTTGATTATATGCAAGTTCATATATGACATGTTATGCAAGTTTGGTGTTTGATTATATGCAAGTTCATATATGACATGTTATGCAAGTTTGGTGTTTGATTATATGCAATTTCATATATGACATGTTATGCAAGTTTGGTGTTTGATTATATGCAAGTTCATATATGACATGTTATGCAAGTTTGGTGTTTGATTATATGCAAGTAACATGTGCAAGTTTACACCTTTGTATGATATGCATACATATGCAAGTTTACCCCTTTGTATGTCATGCATATATATATATGCATGTTTACCCCTTTTTATGATATGAGTAACATATGCAAGTTCATCCCTTTTTAGACCTATGACATGTATGCAAGTTTATCCCTTTATGATAGGTCTATGACATGAACATCTATGCAAGTTACCCTCTTTATGACATATGTGATTCATGCAAGTTTGGGTTGGTTATTTATGCTAGTTGGGTTTGATGCTATGGTCATATATGCAAGTTGACACCTTTAAAACCCATGTTGATGCTAATGTTATGCAAAGTGGAACCCATTGTATTTGTGATGAATCTTCCCTTTTAAATATGTCATGTTAGCGTATTACGTGGGGAACGATGGGGTTAATATTCATGTTAACAAAATTGTGGTAAAATGGGTATGATGTTGCATACCATAAGTGGATGGACATAATTGAGTCAATTATGTACATCATTAAATTGGAATTAATTAGGGAAAATTAATTCAAAATATGGGGGTGATTAATTAGGTGTAATTAATCGACTAAGACACGAGGTTGGACCCTTTTGTAGCATAAGACTGCCCGGACCCGACCGGCAAATCCAGCGGCTACAAATGATTGGCCCAATGTGAGAGGTCTTAGGCATAAACTAAATACGTGACAAGTGTAAAGACACGAGGTTAGACTCTGTTATGGCGTAAGGCTGCCCGGACCTGACCGGCAAATCCAGCTGCCATAAAAGACAGTCTAATGTGAGAGGTCTTTACAAAGGTTACATTCTTAATCAATTAAGAAACACTTAATCAGATAATAATGTAGTGGGGCATGAGGGGTTAAGTGGGTGCCTTGGGTGGCATGTGGAAATCAAGTAAGTGCCTTGGGTGGCATGTGGAAATCTAGTGGGTTGCCTTGGGTGGCAATAGAAAATACGATTAGAATACTTAACCAAGTGGAAACATTTAATTAAACATGATTAAAGGGTTAAGTGGGATGCACTAGAAAAGGGACAAGCTTAGGTGGGTAGCTTGTGGGGGCCCATTTCAACCAGTAACCCAAAACGTATCTTTGTGGGCTCGACCCAAGTCGAGGACGGGACACGCATACTGGGTTTGACTATAAGAGGCCAAAACGTGTTAGCGGTGGCAACGCAAGTCCAACGGGTTTCATATGCGTGTGTGGGCCTGGGCTGGTAGGTAAGACGTTGTTGCATCGTGTAGGTATAAGCCGTGCACCGTTGGTTGTATCGGGTTGCCACTTTGGGGAGTGATACACCCCACTGTGGGGCCAGCACGGGTATCTACGTTAGGGAGCTGATCGCTTGGGGAGTAGTGGGTACACCTAGTGGAGATAGGGGCAGACGACACCTATGTGGTCAGCTAGGGGTACACGAAACTACTAGTTATATTTTCTAAGTCCTTGGGTGGGATCAACCTTTAAGTAGGAATGACTGGTGTGGTGCAGTGTAGTAATTACCCTTGGGTGGGTAGATGCGTCTTTACCGATATCTTAGTTCATCCTAAGTCTAGTTGGCTGCTTAGTGTAGTCATTTATCCCCAGTCATTACCGTACCAAGTTTATATCATACCCTAATTACTTTAATGATTGTATTGTTAAAGTTGTAGGACTCGCTCAGACTTATGTCTGACCCCGTTGTTTTTATCTTTTTCCCAACCCTCAGGTTCTCAGAGTGGGCCTAGCACTAGTGGGCTTTGATCAGATTGCTTTATCTATCTTTTGGAGCTTGGACCATTGATGTAAAGCTCAGCTTATCCTTTCTATTATGGCTATTAGTTATGTAGTGGGATTATGTACTTATGTTTTTATCAGGATGGATATTTAGTACTTGACTCTTTTATGGTGTTGTAACCAAACATGTTTACCTTCTGCTGCAATGAAATGATGTTTTAGATTTTCAAGTATTATTTATATCTGTCTTGTTGTAATTTTTCTGTTCTATATTCACTTAAAATACTCCACCGAAGTTAAGGCATTCCCTTAGTGAGTGACCTTAGCGGGTGTGGGGAGTTACACGTGGTATCAGAGCTGAAGTTTACCAGAACAGATAAAACTTTTAGAAAAACTATTTTTTTAAAAACATTTTCGAAGGAGTATTTTCAAAAACATGTCTTTTAAGAGAAAAGTTTTTGAAAGAAAAGCATAATCCCTAATAGCCATATCTTTATCTTTCGAATTCTCCGTTTTGAATCTTTCCTTTTTCGTTTCAGCATGGCTGAAGATCTTAACTTTCCGGAGGGTGTAGCAATACCAGTATGGTATAGGAGATTGATGGAAGCTAGGGCCGCCGCTGCGGGTCCAGCAAATGTTCCTCCACCACCAGTTGCACCCGATCTTCCTCCCCCTCCTCCTCCTCGCGCGGATACTTTTGCTAAGACTTGCAAGGAATTTAAGGCTATGGGAGGGAAACCTTTTCAAGGATCAGAAACTTTTGTGGAAGCTAGGGATTGGCTTAAGGAAACGGAAGAGTTGAAAGACATCTTTGAGATGGAAGAAGGAAAGAAAGTCAAGTTAGCTACTTGGTTAATGAAGGGAAAGGCCTCGTTCTGGTGGGAGGTCACTAATGGAGAGCGCCCTGTTGGCTCTTGGGCGGATTTCAGACAAAGGTTTGTGGCAAAGTTTCTTTCAAGGGCGGAAGAAAATCTGTATATGGAAAGGTTCTTGACTCTAAAGCAAGGAAACCTATCGGTGAAGGAATATGTCAACAAGTTTAATCAGTTGGCAAGGTTTGGCATAGACATGGTGAATACACTAGAGAAGAAGGCTTTGAGGTTCGTTAAAGGCTTGAATGAACCGATGCATGGATTGGCTATGACTCACATCCCTATGGGGGCCACCTTTGAGAAGCTAGTAGACATGGCACTTATGCATGAGGAAGAGAAGGGTCCCAATGCTAATAAGGCACCCGAGAAGAAAGGAGATCAGAAGAGACTTCAACAGCAACAACAAAACAAGGGTGGGAAAGGCAACAGTGGCAAGGGAAAAAAGAAGTGCTTCAACTATGGGACACCAGGCCACCTCAGCAAAGATTGTCGGAAGAAGAAGAAGACCGGCTGCTTCCACTATGGCGAAGCAGGGCATCTAGTGAAGGACTGCCCTAAGAAGGGGAAGAGGACGGGATCTACCTCAGGAGGACAGGTGCAAGCTCTTATGGCACCAGGTCAGGCAAGGGGGCAAGTTCAGGCTCTCGCGGTTCCACCGATTCAGGAAAGAGGTAGAACTATTTCCGTTGAAAGTCTGGTTTTTCTGTTTGATCATCCTGTCCGTACTTTGTTTGACTCTGGCGCATCGCATTCGTTTATCTCATCATCATTAGTTGAGTCACTGCACTTAGATACCAGTCTAGTAGAGGATCCCTTGGTTGTTTCAAACCCAATTGGGGGCTCCACTTATTTGTCCATGATATGTTTGGGTTTGAAGATTTCCATACTTAGCGTTGAGTTTAGATGTGATGCTTTTGTTTTGGGCTTCACGGGCTATGGGTTGATTTTGGGCATGGATTGGTTATCCAATAATGGTGCCATTCTTGATTGTGAAAGGAGAGTTGTTAGGCTCATGACCTGCTTGGGTAACACTCTCGAGATCTCTTGTAATCCCACGGATTCTGTTATGCTAAGTTATCTTGAATCGCTTGATGCTTCGGTCGAGAGTTTGCGATCTGTTAGAGTGGTCCGGGAATACTCGGATGTGTTTGAGGAAGTGAAGGGCTTACCTCCGAAGCGGGAGATAGACTTCCGAATATATCTGGTAGACAATGCTAAACCAGTATCTTTGACAGTGCGCCACATGGCTCCTCGTGAGAGGAGGGAACTCAATAAGCAAGTAGGGGAGTTGCTTGAGAAGGGGTTCATAAGACGAAGTATATCGGAGTGGGGTGCTCCAGTGGTTTTTGCCACGAAGGCGGATGGGTCCCTCATATTTTGTGTAGACTATAGAGAACTCAACAAGCTTACAAAGAAGAATAGACACCCATTGCCGAGGATTGATGATCTCTTTGATCAGTTGGTTGGCGCCTCAGTGTTTTCGCAGTTGGACTTAGCCACGGGGTTTCATCAGTTGAGAGTGGCTGAGGATAGCATAGACAAGACTGCCTTTAGGACTCCTGATGGTTTCTATGAGTGGCTTGTGATGCCATTTGGTTTGACGAACGCCCCCGCATACTTTGTTGATCTGACGAGTAGGGTGTTCAGGGAGTACCTTAATAAGTTCGTGGTGGTCTTTGTGGATGACATCTTAATCTTTTCTAAGAGTGAAGAAGAGCATGCCCTATATCTTAGGGAAGTGTTGGAGACTCTTCGAGCGCATAGCCTTAAGGCTAAATTCTCTAAATGTCACTTTTGGAGGAAGGAAGTGCGGTTCTTAGGGCATGTGGTCTCTAAGGAAGGGATAGCTGTGGATCCCGCGAAGGTAGTGTCCATCCAAGATTGGAATGTTCCGAAGAATGCTACCGAGGTGAGGAGTTTCTTGGGGTTGGCTGGCTACTATAGGAAGTTTATCAAGGACTTCGCGAAGATATCAGCCCCATTAACTCGCTTGACAAAGAAGAATCTAGTCTTCACATGGGACGTAGATTGTGATGATGCGTTCCAACGGTTAAAGAGAGCTTTAACCACAGCTCCAGTCTTAGTGTTGCCAGATGGGAGTAAGCCATTTGTTGTTTATACCGATGCTTGTGGGACATGACTAGGCGCAGTCTTAATGCAAGAGGGAAGGGTAATAGCCTATGGGGGAAGGCAGTTGAGAGTGCATGAGAAAAATTACCCTACACATGATCTAGAGTTGGCCGCTATTGTTTTTGCGCTTAAGACTTGGCGCCATTATCTTCTTGGCGAGAGGTTCGAATTGTTCACCGACCATAAATCTTTGAAGTACTTGTTTTCTCAGAAGGATTTGAACTTAAGACAGCAAAGGTGGATGAAGTTCTTAGCATCCTATGATTTCGAGATAGCGTATACCCCTGGTAAGGGTAACGTGGTGGCCGACGCCTTAAGCAGAAAAAGGTTGTCCTTGAGTCCATTGTTCGTGGAACGACGAAGCTTGGAATTTATCTCGATGTTTGATTTCAGACCTTCCGTTGACTTTGTACCCGGTTTGCTAGCATCCTTAGAGGTCAGACCTACTCTTTTGGGACGGATTGGCGAGGCACAGCGGTACGACCCACAGTTGGTTGAGTTGGTAGAGAGGCTCATAAGGGGGGAGTCGTCCAGCCATTTGAGTAGGTACACCGTAGATGATAAGGGGTGGTTGCGTAGAGACGGTAGACTTTGTGTACCGCAAGATGAGGGTTTGAGGAAGGCTATACTTGATGATGCACATCGTTCTAGGATGACCATTCATCCCGGTGGGGACAAGATGTACCAAGACATGAAGCGAGCTTTCTTTTGGGCCGGTATGAAGAAGGATGTGGCCGAGTATGTCGCTAGATGCTTGGTGTGCCAACAAGTGAAAGCGGAGCAAAAGAAACCCGGTGGGATGCTTCACCCATTGGAAGTTCCGCAATGGAGGTGGGATAGCGTCTCGATGGATTACCGAGGTCGAGGAAGGGTAATACGGGAATTTGGGTTATGGTAGACAGACTTACTAAGAGCGCCCATTTCATACCCATGAAGAGTAAGAGGACTGCTCCATGGCTAGCTTCAGTTTACCTTCGAGAGATAATTCGGTTACATGGTGTACCTTCTAGCATAGTGAGCGATTGAGTTCCTATCTTCACTAGCGAGTTTTGGAAGAGTTTGCAGGAGGCGGTAGGGACTCGGTTGTGTTTGAGCACCGCATATCATCCTCAGACGGACGGCCAGACCGAGAGGGTGAACCGTATTCTAGAAGACCTTTTGAGGCTATGTATCTTAGATTTTGGAGGTACATGGGAAGAGCATCTTCCATTGGTGGAGTTCGCGTATAATAACAGCTTTCAGTCTAGTATTGGTATGGCTCCATTCAAAGCTCTTTATGGAAGGCCTTGTCGATCACCTACATGTTGGTGGGAATCTACGGATAAGATCTTGCTTGGGCCCGATATGGTTAGAGAGACTTCGGAAAAGATTGATTTGATTCGAAGAAGGATGAAAGCAGCGCAAGATAGGCAGAAATCTTACGCGGATAAGAGGAGGACGGATCTTGAGTTTGATGTTGGGGACATGGTCTTTGTTAAAGTATCTCCATTACGGAATGTTGTTCGCTTTGGGTCCGTTGGAAAGTTAGCACCAAGGTTTGTAGGACCGTTTCCTATTAAGGAAAGGATTGGACATATGGCATATAGAGTGGATTTACCCGAGAGACTTAGTGGTGTACATGACGTATTCGATGTGTCACATTTGAGGAAGTGCCTACATGAGACCGCAGAGGTGGTAGAGCCGAGCATGCTTAGAGAAGTGGAGGTGGAGCGTGATGCGATGATTCGACGAGCTCCTACTCACATCCTTGGGTCAGAGATTAGGAAGTTGAGAAATAGAGAGGCTCAACTAGTCAAAGTGCAATGGGGAGATGATGAGAGCAACGCTACTTGGGAGACAGAAGTGAAGATGCATTCACGGTACCCATTCCTTTTTGAGGGTATGTCTTTTAACTTCTCCTTTATCGTTTGTCTAGTACTTATCTTATCTTTAGTATGTCCTCTCATTAGTACCTTTGGCCTTTAGATAGGGTAAACCTATGGTTGAAACATGTGTTTGAGACATGTTATGATTGATGGATGCATGTGGATGCAAGTGTTCGCTAGTGGTTGCTCGTGGATGCATATACACACACTTTAGACACTAGATCGGCTCAGTCACTTCATATTGCATATTGCATATAATTGTGTGTGGGTAGCTATATTAATGGATGTATAATGGTTGTGTTATCATATGGATGATGCATTTTGGTGTATGGTTGTGCACACATGTAGAAATAGTATGTGTCGATAGGGTTCTTTCGCATACATATTGGATGCATGGCACTATCATGGTTTGCATTAAGGAGGTCAACTGAATTAGTAGAACGCCTGATTTTGCATTAGACAGGGAACATACACACACACTTGTTGCATATGTTCATACAGCATTAGAAACTTTAAGGACAATGGATGTCAGTGTTTGATGGTTTAGTAGATGGCTGTTTGGATGGTAGGATACGATCTTCTTGACTTAGAGATTTCGGGGACGAAATCCTTTAAGTAGGGGAGAATGTAACACCCCGTATGTTGAATAACTTGTTATAATATAAAACAGGGAAGAATTAAATTTTAAAATATGAATTAGGGGAAACGGGTTGCGCCATTGTGTTCGTCTCGGAAAAATACGCAAAATAGAGTCCGAGTTTTTGTAAATCGGAGTCCGTATGACCAAGTTATGGCCCAACGAAGTTTTCAGAAAATTCTAAGTTCAAAACAGATTTAAATTTCAGGTTCAAAAATTCAAAACTCAGGCCAGGCGGGCTGGGCGGGAAAATTCCTGCCAGCCACCCCAAGTCGACTCGGGAGTCGACTTGGGAGTCGACACAGCAAGACCCAAGTCGACTGCCCTGTCGACTTGGGAGTCGGCACAGGTGGCCGGGCAGTTTTGCCTGGTGCACCATTTGAGTGAGTTGGTCAGGTTTTGGGCTATGTTTGGTGGCTGGTGACGAGATCTGATGGCTCTAAACTAATCTAGGGTTAATCTAAGGGCCTAAATTACATCCTAAATCTATAAATACACCCTAAGACTACCCTAATCCATACTAAAAATAGATACAACGTCATCATGCCGTCAAAATGCAACTTAGAAGGAGCCTCCACAAATTAAAGAGGAAGATAGCTTCTCAAATCAACTTCTAATCAACTCTAGCAACTAAATCTTCTTCATAGGAGTGCTAATCAACAAGTTGTGAGTTTCTATGCCTTTAGCAAGCAATTGCTAAACTAATTATGATAGGATATAATGAGGTTATGGTTATGTATGTGGATCAATGCAAGTTATGTTATCATATGCTATGTGTTCATGATGCTAGTTATGCAAGTTTTATGCTATATGTTCATGATGCTAGTTATGCAAGTTTTATGCTATATGTTCATGATGCTAGTTATGCAAATCACTATGATAAACATTGATCCATTATGACACCATGTTATGCAAGTTTGGTGTTTGATTATATGCAAGGTCATATATGACATGTTATGCAAGTTTGGTGTTTGATTATATGCAAGTTCATATATGACATGTTATGCAAGTTTGGTGTTTGATTATATGCAAGTTCATATATGACATGTTATGCAAGTTTGGTGTTTGATTATATGCAAGTTCATATATGACATGTTATGCAAGTTTGGTGTTTGATTATATGCAAGTAACATGTGCAAGTTTACACCTTTGTATGATATGCATACATATGCAAGTTTACCCCTTTGTATGTCATGCATATATATATGCATGTTTACCCCTTTTTATGATATGAGTAACATATGCAAGTTCTTCCCTTTTTAGACCTATGACATGTATGCAAGTTTATCCCTTTATGATAGGTCTATGACATGAACATCTATGCAAGTTACCCTCTTTATGACATATGTGATTCATGCAAGTTTGGGTTGGTTATTTATGCTAGTTGGGTTTGATGCTATGGTCATATATGCAAGTTGACACCTTTAAAACCCATGTTGATGCTAATGTTATGCAAAGTGGAACCCATTGTATTTGTGATGAATCTTCCCTTTTAAATATGTCATGTTAGCGTATTACGTGGGGAACGATGGGGTTAATATTCATGTTAACAAAATTGTGGTAAAATGGGTATGATGTTGCATACCATAAGTGGATGGACATAATTGATTCAATTATGTACATCATTAAATTGGAATTAATTAGGGAAAATTAATTCAAAATATGGGGGTGATTAATTAGGTGTAATTAATCGACTAAGACACGAGGTTTGACCCTTTTGTAGCATAAGACTGCCCGGACCCGACCGACAAATCCAGCGGCTACAAATGATTGGCCCAATGTGAGAGGTCTTAGGCATAAACTAAATACGTGACAAGTGTAAAGACACGAGGTTAGACTCTGTTATGGCGTAAGGCTGCCCGGACCCGACCGGCAAATCCAGCTGCCATAAAAGACAGTCTAATGTGAGAGGTCTTTACAAAGGTTACGTTCTTAATCAATTAAGAAACACTTAACCAGATAAACATGTAGTGGGGCATGAGGGGTTAAGTGGGTGCCTTGGGTGGCATGTGGAAATCAAGTAAGTGCCTTGGGTGGCATGTGGAAATCTAGTGGGTTGCCTTGGGTGGCAATAGAAAATACGATTAGAATACTTAACCAAGTGGAAACATTTAATTAAACATGATTAAAGGGTTAAGTGGGATGCACTAGAAAAGGGACAAGCTTAGGTGGGTAGCTTGTGGGGGCCCATTTCAACCAGTAACCCAAAACGTATCTTTGTGGGCTCGACCCAAGTCGAGGACGGGACACGCATACTGGGTTTGACTATAAGAGGCCACAACGGGTTAGCGGTGGCAACGCAAGTCCAACGGGTTTCATATGCGTGTGTGGGCCTGGGCTGGTAGGTAAGACGTTGTTGCATCGTGTAGGTATAAGCCGTGCACCGTTGGTTGTATCGGGTTGCCACTTTGGGGAGTGATACACCCCACTGTGGGGCCAGCACGGGTATCTACGTTAGGGAGCCGATCGCTTGGGGAGTAGTGGGTACACCTAGTGGAGATAGGGGCAGACAGCACCTATGTGGTCAGCTAGGGGTGGACTAAACTACTAGTTATATTTTCTAAGTCCTTGGGTGGGATCAACCTTTAAGTAGGAATGACTGGTGTGGTGCAGTGTAGTAATTACCTTTGGGTGGGTAGATGCGTCTTTACCGATATCTTAGTTCATCCAAAGTCTAGTTGGCTGCTTAGTGTAGTCATTTATCCCCAGTCATTACCGTACCAAGTTTATATCATACCCTAATTACTTTAATGATTGTATTGTTAAAGTTGTAGGACTCGCTCAGACTTATGTCTGACCCCGTTGTTTTTATCTTTTTCCCAACCCTCAGGTTCTCAGAGTGGGCCTAGCACTAGTGGGCTTTGATCAGATTGCTTTATCTATCTTTTGGAGCTTGGACCATTGATGTAAAGCTCAGCTTATCCTTTCTATTATGGCTATTAGTTATGTAGTGGGATTATGTACTTATGTTTTTATCAGGATGGATATTTAGTACTTGACTCTTTTATGGTGTTGTAACCAAACATGTTTACCTTCTGCTGCAATGAAATGATGTTTTAGATTTTCAAGTATTATTTATATCTATCTTGTTGTAATTTTTCTGTTCTATATTCACTTAAAATACTCCACCGAAGTTAAGGCATTCCCTTAGTGAGTGACCTTAGCGGGTGTGGGGTGTTACAGTTCCACCACTTCCGCAGACTCATGTAAGCACTTTCGTAAGTGAGAAACGTGAAAGACATTATGAACTCCAGCCAATCTTTCGGGCAGCTCTACTCTATAAGCCATCTTCCCAATCCTTTCAATGATTAGAAACGGCCCTACAAATCTTGGTTCCAACTTTCCTGCGGATCCGAAGCGAACGGCGTTCCTCAAAGGAGATACTTTAAGGAAAACCCTGTCCCCGACCTCAAACTCAAGGTCGGTCCTTCTCTTATCTGCGTAGGACTTCTGTCTATCTTGGGCAGTCTTCATTCTTTTTCGTATCAAGTCCACTTTCTTTGAAGTTTCTCTAATCATATCTGGTCCAAGTATGAGCTTATCTGTAGACTCCCACCAGCAAGTTGGTGATTGGCACGGTCTTCCATATAAAGCTTCGAAGGGTGCCATGCCTATGGTGGCTTGGTAGCTATTGTTGTAGGCAAACTCCACCAAAGGAAGATGATACTCCCATGTTCGTCCGAAGTCAAGAATGCATAATCTCAAGAGGTCTTCTAACACTCTGTTCACTCTCTCCGTCTGACCATCGGTTTGGGGGTGATAGGTTGTGCTTAAGCATAACAGTGCGCCTACAGCTTCTTGCAAGCTCTTCCAAAACTCGCTCGTAAAGATAGGATCTCGATCGCTAACAATGCTGGAGGGTATCCCATGGAGTCGGACTATCTCTTTAAGATACATGGATGCTAAAGTTGAGGCAGTCCTTCTACTCTTAACGGGTATGAAGTGAGCGCTTTTTGTGAGTCTATCCACTATTACCCAAATATTGGTATTGCCTCTTCTTGACCTAGGCATCCCATCAATAAAGTCCATCGATATGCTATCCCATTTCCATTGTGGGACCTCTAGAGGATGAAGCAAACCACTAGGATTCTTCTGTTCTGCCTTGACTTGCTGGCATACTAAGCACTTCGAGGCGAATTCAGCTACATCCCTCTTCATGCCATCCCAAAAGAAAACCCTTTTGATGTCTTTGTACATTTTGTCTCCACCGGGGTGTATGGTCAACTTGGAATGGTGCTCCTCTTCGAGAACCTTCTTCACTAAATCCCTTGCTTGTGGGACGCATAGCCTTCCATCCCGCCTCAACCAACCCTTATCATCGATGGAGTATCTATTGACGTGACTAGAAGTCTCACCCCTACTTAACTTATCTATTATATCAACTAGCTGAGGGTCTTCATGTTGCGTGGTCCCTATTGAGTCCAAAAGAGTAGGCCGCACCTCTAGCGATGCTAACAAACCAGTCACATGATCAATAGAGGGTCTAAAATCAAAGTTGGCTATGTACTCCAAGCTCTGCCTTTCCACAAAGAGAGGGCTTAAGGTCAGCCTCTTTCTACTCAAGGCGTCCGCTACTACATTGCCCTTTCCAGGGGTATAGGAAATCTCGAAATCGTAGGATGCCAAGAATTCCATCCACCTTTGTTGTCTCAAGTTAAGATCTTTCTGCGAGAAAAGGCACTTCAATGATTTATGGTCATTATATAATTCAAACTTCTCACCTACGAGATAATGGCGCCAAGACTTAAGCGCAAAGACGATGGCAGCCAACTCTATGTTGTGGGTTGGGTAGTTTTTCTCATGTGCCTTCAGTTGTCGGCCTCCATAAGCTACTACCTTCCCCTCTTGCATCAAGACAGCACCTAGTCCTATACCACAAACATCCGTGTATACGGTAAACATCTTGCTCCCATCCGGCAGTGTCAGAACTGGGGCTGTTGATAGAGCTCATTTTAAGCATTGGAAAGCAATATCGTAATCCAAATCCCAAGTGAAAGTTAAGTTCTTCTTTGTCAAATTTGTAAGTGGAGATGAGATTTTCGCAAAATCTTTGATGAACTTCCAGTAAAAGCCCGCTAGCCCGAGGAAGCTTCGGACTTCGGTTGCATTCCGTGGGACCTTCCAATCTTGCACCGCAACTACTTTTGTAGGGTCCATAGCTAATCCTTCTTTGGACACCATGTGTCCAAGAAACCTTAATTCTTCCCTTTAGAAGTGGCATTTGGAGAATTTGGCTTTTAACTGGTGTGCACGAAGAGTGTCCATGACTTCCTTTAGATGCTGAGCATGTCATCTACGAAGACCACCATAAACTTATTGAGGAACTCCCTGAACACCCTGCTCATCAAATCCACGAATTAAGCGGGTGTGTTTGTCAGGCCAAAAGGCATGACAAGCCACTCGAAGAAACCATCCGGAGTTCTGAATGTGGTCTTGTCAGTGTTGTCTTCATCCACTCTCAGCTGATGAAACCCGGTAGGTAAATCTAGTTGGGAGAAAACCAAAGCACCTACAAGCTGATCGAACAAGTCGTCTATTCTTGGGAGTGGGTGTCTATTCTTCTTGGTCAGCTTGTTTAGCCCCCTATAATAAACACATAGGCGAAGTGAACCATCAGCTTTAGTTGCGAACACTACTGGAGCACCCCATTCAGAAATACTCCGCCTTATAAATCCCTTCTCTAATCATATCTGTCTATCTTAAGATGCTTTCACCTTTGTCTCCTTCTTGCCAACCTTATCTTCTTCTTGTAATAGTGCCATGCCCACCAGTCTTTCATAAGTCACACCCATAGGTATATGGGACATAGCTACGCTGTGTAGTGGCTCATTCAATCATTTAACAAAGCGGAGAGCCTTCTTATGTGGAGTGTTCACTAATTCCAATCCGATCCTAGCCAACTGATTAAATTGGTTAACGTATTCCTTTACCGACATACTTCCCTGTCTGAGAGCCAAGAACTTCTCCATCTGTAGGCTTCGTTCAGCTTGTGAGAGGAATTTCATTTCAAACCTCATCCTAAAATCCATCCAAGTTTCAATTAGTCTTTCAGCGTTAGTGACTTCCCACCAATAGGAATCTTCGTCTTTGAGCAACCATACCGCCAACTGTATCTTCTGCCTATCATCCACTTCGAAGATATCGAACAAATCCTCAGTTTCTTTGAGCCAGTTTCTTGCTTCCACGAAGGATTCATTTCCATTGAAGTTCTTTCCACCCATGGCGCGAAAATCCCTACATATTTTTGAGAAAGCATTTGCACGAGGAGGAGGAGGAGGAACCGCTGCAGCTGGAGGAGGAGGAATGTCTGCTGGGTCTGCGTTGTTGGACCTAGCCTCTAGGTACCTCCTGAACCAGCCGGGTATCTGTACACCCTCTGGAAGGTTAAGATTACCAGACATGCTTAAACTAAAGAGGAAAGATTCAAAACAAAGGATAGAAAGACAGTGCATATGGCTTTGGGGGATTATGCCTTTAAAAGTAAAATAACACTTTTCTTGAAAAATGCTTGGAGGATTATGGCTTTGGGGTATCGGTACAACCTCCTGGTCAACCTGGCCTGGGCGGGAATTTTTCCTGCCCTACCCACTTCTGAGTTTAAATTTGAATTTTGAATTTTTGAAACTTCCGAAGGCCATAACTTCTTCATACGAAGTCCAATTCACACAAACTCGGACTCTATCTCAACCAGAATTCCGAGACGAATGCAATGGCATAACCCATTTCCCTTATATCTCACATTTTAAATTATTTATTCTTTAATCTATTACTTTAAGGTTTATCGAAAACACGGGGTGTTACAGTTCCTGGCTGTTGGAGTTGAGAGTCTTGCGTACGTGAAGATATCGGGTATGGTATGGTTCACCACCGATCCGATCCGTTCTTATTCAACACCTGATAGTATTTGATTTTCCTCCTCACTTTAATATTCTTTCGCCAATCTGACTCGACTTGGTTGCTCATGGCATGATCGTCAAGGCTTTGTGCAGCCTGGCTTCAAAGTAGGCCAACATTTCTCCCCCTTGGAGTAAATCCCATTGGAGATGAGATATGCTTCGAAATTGTCAACTTGTCTGTCTTTGAACTGGTGATAACTGCGAGTCATGTTTACTTGTAAAATCGTGACACTTTATAAAGTCGCGTTTCTTGGCACCTGCGTTGGGTATAAATACGATACATGAGTAAGGATGGTTCCCGCTATTCCCGACAACTTGGAGATCCTAATTTGGGCCAAAGCGAATCTCCCATGTAATTTCCTTGATGTATATGTGCGAGTCTTAATATTTTCTTTTAACCTCATTCAATATTTTTTTTCATTCATTGCCATAGTCAGGGATTTTAATCATGAATCGTGCTCCGGGTCGGTTCGGTTTTGTTCGACTCGACTTATTCCCGATCCATCACAATGTTTAAGCCAGAAGGCCTTGATTATTTCGTTAGTCTCCATGGAGGGTTGGGTCGGGTTATCAAGTCCATTACAATATGAATTGCCTTCCTTTCCTATGTATGTAAGTTAAAACCCTTCTTTCTCCTCTTCAATCCCACTGCCGCAATTTTACATTAAATTCACTAAAACCCTAATTTTAATTTCACTGATTCTTCTTTCAATTTCCAGATTCAAAAATAGGTGGGTTTAATTTCTTATTCCATTCTATGTAAACTTCTATTTCGAATAAATAATATCTGAATCTTCATGTTATTTCATGTGGTTCTGTACAAATTAATTACGACATCAGTATCGGGGCTATCTGAGCCGTCGATGGTGATGTTCTCGTTGCCTCAAAGAGATGGCACAGATGAACTATGCTCAATACTAAGGAGCTTGGTCGGTTTGCTTCTAGCTTTGATGAGAAAGGAGAAGGTGGAAATTCGGCTCTTAATGTGGTGAAAGAGGAGAAAGAAAATGGTGAATCAGAGAGAATAGGAACGGATCTGGTTGGACTGGATGATTCTAAAGGAAATTCAAAAATGTTTAAGTGAAATAATTAAGTTGCAGCGAATCGGGTCGGTTCGGATTGAGATTCACTAGTCTGCCTTGAGGGTTTCGATTCGATTCGAAGAGATATGACTTCTCATAGGATTTCAACCTGCCTCGAGGCAGTTTCCTTACAACCTCTGATCTGAACCGTCCTTGATCCTTCCACAGATCCGAACCAAACCACTGTTATTCACTTCGAACGGATCCGATGTGCTTGTTCTAGAATTCCCGACCTGATCCGACGCTTTCACTATGAAACAAATGCACAACTCAACTTTAATATACTTGGTTGAAACTAAGGCCTTGACTATTTGGACCTGCAGCATAATCTCACTTTTAACTTAACCAAAATCAAATACAGCTTATAGACTTGTAGACAGTTAGGGTAGAGCTTTTCATACTGGACATTCTGGACTTAACGAATACGCGATTACTTGATTACCATTTACATGGCTTTTTTCCTACTTACTCTATGTTTTTTGATTTCAGCATTAAACACATCGGCACAGATTAGCACACACACACACATGGGGGGTACGGACAACTATACTCTAATCTCTATCACCTCCTTGGATAGTACAGTAATCATGTCTGGAAGACGCTCAGCTAGATTGGCAGAGAAGACTAAAGCTTTAGTGCCATCTAAAAATCTCAATCCCAAGAATGTTTCATGTGCTTCAAATCCAGAATGGGATAGTGCTGGCTCAGACTATGAGATAGCAATCCATGAGAGTGGTGAATCGTCTAGAAATGAGGTTTCCATGGATGAATAGGAGGAAGGAGGAGTAGGAGACAATCGTGCTTCTGACGAATTTGGGAGTGCAACTATCTTAGAAGAGCCTAACGACTCTGTTCGCTCGACAATTAATGAACCCAAACTTAGATGCTAATGTTTAAAACATGGAACTCTGGGAAGATATCAAAGTGGGTACTAAAAAGGATCGGCCACATAATCCACCAGAAGGGTACATGGCAATTAGTCGATTGATGTTTACTGTAGGGACCATCCCTCTGTTTCCAACATTCGTCATCAAATTTATAAGACGAATGCACCCCCATGCAACTTCATCACAATGCTTACAACTATCTGTATACATTACATATCGCATCAGCAAAATTCTAGGGGTAAAGCTTACTTTTGAAGACATAAACTTCTTTTATTATTTTAAACACCGAACAAAGGAAACTCCATCTTTCGTATACTTCGAGTTTGTTCCTAAAAAGAAAATTATTAATGAAGAATTCAATAGCAAAGTAGGGATGTGAAGCTCAAATGGTATAATCTCAAGCACTAGACGGGATGCGCTAGGGATGGCTCTAGTCAAGTAAGTTTCAATCTTAGATATTCTGACTTCGATTATTACATCAATTGCATTAACCCATCTTATTCTTTTGTAGCCAAAGAAGGAGGAACACTAAGTGTATTTGGATCGCATGAACCGTTTGCTTAATGGTGACCCAAAACTACTAAACATCAGAGAATTTTTGGTGGACGACTATCTTCATCATCATCATCAACTTGCTATGACTCAGAACATAAGCCACGGGGGTGGTGCTTGTGTATATGTTCCCCCAGCTGAGGGTCAAGCTGCAACTTTGGTCGAGAGGGAAGGGAGCTCAAAAGGTCATGATCCCGTGGGCTCCATCTCGGAATTGTAGTTGGAAGATAAAGGGATAACACGAGGGGAAAATCTAGTCATACTTCTAAAAAATCTCTCTCCCTTGTCGATTCAAGATGACGAGGCTCTAAACGTACTCGCCAACGATAAACAATAAGACGATAAACTGATAAATACTTATGTTGCTGGAATGCAACCTTCTCCAAGGACCCCATTTCCTGCTAGGTCTTTTATTGGTGGATCTTCTCCCATAGATCCTGTATTCGGAGGCTTATCAAAGCTTCCTTTGCTTGACACAATTTATACATCTAAGGATATCGACACAGGATCTTTCTTCCCTACATCAGAAGAGGAAGCCACTCCTGAGAAAGCTGGGGAGACCACACAGACAAGTCTATCCTCGGGTTCTGGTTCGTTGGGGGGGATCACCTAGGATATAAGCACTACGCCTGCACTGCATGTCACAACACTTGTGTATTGTATAATTCCTGATTTCTAATGTTTGCTTTATGCAACTTTGCAGGAGATATGCCACGTTGCCACTATTCCCTTAGAGATGTACGTTCAATTATGCCTAGATTCGATTCAGTCACGGAGCATGATCGGGGTGATAGTCGCAGGAGAGATAGCAGGAAACACCATGGTTCAAATCATCCTTATTCTTCACGTTCTCGTTCCCCATGTAGATCAGATACTGATAAGCACAAGAGCCACCAGGACAGTCTTGAAGGGGATAAGTCACTGCCTAAGGCTCTGAGTCTTACGAAGGAAACACACCATAGTGAAAGGCCCCTACCGTAGCGCTCTGACCCACAGGACAAAACAAAAGTTTCTGACAAAGGACAAGAGAAAGGTAAAATAGCTCTCGTGCCTACTGGACGACGAAATATCGAGATCTCTACAATTAAACCTGTGGTACTCCACTCCGAGAATAAGGCTCGGCTGAAAATTATGAAGAAGCAATTCTGGATCATCATTTAGGGAATATGCCTTTCGTTCTAACTCTTGAGCTTGTACCTTCGAAGTGGGCAGACGAAGCTAAGGCTAAAATAGATCTGGTGGATAAGCAATATAAAGAAATGCGTAAATACTCACGTAATATTTCCAAAATCATTCGAGATTTATTAGCTGACATAAGTCACGTGATAGAGATGGATGAATATGATGGGAGTATCCTAAAGAACACAGAGAAAGAGCTTGAGGATGCACATGCCCAACTTGCTTTAGAGGAACATGACATCGATAACCATACAAAGAAATATGATGAACTATAAAAGCGCTACTATTGCTAGCTTGATTCTCATAGTTAAGAGCATGTTTCCCTGAAAAAGCAAGTAGAAGATGCGAAATCGGAGAGTACCAATGCGAAGCTGTCTTGCTCTCATCTTGAGCAGGAAAAAGCGTAATTGGTGAGGAAGAATGCTGAATTAGAGGCCAAACTAGCAGAGGCCGAGGAAAGGGCAATCTTGGCCGAAGGGAATGCGCATATCGCTCTTAATTCCGCTGCCAATGCAAATATGCGATTCATCAAGGCCCAAAAAGAGTTGGATGATTACAATGAGCTCATGATAGAGTTCTTTGGTCAAGTGATCTGATACTGAGATATTTCATGGATCAAGGACCATCCGACGAACCTAGTCGATGTACGGGACCAGATTATTGATTGGAAAAATGGCAGCTTAAGGTGGATACTATTGACGAGGAAGAGCTTATGAGAAAGTACTTAAAAGAGAGGAACCAGAGCGCCTGGATGAGGGAAGGTGGCTGATCCAAGCAGCCATGGAGGGGGAAGATGCCAGGCTAAAGGAAATGAAACTATCGAACTAGATTCCAGTTCCTCATCTGTTGCTCCTGGCGTTACTTAAACAGAAGGGTATGATCTTGATCGTCCTAAGATCTGAAAGGCAACTCTCCTATCTCCAATCATTAAATCAACTCTTGTCACCTCTACTACTCCCTCTAAAAAGTCATCCAAAGGTATCTCCATCTTTTCGCCTCAATTTGTTAAAGCCATTTCAACTTTCCATCGTATTGTTGGGAAAACGATCAAAGAACATGAGTATTCTCCTGAACTAATAGCCATTGCTTCTCGTTCTTTTGGTGCAAAACCCGACAAGGAGCCTGAAGAGAAGCAAGAAGACATTGCTGACAAAACCATAGTGCCATCTAGCGTGGAAGCTCCCAAGGACGGGGATATGGTAGAGGCATTAAAGGACAATGATAGTGATGATGGAAATGAGGAGATGACGACGTCGTTGTGACTGGGACTCAGGAGAGGCTGACAACATGACTTTGGCTGAAATGAAAGCAATGACTAATGAGCTTTTAAAAGCTAAAGTGGAGGAAAAATCCAAAGAACCCCTCAATATCAATCCCCTCTAGGCAATTTCTCCCCAGTCCGGATTGATTGTCAAGCTTTCTACTTGATTTATCACTGGAAGCTTTCTTCAGAAATCCTCTACTGATCCAAGTGCAACTCCTTAAGATAGAGGAAGGAAGAAACGTATCCTTACTGATGCTGAGCGAGAGGAGAAAGCGAAGCTTAAATCTATCAAAAAGCCCAAAGTCTCCCTAGAGCCTAAGTGAAATATAATTTATTCTTTTCATTTTGTTGTCTGCTGGCCTTCTGTTGTTGTAGTGAGTGCGGCCCTCGCATCTTTTGATTAGTTCCTTTATGTAAACCTGCACTTATGTAAATAAAGTAGTTTGTTTTCCTACAATGTCAAATATTTGCAAGTTTGTCATTTATTTCAACTTAGTGCATTAGTAATCAAAACATTATTAATCTAAGTAACAGATGATAAATCACATCACAGATCAAACAAATGTTCCATACGAGCTTCCTTGCAAACAATAATCTATGCAATATAAGACCATTACTAAACTAAGTAGTAAACAAAAGGGGGTGTGATGTGTATGCGTATGCCCCCAATCAATCTTGAATAGAGTGCCTGGCTAGGGCTTGTTTAGGATTGATTAGGATCAACATTAATTTTCCCCAACAAATATGTGGGAAATGCGAGCTCAGCTTTCATTCTTTCCCCCGATCCTTCAGCGGAGTAGGAACCCATCTTCATTGGCACTTACTCTCAACGCCTTTATACTCTCCAGTCGTATGTCCAAGTTAGAGTGTAGTCTTCTTTAATCGTGGTGCACCATCACGCCTTAGGGACGTTGTCTTCCTGTCCTTTATACTCTTTCTTAGATCACGAGAGTTAGAGCAGTGGACGTTGTCTTCCCGTCCTTTATACTCTCACTCGAATCACGGGAGTTAGAGTAGATCCTACGAACTGTAATTTCGTTTGCTCTTGGCTCATGTCAATTCATATATTTTAGACCAAGGTAAAAACATTCAAATGATATAAAGAAATAAATGCAGGAAAAGTAAATGACATGCAATATTTTTGTACTAGTTCGGCTAAATCATAGCCTACGTCCACTTCATAATCTTTTGTTCACATCAACTCGATTGTTCGAGGCAAGTCGTGCCTACTTACATAGCTCACAAAACAACAAACCAATACAACATTAATTCAAATAGTGCCGCAAATGCTAGGCATTCCACGCTCTGAGGACTTCATTGCCATCTACGGTCGTCAGCTTGAAACCCTTTTACCAAGTTTCCACTGAATGGCATCTAGTCCTTCCCATTTCGGACCCAAGAAAATGGGTGTTGGGAAGACTCGTTTCAAAACTAGATCTCAAGGTTCGAAGGTTTAGGATCGAACCTTCCTATTGTAATATCGAGCGACTTGGTGTCGGTGCCCCAAGGCATGTAAATATGCTTCATCTTTATTTTCCTCAATTGCATCCAAGGACTCGAGAAGGAGCGCTTTATTCGTCGTTGGATCATAATAGGCCGTTTTGCGAGAGGGAACTTAAAATTCCACTTGGATGACACTTTTGATCCAAAGGAAAGTGATAAAGGAGTATGACCAGTCGCTGATTTATAGGTCGTTCTATATGCCATAATGCTAAGGGCAATTCGTCGACCCACATAGCTTTTGCCTACTTCAATCGCTTCTTAAGAATTGATTTAATAATTTTGTTTACTACTTCAACTTGTCCATTTGATTCCAGGTGAGCTACTGTAATGTACCTCTTCACGATTTTGTATTTTTGGCAGAAATATTTGAATTCAGTACTGTCGAATTGGGTTCCATTATCAGTTATAATGACCTTTGGAATTCCAAATCGGTAGATTATGTTGTTGACAACAAAAGTGATCACCCGCTCTATCGTGATCGTGGTTAATGGCTCAACTTCCTCCCATTTGGTAAAATAACATACGGACACGATTACGTACTTCACTCTGCCTTTGGCGGTTGGTAGGCTTCCAATGATGTCTATTCCCCATATAGCGAACGACCATGGACTCACCATTGACTTAAGAGTAGTAGGAAATGGTCTAGGAATCTTTGCAAATTTCTGGCATCTATCACAACGCCTTGAATAATCAGCTGCATCTCGATTTACGATAGGCCGGAAGTAGTTGTACCATAGTATTTTCTTTTCCAATGTCTGGCCTCCGGTATGGTCTCCATATTCGCCTTCGTGCACTTCTCTTAATGCACATTTAACGTCGTCATAGGCTATGCACTAAAGTAAGGGCATAGAAAATCCCTGTCGGTAAAGGACTCCGTCCTGTATGACATATTTAGATGCTTTACGAACTATAACCCGTCTCTCGCACTTCTTCGTAGGGAGTATTTCGTTCCGTAGAAAGTTTTTAATTGGCATCATCCATGACTCTCTTTCTGGTTCTGTCTCCATCACTGGATCAACTTCCATCTGATCAACGATCGGAGAATTTTGCACTTCAATTGGGACCATCTCTGTTTCTCCTGGGTTATCGGAGCTAGCTTGATTGACTAAACTACCAGTCTTTTGGTTCTTTGCTCACGGAATATTGGATATGCTATAACGTTTTTGGTCGTCCAACAACTCCTCTACTTTTTCCAACTAAGTAACAAGTTGAGGTCCTTCCGCTCAAAACTCCTTCCGAACCTGACAAACAACAATTTGAGAGTCATAGAAGATATCCAATCCCGTTACCCTCAATTCCTTAGCGAGCTTCAGACCGACAATCAGGGCTTCGTACTCGGAATTGTTGTTGGTAGTGGAAAATTCCAATCAGAGATCATAGTAAATTGGTCGTTTTTCAGGAGTTATTAATACAACTCTGGCGCCGGACCGTTGGTTATTCCTAGCATCGTCTGTGTATAGCTTCTAGGTGTTGAATTCCAGCTTTTGTTCTGAGGGGATAGCTTCTTCATCTGGCACATCATCTTCGGGGATCATGAATTCAGTGATGAAGTCGGCTAATGCCTTCCCCTTGTTGATTTTTGCTAGGTTGGAAATTTATGTCGAATTGGCTTAGTTCAATATTCCACTTAAGCAATCGACCAAATGCTTTAGGTCATTGTAGGACCTATCGGAGTGGTTGATCTGTGTATACAACGATTGGATAGGCTTGAAAACAATGGTGGAGTTTTCTAGAAACAAACAATAGGCTATATGCAAGTTTTTCTATTTTTTTGTATAGTTGTGCTCCGATGCCGCTAACTTCTTACTCACATAATAGAACGGCTTTTGAACTTTTTCTTCCTTGCGTACCAGAGCTGAACTAATAGCATGAGATGACACTGCCAAATATACAAACAAATCTTCATGGTCCATTGGCTTGGATAATATCGGGGGTTTCTCCAATAGGTCCAATAGGTTTTGGAAGGCTTCTATACAATCCGAGGTCCACTAGAAATTGTCTTTTCTACGTTTTATCAAGTCGAAGAAAGGAACACATTTTTTTGTGGCCTTAAAAATAAAACTGCTTAATGCCGCGACTTTCCCCGCTAGGCTTTGGACATCTTTAATTTTTTGTGGCTCTTTAATGTTTCTGATCGCTGCAATCTGATCAGGATTAATCTCAATTCCGCGAGAGCTGACTATGAAGCTGAGGAATTTTCTTGATGCTACCCCAAATGAGCATTTCAGTGGATTAATCTTTATTCCATATCGTCGGAGGATACTGAACATTTCCGCTAAATCCGTCTTGTGGTCGGATGACCGTCTGGATTTCACAAGCATGTCATCTACATAAACTTTCATCATCTTCCCTATTTAATTATAAAACATTCGATTCACCAAACGCTGGTACATCGCTCCGACATTCTTTTGTCCGAAGGGCATTACCACATAGCAATACAATCCCATGTATGGAATATAACTGGAGTGCTCCTGGTCTGGCACGTGCATCGGAATCTGATTATAACCCGAATATGCATACATAATAGAGAGAAGTTCATGTCCCGCTCTGGAGTCTACCAACTGGTATATCCTGGGAAGTGGGAAGCTGTCTTTCAGGCAGGCCTTATTCAGGTATGAAAAATCAATACATGTGCACCACTTCCCATTGGCATTCTTAACCGGGACGGGGTTTGATATCCAGTCAGGATATGTTGAGTCTCTGATGAACCTATTATCTTTTAATTTCTCCTCATCCTCTTTCAAAGCTGCTGATCTCTCCGGGATTAATATACGCCTTTTTTCACAAGAAGATGTTTTGGGTTTATGCTTAGTGAATGACTCATAATTGAAGGGGAGAGTCAACATATATCAGCATGGGCCCAAGCAAACACATCCACGTTCGCTTTCAAAAAGTCTGTTAATTCCCTCATCTGGAAGGGATCCGAGTGAGATCCGATTTTCAAGACCTTCATCAGGTCGTTGTCATCGATTAGAATGTCTATAGTTGCCTCATTAGAGGTTACCTTCTTGCATCCCGATCCCTCGCCCTCTCTAGGATCGATATCCTCAGGCAGGTCGTCAGGCGACTCCCTCAGCGGTATTCTCTTTACTTGCTACACCGAGCCCTCCTCAGTAGAAGGGGAAGTAACCATGGATTCTATATCTTTCCCATGGCATAGCATCTTTAGTTCTGCCATATAACAAGCTCTCCCAGTGACTTGGTCGCCTTGAACCATTCCGTCTCTAGCTTCAGTTAGGAATTTCATCAATAAGCATCAGGGTGCGATGTAAACCTGAACTCTGCAAGGACAGGTCGACCCAAAAAGGCGTTGTATGGCGAATCAATAACCATAACCTTAAAATGAAAGTCGAAGGAACCTCGCCAACTCATATTCTTATGGATTTCCTACCAAATGGAGTGAAAGTCAGGCCCAAGCCTTTCCTTTGAGTCTTCCTATTATCTTCCACGAATGGGAGGATCCTCACTCTCTGACGATCTCCTTCTCCTAGGTCTATAGATAAGTCCACCAAACCAATTGGAGCAGTTGATGATCCATTAAAGCCACATAGCCAACCTCCACACAGATTTAAATCCTTCATTTCTAACTTCATTTAATCAAAATATTTTTTAAACAGGATGTTGATGGAGCTCCCGCAATACATAAGGAATTTCCGTACTAATGCAGGCCCAATTGTGGTATTTATTACCAATTTGTTGACATGGGAGTTTCAACTCCTACATTTTCCAGTCTTCGAAGATAACATCATCCATTACTTTCTTTTGCTGTTTCATGGGTGCTGACTCTTCAAGATTGTTGCATTCACCTATTTCTGGGTGTTTGGCGGCATTAACATACTGTTCCACTGCTCTGTTGCCAGACCCAGCTGGGTGTGGTCCTCCGACCACAATGTTAATGACTATGCCTTTCCCCTTTTGTTGGGCAGTGAGCTTGGAAGAAAGTTGTTTTGATCTGGAGCAGGTCCTCCTTGTCCCCTGTCCTTATGGGCAACCTTTTACTCGTCTAATTTCCCTGCTCGAAATAATTTCTCTACGACATCTCTCAAATGATGACATTCATTTGTCGAGTGGCCGTAAGTCGCATGAAATTGACAAACTCCCCGGTTTCTCGCTCTTTTTCAGTCGAATTTCTAGGTGGGGGATTCTTGTATTGGACAATGTTGTAAGTATTCAAGTAGACATTCTCCAAGGTATCACTAAGCGGCGTGTAGTTTTCAAAAGACTGAAACCGAGGCCTCTTCTGGGAATTATTTCTTTGATTCCTATTCCTTTTTTCCACCGTTCCCGCCTTGGCGGTCATTCCCTCCATTCTTGTTGCCAACATTCACTTCGACCTTTCCTGTGCTATCACCAGATGGTTTGATGGCCACATTGCTTTGAATGTCCTCTCTAGGGATTTCGTTAGCCTTTCTCTTTCGGTTGATGTATATTTCTTCTCGTTGCAGACAAATGTTTGCTTTTTTTATTAAATAGCTATCTAGTTAATGGTAGTTTTTCGGCCAAGTATCCTCTGAACTCCGTGTCCTTATCAACTCCATCTATTAGTGCCATCAGGGCACTCTGTTCATAAGGGTCACTCACCTATGTAACTTCCAGATTGAATCGATCCAAATATGATTTTAGAGTTTCCCAGGGAGCCTGCTTGATTGCTGATAACGCGATGACACTTTTAGGTTTCCAGGCATGGAGTCGGAACTGGTTCATGAAACTCTCACTCAACTCTTTAGAACTAGAGATCGATAGAGGAGAAATTCGGGTGAACCAAATGAATGCAACGTCTTCGAGATATATTGGAAAAACCTTGCATTTTACAGCATCAGGAGTTGCCGCAACGATAATGTACTAGGAGTATCTCATAAAATGTTGCCTTGGGTCAGTTCAACCTCCTTATCGACCCATTGAGGGCAATTAAATCGTCTAGGGAGCTGGAAATCCAGAATGTCATTCATGAAAGGGGTGTGGCTACTGATGTGCACGTAAATGTGCACATTTATATTCAAACATTTATTCTTGTTTTAATTAAATAAATAACATAATTGGCTATTTTTACACGTTTTAACCACAAAAAACTCTTAAATAATCATACATTCATCTTCATATTATGGCATTATGATCATTTGCATGTATTTATTTTGAAAACATTTACTTGTTCATTTTTCATATTGTTTTGTAGGAAATGGCTGCTACAAATACAATTGGGCTACATGAGATATGCATGCACAATATGAAGACAAAGGAATATGAGATGGAATTAATTCATACACTATTTAGTGGAGGACCGCACCCACTCTCCCTCTTTCTTTAACGAAGTTATTAATGTGTTGGCCTATGGAAACAATTAAAGGCCTCTTGCAATTTACATGACTCATTAGTGGATGGAAACAAAATAGAATCTTCATGAAGGGGGTACTTTTGATAGTCCCCAAAAAATGTAATTAGGGTTTTAGGGTTTGGGACATGTTTATATATCCCTTTATGTAATGTAAATATCTCTCTCATCTCTTCTCTTTTATCCCCTTCTTTAGTTTAGTTGATAGGAGCACAAGCCCTCTTGTATTTCCATGGCTACTTAGCCATTTTATTTATGTAACTTCTTTGTTTTAATGCAATTTAATTTCTATGCTCTTTACTTTCATGTTCATAGCTTAGATTTACATTCATGTTCTTAGTTTAGTTCTCTTCTTGTTCTACTTAGTTTTTCTTTCATTTTGCTTTATTTTCTAATGTCGAAACTTACATGTGTTGATATGATAACACATATGAGTGTCTAATCATTTAATTTAGGGGTGATGAAGCTCTCTAATCACATAGATTCAACATAGTTTATTTTTCATGCTCTCTATTTGTGCTTATTGAAGAATGGATGTTTAGTTATTTTGTTAATCATGCTTGGTTTTGATGATCTATGCTTCTAATTAATAGAGGATAGATCATGCTTGATTAAATGACACAACAAAATTTGCCTTTTCATCTATATATGATTTTGGCAAAAAGAGGAAGTGTTAATCAACTTTGATATTCTATTTTACTAACTAATAGTAAATAGAGTATTCTTAAAATTGATATTGCTTTCAACTTGTTTTTTTTCATGAGGATTAATAGTGAATTAGATTTGTGCTATAGTTTGATGACTTATGTTATGCTAATTAATAGCATAAATATGGCATACTTATGATAAACATAATATCTAACCTCACTTATGACCAAACAAATAGAGATCATAACTTCATCATGTTGACTTGTGTGATCTAGAGAGTGAAAACACCTCTAAATTGCTCTTAACCAATAGTTGTATTCTCAACTTAGTCATTAATTTTGTTAAATTCTAATTAACATATTTTAAAGTTTGGTTTAATTTGATTGAATAGAATTTAAAATTATTCTTTCCCTGTGGATCGACTCATATTCGCTAACGTACTACAAGTGTATGCCATGCGCTTGCGGTTTATTACACTTCGTGATAGTTTTCTAATTCATAGAATATTCGTCGTCGAACAAGTTTTTGGCGCCGTTGCCGGGGAATTGAATTTAATTGTGATTTTATTATTCGAATTAATTTTTGTTGTTGTTTTTCTTTCTTAAAAAAAGAAAAGAAGTGTTATTGCATCTTGTTGTTTTCACCTTGTTGTCGTGTTCATTTTCATTTTTGTTCATTTTATCTTTGTGTTTAGTCATCTTAAAATTTAAAAAAAAAAATATAGAAAAAAATGACCATTTTGTATATTTCATTATCCCCACTGTCAATTTTGCACTGATCATTCCACCTTGCATTCAAATTTGTGTTCTCTGTTTTTCCATCCCTGCTTGCATTGCCATATTTGTGTGTCTTGCATTTTTCTTTTCAAAAAATAATAATAATAAACACTTGCCTTTTGTTTCAATTTCTTTCCTATTTTCTATTCAATTTCCTCTCTCTTTCTCTCATTTATTTCTTTCCTTCCCTTTCTTTCATTACTTCTTTCCTTTCTTTCATTTATTTCCTGTCTACAATTCTTACAAAAAAAACATTATTGCTTTCCTTTTGTTCATTTCTTTCCACTCTTGTGTTTCTTCATCCATAATCATCTGCGGAAATTCCCTTTAAATCTCCTTTGCCAAATCTTTGCATCCCATCACAATTCCTAGTCCAGACAATACCCAACCACCATACTCCTACCATACTTCTACCTGAATCCGACATAACAGCAACATCCTACCCCAAGCCTTCCACCACTTCAACTCCTCCTGCATCAATCTTTTTCACATCACCAACCATCTGCAGTACTCAATCCACCATTCACAAAACATTTTAGCACATACACCACCTTCAACTTCCTCCTACTCCCCTCAGCAAAACTGCAAACACTCACTAAAGAACCATCAAGCCTGGCCATTCAATTCCCAAAAAAAACTACTAGTTGTGCTAACCGATTCAAACTCCACTTCCACTCTTTGCAAACAAGTTCATTACACTAGAAATTAGAAAACCTCAACAATGCACTTCAAAACCTCCTCACCATCATTTTCTCACTTGCTTCATACATCTTTCCAACAAACCACCCAGGTATCCTTCCTCACACACCACTTTTGTCATCCAAAACACAGTCACAGTCATCATCTTAGTGTCAACTACATCCCCCTCAAAAAAATAGCCTTATTGTTGCCACCAATCCTGACATCATCTACACCTGCATCACGTTCAAGCCAGATCTGAAATCCACCTTCAAAAGTCACCTAACCTCTGCAATTTCCGCCACCTAAAACTCAATACACTTCTCAATACATGCACTGTTAATCATCAACCAATCAGTTACCAACTACTTCGCATTGCTACAGTCAAGCCCAACTCCCTCATAAACAAACCGAACAATCCTTGTCCACATCAATTAACCATATACAAGCCACTACACAGGACATTCACAAACTTTACCAGCGTATTCACCCTCCTCCTCTCACTGTGAAATTAGTAATCCCCCAAAATCCTGCAACTACCGGACTTTCATACCACCATCACAAATTGCAAAACCGAGAACTAGTAACCACAAACATGCCTCATCTCCACTTTTCCATAATCGCAAATTCCATCTCCACAGTCACGCAAATCACTATGAAACGCAAATTATCCACGTTTAAGCAAATCAGCACCCCTGGCCAAACACTGAAGCCGTATAATCCAACCGATTCAACCCCCCTTTGAACAACTTCCATCGCTCACCAGAACCCAGCAGATCGAACTCCGAATTCAGAAGATTTTTTTCTGAATACATGAGAGGGTGATTTGTTTCCAATTTTTGGGGTCACGTTTTTGAAAACGAAAAGGGGAAGGTGGCGTGTATTTTTTTAAGGGGATTGCAAGTTTGTTTTTGATAAAAAGGTAAAAAGAGGGGTGTGATTTTTTTGTTTGACCGCTTCTTTGGGGAAAACAGGGTCAGCGATTTATAACTCAGCTGTGTAAGGTGTGAATTTTTGGGTATGGACTTGTGAAACCCGCGTGAATTGCTAGTGAATTTTTGATTATTTTTAAAAAAAAAGCAAAGAAGATTTCTGTACTTTTGTCTAGACGTTTTTTCGCTTGAGCAATACAGTACTTTTTTTGAAAGCTAATTTCAGGTTGCAGGAAAACAAGAGGTCAAGCAATTTTGTTAAATTACTGAAGCGGTTGCACACCAAGTAGGGTGTGAACACGCTAGTGCTACTCAGTTGCACTGGACGGACTGCTGATCTAGGTGAAAATTTTCTAAACTCTACAGGAACTGCTACTGCTTAAAAAATATATAAAAATTGCTTGTAAAGATTTCGTGCAGGTGCCACGGCTTTCTTGTAAAACTTTTATTTCTGTAGTTTCTTATTCTGTGACTGTCCTGTGATTGAACATTTTGCCTGTTGATGTGTGGTTGAGAATTTTAAAACGAACGTGGGATTAAATTGAAAAGTTTGGCTTTGAAATAAATTATTTTTGAAATCGAATTGAAGATTCCCCAGAAGCTCATAGGATAAAATATTTGTTAAATTGACAGTTAGGATTGATACTCTCTGAGGTGTTTAAGGAATGGTGGAGTCTCGAACTCAAACAGGTTCTTAAACCTTCAGTTGTGTATCTACAGTGATTCGTGGCACACTGATAACCCCTGTCCGAGCCTGGCCTAGACTTGTATTCATATAATCCGAAGTTGTTAATTTTAATATACTTTTTAAAGAGCGTTCTTGAAAATGTCCCAATTTCCTTATCCTCATGAATTTTACGATAGTTATGAAAATCAATATAATCCATATAATTTTACACCAAATTCATATGGATATTTTAATAACAACTATTGTATGAACAATTTGGATTTTACACCACAAAATTTTGAAAATAACGATCAACTCTCAAGTCTTGAAATCAGCGTTCAAACTCTACATGAAGAAAGTCAAAGATTTCATGAATCAAGTCAAAGATTAATTGAATTGATGTGGAACAATTCAAGTCAAAATAATCAAAATTCAAATTCAATTTCAAATTTAAATGATTCTGGTTATAACACTTGTCAATCCAATTTCGAACTCCAAAATGAATTGCAAATTCAAAATGGAAACGTGAATAACTTTTAAAATGGTTTTGGCAGTGGGAATAATTTCAATTATGGTGCGATTAACGATTCTTGTTCTTAGCAAATTCAAATTGAAAATTCTCATGTAAATAATTATAATTTTGATTTTGTTGAGCAAGTGAATGAAATTCACGATGATCACACGAATTTTTTGCTTCAAGACTACTTGAATTTTCGTGAAAAACAAAATAATTGAAACCGAACATGTAATGATTCAAATGATAATCCACCTTTACCCACAATCGACGATCTTCAACTAACAACTTTTAAAGTTGATGAAAATCTTAATGTAGTTGTTAAAAGCTCTGTAATTGATTTGAATTTGAATTCTCTTGAAAACAAAGACGTCCATCTTTAATTTGATCTTCCTCTCTCAGATTCTGAAAATTTTGAAAATTTAGCAACTTTAGATTGTCAACATGACAAAAATGATGAAGTTGTTAACAACTGTTTAGGTGAGGACGACTTTGGTGAGCGAAAACTTCTTGAACTGATTGACGATAATGTTGTTGGGTCTGAAAATGAAACATTTGAAAACTTTGAAATTCTTGAGGTTGAAAATAACGAAACTGCTAAATGTGATCTTGAACACAATAATGATTTTTCTGAAACTGTTGAAACTCCTTGCGATTTGATCGTTTCAACTGAACCTCACTGTGATCACTTGTTTTTCAATGATAAATTTATGTAGTATATGAACTCTTTCTGGAATAACACTATTTTTGAGAAAACACGATTTAGAAATTTACTGAAAATTCATTTGTTTGGTTTTGACTTAATTTAGGTTTACGAATGAACCTTTAGTTAACAAAATTTCAAATATCAAAGCAAAACCAAACAATATTTCTCAAAACAAGTGTAGGGGTGAGAGTGATGCTTACGTCTCTCAATTTATACATCATCTGAACAAATCAAACTTTGTTATTGTAATTTTTATTGAACCCCAGCTTGATTACCTCTCTTTACTTGCTATAGAAATTCAATTCGATTTTAGGATCAATTGTAAGCTCAAAATTTTAAAATTAGCAGCTCAAACTTTTGAAAAAACAAAATTTGTTTTTCCAAATCTGAAACGTAATATAAAATCCTTTATGATTTAGTTTTCTGTGCTTAAGTTGTGTCTCTCATACTTGAAGAGACAAATGAATCGGTCTTTAGAGGACCGTTTCATTTACTTCTTGTCAATACATTTTCTGATAGACTGTAAATTTGTTTTCCTTTTCTATTGTAAATATAAGTCATATTTTCAAAATTTTCATTTTGTTTCCATTTGGGTTGACTGTTGGGACACAGTCCAAATTAAGTGTGGGGGGAGTTTCATATTTATTTTGGTTTTGCATAGAATTTTCCTTTTTTCATTCAAAAAAATTCAAAAAATAAATAGAATTTCGTGTTTCTATTTTCTTTTAAATAAGACATGATGGAGTTAGCATACAATTTTGGTCGTTCGATTAAAATGTTTGGAGATTTATTTCTCTTAGCGGATAACGAAAGGAAAGTTTGAATTATGAGAAAATTTGGTGTAACTGGTATATTAGGAAATTCGTCGGTGATGAGTCTGAAATGTTTTCTGAATTGTAATCCGATTAAATGAATGGTTGATTTAGAGTACTTGCGATAACATTTTAAATCTTTTAAGTGAAGTTGCGCTAAGATATCCTCGCTTAACTCTCTCTCTCTTATGTAAAAATGAAGAAGAAGAAATAAAAATAAAAAAAAGAATGTACATATATATAATAATAATCCAAGGGTATCAAACATTGCTAGTACATCTCGCGTTGGTGTGCAAACCCGCCAAGCTCTTTCCGACACCTTATTGACAATGTCAGCGTCGGTATATCTTGGTCTCATTTTATGAGTTGGACACCTAAGGATTACCAATATCTTGTTGACAAAGTCAACGTCGGTCTGCACAATCCGCCAAGTTTTGTCCCAAAATCTCACGGGTGGTATACCTTGGTCTTTTCGGTTAGATGTTTATAAATAGTAATGATGTAAATATTTTTTAATAAAGAGAGAGTAAGTACTTGAAATCCAAGAACACTCTTCACTTATTCGACCTAACTTGTTAACAAAAAGGAAGTTGAGATGTCGTTTTATGATTGTTGATATCGATTATAGAATTCATTTCATATTTGCACTATGTCTCTACTAAAACTACTGGCCAAGCTGGAGGAGTTTGTGACGATAACATGACTTTTGTTTGAAGTTTTGATTAGTATCGGATTCAAATTTCACAGTGACGAACCAAATTTGTGTTGACTTATTCGTCTAATATTTAAAAGTAAATTATCCATTTGTAAATATTTCTTTAAAAACTTGCATTCATATTGTAAATATTTTTGAATCTTGCATTTTGTAAATATTTTTTTTATTTAACTTTTGGATTTTGTGGGTAATATCCGCTGAAAACCCTCACGAGACAACACTCATCCTACTGGGGACACCCAAAGGTTTAACGGCTTGTTGCATACGCTCAACGCAATCGTGCTTCATACGAAAACGGATTTAGCTTAGTTTTTACTTTATTCAAGGAAGAATAAAAAGATAAGTGTGGGGGTATTTGATGTGCACGTAAATGTGCACATTTATATTTAAGCACTTATTCTTGGTTTAATTAAATAAATAACATAATTGGCTATTTTTACACGTTTTAACCAAAAAAAAACTCTTAAATAATCATATAATCATCTTCATATTATGGCATTGTGATCATTTGTGCATGTATTTATTTTGAAAACATTTACTTGTTCATTTTTCATGTTGTTTTGTAGGAAATGGACCACAAATACAATTGGGCTACATGAGACATGCATGCACAATATGAAGACAAAGGAATATGAGATGGAATTAATTCATACACTATTTAGTAGAGGACCCCACCCACTCTCCCTCTTTCTTTAATGGAGTTATTAGTGGCTAATGTGTTGGCTTATGAAAACAATTAAAGGCCTCATGCAATTTACATGACTCATTAGTGGATGGAAACAAAATAGAATCTTCATGAAGGGGGTACTTTTGGTAGTCCCCAACAAATGTAATTAGGGTTTTAGGGTTTAGGACTTGTTTATATATCCCTTTATGTAATGTAAATATCTCTCTCGTCTCTTCTCTTTTATCCCCTTCTTTAGTTTAGTTGAGAGGAGCACAAGCTCTCTTGTATTTCCATGGCTACTTAGCCATTTTCTTTATGTAACTACTTTGTTTTAATGCAATTTAATTTCTATGCTCTTTACTTTCATGTTCATAGCTTAGATTTACATTCATGTTCTTAGTTTAGTTCTCTTCTTGTTCTACTTAGTTTTTCTTTCATTTTGCTTTATTTTCTAATGTTTGAAACTTACATGTGTTGATATGATAACACATATGAGTAACTAATCCTTTAATTTAGGGGTGATGAAGCTCTCTAATCACATAGATTCAACATAGTTTATTTTTCATGCTCTCTATTTGTGCTTATTGAAGAATGGATGTTTAGTTATTTTGTTAATCATGCTTGGTTTTGATGATCTATGCTTCTAATTAATAAAAGATAGATCATGCTTGATTAAATGACACAACAAAATTTGCCTTTTCGTTTATATATGATTTTGGGAAAAAGAGGAAGTGTTAATCAACAATTGATATTCTATTTTACTAACTAATAGTAAATAGAGTATTCTTAAAATTGATATTGCTTTCAACTTGTTGTTTTATTCATGAGAACTGAATAGTGAATTAGATTTGTGCTATAGTTTGATGACTTATATTATGCTAATTAGTAGCATAAATATGTCATACTTATGGTAAACACAATATCTAACCTCACTTATGACCAAACAAATAGAGGTAATAACTTCATCATGTTGATTTGTGTGATCTAGAGAGTGAACACACCTCTAAATTGCTCTTAACCAATACTTGTATTCTCAACTTAGTCATTAATTTTGTTAAATTTTAGTTAACATATTTTAAAGTTTGGTTTAATTTGATTAATAGAATTTAAAATTATTCTTTCCCTATGGATCGACTCGTATTCGCTAATGTACTACAAGTGTACGACGTGCGTTTGCAGTTTATTACAATTCGCGACGGTGTTCTAATTCATAGAATATTCGTTGTCGAACAGCTACGATCAGTGCCTCAATCCTCGTTATTATAGCCTTTGCAAACGACCATGATTTGGCGTATCATTGCTTCTATTTCAGCATTGGTTAGCATTGGCTCAGGATCTGCACTTCTGGTTCTCCTAATATATCTAGTTCCCACATCAGGTTGCATTCTTTAGCTTCTTGCGGGTGCGGGACTTCCATGCACCTCATGTTCCCGGTCATTCACAAGACGGGTAGGCTAAAGGAGTTGTCGCTGAATATGATTAGCAATGTTGGGATCCCGGGGTAGGACACGAGATCTTTGCATTGGCAATAACATTGGCTCTCTCAAGCTAGGGTCATTAGGTCCCAAGACACGAGCTGCGTCTTCGTGAGATCCTAATGATCCAAATGTCATTTGCTTGAGGTTCTTGGGTCTCTCATATGGCCTTCTCTGACATGGATGCCTTTCCTCCGAAGAAGATGAGTGGTCTGCATCAAGATGAAGGGTCGGAGAAAGTGTTCTCTGTCTAAGAAGCTTGTCTATCTATCTACTCATTGCATTCATATTTTCTCGCATAGCAGCACTATCGCGTCTTTGGGCCTCTAAGGCATCATTAGTTATATCCAATATATCGAGCAGGCATGAGAAATCCATGTGCGAAACAGGTGCAGAGGCAATCGGCTGACTACTAGTTGTCGCGGCTGGCATTGGAGCATTTGCATTGGCTCTAGTAGAAGTACCAGCCTCAACTATAGCTAGTTCGGATCAAACTGCAGTAGTGCCATCGGGACGGGTCGGAGGAGTGCCATTAGCCTCGTTCAAGCCTTCGGATCGGATCGGCCTATCCCCTTCTGCTCAGATCAGGTTCCCCCATCGGATCGGTTCAAATCCGAACCAGACCTCCGAGTCCTGGTGACTACAATCGCCTGCTGATCTTCATTTGCATCATTTTCCCGAGAAGTTTGTGGTTCCTTTCCTTTTCTAGGAGCCATGAAATCTAAGTCTTTTGAGATCAACAAAAACTTCAAAAATAGTGAAAAAGCAGACTAACTTCTTCGGATTTGAGAATCCGAAATGCTGAGAATTCAAAATTTCTCAGTGAAAGCACCAAAATGTTAGCCAAAAAGTGGTTCTAACACCCAATTGACTATAATTCTTAGAGAGAAATAATTCCAAAACAGATAAAAAAGAGAATCAACACACAGTATTTATAGTGGTTCGGCGTAAATGAGCCTATGTCCACTTTTCCCTTCCTTAATTAATGAATCGATTACAAGTACAATAGTAATAGTGACTCAAAGCCTCAAATACAATCAAGTCTCTTTCAATAATTGTTTAAATTATATACAACAACTTGGGGTATAATCTAAATAAACAAGAGAATATATGACCATGGTCGACGCGCCAGTAATTAAAGTGCCAAAAGATTCCTCCAAATGGTGTGCTAAGGTGTATTTATAGATGCAGAACGTGGGCGGGCCGGATGCCACGTAGGGCCCATCCCATGAATCTCTAAAATGTATGCATCATGATAAGGACAACACATCAACATCGTGGGTAAGCGGGTTGTAACTGCTCTGAGTTTGTTGCTACGTGTTGTGTAACCGTTTCACAATAACAGGTTTAGGATCGGATCAGGTTCCATACGAACCGACCCACTTCGATGATGGTGAAGGGTCATTTTGCTTCACGTTTCCAGGGGGATTGGGTGCTAACTAATCGATCTGAACCGGTTCCTGTCTGTTGGAGTTGAGAATCTTGCATACATGAAGAGATCGGGTAGGGTGTGGTTCACCGCCAATCCGATCCGTTCTTGTTCAACACTTAATAGTATCCAATTTTCCTCCTCACTTTAATATTCTTTCTCCAATCTGACTCGACTTGGTTGCTCACAGCATGATCGTCAAGGCTTTGTGCAGCCTGGCTACAAAGTAGGCCAACAGAAGACTACCTATCAAATACTTCGGGATTCCTTTGTCTATGAATTATTTGAACCTTGCAGTTTGTGGAGAGATTTTTGATAAAATTAAAGGAAGAATGGACAGCTGGGACTACAGGTTTTTATCTATGGTTGGGAGAGTAGAACTTATATGTTCAATTATTACGCCGATGGTTATGTATTGAATGTTGACTTATTAATTACCTATGGCTACTATAGAGAAGATAAACAAACTATGTGCAAATTTCATTTGGGCTGGGAAAAAACATAAAATAGTTTGGGATACTCTATGCACGCCTAAATTTGAAAGGGGAGTTGGTCTTAAAAGCTTTAAAGATATTAAAACTATTGTTGCCCTTAAACTTCTTTGGCATTTTATTAATTGCAAACATCTTTGGAAAAAATGGATGACTAGTAGATACTGTGTAGGAGATCAGTATTGGATTATGAAGTGTGATTCAAATAGCTCTTGCACTTGAAAATCCATACTTAGACATAGACAATTGGGTCTATATTGCATTAATCAGTGTATTGTTAATGGAGAAGGTTCTAAGTTTTGGTTTGATCCATGGATAAATAGCGATATTTTGGTTAACATGTTAGGCTGGGATTATTTGAGTATTTGTGGTGGTCACAACTTACTGGTTAGTAGTATTATACATAATGGTGGGTTTAATACTAATAAGCTTCTAGCTACTCGGCTGGTTTCTGATAAAGTCATGGAAGTCACTATTCATCATTCTTATGACATGGATTATTGGAGCTGGAATGATAAACCTAATGGGTTCTCCTTCTATTTTGCATGGGACATCTCTAGAGATCATTTTCTCGAGCTCGACTGGTGTAAAGTGACTTGGCACTATATTAACAACCCTAAAATGCCTTTGTTCACTTTTAAAGCAATGGTAAATCATCTAAGCAATGAAGAAAGAATGATTTCTTGGGGCTATGATGTGAACCCTAATTGTGTTTTGTGTAATGATAGCTTTTAGAATAAAGATCACATGTTTTTTCAATGTCCTTTTGCATCATATCTTTGGATTCAGTGTAGAATTAATCTCAGGTTGCCTCCCTTGGTTGCTAAGCCGTTGTTGATAGAAAATGAGATGCTTCTTCTCAAAACTACATTTAACCACAGAGGCTTCACCTAAGACATTGCCTTTGCAGCATCGTCACAACAATTTATCACATTTGGAATGAAAGAAACAACAGAATTCATGATAATTCGCATAGAGATAAGTTCCAGAGATGGGAACTAATTAACTTAGAATACTTATTGTGCAAATTGAATCGATGTATTCTGAAGAATGCAGACGTGAAGATTCTTAAGAAATGGGGTATAGATCGAAAGGATGGAGGTTAATTTCCTACGATTGCTGTGTAGGAAGATGGTGGCTTTCCCTTTTCAGCCGAAGGTTTTTTTCATTTGGGGAAAGTCGTGTTCGAAGTGATAAATGAAGTGGGTTTACCTTTGGCTTCTTGTGTGGTGTGGACTATTGGATCGGCTCTGGGCTTATAGGATTTCCCCATTGTTTCTCTTTTGACGTGCCTTTTTGAGTCTTTGTTTTTGTTTCTGGGTCGGTTGTATATGAGGCTTTCTTTTATACGGTATGATTTGAGCAATTGATTTCTATGTTATTTGTTCGCCCTTTATGCTTAGAACTTTGTATAGTTATTTTTGATGCGTTGTCAATAAAATGGAGCACCCTTTTTTCCTATATAGTACGTATGCTGAGTACAAGCACAGACTTTTAACGATATGGTTTACCCATTTTCAAAAAAAAATTGGACAACATAATATATACAGGATGAGGTAACTTATCTATTGTGATGTGAATCCCAACATCTATATACGTGCATGTTATAACTTACACAGAATATCATGTTGAACATGCACGCACACATATGTATATATGCTTATATATAAATTAAGAATTATTTAAATAAATTTATATCAATAATTTATAATTTTAAATACAATACATGATCTTATTCTTAATTAATTTTAGAAGTGTTCAAAATAAATTAGACCTTAAATGCCTAATAAAGTTCCATTAGAGTTTTTTTTTTAATTCACATATAACTTCGATTGTGAGCTAGCCAGTTTCAACAAGACCAGTCTCCTCAAACAGAAAAGGAGAAAATTTTCATGGTTATGGTTTCTAATGCCTCGACCGTTACAAGTTTGATGTATGTCATGGTATGTACGTGATTAGACATTGTCGGTAAAGAGGTAATTAGCAAGTCTATGTCTAACCTATGGAAAGCTAATTAGGAAACAATCATGTAGATTTCTATGTATTTACGAAGCAATGTAGAGAATGGTTTTTAATTTGGCAAAGAAAAGTCAAATGCATAAGGCTATATAGATGCAGACTCTAAAGGTGAAGTGGATCATAGAAGAAGCATAATTGATTATATATTCACCATTGGAACTACGAACACTGGTTGGATGTTATAGAATTTTATCACTTTATCCATTATAGAGGGTGAGTATGCAATAGTCACTAGAGCTAGTAAAGAAATTATATGTCTTCAACGTTTATTAGTTTAGTTGGGATTCAAACTAGATAAGATGTTTTGTATAGTGGCAGTCAAAGGGCTATGCAATTAGTGAAGAATTTAGCGTTTCATTAAAAAAACTAAGCATATTGGGCTTTGTTATCATGTCATCGTCTCTACTGCTAATAAAGAAAATTCATTGTACTATTTTACTTGGCATCTTTTTGAAATTCCAAAATTGCCCTTACCATCCCTGTTTTACGTTTCTACTTTTATACGATGCCCCTTCTCACTTTCTACGAACATGCACTCTCAAGCTTAATGGCCGTTATCGTTGGTTTTTAATAACTGCTTACTATTTTGATTGGTATCTCTTCCACTCTCTATTTCGCAATAGATTCAACTCCAAACATAGTGCTAACACAATATTTCATTTGATTATTTAGCATCCTATAGGTACGAACCCTATATCAATTCTCTTGAGAATTGTCGACCACCATGTACATAGTTAAGTTACGTGGTAGCATTATAAATTATAAAGTTAAGTTACGTGGTAGCATTATAAATTAATTTACGAGAGTAAAAGTGCAAAATTTTAAAAATAAAAAAATTGATATCACCCTTAAAAAAGCCATAAAATGATACAAGAAAGTATATTTTAGAAATATTAATTCAATAAAGGTATTATAAATTATAACTCATGTCGCAATTTAGTCAGATATATATATGGATGCAAAAGCTAGCATGATGCACTACTTAATCAGGTACGTATGAAAACCATCATGTAACTGAAATAGGTTGATTGGTCGAGCTCGGTGTTGAATGCAAAAGCTACTCAGATGCACAATTTATTTAGGTACATATGGATGTAATAGCTAACTGGATGCATAACCTATCGGGTACAAGTGGATGTAAAAGCTAACCTAATGCACAACCTAACCAATTTATAACCGAGGTAGATTGATAATTAAACCAGCATATCGGTGAATGAAAAAGCTAATCGGATGCATAAATAAACCAATATATAATTGAGATAGGTTGGTAAACATCGAATGCATAACCTAACCGGGTACATATGAATGCAAAAAAATTGGATCCATAATATAATTGGGTATATTTGAATGAAAAACTAACTTAATGCATAGCCTAATCGAGTACGCATGGGAACTAATCTATACCCATATAGATTGAGTAATTAAGCTTACCATCGGGTGAAAAAGCAAACCGAATGCACAATCTAATCGAGTACATATGAATGCTAAAGCCAGTCAGATGCACAACCCAATCAGGTACATTGGAAAAGTCTATGATAAGAAAGATTGGTTAACCAAGCTTACCATCGAATGAAAAAGATAATTAGATACACAATCTTATTGAGTACATATAGATTTAAATGCAAACAAGATGCATAAACTACTCATTATACATAAATGCAAAAGCTAATGGAATGCACCACCTAATTCGGTATATATCGAAATAAATCTAGATTGGTTAATTGTGCTTGCAAATGAATGAAAAAGCTAACCGAATGTACAACATATGAATGCAAAAGAAAACGAATTCATAACTAAATATCATACATATTGATGTATAAGATAACCACATACACAATGTAATCAATTTTATATGGAAACCTATCTTAAATGCTATTATGAAATAACATTGTAAACAAAATGTACATAATTATTTTTAGTGGAAATTTGTGGTAAGGGCTTCCGTATGCGACCCAATTTTTTTTAGGACACGAGTATGAAACTAGGGCTGTAAATTTTGTACGAATGTCCAACATCTGTTCATGTCCATGACTGAAATACGTCCGTCTGAGTTTGTTCGATTCTCATTTAGGACACGAGTTAGGATAACAAAATTTGTACGAGAAAAAATCACGTCTAGTCCGTGTTCATTCGAATTCGTCTGATTTCCTTGTAATTCGATATATGGTTGAGAGAAAACCTAATAAAAAGTATAAAATATGATATAAATAGCCAGGTCAGACCGGATTCGCTCGTGTCCGTGTCCGAAAAATGAATGTCTGTGTCCGACCGACACGAATTAGGACAAGAAGATTTGTCCAAGAAAAAATTTCGTTCAGTCCGTGTTTGGTCCGATTTTTTAGGACAGAAACTAAATACATCTCGGTTCAGTCCGACCGATTTACACCCTTATTTGAAACAATAAGTTTTAAGGACAAAAAAATATATCGCTCTCATTATTTCTCAAGTTCGTTACTGTTTTTCCAATTTCATAAATTGATATGTTATAAATAGGCGATTTTCACGAATCGACTAAAATAGGGGATTTTCTACGTTAACAACATCTCATGGTTCAAACGATTGATGATTTTAAGTTTGTTATTGCCATGCGATTTTGGTTTTTTCATCAAATAAGCGGTTTTAACCAATCGAGTAAATGAGTTATTTTCCATTAAATAATTAACTGTATGTGATTGACTATTTTATTGTTAACTTAAACAAATAGTTCAATTTATGTAATTGATTATCTTCTTATTAAGCAGTTTTTTATGTTGATCTGTTAACTATATGTATGTGGTTACTGATAATTATATGTTGATTTGTTAATTAAATGTTTGTTGGTTATATCTTTTTTCTGAAAAAGATAATCATATATATCTTAAGGCATTGGTATATAAATGTTTGTTGGTTATATCTTTTTTCCGAAAAAGATAATCATATATATTTTAAGGCATTGGTATAGCTGTGACTATAACTGATGGCTGTTTGTGGTTGAAAGTATGACAGTTTATTATGAGGCTCAAATAATTGATTGTTGTTTGAATGTTGATGTCTAGGTATTTCAAAGTTTAGCATATTTATCTTTGGTTGTTGATGTCTAGGAATATGTTAAACTTTGAAATATGCTTTGGTTGTTGATTTCAATGTTTAGCATATTTATCATTTTAATTTTTTTTTTGTGCTTTTATTTTGTTAAATTTGAATTTCTATGTATTTTAAGCGTATGTTTTAATTTATATTGTTAGTTTATATTATTTATATTTTGTTGATCTATGTTGTTTTCGCTAAATTTTATTTGTGGCATTCTAAAATAATAAAGTGTTTTATCATTTTAATTATATTTTTAACATTGAAAATTTTATTTTCTACAATTTGTATATTATGTATTTGAAGTTTATTGTCTTATTTATATCTCTATTGTATATTGTTTATGTTTTTTTTTGAAAATATATGTTGATTTATGCTTCTTGACAATATTTTTTGTTTAGTTATCTGTGAATCTTATAAATGGATTAGATTTATAATTTTGAACTATGCAAAAGATAAATGGTTTTATCTTTTCTGAATAGTGGGCTAAAAAATAATCTTCCATGTAGTCTGTTTTTGCAATTTTTTGTAGATATGGCCAATACTCATGCACTTTCAGATACTATACACTGAAAAGAACACTGTAAACTAATACTGTAAAAAGATAAATAACAAAACTGTGGAAAAAACACTGTAAATCAATACCATATACTAATACTGGGGGACATGAAAATCAATACCGGGCAACATGAAAATCAATTCTGTAAATTAGTGTAAAATGATCAACAAAACTATGAAAAAAATCAATACTATGCAACATAAAATCCAACAATCTACAAAATATCAAAAATCATTTTTTTATGTAAAACAAACATAGGCAATCACAAACACAGACAAATTTCTACTTGAAATACTATTTAGAACAAACACAAAAGTTGTAAAACAAACACAGACAACTATTTAGAAGTCTTTAACTTTAAGAGATGAATTTATCCATTGCCTAGTAGTATGCTTCATCATGGAATATACCAGATGCGATACTTGCTTTTACTTGGTTAATATCTTCCTGATAAATTCTTACAACAACACCTCTTCTTTGCACCAGAATTCTTGAGTTCATCATGACAAATATTCTGCAGTCATATTGTAACACCCCACTCCCACTAAGGTCACTCACAAAGGGAATGCCTTAGCTTCGGTGGAGTATTTAAGTGAATTTAGAACTGAAAAATTACAACAAGACAGATATAAGTAATACTTGAAATTTAAAACATCATTTCAATGCAGCAGAAGGTAAACATGTTTGGTTACATCTCAAAAACCAACAAGAGTCAAGTACAAAATATCCATCTCGTTAAAACATAAGTACATAATCCCACTACATACTAATAGCCATAATAGAAAAGATAACCGAGCTTTTCTTCAAGAGTCCAAGCTCCAAAAGATAGATAAAGCAATCTGATCAAAGCCCACTAGTGCTAGGCCCACTCTGAGAACCTGAGGGTTGGGGAAAAAGATAAAAACAACGGGGTCAGACATAAGTCTGAGTGAGCCCTATAACCTTAACAATACAATCATTAAAGTAATTAGGGTATGATATAAACTTGGTACGATACGACTGGAGATAAATGACTACACTAAGTAGCCAACTAGACTTAGGATAAACTAAGATAACGGTAAAGACGCGCCTATCCACCCAAGGATAAATACTATTCTGCACCACACCAGATCTACTCACCCAAGGATAATTCCTACACTGCACCACACCAGCTCCACCTACCCAAGTGTAATTCCTACTTAAAGGTTGATCCCCACTAAGTGTACTTAGTAATTTTTAATAGTAGTTTCGTATACCCCTAGCTGACTACATAGGTGTCGTCTGCCCCTATCTCCACTAGGTGTACCTGCTACTCCCCAAGCAATCGGCTCCCTACCGTAGATACCCGTGCTGGCCCCACAGTGGGGTGTATCACTCCCCAAAGTGGCAACCCGAAAATGGTGCACGGCTTATATCTACACGATGCAACAACGTCTTACCTACCAGCCCGGGTCCACACACGCATATGAAACCCGTTGGACTCGCGTTGCCACCGCTACCCCGTTTTGGCCTCTTATAGTCAAGCCCAGTACGCGTGTCCCGTCCTCGACATGGGTCGAGCCCAATAAGATACATATGGGTTACTGGTTGAAATGGGCCCCCACAAGCTACTACTTAAGCTTGTCATTTTATCTAGTGCATCCCACTTAACCCCTTTTTATAATCATGCCCACTTACATGTTAAGGTTTGGTTAAGTCATCTAATCATATTTCAATTGCCACTCAAGGCCCCCACAAGCTACTACTTAAGCTTGTCATTTAATCATATTTCAATTGCCACTCAAGGCCCCCACAAGCTACTACTTAAGCTTGTCATTTAATCATATTTCAATTGCCACTTAAGGCCCCCACAAGCTACTACTTAAGCTTGTCATTTAATCATATTTCAATTGCCACTCAAGGCAACCCACTAGATTTTTTTACATGCCACCCAAGGCACCCACTTAACCCTTTAATCATGTTTAGTTACATGTTCCCCTTTGGTTAAGTATTCTTGTCATATTCTCTATTGCCACCCAAGGCAACCCACTAGATTTTTCCACATGCCACCCAAGGCACCCACTTAACCCTTTAATCATGTTTAATTACATGTCCCACTTTGGTTAAGTATTCAAATCTTATCTTCTATTGCCACCCAAGGCAACCACTAGATTTTCCCATGCCACCCAAGGCACTTACTTAACCCTTTAATCATGTTTAATTACATGTTCCACTTCAGTTAAGTATCCTAATCGTATTTTCTATTGCCACCCAAGGCAACTACTAGATTTTTCACATGCCACCCAAGGCACTACTTGATTTCCACATGCCACCCAAGGCACCCACTTAACCCCTCATGCCCACTACATGCTTATCTGGTTAAGTGTTTCTTAATTGATTAAGAACGTGACCGTTGTAAAGACCTCTCACATTAGACTATCTTTTATGGCAGCTGGATTTGCCGGTTGGGTCCGGGCAGCCTTACGCCATAACCGAGTCTAACCTCATGTCTATACACTTGTCACGTATTTGGTTTGTGCCTAAGACCTCTCACATTGGGCCAATCATTTGTAGCCGCTGGATTTGCCGGTCGGTTCCGGGCAGTTTTATGCTACAAAAGGGTCCAACCTCGTGTCTTAGTCGATTAATTACACCTAATTAATCAGCCCCGAATTAATTTTCCCTAATTAATTCCAATTTTAACGATGTACATAATTGACTCAATTATGTCCATCACTTTATGGTATGCATAATCATACCAACTTCACACCATTTCATTAACATGTTTATTAACCCCATCGTTCCCCACGTAATTCGCTAACATGACATAAAAGGGAAGATTCATCATAAATGTAATGGGTTCGACTTGCATAACATTAGCATCAACATGGGTTTAAAGGTGTCAACATGCATATAGCATCAAACCCAACTAGCATAGATAATCAACCCAAACTTGCATGAATCACATATGTCATAAGGAGGGTAACTTGCATAAGTTTCTTATGTCATACAAAGGGGTAAACTTGCATATGTATGTATGACATGTAAAGGGGTTAACTTGCATATGTATGCATATCATACTAAGGTGTAAACTTGCACATGTCTCTTGCATATAATCAAACATCATACTTGCATAACATGTCATATGTGAACTTGCATATTATCATACACCAAACTTACATACATATCATACATGAACTTGCATATCATCATACACCCAACTTGCATACATATCATACATGAACTTGCATATCATCATACACCCAACTTGCATAATCATGGTGTCATAGTGGATCAATGTTTATCATAGCAACTAGCATCATGAACACTTGCATAACTTGCATAACATCATGATCATATAGCATATAGCTTGCATAACTTGCATAACATCATGAACATGTAACTTGTGACTTGCATAACTTGCATAACATCATGAACATGTAACATATGGCTTGCATAACTTGCATAGCATCTCAAACATGTAGCATATTACTTGCATAACTTGCATAATATCACAAACATATAGCATATAACTTGCATGACATGCATAACATCATTAACACATAGCACATAACTTGCATAACATCATTAACACATAGCATACAACTTGCATTGATCCACATTCATAGATATAACATCATTAACACATAGCATACAACTTGCATTGATCCACATTCATAGCCATAACCTCATTATATCCTATCATAATCATTTCAATAATTGGTCATTAAGGCTATAGAAAACTCACAACTTGTTGATTAGCCTTCTTATGAATATATTAAAAGATTGAGACGAAGCCACTAAGCTATCAACTCAAAAACTCCAAATAAGAATGCTCCAAATGAAAACCCTTGAGCCAAATCAATAATAAAGATCCTAGCTTTGATGAAGAAAAGCCTTGAATCAAACTTAGAAACACTTAAGCAAGCTTAGGAATTCTTATACTTCTTTAGAAACTCTCTCATATGATTAGAGATGGAGATTATGACAAGAGGATGAGGGTGGAGGCCATGAGAGAACATTTTGGCATAGTTTAGCTATAGGATTGAATAATGAGCATTTAGGTTTAGGTTAGGGGTCTTTTTATAGAAGACTAGGATAGTTTTATCCATAGGATTAACCTTAGTTTAGATCCTAGCCATCAAAGCATGTCGTGGGGAAGAAGTCAAGTGTAGGAACCATCTAGGGCCTTTAGATTAAAGCTGAACCATGAGAACCATTCAAATGCAAAATCTGCATTTGAGCGAATCGGCCCACGGGTTGACAGCCAAACACCCTGGATTAACCCCTAGTCGACCCAGCGAGCTTGGGTCGACCTCAAAAATCGGCCGGTTCGGTTATTCCCCTCTCCCAATTCGCTGTTTTGAACATTTTTGCATATTTATTTATTTAATTATCAATTATATATATATATCAATATATATATATTTCTCTGTGCAACCCATTTCACTTAATTAAGTATACTTTAATTTGTGAATTTTTATGTTCAAATTACGGGGTGTTACATTCTCCCCTCCTTAAAGGATTTCGTCCCCGAAATCTCTAAGTCAAGAAGAACGTATCCTACTAACCAAACAACCATCTACTAAACCATCAAACACTGGCATCCATTGTCCTTAAAATTTCTAATGACGTATGAACATATGCAAAAAGTGTGTGTATATGTTCCCTGTCTAATGCAAAATTAGGCGGTCCACTTATTTAGTTGACCTCCTTAATGCAAACCATGATAGTGCCATGCATCCAATATGTATGCGAAAGATCCCTATCGACACATACTATCTCTACATGTGTGCACAACCATACACCAAAATGCATCATCCATATGATAATGCAACCATTATACATTCATTAATATAGCTACCTACACACAATTTTATGCAATATGCAATATGAAGTGATTGAGCCGATCTAGTGCCTAGAGTGTGTATATGCATCCACGAGCAACCACTTGCATCCACACGCATCCATCAAACATAACATGTCTCAAACACATGTTTCAACCATAGGTTTTATCCTATCTAAAGGTCAAAGGTACTAATGAGAGGACATACTAAAGATAAGATAAGTACTAGACAAACGATAAAGGAGAAGTTAAAAGACATACCCTCAAAAGAAATGGGTACAATGAACGCATCTTCACTTCTGTCTCCCAAGTAGCCTTACTCTCACCTTCTCCCCTTTTCACTTTGACTAGTCGAACCTCTCTGTTTGTCAACTTCCTAATCTCTGACCCAAGGATGCGGGTAGGAGCTCGTTGAATAGTCGCATCACGCTCTACCTCCACTTCTTTAAGCAAGCTCGGCTCTACCGCCTCTGCGGTCTCATGTAGGCACTTCCTCAAATGTGACACATGGAATACGTCTTGTTCCCTATGCAACGGAACTATATCTCAAATATAAACTGAAGCTAGACATGGAACAGTCCTCTTGCTCTTCACGGGTATGAAATGGGCACTCTTAGTAAGTCTATCTACCACAACCCAAATTCTCGTATTACCCTTCCTCGATCTTGGTAACCCATCAATAAAATCCATCGAGACGCTATCCCACTTCCATTGCGGAACTTCCAATGAGTGAAGCAACCCACCCGGTTTCTTTTGCTTCGCTTCCACCTGTTGGCACACCAAGCATCTAGCGACATACTCGGCCACATCTTTCTTCATACCGGCCCAAAAGAAAACTCGCTTCATGTCTTGGTACATCTTGTCCCCACCGGGATGAATAGTCATCCTAAAACGATGCGCCTTATCAAGAATAGCATTCCTCAAACCCTCGTCTTGCGGTACGCAATGTCTACTGTCTCTACGCAAGCACCCCCTATCGTCTAGGGTGTACCTACTCAAATGGCTGGACGACTCCCCCCTTATGAGCCTCTATACCAACTCTACCAACTGTGGGTCGTCCCTCTGTGCCTCGCCAATCCATCTCAAAAGGGTAGGTCTGACCTCCGAGGATGCTAGCAAATCGGGTATAAAGTCAACGGAAGGTCTGAAATCAAACATCGAGATAAATTCCAAGCTTCGTCGTTCCACGAAAAATGGACTCAAGGACAACCTTTTTCCGCTCAAGGCGTCCGCCACCACGCTATCTCGAAATCATAGGATGCTAAGAACTCCATCCACCTTTGCTGTCTCAAGACTATGCGCTCGAAGAGCCTCCAACACTTCCCTAAGATGTAGGGCATGCTTTTCTCCACTTCTGGAGAAAACCAGGATATTCTCTCATACAAAATCGTCACAACTATCCATCTCTCACGCAGACCATCCTAGTCGAACTCGACATCCCCCAAATGCAAGCCCCAAAGGCCTAAACCAATATCAGAAAAACACCCAAGGGACACCTCCTTCGAATTCAGATGACCTACGTGAGATGATACTAGTAAAAACGGCTGAATAATTAAGCCTTTGTCCAACTCTGGATGTCCTTGCCAGTCTCACTCCAGAACCACCGTAGATCAAATAACTGGCTTCGCTTAACCTGTTCAGCACACACAAAAACTTATTTCGCTTTTAGAAAAGACCAAGATGTCCTCCACAAAGACCACTACGAAGTTGTTTAGGTACTCCCTGAACACCCTACTCATCAAATCAACAAAATATGCGGGGGCGTTCGTCAAACCAAATGGCATCACCAACCACTCATAGAAACCATCCGGAGTCCTAAAGGCGGTCTTCTCTATACTATCCTCAGTCACTCCCAACTGATGAAACTCCATGGCCAAGTCCCACTGCGAAACACTGAGGCGCCAACCAACCGATCAAAAAGATCATCAACCCTTGGCAATGGGTGTCTATTCTTCTTTATGAGCTTGTTGAGTTCTCTATAGTCTACACAAAGCCTGAGGGACCCATCCGCCTTCGTGGCTAAAACTACTGGAGCACCCCACTCCGATATACTTCGTCTTATGAACCCCTTCTCAAGCAACTCCCCTACTTTCTTATGGAGTTCCCTCCTCTCACGAGGAGCCATGTGGCGCACTGACACAGATACTGGTTTAGCATCGTCTACCAGATATATTCGGAGGTCTACCTCCCGCTTCGGAGGTAAGCCCTTCACCTCCCCAAACACATCCGAGTATTCCCGGACCACTCTAACAGATCGCAAACTCTCGACCGAAGCGTCAAGCGATTCAAGATAACTTAGCATAACAGAATCTATGGGATTTCAAAAGATCTCGAGAGTGTTACCCAAGCGGGTCATAAGCCTAACAACTCTCCTTTCATAATCAAGAACGGCACCATTACTGGATAACCAATCCATGCCAAAAATCAACCCATAGCCCGTGAAGCCCAAACAAAAGCATCACCTATAAACTCAACGCTAAGTATGGAAATCTTCAAACCCAAACATATCATGGACAAATAAGTGGAGCCCTCCCAATTGGGTTTGAAACAACCACGGGATCATCTACCAAACTGGTGTCTAGGTGCAGTGACTCAACTAATGATGATGAGATAAACGAATGTGGTGCGCCAGAGTCGAATAAAGTTCGAACAGGATGATCGAGAGAACCAAATTTCAACTTAGACGGTCCTACCCCCATCAGGTATACCCGTCGTGAGGGAATACATCTACCCTCCCGAAGATCCTGTACTTCGTCTTTACCTCTTTGGACAACCCTAATAAGGTGTCCTATTTCTCCAAAACAACTAGCCTTCCCCTTCCCATTCTCCTTTCGTGGCCTTCTTACCATGATAAGGTTTCGTCCTTTATTTACCTAATAGCTATTTGAAACTTCCTCTCTCGTCCATCTTAAAGGCCTCCACCTCCTTGGACTAACTTCTTGGCCTGGAAAACGTCTTAGTCCCTTGAAGTGGTTCTTCCGACCTTCGTACGGAAGTCCTTATTTATCTTAAAAAGACAACTACACGCGGAGGGGAAATTCAAAAAGAGAAAGAGGAAGAGATTCAAAACGGAGAATCCGAAGGATAAAGATATGGCTATTGGGGATTATGCTTTTCTTTCAAAAACTTTTCTCTCATAAGACATGTTTTTGAAAATACTTCTTCCAAAAATGTTTTTAGAAAAATAGTTTTCTAAAAATTTTATCTGTTCCGGTAACCTTAAGCTCTAATACCACATGTAACACCCCACTCCCACTAAGGTCACTCACAAAGGGAATGCCTTAGCTTCGGTGGAGTATTTAAGTGAATTTAGAACTGAAAAATTACAACAAGACAGATATAAGTAATACTTGAAATTTAAAACATCATTTCAATGCAGCAGAAGGTAAACATGTTTGGTTACATCTCAAAAACCAACAAGAGTCAAGTACAAAATATCCATCTCGTTAAAACATAAGTACATAATTCCACTACATACTAATAGCCATAATAGAAAAGATAACCGAGCTTTTCTTCAAGAGTCCAAGCTCCAAAAGATATATAAAGCAATCTGATCAAAGCCCACTAGTGCTAGGCCCACTCTGAGAACCTGAGGGTTGGGGAAAAAGATAAAAACAACGGGGTCAGACATAAGTCTGAGTGAGCCCTATAACCTTAACAATACAATCATTAAAGTAATTAGGGTATGATATAAACCTGGTACGGTACGACTGGGGATAAATGACTACACTAAGTAGCCAACTAGACTTAGGATAAACTAAGATAACGGTAAAGACGCGCCTATCCACCCAAGGATAAATACTATTCTGCACCACACCAGATCTACTCACCCAAGGATAATTCCTACACTGCACCACACCAGTTCCACCTACCCAAGTGTAATTCCTACTTAAAGGTTGATCCCCACTAAGTGTACTTAGTAATTTTTAATAGTAGTTTCGTATACCCCTAGCTGACAACATAGGTGCCGTCTGCCCCTATCTCCACTAGGTGTACCTGCTACTCCCCAAGCGATCGGCTCCCTACCGTAGATACCCGTGCTGGCCCCACAGTGGGGTGTATCACTCCCCAAAGTGGCAACCCGAAAATGGTGCACGACTTATATCTACACGAAGCAACAACGTCTTACCTACCAGCCCGGGTCCACACACGCATATGAAACCCGTTGGACTCGCGTTGCCACCGCTACCCCGTTTTGGCCTCTTATAGTCAAGCCCAGTACGCGTGTCCCGTCCTCGACATGGGTCGAGCCCAATAAGATACATATGGGTTACTGGTTGAAATGGGCCCCCACAAGCTACTACTTAAGCTTGTCATTTTATCTAGTGCATCCCACTTAAGCCCTTTTTATAATCATGCCCACTTACATGTTAAGGTTTGGTTAAGTCATCTAATCATATTTCAATTGCCTCAAGGCCCCCACAAGCTACTACTTAAGCTTGTCATTTAATCATATATCAATTGCCACTCAAGGCCCCCACAAGCTACTACTTAAGCTTGTAATTTAATCATATTTCAATTGCCACTTAAGGCCCCCACAAGCTACTACTTAAGCTTGTCATTTAATCATATTTCAATTGCCACTCAAGGCAACCCACTAAATTTTTTCACATGCCACCCAAGGCACCCACTTAACCCTTTAATCATGTTTAGTTACATGTTCCCCTTTGGTTAAGTATTCTTGTCATATTCTCTATTGCCACCCAAGGCAACCCACTAGATTTTTCCACATGCCACCCAAGGCACCCACTTAACCCTTTAATCATGTTTAATTACATGTCCCACTTTGGTTAAGTATTCAAATCTTATCTTCTATTGCCACCCAAGGGAACCACTAGATTTTCCCATGCCACCCAAGGCACTTACTTAACCCTTTAATCATGTTTAATTACATGTTCCACTTCAGTTAAGTATTCTAATCGTATTTTCTATTGCCACCCAAGACAACTACTAGATTTTTCACATGCCACCCAAGGCACTACTTGATTTCCACATGCCACCCAAGGCACCCACTTAACCCCTCATGCCCACTACATGCTTATCTGGTTAAGTGTTTCTTAATTGATTAAGAACGTGACCGTTGTAAAGACCTCTCACATTAGACTAACTTTTATGGCAGCTGGATTTGCCGGTTGGGTCCGGGCAGCCTTACGCCATAACCGAGTCTAACCTCGTGTCTATACACTTGTCACGTATTTGGTTTGTGCCTAAGACCTCTCACATTGGGCCAATCATTTGTAGCCGCTGGATTTGTCGGTCGGTTCCGGGCAGTCTTATGCTACAAAAGGGTCCAACCTCGTGTCTTAGTCGATTAATTACACCTAATTAATCAGCCCCGAATTAATTTTCCCTAATTAATTCCAATTTTAACGATGTACATAATTGACTCAATTTTGTCCATCACTTTATGGTATGCATAATCATACCAACTTCACACCATTTCATTAACATGTTTATTAACCCCATCGTTACCCACGTAATTCGCTAACATGACATAAAAGGGAAGATTCATCATAAATGTAATGGGTTCAACTTGCATAACATTAGCATCAACATGGGTTTAAAGGTGTCAACATGCATATAGCATCAAACCCAACTAGCATAGATAATCAACCCAAACTTGCATGAATCACATATGTCATAAGGAGGGTAACTTGCATAAGTTTCTTATGTCATACAAAAGGGTAAACTTGCATATGTATGTATGACATGTAAAGGGGTTAACTTGCATATGTATGCATATCATACTAAGGTGTAAACTTGCACATGTCTCTTGCATATAATCAAACATCATACTTGCATAACATGTCATATGTGAACTTGCATATTATCATACACCAAACTTGCATACATATCATACATGAACTTGCATATCATCATACACCCAACTTGCATACATATCATACATGAACTTGCATATCATCATACACCCAACTTGCATAATCATGGTGTCATAGTGGATCAATGTTTATCATAGCAACTAGCATCATGAACACTTGCATAACTTGCATAACATCATGATCATATAGCATATAGCTTGCATAACTTGCATAACATCATGAACATGTAACTTATGACTTGCATAACTTGCATAACATCATGAACATGTAACATATGGCTTGCATAACTTGCATAGCATCTCAAACATGTAGCATATTACTTGCATAATTTGCATAATATCACAAACATATAGCATATAACTTGCATGACATGCATAACATCATTAACACATAGCACATAACTTGCATAACATCATTAACACATAGCATACAACTTGCGTCGATCCACATTCATAGCCATAACCTCATTATATCCTATCATAATCATTTCAATATTTGGTCATTAAGGCTATAGAAAACTCACAACTTGTTGATTAGCCTTCTTATGAATATATTAAAAGATTGAGACGAAGCCACTAAGCTATCAACTCAAAAACTCCAAATAAGAATGCTCCAAATGAAAACCCTTGAGCCAAATCAATAATAAAGATCCTAGCTTTGATGAAGAAAAGCCTTGAATCAAACTTAGAAACACTTAAGCAAGCTTAGGAACTCTTATACTTCTTTAGAAACTCTCTCATATGATTAGAGATGGAGATTATGACAAGAGGATGAGGGTGGAGGCCATGAGAGAACATTTTGGCATAGTTTAGCTATAGGATTGAATAATGAGCATTTAGGTTTAGGTTAGGGGTCTTTTTATAGAAGACTAGGATAGTTTTAGCCATAGGATTAACCTTAGTTTAGATCCTAGCCATCAAAGCATGTCTTGGGGAAGAAGTCAAGTGTAGGAACCATCTAGGGCCTTTAGATTAAAGCTGAACCATGAGAACCATTCAAATGAAAAATCTGCATTTGAGCGAATCGGCCCACGGGTTGACAGCCAAACACCCTGGATTAAACCCTAGTCGACCCAGCGAGCTCGGGTCGACCTCAAAAATCGGCCGGTTCGGTTATTCCCCTCTCCCAATTCGCTGTTTTGAACATTTTTGCATATTTATTTATTTAATTTTCAATTATATATATATATATATATCAATATATATATATATATATTTCTCTGCGCAACCCATTTCACTTAATTAAGTATACTTTAATTTGTGAATTTTTATGTTCAAATTACGGGGTGTTACACATATTTCTTGTAAGAAAGTTTGATATTGTTAAAACAAATATTTATTTTACAGTAGGATAGATTGATATATTTAAAAATAAGTTAATTTATTATTAAAACATATAGTAAATAAGTTTATCTTTTAAAAAAATTGTACTTCTATATCTTTTCGTACCAAAAAAACATAAATTATAGATAAAGATAAAATTATTTATCTTTTGGTCTACTTGTTTTTTTTATGAGAAAAAAATAGTTATTTGAAAAGATAAATATATTTATCCTTTTCCTACTTCATCTAAAACACTACTTAAAATAATAAATATATTTCATAAATAAATAATAATTTTACAAAAAAACATAAGTTTTTTAAAAAGATGATTTTGTTTATCTTTATTCATACTTTATTGCAAAAACTATTCAAAATAATAAACATACTCTAAAAATTGCATAAGTTGGTTAAATTAATAATAATTTTACAGTTTTATTTATAAAATTAATATATATGTTTATGTTATTGTATAAAAGATAAATGTATTTATCTTCTCGCATAATTTATTAGAAAATTAACATAAATTTATTTTATAGTAGAAAAGATTAATATTGTTAAAACATATGTTGATTTACTATTAAAACATGTAGTAATAAGTTTATCTTTTAAAATAAATTGTAATTCTGTATCTTTTTGTATCAGAAAAACTTTATTTACTAAGAAAGATAAAATTACTTATCTTTTGGTCTAGTTGTTTTATATGAAAAAAAATTAGTTATTTGAAAAGATAAATATATTTATCCATTTTTCTACATCGTTTAAAACATGACTACTTAAAATAATAAACATATTCCATAAATTAATAATAATTTTAAAAAAACATAAGTTTTTTTAGAAGATCATTTTATTTACCTTTTTGTATACTTTATTACAAAACTATTCAAAATAATGAAATCTAACAATTATATAGTATTACCCATTATGCTGTTGAGCACAATCTGCAACTGTAAGGACAACTGATTTTATTTTTTAATTTTCCTTGCTTTCTTCATTCTGAAGATTCTTGTTTATATCATTGACCATTTTTGTTGTTTAATATAATAAGAAGAATTAATGATTTAGTTAACATAGAAAAATTCAAAATTTAAAATGGCTTACAATTTTTAAGGCTGCCTTTTTGTGTCTGCTGCTTATTCTTCCATTTCTTGATCTGTTGCACAATGAATCATATAGTGCCCATTTTGATGATTCAGGTTCAAAGTTAGAAGTGTCCATTGTGAATCATCATGGACTGGAAATAACAATATATAATATCGCGGATCTTTTAGTGCTCCTATCACTGCTGGAATAAACGAGTTTTTTTTAATATTTTCTATGTCAATAGCGGCACCTTTCAGTCAAAAGAAACTAATATTGTAGTTATACAAAACTGATTTATTAATGAATCATTAGATGTATGTCTAGAAAATTAATCTTACCGTCATGGTGGTATTAAAGTAAGTTACACTTGAACTGTCATCCAAATCATTGGCAAGTCTAAACCAGTACCAATCGATAATCTGGACAGAAAATACATTAGAGTATTTGAAATAATAAATATATTCGATAAAGCAATTATGTGTTATTTTGATATGTTACAAACGACTCATGATGTGTGACACGTACTAAAGTTTCATGACACAAAGCTAGTAAAACACTTAGCAAATATCATAACATAAGTGCAGTTTTGCCTTCTTTGTTTATCTTTTAAAATGATAATTGTATTTATCCTTTTAAAATGATAAACATATTAAAAACATATGATCACTTGAACTTCTTCGTTTTAGAATATGGTACATTCTCTTACTCAAAATCATATGAAAACATATGATATGATAAAAAATTATTATGTATATTACAAATTATGAAAACATAATTTGTATAAAAAGATAAATTTATTTATCTTTTTAAAATGATAAACGTATTAAAATCATCACTTGAGCTTCTTCGTTTCAGCATATGTTAAATTTATATTTCAATGATATGAACAACTAGTGATGCATGTGACATGAATCATTGATGTTGTTAGTAGCAGAAACAAACCATGTACATATTAGTAATCAAAATCACTAACATATGTGTATACACCCATCACTGTAATAACTACTATTTGCCTTCTTTGTGATCAGGTTATACAAAGCTAAGGGATCAAGTGACAAATGTATTCAAGGATAAGGAATGCAATGGTTAGGTCTTCGGATTGGATCAGTACTTCGAACCGAACCCCATCATTTACACGCATCAGAAGGTGAACCAACCTCAGATGATTTGTCCCGGGTCGGTTCGATTTTCTGGCATCCGATATGAACCACCTATTTGCCATCCAGTCCGACTCGCCACTTAAGACTACATCACGTTCCTATAAATCCGGGATGGTTACCTCTCATGCACCCACGTTCTTGATGTGTTGTCATCATCCCAGAGCTCCCGAACCTGAGATTTACTAGATAGGACCCACGTGGCATCTGACCCGACCTCGCTTGAAGCCTATAAATACACCCACAATACTCCATTTTGAAGGGTCTTTTGGCCATTTTATCTACTCCAACTCCATCACCAGCGAATATCGTCCATTATTTCAGATTGTACTTAGAATCTTTGAGTATTATTCATCGAAATTGAGAGAAATTATCAATTGTATTAGGGAGATTGAGTAGATATCATCATTGTACTTGTATTCAACTCATTAGTTAGTAAAGTACAAAGTGGACATAGGCTCGTTAATGCCGAACCACTATAAATCTTGTGTTCATGTTGCTTTTTATTCCATATTATTTAGAATTATTGCTCAGTTGGGTGTTAGAACCACTTTTTGGTCTAACATTTTGGTGCTTTCACTCAGAAACTTGAATTCTCAGCATTTCGGATTATCATTCTACTTTTTGGATTTTCAAGTCGAAAGAAGTTAGCCCGCTTTTTCCATTATTCCTGAAGTTCTTGTTGATTTTGAAAGAATCAAACTTCATGTCTCGAAGAAAAGGAAAGGAACCACAATTTTCTCGGGAAAATGAGGCGAGTAAGGATCAGCAGGCGATGATTGTCACCAGGTCTCAGGGGCATGGTTCAAGACCGAACCAAACTAGAGGGGACGCACCGACCTGAACTGACCATGGTGCATCGAATCGAACTGAAACCAATGCTTCTATACCGAACTGACCTGGTGACATGACTTTCATTTCCGCCGAACTAGCTACAGTTGAGACTGGTGCTTCTACTCGAGCCACTGCAAATGCTGCAATGCCAGCCACGACAACTAATGATCAACCCTCTCCTTCTACACCATCTCACACATGGAGTTCTCACGCCTGCTCGATATATTGGATAGAACTAATGACGTCTTGGAGCTCCAGAGACGCGAAAGTGTCGCTATGCGAGAGAACATGAATGACATGAGTAGGCAGATAGACGAGCTTCAAAGACAAAGAACTCCATCTCCCATCCGTCATCTCGCTGAAGACCATTCATCCTCTTCGGAGGAAAGGCATCCGTGCAGAGGAGGTCGTATGAGAGACCCGAGGATCTTAAAGAATTGACATTTGGATCATTGGGATCTCGCGAAGACACTGCATGTGTCTTGGGACCTAACGACCTTAGCTTGAGAGAACCAATGCTGTTACCGATGCGGGGATCTCATGTCCTTCCTAGCGATCCCAACATCACTAACCCTACTCAAGGACAACTCCTCCAGCCCACTCGTCCTGTGAATGACCGGGATCGTAGAGGGCGAGGAAGTTCATCTTCTACTAGAAACAGAAAAGCATCACCTGATATTGGGACTGAACATATCAGAAGAACTAGAAGTGCAGACCCCGAGCCAACGTTGGTCAATGCTGAGGTGGAAGCGATGGTGCGCCAGATTATAGCTGACAGAAGACACTAGACCAACGAAGATTAGGATATTGAGCGTAGCCATACCTCTTTTAGTGATGATATCCTGGATTTCCAATTCCCCCGACGGTTTAATTTACCCCAAATGGATCGATATGGAGGAAGGATCAATCCAAGGCATCATTTGATGAGGTACTCATGGTACATGAACGCTGCAGTAGTCCAAGATGCCATAAAATGCAATGCTTTTCCCATTTATCTTAAGATTGTCGCATTTATGTGGTTCACTCGACTCCCCCAGATCAATTTCCAATTTCAAAGAACTAGGTGAGAGCTTCATGAACCAATTTTGACTTCATGCACGGAAGTCCAAAAGTGTCATTGAGCTATCTGGAATCAAGCAAGCTCCTTATAAATCTTTGAAGTCATATTTGGATCGTTTTAACCTAGCAGTTACTGAAGTAAGTGACCCACACGAGCCGACCATCTTGATGGCATTAATAGATGGGTTTGATAAGGTCAACGAGTTCGCAGGATACTTAGCCAAAAAACCACCTCTAACAAGGGAGTTGTTCTGTGAAAAGACAAATATTCGTCTGCGATGAGAGGAGAAATATGCTAATCGAAAAAGAAAACCTGACGGTATTCCCAGATAGGACATTCAGAGCGATGTTACCATCAAGCAATCCAAAGGCAATGCAGGAAAGGTTGAAGTAAATATTGGTAATAAAAGTGGAGGAAATGGTAATCAGGGTGGAAATGGTGGCAAAAAAAGGAATCGGGGGAACAATTCCAGAAAGAGACCTCCATTTCAAACTTTTGAGAATTACACACCGTTGAGCGACCCTTTGAAAAATATCTATTTGGGTACTTATAACGTCGTCCAGTATAAGAAACCTCCGCCTAGGGATTCAACTGAGAAAAAACGCGTAACTGGAAATTTTGTTTGTTCCACGAGACTTACGGGCATTCTACAAATGAATGCCGCCATCTGAGGCATGTCGTTGAAAAACTGCTTCGTGCGGGAGAGTTAGACGAGTACAAATTCACCCCAAAGGATATGGGGCAAGGGGAAAAAGCCCCAAATGAGAACCATCCTGCCTCCAAACCCACTGCCCAACAAAAGGGAAAGAATATTGTCATCAATACCATAATTGGGGGACCACATCCAGCTAGGTCTAGCAACATAACAATGGAGCAGTATGCTAACACAACTAAACACCCAAAAATAGGAGAATGTAGCAATCTTGAAGAATTTGTACCAGTAAAGCAGCAAAAAATAGCTACCGATGATGTTGTCTTCTGGGATAATGAGAGCGTTGGAGTCAAGGCACCCAACACTGATCCATTGTTGATAACTACCATTATTGAACCTGCAGTATTTAAGAAAGTCCTTGTGGATAACAGGAGTTCCATCAACATCCTATTTAAAAAGGCTTTTGACCAGATGAAATTAGAAATGAAGGATATAAAGCCGTGTGGAGGTTGGATACGCAGCTTTAATGGATTGTCAACCTCCCCTAGCGGAATGGTAGACTTACTAGTAGAGCTAGGGGAGGGAGAGCGCCGAAGAGTAAGGATCCTCCAATTCATGATCATGGATATTGATTCGCCTTACAATGCTTTCCTAGGCTGACCAGCCCTTGCAGAGTTTATAGCTTACATCACACCATGGTGCATTTTAACGAAATTCCCAACTGAAGCTCGAGTGGGAATGATTCGTGGTGTCCAAATTACCGGAAGTGCCTTTTATATGGTAGAATTAAAGATGCTGCGCAATGGAAAAGATGCAGAACCAAAGAATACTTCCCCTCCTTCTAAGGAGAACTCAACATAGCAAATAAAGACAATGTCGCTGAGTGAGTCGCCTGACGACATGCCTGAAGATATCGATCGTAGAGAGGACGAAGAAGAAGGAAGCAGGAAGGCGACACCTAACGAAGCAACCGTAGATATTCTGATTAATAACGACGACCTGAAAAAGGTCTTGAAAATCGGATCACATATGGATCCCCTCCGTACGAGGGAATTAACCGACTTTCTGAAAGCAAACTTAGACATGTTTGCTTGGACCCACGTTGATATGTGTGGGATCTTTCCTTCGATTATGAGCCACTCATTGAGCATAAACCCAAAACATCCTCCTGTGAAACAAAAAAGGCATATGTTGTGCCCAGAGAGGTCAGCCGCCTTGAAAGAGGAAGTGGAGAAGCTAAGGGATAACGGGTTCGCCAGAGATTCAACACATCCCGACTGGATATCGAACCCCGTCTTGGTCTAGAAATCCAATGGGAAGTGATGAACGTGTATTAATTTTTCTGATCTAAACAAAGTCTGCCAAAGGGTAGCTTTCCACTCCCCGGAATTGACTGATTGCTAAACTCAATGGCAGGGCATGAGTTCCTATATTGTATGGATGCATATTCAGGGTACAACCAGATTCTCATGCACATACCAAATCAGGAACATACCAGTTTCATCATGGACTTGGGTCATACTGTTATTTGGTGGTGCCATTCGGATTGAAGAATGCTGGAGCCACTTATCAACGCTTAGTGAACCGGATGTTTTACAACCAAATTGGGAAGACAATGGAAGTATATGTGGATGATATGCTTGTAAAGTCGAAGCGATCATCTGACCACACATCTAACCTAGCAGAAATGTTCAGTATTCTCCGACGATATGGTATGAAGCTTAATCCTTAGAAATGCTCATTTGGATTTACATCTGGGAAATTTTTGGTCTTTATAGTCAGTTCGCGTGGAATTGAGATCAATCCCAGTCAAATTGCAGCCATCAGAAATATTGAGAAACCGCAAAAGATCAAAGATGTCCAGAGTCTAGCGGGAAAGATCGCATCATTGAGCATATTTATTTCCAAAGCCACAGACAAGTGTGTTCCTTTCTTCGACATAATAAAACACGGGAAACGTAATTTTGAGTGGACCCCAGATTACGCAGAAGCTTTTCAGAATCTGCTGGACTACCTAGAAAACTTCCAATACTATCTAAACCAGTGAATCATGAAGATTTATTTATGTATTTAGCAGTGTCATCTCATTCTATTAGTTTAGCTCTGGTTTGTGAGGAAACGAAGTTCAGAGACCAGTATATTATGTGAGTGAGAAGTTGGTGACAATAAAGCGCAATTATCCAAAGATAGAAAAACTTGCTTACAGTTTATTGATTGCTTCTAGAAAACTCCACCATTATTTCTAGGCTCATCCAATTATTGTGTATACTAATCAACCACTTCGACAGGTCCTGCAATGACCTGAAGCATTTGGATGTTTGCTTAAGTGGAATATTGAGCTAAGCCAGTTCAACTTGAACTTCCAGCCCAGAAGATGAATACGGGGCCAAGAATTAGTGAATTTATCGTTGAATTCATGATCCCCGAAGAGGATGTGTTAGGTGAGGAGGCTGGCCCCTTAGAACAGAAGTTAGAACTTAGTCCCTGGAAACTATACACAGATGAGGCTAAAAATGATCGATGATCTGGCGTTAGAGTTGTTTTGATAACTTGTAACGACCCGTGTTCCACGAATCAAAGGATCGTAGAATATTTATTTTATCCACATACGAAGTCGTATGGTCATGTAACTTTGGGGAACGACTATTGGGGTCATTTCCCGTGTTCGCGATTTTTGCCTATTTTTAAATGATCGTTTTCCCCCTGGCGAATCTTGTTTCGCCTATAACTTTTGATTGGTAAGGAGTTTTGACCTGAAACCACTTCCATTTGATTTGGATAATGGTTTACCTTTCCGTAGAATGGTCACATTTATCAAATGGACTTACCTTTTGGGAGATATGACTGAACTAAGGTTTGGAATGTCAAAAACTGCATCATTGGGATTAACCGGGTGATTAACAGCTAAGCCCATAATCCATTTCGGGATTAGGGTTATGGGAGGGCTGGTAGGGCTTGGGAAATCAGTTTTATTCATTTTTCTAGCCGCCATTTACCTTCCTTTAACCCTAACAATGGCCTCCAACTCCCAGATCACCATTTAAACACATTCTAATCCTATATTAAGCTAATCAAGGCAAGTTAATGTAGAGCTGCTGTGTTGCATCGGGATTCGAACCAAATCAGAGATATTTTCAGATCGGAGATACGTTTATGGCTAAGGTGAGTGATTAGCATCTTTTTACACTAATTACGACTAATTAGGGGTAACTAGTGATTATTAGTGATGTTATACCTCAGAAAAACAAAAAGAAAATATGTAGAAATTCTTAAATATTATTTTATGCATCTGATATGAATTTGGGTTAAATTGGACATATTTTGCTAATCCTATAGTTAAAACATGATTAAGGGGATTAAGTGGAAAATCATGGATTCAGGTGTGTTTGATCCATATTAACATGTTAATTGTTGTTTTGGTGTTCATGGTTGATTATACATGTTTCAATCACTGTTTAGTATGATATGGGATTGAATATAAAGGTTAGAATAGTCGAAAACGCCGTCGTTTGGCATAAACAGCTTGCTAGAAAAGTTGCAGGAAATTGGTCATAACCCTGATCATAAAGCACCCTGCGAGCCAACCCCGATCGTGAACCCCCTTCACGAGCCATGTTGTCCTCCACGAATCGATGCCACGAACAGGACTGTGAAGTACCCTCCATCACAAGTCGCCAGGGAAGTGCTACTCACGAACCTGTCCATATGAGGACCATGAGCCGAACTAGAAGAACAAGACCAGGATAGGGATCATGAGTGGGTCCCACGACCCACATGTGGTCCACGAGCCGATCATGAGTCACGAACCGGAGCATCCACGAACCACAAGATGAGGACTTGAGCATCGAACCGAGACATGACAAAGGGTATGAGCTGAACCGAATGGAAACTGAAATACGATCCGGGATGATGACCAAAACCTAAAATGCAAAGGTAGTCCGAATAGGAAGTTAGAGCTCAAGATCTAGATGGAAACTAATGAGTTAACTTCATGAGTTGGGCTTTGCTGCGGGGTGTGTGCAGAGGGGTAATCGATATCTATAGCTTTAGTTCACCACTGAGAGACGGATTAGTGGCTATGGATCAGCGTAATGGGATCACCAAGACTCCCAAGGGCAAGTGATCGTAGCATGACTATGAGCCAGTGTAGTGGGGTCGTCATGACTCCAAAAGGTAAAAGTGGACATAGCAAAAGATTAGTGGCTATGGACCTGCGCAATGGGGTCATTAAGACCCCAAGGGCAAAGTGGTCGTAGCAAAGGATTTGGGTGATCAAAGTGGTAAATATCGTATACTTTACGCACTGAGTGAGAGATGTGATGTTGATTACTATGTTTGATGTTTGCTATCACCATGACATGCACACTTCCACTTTACACTTTATGTTAGTGTTACCTTAGAGTACTGTACATCTTGTTGTGCTAACTCTTTGGTTGCAGGTTCAGGTATGATTATTTATACCTGTTTTTGTTATGTTTTGTTGCTATCGCTCATACTAGACTTTTGTCTAACCTAGAGTTTTGTGTGTCTTCTTATTACTCTAGGTTCTCCTAAATGAGCAGACTAGAGACAGGTTAGGTGGTACGCACGAGTAGCTGTCCGGAGACGAGCAGGAGGCTTCCACGTACTATTTACATATATTCTCCTCGTGTTGTTGATAGTCACTGCTTTGGGCATTAGCAGTGTACCTTTTCTATTTTTCTTTAGAGACGGTATATTGGAGTTGTAATAATGATGGTTTGGATTATAAGCTATATTTTGGATTCCACTGCTATGATGGTTTAGTTTTCAGCTTATATATTGTCTCGCCTGTTTTGTGTCAAGATATGTTATTATTATATTTTATTTCATGCGCTGTGAGCTATACTACAGGTTCTTTGGTGATTTATAGTTTCAAATCCCTTTCTTTTGACGACCATCCCATAGTAGTCGGGCATTGGCACAACACATTTCTAGGGAAATGTCGGCTGGTGCGAGGCGGATCGTCACACTTGGTATCAGAGACTAGGTTGCGTAGTTAACCTAGGGGAAGACATCTGGGAGAGATAGTATACGTATATGAGAGCGCGTATTTGTGATATTTTGGTTTTCAAAAACTATATATCTATATATATACTATTAGAATATCTAAGGAAGAAGTCATACTGCACTGGCACCACTAAGGAGATAGTTAATCGTTTTCTCTTTACGGATTTGACGATGAGCCGAAATACGAGGAGTACGGGTTCAGGGGCCAATAATAGCAATGCTCCTGATACGAGGACAATGTTTACTACCTTCATGAGAGAGATGCTTAGGGATGTTCAGGGGGAAGTTCCTAACGCTGCTAATGGTGGTGGTGCAGCCGTGCAGGCGCCTAGGTCCGATTTCGCCAAGCTCAACAAGGATTATACTAGTCTAGGTGGGAAGCCCTTCCATGGGACGAAATCGACTACGATGGTTCAAGATTGTCTCGATAGTTGTGAACGTATCTTCGAGGATTTGGGAATTGAAGATGTAATGAAGAGAAAGCTAGCATCCCGACAACTTCAAGGACGAGCTATGAATTGGTGGAATGGTATTAAAGCAGCTACTCTTGAGGATCAAATTATTTGGAATCGGTTTAAGACTCGCTTCAGTACAAGTTTATCTCTGCTACTCAGAAATCATGATTGTTTAGGAAATTCTTAGAACTTAAGCATAATGGTAGGGCAGTCTCGGAATATATTGCTGAGTTCGATACTCTATCGAAGTATGGATTATCTCTTATCGATACTACCGAGAAAAAGAACGAGAAGTTCATAACTGGCTTAGATGAGCACTTGGGGGAAAGATTGATAAATCATATAGATGAGACATTCGAGTCTATTATAAGAAAGGCATTGAGATCTGAGAGCCTTTACCCTAAGTCAAAGGCCGAGGTTGCTATTACATCTGCAGAGGAGCCAAAGCTGCAGGCAAGCGGTGAGGGCAAGAATAACTCACAGAATAAGAGGCAACAGAACCAAGCTAAGGATAGTCAGAAAAATAATAAGAAAGATTTTCAGTGCTACAGTTGTGGCAAGAAGGGATACTATGCTAAAGATTGCTATAGTTGCGGCAAGAAGGGCTACTATGCCAAAGATTGTCGAGCAAAGCTAGCGGACAGGAAGTGCTTTAACTGTGACCAAGTAGGACATCTTAAGGATAAATGTCCGCAACCTCCTAAAGAGAAGCAGATTGTGAAAGCATATGCTATCAATGTTGTTCCTTCTTCGTCGAATGCCCCATTTGCGGTGCATAAGGTAAAGAATGTCGTTATTCAAGGTACGCTTTCTGCTTATGATGTTCCTATTCGAGTGTTGTTTGATACCGAGGCTTCCCATTCCTTCATATCTGGTGACCTGGTAGATAGGTTGGGATTGGAACCCGAGATAGTCGATAGACCTTTAGTTGTGACGAACCCGATTGGTGGTTCGACTAGCCTTAGTATGATTTGACGTAATTTGGTCTTATCGAGTCATGGATATATGTTTGCTTGTGATTGCTTTGTTTTGGGCTTTACTGGATTTGGCATTACTTTGGGAGACGATTGGCTCCAAAGGTATGGGGTGGTGGTGGACTGTGAGGGGACTTCGGTGACCGTTAGGGCGGATGATGGGCGGAGGGTATTGTTTGGTAGTCTGCCTAGTGATGGGGTGATGGCTAGTTTTCTAAATTCCCTCCATATCCCACATGATGAGTTGTCAGATGTGCCTATTGCTGGCGAGTATTCGGACATCTTTGAGGAAGTGACCGGACTTCCACCACACCGAGATATCGAGTTCCGTATTGATTTAGTGAAAGATGTCAGACCTATAGTGATGCCACTTCATCGTATGGCACCAAGGGGGCAGCGAGAGCTCGAAGTGCAAGTAAGCGATCTTTTGAAGAAGGGATTTATCCGAAGAAGTGTTTCCGAGTAGGGAGCACCAGTTGTATTTGCTACCAAGGTCGATGGTTCCCTTCGATTGTGTGTAGACTACTGTGAATTGAATAAGGTGACGAGGAAGAATAAGTATCCTCTTCTATGGATAGATGATTTGTTTGATCAGTTGAATGGAGCGAGAGTGTTCTCCCAATTAAATCTCGCGACAGGTTTTCATCAGTTCCGAGTAGCAGTTGAGAGTATACCTAAAACGGCATTTCAGACGCCGTCTGGATTCTATGAGTAGTTGGTCATGCCATTCGGGTTGACCAATGCACCAACATATTTTGTGGATCTTATGAATAGGGTATTCAATGATCAATTGAATAATTTTGTCCTTGTGCTCGTGTACAATATCTTAGTTTAATCGAGGATGGAGGAAGAACACAAGAAACATTTAAGGACAATGATGGAGGTGTTGAGGAGACACCCATTAAAAGCAAAATTTTCTAAGTCTCACTTCTGGAGGAGGGAAGTGAGATTCTTGGGCCATGTTGTTTCAGAGAATGGTATTGCCGTGGACCCTGCGAAGGTGGCTACAGTACAAGATTGGTCTACGCCCAAGAACGCAACGGATGTAAAAAGTTTCTTAGGGTTGGCTGAATATTATCATAAGTTTATCTAAGACTTCTCCAAGATAGCAGCACCATTAACTCAGTTGACCAAGAAGAATCAAGCTTTTGCTTGGGATGGAAGATGCGAGGATGCATTTAAGAGCCTAAAGGAAAAGTTAACATGTGCATCAGTGTTAGTTATTCCTAAACGGAACGAAGAGATGACGGTATACACGGATGCTTGTGGTACCAGACTAGGTGTTGTATGGATGCAAGAAGGTAGGGTTGTAGCTTATGCTAGTCGACAACTGAAACTGCATAAGATAAGATATCCTGCCCATGATTTGGAATTGGCGGCGATTGGGTTCATGTTAAAGATGTGGAGACATTATCTCTTGGGAGAAAGATTTGAGTTGTTTAACAATCATAAGTCATTAAAGTAACTTTTCTCTCAGAAGGAATTAAATCTTCGTCAACAGGGATGGTTAGAGTTTTTGGCCTCATATGATTTCTATATCGCATACACACCTGGAAAGGGCATTGCGGTAGCTGATGCATTGAGTAGGAGACATGCTAGTTTAGGGGCTATGTTTCTCGAATGGAAGCAATTGGAGTATATCACAGTATATGATTTCAGACCTAAGTGCGAATTGGATCCAGAAATATTAGCAAGTTTGATGATTAGACTGACTTTGATTGAGCGGATCGACTCTAGTTAGAGGAATGATCCTAATCTATTGGAAATCATCTCCAAGGTAGAGACATGTATCAACGGTGAGGAAATGACCAAGTATGGACTTGATAGAGAAGGATGGATTAGAAAGGGTTGGAGACTAGTTGTACCCAACGTAAATGGATTGAGAGATGAAGTTCTTAGAGAATGTCATCCCTCGAAACTGACTATACATTCCGGTGGTAACAAAATGTATCGAGACATGAAGTAGACCTACAACTAGGAAGGGATGAAGAGAGACGTCGGGAAGTTTATATCCAAGTGCATGAATTGCCAGCTAGTTACAGATGAGCAAAAGAAGCCTAGTGGTTTGTTACAATTATTGGAAATTCCCAAGTGGAAATAGGAAAAAGTCTCAATGGATTTCATTGATGGTTTACTGAAGACTATATCGGGTTATGATAGCAATTGGGTGATTGTGGATCGATTGACCAAAATTGCAAGGTTTATGCCCGTCAAGTCGAATAGAACGACAGCTAAGTTAGCAGAATTGTATATGAAATGGATAGTGAGATTTCATGGAGTACCTAAAGGTATTGTGAGTGACCAAGATCCATTATTTACTAGTGGGTTTTGGAAGAGCAAGAGGCTTTAGGACCAGACTTACATCTCAGTACTGCATACCATCTTTAGACCGACGGCGAAACAGAGAGGGTGAATCATATATTAGAGGATCTCTTAAGGGCTTGTGTATTGGATTTTGGAGGGTCATGGGATGACCATTTGCATCTGGTTGAGTTCGCATATAATTATAGTTATCAGTCCAGTATTGGTATGGCTCCATTTGAAGCTTTGTACGGAAGACCGTGCAACTCACCATCATGTTGGTTGGAAACCGGTGAGAAGTTTGTGCTTGGGCCAGATGTAATAAGAGAAACTTCGGATAAGATCAAGGTTATTCAACAATGAATGAAGGATGCCCAAGATAGGCATAAGAGTTATGCTGATAAAAGACAAAGAGAATTGAAATTCGCCGTTGGTGACTTGGTATTCGTCAAGATTTCTCCATTGAAGAGTGTGATTCGTTTTGGCAGGAGAGGTAAGTTGGCACCAAGATTTGTTGGTCCATTCCCAATTCTTGAACAAGTTGGGAATTTAGCGTATAAAGTTGGATTGCCATACAAAATGGCAGGAGTTTACGACGTATTTCATGTTTCCCAGCTAAGGAAGTTCGTGCATGAACCTGATAGGACTATTTCACAAGATCGGTTGGATGATATCGAAGTAGAACCCGAGGCAGTTGAGAACCGCAAACTGATTCGTATTGTCGAGTACCATACGAAGCAACTTCGAAGGAAGACAGTGAAACTAGTCAAGGTCCAGTGGAATGATAATGAGAACGACTGTACTTGGAAACAGAGAACATAAGGAAGCAGAACTCTTTTCTTGGTAAGATTTTAATAGTAATAGTTATTCCTTTTTAGTAAACCGCATGCTAGGATAGACTTGTTGTATTGTCATGTATGTTTGATTGTTGTCAATGGTTGATAGTCATGCGGGACACCATTGTATGTTTCGCTTAAGGAATTTAAGAGGCGAAATTTCTTAAGGGGGAAGAGTTAACGACCTGCGTTCTACGCATCGAAGGATCGTAAAATAGCTATTTTATTCACATACGAAGTCGTATGGTCATGTAGTTTAGGGGAACGACTATTAGGGTCATTTCCCGTGTTCATGATTTTTGCCAATTTTTAAATGACTGTTTTGCCCCTAGCGAATCTTGTTTCGCCTATAACTTTTGATTGGTAAGGAGTTTGACCTGAAACCACTTCCATTTGATTCGGATGATGGTTTACTTTTCAGTAGAGTGGTCACATTTGTCAAACGGACTTACAGTTTCGGAGATATGGCTGAATTAAGGTTTTGAAGGTGAAAAACTGCATCATTGGGCTTAACCGGGTGATTAAAAGCTAAGCCCATAACCCATTTCGGGATTAGGGTTATGGGAGGGCTGATAGGGTTTGGAAAATTAGTTTTGTTCATTTTTCTAGCCACCATTTACGTTCCTCTAACCCTAGCAATGACCTGCAACTCCCAAATCACCTTCTAAACACATTCTAATCCTATACATCAAAGCAAGGAAAATTAACATCAAATTGGAGGTAGAGCTACTGTGTTGCATTGGGTTTTGAACTAAATCAGAGATATTTTCAGATCTGAGATTCGTTTGTGGCTAAGGTGAGTGATAAACATCTTTTTACACTAATTACAACTAATTAGGGGTGATTAGTGATAATTAGTGATATTACACCTCAGAAAAATATGGAAAAATATGTAGAAATTCTTAAATATTATTTTATGCATCTGATACGAATTTGGGTTAATTTGTACATATTTTGCTAATCCTATAGTTAGAACATGATTAAGAGGACTAAGGGGAAAACCATGGATTTGGGTGTGTTTGATCCATATTAACATGTTAAATTATTGTTTTGCTATTCGTGGTTGATTATGCATGTTTCTATTACTGTTTATATGATTTGGGATTGAATAGAAAGGTTAGTATGGTCGAAAACGCCATCGTATGGCATAAACAGCTTGCTGGAAAAGTTGCAGGAAATTATTCATAAGCTTGATCGTGAAGCACCCTACGAGCCGGCCCCGATCGTGAACCCCCTTCATGGGCCGCCTCGTCCTCCATGAATCGATGCCACGAACAGGACCGCGAAGCACCCTCCACCATGAGTCGCCAGGGAAGTGTCACTCACGAACCGGGTCCATGTGAGGACCACGGGCTGAACCAGAAGACCACGACCAGGACAGGCATCACGAGTGGGTCCCACGACCCAAATGTAGCCCACGAGCCGACCATGAGTCACGAACCAGAGCATCCACGAACCGCGAGCCGAGCTGAGGACTTGAGCATCGAACCGAGACATGACAAAGGGTATGAGCTGAACCGAATGGAAACTGAAATACGATCAGGGACGATGACCAAAACCCGAGATGCAAAGGTAGTCCGAATAGGAAGTTAGAACTCAGGATCCAAATGGGATCCAACGAGTTAACTTCATAAGTTGGGCTTTGCTACGGGACGTGCGCAAAGGGGTTATCGATATCTATAGCTTTAGTTCACTACTGAGAGACGGATTAGTGGCTATGGATCTGCGCAATGGGATCATCAAGACTCCTAAGGGCAAGTGATCGTAGCATGGATATGAGCCAGTGCAGTGGGTCATCATGACCCCAAAAGGGCACAAAATGGACATAACAAAGGATTAGTGGCTATGGACCATCGCAATGGGGTCATTAAGACCCCAAGGGCAAAGTGGTCGCAGCAAAGGATTTAGGTGATCAAAGTGGTGGATATCGTATACTTTACGCACTAAGTGAGAGAAGTGAGGTTGATTGCTATGTTTGATGTTTTCTATCACCATGACATGCACACTTCCACTTTACATTTTATGTTAGTGTTACCTTAGAGTACTGTACATCTTGTTGTGCTAACTCTTTGGTTGCAGGTCCAAGTTCAGGTATGATTATTTATACCTATTTTTGTTCTGTTTTGCTGCTATTGCTCATAATTGACTTTTGTCTGACCCAGAGTTTTATGTCTCTTCTTATTACTTTAAGTACTCCAAAACGAGCTGACTAGAGACATGTTAGGTGGTATGCACGAGTAGTTATCCAGAGTTGAGCAGGAGGCTTCCACGTACTATTTACATATATTCTCCCTGTGTTGTTGATGGTCACTGCTATGGGAATTAGTAGTGTACCTTTTCTATTTTTCTTTAGAGATAGTATTTTGGAGTTGTAATAATGATGGTTTGGATCATAAGCTGTATTTTGGATTCCGCTGCTATGATAGTTTAGTTTTCAGCTTATACACTGTCTCGCCTGTTTTATGTTAAGATATGTTATTATTATATTTTATTCCATGTGCTATGAGATATACTACAGGTTCTTTGGTGATTTATAGTTTCAAATCTCTTTCTTTTGACGACCATCCCGTACTAGTCGGGCGTTGGCACAACGCATTTCTAGGGAAATGTCGACTAGTGCGGGGCGGGCATCACATAACTCTTGAAGAACAATCGATTTATTATGCTTTGCGGTTAGAATTTTCCGCAATTAACAATGATTCCGAATACGAGGCCCTGATTGCCGGGTTGGAACTCGCAAAGGAATTGGGAGTAACAACACTAAATATTTTATGTGATTCGAAGATCGTCATTTGTTAGGATTTGAAGGAATTCCAGGCTAAGGGATATCGACTCGTCACTTACCCATAAAGGGTAGAGGAGTTATTAGACAACTTGAAACATTGCAGCATAACTCATATTTGCGAATAGAAAATCAAAAAGCAGATAGACTAGCTATGTTGGCAAGCTCTAACAATCCGGAAGAGACAGAGATGGCCCCGATTGAGGTACTAGGGTACCCAAGCATCGACCGGATGGAAGTCGATCCATTGTTGGAAACCGAGCCAGAAAGAGAATCATGGATGACACCAATAAAGAACTTCCTGCAAAACGGAGCACTCCCGACAAAGAACAATGAGATACAAGTTGTGGTTCGTAAAGTCGCAAGATATGTCATGCAAGATAAAGTTCTTCATCGCCAAGGAATTTCAATGCCTTTGCTCTGATGTATAGTACACGGCGACATCAAGCATGTACTAAGAGAAGTGCACGAGGGTGAGTGTGGAGATCACACCGGAGATCAAACACTGGCAAAGAAAATATTGCGATATGGCTACTTCTGGCCAACCATAAATCGAGATGCAGCTGATAATTCACGACGCTGCGACAGGTGCCAGAAATTTGCAAAGATTCCCAAGTGCCCCCTAGTCAAGTTAAGTCAATGATGAGCCTGTGGCCATTTACTACGTGAGTGATAGACATTATTGGAAGTCTGTCGATCGCCAAAGGTGGAGCAAAATATGCAATCATGGTTGTAGACTACTTTACTAAATGGGAGGAGGCCGAGCCATTAATTACAATCACGACAAAGCGGATAATTAACTTTGTGGTCAGCAACATCATATGTTGATTCCCAAAACCATCATAACTGATAATGGAACCCAGTTCGATAGCACTGAGTCCAAAGAGTTCTTCCAGATATACAAGATTGATAAGAGATACATCATTGTGGCTCATCCGCAATCAAATGGACAAGTTGAGGCAATAAACAAAATCATTAAGTCCGTTTTGAACAAGCGAGTAGAATAGGAAAAGGCCATGTAGGTCGATGAGTTACCATTAGCATTATGGGCTTACCGAACGACTTACAAGGCAGCAACGGGTCATACCTCCTTTTCACTTTCTTCCAGAGCAGAAGCGATCATTCCAGTGGAGTTGAAAGTTCCCTCTCATAGGACAATGTACTATGATCCGATGACGAGCAGAGCGCTTCTTCTTGAATCTTTGGATATGGTTGAAGAAAAAAGAGATGAAGCAAACTTATGATCTTTGAGACATAGAAACCAAGTTGCTTGGTATTACAACAAGAAGGTTCAATCCCGAACCTTTAAACCTGGAGACCTAGTTTTGAAATGTGTCTTCCCGCCTCCCGTACATCTGGGTCCAAAACGGGAAGGACCATACGCCATTTAACGGAAACTTGATGCAGGTGCTTTCAAGTTAGCGACCATAGATGGTGAGGAAGTACCAGAGCATGGAATGCCCAACACTTGCGGCAATACCTGACTTAATATTGTACAGTTTCTTTTGTTTTATAAACTATGTAAAAAGGCACGACTTGCCTAGAAAAGTCTATTTAATATAAACAAAAGATTATAAAGTGGATGTAGGCTATGATTTGGACGAACCACTATAAAAATATTGTGTGTCATTTATTTTTCATGCATTTATCTCTTTATATCCTGTGATGATTTTACTCTGGGTATGAAACATTAAACTTGAATTGAAAACTAGGTACAAGTATATCACTTGAAGCAGAGAAAATGAGATGACCATTTGCGTAATAAAGTGTAAAGGACGGGAAGATGATGTCCCAAACTCTAACTCTTGTGATTCGAGAGGGAGAATAAAGGATGTGAAGACGTTGTCCCCAAGGCGTGATGGTGCATCACGATTAAAGACTGCCTTGACCACACTCTAACCTGGTCATACGACAGGAGAGTATAAAGGCGCTAAAAGCAAGTGCTCCTGAAAAAGGATCCTTACCCCACCGAAGGACTGGGGGCAATTTAATGATAAACCTAATCAATCCCGAACAAGCCCTGGTCAGGCATCGTATTCAAGATTGATTAGTGGCATGCAGACACATCACATTTCCCTGTTGTTTATTACTTAGTTTAGTAATGATTTTTGCATTATGCATATTATTGTTTGCAGGGAAGTCCGAATAGGACTTCTTATTTGATCTGTGATGTGATTTATCATTTGTTACTTATATTAATAATTTTTTGACTACTAGTGCATTTAATTGAAATGAATGACAAACTTGCAAATATTAACATAGTACAAGCTACTTTATTTACATAGCATAGGTTTATACAAGGAGACTAGTCAAAAGAATCGAGGGTCGCACTCGCTACAACTATAGCAGACCAGTGGAAAACAAAATGAAAGAACTAAATTACATTTCACAAGGATTTGGGGGAAGGCTTGGAAATTCGAGCAGCCTTTGTTTCTCTTTTTCTTCCGTCTCAGGATCCATGAGAAGGCGCTTCTTTGACTTCTTCTTGTCCTTTGGAGTGGTAAATTCGGGAGCAAAGGAGGACTAAGATGTTAACTGAGAAGTAATTGATTTTGAAAGCTTAATGACTATCTTCTTCCCAAGAGGTACTGACTGGATGGGATCAATGTTAAGGGTTCTTCTGTTTCTCCCTCAGATTTGATTTTCAAAAGCGCATCAATCTTCGCCTTCATCTCAGCCAAAGTCATGTCATCGGCTTTTTCTGATCCTCCAGTTTTGATAACATCATCGTTTCCCCTTGTTGCTACCATTCCCACCATCGTCCTTTAGAGCATCTATAATGTCTCCTTCCTTGGGAGTCTCAGTACTAGACGGTACGATAGCTTTATTAACGACCTCTTCCTGCTTTTCCTTGGCCTCTTTCCGTTTCTTCTCAGCTTTCTCAGTAGACTCTACGTCGGCGACTTTTTCTTGATTCTCATCATTCTTCCCGATCGTCTTTGCACCTACAGGGAGAGAAGCAACAGTTATTAGCTCAGGAGAAAACTCGGGTCTTTCAATTGTTTGCCCAATGATATGTCGGAAAGTTGAGATAGCTTTAACAAATTGAGGCGAAAAGATAGAGATACCTTCAGATGACTTTTCAACATGGACAACAGGAGTTTCTGATGTTGTTTCAACATTGGGAGACATGGGAGATGCTTAGGGAAGTCCTGGATTCTCGGGATCGTACACCTCTAGTTCGGTAGCCCCAGTAGCAACAGATGAAGAGCCGGTTTCGACAGTTTGCTTTCCCTTAAGCTCGCGCATCTCCTCCTCCATAGCAGCAACAATAAGTTTACGCCCTTCAGCTGAGCGTACTGGCTCCTCACCCTTTAGATATTTCTCCATGAGTTTTCCTTCATCAATGGAGTCCACTTTGGGCTCTTTCTTCTCCCATTCAACTACCTAATCCCACACATAAACCAGAGTTGTTGGGTAGTCTTTGATCCAAGAGATGTCCCGATAGCGGATCACTTGAGCAAAAAATTGTAGCATGAGCAAACTACAGTCGTCCAATTCTTTTTGGGCCTCAAAAAATTGTGCATTAGCATCCTCGATGGATTTAATAGCAATGTTTGCATTCCCTTCAACTAGGACTGCCCTCGATTTGATTTCCATTAGCTTGGCTTCTAACTCAACATTCTTTTTTGCTAACTCCGCCTTCTCTAGCTTAAGACGAGCACAAGATGACTTTACCTTGGCACTTTCAGATTTAGCATCCTCAGCTTATTTCTTCGAATCTATGCGTTTCTGGTTATGAGCTTCCAGTACAGTATGATAACGTTTTTATAGCTCTTCGTATTATTTCTTGTAGTTGTCAACATTGCGTTGTGCGAGAGAAAGTTGAGCTTGCGAATCCTCAACTTCTTATTTTGTCTCTTTCAAGGTGCTATCTTCATACTCGGCCATTTCCTTCATATTTTTTTACATCAGTGATTAAGTCTCAAATGACTTTGGAAAGATAGCGCGAATATTTGAACATCTCCTTATATTGCTTATCCGCTAAGTCTATTTTAGCCTTGACTTAATCCACCCAATTCAAAGGCACAGGTTTAAGGGCAGAAACGAAAAGTATATTATCAAAGTGATGATCGAGAAATTGTTTCTTTAGAAGTTTAAGTTTTGCTTTATTCTCAAAATCGAGTGTCACAAGCTTCGGTATTGATAAATCGACTTCTTGTCGCTTAGTAGATACAAGGGTCATTTTACCATTCTCTGGCCCTTTCTCATAAGTTTTGGTTTTGTCTTGTGGGTCGGGATGTTTTGGATATAGCCTTTCCTGACGATGTTTTTCTTTTGGAGGAGTTTGAACCTTGGGTTGTGCTTTATCTCCTTCACGACGGTCCTGGTGGCTCCTATGCTTATCAGGGTCTAACTGACAGGAAGAACGGAAGCGTGAATAATAAGGACGGTTAGAATCATAGTGTCTCCTACTATCTCTCCCACGGCTACCATCATGATCATATTCCCTATCAGAGTCAAATCTGGGAATGCTTGAAAGAACATTTCTGAGAGAGTAGTTGTAGTGCGTCTTTTATCCTGCAAAACGATACAAGTAGATATTAAAATCAGGATTAATACGGCACACGGGTGCTGTAACGTGCAGTGCAAGTGTGTTGTGCATATCCTAAGCGATCCCCCCAAAAAACAGGAGCCTGGATCTATGATTGTTTGTGTAGTCTCCCCGGCTTTCACGGGAGTAACATCTTCCTTGGAAGTGGGAAAGAAGGAATCAGTTCCAATATCTCGTGAAGTGTAAATGGCATCAGGCAGGGGAAGCCTTCCTAGACCCTGATATATGGACCCGTCCATATGAGAGTCATCAACTTGAGAATTAGTTATTAGTGGCATCTTAGGAGAGGTTCGTTTTTTGGGAGTGGCGACATTCTCAGGAGTAACATACTTATGCCTACCTCCAGTAGGTATATTCAGTAGTACATCGTCTTGAATTGACATAGGAGAAGGGCTCTTTCGGAGTACAGTTGGATCCTCGCCCCTGGTCATCCCCTCACTGCCTAATTGCAATTCTTGGTTGGATCCTATAAGTTCTTGACCCTTCGAACTTTCTCCCTTCTCGATCAAAGTTTCAGCTGGCCCCTCAACTGGGGGCACGTACACGAAAGGACCTTCCCCGTAGCCTATGTTGTGAGACATGTCAAATAAACGATGGTGATGAAGATAGTTGAAACACCCCACCTCCGTTAAGGTCATTCATGAAGGGAATGCATTAACTTTGGTGAAGTATTTTAGGTGAAAGACACAGATTATTTACAAGATAGTTATATAAATAGTGGAAAACTGAAATCATTTCATAAATAGTGTGGTTCAGTCAAAACATTACAAGCATTTTCTCAAAGCCCAACTTCTAAAATATTACAATAAAACATCTGTCTTGAATTAAAACTCCAAGTACATAAAGGAGCATAAAATAGTAGTAAAGCAGCATAAATCCCCAATAAAAGTGTAACCACAACCATAGCCCAAGAAAAGAGAATCCAAGCAATACATCTACTCTCTTCAAGCTAGAAAAGGTCTGAACTAAGCTGAAGTATTCCCTCCCTGTGGACCTGGGGGGGGGGGGGGAGGACAGAAGAAAAGAAGGCGAAAGAAAATGGGTCAGACATAAGCTTGGCAAGTCCAGTGACTATTCAACATGTAAACAGGTAAAAGGATCATGACATGAATAAATTGAACATAGGACAATACCATAGCAATAAGATAACATAAGATAAACTGAATATACTATCGCACTCATTTCCATTTATCTGGACCTTACTAACGAATGATTCAACTACCATCATGTGTTCATAACAAAGTGATCCCTTTTTCAATCGGCTTCTACTCGTATGCACTTATTACTTGTGTCATTCGGCCCCGCTTGATTGTAGATACCTGTGCTGGTCCCGCCATAGGGTGTATCAATTACTATGGTGGCAACCCGACATAAATTCTAGATGCACAGTGTGTATACTACTGATGCCCAGTGCCTGCTTTATCCACTTCAGAGTACGTGCACGCCCATACTCCGCCGGAACCTACACTACTGCACCACCCGCCGCTATTTTGACCGCTTATAATCAGCCCAGTAATCGAGACCACCCTGCCTAGTTCAGGGTACCGTGATACATTTATGTGGGTTACTGCTGAAATGGGTCCCCGTTACTAGGGTTTCCTAATCAACATGTTATAACGGTTAAGTGTTCTCAAATTAACCTAACCCACCCATCTGTTTAACTAACATGTTGTATTGGTTAAGTGTTTCCCTAATTAACTTAACCCTACCATTCTTGGCCTGTTTGTTCCTTAGCTTTAATTCATTCATTAAAGCACCAACCTCTCACATTAGATCTATATTGTTGCGGTTGCTGGATGTGCAGGGCAGTTCCAGACAGCCTTACACCGCAACTCAATCTAACCTCGGGTTTTTGGGCTTAATGTGCTAACCTCTCACATTAGATCTATATTTTTGCGGTCGCTGGATGTGCCGGGCAGTTTCGGGCAGTCTTACACTGCAACTCAATCTAACCTCGGGTTAGGCGTGTTCATCTTTTGCTAATTAACATATTTGTCATATGTGTCAAAGTTCATGTCTTTTTATGCCAAAATTTCCCAAGTGTAGTTAATACAAGTTTTATGCCACATTCACATGCTATGCCCAAAATTTACTTAATTGAATTATACCCAATTTCCCCCGCATTATAATCACACGTACAAAGAGATTCAATCTAAGTTCCGAATGAACTTAGTATTCACAAAAGCAAGTAAAAAGGAAAAAATAGAGAAGGAGCACAAGGATTGACATAAGGAAAAATAGGCATGTAAAGGTGTACCCAATTCAAGAATCGTGTTTCAATAGGCATTTTGTACATTAATAGTAAGTGTGGGCAAAGCTAAGCAATTTACACCATAGGTATAAATATTAGATAGAATTGGACTTAAGAGAATCACTAGCATAAGTCCCATTATATCAATCACAATAGTCTCATAGGCATAGGATGTACAACATGATAAGTCCCATTATATAAATCACAATAATCTCATAGGCATAGGATGTACAACATGATAGGTTCCATCGTATCAATCACAACAATCTCATAGGCATGATAGGTTCCATTATGACAATCCAGCAGTCTCATAGGCATGATAGGTTCCATTATGTCAGTCACAACAGTCTCATAGGCATGATAGGTGTCATTACATCAATCATAATAGTCTCATAGGCATAGGCAATTCAGATTTGACAAAGGATAGACATGAATCAGAATTAGGCATCGCTCTAGATCCGATTATTAAGGTCATGATTTCTATTAGGTGTTTAAATATAAATAATAACTGTACTTAAAGAAAAAGGACGGATCTTGTGTTCTGGGATCTGATTTCCGAATTTGTTAAGCTATCCTTTGATGTAGACGTTTGATTCTCTAGTTTGGATTTTGTTTTGGAGCTTTCTAACTTGATTTCTAATTTGGAGAAGATGGAGGCTAGGCTAGCTTAGGGATGGACATCATGACGACTTCATAGAATGAGATTGTGAGGTCTAGGGTTGAGGTTTGGGGTGATTATATAGAAGTCTAGGACTAATCTAGCCTTTATATTAGTCTAGGAGAAATCAGAGCCATCAAACCAAAGAGATGTGTCATTCAGCCGACCATAGCACGACACATAAGCCCTAATACCTCAGAAATTAGTCATCGGCCAGTCAGGGAAGGCCACATCAGCTTAGAGCTATAAAAATTCGTCACAGGAAGTGGATCTCAAAGGGGTCGACTCCCTATAATAGGGTCGAAACATCTGTCGACTCCCCCTTGGGGGTAAGGTCGACCCCCCTGGGTGGGGAATTTCCCGCCCAGCAGTTCTGGCCGAATTTCGAATTTTAAACTGAATTTATTATTTAATTATTATTTTCTGATTAAACTTGAAATCTTCCGAACTCCATAACTTCTTCATACGGAGTCCGATTCACGCAAATCAGACTCTATCTTAAGTAGAATTCCGAGACGAATGCAATGGCGTAACCCGTTTCACCCAATTCTTCTTCTAAAAATTAAGTGTTCTTAGATTTGTTAATTTTAATATTCACAGAAAATACGGGGTGTTACATTCTCCCCTCCTTAAAGGATTTCGTCCCCGAAATTTCTAAGTTAAGAAGAATGTATTCTAACATCCAACATCCATCTACTCAGTCATCAATCACAGGCATCCATTGTCCTTAAAAAGATTTCTAATGCTTTCATGATCATATGCATAATGTGTGTATATGTCCTTATCTAATGCAAAACCAGGCGGTCTACTGATTCAGTTGACCTCCTTGATGCGAATCATGTCAGTGCCATGAGTCCATTATATATGAAATTATTCCTAATCTTACTTTCTAAATGAGTGCACAATCATTCATACAAGTGCAATGTCCATATGATAACACACCAAGTTTCAATCCATATATAAATACATATATGCATATGCAATATGAAAGTGACTGAGCCGATCTAGTACCTAGTGTGTGTGTGTATATGCATCCACGAGCAACCACTAGCAACCATTTGCAACCACTTGCAACCATCAATCATAGCATGTTTTCAAATACATGTTTACATTCATTGGTTTCTACCAAGGATTAAGAATGGGACCGAGGAGATATACTTAAGAGATAGATACAGGCATGCATAAACTTATGGAAAAAGAGATCAAGGATGTACCCTCAAAAAGATAAGGGTATGCTGCGCGTATCTTGTCCTCAGTCTCCCAAGTCGCGTCTTCCTCATCATCATTCCACTGTACTTTAACTAGCTTGACCTCACGATTGCGTATCTTTTTAACTTCTGTACTCAAGATACGAGTTGAAACTCTTCTTACCGTCGCTTCTCGTTTCACTTTTAATTCCTCTAGTATGCTTGGCTCCACAACTTCCACCCACTCATGTAAGCACTTTCGTAGATGAGAGACATGAAAGACATTATGTACTCCAGCCAATCTTTCAGGCATCTCTACTCTGTAAGCCATCTTCCCAATCCTCTCAATGATAGGAAATGGCCCTACAAATCTTGGTGCCAATTTTCCTACGGACCCAAAGAGAACAACATTCTTCAAAAAAGATACTTTAAGGAAAACTCTGTCTCTAACCTCAAACTCAAGGTCGGTCCTTCTTTTATCAGCGTAGGACTTCTGTCTTGTGTGGTCTTCATTCATCTTCGAATCAAGTCCACCTTCTCTGAAGTTTCTCTGATCATGTCAAGCCTAAGTACAAGCTTGTCTGTAGACTCCCACCAACAAGTTGGTGATCGACACGGTCTTCCATATAAAGCCTCAAAGGGTTCCATGCCTGTGGTGGCTTGGTAGCTATTGTTGTAGGCGAATTCCACCAAAGGAAGGTGATCCTCCCATGTTCCTCCAAAATCAAGAATGCACAATCTCAAGGGATCTTCTAATACTCTGTTCATCCTTTCCGTCTAACCATCGGTTTGAGGGTGATAGGCAGTGCTTAAGCATAGCTGTGTGCCTACAGCCTCTTACAAGCTCTTCCAAAACTCGCTCGTAAAGATAGGGTCTCGATCACTTACTATGCTAGAGGTATTCCATGCAGTCGAACTACCTCTTTAAGATAAATGGATGCTAATGATGAGGCAGTCCTTCTACTCTTAACAGGTATAAAGTGAGCGCTTTTAGTGAGCCTATCCACTATTACCCAAATACTAGTATTGCCCATTCTTGACCTAGGCAACCCATCAATGAAGTCCATCGAAATGCTATCCCATTTCCATTGTGGGACCTCTAGAGGATGAAGCAGACCACCAGGCTTTTTCTGCTCTGCCTTTACTTGCTGGCATATCAAGCATTTAGAAACAAACTCAGCTACATCCTTCTTCATGCCATTCCAGAAGAAAACCCTTTTTATGTCTTTATTCATCTTGTCCCCACCTGGGTGTATGTTCAACTTGGAATGATGTGCTTCTTCGAGAACGGTTTTCACCAAATCCCTTGCTTGTTGGACGCATACTCTTTCATCCCGTCTCAACCAACCCTTGTCATCGATGGAGTATCTATTGAGGTGACTAGAAATCTCACCACTAATCAGCTTATACATCACATCAACTAGCTGAGGGTCTTCACGCTGCGCTGTTCCTGTTGAGTCCAAAATAGTAGGCCGCACCTCTAGCGATGCTAACAAACCAGCTACAAATTCAAAGGAGGGTCTAAAGTCAAAGTTTGTTATGTACTCCAAGCTTTGCCTTTCTACAAAGAGAGGACCTAAGGTCAGCTTTTTCCTACATAAGGCGTCTGCTACCACATTGCCCTTGCCGGGGGTATAAGCAATCTCAAAATCGTATGACGTAAGAAATTCCATCCATCTTTGTTGTCTTAAGTTAAGATCTTTCTATGAGAAAAGGTACTTTAACGATTTATGGTCAGTAAACAATTCAAACCTTTCTCCTAGTAGGTAATGACGCCATGACTTAAGAGCGAAAACAATGGCAGCTAGTTCTAAATCATGAGTTAGGTAGTTTTTCTCATGTACCTTCAACTGCCTTCCCCTATAACAAACTACTCTACCCTCTTGCATCAAGACAGTGCCCAATCCCATGCTGCACGTGTCTGTGTACACTGTAAACATCTTATTCGCATCAGGCAATGTCAGAACCAGGGCTGTTGTTAGAGCCCTTTTCAATCGTTGGAAAGCAACATCGCAATCCAAATCCCAAGCAAAAGTTAGGTTCTTCTTTGTCAACCTATTTAGTGGGGCTGAGATCTTCGCAAAGTCCTTAATGAACTTTCTGTAAAAGCCCGCTAGCCCGAGAAAACTTTGTACTTCGGTTGCATTGCGTGGAATCTTCCAATCTTGCACCGTAACTACTTTTGCGGGATCCACAGCTATCCCCTCTTTGGACACCACATGTCCAAGAAACCTTACTTCATCTCTCCAAAAATGGAATTTGGAGAATTTTGCTTTCACCTGATGTGCACGAAGAGTATCCATGACTTCCCTTAAATGCAAAGCATGTTCTTCCTCACTTTTTGAGAAAATCAAAATGTCGTCCATGAAGACTACTACAAATTTATTAAGTAATTCTCTGAACACCCTACTCATCAAGTCTATGAAGTAGGAAGGTGCGTTAGTCAAGCTAAAAGGCATGAAAAACCATTCGAAGAAACCATCCGGGGTCCTTAACGCGGTCTTATCTACGCTGTCCTTAGCCACTCTTAACTAATGAAATCCGATGGCTAGATCTAGTTGGGAGAAAACTGAGGCACCTACGAGCTGGTCGAACAAGTCGTCTATTCTAGGAAGTGGGTGCCTATTCTTCTTGGTCAGCTTGTTTAGCTCCCTATAGTCCACGCACAGGCGAAGTGAACTATCCGCTTTGGTTGCAAACACCACTGGAGCACCTCATTCAGAAATCCGCCTTATGAACCCTTTTCAAGGAACTCTTTAACTTGCTTGCTGAGCTCTTTCCTTTCCCTTGGAGCCATGTGTCTAACGGGTAAAGCAACAGGTTTTGCATTATCAACAAGGTATATGCGGAAGTCTATCTCTCGCTTCGGAGGTAAACCCTTCAACTCTTCAAAGACATCCGAGTATTCACGGACTACTCTAACAGATTGCAAGTTTTCAACAGACGCATCAATAGATTCTAGGTAGCTAAGCATAACAGAATTCATGGGATTACAAGAGATTTCAAGAGTGTTACTAAGGCGAGTCATAAGTCTAACCACTCTCTTTTCACAATCGAGGATGGCACCATTACTTGATAACCAATCCATGCCTAGAATCGACCCATAGCCCGTGAAACCCAAAACATAAGCATTACATCTAAACCCAACACCCAGTATAGAAATTTCCAAATCCAAACAAATCTTTGATAAATAAGCCGAACCCCCAATTGGATTTGAAACAACCATGGGATCCTCTACTATACTGGTATCTAGGTGCAGAGATTCAACTAAAGCAGTAGATATAAAAGAGTGCGATGCGCCAGAATAAAAAAGAGTGCGAAATGGATGATCAGAAAGGTAAACTAAACTCTCAACAGAAATATTTCTACCTCTTTCTTGCGGAGGTGCAATGAGAGTGTGAATCTGCCCTCCAGAAGTAGATCCAATCCTCTGCCCTTGCCCTTGCCTTTTTGGGCAATCCTTAGCCATATGTCCTGTCTCGCCGCATTGAAATCAACCACCCATCTTCCTCTTCTTCTTCTTGCAGTCTTTAATTAGATGTCCAAGTATGCCACAAAATTTACACTTCCTCTTATCACGGGGTTTGTTATTCTTCCTGCCTTTCTTGGAATCCATCTTCTTATTTTGAGATCCCTCCACTTTCTTGTCTAGAGGTTCTTCCACCTTTGCCTCTTTCTTGCCATCCTTGTCTTCCTCCTGTAACAGTGTCATGTCCACCAGTCTCTCAAAAGTCACACCCATAGGTATATGGGACATAGCTTGGCTGTGCAGTGGCTCATTTAAACCTTTAATGAATCGGAGAGCCTTTTTATGTGGAGTGTTTACTAACTCTAGTCCGAATCTAGCCAGCTGATTGACGTATTCCTTAACCGATTGGTTTCCCTATTTGAGTGCTAAGAACCTCTCCATATGTAGACTTCGTTCAGCTTGCAAGAGGAACTTTATTTCAAATCTCCTTCTGAAATCCTCCCAAGTTTCAATTGGTCTCTCAGCGTTAGTAACTTCCCACCAGTAAGAGGCTTCGTCCTTAAGTAACCATACAGCCAATTGTATCTTCTACCTATCGTCCACTTCGAAGATAACAAACAAATCTTTTGTTTCCTTGAGCCAGTTTCTTGCTTCCACAAATGACTCAGTCCCATTAAAGTTCTTTCCTCCCATAGCTCGAAAGTCTCTACATATCTTCGAGAAAGCATTCACACGCGGAGGAGGAGGAATGGCTGCAGCTGGAGGAGAAGGGGCGTCTGCCAGGCCTGCGCCATTAGCCCTAGCTTCCAGATACCTTCTGAACCAGCCAGGTACCGGTACGCCCTCGGGAAGATTAAGATCCCAGACACGCTGAAATGAAAAGAAAAAGGTTCAAAACAAAGGATAGAAAGATAGTGCATACGGCTTTGGGGTTTATGCCTTTAAAATAAAACAATACTTTTCTTGAAAATGCTTCTTTAAATTTCTTTTTGAAAATTAGTTTTCAAAACTTTTATCTAATCTGGTAAACCATTGCTCTGATACCAAGCGAAACACCCCACCTCCGTTAAGGTGTCTCATAAAGGGAATGCATTAACTTTGGTGAAATATTTTAGGTAAAAGACACAGATAATTTACAAGACAGACATATAAACAGTGGAAAACTGAAATCATTTCATAAATAGCATAGTTCAATCAAAACATTACAAGTATTTTCTCAAAACCCAACTTCTAAATTATTACAACAAAACATCTATCTTGAATTAAAATTCCAAGTACATAAAGGAGCATAAAACAGTAGTAAAGCAGCATAAATCACCAATAAAAGCGTAACCACAGCCATAGCCCAAGAAAAGAGAATCCAAGCAATACATCTATTCTCTTCAAGCTGGAAAAGGTTTGCACTAAGCTAAAGTATTCCCTCCCTGCAGACCGGAGGGGGAACGGAAGAAAAGAAGGCGAAAGAAAACGGGCCAAACATAAGCCTGGTAAGTCCAGTGACCATTCAGCATGTAAACAGGTAAAAGGATCATGACATGAATAAACTGAACATACGACAATACCATAGCAATAAGATAACGTAAGATAAGATAAGATAAACTGAATATAGTATCGCACTCATTTCCATTTCTCTGCAACTTACTAACAAATGTTTCAACTACCATCATGTGTTCATAACAAAGTGATCCCTTTTTCGATCGTCTTCTACTCGCATGCATTTATTACCTGTGTCATTCGGCCCCGCTTGATTGTAGATACCTGTGCAGGTCCCTCCATAGAGTGTATCAATTCCAATGGTGGCAACCTGACACAAATTCTAGATGCACAGTGTATACTACTGATGCCCAGTGCCTGCTTTATCCACTCCGGAGTACGTGCACGCCCCATACTCTGCCGGAACCTACACTGCTGCACCACCCGCCGCTATTTCGACCGCTTATAATCAGCCCAGTAATCGTGCCCCACCCTGCCTAGTTCAGGGTACCGTGATACATCTATGTGGGTTACTGCTGAAATGGGTCCTCATTACTAGGGTTTCCTAATCAACATGTTATAACAGTTAAGTGTTCTCAAATTAACCTAACCCGCCCATCTGTTTAACTAACATGTTGTATTAGTTAAGTGTTGCCTTAATTAACTTAACCCTACCATTCTTAGCCCGTCTGTTCCTTAGCTTTAATTCATTCATTAAAGCACCAACCTCTCACATTAGATCTATATTGTTGCGGTCGCTGGATGTGCCGGGCGGTTCCGGGCAGCCTTACACCGCAACTCAATCTAACCTCGGGTTTTTTGGCTTAATGCACTAACCTCTCGCATTAATCTATATTGTTGCGGTCGCTGGATGTGCCGGGCGGTTGCGGGCAGTCTTACACCCAACTCAATCTAACCTCGGGTTAGGCATGTTCATCTTTTGCCAATTTACGTATTTGTCATATGTGTCAAAGTTCATGTCTTTTATGCCAATATTTCCCAAGTGTAGTCAGTACCAGTTTTATGCCACATTCACATGCTATGCCCAAAATTTACTCAATTAAATTATACCCAATTTCCCCCGCATTATAATCGCACGTACAACGAGATTCAATCTATGTTCCGAATGAACTTAGTATTCACAAAAGCAAGTAAAAAGGGAAAAATAGAGAAGGAGCATAAGGATTGACATAAGGAAAAATAGGCATGTAAAGGTGTACCCAATTCAAGAATCATGTTTCAATAGGCATGTTGTACATTAATAATAAGTGTGGGCAAGCTAAGCAATTTACACCATAGGTATAAATATTAGATAGAATTGGACTTAAGAGAATCACTAACATGATAAGTCCCATTATATCAATTACAATAGTCTCATAGGCATAGGGTGTACAACATGATAAGTCCTATTATATAAATCACAGTAGTCTCATAGGCATAGGATGTACAACATGATAGGTTCCATCATATCAATCACAACAATCTCGTAGGCATGATAGGTTCCATTATGTCAATCCAACAGTCTCATAGGCATGATAGGTTTGATTATGTCAGTCACAACAGTCTCATAGGCACGATAGGTATCATTACGTCAATCATAATTGTCTCATAGGCACAGGCAATTCATATTTGACAAAAGGATAGGCATGAATCAGAATTAGGCATCGTTCTAGATCCGATTATTACAGTCATGATTTCTATTAGGTGTTTAAATCTAAATAATAAGTGAACTTATAGAAAAAGGATGGATCTTGTATTCTGGGATCTGATTTCTGAATTTGTTAAGCTATCCTTTGATGTAGACGTTGGATTCTCTAGTTTGGATTTTGTTTTGGAGCTTTCTAACTTTGATTTCTAATTTGGAGAAGATGGAGGCTAGGCTAGCTTATGGCTTCAAAGAATGAGATTGTGAGGTCTAGGGTTGAGGTTTGGGGTGATTATATAGAAGTCAAGGATCAATTATAGCCTTTAGATTAGTCTAGGAGAAATCAGAGCCATTAAACCAAATAGATGTGTCATCCAGCCAACCATAGCACGGCACATAAGCCCTAATACATCAGAAATTAGTCATCGGCCAATCAGGGAAGGCCACATCAGCTCAGGGCTATAAAAATTCGTCACAGGAAGTGGATCTCAAAGGGGTCGACTCCCTATAGGGGGGTCGACACCTACGTCGACACCCCTATAGGCGAGTCGACACCTATGTCGATTCCCCCTGGGGGGTCGACACCCCTGGGTGGGAAATTTCCCGCCCAGCTGTTCTGGCTGAATTTCGAATTTTAAACTGAATTTATTATTTAATTATTATTTTATGATTGAACTTGAAATCTTCCAAACTCCATAACTTCTTCATACGGAGTCCGATTCACGCAAATCGGACTCTATCTCAAGCAGAATTCCGAGATGAACGCAATGGCATAACCCATTTCACCCAATTCTTCTTCTAAAAATTAAGTGTTCTTAGATTTGTTAATTTTAATATTCACAGAAAATACGGGGTGTTACAATAGTCATCTACTAGACAATCTCTGATGGTTAAGAATTTTTTATCACTATTAAGAAAATGGCTTAGGGATCCAAGTACACTTGGTGCACTTCCTTTTTTGGATTGGCAACTGCAAATAAAATTGAGATGAGTCAATTCGTTTGCAACAACAATTAAAGTTGGAATGTCGGAACTTGAAGCTTACTTGATTTGAGCCATCGCTTAGCATATCCCGGTTGCTGTTTATGTCACCTACTCTACTACTGAACCGTTCATCGATAATCTTCTTTTTTGGCACTGACTCGAAGTACACAAAAGACGGACGTTCTTTTGTTCAGTGTTTGAAGTTGTGGGAGAAGCATACGTCTTCAAAAGTAAGCTCTAGCCCTAAAATTTCTCTGTAGGTGATGTATAGCGTATACAGATAGGCATAGGCATGTAGGTGGAGTTGCATGGGGGCAATTTGCATTCGTCTTTGAAAATCGACGACGAATGGTGAAAACGGAGGGATGGCCCCCACGACACACATCAACCGACTAATCGCCACGTAACCTTTGGGCAAAGTGGGAGGCCTATCTATTTCAGTGGCCAATTTGGTATATCTCCGGAGAATTCCATGTTTTAAACATAGCAGTGTAAGCTTGGGATCATCTATTGTTAACTCAACCGAGTCTGAAGGTGCTCCTAAGATAGTGGCACTCTCAAATTTGTCCGTAGTACGTTTGTCTCCTACTCCTCCTTCCTCTTCTTCATCAACAGAAACTTCATCCCCAGATGATTCCGCGCTCTCATGGATTTCTATCTGGTAGTCCGAGCCAGCACTATCCAATGCTGAGTCTGAAGTAGAGGGTACATCTTTGATGTTGGGATTTTTAAATGGCCCTACAATTTCATTTCTGTCTACCATTCTGGATGAACATTTTTTAGACATAATCGTTGTACTATCCAAGAAATGATAGAAATTAGAGTGTAGTTGCCCGTACCCCTCGTGTGTGTATATGTGCAAATCTGTGCGGATGTATGCAATGTTGAAGTCAAAAAACATAAAAGCAAGCAGAATGGAATGCAGTAAAAAGGAAAGTTAGTAGTCATTTGTTCGTTCAATCAAAGAATGTCCAATTATAAGGGCTCTATTCTAACTGTCCGTGAAGCAAATACAATATTTGATTTTTGGTTAAATTTTGTGTGAAATTGTGTCACACATCCCAATTGTCAAGGCTTTAGTCATAACCGAGTCTAGATAGAAAGTTCAAGTAATGAGCATGTTCCACATGAAAGGAATCCGGATCGGTTCAGAGGTTCTGGTGTCAAGGCAACGGGTTGGTTCGAAGACCCATATAGTAATATTTTGGAACAGTTCAGAGGATATGGGTGCTAGGAAATCGGATCGGATCGGAGATCCATAAGACAGTATCATGGGATCGGTTCAGATGTCTAGATGTAAGGACATCAGGTTGGATCGAAGTGCTATGAAGAGGTTATAGTGGCACAGGTCGGTGGTGTCCAAGCCGAACCGAACCGCCACACCATGTTTCAATTACTTTACCCAGGCCCTGTCAAATTTGTTCCACAGCCTTTTTACTCCAACCTGATCCGTTCCTCCTCCTATAAATCCATCATCTTCATTCTTCCTATTTGGTCAAGGGTCACGAACCTATCATATTCTTTTCATCTAATTTGGAAACACACTCATGACATAATACTACTAGCGCTAATGTTCAGATCGTCTTCACCACCGCTTCGAGGTGATGATGAAACCGCCAGTGACGGTGGCGGTGAACAAGAAGATGCTGACATCAAACTTGATATCGAATTGAGAGAATTAGGGTTCTTAGTAATCCAAGAATTAGGGTTCTCAAAGGAATTGGAAAAAATGATAATAGAAAATTAGGAATGAGAGAAGAGAGTGCATGAATATATATGAAAGAAGAAGGACCATTCATATTCTCATGGACTTGGCAGTCCAATTCGACCCACATAGAAAGAAATTTGGACAACTTAAAAGCCTTTTAACCCAAAAACGCAGAAACTGACCGGGCGCAAATTAGGTCCAACTAATTCGATCCGCGCCCATACGCGATCCATAGTCTACTGACATGACTTGACACATAAAAGACAAAAGAATTCAAAGGAAAATATTAAGACCCAAATAATATACACATCAAGAAAATTACTGTGACACCCCACGTCCGATAATGTCACTCATTAAGAGAATGCATTAAGTTTCGTGAAGCGTTATAGGTAAACAGAAACAGAAACATTACAAGACAAATATGAAATAACAGCGGAATTTAAAAACAAACTTTATTAATCATAAATCATAACATCGTGCTTCAAAAATATCATAGGTCTGAAAATACATGACCCAATACATCATAAAAATTTCGGTCTTGTACTTAAAACAATAGAGTACAATAGTAAAAGAAGCATAATCCCCAAAAGAAACATAGCCATACTAGCAAAGATAAAACTTGAGCAATACATCTAAGCAGCTTCAAGCAAGATGATAGCAGAATCCTGATCAAGCTTAATTATTCCCACCCTAAGAACCGGGGGGGGGGGATGGAAGAGAAAGAAGAGGAAACAAAATGGGTCAGTGAAACACCCTACCTCTGTTAGGGTCACTCTCAAAGGGAATGCCCTAATTTTGGTGGAGGTTTATAAGTATAAGTCACAGATATACAAGACAGATATAAGAACACATATTTTGAACAGCGAAAAACAACAACATCTTTTATTTCATTGGAATACGTGTTCACAGAAACATGCCATACTTGTCTTACAATTCTTCCAAAAACATAACAACTTCATAACTGTCTTGATTACATTATTAAAGAAGTATAAAGAAAACATAAATAAACTGCAAAAGTCCCATAATTGCTGTCCAAAGCCATAGTCCAAAGCGAAAAAGATCCAAGCAATACATTCTTTCTCTTCAAGTTGGATATGAAGGCTAGTCAAGCTGCGGTATTCCCTCCCTATGGACCTGGGGGGGGGGGAACGGAAGAAAAGAAGACGAAAGAAAAGTAGAGTCATACATAAAGCCTCAGTAAGTCTAGGACTATTCAGTCTATGAATAAAGAACTGGGTATGATAAGTATAAACTGGAAATGGGAAAGCACCATAACTAAGTTAAGTTGTCTAGGGTTGAATATACTATCGTACCCCATATTAATCTCTGTACCCATATAAACTAGTTCCCAACAGGCGCCCCATAATCAGGGTGAAGTGATCCATTTCTGATGATCGGCTCCTACTCGCATAGTTACATGTGTCTTACGGCCCCCGATGTTGTAGTTACCTATGCTGGTCCCACCATGGGGTGTATCAAATCCCATGTGGTGGCCCGACACAATTCTAGAATGCACAGGTATGCTACTGGTGCCCAGCGCCTTATTTTTCTGCGCCGGAGTGTGTGCATGCCCGCACCCCGTTAGAACCTACACTGCTGCACCACCGCCGTCGATTTGACCTCTTACAGTTAGCCCAGTAATCGTGCCCCACCCTGCCTAGTTCAGGGTATCCTGATACACCTTGTAGGGTTACTGCTGAAAAGGGTCCCCCGCTACTAGGTTTTCTATTTCTAGCCAACATGCTAAGTTGGTTAAGTGTTTTATAAACCTAACCCCCAATCAGTCTGTTTAGTTTAGCATGTTCCATTTTAATTAAGTATTAATATAATTTACTTAATCCTATCTATCCTGACTCAGCCTTAATTGTCTTATTAAAGCCTCGACCTCTCACATTAGACAGGTATTGTTGTGACTGCCTGTTGCCGGTTGGGTCCGGGCAGTCTTACACCACAACTCAGTCTAACCTCGGGTCTTTATTGGGCTCCGTGTTTAACTACCCACATTGGATAGGTATTGTTGTGACTACTGGACAGCCGGGCGGTTCCGGGCAGGTTTACATTACAACTCAATCCAACCTCGAGTTAAACACATCGTATTTTCTACATTTACATATTTTGTCTCTCTTCTTTTTATATGTAAATATTTGCGGCCCATTATTCGAATTCATCTTTATTGGTTAAATTTCATTTATGCCACTTAATTGTTTCTCAAGGTTGTTGGCATGCGTCAAACATGCCAACACATATGTTCTATATTTTAACCCCATCGTCATTACCCCCGTTTTACACGTTCGCTACAATATAAGATATGTTGGGTTTAACATTTAAACCCAACTTAGCCATATGAAAAGGGGAGGCTTATAACATGGTGTTTATAAGGTAACATAGAAAGGGGAGTGTGAACGCATGAACTTGCAACATAACGATCTAATTAACATGAATTAGGCACATGTGAACTTGCATTGTATTAGCATATAATCATGACATAAACATACTTGAACATGAATCATTCTATGCATATAATCATGGCATAAACATACTTAAACATGAATCCTTCTATTCATATAATTATGGCATAAACAATACTTAAACATGAACCATTCTAATCATATAATCATGGCATAAACATACTTAAACATTAATCATGGTTCTTAATCTATCTATGTAAACTTGCAAGTGGAATGTAATTCTAATGTAATTCTAATGTAACTTATGTGTCACATATATTATCATATGATTATGATAACAACATAAGCCTAAAAACATGTTTTTCAATTAGGCATAATAATAAACATAGTTTAGTCATGTTCATGAAATCAATACAAGTTCTCAAAGATGCTTGCTTTTTGTCACTATCACAAAAGCATGATTTTTATACTTGAACCATGATGCCAATTCCAACATAACTTCATATGAATCATAATACTCAGATGGATCCAATCACACTAAAGATGACCATAAAATTATACATCATGTTGGCATAACAGTAAATCATATACTTGCATGAATCTCAAATAAACTATTACAACATATAGTTGTTACTTCCAACATGAATCATATACTTGAAATTATCAATTGGGTGTTGTAAATAACTACCACAAACATGTAATTTTCAATATGAATCATATGCTTGCGAATATCAAATCGTATACCACAACATTCCAAATCGTTTAGAATCAAAGCAACATACAAATATAGATTATTATCGCCACAATTCCATTTCTTACTTTACACAAATCAACACAATTATTTAATTCACATCGGAAAAGCACTCTACTTACAACGTATGACGAATCTTCAATTCAGGAATCTGAATTCTGAATTTGGAGATGCTATCCTTTGTTGTAGGCGTTGTTTTGATTGATTTGACGTTGCTTTAAGCTTTGAATTATCTCCTAATTGTCTCTCAATTTCTGACGGCTATCCTTAGTCTCTCCTCAGCAGCATGACGGTCTCATCTCCATTTTAGTTTGTGTGAATTAGGGTTAGTCTTAGGTCCTTTTTATAGAGTTTGTGAGTTGATTTAGACCGTCGATGAAGATTGGTTTGATAATAGCCGTTCGTTCAAAGGAGATACCAACCAGGAGCTGACACCTAGCCCTAGTGACAAGGCAAGGCTTAGAAAATCGACCAAACACAGACTAGGCCAGCCAGGACCTGACCCGACCTGACCAGCAGGTCATTCTGACCTTGGCGCACTTGGTAGGTGCGCCAGGCTAAAAATGTACTGGCGCACTTCCCAAGTGCGCCAGTTCATTTTTGTTCTGGCGCACTTCCCAAGTGCGCCAGTGCATTCTGACCCGTTTTCTGGTTTTTCGCCCAACTTCGTTCGTCCCTATCTTCTTCATACGATATCCGTTTTACGCAAACTCGGACTCTATCTCAAGCAGAATTCTGAGATGAACGCAATGGCGTATCCCGTTTCCCTTAATTCTTTGATTTGAAATTAGTTATACTTTAATTTGTGAATCTCACTGTTATAAAATACACGGGGTGTTACATTCTCCCCCACTTAAAAAGGATTTCGTCCCCGAAATCTTCAAGTTCAGGAAGAATGTATATCCTAACATCCAAACATCCATCTACTCATCCATCAAACACGCGCATCCATTGTCCTTAAAAGACTTCTAATGCTTCATGATCATATGTGAAGTGTGTGTGTACATGTACGTATCTAATGCAAAATCAGGCGGTCTACTGATTCAGTTGACCTCCTTAATGCAAATTATGTAAGTGCCATGAATCCATTATGTATGCAAATTCTCCTATTTATGACTCTACATGAGTGCACAATCATTCATACAAATGCAACATCCATATGACAACATATTAAAGTTCAACCATATACGAATGCAAACATATATGCATATGCAATATGAAGTGACTGAGCCGATCTACAACCTAGATTGTGTGTGTATATGCAACCACGAGCAACCACTAGAAATCACTTGCAACCACTTGCAATCATCATCCATAACATGTTTCAATTACATGTTTCCATCCAAAGGGTTTCTTCCTAAAAGATAAGGTCGAGGAGATATACCTAAAAAGATAGATGAAAGCGCAACTTAAGGAAAAAGGAAAGATCAAAGATGTACCCTCGAAAAGAAAAGGGTAGGCTGCGCGTATTCTAGCTTCAGTTTCCCAAGTTGCATCTTCTTTGGCGTCGCTCCACTGAACTTTGATGAGCTTGACTTCGCGGTTGCGTAGCTTCTTCACTTCCGTTCCTAATATGCGGGTTGGAACTTTTCTTACGGTTGCTTCGCGTTCCACTTCAGCTTCTTCTAGGATATTTGGCTCTACCACTTCAGCAGACTCATGTAGACATTTTCAGAGATGTGAAACGTGAAAAACGTTGTGAACTCCGGCCAATTTTTCGGGTAGCTCTAATCTATAGGCCATTTTCCCAATTTTCTCGATGATAGGGAATGGCCCTACGAACCTTGGTGCTAGCTTTCCTGTGGTTCCAAAACGAACAACGTTCCTTAGCGGAGATACCTTAAGAAAAACTCTGTCCCCAACCTCAAATTCAAGGTCGGTCCTCCTCTTATCGGCGTAGGACTTTTGTCGGTCTTGGGCCGTCTTCATCCTTCTTCGTATTAAGTCTACTTTCTCTGAAGTCTCTCGGATCATATCTGGTCCAAGTATGAGCTTATCAATAGACTCCCACCAACAAGTGGGCAATCGGCACGGTCTTTCATATAAAGCTTCGAAGGGCGCCATTCCGATGGTTACTTGGTAGCTGTTGTTGTAGGCAAATTCCACCAAAGGAAGGTGGTCTTCCCATGTCCCTCCGAAGTCAAGGATGCACAGTCTTAAAAGGTCCTCCAAAACTCTGTTCACTCTTTCTGCTTGGCCGTCGGTTTGGGGATGATAGGCTGTGCTCAAGCATAACTGTGTGCCTACCGTTTCTTGCAGACTCCGCCAAAACTCACTTGTGAAGATGGGGTCTCGGTCACTAACAATGCTAGATGGTATTCCATGGAGTCGAACGATTTCCTTGAGGTAAAGAGATGCTAGGGATGAGGCAGTTCTTTTACTTTTGACAGGTAAAAAGTGGGCGCTTTTAGTAAGCCTATCCACTATTACCCAAATGCTAGTGTTGCCTCTCCTAGACCTAGGCAGCCCATCGATGAAGTCCATTGAAATGCTATCCCACTTCCACTGCGGGACCTCTAGAGGATGGAGCAGACCGCCAGGCTTTTTCTGTTCCGCCTTAACCTGTTGGCACACCATACATTTAGAAACAAAATCTACCACGTCCTTCTTCATGTCGTTCCAAAAGAAAGTTCTTTTTATGTCCTTGTACATTTTATCTCCGCCTGGGTGTATCGTCATCTTGGAGTGATGTGCTTCCTCGAGAACCTTCTTTACTAAATCCCTTGTCTGTGGGACGCATAATCTTCCATCTTGCCTTAGCCAACCCTTATCGTCGATGGAGTATCTGTTGAGGTGACTTGAAGTCTCACCCCTAATTAACCTATCTATCGTCTCCACGAGCTGAGGGTCTTCGCGTTGTGCTGTCCCTATTGAGTCCACTAAAGTCGGGCGTACTTCGAGAGATGCTAGCAAGCCTGGTACAAAATCGGAGGAGGGCCTAAAGTCAAAGCTGGCTATAAACTCTAGGCTTTGTCTTTCAACAAACAGCGGGCTTAGGGTCAGTTTCTTTCGGCTCAACGCGTCTGCCACTACGTTGCCTTTGCCCGGAGTGTAGGAGATCTCGAAATCATACAAGGCAAGAAACTCCATCCATCTCTGTTGCCTCAAGTTAAGGTCCTTCTGCGAGAAAAGGTATTTCAACGATTTATGGTCAGTGTAAAGTTCGAATTTCTCACCTAGGAGATAGTGTTGCCAAGACTTGAGTGCAAAGACGATGGCAGCTAACTCAAGATCGTGGGTCGGGTAGTTCTTTTCATGCACTTTCAATTGTCTCCCGCCATAAGCTACTACCCTTCCTTCTTGCATTAAGACGGCGCCTAGCCCTGTCCCACATGCATTTGTATAAACTGTGAACATCTTGCTTCCATCTGGCAACGTTAAAACTGGGGCTGTTGTAAGAGCCCTTTTCAGTCGCTGGAAAGCAAACTCGCAATCCAAGTCCCAATTGAACACTAGATTCTTCTTGGTCAACTTTGTGAGCGAAGCTGAGATTTTCACAAAATCCCTTATGAACTTTCGATAGAAACCTGCTAGTCCTAGAAAACTTCGGACCTCAGTTGCATTCCTTGGTGTCTTCCAATCCTGTACCGCCACTACCTTAGCAGGGTCCACAGCTAACCCTTGTTTGGATACTATGTGCCCAAGGAACCTCACTTTTTCTCTCCAAAAGTGGCATTTGGAGAATTTGGCTTTTAGCTGATGGACTCGCAGAGTTTCCATGATTGCCCTTAAGTGCTGAGCATGTTCCTCTTCACTCTTTGAGAAGATAAGGATATCGTCTACGAAGACTACTACGAACTTATTGAGGAAATCTCCGAATACCCTACTCATCAGGTCCACGAAGTAAGCAGGTGCATTTGTCAAGCCGAAAGGCATGACAAGCCATTCAAAGAAGCCGTCTGGGGTTCTGAATGCTGTTTTATCGATGTTATCTTCAGCCACCCTTAGCTGATGAAAACCGGTCGCTAAATCGAGTTGGGAGAAAACAGACGCCCCTACAAGCTGATCAAACAGATCGTCAATTCTGGGGAGAGGGTGCCTATTCTTTTTCGTTAGCATGTTGAGCTCCCTATAGTCAACACATAGACGGAGTGAGCCATCCGCCTTTGTAGCGAACACCACTGGAGCGCCCCATTCTGAAATGCTCCTTCTAATGAACCCCTTCTCTAGAAGCTCTTTAATCTGTTTACTGAGCTCTTTCCTTTCCCATGGAGCCATGTGTCTAACGGGCAACGCAACGGGCTTTGCATTATCTACAAGATATATAAGGAAGTCTATCTCCCGCTTCGGAGGCAAGCCCTTAACCTCTTCGAAGACATCCGGATATTCCCGGACCACTCTAACTGATTGCAAATTTTCAACAGAGGCATCTAGTGATTCAAGATAACTAAGCATAACCGCATACGAGGGATTACAAGAAATTTACAAAGTGTTACCGAGCTGGGTTAGGAGCCTAACAACCCTTTTCTCACAATCAAGGATGGCCCCATTACTGGATAGCCAATCCATGCCCAAAATCAAACCATATCCCGAAAAGCCCAAAACAAAGGCACTACATTTAAATTCTACGCTTAGAATAGAAATTTTCAATCCCAAACAGATCATAGACAAATGAGTTGGACCCCCAATTGGGTTTGAAACAATTAAGGGGTCCTTTACCATACTAGTTTTTAGGTGCAGAGATTCTACTAAAGCAGACGAGATAAAGGAGTGTGATGCGCCAGAATCAAATAAAGTGCGAACGGGGTGATCATAAAGATAAACTACACTTTCTACAGAAGTATTTATACCTCGTTGTTGCAGAGGTGGCGCCTCTAGCACATGAACCTGTGCCCCTGTGGTGGATCCAGCCCTCTACCCCTGTCCTTGTTTCTTTGGGCAGTCCTTAGCCATGTGGCCTGTCTCACCGCAAGAAAAGCACCCACCATTCATCTTGGCCTTCTTTTTTCGGCAATCTTTCACTAAGTGCCCCCACTTTGCCACAGAAATTACACTTCCTTTTTTCTTTGTTGCCTTTCCCGCCCTTCTTAAAATCTGTCTTCTTAGGCTGTAAACCCTCTTTCTTCCCTTGAGAGCTTTCTGCCTTTGTCTCCTTCTTGCCCTTATCCTCTTCGTTCAGCAATGCCATCTGTACCAACCTTTCATATGTAGCTCCCATGGGTATATGGGTCATGGCCAAACTGTGTAATGGCTCATTCAACCCTTTGACAAAACGGAGAGCGTTCTTGTGAGGGGTGTTGACTAGGTCCAGTCCGAACCTAGCCAGCTCATCGAACTGATTAACATACTCTTTGACTGTCTTATTCCCTTGCTTGAGAAATAAGAATTTTTCCAACTGCAAACTCCTTTCCGCGTCTGAGAGAAATTTAGCCTCAAACCTTGCCCTAAAGTCCTCCCATGTTTCCACTGGTCTTTCTGCATTAGTGACTTCCCACCAGTAGGAAGCCTCACCTTTTAGTAGCCACACTGCCAGTTGTACTTTATGCCTATCTTCTACCTCAAAGATGACGAATAAGTCCTCGGTTTCTTTCAGCCAATTTCTAGCTGCCACGAAGGACTCAGTTCCATGAAAATCCTTTCCTCCCATAGCTTTAAAATCTTTACATATCTTAGCAAAAGTGTTTCCCCGTGGAGGAGGTGGAGGAAGAGGTGCTGCTGCAGCCGGATGATTCCCTGCAGCTGGGGGAGGAGGAAAGGTTGGGCCTGGCTGAGTGGCCCTTGCTTCTAAGAATCGTCTAAACCAACCAGGTATTGGTACACCCTCTGGCAAGTTAAGTTCTTCGGACATGCTGAAACAAAAAAGGATAGATTCAAAACGAAGGATAAGAGATAGTACCTATGGCTTTGGGGGACTTTGCCTTTTTTAAAATAAAATAATATTTTATCTTTTAAAAATGCTTCTTTAAAAATTTTCTTTGAAAATAAATTTTCAAAACTTTTATCTTATCTGGTAAACCTATGATCTGATACCAAGTGAAACACCCCACCTCTGCTAGGGTCACTCTCAAAGGGAATGCCCTAATTTTGGTGGAGGTTTATAAGTATAAGTCACGGATATACAAGACAGATATAAGAACACATATTTTGAACAGCGAAAAACAACAACATCTTTTATTTCATTGGAATACGTGTTCACAGAAACATGCCATACTTGTCTTACAATTCTTCCAAAAACATAACAACTTCATAACTGTCTTGATTACATTATTAAAGAAGCATAAAGAAAACATAAATAAACTGCAAAAGTCCCATAATTGCTGTCCAAAGTCATAGTCCAAAGCGAAAAAGATCCAAGCAATACATTCTTTCTCTTCAAGTTGGATATGAAGGCTAGTCAAGCTGCGGTATTCCCTCCCTGTGGACCTGGGGAGGGGGGGGGGAACGGAAGAAAAGAAGATGAAAGAAAAGTAGAGTCAGACATAAAGCCTGAGTAAGTCTAGGATTATTCAGTCTATGAATAAAGAACTGGGTATGATAAGTATAAACAGGAAATGGGAAAGCACCATAACTAAGTTAAGTTGTCTAGGGTTGAATATACTATCGTACCCCATATTAATCTCTGTACCCATATAAACTAGTTCCCAACAGGCGCCCCATAATCAAGGTGAAGTGATCCATTTCTGATGATCGGCTCCTACTCGCATAGTTACATGTGTCTTACGGCCCCCGATGTTGTAGTTACTTATGCTGGTCCCACCATGGGGTGTATCAAGTCCCATGGTGGCGGCCCGACACAATTCTAGAATGCACAGGTATGCTACTGGTGCCCAGTGCCTTATTTTTCTGCGCCGGAGTGTGTGCACGCCCACACCCCGTTAGAACCTACACTGCTGCACCACCGCCGTCGATTTGACCTCTTACAGTCAGCCCAGTAATCCTGCCCCACCCTGCCTAGTTCAAGGTATCCTGATACACCTTGTAGGGTTACTGCTGAAAAGGGTCCCCCGCTACTAGGTTTTCTATTTCTAGCCAACATGCTAAGTTGGTTAAGTGTTTTATAAACCTAACCCCCAATCAGTCTGTTTAGTTTAGCATGTTCCATTTTGATTAAGTATTAATATAATTTACTTAATCCTATCTATCCTGACTCAGCCTTAATTGTCTTATTAAAGCCTCGACCTCTCACATTAGACAGGTATTGTTGTGGCTGCCTGTTGCCGGTTGGGTCCGGGCAGTCTTACGCCACAACTCAGTCTAACCTCGGGTTTTTATTGGGCTCCGTGTTTAACCACCCACATTGGATAGGTATTGTTGTGACTACTGGACAGCCGGGCGGTTCCGGGCAGGTTTACATCACAACTCAATCCAACCTCGGGTTAAACACATCGTATTTTCTACATTTACATATTTTATCTCTCTTCTTTTTATATGTAAATATTTGTGGCCCATTATTCAAATTCATCTTTATTGGTTAAATTTCATTTATGCCACTTAATTGTTTCTCAAGGTTGTTGGCATGCGTCAAACATGCCAACACATATGTTCTATATTTTAACCCCATCGTCATTACCCCCGTTTTACACGTTCGCTACAATATAAGATATGTTGGGTTTAACATTTAAACCCAACTTAGCCATATGAAAAGGGGAGGCTTATAACATCGTGTTTATAAGGTAACATAGAAAGGGGAGTGTGAACGCATGAACTTGCAACATAACGATCTAGTTAACATGAATTAGGCACATGTGAACTTGCATTGTATTAGCATACAATCATGACATAAGCATACTTGAACATGAATCATTCTATGCATATAATCATGGCATAAACATACTTAAACATGAATCCTTCTATTCATATAATCATGGCATAAACAATACTTAAACATGAACCATTCTAATCATATAATCATGACATAAACATACTTAAACATAAATCATGGTTCTTAATCTATCTATGTAAACTTGCAAGTGGAATGTAATTCTAATGTAACTTATGTGTCACATATATTATCATATGATTATGATAACAACATAAGCCTAAAAACATGTTTTTCAATTAGGCATAATAACAAACATAGTTTAGTCATGTTCATGAAATCAATACAAGTTCTGTAACAACCCGTATTTTCAATAACCTGTAATAACATAAATCGAGGCAGAATTTAATTCTAAAATGGGAATCAAGGGAAACGGGCTATGCCATTGTGTTCGTCTCGGAAAAATACGCGAAATAGAGTCCGAGTTTTCGAAAATCGGAGTCCGTATGACCAAGATATGGCCTCGCGAAGTTTCACGAAAATTCCCAAATTAAAGTATACTTAATTAAGTGAAATGGGTTGTGTAGATATATATATATATATATATATATTGATATATATATATATATAATTGAAAATTTAATAAATAAATATGCAAAAATGCTCAAAACAGCGAATTGGGAGAGGGGAATAACCGAACCGGCCGATTTTTGAAGTCGACCCGAGCTCGCTGGGTCGACTAGGGGTTAATCCAGGGTGTTTGGCTGTCAACCCGTGGGCCGATTCGCTCAAGTGCAGATTTTGCATTTGAATGGTTCTCATGGTCCATCTTTAATCTAAAGGCCCTAGATGGTTCCTACACTTGACTTCTTCCCCAAGACATGCTTTGATGGCTTGGATTGAATCTAGGGTTAATCCTATGGCCTAAAACACTTGCCTAATCTATAAATAAGACCCTAACCTACCCTAATTCATTCATAATTAAACCTAGTGACTAAACTATGGCAAAATGCTAGCTCTCATGGCCTCCACTAATTTTATGAAGAGGGTTGCATACTAATCACTCTCTAATCAACTTCTAATCCCTTCTTAGCATCTTAATCTTCTTCATTTGGTGTTCAAAGTTGCTAGTTGTGAGTTTCTATCACTTTGATGATCTTTTGGTAAACTAATTAGATGAGATGTGATGAGATTTATGGTTTTGTATGTGGGTTAATGAGCTTTGAATCATATGATATGATGTTAGCATTAATCTTATGTTTATGCATGTTGAGTATGTAAGCTTATGCAAGTTTAATATGATGTATGTTATGTTTGCATGATGCTAAATATGCAAGTTGTGGGCTATGTAATCATATGCATGTTATGCAAGTTCATGGTAATATGCTATGCAAGTTACATGTTTGTTAATATGCAAGTTACATGTTTGTTAATATGCAAGTTACATGTATGTAAATATGCAAGTTACATGTTTGTTAATATGCAAGTTACATGTTTGTTAATATGCAAGTTACATGTATGTAAATATGCAAGTTACATGTTTCTTTATATGCAAGTTACATGTTTGTTAATATGCGAGTTACATGTATGTAAATATGCAAGTTACATGTTTATTAATATGCAAGTTCATGATGACACATTATGCAAGTCTATAAGCTAATATGCAAGTTTGTTATGCAAAATGAATATGTAAGTTATGTGACATATTATATGCAAGTTATGTGACATGTTATGCAAGTTCATATGCAAGTTATGTGTTTGTTAATATGCAAGATGGCACCTTTGAAACATGTTCATTCATATGCAAGTTGACACCTTTTATATGTGTTATATCATGAACGAAATTACGTGGGAACGATGGGGTAATTAAATGCATAAGTTAATAAGATTGTGTGAAATTAATATAATTATGCATAACACAAAATAAATAAACATAGTATGGGAATTTGCCTATTTGGTTAGGTGTACCCATACTATGTGTTGGGAATTTACCTATTGAGTTAGGTCTACCCCATGGGAATTTACCTATTAAGTTAGGTCTACCCATGTTAAGAAAACTTGATTAATTAGGGATAATTAATATAAAATTATGAGGGTGATTAATTAGGTGTAATTAATTGACTAAGACACGAGGTTGGACTCAGTTGTAGCGTAAAACTGCCCGGACCCAACCGGCTTAACCAGTTGCTACAAATGTTAGCCCAATGTGAGAGGTCTTAGGCACAAACTAAATACGTAATTAATGTAAAGACACGAGGTTAGACTCTGTTATGACATAAGGCTGCCCGGACCCAACCGGCTTAACCAGCGGTCATAAAAGACAGTCTAATGTGAGAGGTCTTTACAAAGGTTACGTTCTTAATTAATTAATTAAGAAACACTTAACCACATTAGCATGTAGAGGGACATGAGGGGTTAAGTGGGTGCCTCGGGTGGCATGAGAAAATCTAGTGGTTGCCTTGGGTGGCAATAGAAAATACGATTAGAATACTTAACCAAAATAGAACATGTAATTAAAACATGATTAAAGGGTTAAGTGGGATATACTAGAAAAAGGGACAAGCTTAGGTGGGTAGCTTGTGGAGGCCCATTTCAACCAGTAACCCATACGTATCTTTGTGGGCTCGACCCATGTCGAGGACGGGACACGCATACTGGGCTTGACTGTAAGAGGCAAACGGGTTAGCGGTGGCAACGCAAGTCCAACGGGCTTCATATGCGTGAGTGGGCCCGGGCTGGTAGGTAAGCCGTTGTTGCATCGAGTAGATATAAGCCGTGCACCTTTAGTTTCATCAGGTTGCCACATTGGGGAATGATACATCCCACGGTGGGGCCAGCACGGGTATCTACATTAGGGAGCCGATCGAATGGGAAGTAGTGTGTACACCTAGTGGATTGTAGGGCCCCGTGGCGCCTACTTGGTCACCTAGGGGTACGCAGGTACTAATTAGTAAATTTTATAAGTCCTTGGGTGGGATCAACCTTTAAGTTAGGAACGACTGGTGTGGTGCAGTTTAGTAATTTACCTTAGGGAGGGTAGATGCGTCTTTATCCTTTATCTTCGTTTAGTTGACTGCTTAGGGTAGCCATTCATCCCTATATGTTACCGTATATCAGTTTATGTCTTCTCTGGTTACTTTAACGATTGTATTGTTAAAGTTATAGGACTCGCTCAGACTTATGTCTGACCCTGTTGTTTTTATCTTTTTCCCAACCCTCAGGTCCTACGGTGGATCCTAGCAGTAGTGGAGCTTGATCGGATTGCTGTTCCAGTCTTTAGGAGCTTGGATAGATGTAAAGCTCCAGTTATCCAGTTATCTTTTCTTTTGTTTGGCTATTGTATGAGAGTGGGATTATGTACTTCTTTATTTTGATGATATTGTACTTGACCTTTATTGTGGTTTTATGATGTAACCAGACATATTTTACTTCCGCTGTTATGAGATGATGTTTTAAAATTTCAAGTACTATTTATATCTGTCTTGTTGTAATTTTTCTGTTCTATATTCACTAAAATACTCCACCGATGCTATGGCATTCCCTTAGTGAGTGATCATAGCGGGAGTGGGGTGTTACACGTGGTATCAGAGCTTAAGGTTACCAGAACAGATAAAATTTTTGAGAAAAACTACTTTCTAAGAGTATTTTCGAAGAAAGTATTTTTAAAAGCATGTCTTCTAAGAGAAAAAGTTTTTGAAAAAGAAAAGCATAATCCCCAATAGCCATATCTTTATCTTTCGGAATCTCCTTTTTGAATCTTTCCTCTTTCGTTTCAGCATGGCTGAAGATCTTAACATCCCGGAGGGTTTAGTTATACCACTATGGTATAGGAGGTTGCAAGAGGCTAGGGCCGCGGCTGCGGGTCCGGCCAATGCTACTACACCAGAGACAACCGCTCCTCCTCCTCAGCCTAGAGTGGATAATTTTGCTAAGGTTTGCAAGGAGTTCAAGGCTATAGGAGGAAAACCTTTTCTTGGTTCAGAGACTTTCGTAGAGGCTAGAGATTGGCTTAAGGAAGTGGAAGAGTTGCTAGATATCTTTGAAGTGGAAGAGGGAAAGAAAGTCAAGTTGGCGGCTTGGTTAATGAAGGGAGAGGCCTCATTCTGGTGGGAGGTCACTAATGGAGAACGCCCTGTTGACTCTTGGGCAGATTTTAAGCAAAGGTTTGGGGCTAAGTTTCTCTCAAGGGCGGAAGAGAATCTGTTTATGGAGAAGTTCTTGAATTTGAAGCAAGGGAATCTCACGGTGAAAGAATATGTCAACAAATTCAATCAATTAGCAAGGTTTGGCATAGAGTTGGTGAATACACCGGAGAAGAAGGCTTTGAGGTTCGTTAGAGGCTTGAACGAACCATTGCAAGGAATAGCTATGACTCACATTCCTATGGGGGCCACTTTTGAGAAGCTTGTCTACATGGCACTTATGCATGAGGATGATAAGAATTCTAAGGCACCAGAGAAAAAGGGGGATCAGAAGAAACCGCAACAGCAACAACAAGGCAAGGGCGGAAAAGGCAATGGTGACAAAAAGAAGACGAAGAAGAAGTGCTTCAATTGTGGAACACCAGGACACCTCAGTAAGGATTGTCGCAAAAAGAAGAAGACCGGTTGCTTTCATTGTGGTGAAGCAGGGCATCTTGTGAAAAACTGCCCAAAGAAGGGGCAGAAGACGGGGTCTACCTCAGGAGGCCAGGTGCAAGCTCTTATAGCACCACCTCAGTCAGGGGGGCAAGTTCAGGTTCTCTCAGTTCCACCGATTCAGCAGAGAGGTAGAACTATTTCCGTTGAAAGTCTGGTTTTTCTGTTTGATCATCCAGTTCGTACTTTGTTTGACTCTGGCGCATCGCATTCTTTTATCTCATCATCGTTAGTTGAGTCACTGCACTTAGACACCAGTCTAGTTGATGATCCCTTGGTTGTCTCAAACCCAATTGGGGGCTCCATATATCTGTCTATGATATGTTTGGGTTTGAAGATTTCTATACTTAGCGTTGAGTTTAGATGTGATGCTTTTGTATTGGGCTTCACGGGCTATGGGTTGATCTTGGGCATGGACTGGTTATCCAGTAATGGTGCCGTTCTTGATTGCGAAAGGAGAGTTGTCAGGCTCATGACCCGCTTGGGTAACACTCTCGAGATCTCTTGCAATCCCATGGAATCTGTTTTGCTAAGTTATCTTGAATCGCTCGATGCTTCGGTCGAAAGTTTGTGTTCTGTCAGAGTAGTCCGGGAATATCCGGATGTGTTTGAAGAAGTAAAGGGTTTGCCTCCGAAGCGGGAGATAGATTTCCGAATTTATTTGGTGGATAATGCCAAACCAGTGTCTTTGCCAGTACGCCACATGGCTCCTCGTGAGAGAAGAGAACTTCATAAGCAAGTAGGGGAGTTGCTTGAGAAGGGGTTCATAAGGCGAAGTATATCGGAGTGGGGAGCTCCAGTAGTGTTTGCCACGAAGGCGGATGGGTCCCTCAGACTTTGTGTGGATTATAGGGAACTTAATAAGCTCACGAAGAAGAATAGACACCCATTACCGAGGATAGATGATCTCTTTGATCAGTTGGTTGGCGCGTCAGTATTTTCGCAGATGGACTTAGCTACAGGGTTTCATCAGTTAAGAGTGGCGGAGGACAGTATAGAGAAGACTGCTTTCCGGACTCCGGATGATTTTTATGAGTGGCTAGTGATGCCATTTGGGTTGACAAACGCCCCCGCATACTTTGTTGATCTCATGAGTAGAGTGTTCAGAGAGTATCTGAATAAGTTTGTAGTAGTTTTTGTGGATGACATCTTGGTCTTTTCCAAGAATGAAGAAGAGCATGCCTTACATCTCAAGGAAGTGTTGGAGACTCTTCGAGCGCATAGTCTTAAAGCTAAATTCTCTAAATGCCATTTTTGGAGAAGAGAAGTGCGATTCTTAGGGCATGTGGTCTCTAAGGAAGGGATAGCTGTGGATCCCGCAAAGATAGTATCTATCCAGGATTGGAAAGTTCCTAGAAATGCTACCGAGGTAAGAAGTTTCTTGGGGTTGGCAGGATATTATAGGAAGTTCATCAAAGACTTCGCGAAGATATCAGCCCCATTAACCCGCTTGACGAAGAAGAATCTGGTTTTCTCATGGGATGTAGATTGTGATGATGCTTTCCGACGGTTAAAGAGAGCTTTGACCACCGCTCCAGTTTTAGTGCTTCCAGATGGGAGTAAGCCGTTTGTTGTTTATACCGATGCTTGTGGAACAGGATTAGGCGCAGTCTTGATGCAGGAGGGAAGGGTAATAGCCTATGGAGGGAGACAATTGAGAGTGCATGAGAAGAATTACCCTACCCATGATCTAGAGTTGGCCGCGATTGTTTTCGCACTTAAGTCTTGGCGCCATTATCTTCTTGGTGAGAGATTCGAGTTGTTCACCGACCATAAATCATTGAAGTACTTATTCTCTCAGAAGGATTTAAACTTAAGACAGCAAAGGTGGATGGAGTTCTTAGCATCCTATGATTTCGAGATAGCGTATACCCCTGGTAAGGGTAACGTGGTGGCAGACGCCTTAAGTAGAAAAAGGCTATCTTTGAGTCCATTGTTCGTGGAACGACGAAGCTTGGAGTTTCTTTCTTTGTTTGACTTCAGACCTTCTGTTGATTTTGTACCTGGTTTGTTGGCATCCTTGGAGGTTAGACCTACTCTTTTGAGACGGATTGGCGAGGCTCAGCGAGACGACCCACAGTTGGTTGTGTTGGTAGAGAAGCTTATAAGAGGGGAGTCGTCCAGCCATTTGGGTAGATACACCATAGATGATAAGGGATGGTTGCATAGAGACGGTAGACTTTGTGTACCGCAAGATGAGGGTTTGAAGAAGGCTATTTTGGATGATGCACATCGTTCAAGAATGACTATTCATCCCGGTGGAGACAAAATGTACCAAGACATGAAGAGAGTTTTCTTCTGGGCCGGTATGAAGAAAGATGTGGCCGAGTATGTGGCTAGATGCTTAGTGTGCCAACAAGTTAAAGTGGAGCAAAGGAAACCCGGTGGGTTGCTACACCCATTGGAAGTTCCACAGTGGAAGTGGGATAGTGTCTCGATGGATTTCATCGACGGGTTACCGAGATCGAGGAAGGGCAATACGGGAATTTGGGTTGTGGTAGACAGACTTACCAAGAGTGCCCATTTTATACCCGTAAAGAGTAAGAGGACCGCTCCATGGCTTGCTTCAGTCTATGTTAGAGAGATTGTTAGATTGCATGGCGTACCATCCAGCATTGTGAGTGATCGAGATCCTATTTTCACTAGTGAGTTTTGGAGAAGTTTGCAAGAGGCGGTAGGGACTCAGTTGTGTTTGAGCACCGCATATCATCCTCAGACGGACGGTCAGACCGAGAGGGTGAACCGTATCTTAGAAGATCTTTTGAGGCTTTGTATCTTGGATTTTGGAGGTACATGGGAAGAACATCTTCCTTTGGTGGAGTTCGCATATAATAACAGCTTTCAGTCCAGTATTGGTATGGCTCCTTTCGAAGCTCTTTATGGAAGGCCTTGTCGATCTCCTACATGTTGGTGGGAATCTACGGATAAGATCTTGCTTGGGCCGGATATGGTTAGAGAGACTTCAGAGAAGATTGATTTAATTCGAAAAAGGATGAAAGCAGCGCAAGATAGACAGAAATCTTATGCGGATCGGAGAAGGACGGATCTTGAGTTTGAGGTTGGGGACATGGTTTTTGTCAAAGTATCTCCATTGAGAAATGTTGTTCGCTTTGGGTCCGTAGGGAAGTTAGCACCGAGATTTGTTGGGCCGTTTCCTATTAAGGAAAGGATTGGACGGATGGCATCTAGGGTGGAGTTGCCCGACAGACTTAGTGGTGTTCATGATGTATTCCATGTATCACATTTGAGGAAGTGCTTACATGAGACCGCGGAGGTGGTAGAGCCGAGCTTGCTTAGAGATGTAGAGGTAGAGCGTGATGCGACGATTCGACGAGCTCCTACTCGCATCCTTGGGTCAGAAACTAGGAAGTTGAGGAACAGAGAAGTTCAGCTAGTTAAAGTGCAATGGGGAGATGACGAAAGCAATGCTACTTGGGAGACGGAAGCAAAGATGCGTTCTTTGTATCCATTTCTTTTTGAGAGTATGTCTTTTAACTTCTCCTTTATTGCTTGTCTAGTACTTATCTTATCTTTAGTATATCCTCTCGCTAATACCTATGACCTTTAGATAGGGTAAAACCTATGGTTGAAACATGTGTTTGAAACATGTTATGGTTGATGGATGCATATGGATGCAATTGTTTGCTAGTGGTTGCTCGTGGATGCATATACACACACATTAGGCACTAGATCGGCTCAGTCACTTCATGTTGCATATTGCATAAATGGATGTGGTAGTTAGATTGATGGATGTATCATGGCTGTGTTATCATATGGATGATGCATTTTTGTGTATGGTTGTGCACGCATGTAGAAATTTGTATGTGTCAATAGGGTTTCGCATACATATTGGATGCATGGCACTATCATGGTTTGCATTAAGGAGGTTTACTGTATCAGTAACCGCCTGATTTTCGCATTAGGTAAGTACATATACACACACTTTTGCATATATCCATCCAGCATTTAGAATCTTGTAAGGACAATGATTGCTCGTGGATGATGCTTTGAGTAGATGGATGATTGGATGGTAGGATACGTTCTTCCTAACTTGAAGATTTCGGGGACGAAATCCTTTAAGGAGGGGAGAATGTAACAACCCGTATTTTCAATAACCTGTAATAACATAAATCGAGGCAGAATTTAATTCTAAAATGGGAATCAAGGGAAACGGGCTATGCCATTGTGTTCGTCTCGGAAAAATACGCGAAATAGAGTCCGAGTTTTCGAAAATCGGAGTCCGTATGACCAAGATATGGCCTCGCGAAGTTTCACGAAAATTCCCAAATTAAAGTATACTTAATTAAGTGAAATGGGTTGTGTAGATATATATATATATATTGATATATATATATATATAATTGAAAATTTAATAAATAAATATGCAAAAATGCTCAAAACAGCGAATTGGGAGAGGGGAATAACCGAACCGGCCGATTTTTGAAGTCGACCCGAGCTCGCTGGGTCGACTAGGGGTTAATCCAGGGTGTTTGGCTGTCAACCCGTGGGCCGATTCGCTCAAGTGCAGATTTTGCATTTGAATGGTTCTCATGGTCCATCTTTAATCTAAAGGCCCTAGATGGTTCCTACACTTGACTTCTTCCCCAAGACATGCTTTGATGGCTTGGATTGAATCTAGGGTTAATCCTATGGCCTAAAACACTTGCCTAATCTATAAATAAGACCCTAACCTACCCTAATTCATTCATAATTAAACCTAGTGACTAAACTATGGCAAAATGCTAGCTCTCATGGCCTCCACTAATTTTATGAAGAGGGTTGCATACTAATCACTCTCTAATCAACTTCTAATCCCTTCTTAGCATCTTAATCTTCTTCATTTGGTGTTCAAAGTTGCTAGTTGTGAGTTTCTATCACTTTGATGATCTTTTGGTAAACTAATTAGATGAGATGTGATGAGATTTATGGTTTTGTATGTGGGTTAATGAGCTTTGAATCATATGATATGATGTTAGCATTAATCTTATGTTTATGCATGTTGAGTATGTAAGCTTATGCAAGTTTAATATGATGTATGTTATGTTTGCATGATGCTAAATATGCAAGTTGTGGGCTATGTAATCATATGCATGTTATGCAAGTTCATGGTAATATGCTATGCAAGTTACATGTTTGTTAATATGCAAGTTACATGTTTGTTAATATGCAAGTTACATGTATGTAAATATGCAAGTTACATGTTTGTTAATATGCAAGTTACATGTTTGTTAATATGCAAGTTACATGTATGTAAATATGCAAGTTACATGTTTCTTTATATGCAAGTTACATGTTTGTTAATATGCGAGTTACATGTATGTAAATATGCAAGTTACATGTTTATTAATATGCAAGTTCATGATGACACATTATGCAAGTCTATAAGCTAATATGCAAGTTTGTTATGCAAAATGAATATGTAAGTTATGTGACATATTATATGCAAGTTATGTGACATGTTATGCAAGTTCATATGCAAGTTATGTGTTTGTTAATATGCAAGATGGCACCTTTGAAACATGTTCATTCATATGCAAGTTGACACCTTTTATATGTGTTATATCATGAACGAAATTACGTGGGAACGATGGGGTAATTAAATGCATAAGTTAATAAGATTGTGTGAAATTAATATAATTATGCATAACACAAAATAAATAAACATAGTATGGGAATTTGCCTATTTGGTTAGGTGTACCCATACTATGTGTTGGGAATTTACCTATTGAGTTAGGTCTACCCCATGGGAATTTACCTATTAAGTTAGGTCTACCCATGTTAAGAAAACTTGATTAATTAGGGATAATTAATATAAAATTATGAGGGTGATTAATTAGGTGTAATTAATTGACTAAGACACGAGGTTGGACTCAGTTGTAGCGTAAAACTGCCCGGACCCAACCGGCTTAACCAGTTGCTACAAATGTTAGCCCAATGTGAGAGGTCTTAGGCACAAACTAAATACGTAATTAATGTAAAGACACGAGGTTAGACTCTGTTATGACATAAGGCTGCTCGGACCCAACCGGCTTAACCAGCGGTCATAAAAGACAGTCTAATGTGAGAGGTCTTTACAAAGGTTACGTTCTTAATTAATTAATTAAGAAACACTTAACCACATTAGCATGTAGAGGGACATGAGGGGTTAAGTGGGTGCCTCGGGTGGCATGAGAAAATCTAGTGGTTGCCTTGGGTGGCAATAGAAAATACGATTAGAATACTTAACCAAAATAGAACATGTAATTAAAACATGATTAAAGGGTTAAGTGGGATATACTAGAAAAAGGGACAAGCTTAGGTGGGTAGCTTGTGGAGGCCCATTTCAACCAGTAACCCATACGTATCTTTGTGGGCTCGACCCATGTCGAGGACGGGACACGCATACTGGGCTTGACTGTAAGAGGCAAACGGGTTAGCGGTGGCAACGCAAGTCCAACGGGCTTCATATGCGTGAGTGGGCCCGGGCTGGTAGGTAAGCCGTTGTTGCATCGAGTAGATATAAGCCGTGCACCTTTAGTTTCATCAGGTTGCCACATTGGGGAATGATACATCCCACGGTGGGGCCAGCACGGGTATCTACGTTAGGGAGCCGATCGAATGGGAAGTAGTGTGTACACCTAGTGGATTGTAGGGCCCCGTGGCGCCTACTTGGTCACCTAGGGGTACGCAGGTACTAATTAGTAAATTTTATAAGTCCTTGGGTGGGATCAACCTTTAAGTTAGGAACGACTGGTGTGGTGCAGTTTAGTAATTTACCTTAGGGAGGGTAGATGCGTCTTTATCCTTTATCTTCGTTTAGTTGACTGCTTAGGGTAGCCATTCATCCCTATATGTTACCGTATATCAGTTTATGTCTTCTCTGGTTACTTTAACGATTGTATTGTTAAAGTTATAGGACTCGCTCAGACTTATGTCTGACCCTGTTGTTTTTATCTTTTTCCCAACCCTCAGGTCCTACGGTGGATCCTAGCAGTAGTGGAGCTTGATCGGATTGCTGTTCCAGTCTTTAGGAGCTTGGATAGATGTAAAGCTCCAGTTATCCAGTTATCTTTTCTTTTGTTTGGCTATTGTATGAGAGTGGGATTATGTACTTCTTTATTTTGATGATATTGTACTTGACCTTTATTGTGGTTTTATGATGTAACCAGACATATTTTACTTCCGCTGTTATGAGATGATGTTTTAAAATTTCAAGTACTATTTATATCTGTCTTGTTGTAATTTTTCTGTTCTATATTCACTAAAATACTCCACCGATGCTATGGCATTCCCTTAGTGAGTGATCATAGCGGGAGTGGGGTGTTACAAGTTCTCAAAGATGCTTGCTTTTTGTCACTATCACAAAAGCATGATTTTTATACTTGAACCATGATGCCAATTCCAACATAACTTCATATGAATCATAATACTCAAATGGATCCAATCACACTAAAGATGACCATAAAATTATACATCATGTTGGCATCACAGTAAATCATATACTTGCATGAATCTCAAATAAACTATTACAACATATAGTTGTTACTTCCAACATGAATCATATACTTGCAATTATCAATTGGGTGTTGTAAATAACTACCACAAACATGTAATTTTCAATATGAATCATATGCTTGCGAATATCAAATCGTATACCACAACTTTCCAAATCGTTCAGAATCAAAGCAACATACAAATATAGATTATTATCGCCACAATTCCATTTCTTACTTTACACAAATCAACACAATTATTTAATTCACATCGGAATAGCACTCTACTTACAACGTATGACGAATCTTCAATTCAGGAATCTAAATTCTGAATTTGGAGATTCTGTCATTTGTTGTAGGCGTTGTTTTGATTTATTTGACGTTGCTTTAAGCTTTGAATTATCTCCTAATTGTCTCTCAATTTCTGACGGTTATCCTTAGTCTCTCCTCAGCAGCATGACGGTCTCATCTCCATTTTAGTTTGTGTGAATTAGGGTTAGTCTTAGGTCCTTTTTATAGAGTTTGTGAGTTGATTTAGACCGTCGATGAAGCTTGGTTTGATAATAGCCGTTCGTTCAAAGGAGAGACCAACCAGGAGCTGACACCTAGCCCTAGTGACAAGGCAAGGCTCAAAAAATCGACCAAACATAGACTAGGCCAGCCAGGACCAGACCAGACCTGACCAGCAGGTCATTCTGACCTGGGCGCACTTGGCTGGTGTGCCAGGCTAAAAATGTACTGGCGCACTTCCCAAGTGCGCCAGTTCATTTTTGTTCTGGCGCACTTCCCAAGTGCGCCAGCGCATTCTGACCCGTTTTCTGGTTTTTCGTCCAACTTCGTTCGTCCATATCTTCTTCATACGATATCCGTTTTACGCAAACTCGGACTCTATCTCAAGCAAAATTCCGAGACGAACGCAATGACGTATCCCGTTTCCCTTAATTTTTTGATTTGAAATTAGTTATACTTTAATTTGTGAATCTCACTGTTATAAAATACACGGGGTGTTACAGTCAGACATAAAGTCTGCGAGTCCAGTTACTTTTAGCAAATAAATAAGTAAAAGTATCATGACAGACATATAAAGTGGATAAGAAAGATATCACCATAAAAGGTAGGTATGACAAGGTAAACAGGATAAACATGATAGAATGTATACGCTTCCCTAATGATTACTCTGCACCGATACTAGTGTCTTGTCAATAAGATGATCCCCAACAACTACAAGATGGTGGACTTAGACATGCGTCTAAATGTACCCAATTTACTACCTCAATCGATCGGCTCCCTATTCCGTAGATACCCTGTGTTGGCCCCACAGTAGGATGTATCACTTCCTAGAATGGCAAACCTTCATTTTTATGAAGTGCACACCATATCTACAGGTGTCACGGCCGTCTTATCCCCCTCTGCCCGGACCATGCACGCACATGACCCCGATCGGTTTGCGCCGCCCACACCATCCTCCACGTTTGGATCTCTTACAATCAGCCCAGTAAGCGTGCCCCGACTCCGACCTAGGGCGGAGTACTCGTTTGATACCATTATATGGGATACCGACTAAAACGAGTCCCACACACAAGATGATGCAAGCTCTCCCTTTGTCTTGCATCCCCACTAGGATTTCCACAGGTTATGCTTACCTAACGGTGTCTTTAATTACATAACTCTTAATATTTTCACAGATTATGCTTACCTAACAGTGTCTTTAATTACATAACCGCAATCGATTAAGTTTTGTGGGCTTATATATAAATATTACCCACCCCACCTAGATATACTTAACCCTCCCACTATTTCAACTAAGTTTACTTAACCCCTACTTAAGTTAACATGTGCATACAATCCCTATGGATTCAACTAGGTTAAGTAATACAGACTAATAGGTTATCCCCATTCACAATGACTTCATTTCACTTGCCAAAATTCCACTTGCTTATTAATTTCATATAAATATAACTTAATCCATTTAAGTTTATTAATAAGCTCCATTACATGTTATTCTCTAGATTGTGATTAATGAAAGTAGTCTAAATCCCTTTATACTATTCATTGCCTGATTCCATAGTTACAATAACATGTTTTTACTAAATATGTAATTAAGTATACTTAATCTCAATCCACCTGTTTTATGTGTCACCACAACTTGTCGTTGTAAACTTATTGGCTTAGTTTTCTTAACTAAGGTCTACTAAAAATCTTTCTTTCCTTTTATTATAACATATGTTATATAATAGGTAGGCGTGTGACACCCCACATAGGTTAATGTCACTCATTAAGAGAATGCATTAAGTTTCATGAAGCATTATAGGTAAACAGAAATAGAAACATTACAAGACAGATATAAAATACCGGCAGAATTAAAAACTTTATTAATCACAAAGCATCGTGGTTCAAAACATCATATGTCTGAAAATACCTAAACCCAGTACATCATCAAAACTTCTATCTTGCACTTAAAACATCAGAGTACAAAAATAAAATAAGCATAATCACCAAATAAAAACATAACCATAGTAGCAAAGATAAGAGCTTGAGCAATACATCTAAGCAGCTCCAGCAAAATGGTAGTAGAATACTGATCAAGCTTGAGTATTTCCACCTTGAGAACCTAGGGTGGGGGAGTAGGGGGATGGAAGAAAGAAGAGGAAACAAAAAGGGTCAGGCACAAAGTTTGGAGAGTCCAGTTACTTTTAGCAAATAAATAAGTAAAAGTATCATGATAGGCATATAAAGTGAATGAGAAAGATAACATCACAAAAAGCAGGTATGACAAGGTAAACATGATATAGTGTATACGCTTCTCTAATGATTACTCTGCACTGATACTAGTATAACCAAAATGAGATTATCCCAACAACTATAAGATGGTAGACTTAGGCATGCTTCCAGTGAGAGGTTTTCACCCCCATACAATCAACATGCAGCCCAACGTTCCGAAGTTACCCCTGTGGATGATAACGGGCTCCTAAACATACCGGAGTCTAAGTGTACCCTAATTACTACCCTAATTTGTTGGCTCCCTACTCCGTAGATACCCTGTGCTGGCCCCACGGTAGGGTGTATCACTCCCTAAAGTGGCAACCCTTCATTTTCCAAATATGCACAACCATATCTACTGATGTCACGGTCGTCTTGTCCCCCTCTGCCCGGACCATGTACGCACATGCCCGGTCGGTTTGCGCCGCCCACACCGTCCTCAACGTTTGGATATCTTACAATCTGTTGAGTCAACGGTTTCAATGCTTATTTTGATTAATGACAAGAAGGAGCTTCATGATCGACAAAAAGAAGACTCAATGTTTTATAGGTTAGAAGATGGTTATTTTAGAGTTATTTATGTTAAAATCTATCCTCAAATAATCATACTTCTTATTCTCTTCAAAAATATACATGAAAACTCATTTTTTATGTATGTTGACAAAAACCTATCAACCTGTTAAAATTAACCGGTCAACGGCTTTTTAAACTTAATAGGTCAACCTGTTAAAATTAACAGGTCAACAGCTTTTTATAACGGTCAAAAACCTGTCAACCTATTAATTTTTCCTGTCGACCTATTTTTGAATTTCATGAAGAGTCATCTTCTTTCTTGAAAAGTTGCATCCATTTCTCTTCATTAAAAATCACTCCTTTTGATTGCAACTTTTCACTAATAATTACAACTTCTCATTTGCTATAAATACATCATCTTTCATTCATCCAAATAACCGATTCTTGCTCCAATTTCTGATCTTACTTTCTGAATACTCTTGCATTCTAAAAGCTCCCAAATTCAAGTTACTTATTGAATCCTTGATAATATTTCTCATATCTTGATTCAACAAGCAACTAATTTCCTTCAAATCTTCGCATTCAATTCATATACTTGAGGATAAGATTATAGGAAGGGTGTACTCAATTATTGACTAATCAGTGTTGAAACAAGAACACATTTGGAAGTCAAACTCTTGTAATTGTTGAAGTCTTGTGTGGGTAAGCTTGTAGCCCGTGAAATCAAGTGGGTAAGCTTGTAGCCCATGAAATCAAGTGGGTAAGCTTGTAGCCCGTGAAATCAAGTGGGTAAACTTGTAGCCCGTAAATCAAGTAGTTGTGAACCTGTGCCTCCGGGTGAAGCGAGGGTGTTGTTTAGTGAAAATCCGAAGAGGGGCTTCGGGACTGGACGTAGGACAGGAGGTCCGAACCAGTATAAAAATCCTGGTGTCGTTACTCTACTTTACTTTACTTTACTGCATTTATAGTTATTTGTGATATATATATTGTTTGCGAATATTTATTCGCATAACTATTGAATAGCTTAAGTTATCACATACATTCCGCATAGCCATATTATAGATCCTGCACAAGTCGCATATACACCCCGACTTTTTCACAATCAACCTAGTAAGCATGCCCCGACTCTGACCTAGTTCAGAGTATATCTGTATATGAGTTACTGACTAAAACTGGTCCCACACACAAGATGATACAAGCTTCCCCCTACGCTTGCATCCCCACTAGGTTTTCCATAGGTTATGCTTACCTAACGGTGTCTTTAATTTCATAACCCCAATAGGTTAAGTTTGTGGGTCTATATGTAAATATTACCCACCCAACCCGGATATACTTAACCTTCCTACTGTTTCAAACAAGTTTACTTAACCCCTAATCAATTTCATGTTCATACAATCCCTATGGATTCAACTAGGTTAAGTATTCCAATTCATTACCATGTCCATTTATGGTTATAGTGTGCTAGACCTCCCACATTAAGCCTACCACTTGTGGATGCTGGATATGCCGGCTGGTTCCGGGAAAACTTATTCCACAAGTTGGGCTTAACCTCGTGTCTTAGCACGTCTTGTGTTTGTGCACCTAGGCCCCTCACATTAGATTCACCACTTGTGGTCGCTGGAAATGCCGGGCGGTTCCGATCAGACTTCCACCACAAGTGTAATCTAACCTCGTGTCTAGGCGCTGTTACAGTTACTAATTACTGTAATCCTAGGCATTTCCATTATTAACCAAATTTACCTATGTCGTTATAGGTTTCTATGCCCCTTTTCCCAAGTTATGTTCATAATAAACTATATGCCCCAAATTCATATTATTACACTTTATTCAAGTTATGCCCAAATTCCCAATTACAAGTTATGCCCAATTTTCACCGCTTCCCCCCTCGTTCCCAATCTAATGTATTCGCATATTTAAGCGGCATGCATAGGCTCAAAGGTAGCCTGACTATATAAAAATAAAAGGGAAAAGATAGAGGGAAAAGGACAAATATGATCATACTAACAAGGTTGACATGTAATGGCATAAACATATAGAGGCATAATGGCAAGATAAGCATATCGGATGAACATGTGACAATAGCACCGATTCAAGCATAATAGCGATAGGCATGATGTGATATAAATAATGATTTAGATGTCCAACTAACAACAGATCTGATTTAGCCATAAACATAATAGAACAAGTATAAGGTGATCTAAATAGTGAATTAGATCTATAATCAAAGGTAGATCTAACATGATAAAGGTTAAGATCCAAATCATAGTCATGTCAGAATATCATAGATACACAAGTTATAACAGATCTGATATGATTCAAGCAGTCACAGGCATAGATCCAAATTATAGTCATATCATGCTTTAATTTTTAATTATTTAAATCTAAAAGTAATTTAAACTCATAACGTTTGGATCTAGAAAAATAAAAGGAGAGTAGCAAATGTTGAATCACAGATCTACACTTGAATAACTTGACTGTAGAAGAAGAAAAAGGTTTGATTCAATCTAGGCAGCGACATCATCTAGTCCTCCATTATTTTCAGTGTGCAAAATATGAGAAATGAGGCGATATATATAGCTACTAGCCCCAAACCCTAATCTTCCATGTCTGCCCTAGGGGGGTCAAAGGTCGACCTGTAGGTCGACACCCCCCTTGAGGGGTCGACCCAGGAGTCGACACCCCCCTTGAGGGGTTGACACCCTTTAAGCGGGAAAATTCTTGCCCTCCATTTCTATGCAATTTGAACTATTTTGGGTTGATTTTGAATTTCTGGACCTATGATACATGTATGTAATCCTCTTACGCGTATACAAACTTCAAACCTTAATAACTTCTTCATACGATGTCCGTTTTACGCAAACCAAGTGTCTATTTTGACCAGAACTCCGAGACGAACACAATGGCGCAGTCCATTTTCCTTAATTCTGAATATTGAATTAATTATTCTTTAATTTGTCCTCTTTAGTGTTGTTAAAATCATGGGGTGTTACAATTACCTGGAAGAAATGCTCAGATCTTAAGTGAGATCCTGAAGTTATTGGGAGCAACAAAAGAAATTTCTATTTCCATGATGTATTTATAGACCTCGTAGACACCAGAAGATACAACTTCATAAAGCGTCGTGACTCTACCAAAAGACATGATCTTTGGTAAATCCTCATTCACGAACAGATAAGTTAACATCTTTTCGAAGCACATCCCATTTCCAACAGAACGTACTTCGAGGGGGTAAAATGTTAGCCTGCTTTGTGATCAGGCTATAAAAGCTAAGGGATTAAGTGACAAACGTATTCAAGGATAAGGAATCAAGTGGTTAGGCCTTCAGATCGGATCGGTACTCCGAACCGAACCCCATCATTTACATGGATCAGACAGTGAACCAACCTCAGATGATTTGTCCCGAGTCGGTTCGATCTTCTGGCATCCGATCCGAACCGCTTATATTCCATCCAGTCCGACCCGCCACTCAAGACTGCATCACATTCCTATAAATCCTGGATGGTTACCACCCATGCACCCACGTTCTTGATGTGCTTCATCATCTCAGAGCTCCCGAACCCGAGATTTACGGGATGGGACCCACGTGGCATTTGACCCGACCTCGCTTGAAGCCTATAAATTCCCCCACAATACTCCATTTTGAAGGATCTTTTGGCCATTTTATCTGCTCCAACTCCATCACCAGCGAATTTCATCCATTATTTCATATTGTACTTAGAATTTTTGAGTATAATTCAGTGAAATTGAGAGAAATTATCAGTTGTATTACTGGGAGTGAGTAGATATCATCATTATACTTGTATTCAACTCATCAATTAGTGAAGTACAAAGTGGACGTAGGCTCGTTAACGCCGAACCACTATAAATTTTGTGTTCTTGTTACTTTTTATTCCATATTCTTTAGAATTATTTCTCAATTGGGTGTTAGAACCCCTTTTTTGTCTAACAACTATAATAATATGAAATACTTACCTGGCTAAAAATAAAATCATCGAAAATCAGGTCTTCAAGCAAATCCTTATGTATGATAATATTGTTTTCATCCTTTGAATTGTAAACCTCTTCACTGAAAAGAAAACAAAGTCGCAACTTAAGAATATTGTTTTTATTGATTTTATGGACAAACAATGTATTAATTAAAAGCTTCTTGAGTGACAAAAAAATATAACTAACAAGTATTACAAAACAAAGTGTATAAGCTTACTTAGCGTCACCAACTATATTAAAAAAATCCTTTATGATCTTTACTTCATTCTCAGGTAAATATATTAAAAATTGACAATTTTCGATTTTGTTTTTTCTCTTTTCAGTACTTTCTAGTGTGTTGAGAGTATCTACATCTATTGGTTCTGGGCTTGCGCTCTTTCGCTTTTCTCCTTTCTCTTTTTTCTTTTTCTTCATATGCATAATTTGGATCCTTTATGGGCTTCTGCACTTTCGCTTTAATCCCCTTTTGCATCGAACCGGCCTTAACAAACTTTCTTTTTCTCGTTTGCTTCTTTTCTTCAAATTCTTCAGATTCATTATGTTCCGGTTCTCTTTCCTTTTCTTCTTTTTCTTCAATTTCTTCAGTCATGTTGTCTTCATCTTTTAATCTAATTTCCAGTTCCATTCTCAATTTTTTTTTCAGCTTGTAATTGTGTTTCTTTCGACTAAAGCTTTATTTTTACAATTGTTCAACTTTTTGTTTTAACTTTGCAATTTCTTTATCTATGTCTTCAATTTGTCTTCGAAGACAGCTCTCTTCCTTCTCTTTCTTTTTTTCCTCTTCCACATTCTTGTTCACTTTCAGTAGCAGATTTGTTTCATCGTTCGTAATTTTTTTTGAATCTCTTCGCAAACTGAAAACATATAACAAGAGAAAGCATGTTGTTACTTAAATGTGAAATTTAATTAATAGAAAGACACGCTATTAATATCATATATTTGTAGAATTGCATGGAAACCATATAAAACATGATGTTAGTAACATGTATTGTAAATGTGTAAAAGATCTTACTGGTTTAATTGTTTCTATGTTGCATTTGTGCATATATCATTGTCCAAAGGTAAAAAAATCTTAATGTTTAATATACTTAAGGCTAATCAAATGTACAACTAATAAAACCAAAAAATAAATCAAAAGATTTTTTTTAACTATTTTTTTCTCAATCGATTTAGCTGATACGTTTTTCAAAATAGATAAGTTTCATTTAAATATTCTTGGGCTTGCATTTTCAAATCTTTCTTTGACCTGAATGATTTGTGTTTTTTCACAAATCCAATACTGCAAATTAGAAAAAAAAATTAGCTGATAAATAATTATGAATTACAGGGTTGTCTTGTAAGTCAGGCCCGACTCTAATGAATAAAAAAATAGACATACAAATTAGAATTGAGCCAACAAAAATCAACTCAAGGGTGAATAAGTAATAACACATACCAAAAAAATCATTAAGCATCTGGGCATGCTTGGATCTTGGGCGAAATTTTCAACATTTTTTGATACATGGCTATGAATAGCTTTCACCCATGATATTGAATTGATATTTTTCAAATTAAGAAATTTTGGAATAAATCCCCACTATAGACATGACTGATCATTGGGGGAAAGAAAGGTGATAACCAATAATAAAAGGTGCAACATAACCAAGTCTTCATCTCCTATTTTTTTTATCAATCATTATTTTGATCCTTTTGCTTAAAGTTTTTTATTTGCCCTTTAATCTCCCCCGAAATGCCTACTTAGAAAAATTGAATATTCTTTGTCCAAATTATTTCTACTTACAATTCCAATTGGAAATAAATCTTTTCTTGCTAAAGGAATTCCAAGAATCAAACTTATATCTTCTTCGCTCAATTTCAGCAAATTACTCCTTATTCTAAATGCCTTTTCAGTATTGTCAAATGATGTTAGCAATTCATCTAAGCTTCTCGCACTTTCTCTGAAATCTTTTCTTTCAATTTTATCATCCAAAAATATGTGAAAGAGAATCTTTAAGAGGATTCTGTTTAAATAAGATGCAGCAGAAGACAAAATGTTCTTCTTTGTAATCTTAGTCATGACCTTGAAGATAACATCTAAGTTACATCTATATGTACCATTATATTGTATGTTATCTCTATGCTCCAGTTCAAATTGATCTACATTATCCTCAGACTTAGACTTCATATTTATGTTTTTATCCAAGTCCGCTATTAAGACTTTTTTAGCACAGAGTAAGAAGATTCTGGAAGTTCTGAATCCAGAAATTTCTGCTTAGCTTCAGTGAATTCTGGAGTTGAAATCTGTTATAAAAATGAGTGAAATATTTACCAAACAAATCAAATATGTTGTATGTAATACAGCTGCTGATAAGTAAAAATTCTTTTTGTGGCTGTAAAATAAGTAAGTTCATAATTCAGTTTAAGGGACATTCTGAATTAGTACCTGCAGTGAGATATCATAGGCATGTTAGTTGGTGAAAATTTTAATGGTACATGCAAGATAATAAAAATGATTAAATAAGACAATACAACAGGTACATTTTTTTTTTTTTTTTGTAAATGTGATTTTACAGAACAATGCAGCAAGACAGATGATTTTTTTTTTTTCAATTGAAGATATGCAAAAATTGTAGTACATTTAACCATGCAAATCGTAATCCAGCATCATCAGAGATAATAGTTAATTTATTATTAAAACATAATTTATTGAAAAAGATAAAATTATTTATCTTTTGGTTTAATTTTTTTATATGGGAAAAAATTAGTTATTTGAAAAGATAAATATATTTTTCTTTTTTTCTACTACATTTAAAACATGACTACTTAAAATAATAAACATATTTCATAAATTAGTAATAATTTTAAAAAAATTAGTTTTTAAAAAGATAGATTATTTATATTTTTGCATACTTTATTACAAAAACAATTCAAAATAATAAATATACTCCAAAAAATGCATAAGTCAGTTAAATTTATAATAACTGTACAATTTTTATTACAAAATTAATATAAATGTATATGTTACTGTATAAAAAAACATAAGTTCTTTATAAAGATAAAAGTACTTATCTTATTTCCCTATTTGTTTTATAAATATTATATTTAGAATAATAAATTATTTAAAATCATAAACTTATTCAAAGTGATAAACATGCATTACATTAATGGATAATAATTCTATAATAATTATTATAAAGTTAATATATATATATGTTTTTATATTAAATTGTGTAAAATGATAAATGAATTTATCTTTGTCCGCCTATTAATATGTATGTTATTTTGTATGAAATATAGTATGTATATACAAAAACATTTTTACAGTCTTCACTAAAAATTTAGTTTTACATTATTTTCTATGGACGCGCATTGAGTATGAAATTAGAGTAGCAGTTAGTAAATAAATAGAAAATTCACAATAACAATAGAAGCGCATTGAGTATGAAATATCACAAATAGTAACCAACAAAGTAGCAGTTAGTAATGAAAAAATTGAATATTGAATATAATATAAACATTGATTATAACTTACAGTAGGTGTTTGCAGAGAGGTTGGTGGTGTTTGGGTGGGTGGTGTTTGGCTAAACTTCTTGTTCTCATATTTTCCTGCATATAAAAAGCATTTTTATGCATAGTAATGTTATAATGTATATAAAAAAAAACAAGAGCATGACAACAATAAAATTAAATACAACTGATTTTAATTCTACTCTAATGATTAGGAAACAAAATGGTTTGATTTCTTTGTACATAGCACATGAAACAAACTGTTTTAAACAAAAACAGTATTGTAGTACTGCAGTACATAAATTTATGCTTATTTGTAGCACATAAAAAAATTAATTCATTTTTTTATCGATGGAAATCAACCAAAATAAGATTAAGGAGCAAATGAGAAGAAAATGAAAACAAGCGCTGCATGCAATTTTTACACAAATGTATGATGGAAAGATGAAGCCAAGTTGCATGTAATATTTAATTGGATTAATTGACATAAATAATCCAAAGTTTAACCCATCCGCCCATATTAATCTGAAGTATGCGTTATTTTTGAATAATCCGAAGTTTGGGGGGTGCCTTCCCGAATTGATCTCATTTCCCCGATGACCTGTTACAGCAGGTTTCAAATTTTAATAGTTTGCTAATTAACAGCCTTTGTTAATTAATAATCTTTGTTAACTTAATAAACCCATTTTTAATCGTTCAAGTTATTAAACTCCCTTTCATAATCTTCTTCCTCCCCAAAATAAAACCACGACCTGAAGCTATTCAGCCATGAATTTCAATCTTTACTTCCTCCTTCAATACTCCACTAAAATCCATACCATCACCTCCATCATTCTTCTCTCCGCAAGTCCTTCCTTCCCCACCCCATTAAATGCAACTCGCACTCGCCAGACAAACCACAAATTTCATCATGATTTTATAGTGCAACCGGTAAATATGATGAAGTGGCACATGTTAGAATATTGCAAAAGGGGAAGGGACTCAAGAAAAGTCTAGGAAGTAGCTGGATTGAGACTGGTGGAGAAGTGCATGCTTTTGTTGGTGGAGATCATTCTTATCCTCAGTTTTCGAGTACTCATAACAAGCTGAAGGATTTATTCGTTGAGAGTAGAAATTGGGGTATTAAGCAGATACCATTTTTGTATTGCAAGATGTTGATGAGGAAGAGAAAGAGAATGCACTTGTAACTATAATTACACGCAACCAATTTTTGTTACTAAGAACTTGCGTGTTTGTGGAGATTACTGTAAGAGATGTGAATTGTTTCCATCATTTTTGAGGTGGTGTATGCAGTTGTAACGATTTCAGGTAGGCAGTAACTATAATTCTTTGTTAATGGATGAAAACAAAATTGCAAGTTCAGATATGGAGGAGTTCTTCATGTTTTGTCATTTTCAAACAAAGTTGCAATTTTTTTCTCTCCCCTACTTGGTTTCTTTCTGTTCCGATCAACCTCATAACCATGGATCCTCTTTACAACACCAACCTACTTCACAACTACTCGACAACATCAGCCTTCACAACTTTACCATCTCCGATCACCATTACATCTTCATCAACCCAGTTATTCCATCACAAATCATTACTGCCTCACCATACTCGACAGTACTATGAAAGCCCAAACCCATTGTTTACAAAACGCAAAACCCAAATCACAGTTCCATCTTTCCACCCAAATCACAGTTTCATCTTCACGTTACAATTCAGGCACTTTAGAAAAGAAAAATCCCGCACCTCATCAGCTCAGACAAGCCCAATTTGCACAACTCAACCGACGCCTTCCCTGCCAACGTCCCCTCAAACACAAATAACTTCTGAACTCCCATATGTTTCAACCATCAATCACCATATTCATCAACTAACAAAAACTCGAAGGCCAAAAAGCTTCACCCAACTCAGACACTCATCAAGCCGCAGCCAATACCAATCGTCAATAGACCTCCCAACAAAATTTCGAACCCCAACTTTGCAAATCACCCATATCGAACCCCAGCTTCGATTGAATTCGAACATCTAGTTCACACCTGCGCACGTCAAAATTGAAATGCTTGCCAAAATCGATACCCAAAAACTGAAATCTGTGGTTCGAATTCGGATCCTTTAGAAATAAAAAAGGGAATTTTGCTTGTTTTTGACTATGTCTGAGAAACAAAAGGTGGAGCGAGTTACGTGCGATTTGGAGTTGAACTGATTTTAACATGAGAAATAATTATTGGTTAGGAAAAGTCACCGGCTATAGCAAGTTAAATGGTAAGTGGGATCAATTTGGGAAGACACCCCCCAAACTTCGGATTATTCAAAAATAACGCATACTTCAGATTAATATGGGCGGATGGGTTAAACTTTGGATTATTTATGTCAATTAATCCTATTTAATTTTAGCTTGAAATATCTTTAAAATCTAATTAAATTTGTAATTGTATCATTGGAATATTATTTTAGATTAAAAAGCACATGCATAATTTACTAATTACATGTATAAAAAGATAAATTTATTTATCTTTTTGGTGTAATACTTTTAATCACAAAAAAAACTATAAACAAATGAAAAACATATTAAAAAATGATTGCATAATACTTTGACAAAATTTTAAGTGAAAAGATAATATTTATATTTTTGTATAAAATACAATACCCTTTTAAAAACATAAACTTGTTTATCTTTTTAATAAAATTCAATTCTAACTTCAAAATATTAATATTTTAAAAATATAATTGTGTTTAAACATTCCTTCCTAATAATTAAGGATACTTTTGTATAAAACAATCACAGTTAAAAAGATACATAAATTGTTTAAAATGATAAACCTATTTATCTTTTCGGTGTATTGTGTTTAAAATAAGCATTTAAAACAAATAAACATGTATAAGTAGAACCAAATTACCAGTTTAAAAAAAAATATGAGTAGCTTCATACATTAACATGTCAAGCAATACATAATATATTATATATGAATAGGAAAAAATGTCAATTGTTTAAAAAGATAAATTTATTTGTCTTTTATGGTGTTACAATTTACCAACTGCTTAAAATTATAAGCATATAACATGTATATCACTTAAGACTATTGTTAAGTTAAATATTAGTAGTTACATATGTTCTTATGAAAAAAATAATGCATATATCTTCTAATAATATTTTCTAATATAATATTAAATATTAGTAGTTAAATGTTATTAAGTTAAATATTAGTAGTTAAATATTACTTACTAGTTTCTGGTAAAGATAAACATATTTATCTTTTTTAGCACCAAAACAATTTACAAGCACAAACTACATTGTATATGAAATAAACTGCTAATAAGCTAACAACAGTTTATTTTTATACGTAATCTTTTACATAGAAGTTTAATACACGAATCAGTAATTGCAAATAGGTAATAAGATAACGGAACTATAATATACATTACAAATCGGAATTTGAAAGGTGTTCACTCGAGCGCCATTATTTGAGTTAACATGCACCGAAATAGTTACAGCAGGGGATGAATGTACAGGAGTAAATTGGTAAGTCTAAAACAAACAAGTGTATATACTTGTTTGGTTTATACATCAGTATATTCAAAGTGAACCAAACAGATTCAGCTGAACATCAGTTTATACGTATAGTATTGCACCAAATGATGATCGAAATGACAATCATACATGAGCAGTTAGTTTTATAAGAATTATACCCTTAACAAAAAATTAAGATGCTGAATTTTTAAAAGAGGTCAGATCAAATGAATTTTATAACATCAAAGGAATCAATGCACATAAACTGTTGAATACCCATCAAAATCTCTAAAACCCGTAATGCAAACTTTTTAACTTGCTGTAGATTACAAATCAGAAATCAATAATGGCTAAAAGTGTTCGATTAGGGTTTTACCTCCGATTTGTGCTGGCTTACAGTAGATGGAATTGAACGCTAGATTCGAATTTGTACACATCTAAAATGGTACATAAAAAAAAAAAAGATCAGTGCTAAATGCACCGCATTAAGTACTACTTTTTACCTAGAAAAAATAGTGGCTACTCATTTTAATCAGTGTGAATGGTATCGTGCTACCGAAGGGCAATACAGGACAATTGAAAAAATTGTTTGGTTTTCTTAAAACAACACAGCAGTAGAAAGCAGTTCGACAGTATAAAATCGTTTGTTTTGAACTGTTGGACGGTGTTGTACTACCATTCGATAGTATAAAATCGTTTGCACAACGAGTAGTACGAAAATAAGTGGTTTATATTTTGACGAAATGGTATGATGCTGGGTAAAACGAAGAATCAGTGAAAATGAAAACTCATAACGTGCGGGCAATTTAGAAAGCTGCTATTATAATGTAGGAACTACTGTAACATAGCATTACGACAGAAGAAAAAAAAAACATAGCATTGAGAAACGGACGTAGTATTTTTCTTCTGAAAAAATAATAATAATAATAATAATAATAATAATAATAAAGCTTGACAGTTATAACTTGTTATCTTCTTGATTCCTAAGTTTCTTTCTAGATTCTATGCTTCTTATCCGACACAATCACAACACCGCATCGTTACTGCGGTCAAAGTATTTCAGCTCGAGCTTCTCCAAAACACCAACAGTCATCTAAATCTACTTCAAATATGCAATTTACAAACTCTATACCAAATATAGCATTTTTAATTCCAACTGGAATTAAGATCCCTATATTCTGTCCAACATGCAACATTCTAAAGTTGATTGTGAATTAATTGAGAAGAACATTTATCTATCGTAATGATGCAAATCAAAAAATTAATGCAGTAGGGCCAAAAGCAAGCATATATTTATCAACCAACTCCACTTCCATTAAGGCTAAACACGTGGTTGGGTAAACATCATATCAAACATATAAAATTGACAGGCCCATATTCAAATTGCAACCACAAGGAAATATACAGTTCTACTTCTTTTTTCTGAAACATCCATAGAAAAGTGGATTTAGTTTGATATAATGCTCTTGTTGGTGTATTCATAACGACGGCTAGCGATGATCGACGATGACTTAATAAAAATCAGTTTAATTTGGTTAGACCGACAATCAAACTAATTTTTTTTTAACACATAAATTACAAATTAATCTTATTTGAAAACAAATCAAAACCAAACCGACCATATTAAATCTATTTGATTTATGTATTTGGTTTAATCAAAGATTGTTCATCCATAGATGGAACAAGGAGTACACAATAGTGGATGACCTATCACACGTTTACAAACACAACATTTAGTCAACTTTGTTCATATTAGTTAACCAACTATTATGTTTAGGTTGCCATCCTTGTAAAATATAATAAGCATAATAATATCTTAAATTTGGCTTTCTAGTATAAAGTGATATGGTATTCTTAGTCAGTTTAGATCAGTTATATAAGTTGTTTTTCAAACTTTTGAAAGTCAAAACAAACTATTTTTCTTTTGTTTCAAAAGTGAAAAAACTACTTATTTTACTGATGCAAACGAGCCTTATCCATGAATGAATGAATACACGATCCCAATCCTAATAAAGAGTGAACAAAATTTCTCTATGCCTAAAGTTTTCTGGTTCAGATCCAATCTAAGGGATATAGCTAGATATATATTTATTAGCTCTACCTACATCGATTTCTCATTACTACTGCCACCTGCAAACTTTAATTAAAGAGACGATATTTAATGCAAGTTTCAGTGGCACCCTTTCTCCTCCTAAATCCCAACATATATTGGATAAGATAAATATATTCTTACGTAGATTAAAAAAAAACCATAAAATGGAAGATTACACCTTAAAATTGATTATTTGCGCAACATTCTGCTGGGGAACTACGTTTATAGTACTCAGAAAGATACTGCCTAATAGATCATTTGACTTCTGCAATCGCCTTGTATCCACAATTCATGCAACATTGGCTGTATGTTTAGCTTCTTACTCCGTACAAGACTGGAGATGCCCTGTTTCCCCTCTTGCATCGCCCTCTTCGCCATGGCAGGTACTCCTTTTGTCTTCTTTTTCATGACTGTGGCAACAGAGAAAAATTCTTTTGATCCATACTTTCTTCTTCTTCTGCAATTTGAAGAAGGAAATTACGGCTTCCAGTTGGGTATTGTAAGTGATGCTTTAGATAAGGTATTGAGGTTGAAAAACAGGGAAAAAAGAAAAGAAAAAAGAAGCCAAGATGTAAAATGCTTATAATCCGTTTAAGATGGATATTGTAAGTAGTGCTATAATTATACATACCCTAACAGGTATATGCAATTAAAACATGCAGATAAAAACAATGGCAATAACAGCTGGGTACCTGATATATGATCTTGTATGTTGTTCCTGCGACAAGGGAGTCAATCTAGACAATGCGTTTCACCACATTGTCAGCATAATTGGCCTTGGATCGGCACTTGCTTATCAAAAGGTCCTCCAAAGTCCAAACTTTAATTATTGGTATAACATACTTACAATGAAGACACACTCTAACTATACTGCACATACAATGGACAACTTATTCAATCAAAAAGGGAGATAAAAGTTCATGTTCAGGGAACTTCTTTATTTATGAGGAGAGAGCCAGAGAGGGGGCATCCTTTTCATATTCTGAATATTCTGAAGCATAGGAATCGATAAACCCTTCGTATTTTTCGCAACATTTCACTGAGCTGGAGTGCTCTTATGTTTTGAGTCATCGTATAAAGCCAGTAAGTGTATTCCCATTTTTGTATTTGCAGTCTGGATCAGAATTGGTGGCAGCGTTATGGGTATCAGAGATGTCCAGTCCCCTATTACACATGAGGGAACTTTTAAAAGAACTTGGTTATCGCGACACTGATCTCAATTTAGCAGTTGATGTGAGTATTCTATGATTTAAATTGGATCAAACTTACCTGGAAATAGATATGCATTTCCTTAAGAAAAATATTATGGTTTATGCGCATCTATATCACATGCAGTTCTTTACATATTTTGATTCAAAACTGTTTCCCGAGTATATTACAAAGTATACAATATTAATTGATTGTTGTTAATGATACAGATATTGTTTGCCCTCACCTTTTCATTTGCAAGGATGATAGCCGGTCCATATATCACATATGTGACTTTGGTAGCAGATAATCCTATGATTATAAAGGTAACAACTAAGCAGATTTATAGATTCCTTTGCATAGTTTTATCAGGTAATACATCATTATTTTCCCTTCTTATGAATTAACAGATGATGGCAATGGGGTTGCAGTTGGTCAGTACATTTTGGTTTTACAAAATACTCAGAATGATAAGTTATAAACTGAACAAGAGGACTTCGTCAAAAAGCCAGTAATTGTTAGCTCTGTAGATGCTTATTCTTGTATTAAATTGTTGTAATGCTTGGTTAGCATAACTTGTATGTGTTATGAAACAAAAGCATTAATTAATATCGCCTCAGCACCGTCTTTTACGTAAAATCCTCTGTTTAAATTTAGTTTTACCTTAGGTACAACTTACTTCTAAGTTCTAATTATCAAAACCATAACGAATATTTCTATTTCTTCATTATAAATCCTTGGGTACAAGTATAAATAATATAATGACCAAAATGTAGAAGGAAATCATTGTCTACTTTACAATTCACAAACGCAACAGTTTTCACCATCAGATGCATTTCTGCCAACATAGTTGAACTTCAAATCCATTATATTTAAAGTATAGGCTTTGTAATCCATTTTGCAATTCATAGATGAAAAACTAAGCTTGCTTTGAGTCAAAAGAGAGCATTTGCATGAAAATCAAATTGTGAATGGACATTAGTTTATAAGTACGAACTCTGTCTTTTGGATCAAAGCCAACTTAGTCAAACATGAGTTTACACCAATGTTTGAGATCTCTGTTTCGGTATTTTGTAACTTCACGAATTTCGACCAAAATTCAAAATTTTCAATTCTAGTTTTGATTTTGGGTCTATTTATTTATTATCCGTATAATTATACATGAATGTGTTTAATTTATTGAGATGAAAAGTATAATTTGAACCTAATTAAAAAATAAGGTATACACGAATGGTACTAATTAGTTACAAATATCTAAAATACTAAAAAATGCTTATTGAGTTACATCATTTGTATAATTTGCGAATTTGTACCTTTTTCTAAGTTAAAATTTGAATATTCATGTATTTGAAATTCAAAAAAAAAATTGGTACAATTTGAAGTTCAATACAAAAATTGATTGAACTGAAATTTTGGTTTGGTTTCATTTCAGTCTCTACTGAAACCTAAACGGAACAACCCGAGTGTGTCATTGTCTTGGATAAAGACTCAAGCCTAGGTTCTCATGAACTAGACTCAATATGAATCCTTATGTGAATATTATGAGTTACTGGGCTATAAATCCTTGCTGAGTTGGTAGGATTGAGCTCATCAGAAGGTTATGAATCCTTGTTTGAAATCAAGAATGGGTAGGTTCAAGCTCATGAGAAGGTTATGAAACCTCATGAAAACAAGGCTTGACTTATGCATAAAACCCAGGACTGACCAAAGTCATAGTTATGATACACTGTTACGAGCAAATTATACGCAAAGCATAACCCATGACTAATCAGTGTAGCTTCTAAATAATTTTTGTGTAGCCAACCATAAAGCAAAGGCGTCTTTGTGCCCATACCCAGTAGAAGGCACCCACCATTCAAAGCAATGCAAGTATGTTTCTGTTGAGACAAACATCCCATGCTAGTGTTGAAATTTGGACATAGAGAGGAGGATAGAGATAAAACGTAGAATAAATGAAAGACTACATTTTTTATTATTTCAATTTTCTTCATACAACTTGATTACAAATGAGGGAGTACAACCCTTTTATAACATAGCCAAGTATGTAGAGTCTTCTTATTCTAGAGTTTTCTTTTATTCTCTAATTTCTACTTTCCTCAACAAATCAATTCTAAAATTCTCCATTTGATAAATCTAAAATTTCTTGCCATATATTTTAACCTTCCCCTAATACAATAGTTAATTTTATTTCATAGTGTTTCTTATTAAAACTAAATTTATTTGTTTCCTTAAAACCAAGTTTATTTCCAACATCCTCCCTTAAACTTGGTTTTACTACTTCAAACAGATTCCTTGATTCGAAGCACTTTCTCTTCGATTTGTGATGCACTCTCTCATCACCTTCAAAAATTATCGAAGCACTTTCTCTTCGATTTGTGATGCACTCTCTCATCACCTTCAAATTTTTTTAATATTGGAGCACTTTCTCTCCATGGTGCACTTTCTCACCCACAACTCTAAAATAAAATTTCTTCCACGGCCACTTGTGTCATGTTCTCTTTCTCTTCATTGGTGCTCCAGCATCAACATCTTCTACAATATCATCTTCGATCTTCTTCTCAGTCTTCTTCTTCATCTTTGATCTTCTTCCTCTTAATCTTCCTTCTGATTTTTTTTTTTTTTTGATCTTCTTCTCACTCTTTTTCTTCCTCTTAATGTTCCTTCTGATTTAATTTTTTTTTTTTTTGGCTTCTTAGAGATCTCTCTATCCTCTCTTGTTAACCTAGCTCTGATACCATGTTGAAATTTGGACATAGAGAGGAGGATAGAGATAAAACGTAGAATAAATGAAAGACTACATTTTTTATTATTTCAATTTTCTTCATACAACTTGATTACAAATGAGGGAGTACAACCCTTTTATAACATAGTTGTTGAATGGTGCTTCAAAGTTGTCCCACATCGGGAAATACTGAACTAAGATCCTGGATATAAACTAAGATGTTCCTCATCACATTGCCAATTGGTTTTGTGATAACAGAGGGATTAATAAAAACCAATTGGCGATTTAAAGTTCCACACATTTCAAATATCCATATGCCACCAAATGATCAAGAAGATCAACTAATAATTTCTACAATATCTGACTTAAATAATCCCATGGACTCACCAATACTTATCCAATCTAATGCTGTAGTATTCTTTGCATTTCAAGTTCAGCTTAAAAGGATATGCAAAAAAAATGTAAATCTCTCTTTCGTTATTTGTAGAGAATAGTTGTTAAACGATACAAAGGACTGTACAGTCCCCGCATATTTATACATGCCACAATACATAAACTAAGTGGGCTGGGCCCAGTTATCATAGCAATGTAATATAGACCGAATATATACAGCAAAGCCGATGCTTTATTATGCCTCCTCGCTTCGATCTAGGGTTTCCATACTCCTCTTTTCTCAGCCTTCATTGTCAATGCATAAATCTGATCATAATCTCAAATCTTTTTTTTCCAAGAGAGAGCTTTAGTGAGTGCGTTTGCCTTTTGATAGTACGCACGGACATGATTCACGTTTAGTTTTCCAACCATTGTTTGTTCTCGAACGAAGTAGAGATCTGTTAGAATTGTCTTGCATGTTCTTAAGGAGGAATGATGGTTTGGATACAATAGTCCCACACCACGGAATATATTGAAGAAATTATGTATAAATATGAGCTGCTAGACACGTAACATCAAGGAATTCTTTTTGTTATATGGGAGTTGTGTGACAACTCATATACGTGCAGGGAAGGGCGCTTTGTTCCGACCGTCGTTACATTTTACAGACTGAGCTATGCTGGCAAAGCAGTGCTCTCAAAAGATACTCGTAGGATACAAGTCAAGGGGGGTACTGTTAGGACTGTCTCGTATGTCCTTAAGAAGGAATGATGGTTTGGATACAATAGTCCCACATCACGGAATATATTGAAGAAATTGTGTATAAATATAAGCTGATAGGCACATAACATCAGGGATTCATTTTGTTATATAGGAGTTGTGTGCCAACTCATATGCGTGCAATGAAAGAGGTTTTTTCCCACCGTCGTTACATAACAGAACCCCTATGTGCTTGGTGCGTGCGTGTTAAACGAGATCAGCAGACAGGGATACAACGCTCAAATTGTCATACCAAATTGTTGGTGTCTTGGTGGATTGAAACCTTAGTTCGTGAATGAAAGAGTTAATCCACATAATTTCAGCTGTCGTGCTTGTCACCGATCGATGCTCAACTTTGATATTTGAACGAGAGATGGTTGGCTGCTTCTCCAAGCACCAAGAAATTAGATTCAAACCCATGTAGACACAATATCCAATTATAGATCTACGATCATCTGGATCTGACTCCCAATCGACATCACTGTAAGCTTGAATTTGCAATTCTCTACTTGCTTTTAAAGTTAAATTCCGTAGTTAATCGTTCCTTTTAAATATCGAAGGATGCGTTTTACTGCACACTAGTGTTCATTCGGAGATTTTTGCATGAACTAACAAATCTTATTTACACAAACACTGTTCTGGCCTTGTGACTGTCACATACTGCAATGCACCCATTATGCTTCTATTAGGTTTGACGTCTTCAATTGGTTCACCTCTGTATTTGGATTGTCGCACGCCACTAGTCATAGTAGTTGGTAACGATTTAGCCTTGTCCATCTTAGCATGCAGAAGTATCTCTGAAATGTACTTCTTTTGTGAAAGTAATATTTCAGATTTGGATTTTTGTATAACTTGAATGCCTAGAAAATAATTCAATTTTCCCAGATCCTTCATGAAAAAGGCCTGATTGAGATAGCTAACCATATCATTCACTTCAGCATTGTCACTTCCAATTAGTAGAATATCATCAACATACACAAGTATGTATGTTATATATTACCATTTTTCCTTCTGATGTGAAGTGAATTATCAGACTTTGAAGTTGTAATCCCAGATTTTCAAAAGTAGCTTTGAGTTTGACATACCACACTCTTGATGCTTGCTTCAACCCATATATAGCCTTATGCAGTTTGCAGACAAGCTTTCTTTCATTGTCATTACTATAACCCTTAGGTGCTACATGTACACTTCTATACCGTTGAAAAATTGAACATAAAAATTTGTTGTTTAAAGTGGAATTTAGGGAGCCCACTATCCTTTTCCCTTTTACACTAAAATGTGTCTTTCTCCTTAAATTCCAAACTTTGTATACTTTTCACCAAAAAATTTGCTAAGTTCATCCTTCGGTCTATTTTCCACTAATCTAAAGTTTAATTTAAAGTTTTTAGGATTGACATAGTTCTCTTTATCTTTCTTGTAGCAGGTAAATGGTTTTATAAATATGTGTATGCCACAAAATTTGCTACTAATTGTTATAATTAATTATAAATAAAGTTGAACACCTTTGTATTAGATTATATGATTTTATAAATATGTGTACCACAATTTTTTTTTACTTATATGACTTTAGATTATTCAAGAAATAATTAGCAAAAAAGCTTTGTTGGTTATTTGACGACCCAAACCCCTCGTCTTGGGTAGAATAGTTAGTCATTAGAATATAACACATTAATTATAACAGTAGAAGAAAAATATCACATTACACAACATAATGTACATCAAATTACATCGAAACTAATATCAGAGTTTAAACAACACAAGATCATAATTATACATAAAGTTCCAACATGCAAATTACAAGTATGCAGCGGAATAAAAGATAATTAACATAGAAGAGTCTGGGACGGGAAATAGAAACATCCAAACATTGCTCTAGCTTCAAAACCAACTATCAAAGCTCCCGTACACATCCAAAATAAAGTAAGCTAATGACTTGTTCACTTGGCTGCCCGTGTAAGAATTATAGGCACCCGAGTTTGTAATAGAAAAACAAACTACGAGTCAGTCGTGGGGCTGGTATGAGAAACCCTATAGTTAACTTAACTTACTTATAATAAGGTATACCACAGAACCATACCATCTACCATGGATCGGGTTTTCTCCACACGAATTGAAACACCCCACCTCCGTTAAGGTCACTCACAGAGGGAATGCCTTAACTTCGATGGAGCATTATAGGTAAAATATGCCGATAAATTATAAGATAGACAAATAAAACAGCGAAAAATAAAGTCATTTTATAAACAACTTAATTCAGTCAAGATTTTAAAACAATTTCCTCAATCACACTTAAATGTAATACATAGAACTTCTATCTTGATTTAAAAACTTCCAAGAATAAAAGAAGAATAAATACAATGATATACTCCGATAAAGCACGAACCAGCCATAGCAGTGGAAGAGAGAGAGTCCAAAGCGATACACCAACTAATCTTCAAGCTTGAAAAGAGAAGAGGTCCAAGTTAGGCTGAGCTATTCCCTCCTTGACTACCTGGGGGGGGGGGGGGGGACGAAAGAAAAGAGGCGAAAAACAAACTAGGTCAGATATAAGTCTGGTAAGTCCAGTGATCTTTCAGCATGCAAACAAGATAAAAGATCATGACATGAATAAAACGAAAATAGGACAATACCATAAAAACAAGGTAACTAAAGACAAGATAAGTGCAAGGTGAAATGAATATGCTTCTACTTTTTCTCTGCTTCGCTAATCTGATTTCTATATTTATCTCTGCACCACCTAACTAGTGTCCCAACTAGTAATCTGTATAAAATGATAATCGTGATCCCAACCCCCGTAATTGTGGTAGCCTTCAGGTGTACATCTATCGTGAGAATTCCACCTCAATCAGCCTAATTGCCATGAACATGTTAGATGTACCTTTACTACCCTATCGATCGGCTCCCTACTTGTATTCATGTTCCATGTGTCTGTATCAATCGGCCCTCTCTTGCGTGTAGATACCCTGTGCTGGTCCCACCATAAGGTGTATCAATCCTTATGATAACGACCCAACACGATTCAAGATGCACAGTGTATAACTACTGGTACCCAGTGCCTGCTTTTTCTCACTCCGGAGTACATGTACGCCCGTAAACTGTCGGAACCTATACTGATGTATCCCCTACCGCTGCTTTGACCGCTTATAATCAGCCCAGTAATCGTGCCCCACCCTGCCTAGTTCAGGGTACCGTGATACATCCATGTGGGTTACTGCTGAAATGGGTCCCCGTTACTAGGGTTTCCTATTGGTTAAGTTTGTGCCTATATTTACTAATATTACCCACCAATCCGATATGTACTTAACCCTCCCATCGATTCATGCATTTTTAATAAACGTTTAAGTTTTGTGGGCCTATATGTACTAATATTACCCACCTACACGAGATGTACTTAACCCTCCCATCGATTCAAGCATGTTTATTTAATAGTTAAGTTTTGTGGGCCTATATTTACTAATATTACCCATCAACCCGATATGTACTTAACCCTTCCACTGATTCAAGCATGTTTATTTAATGGTTAAGTTTTGTGGGCCAATATTTACTAATATTACCCACCTACACGAGATGTACTTAACCCTCCCATCGATTCAAGCATGTTTATTTAATAGTAAAGTTTTGTGGGCCTATATTTACTAATATTACCCACCAACCCGATATGTACTTGACCCTCCCGCACATTACGCCATATTAGTTAAGTGTTGTCCGCTCATGTTAACTTAACCCACTCATTCATCATGTCATGTTGGTTAAGCATTTCTTATTAACTTGACCCTTCTTACTTATCATGTTGGATCGGTTAAGTGTTTCCTATTAACTTAACCCCGTTTGTTCATCAAGTTATATTGGTCAAGTGTTTCTTGTTAACTTAACCCCACGTATTCATCTTGTTGTATTAGTTAAGTATCATTAATCAATTCAATTTAACTTAACCCACCTACGTGTCATGTTACTTTGGTTAAGTGTTGTCTTCTTTTGTTAATTTAACCCTACTACAAATCAAGTTATATTGGTTAAGTGTTGCCCTCTTATTTTAACTTAACATTTCCATAAATCAAGTTATATTGGTTAAGTGTTTCTAAATTTACTTAACCTCACCCACTTGTCTAATTAACATGTTATAAAGGTTAAGTGTTCTAAATTTACTTAACATCACCCACTTGTCTAATTAACATGTTATAACGGTTAAGTGTTCTAAATTTACTTAACCTCACCCACTAGTCTAATTAACATGTTATAACGGTTAAGTGTTCTAAATTTACTTAACCTCACCCACTTGTCTAATTAACGTGTTATAACGGTTAAGTGTTCTAAATTTACTTAACCTCACCCACTTGTCTAATTAACATGTTATAACGGTTAAGTGTTCTAAATTTACTTAACATCACCCATCAGTTTAGTTAACATGTTGAATTGGTTAAGTGTTTCCTTAATTGACTTAACCCTACCAATCTTGACTTAGCTTTATTAAAGCACCAACCACTCATATTAGACAGGTATTGTTGTGGTCACTAGATGTGCCGGTCAGTTCCGGGCAGTTTTACACCACAACTCAGTCTAACCTCGGGTCCTTTTTGGGCTCAATGCACTAACCACCCACATTAGACAAGTATTGTTGTGGCCACTGGATGTGCCGGTCGGTTCCGGTCAGTTTTACACCACAACTCAGTCTAACCTCGGGTTAGGCATATTCGTCTTTTCTAAATTTACATATTTATCCTTTTATGCTTATATGTAAATTTGTCAACAATTTATTGTCATGGCCCACTTTCCCTGTAATTCAAGTTCAAGGTTTTTGGCATAAAAACTATACCAATTTTATGCCACTCGTTAATTACATGACTATGAGCCAAATATGTCAGTTATGTGTAATTTTCAAGTTTTTCCCAACGTTACCCCTGTTGTACGTTCGCGTTAATCACATAAAGTAATTGGACCCGCAAATTAGCCCAATTTATAAACAAGAGGTAAAAGAAGGGAACATTTAATCAAACATATGTCACGTAAATTTAAATTAACATGTCTCATGAAATTTGCAATTAGATTGGATAGAACTAGCATAAGCCTAAGCATGTGAACATGTAGATCTAGGCATAGGTGAACACAAATTGGTTTATAAACTAGCATAATTTAGAAGAATCATGACATGTACATTCCAGAGCATGTATAAGTTTAGTTTTAACATGTAGATGTGAACTAGATCTAACAATAATGATCATATGAACTTGCATGAATCCACTTTACAAACTTGCATATAAATATATATCTAATTTTTGGATCTAACACAGAAAACGAAACTTTCATATGAACATATATATATATATATATATATATATATATATATATATATAGATCTTGACTTGGGTCTAACATAAAACATGTATCTTGCATATGAACATATATATAGATCTTGACTAACATAAAACATATATCCTGCATATGAACATATATATAGATCTTGACTAACATAAAACATGTATCTTGCATATGACACATCATGAAAGGATTGTCAAACTTATATGTGGTATGATGGTTTCGTTCCCCAAATCATAATAAGTTTATCACCAATTTCCACATGATACAATAAGTTCAAATAAATCACAATCATTCCAAGACATACGTGATCAAATTATCGCAAGAATTAGACATGAATTCGCATCATCAATCACATACAACTTGGTTCAAATTCTATTTTCCAATTCATTGCAAATCACGTCTTTAATTTATTCACATCTGAAAGGTAACTATACTTACAAACATAAAGGAATTCTTGAGTTCTGGGATCTGTATTATGAAATTGAATTGCTCGCCTTTGATGTAGATCGTTGAATTCTCTTAGTTGAATTAGATTAGATTTAATTTGATTTTGATTTTAGTGGCGGCTAGGTTTAGATGAGAGTGAATAATAGAATTAGGTTTTAGGTTTAGGGTCTTCATATAGTTGTAGAGAGTGTTTTAGAACCATTAGATTAACCCTGAACCATGAGAACCAATCAGGTGCCACATCTGCCTTAGAGCGAATCGGCCCACGGGTTGACAGCCAAACACCCTGAATCAACCCCTAGTCGACCCAACGGGGCTTGGGTCGACCTCAAAAATGGATCGGTTCGGTTATTCCCCCTCCCGATTCGCTGTTTTGAACTTTTTTGCATATTTATTTATTTAATATATATATATATATATATATATATATATTTCTCATATGCATACAAACTTCAAGGCTTAATAACTTCTTCATAAGGTATCTGTTTTATGCAAACCAAATGTCTATCTTGACCAAAATTTTGAGACGAACGTAATAGCGCAACCCATTTCACTTAATTCTTCTTCTAAAAATTAAGTGTTCTTAAATTTGTTAATTTTAATATTCTCAGAAAATTCGGGGTGTTACATTCTCCCCTCCTTAAAGGATTTCGTCGCCGAAATCTTCAAGTTAAGAAGAGTGCATCCTAACATCCAATCATCCATCTACTCATCCATCATCCATAAGCATCCATTGTCCTTAAAAGACTTCTAATGACATACGAACATATGCAAAAGTGTGTGTATATGTCCCAATACTAATGCAAAATATCAGGCAGTCCACTTATTCAGTTGACCTCCTTAATGCGAATTATGCTAGTGTCATGAGTCCATTATGTATGCAAATATCCCTAATCATGTAAATACTATATGTGTGCATATTCACTTATCCATATGCAACATCCATATGATAACTCATCAAGTTTCAATCCATATACAAATACATTCATATGCATATGCAATATGAAAGTGACTGAGCCGATCTAGTGCCTAATGTGTGTGTATGCATCCACGAGCAACCACTAGCAAACACTTGCAACCACTTGCAACCATCAATCATAACATGTCTCAAACACATGTTTTCATCCATTGGCTTCTACCTAAGGATCGAGGATAGGACCGAGAGGATATACTTAAAAGATAAAGACTAGCATGCAAATAAATATTATAGAAGGAGGAATCAAGGATATACCCTCAAAAAGGGTATGATGCGCGTATCTAGTCTTCAGTCTTCTAAGTCACATCTTCTTTGAGCTTCACTCCACTATACCTTAACTAATTTGACTTCACGATTGTAAAGCTTCCTGACCTCCATTTTCAAAACCCACTAGTATAGATAGGACCTCGATCATTTACTATGCTAGAGGGTATCCAATGTTGTCGAACTATCTTTCCAAGATAAACAAAAGTTAACCATGATACCAAGTGTATATACTAAGATGATTAGAGGTCTCTCTTCTATTTAGCTTATCCCTCATGTCAAAAATCTGAGGGTCGATATCTCTCACGCAAACCATCCTAGTCGAACTTGGTATCTCTCAAGTACAAGCCCCAAAGGCCTAAACCATTATCAGACAAGCACCCAAGGAATACCTCCTCCGAATTTTGACGATTTATGTGAGATGATACTAGTAAACAACCAAACAATTGAGCACTTAACCGACTCCGGCTATCCTCGCCAATCCTGCTCCAAAACTATCGTTGATCGCATAACTGGCTTTGCATTGTCAACTAGATATATGCGGAAGTCTATCTCGAGTTTTTATGGGGAAAACTCCTAACCTTAATCAAAAAACGTCTGCGTACTCATGGACTACTCTAACGGATTGAAAATCGTCGATAAATACATAAAGTGATTCTAGGTAGCTAAGACAAACTGATCCTTTAGGATCACGTGAAATTTCGAGGGTATTCCCGAGGCAAGTCGAAAGTCTAACTAGTCTCCTTTCACAATTACTAGCTAATCAATCCATGCCTAGAATCAACCCATAGCCCATGAACCAAAAAACATAAGCATTACACTTAGACTCAGTACTTAATATAACTATTCGCAAATCCTTACAAATCAAAGATAAATGAGCCGAACCACCGATTGGATTTGAGAAAATAATGGGATACTCTACTATACAAGCTCTAGGGTGCAGAGACTCAACTATGGAAGCAGATATGAAAGAATGTGAAGCGCTAAAATCAAAAGAGTAATAACAGGATGATCAAAAGAAAACTAAACTTTTTCAACCGAAGCTTTACTACCTCTCTCTCAGGTATGCTGGCGGTGAGAGCATGCATTTTCCCGCTTGAAAATATTGTCATTTGTTCTTTCCCTTGTCCTCAATTATATGACCCGTTATACCATAATAAAGATACTTCCTCTTGTTTTAGGTTTTACTATTCCTTCCTTTTTACCTCCTTTGTGAACCAAGTCTATATCCATGAGTTCTTCATCCTTGGGTTGTGCTCTTTAGCTAAACTCCCTCATTCTCATCTTTGCCATCCTTGTGTAACTTGTTGACAGGTCTCTCGAAAGCTGCCTCCATTGCACGGAGAATCCTACAAAGCTCGAAAGAAAATTAGCCGTAGGTGAAACTACTACGGCTATAGATGGAAGTTGGGCACTTGTTTGCCCTTTGACAAGTGTCGTAGTCTCGTCGAGCCTACTGAACCATGCCGCGATGAGGTTACCTCCCAGAAAGCCAGGAGCCCCGAAGACTCAGAAAAGAAGGAAACAAGGATTCAAACAGAGGATCAAAAGATAGTGCATATGGCTTTGGGGAATACGCCTTTAAAACAAAACTTTTCTTTTGAAAATGCTTCTTTTAAAACCGTTTTGAAAATAATTTTTCAAATCTTTTATCTGATCCGGTAACCGTCAGCTCTGATACCAAGTGAAACACCCCACCTCCGTTAAGGTCACTCACAGAGGGAATGCCTTAACTTCGGTGGAGCATTATAGGTAAAAAATGCAGATAAATTACAAGACAGATAAATAAAGCAGCGGAAAATAAAGTCATTTTATAAACAACTTAATTCAGTCAAGCTTTTACAACAATTTCCTCAATCATACTTAAATGTAATACATAGAACTTCTGTCTTGATTTAAAAACTTCCAAGAATAAAAGAAACATAAAAACCATGATATTCCCCGATAAAGCATGAGCCAGCCATAGCAGTGGAAGAGAGAGAGAGAGTCCAAAGCGATACACCAACTAATCTTCAAGCTTGGAAAGAGAAGAGGTCCAAGTTAGGCTGAGCTATTCCCTCCCTGACTACCTGGGGGGAACGGAAGAAAAGAGGCGAAAAACAAACTAAGTCAGACATAAGTCTGGTAAGTCCAGTGATCTTTCAGCATGCAAACAAGATAAAGGATCATGACATGAATAAACCGAAAATACGACAATACCATATAAACAAGGCTGCTAAAGACAAGATAACTGCAAGGTAAACTTAATGCGCTTCTACTTTTTCTCTGCTTCGCTACTCTGATCTGTTAATCTAATTTCTATATTTATCTCTGCACCACCTAACTAGTGTCCCAACTAGTTATCTGTATAAAATGATAATCATGATCCCAACCCCCATAATAGTGGTAGCCTTCAGGTGTACATCTATCGTGAAGATTCCACCTGAATCAGCCTAATTGCCATAAACATGTTAGATGTACCCTTACTACCCTATCGATCGGCTCCCTACTTGTATTCATGTTCCATGTGTCTGTGTCAATTGGCCCTCTCTTGCGTGTAGAAACCCTGTGCTGGTGCCACCATAAGGTGTATCAATCCTTATGATAGCGACCCGACACGATTCAAGATGCACAGTGTATATTTACTAGTACCCAGTGCCTGCTTTTTCCCACTCCGGAGTACGTGCACGCCCGTAAACCGTCGGAACCTACACTGACGTACCCCCTGCCGCTGCTTTGGCCGCTTATAATCAGCCCAGTAATCATGCCCACCCTGCCTAGTTCAGGGTACCGTGATACATCCATGTGGGTTACTGCTGAAATGGGTCCCCGTCAGTAGGGTTTCCTATTGGTTAAGTTTGTGGGCCTATATTTACTAATATTACCCACCAACCCGATATGTACTTAACCCTCCCATCGATTCAAGCATTTTTAATAAACGGTTAAGTTTTGTGGGCCTATATGTACTAATATTACCCACCTACACGAGATGTACTTAACCCACCCATCGATTCAAGCATGTTTATTTAATAGTTAAGTTTTGTGGGCCTATATTTACTAATATTACCCACCAACCCGGTATATACTTAACCCTTCCACTGATTCAAGCATGTTTATTTATTGGTTAAGTTTTGTGGGCCTATATTTACTAATATTACCCATCAACCCGATATGTACTTAACCCTTCCACTGATTCAAGCATGTTTATTTAATGGTTAATTTTATGGGCCTATATTTACTAATATTACCCACCAACACAACATGTACTTAACCCTCCCGCACATTACGCCATATTAGTTAAGTGTTGTCCACTCATGTTAACTTAACCCACTCATTCATCATGTCATGTTGGTTAAGCATTTCTTATTAACTTGACCCTCCTTACTTATCATGTTGGAACCCCGTTCGTTCATCAAGTTATATTGGTCAAGTGTTTCTTGTTAACTTAACCCCACGTATTCATCTTGTTGTATTGGTTAAGTGTCATCAATCAATTCAAGTTAACTTAACTCAACTACGTGTCATGTTACTTTGGTTAAGTGTTGCCTTCTTGTGTTAACTTAACCCTACTACAAATCAAGTTATATTGGTTAAGTGTTGCCCTCTTATTTTAACTTAACCTTTTCATAAATCAAGTTATATTAGTTAAGTGTTTCTAAATTTACTTAACCTCACCCACTTGTCTAATTAACATGTTATAAAGGTTAAGTGTTTCTAAATTTACTTAATCTCACTCACTTGTCTAATTAACATGTTATAATGGCTAAGTGTTCTAAATTTACTTAACCTCACCCACTTGTCTAATTAACATGTTATAACGGTAAAGTGTTCTAAATTTACTTAACCTCACCCACTTGTCTAATTAACGTGTTATAACAGTTAAGTGTTCTAAATTTACTTAACCTCACCCACTTGTCTAATTAACATGTTATAATGGTTAAGTGTTCTAAATTTACCTAACCTCACCCATCAGTTTAGTTAACATGTTGAATTGGTTAAGTGTTTCCTTAATTGACTTAACCCTACCAATCTTGACTTAGCTTTATTAAAGCACCAACCACTTACATTAGACAGGTATTGTTGTGGTCACTGGATATGCCGGTCGGTTCCGGGCAGTTTTACACCACAACTCAGTCTAACCTCGGGTCCTTTTTGGGCTCAATGCAATAACCACCCACATTAGACAGGTATTGTTGTGGTCACTGGATGTGTCGATCGGTTCCGGGCATTTTTACACCACAACTCAGTCTAACCTCGGGTTAGGCATATTCGTCTTTTCTAAATTTACATATTTATCCTTTTATGCTTATATGTAAATTTGTCAACAATTTATTTTCATGGCCCACTTTCCCTCTAATTCAAGTTCATGGTTTTTGGCATAAAAACTATACCATTTTTATGCCACTCGTTAATTACATGACTATAAGCCAAATATGTTAGTTATGTGTAATTTCCAAGTTTTTCCCAACATTACCCCCGTTGTACGTTCGCGTTAATCACATAAAGTCATTAGGCCCGCAAATTAGCCTAATTTATAAACAAGAGGTAAAAGAAGGAAACATTTAATCAAACATATGTCACGTAAATTTAAATTAACATGTCTCACGAAACTTGCAATTAGATTGGATAGAACTAGCATAAGCCTAAGCATGTGAACATGTAGATCTAGGCATAGGTGAACACAAATTGGTTTATAAACTAGCATAATTTTGGAGAATCATGACATGTACCTTCCAGAGCATGTATAAGTTTAACTTTAACACGTAGATGTGAACTAGATCTAACAATAATGATCATATGAACTTGCATGAATCCACTTTACAAACTTGCATATAAATATAGATCTAATTTTTGGATCTAACACAGAAAATGAAACTTGCACATGAACATATACATACATACATATATATATATATATATATATATATATATATATACATAGATCTTGACTTGGGTCTAACATAAAACATGTATCTTGCATATGAACATATATATAGATCTTGACTAACATAAAACATGTATCTTGCATATGACACATCATGAAAGGATTGTCAAACTTATATGTGGTATGATGGTTTCGTTCCCCAAATCATAATAAGTTTATCACCCATTTCCACATGATACAATAAGTTCAAATAAACCACAATCATTCCAAGACATACATGACCAAATTATAACAAGAATTAAACATGAATTCGCATCATCAATCAAATACAACTTGGTTCAAATTCTATTTTCCAATTCATTACAAATCACGTCTTTAATTTATTCACATCTGAAAGGTAACTATACTTACAAACAAAAAGGAATTCTTGAGTTCTGGGATCTGTATTGTGAAATTGAATTGCTCGCCTTTGATGTAGATCGTTGAATTCTCTTAGTTGAATTAGATTAGATTTAATTTTATTTTGGTTTTAGTGGCGGCTAGGTTTAGATGAGAGTGAATAATTGAATTAGGTTTTAGGTTTAGGGTCTTCATATAGTTGTAGAGAGTGTTTTAGGTCCATTAGATTAACCCTGAACCATGAGAACCATTCAGGTGCCACATCTGCCTTAGAGCGAATCGGCCCACGGATTGATAGCCAAACACCCTGAATCAACCCATAGTCGACCCAGCGGGGCTTGGGTCGACCTCAAAAATGGGCCGGTTCGGTTATTCCCCCTCCCGATTCGCTATTTTGAACTTTTTTGCATATTTATTTATTTTTTATATATATCTATATATATTTTTCTCATATGCATACAAACTTCAAGGCTTAATAACTTCTTCATAAGATATCCGTTTTATGCAAACCAAATGTCTATCTTGACCAAAATTTTGAGACGAACGTAATAGCGCAACCCATTTCACTTAATTCTTCTTCTAAAATTAAGTGTTCTTGAATTTGTTAATTTTAATATTCTCAGAAAATTCGGGGTGTTACAAGAATGCTAGTGCATAAAACCATGCAATGATTTTTGAAAAAATGAAGCCATTATAAGACTCGAGTCCCATCACACAATGCAAACACAAACTGAAGGATAGTGTTTTACCTTATATTGGTCGAACATGCTTGATACGAGAAAATTATCTGATATTATTATTAGTGTCTAAGTGTTGAAAACAATTTCAAAAATAAATGTATCAATCTTAGATGGCGTAATACCCCATTCTATTATGTCGCCATATAGGTTTACAACTAAAACCACAAAGTCGCGTATTGGAGATTGGATTCCATCATGAACCAAGGTTAAGGATCTTCCTTCTCCGACTTCGAGACACTCTAGTATATGTCCTAGGAATCACAACATGTGTACCTTGATCGGCAGAGCCGGTCCACCAATTTCCGGTGAGTTCCGTTACTTCTGAACATAACGTTCCACGGTCCTATCGAACCTCCTGGTCAGTACGTCGACTACCATGGTCATATTCAACCATATCCGAGGGCCTCGATTCCAACATCTGCATAAGTAAATTGCCTTGGCTCCATACCATGACATCACTTCTAGCTAGAAGGAAACGTATGTCCATACTCTGTTGTCCTTCATCCACTTTTTGGCTCATCCCGGGTTGTGAAACTCGCGAATTAACGCACAATAAAGCTCTGATGTTCAACAAAAGCTTTGATCTATTAGCCCTCAACACTTGGCATGCCACATTGTCATTTCATACCATACAACTGATGTCTACCAATATATAACATTTGAGCTCATACATCTTAGAGAAAGATGTTAAGCTAAAAGAATAAATTTTCTGCCACCAAACAGATATATATATATAGTAGAGATCAATTAATACAGCAAAAAATACAATATCGGACACACAATCCATTTGCAAGTTCGTTCTGGGTCTAAACAAAACAGATGACACCTTATTCCTCGTCCCATATGTCCAATATAGGAGAGTGGCCCTTGCATATATGGACAATCAATAAGTACGTCCAGACCACTGCCACTATAACCCTTCAAGTGAGCTACCCAAATACAGGGCATCAACAGCAATCCATTCGATGTGAAGATTTCTGGTCTTGCACCATCTTCAACATCTTCGACTTTTAATCATCGTTCAATTATTCGAAATGAGTTAAACTTGTACTTTTCGAATAATTCACGCCAAAACAAATCAAATCAAGTCCTTATCGGATTATTGACTCACCAATTAAGCCTCCTTTAATTACTTCTCTTTCATAAGATTTAAAATCTTATTCTCAAACCTGTTAAATCATTTGGCTCTCAAAAATCATTTCTTAACCTTGTATAAAAGGTTTACTTAAGAATTCAATTTACGAATTAAAATTCTTATTTCCAAACTCTTTCTCAAAATCAGTTATATAAGTTTTTACAAAAAACCGTCAAATTCTACTTAACCGCTTTTATCATTTAAACCCAATTAAAATTGGTTTAAATCCATTTCAAATCATTAATAATAATTTATAATGATTTCTCACTATTTTTTTTATATAAAAATAGCCCATACCCGTAATTTTCAATTATAGGTCATTACGGGTCATGGTGCTTTTTTATTCAAATTTTATTTGAACATTTCTCAAAATCTAACCGTTAGATTTTAAAACTCTTGTTATAATTTAAAAATCTTTTCAATATGAACCCTGCAGTTTCAATTTCGGGAAAATCCGACGGTCGGATCTCCCGGTACATTCATTTGAAGTCATTAGTCGAAGTTCGCGAACTGTCACTTTGTAACAACCAGGAAATTCTGAGCCAATTTAAAATTTTTATTTTGGCAATTTTAATGAATTTTGAATATTTAAAAAGAATTATTTTAAATAATAAGGACGAGAAATTTATTTTGAATAGAAATAGAACGTATATATTTATTTGAATGGACGTTAGAATATAAATATTTTATTTTAAATATTAAAGGAATTGAAAATGGCGCGGTAGTTTGAAAATATCTTTCCAACGAATCTGAAAAATCAAAATTTCATAGCGAGAATAAAAAGTTATGCCCAGTTGAAAATTCAGAATAGTCGCTATGGAATTCTGGCCCTTAAAAATGGAAATTTTGCATACGGATGAATTTGGACTCGAAACCACTTCCATTGAGTTCGAAATGCCGTTTACAACTCCAAAAAGTATAGGGTTCGATATATTCCAAGATCCGGAATAGTGGCAATTGGCTGGGGTTTTCGGTTAGCAATACATAGCCCTTAAAAAGTGAAATTTTGCCTATGAGCTCAGAATTCGACGAGATAAAATTTTCTGGATTCATAATGACAAATCATTGTTGAGTTCCAGAGGGCGCGTCGAACGGAGTTAGTATGTGGCCGTGCAAGCTAAAACAGTTCAGGGTAAAACAGGCAGTCATTTTACAAAGGAACATTATTGATACGATCTCAGAATTCGATTTCGTTTTTTTTCTTCTGGATTCGTGTCGTCTAATAATGGTTAAATCCAAAAGAGCATGATTTTTGGAGTTAGCATGTGAGCGTGCAAGAAGAAATGATGCGCCAAAATCGCATTTTTAGAGCTTATCTGAGCATTTTTGAGAATTTTAACGGACGGTCAAACAAATTCGGAATTCGATGATACTTGTTTCGTTGGACTCGTCTTCACATCTACTATGCCGTGTCCAAAAACCGCGGTAGTTGGAGATCGTCGACGTTCGGACGATACGCGAGAAACTAACATATAATCATTTTTCCTCCTTTTCATTCCTCACTTTCTCTCTTCCTCTCTTTTCTTCATTTTTCCATTTAATGGAGAGCTCCTCCCTCCAAGGTGCTGCCGCCTCCTCCTCCTCCCCACTGGCCATCACTCCTCTTCCACCTCCCCTTCTCCTCCTCCTCTTCCTCCTCTCCTCTCTCTCCTCGTTCCCTCTTCCAATTTTCAAAACCCTACACCTAAGCCACCACCCAAATCCGTCACCATGGGCCCCACCACCACCGCCGCCACCCACCACCGCCCTCCCCACCTCCAATCAGGCCCAGCGCTGCCCATGGCCACCCAACGCCGGCCGTGGGCCCCTCCTCCTCCAAAAACCCATTTTTCACAAAAAATCCCGTTTTGCATAAAACACCCTGTTACTATTTCGCGAATAACTCTCAAACCGTGCATTTCTAGCCAAAACTCCTCTATACCAAAGTCGAAGAGCACGATTTTCTCTTCGATTTGGTATAAGATAGTCCTATTTTGCATTGCAGAGTGGTCGGGAAAACGCGTTCAAAGGCTGCTGTCCAAACACTGTCAAAATGCTGTCTTTTCGCGATTTCCGGCGAAATGGCACATTTTCGGAAGGAAGACCACTAGGCGAAAGTTGTCCGGAATGACGCGTTTAAGCTAAGAAAAGGATGGTGTGAAGATTAGAGCTCGTTTGCAAATTTTGGAATCAGAACAACAAATCCGGGGGTTAGAAAAAAAGTGAGTTTTCTCCGCTTTAAAGCTTATATGGTTTTTGACGTATGAATTATGTAAAAATATGATTTTTATATTATGCAGAGAATAAAAACATGATTTTTATATTATGCAGAGAATAAAAATATGATTTTTATATAATAGAGAATATAAAAATATGATCTTTACACACTAGAGAATATAAAAATGTGATTTTTATATGAGTGGCGATATAAAAATATAATCTTTATTAAGAGAAGAGCGGTATATAAATAGAATTTTTATCTATATAGTAGCAGTATAAAAATGTGATTTTTATCCATATAGTGTAGTTATAAAAATGTGATTTTTATATACATAGCAAAAATATAAAGATGCGATTTTTATATATGTAGTGGATACGGACAACGAAAGTGACAAAAGGCGAGCACGACAAAGATTTTCTACATATGAAGAGTCGCGGCGTTTAGTTTAGCTTTTAGGTGAGAACTTCTCACTTTTAAATTCTATTTTCTAGTTAAACATATATACTAGGATGCAGATGGTGCTTAGTAGCACCCGACACCCGTCGTTCACAAACCATGGACGACTTGTTTGCTTGTTTGTTTGGTTGTTTGGTGGTTGATTGGAATATTTGTTTGAATTTGGTTTGGGAAGAATAATGGAATTGATTAGATTGGTATGTGTATGGCGTGGGCCATTATTAGACTGGGGATAAGACTAGGCCTTATCCCGTTTCTAGTATCGTGCCGTTATACCGCCGAAATTTTCTAAAATATGTTAGAAAAATAAAAATATCATTTTATTGAATAAATGAACTAAATGGAATATTCATAGGTTGAATAGAATATTTTGGTCGTTAAAAATATAAATTTTAACGTGAATGTGAATAAATAAATATTAATTTACAAATCGAACGATTTGTTTATATACACCCATTTAAAGGATATTGATTGGGACGATAAATTTTACACATCTCCCAACTGCACAAATAATAATCATTATTTGTTGATCTGAAACCCCACACGGGTATTGGGATGATATTTGAAGTACATTGATCCCGATTGTTTAGTTGTATGTCAATCAATAGGTTGACAGACAGTTGCGTAGCGCACTTTGGATGATGGTTGATTATTTATCGTTGCTATTACATACATGTGTTGTATGAAATCCATATAATTAACATTATATGGTAATTGATTGAGCCTCGTTCCAATTTGGAAAATAAAGAATATTATAAAATAAATATTCATGTGTTGAATAAAATAAATAGTCATGTGTTGACAATACTCATGTGTTGAGAATATTCATGTGTTGAAACTATTCATGTGTTGAAACTATTCATGTGTTGAACGAAACATTTATACAATAAAATTCACATTTTTATTGTAAGTAAGAATTGATAAATGTTCATGTGTTGAATAAAATATATATTCATGTGTTGAAGAAAATATTCATTTGTTGAATAGAATAACGAAGTTATTGAAATATATAAAGCCGTGTGGATTAGATTTGCGCCATTTTAACGTGAACGATATTTATATCGATTATATTCGTTTTTATAATGAATATATAAAAGGAAGTGATTTCAAAATATTACGTTTTGAAAATATTATCATTTATATATTAATGATGTGGAATATTCAATTTTAATTTAAAATTGAATATGAAGTTGAAATTGTTTTGAAAACGAAATTAAAACAAATTATAAAATACGTTTTGAATTGAAATCGACGATATATATATATATATATATATATATATATATATATATATATATATATTAATGGCCTGAATAGAATGCGCCGCGCCGCGGCAGTTCGCGAATTTCGACCATTGACTTCGAATTGACGTTACGGGAGATCCGACCGTCGGATTCTCCTGAAATCGGAACTATTGGGTTCGTATCGAAAAGAGATTTCCAATGAATATTAGAAATATGAAATCTAATGGTTGGATTTGGAATTATGTCCAAACCAAATTTGGAAAAGGTCGGTGTAAGTGCAGTTCGATGGCCGTTGATGGAAATCGACTGTACGGGCCTTGATAAAATTATTAAAAATATCAATAATTTGTGTAAAATCATAAGAAATGATTTGGGATGAAAAACTCCATATTTGAAAAGATAAAAATAGATTTTTATCGAAATAAACTAGTTTTGAACTAGAATTAATACCAATCCATTTTTGAAATAAATAAATTGAATTTGAAATGGTTTTGAAAATTACCAGAATTTCCAATATATAAAGTGGAAATGGAATTGAATCGAAACTGGCTTTGGATTATTTCGATGTTGAATTTCGTGATTATACAGATATTGTTATGGAAATTTGAAAGATATATTTATATCGTTATTTCCAATACGATATTTGTTGGTCGTAGAATTTGATATTGAATATAAACCGATATATTTTCTATTCAGAGCCTTGTATTTAATATCAACTGTGATTTGGGTTTGTCGTGAATGGTGTCTTCATTAACACTGTCCTTAAACCCAGTTGAGAAAAAGATTAAATCTTTCTATTTAGATTTAATGAAGTGTACCAATTAAATGATATTAATTGGAGTTGAATTTAAATTGGTTTTTGGGTTTATCGTGAGCGGTGTTTTGAATAACACCTGCTCTTTAACCCGATTAACAATAGAAAGTGATTTTGGGTTTATCGTGAATCGTGTTTTAGGTGACATTGGTTCTTAAACCCAGTTAAAGACAGGATACTGATTTTTGTGAAGATTAAAACTAAGAGGAGTTTTAATGAATCTTTAATTAGATTGAAATGTGAATTGATAATTTAAATTATCAAATCTGAAAAGTGATCGAGAATGGAGTATCACCAGTTTTGCTCCAAGCGATAGTCAAATCTTTAATTAGATTTGAACGTGTAATGGTAATTAATATTTACCGATAACACCGTGGTGTTAGATATGGAGTATTACCAGTTTTTCTCCATGGGATGAATAGGTTGGGATTGGGAAATAAAATAAATAATTACATCGGTGTGGTTCGCTAATCCCGACTAGTTTGGAAAACCATGATATGGTTTGAAATGATATCCAAAGGAAGATTAAAGAATAAATTTAGAAGAATTTATCTTTGATAAAATCAATGGGAACTTTTTCCTAAGAATGTGAATATTTGAATAAAAGAATCTTCTAAGTTGGAATGAGGCGTATGTTGGGTTTGTGTAACATTTGTTTATTATATACGCGGGTTATTCGGAAAGGCCGGGTTTATACCCATTCTGAATAACCGATTCGACGATATGTCGAAGATGAAGACGGTGGTTGAAGACCGGAAGTCTTCACATCATTTGGATGATTATTGATGATCTTGATTGGGCTGTACACCTAAGAGGAGGGAATCAGTTGATGATCGTCCAGACGTACTCGGAGATCGATGGATATGGGAGAAAAGTGCCTCCGGTTTCGTTCAGACCCAGAACGAACTTGTAAATGGACTGTGTGTCTGACATTGGATTTTATTCTGTGTTGATTGATCTCTATTAAATAAACATTTGTTTGACGATGGAGAATTTATTCTCTTGCTTAACGCCATTCTCTGAGACGTACGAGCTCAGAGGTTGTATATCGATGGACATCAGTCGCATGGCATGAATTGCCAGTGTGGCATGCCTAAGTGGCAAATGATCAAGGCTTCTGTTGAAAAGCAAAGTCTTGTGGTTGATGATCAAAGTACGGCCTGTGTGGCACAGCTTTGTGTATGGCGTTAATTCGCGAGCCTCACACCTCGGTATGAGTCAAAAACGGGATACAGGCCGTTGGGAGAACACGACGTTTCTTTCTAGCTAGTGGTGGTGTCAGTGCTTAAACTAGCTAACATTTATATACTTTTCACCTGTGTGGTTGTTGGAATGCGAGACGCCTCGAATATATGGTCGATAACTGGCACTATGTGAGCCGACGTACAGACCATTATATATAGGTCTGATAGGACCGGGAAACGTGTGTTCAGGAATTGCCAATCCTCAAAAGTAAGAGAGGACCAGCCCAACCAATTCCAAGGATCGCTGTGTGTGGTCCTGAGACATTTGCTAGAGTGTCTCGAACGGAGAGGAGCTTTCCCCTTGCCTCGACCCATGATGGAATCCAATTTCCAATACGTGATATTTCGGTTTTATTTGTAGAGCCTAATACGGCGACATTGTGGTATGGGTCACTTATGCCGTCTATGATTTATTCATTATGATTGAAGTTGTTTTCTTCACTTATAGTAATAATAAAATATGAAATTTCACGTACTAAGCATTTTTGGCTATTATAAGGTAAAAACCCTATCCTCCGGCTTGCGTTGCATTGTGTGATGGGACCTGGGTCTTATAATAGCTTCATTTTTCTTTATTTAGCATTGCGCTGTTTGTTTTATGCACTGGTATTCTTGGGAGGAAACCTGTTCCGTGTTATACGTCGTGGTCCCTTGATTTACCTAACTTTAAAAATAAAGATTAATAACTGTTTTAGTTCTCACACCAGTCACATGACTGACCTGGAATTTATTGTTTTAACCTAAACTCTGGGTGCCCCTATTTTCCACACAGGCAGCTAGTAGTTTTGGTTTTGCAGATTTATATTCACAGGATCCTGATTTACAACTGGAACGATGCTCGGAAAGCTTTGTATCCGTGTATTACTTTCAGTTATGTTTCGTATTGTTTTTCCGTTGCTATGTAATTTATTGTAATCTCTGATATTTGTCAAATGTGTAATATTTTTTCATACTCTGTAATATTCTTGTATTCTGATGGAATTGTTGTAATAAACAATGAAATGTTCTTCTTTTTGCGTCCCGATGTGTCTTGTGCTCAATTCAATCCGTGCTTCCTTACCGGGGAAGTTCGGGTCGTCTCATTTTGGTATCAGAGCTTTGGTTTACAGAGCTCGAGAACAAGACACGTTAGAACCAAACGAAAGAATTCATCAGATATTGGATTAGTAATATCCAATTAGAATAACTCGTTAGAGATGGGATCAGTAGTTTCCTAGAACGAGTGTGAAGAGTATATTTTTCAAATGAAAACAATATTGTTTTGAAAATTTAAATCGTTTTATACGTATTTGAATATTTATTTGTATGGATTTTGGACAATCGAGTATATAAAGGTTTTGCATATATGCGTCATGAACGTATATTCGAAGTTTTAATATACTGGATAGATATAGAATCACACTCTAGTCGCTCGGAGATGATTTTGATGATGGAGCTCCATCACCAATATTTATGTTCGTGTTTCGAAGATGTGATATCTATATATTTCCATTAGACTGGTGTGAGAACCAAAACTAGATAGGTTTATTATTGTGAATTGGCATTAAAAACATGATTTTCTGTATATGTATCAAAACTATGAATTTGAAACGATAATCCACTAATTGATTGATGGTTGTGTTGCTTGTTTATTTGTTTGGTAATTTTGAACCATTATGCCAGATTGAATCAAATATTGAACTGTATTGAAAATTGTTTGAAATTGCATGCATATACATGTACTTACATTGAACATGTCATAGCAAAGAGGCTAGAGCAGAAGAATAAAATTGTTTGCCCGACAAATAGGTACATGTTTATTGTATTTCTTGGGTTTTGGATGATTTTATGAGCCGATTGGCTTTTTCTTTTTCTTTTGTGTTGAAGAAGGCCATGGGAGGCTATATGAAATATCCCGAAGTCCCCGGTGCATGGGAGGTTATGGCGAAATTTTTCGAAAATTTAGGGTGTTAGCCAAATTTTTGAAACATTTGAAAAGTTCTTAGAAACTGAAAAGTTGAAGAACTTAAGCCGTAAAGAAAATAATGGAAGTTGAGTTGGTTTGTAAAACAACTTTCAGCTTCGTTCCTTTTCGAGGACGAAAAGTTTTAAGTGGAGAGATTGTAACAACCTGGAAATTCTGAGCCAATTTAAAATTTTTATTTTGGCAATTTTAATGAATTTTGAATATTTAAAATGAATTATTTTAAATAATAAGGATGAGAAATTTATTTTGAATAGAAACAGAACGTATATATTTATTTGAATGGACGTTAGAATATAAATATTTTATTTTAAATATTAAAGGAATTGAAAATGGCGCGGTAGTTTGAAAATTCAATTTCAAATTTCAAATGAATGTACAGGATTCAAAATAAACCGGATTTTAGCGAAATCAAAAATATTAGGATCTTTTTGAAAATATCTTTCCAACGAATCTGAAAAATCAAAATTTCATAGCGGGAATAAAAAGTTATGCCCAGTTGAAATTTCAGAATAGTCGCTATGGAATTTTGGCCCTTAAAAATGAAAATTTTGCATACGGATGAGTTTGGACTCGAAACCACTTCCATTGAGTTCGAAATGCCGTTTACAACTCCAAAAGGATAGACTTCGATATATTCCGAGATCCGGAATAGTGGCAATTGGCTGGGGTTTTCGGTTAGCAATACATAACCATTAAAAAGTGAAATTTTGCATATGAGCTCAGAATTCGACGAGATAAATTTTTATGCATTCATAATGACAAATCATTGTTGCGTTCCAGAGGGCGCGTCGAACGGAGTTAGTATGTGGCCGTGCGAGCTAAAACAGTTCAGGGTAAAACATGGAGTCATTTTACAAAGAAACATTATTGATACGATCTCAGAATTCAATTGCATTTTTTTTTTTGGATTCGTGTCGTCTAATAATGGTTAAATCCAAAAGAGCATGATTTTTGAAGTTAGCATGTGAGCGTGCAAGAAGAAATGGTGCGCCAAAATCGCATTTTTAGAGCTTATCTGAGCATTTTTAAGAATTTTAACGGATGGTCAAACGAACTCGGAATTCGACGGTACTTATTTCGTTGGACTCGTCTTCACGTCTATTATGTCGTGTCCGAAATCCGCGGCAGTTGGAGATCGTCGGCGTTCGGACGATACGCGAGAAACTAACATATAATCATTTTTCCTCCTTTTCTTTCCTCACTTTCTCTCTTCCTCTCTTTTCTTCATTTTTCCATTTAATGGAGAGCTCCTCCCTCCATGGTGCTGCCGCTTCCTCCTCCTCCCCGCTGGCCGTCGCTCCTCTTCCACCTCCCCTTCTCCTCCTCCTCTTCCTCCTCTCCTCTTTCCCTCTTCCAATTTTCAAAACCCTACACCTAAGCCACCACCCAAATCCGCCACCATGGGCCCTACCACCACCGCCGCCACCCACCAGCCCCTCCCCACCTCCAATCAGGCCCAGCGCTACCCCCTGGCCACCCAACTCCGGCCGTGGGCCCCTCCTCCTCCAAAAACCCATTTTTCACAAAAAATTCCGTTTTGCATAAAACACCCTGTCACTATTTCGCGAATAACTCTCAAACCATGCATTTCTAGTGAAACACCCCACCTCCGTTAGGGTCACTCTCAAAGGGAATGCCCTAATTTTGGTGGAGGTTTATAAGTATAAGTCACAGATATACAAGACAAATATAAGAACACATATTTGTAAACAGCGGAAAAACAACAACTTTTATTTCATAAAAGCAAATACGTGTTACAAAACATCACCATGATTGTCTTACATCCTTTCCAAAAACATAACATAACTCCTTCATAATCTGTCTTGATTACATTATTAAAGAAGCATAAATAAAACATAGATAAACTGCAAAAGCCCCATAGCGGATTGTCCAAAGCCATAGTTCAAAACGAAAAAAGTCCAAGCAATACATTTCTCTTCTTCAAGCTGGATGTTAAGGCTGGTCAAGCTGCTGTGTTCCCTCCCTGTGGACCTGGGGGGGGGGAAACGGAAGAAAAGAAGACGAAAGAAAAGTAGAGTCAGACATAAAGCCTGAGTAAGTCTAGTACTATTCTGTCTATGAATAAAGAACTGGGTATGATAAGTATAAACAAGAAGTGGGAAAGTACTATAAACTTGGTTAAGTTGTCTAGGGTCGAATATACCATCGTACCCCATGTTAATCTCTGAACCCATATAAACTAGTTTCCAACTGGCACCCCATAATCAGGGTGATGTGATCCATTCTATGATGATCGGCTCCTACTCGCATAGTTACATGTGTCTTACGGCCCCCGATGTTGTAGTTACCTATGCTGGTCCCACCATGGGGTGTATCAAGTCCCATGGAGGTGGCCCGACACAATCCTAGAATGCACAGGTATGCTACTGGTGTCCAGTGCCTTATTTTTCTGCGCCGGAGTGTGTGCACGCCCGCACCCCGTTAGAACCTACACTGCTACACCACCGCCGTCGATTTGACCTCTTACAATCAGCCCAGTAATCGTGCCCCACCCTGCCTAGTTTCAGGGTATCCTGATACACCTTCTAGGGTTACTGATGAAAAGGGTCCCCCGTTACTAGGTTTTCTATCTCTAGCCAACATGCTAAGTTGGTTAAGTGTTTCCTAACCTAACCCCCCACCAGTCCGTTTAGTTTAGCATGTTCCATTTTGATTAAGTCTTTAGTTCACTTAATCCTAACAATCCTGACTCAGCCTTAATTGTCTTATTAAAGCCTTGACCTCTCACATTAGACAGGTATTGTTGTGGCTGCCTGTTGCCGGTTGGTTCCGGGCAGTCTTACGCCACAACTCAGTCTAACCTCGGGTCCTTATTGGGCTCCATGTTTAACCTCCCACATTGGATAGGTATTGTTGTGACTACTGGACAGCCGGGCGGTTCCGGGCAGGTTTACATCACAACTCAATCCAACCTCGGGTTAAACACATCGTATGTTCTACATTTACATATTTTGTCTTTCTTCTTTATTTTCTTATAGGTAAATATTTGCGGCCAATTATTAAGTTAATGGTGTAAAGGTTACACCAATCATGGGCCCAACCCATACTTGAATTTGGGCCCTTCTATTTTATATTTTCATTCATTAGTAATTTTAACCCAACGTTATTTTCCCCCGTTTAATACGTCCGTTTATTATATATATGTTGGGCTTAGCCTTTTAAAGCCCAACTTAGCCATGCGAAAAGGGGAGGCTTAAAGCGTGATTAAATACACAAAAAAGGGAATGCGCATGAACTTGCAATATGACGTTGGAAAGACAAAATAGAAACTGGTGTACTTGCATATTAGTGACATATACTTTGGTCATAAAGCATAAGTGACATGAATCAAACCATGTAAACTTGTAGTTAAGTTAAGAATATCACTATCGACACATAGGCTTAACTACAACATAAACCTATATTTTTATTCAGGCATAATGTCAAACATAAGCAAATCATGTTCATAAGACTACTACATGTTTACAAAGGTGCCTAGTTTTGTGACTAATACAAAAGTATAGTTAAATTTGTTAACATAACCATGGCATAAATATTTCTAACATGAAATCATGATTTTTACTTTAGTCATGCAAACTTGCAAAAAGGGATTTTGAATCTAACCTAGCTATGTACCACATATGTCATCATATAATTCTTGTAAACAATATGGATTTCAATTATGCAAAATATCAATCATAGCCTAGTCATATCCATGAGTTTGCAAATAGGTTTTCTAGTACAAAAGCATGGCTTAATACATGATGCCAAATTTTCAACATAATTTCATATGGATTATGATAACCCAAACTTATTCCAATTACTTCACAAAAATGATGTTTGTATAAAAATACACATTATGATGGCATAGTAGCAAAACCCCAAACTTGCATGAATTTCAATTAATCAACTACATACATGTAGCTTCAACATAGATTACATAATTTGCGAATATTCCAAACGTATACTTGCATAAAACTACCGCATGTAGTTTTTCATAATGAATAACATAATTTGAGAATATCCAAACGTATACAATATTCCAAATCGATAAGAATCATAGTAACGCACAAATATGAATTACTTTATTGCCACAAATCAAGTATACAAACCCACACAATTATTTGTTCATACCAAAATAATACTCTACTTACAATGGTATGGCGAATTCTCCAATTTAGGGATTTGGAGATGCGATTCCTTGTTGATTTGATTTGATTAGGTTGCTTTATGCTTTAGAATTTGCCTCCTAATTCTCTCTCCAATTGGTGGCTACTCTTAGTCGTTCCTCAGCAACATGGCGGCTTTGTTCTTATTTTTGAATGAATAGATTAGAGTTAGTCTAGGGTTGTTTTTATAGAGGTTATAAACTGATTAGGACCATTGATGTTGCTTGGATTGATCGTAGCCATTCATTCGCAAGAGAGACCAATTAAAGCCTGCCACCTAGCCCTAATGACAAAGCAGACCACAGAAAATCGACTAACAGAGAATAGGCCAGCCAGGTTGGGCTGGGTTCGACCTGGCTCTGGACCAGGTCGACATGCCTGTCGACAGCCCTGTCGACCTGGCTAGACCAGGTCGACAGCCCAGTCGACTTGGGCCCATTAGGCGGGACTTTTCCCGCTCTGGCCAATTGGGCCCGACTTTTAATTTTAAACTGTTTTATTCTGTTTGAATTTTAAATTTAAATCAGAAACTTCCGAAGGCCATATCTTCTTCATACGGACTCCGTTTTTCGAAAACTCGGACTCTATTTCGCGTATTTTTCCGAGACGAACGCAATGGCGTATCCCGTTTCCCTTAGTTCTTTGATTTGAAATTAATTATACTTTAATTTGTGAATTTCACAGTTATAGAATTCGCGGGGTGTTACATTCTCCCCCACTTAAAAGGATTTCGTCCCCGAAATCTTCAAGTTAGTAGGAATGTATATCCTAACATCCAATCATCCATCTACTCAACCATCAAACACGAGCATCCATTGTCCTTAAAAGACTTCTAATGCTTCATGATCATATGCGAAGTGTGTGTGTACATGAACTTATCTAATGCAAAATCAGGCGGTCTACTGATTCAGTTGACCTCCTTAATGCGAATTATGTAAGTGCCATGAATCCATTATGTATGCAAATTTTCCTATTTTGATTCTACATGAGTGCACAATCATTCAATACAAATGCAGCATCCACATGACAACACATTAAAGTTCAACCACATATGAATGCAAACATATATGCATATGCAATATGAAGTGACTGAGCCGATCTAAAACCTAGATTGTGTGTGTATATGCAACCACGAGCAACCACTAGCAATCACTTGCAACCACTTGCAACCATCATCCATAACATGTTTCAACTACATGTTTCCATCCAAAAAGATTCTACCTAAAAGATAAGGTCGAGGAAATATACCTAAAAAGATAGATAAAAGCGCAACTTAAGGAAAAGGAAAGATCAAGGATGTACCCTCGAACAGAAAAGGGTAGGCAGTGCGTATTCTAGCTTCAGTTTCCCAAGTCGCGTCTCACTCGGCGTCGCTCCACTGAACTTTGACGAGCTTGACTTCACGGTTGCGTAGCTTCTTCACTTCCGTTTCTAATATGCGGGTTGGAACTTTTCTTATGGTTGCTTCGCGTTCCACTTCGGCCTCTTCGAGGATATTTGGCTCTACCACCTCGGATGACTCATGTAGACATTTTCGGAGATGTGAAACGTGAAAAACGTTGTGGACTCCAGCCAACTTCTCGGGTAGCTCTAATCTATAGGCCATTTTCCCAATTTTCTCGATGATAGGGAATGGCCCTACGAACCTTGGTGCTAGCTTTCCTGTGGTTCCAAAACGAACAACGTTTCTTAGTGGTGATACCTTGAGAAAAACTCTGTCTCCAACCTCAAATTCAAGGTCGGTCCTTCTCTTGTCGGCATAGGACTTCTGTCTGTCTTGGGCCGTCTTTATCCTTCTTCGTATTAAGTCTACTTTCTCTGAAGTCTCTCGGATCATATCTGGTCCAAGTATGAGCTTATCAGTAGACTCCCACCAACAAGTGGGCGATCGGCACGGTCTTCCATATAAAGCTTCGAAGGGCGCCATTCCGATGGTTGCTTGATAGCTGTTGTTGTAGGCAAATTCCACCAAAGGAAGGTGGTCTTCCCATGTCCCTCCGAAGTCGAGGACGCATAGCCTTAAAAGGTCTTCCAAAACTCTGTTCACTCTCTCTGTTTGGCCGTCGGTTTGGGGATGATAGGCTGTGCTCAAGCATAACTGCGTTCCTACTGCTTCTTGCAGACTCCGCCAAAACTCACTGGTGAAGATGGGGTCTCGGTCACTAACGATGCTAGATGGTATTCCATGGAGTCGGACGATTTCCTTGAGGTAAAGTGATGCTAGGGATGAGGCAGTTCTTTTACTTTTGACAGGTAAAAAGTGGGCGCTTTTAGTAAGCCTATCCACTATTACCCAAATGCTAGTGTTGCCTCTCCTAGACCTAGGCAGCCCATCAATGAAGTCCATTGAGATGCTATCCCACTTCCACTGCGGGACCTCCAGAGGATGTAGTAGTCCGCCAGGCTTTTTCTGTTCCGCCTTAACCTGTTGGCACACCATACACTTAGAAACGAACTCTGCCACGTCCTTTTTCATGCCGCTCCAGAAGAAAGTCCTTTTTATATCTTTGTACATTTTATCTCCGTCTGGGTGTATCGTCATCTTGGAGTGATGTGCTTCCTCGAGAACCTTCTTCACTAAATCTTTTGTCTGTGGGACGCATAGTCTTCCGTCTCGCCTTAGCAAACCCTTATCGTCGATGGAGTATCTGTTGAGGTGACTTGAAGTCTCACCCCTAATTAGCTTATCAATTGTTTCCACAAGCTGAGGGTCTTCGCGTTGTGCTGTCCCTACTGAATCCACTAAAGTTGGGCGCACTTCGAGAGATGCTAACAAGCCTGGTACGAAGTCGGAGGAAGGCCTAAAGTCGAAGCTGGCTATAAACTCTAGGCTTTGTCTTTCAACAAACAACGGGCTTAGGGTCAATTTCTTTCGGCTCAACGCGTCTGCTACTACGTTGCCTTTGCCCGGAGTGTAGGAGATTTCGAAATCGTACGAGGCAAGAAACTCCATCCATCTTTGTTGCCTCAAGTTAAGATCTTTCTGCGAGAAAAGATATTTCAACGATTTATGGTCAGTGTAAAGTTCGAACTTCTCACCTAGGAGATAGTGTCGCCAAGACTTGAGTGCAAAGACGATGGCGGCTAACTCAAGATCGTGGGTTGGGTAGTTCTTTTCGTGCACTTTCAGCTGCCTCCCGCCATAAGCTACTACCCTTCCTTCTTGCATTAAGACGGCGCCTAGCCCTGTCCCACATGCATCCGTATAAACAGTGAACATCTTGCTCCCATCTGGCAGCGTCAAAACTGGGGCTGTTGTGAGAGCCCTTTTTAGTCGTTGGAAAGCAAACTCGCAATCCAAGTCCCAATTGAACACTAGATTCTTCTTAGTCAATTTCGTGAGCGGAGCTGAGATTTTTGCAAAATCCCTTATAAACTTTCGATAGAAACCCGCTAGTCCTAGAAAGCTTCGGACCTCAGTTGCATTCCTTGGTGTCTTCCAATCCTGTACTGCCACTACCTTAGCAGGGTCCACTGCTAACCCTTGTTTGGATACTATGTGCCCAAGGAACCTCACCTCTTCTCTCCAAAAGTGGCATTTGGAGAATTTGGCTTTTAGTTGATGGACTCGCAAAGTTTCCATGATTGCCCTTAAGTGCTGAGCATGTTCCTCTTCACTCTTTGAGAAGATAAGGATATCATCTACGAAGACCACTACGAATTTGTTGAGGAAATCTCTAAATACCCTACTCATCAGGTCCACGAAGTAAGCAGGTGCATTTGTCAAGCCGAAAGGCATGACAAGCCATTCAAAGAAGCCGTCTGGGGTTCTGAACGCCGTTTTATCGATGCTATCTTCAGCCACCCTTAGCTGATGAAAACCGGTTGCTAAATCGAGCTGGGAGAAAACAGACGCTCCTACAAGCTGGTCAAATAAATCGTCTATTCTAGGGAGAGGGTGCCTATTCTTTTTCGTTAGCTTGTTGAGCTCCCTATAGTCAACACATAGACGGAGTGAACCATCCGCCTTTGTAGCGAACACCACTGGAGCGCCCCATTCTGAAATGCTCCTCCTAATGAACCCCTTTTCTAGAAGCTCTTTAATCTGTTTACTGAGCTCTTTCCTTTCCCGTGGGGCCATGTGTCTAACGGGTAACGCAACGGGCTTTGCATTATCTACAAGATATATGCGGAAGTCTATTTCCCGCTTCGGAGGCAAGCCCTTCACCTCTTCGAAGACATCCGGATATTCCCGGACCACTCTAACTGATAATTTTCAACAGAGGCATCTAGCGATTCCAGATAACTAAGCATAACCGCATACGAAGGATTACAAGAAATTTCCAAAGTATTACCGAGCTGGGTTAGGAGCATAACAACCCTTTTCTCACAATCAAGGATGGCCCCATTACTGGATAGCCAATCCATACCCAAAATCAAACCATAACCCGAAAAGCCCAAAACAAAGGCACTACATTGAAATTCTACACTTAGAATAGAGATTTTCAATCCCAAACAGATCATAGACAAATGAGCTGGGCCCCCAATTGGGTTTGAAACAATTAAGGGGTCCTCTACCATACTAGTTTTTAGGTGCAGAGATTCTACTAAAGCAGACGAGATAAAGGAGTGTGATGCGCCAGAATCAAATAAAGTGCGAACGGGGTGATCATAAAGATAAACTACACTTTCTACAGAAGTATTTATACCTCGCTGTTGCAGAGGTGGCGCTTCCAGCACATGAACCTGTGCCCCTGGGGTGGATCCAGCCCTCTGCCCCTGTCCTCGTTTCTTTGGGCAGTCCTTAGCCCTGTGGCCCGTCTCACCGCAAGAAAAGCACCCACCATTTTCCTTGGTCTTCTTTTTCCTTTTTCTACAATCCTTGGCTATGTGCCCTTCCATACCACAAAAATTGCATTTCCTTTTTTCTCGTTTCTTATTATTACTGTTACGATCATTTCTTGTTTGACTATTATTCGTCTTCCTACTCTGGGACTCTTCCGCTTGATGGTTCACGTGGAGGAGGAGAAGTGAAAGCGTCAGCAGCTGGGGAGTAAGGTCTCCAGACATGCTGAAACAGAAAGGATAGATTCAAAACGAAGGATAAGAGATAGTACCTATGGATTTGGGGGGACTTTGCCTTTTTAAAATAAAAATAATATTTTATCTTTTAAAAATGCTTCTTTAAATTTCCTTTTTGAAAATAATTTTTCAAACTTTTTTATCTTATCTGGTAAACCTATGCTCTGATACCAAGTGAAACACCCCACCTCCGTTAGGGTCACTCTCAAAGGGAATGCCCTAATTTTGGTGGAGGTTTATAAGTATAAGTCACAGATATACAAGACAGATATAAGAACACATATTTGTAAACAGCGGAAAAACAACAACTTTTATTTCATAAAAGCAAATACGTGTTACAAAACATCACCATGATTGTCTTACATCCTTTCCAAAAACATAACATAACTCCTTCATAATCTGTCTTGATTACATTATTAAAGAAGCATAAATAAAACATAGATAAACTGCAAAAGCCCCATAGCGGATTGTCTAAAGCCATAGTTCAAAACGAAAAAAAGTCCAAGCAATACATTTCTCTTCTTCAAGCTGGATGTTAAGGCTGGTCAAGCTGCTGTGTTCCCTCCCTGTGGACCTGGGGGGGGGGGGGAACGGAAGAAAAGAAGACGAAAGAAAAGTAGAGTCAGACATAAAGCCTGAGTAAGTCTAGTACTATTCTGTCTATGAATAAAGAACTGGGTATGATAAGTATAAACAAGAAGTGGGAAAGTACTATAAACTTGGTTAAGTTGTCTAGGGTTGAATATACTATCGTACCCCATGTTAATCTCTGAACCCATATAAACTAGTTTACAACTGGCACCTCATAATCAGGGTGATGTGATCCATTCTATGATGATCGGCTCCTACTCGCATAGTTACATGTGTCTTACGGCCCCCGATGTTGTAGTTACCTATGCTGGTCCCACCATGGGGTGTATCAAGTCCCATGGAGGCGGCCCGACACAATCCTAGAATGCACAGGTATGCTACTGGTGTCCAGTGCCTTATTTTTCTGCGCCGGAGTGTGTGCATGCCCGCACCCCGTTAGAACCTACACTGCTACACCACCGCCGTCGATCTGACCTCTTACAATCAGCCCAGTAATCGTGCCCCACCCTGCCTAGTTTCAGGGTATCCTGATACACCTTCTAGGGTTACTGCTGAAAAGGGTCCCCCGTTACTAGGTTTTCTATCTCTAGCCAACATGCTAAGTTGGTTAAGTGTTTCCTAACCTAACCCCCCACCAGTCCGTTTAGTTTAGCATGTTCCATTTTGATTAAGTCTTTAGTTCACTTAATCCTAACAATCCTGACTCAGCCTTAATTGTCTTATTAAAGCCTTGACCTCTCACATTAGACAGGTATTGTTGTGGCTGCCTGTTGCCGGTTGGTTCCGGGCAATCTTACGCCACAACTCAGTCTAACCTCGGGTCCTTGTTGGGCTCCATGTTTAACCTCCCACATTGGATAGGTATTGTTGTGACTACTGGACAGCCGGGCGGTTCCGGGCAGGTTTACATCACAACTCAATCCAACCTCGGGTTAAACACATCGTATGTTCTACATTTACATATTTTGTCTTTCTTCTTTATTTTCTTATAGGTAAATATTTGCGGCCAATTATTAAGTTAATGGTGTAAAGGTTACACCAATCATGGGCCCAACCCATACTTGAATTTGGGCCTTTCTATTTTATATTTTCATTCATTAGTAATTTTAACCCAACGTTATTTTCCCCCATTTAACACGTCCGTTTATTATATATATGTTGGGCTTAGCCTTTTAAAGCCCAACTTAGCCATGCGAAAAGGGGAGGCTTAAAGCGTGATTACATACACAAAAAGGGGAATGTGAGCGCATGAACTTGCAATATGACGTTGGAAATACAAAATAGAAACTGGTGTACTTGCATATTAGTGACATATACTTTGGTCATAAAGCATAAGTGACATGAATCAAACCATGTAAACTTGTAGTTAGGTTAAGAATATCACTATCGACACATAGGCTTAACTACAACATAAACCTATATTTTTATTCAGGCATAATGTCAAACATAAGCAAATCATGTTCATAAGACTACTACATGTTTACAAAGGTGCCTAGTTTTGTGACTAATACAAAAGTATAGTTAAATTTGTTAACATAACCATGGCATAAATATTTCTAACATGAAATCATGATTTTTACTTTAGTCATGCAAACTTGCAAAAAGGGATTTTGAATCTAACCTAGCTATGTACCACATATGTCATCATATAATTCTTGTAAACAATATGGATTTCAATTATGCAAAATATCAATCATAGCCTAGTCATATCCATGAGTTTGCAAATAGGTTTTCTAGTACAAAAGCATGGCTTAATACATGATGCCAAATTTTCAACATAATTTCATATGGATTATGATAACCCAAACTTATTCCAATTACTTCACAAAAATGATGTTTGTATAAAAATACACATTATGATGGCATAGTAGCAAAACCCCAAACTTGCATGAATTTCAATTAATCAACTACATACATGTAGCTTCAACATAGATTACATAATTTGCGAATATTCCAAACGTATACTTGCATAAAACTACCGCATGTAGTTTTTCATAATGAATAACATAATTTGAGAATATCCAAACGTATACAATATTCCAAATCGATAAGAATCATAGTAACGCACAAATATGAATTACTTTATTGCCACAAATCAAGTATACAAACCCACACAATTATTTGTTCATACCAAAATAATACTCTACTTACAATGGTATGGCGAATTCTCCAATTTAGGGATTTGGAGATGCGATTCCTTGTTGATTTGATTTGATTAGGTTGCTTTATGCTTTAGAATTTGCCTCCTAATTCTCTCTCCAATTGGTGGCTACTCTTAGTCGTTCCTCAGCAACATGGCGGCTTTGTTCTTATTTTTGAATGAATAGATTAGGGTTAGTCTAGGGTTGTTTTTATAGAGGTTATAAACTGATTAGGACCATTGATGTTGCTTGGATTGATCGTAGCCATTCATTCGCAAGAGAGACCAATTAGAGCCTGCCACCTAGCCCTAATGACAAAGCAGACCACAGAAAATCGACTAACAGAGAATAGGCCAGCCAGGTTGGGCTGGGTTCGACCTGGCTCTGGACCAGGTCGACATGCCTGTCGACAGCCCTGTCGACCTGGCTAGACCAGGTCGACAGCCCAGTCGACTTGGGCCCATTAGGCGGGACTTTTCCCGCTCTGGCCAATTGGGCCCGACTTTTAATTTTAAACTGTTTTATTCTGTTTGAATTTTAAATTTAATTCAGAAACTTCCGAAGGCCATATCTTCTTCATACGGACTCCGTTTTTCGAAAACTCGGACTCTATTTCGCGTATTTTTCCGAGACGAACGCAATGGCGTATCCCGTTTCCCTTAGTTCTTTGATTTGAAATTAATTATACTTTAATTTGTGAATTTCACAGTTATAGAATTCGCGGGGTGTTACATCTAACCAAAACTCCTCTAGACCAAAGTCGAAGAGCACGATTTTCTCTTCGATTTGGTATAAGATAGTCCTATTTTGCATTGCGGAGTTGTCGGGAAAACGCGTCCAAAGTCTGCTGTCCAAACACTGTCAAAATGCTGTCTTTTCCCGATTTCCGGCGAAATGGCACATTTTCGGAAGGAAGACCACTAGGCGAAAGTTGTCCGGAATGACGCGTTTAAGCTAGAAAAAATGATGGTGTGAAGATTGGAGCTCGTTTGCAAATTCTGGAACCAGAACAGCAAATCCGGGGGTTAGAAAAAATGTGAGTTTTCTCCGCTTTAAAGCTTCTATGGTTTTTGACGTATGAATTATGTAAAAATATGATTTTTATATTATGTAGAGAATAAAAATATGATTTTTATATAATAGAGAATATAAAAATATGATTTTTACATACTAGAGAATATAAAAATGTGATTTTTATATGAGTGACGATATAAAAATATAATCTTTATTAAGAGAAGAGCGGTATATAAATAGAATTTTTATCTATATAGTACCAGTATAAAAATGTGATTTTTATATACATAGCAACAATATAAAGATGCGATTTTTATATATGTAGTGGATACGGACAACGAAAGTGACAAAAGGGGAGCACGACAAAGATTTTCTACATATGAAGAGTCGCGGCGTTTGGTTTAGCTTTTAGGTGAGAACATCTCACTTTTAAATTCTATTTTCTAGTTAAAAATATATACTAGGATGCAAACGGTGCTTAGCAGCACCCGACACCCGTCGTCCACATACCATGGACGACTTGTTTGTTTGTTTGTTTGGTGGTTGATTGGAATATTTGTTTGAATTTGGTTTGGGAAGAATAATGGAATTGATTAGATTGGTATGTGTATGTCGTGGGCCATTATTAGACTGGGGATAAGGCTAGGCCTTATCCCGTTTCTAGTATCGTGCCGTTATGCTGCCGAAATTTTCTAAAATATGTTAGAAAAATAAAAATATCATTTTATTGAATAAATGAACTAAATAGAATATTCATAGGTTGAATAGAATATTTTGGTCGTTAAAAATATATTTTTTAACGTGAATGTGAATAAATAAATATTAATTTACAAATCGAACAATTTGTTTATGTACACCCATTTAAAGGATATTGATTGGGACAATAAATTTTACACATCGCCCAACTGCACAAATAATAATCAGTGTTTGTTGATTTGAAACCCCACACGGGTATCGGAATGATATTTGAAGTACACTGATCCCGATTGTTTAGTTGTATGTCAATCGATAGGTTGACAGACAGTTGCGTAGTGTACTTTGGATGATGGTTGATTATTTATCGTTGTTATTACATACATGTGTTGTATGGAATCCATATAATTAACATTATATGGTAATTGATTGGGCCTCATTCCAATTTGGAAAATAATGAATATTATAAAATAAATATTCATGTGTTGAATAAAATAAATAGTCATGTGTTGACAATACTCATGTGTTGAGAATATTCATGTGTTGAAACTATTCATGTGTTGAACGAAACATTTATACAATAAAATTCACATTTTTATTGTAAGTAAGAATTGATAAATGTTCATGTGTTGAATAAAATATATATTTATGTGTTGAAGAAAATATTCATTTGTTGAATAGAATAACGAAGTTATTGAAATATATAAAGCCGTGTGGATTAGATTTGCGCCATTTTGACGTGAACGATATTTATATCGGTTATATTCATTTTTATAATGAATATAGAAAAGTAAGTGATTTCAAAATATTACGTTTTGAAAATATTATCATTTATATATTAATTATATGGAACATTAAATTTTGATTTAAAATTGAATATGAAGTTGAAATTGTTTTGAAAACGAAATTAAAACAAATTATAAAATACGTTTTGAATTGAGATCGATGAAATATATATATATATATATATATATATATATATGGCCCGAATAGAATGCGCCGCGCCGCGACAATTCGCGAATTTCGACCATTGACTTCGAATTGACGTTACGGGAGATCCGGCCGTCGGATTCTCCTGAAACCGCAACCATTGGGTTCGTATCGAAAAGAGCTTTCCAATGAATATTAGAAATTTGAAATCTAACGGTAAAATTTGGAATTATGTCCAAATCAAATTTGGAAAAGTTCGTTGTAAGTGCAGTTCGATGGCCGTTGATGGAAATCGACTGTACAGGCCTTGATAAAATTATTAAAAATATCAATAATTTGTGTAAAATCATAAGAAATGATTTAGGAAGAATTGGAATGAAAAACTCCATATTTGAAAAGATAAAAATAGATTTTTATCGAAATGAACTAGTTTTGAACTAGAATTAAAATCAATCCATTTTTGAAATAAATAAATTGAATTTGAAATGGTTTTGAAAATAACCAGAATTTCCAATATATAAAGTGGAAATGGAATTGAATCGAAACTGGCTTTGGAATATTTCGTTGTTGAATTTCGTGATTATACAGATATTGTTATGGAAATTTGAATGATATATTTATATCGTTATTTCCAATGCAATATTTGTTGGTCGTAGAATTTGATATTGAATATAAGCCAATATATTTTTTATTCAGAGCCTTGTATTTAATATCAATTGTGATTTGGGTTTTTCGTGAATGGTGTCTTCATTAACACTGTCCTTAAACCCAGTTGAGAAAAAGATTAAATCTTTCTATTTAGATTTAATGAAGTGTACCAATTAAATGATATTAATTGGAGTTGAATTTAAATTGGTTTTTGGGTTTATCGTGAGCGGTGTTTTGAATAACACATGTTCTTTAACCCGATTAACAATAGAAAGTGATTTTGGGTTTATCGTGAATCGTGTTTTAGGTGACATTGGTTCTTTAACCTAGTTAAAGACAAGATATTGATTTTTGTGAAGATTAAAACTAAGTGGAGTTTTAATGAATCTTTAATTAGATTGAAATGTGAATTGATGATTTAAATTATCAAATCTGAAAAGTGATCGAGAATGGAGTATCACCAGTTTTGCTCCAAGCGATAGTCAAATCTTTAATTAGATTTGAACGTGTAATGGTAATTAATATTTACCGATAACACCGTGGTGTTAGATATGGAGTATTACCAGTTTTGCTCCATGGGATGAATAGGTTGGGATTGGGAAATAAAATAAATAATTACTTTGGTGTGGTTCGCTAATCCCGACTAGTTTGGAAAACCATGATATGGTTTGAAATGATATCCAAAGGAAGATTAAAGAATAAATTTAGAAGAATTTATCTTTGATAAAATTAATGGGAACCTTTTCCTAAGAATGTGAATATTTGAATAAAAGAATCTTCTGAGTTGGAATGAAGTGTATGTTGGGTTTGTGTAACATTTGTTTATTATATACGCGGGTTATTTGGAAAGGCCGGGTCTATACCCATTCTGAATAACCGATTCGACGATATGTCGAAGATGAAGACGGTGGTTGAAGACCGGAAGTCTTCACATCGTTTGGATGATTATTGATGATCTTGATTGGGCTGTACACCCAAGAGGAGGGAATCAGTTGGTGATCGTCCAAACGTACTTGGAGATCGATGGATATGCAAGAAAAGTGCCTCCGGTTTCGTTCAGACCCAGAACGAACTTGTAAATGGACTGTGTGTCTGACATTGGATTTTATTATGTGTTGATTGATCTCTATTAAATATACATTTGTTTGGCGGTGGAGAATTTATTCTCTTGCTTAACGCCCTTCTCTGAGACGTACGAGCTCAGAGGTTGTATATCGATGGACATCAGTCGCATGACATGAATTGCCAGTGTGGCATGCCTAAGTGGCAAATGATCAAGGCTTCTGTTGAAAAGCAAAGTCTTGTGGTTGATGATCAAAGCACGACCTGTGTGGCGCAGCTTTGTGTATGGCGTTAATTCGTGAGCCTCACACCTCGGTATGAGTCAAAAAGGGGATACGAACCGTTGGGAGAACACGACGTTTCTTTCTAACTAGTGGTGGTGTCAGTGCTTAAATTGGCTGACATTTATATACTTTTCACCCGTGTGGTTGTTGGAATGCAAGGCGCCTCGAATATATGGTCGATAACTGGCACTATGTGAGCCGACATACAGACCATTATATATAGGTCCGATAGGACCGGGAAACGTGTGTTCAGGAATTGCCAATCCTCAAAAGTAAGAGAGGACCGGCCCAACCGATTCCAAGGATCGCTGTGTGTGGTCCTGAGACATTTGCTAGAGTGTCTCGAACGGAGAGGAGCTTACCCCTTGCCTCGACTCATGATGGAATCCAATTTCCAATACGTGATATTTCGGTTTTATTTGTAGAGCCTAGTACGGCGACATAGTGGTATGGGTCACTTATGCCGTCTATGATTTATACATTATGATTGAAGTTGTTTTCTTCACTTATAGTAATAATAAAATATGAAATTTCATGTACCAAGCATTTTTGGCTATTATAAGGTAAAAACCCTATCCTCCAGCTTGCGTTGCATTGTGTGATGGAACCTGGGTCTTATAATAGCTTCATTTTTCTTTATTTAGCATTGCGTTGTTTGTTTTATGCACTGGTATTCTTGGGAGGAAACCCGTTCCGTGTTATACGGCGTGGTCCCTTGATTTACCTAACTTTAAAAATAAAGATTAATAACTGTTTTAGTTCTCACACCAGTCACATGACTGACCTGGAGTTTATTGTTTTAACCTAAACTCTGGGTGCCCCTATTTTCCACATGGACAGCTAGTAGTTTTGGTTTTGCAGATTTATATTCACAGGATCCTGATTTACAACTGGAACGATGCTCGGAAAGCTCTGTATCCGTGTATTACTTTCAGTTATGTTTCGTACTGTTTTTCCGCTGCTATGTAATTTATTGTAATATCTGATATTTGTTAAATGTGTAATATTTATTCATACTTTGTAATATTCTTGTATTCTGATGGAATTGTTGTAATAAACAATGAAATATTCTTCTGTTTGCGTCCCGATGTGTCTTGTGCTCAATTTAATCCGTGCTTTCCTTACCGGGGAAGTTCGGGTCGTCTCACACTTCGTGACACGTTATATTATGACCAAAATTCGACTTATAATATAAAATACGTCGAATCGCTTCAAAAACATTTTATTTATTATAAAAAATATAAATAATAATTTTCTAAAGCCATATTTTAATTTTCCAACCCGAAAATCATTTATTTCAATATAATGATATTATTATAATATCATAATGAACAAAATAATATTATTTTTCAAGATTCGTTATTTTTATTGCAAACTTTCTTGGCATTCATTATAAAAATACAAGGAACTTTCAAAAAGAAACTTCTTTTAAAAAGTTTTCTAAATAGCCTATCCGAACTTTATTTTTATTGTTACTATTCATTTCAAAATTAAAACTTTGATAGGCCATAAGTATATGAAGATTAATTCAAAACCACTTGTTATTGTTACGAATATTCATCTATATTTTAATATCTTCGCGTCCATCCAAAATCGGACGTCAAATTCAAACTTTGATTTTCAACCTATTATTATATTATTAAAATATTCATTAAAAATCCATTTTCTTAATGGAAACTTAACCAATGAACCAATAACCACTTTTATTGTTCATTATCAACCAATGTATATTATATCACTCAATCAACCATCAAACGGTATCTAATTCATTCACAAAGTGCATTACACTATATAAGCCTTAAACAAATAATGCTTATACAGTCTTGTCAATCAACAGATTGACAAACTACACACATGAGATTAGTGTTCATTATCATCCCAATACACGTGTGGGGTTTTCATCCATAACTAGTGATTATTATCAACTACACACTTGGTAGATGTGCAAAATTATCATCCCAATACCGTGTGGGGTTTACGTCACAATCCATGTGAACTTATCTACACACTTGGGAGACGTTTAGGCTACAGTCATACCAAAACCCGTATGGGGTTTTCATTACAACCAACAAACAATAATTAATAAATTACTCAATCATAACCATTTAAGGTTCAAACATTTTCCAATTAATACTGTATACAATTCAAGTTTTGTATACTCAAGGGATTTCACATATATAATATCAAAATCATTTTTTATCACAATACTCAGCATCTAACATCATATTAAACATATTTGATCAATGTTAAATATTCTTATTTAAAAATTAAGAGTTGATTAAATTTAACCCTTTTCAACGTGAGTTTCGGTTTCTTACCTTCGGGTTCCACTCCGTCAAACTTTATATGGAAGGACTACGGATCTTCACACTCGACCCTAACACACGTACGATACCTACCAAACTTACAGGCTTCTATGGGACTGGATCTGGTGCTGTTGGGTTCCTACGCCTAACGAACATACTCATGCTCACGGATCTGGAGTTTTAAGGCAAACAGAGGCTTATCGGACATAGGGGGTGAAACTTCAAGGTGGGGTCCATGGTGGGGTGGTGTCAAGGTTAATGTGGGGTTTATGGGACCTTGCGTAGTTATAGGAGGTGGTAGGAGGAGGAAAGGAGGGATTTTTGAGGGGCTAAAGCGCAAAAAGTGGTAAAATTTGGTATTTTAGTGTTTATGGAGGAGGAGGGGCCATGGAGATGGAGAGAGGGGGACGAGACGACGACGCAGGTCATAGGGGGTTTGAGGAGGAGGCGCAGGTGGTGGAGAAACCAAGGGCGGCGGCCATGAGTTCTAGAAAATGGAGGTGAAGGTGTTTAAGGAAAAAGCGGAAGAAAGGAAGGAAGAGGGGTATTCTAACAAATGTGGCATGCCTCGGATTGCTAAGGTGTCAGCAATGGAAGATAGGAGAACAAAAACACCCAAGGTCGTCAATGTCGCGACACCTCAATTTGCCTTATTAGGCTTAGTTTCCAACGACGAACGTGAACGTGTATCAGGTCAGCTTCGGTTCTTCTAATCGTGTGATTAAATGGTAATTCTTTTTTACATGAAAATATGTACCCTAGCGTAAAACGTAATTCCGGATCCAACGGAATATGTCTCATCAAATTCTCAGGTCGTTTGGCACTCCGTTTTATTTTTCGATCGCGTTTCCGCTTAATTTTGACTAATTGACCCGATACGTGTTTAATTCTCGTACGCTCCCACATTAGCTCGAAAAAATATTAAATTTGGAACCCTGCCATTTTTCAATATTACGGATCCGATAAAATTGGTTTCGTCGAATTCTGAGATCGTTTGGAAAGATTTTCTTTGTAAACTGCTGAAATCAGCATTATACCACCGAATTTTCAAAATCGACCGAAATTTCTCATAAAATTAAATTAAAATTAACTTTTTACATTGGTTTCAAAATTCTGAGCCGTCATAGTCTTCCCCACTTAAAGGAATTTCATCTTCGAAATTAGATGAAAGTAAAGCTAAAATGAAAACGATAAAATAAACATATGTTCACCTCTCAGAAGAGTTACTCAGAGGTATCTACTCTGCACCTAGGATAAGCCTGTTTAATGCTATCCTCTGTCTCTCAAGTACAACCTCTTGGATCTCCGCTCCACCATACTTTAACCAAGTTCACCCTTTTGTTTCACAGCACTCTCATTTCTTTGCCTATTATCTTTAGAGGCTCTCCACAAAATGCTAAACTCGAGGTGATTTCCAAAAACTCTTGTGGTGTCTCCTTAATAGTCATTATTACAAAAGTGAGTATATTCGACACTAATGTGTGTGCGTGCATGAAAAGTATGGCGAAAGCTATGCTTTCTTTGATCTTCTGCAACAATATTCATATGTTATTGCATTAGATGTGAATGCTCTATTATGCTTGGAATTCTAGTGTTGTGACGTCCAACACCACTTCAAAGCGTAGTTTTACATAAATACAATCGTAGTCAGCGATTCGCGTTATTAAAATAAATAAATAAATAACCATAGATGATGATTAATCCAATGGTTCAAACTGATTCCAGAGGCACCCTTTCTCCTCCTAAATCCCAACATATTGGATAAAATAAAACATATTCTTATGTAGAATAAAAAAGCCATAAAATGGAAGATTATACCTTAAAATTGATTATTTGTGCAACATTCTGCTGGGGAACTACGTTTATAGTACTCAGAAAGGTACTGCCTAGTAGATCATTTGACTTTTGCAATCGCCTTGTATCCACAATTCTTGCAACATTGGCTGTATGCTTAGCTTCTTACTCCGTACAAGACTGGAGATGTCCTGTTTCCCCTCTTGCATCACCCTCTTCACCATGGCAGGTACTCTTTTTCTTCTTTTTCATGACTGGTAACAGAGAAAAATTCTTTTGATCCATACTTTCTTCTTCTTCTGCAATTTGAAGAAGGAAATTATAGCTTCCAGTTGGGTATTGTAAGTGATGTTTTAGATAAGGTATTGAAGTTGAAAAACAAGGAAAAAAAAAACCAAGATGTAAAATGCTCATAATCCGTTTAAGATGGGTACTGTAAGTAGTGCTATAATTATTTATACCCTGACAGGTGTATGCAATTAAAACATGCAGATAAAAACAATGGCAATAACAGCTGGGTACCTGATACATGATCTTGTATGTTGTTCCTGCGACAAGGGAGTCAATCTAGACAATGCGTTTCACCACATTGTCAGCATAATTGGCCTTGGATCAGCACTTGCTTATCAGAAGGTCCTTCAAAGTCCAAACTTAAATTATTGGTATAACATACTTAAAATGATAACACATTCGAACTATACTGCACATACAATGGACAACTTATTCAATCAAAAAGGGTACAAGTTCAAGGAACTTCTTTATTTATGGGGAGAGAGGGGACATTTCTTATAGGAATCGATGAACCCTTCATATTTTTCGCAGCATTTCACTGAGCTGAAATGCGCTCATACATTGAGTCATCGTATAAATCCAGTAAGTGTATTTGTATTTGCAGTCTGGATCTGAATTGGTGGCAGCATTGTGGGTATCAGAGATGTTCAGTCCCCTATTACACACGAGGGAACTTTTAAAAGAACTGACCTCAATTTAGCAGTTGATGTGAGTATTCTATAATTTAATTTGGATCAAACTTACCTGGAAATAGTCATACATTTCCTTAAGAGAAATATTGTGGTTTATACGCATTCATGTTTTAATTAAGTAATACAATCTGTTTTTGAATCGAGTGTTTTAATTAAGTAATACATTCTGTTTTAGAATCAAGTTTATGGCTTATACGCATCTATGTCACATGTAGTTCTTTACATATTCTAATTCAAAACTGTTTCCCAAGTATATTACAAAGTATACAATATTAATTGATTGTTGTTAATGATACAGATATTGTTTGCCCTCACCTTTTCATTTGCAAGGATGATAGCTGGTCCATATATCACATATGTGACTTTGGTAGCAGATAATCCTATGATTATAAAGGTAACAACTAAGCGAGATTTATAGATTCCTTTGCATAATTTTATCGGGTAATACATCATTATTTTCCCTTCATATGAATTAACAGATGATGGCAATGGGGTTGCAGTTGGTCAGTACATTTTGGTTTTGCAAAATACTCAGAATGATAATTTATAAACTGAACAAGAGGACTTCATCAAAAAGCCAGTAATTGTTAACTTTGTAGCTGCTTATTCTTGCATTAAATTGTTGTAATGCTTGGTTAACATAACTTGTGTGTGTTATGAAACAAAATCATTAAATAATATCGCCTCAGCACTGTCTTTAACTTAAAATCCTCTGTTTATATTTAGTTTAACCTTGAGTACAAGTATACTTCTAATTATCAAACCATTGCAAATACTTTTAATTCCTCATTACAAAACCTTGGGTATAAATAATATAATGACCAAAATGTAGAAGGAAATCATCGTCTAATTTACAATTCACAAATGCAACAGTTTTCACCATCGGATGCATTTCTGCAAATATAATTGAACTTCAAATCCATGATATTTTAACTATAGGCTTCGTAATCTATTTCGGTCATTATTACATAGAATGTATTGGTAGATATATTTTGAATTCTTGAAAAATTGATAGTAGAATGTGTGACAAGAGTGATTTGAAGTAGATGGATCTTAGTAGTTACAGGTTTCTTCATCTTTAATTATATATAGCGGATTTAGATTCGTACAATTTGTGGTACAACTACATTAAAAGTTGGCTTTTTTCTGCTTAAACTAATTAATTGCAAGAAGTATGAAATCAATAAGTTAAACCATTCGTGGATAAACTTATAGAATAGTTGTGAATCAACTTATTAAAGTATAATGGTGGATTAACTGATGGAATGGAATACGTGGATGAAAATAAAACTTATCTAAAAAATATATATAAACGAGCAGTACTCATTAGTTACAAATATCTAAAATACAAAAAAAATGCTTATTCAAGGCTTCGTTTTCAGCCTTTTAAGTTACATCATTTATATAATTTGCGAATTTGTACCTTTTCTGAGTTTAAATTTCAAATTTTGAATATTTATATATTTGAAGTTCATTTTTTTCCGTATAGTTTGAAGTTTAATTAAAAAAAATTGTTGAACTGAAATTTTGGTTTGGTTTCATTCCAATCTCTACTAAAACGTAAACGAAACGACCAGAGTGTCCGTGTCTCGGTTAAAGACTCAAACCTTGGTCCACATAAATTAGTCTCAATATGAATCCTTATGTGAAGATTATGAGTTACTGGGTTATAAATCATGTTGGAAACGTGTATGAACCTTGTAGCAAACACTGATGTTTTACACGAATCAAACACACAAACTCTCACTTTTTTATTTCACACAAGTACAATAATAAAATTACTATTTGTTTTTCTTACAAACAGGCTACTGCCTTCCCTTTCTATCACTCTAGAGCTTCAGCTCACTTTCTTTTTTCTCTCTTATTCCTTTTGTTTTTCACTTGGTAATAATACAAAACAAACTAGCCATATTTATAGGCTTTAGAATATATCAATATGTCATGCCTTACGTACATCATTTAGCTGGTTGTTGTTTCTTTCTTCACATGTGCACCCTACCTTATTTTACTCATTTATGATAGTACTAGTTTTTGCTTCTTTCTTCACATATGCAACCTAGCTTATTTTATTCATCTATGATAGTATTAGTTGTTGCTTCTAGAGAGTTTGAAAAAAATTCTAACACTCCACCTCAAACTCGACTTTCCATCCCGAGCTTCATTTTCATTTTATGAAATATCTCCGACTTCAACGACTTCGTAAAGATTTCTGCTAAATTTTCTTCGGTCCTGCAATGTACTAGCTCCACGATTTTATCATTCACCTATTCTCGAATAAAATGATATTTTATGTTGATGTGCTTGCTTCGACTATGTGACAATGGATTCTTCACGAGAGGAATAGCAGATTTATTATCCACATAAATAGTAACCAGATCATTCATTGCAAGATTTAACTCGTCCAATATGTAGCCTAGCCACATAGCTTAATATGCTGTTGATGTAGCTGCAATATATTCCGCTTCACATGTCGAGAGAGCAACTGTCTGTTGCTTCTTTGATGACCACAAAAATATCTCCGAACCGATATGAAAAAGCATACCCTAAAGTGTTTTTCTCGTCATTCAAATCACCGCCATAATCACTGTCTGAGTATCCAACTAATTTTGAATTATCTGAATGGATGTAAAACAGCCCATGATCAAGTGTACCTTTTATGTAGCGCAAAATTCTTTTAGCTTCCATGAAATGATCTTGCTTTGGCTTCTCCATGTACCTACTAAACAATCCAACCGCCTACATAATATGAGGACAAGTGAAAGTTAGATACCTTGAACTTTCAACCAAACTTTTGAATAATGTCGGATTTACCAACTTCTGGTTGAATCAATTCTCAGCTTTATGCTTGCATCTGCTGGCGTGGTCACTAGTTTACATTTTTTCATTCTGAATTTGCTTAAATCTGCTCCGCATATTTTTTTTCTATGACATAAAAATCCTATCTTTATTTTGTCTAACTTTGACTCCAAGAAAGTACAACATTTTACCAATATCTATCATCTCAAATTCGTTAGTCATAACTTTCTTAAAATCATCAAACATACCAGGCTTGTTCCCAGTGAAGATCATGTCATTCACATACAAGTATACGATCATAATATCTCCCTCTAGATTTGTTTTTTTGTAGAGTGCATGCTCGTATGGACTCTTGACAAAACCATTTTTCTGAAAGTATTCATTAACCCGTGTGTTCCATGCTCGCAGAGCTTACATCAAACCATATAAGGCTTTCTTCAGTTTGTAGAATTTTTTTTCCTGGCCTTTCTGAGCATATCTGGGAGGTTGCTCGATGTAGACTTCTTCTTCGAGATAGTAATTCAAGAATGCCGACTTTACATCCATCTGATAAATCTTCCACTTATTTTGTGCTGCAAATGTTGTTAGAAGTTTTACGGTATCAACTCTTGCAACTGGAGAAAATACCTCATCATAATTAATTCTGTATCTCTGTTTGTAGCCTTTAGCCACTAGTCTTGCCTTGTACTTTTCCACTTCTCCATCTTGATTAGTTTTTGTCTTTGCTTTGTGTCCTTCTGGAAGATATGTGAGCTCACAAGTGTCATTCTTCTTTATTGCACCAATTTCTTCATCCATGGCTTTGTTCCATTTGCTTTCTTCACCAGCTTCCTCAAATGTCACTAGATCACATTCAGCCATTAAACAAGATAATGAATAATCAAAGGTTGTTTGTACCGGACTTGTCTCAAAGATATTATCTAGACTCCACATTCTTCTCGGTATTACCTCTGAACTATTGCTGCTTCTTGAACTTGATGGCATTGAAGCAAGAGTTTTTTTATTAGGGCTTTTCGAAGGAGTCTGATTATCGTTTCCATCACTGTTTGTATCGGAGTAATCATCATCATAAAAGAATAAACCTGCAACTTTTTTTTTTCGTCCTCCATCTCCAGTAATCTGATTCATCAAATTCAACATCTCAAGAAATGATTAATTTCTTTGTGAGTGGATTATAAAGTCTGTAGGCCTTGCTTCTTTTGTCATATCCGGTAAAAATACATTTCTCGCCTTTGTCATCTACCTTCTTTCTTTTCAAATCGGGAACATATGCATATGCAACACATCCGAAAATTCGGAGATGTCCAACTGATGTTTTACTACAACTTCATGCATCGTTTGGAGTTCTATTTCGGACAGTTTTTGTTGGGCAGCGATTCAACAAATAAACAACATATAGTACAACTTTAGCCCAAAAACTCCTTGACATATGCTTTCCCTTCACCATACTTCTTGCCATGTCAAGAATAATGCTATTCTTTCTTTCAGCAACGCCATTTTGTTGTGGAGTATATGTTGTTGTCAACTGGTGATTGATTCCATATGTCCTGCAAAATTATTTAAACAAGTTTGAAGTATACTTTCTTCCTCTGTTTGATCTGAGTATCTTCACATAATTTCCACTTTGCTTTTCTGTCATAGCTTTGAACTCCTTTAATTTATCAAGAGCCTCTACTTTTTCTTTTAGAACATATACCCAACTTTTTCTGCTAAAATCATCAATAAATGTTAGGTAATATCTTCTCCCGCCAAGTGATGTAATATCAAACGGACCAGCTATGTCAGCGTGAACAATCTCTAGTGGGCTGCTACCTCTCCATGATTTTCCAACAGGAAAACTTTTTCTGTGTTGCTTTCCTTTGATGCATGCTTCACATAAATTATTTGGTTCATTGATTTCTGGCAAGCCGTCCACCATCTTTGTCTTTGACAATAATTTCAGATCAGAAAATCCAAGATGACCGAATCTCAAAGGCCACAACCATGAGTCATTTTTAATGAACATCTTCAAGCACTTTGCACCTTCATATGCATATCAAGTGTGAATAAACGATTCTTTGACATCTCTATATTTGCAATCAATTCTCGAACCTGATTTCTGATTGTTAGAGAATTTTCATGCATTTGTATGTTATATCCTTTCTCCATAATTTGGCCAAGACTGATGATACTGGTTTTCAAAGCAGAAATATAATAAACATCATTTATATATATTTTTTTCTCATCATTTTTTGACACAATCGTAATTGTACTTTTCACTTTGACTGGAATCTTTGAAGAATCACTGAACGTTACTTCTCCTTTAACGGTGTCGTCTACCTCCTTAAATAAATCTTTGTGGTCAGTTATATGATTGCTAGCGCCTGAATCAAGATACCAAACATTCTTCTTGCCTTCTTCTTCTCCTTTGTAAGTGAGGAACATAGCAGTTCCTGCCTCTTTGTCATCTTTTGCTGTAGCAAAATGACTTCTTTCTTCTGAAGTGACCATATTTATTACAATTATAACATTGAAAATGAGACCTCTCACCTCGTTGTTGAAATATGTCTCTTCCTCGACCTCTAAAATTTTGACCGTGACCAGATTACTGATATCCTTCATTATTCTGACCTCTGCTAAAAATTTTCCTTCCACATCCACGTCCACCTCGATATCCACCTCTTCTACGAGCAAAACTGCTATTGTTTGCACTTTCAAATCTCGAAAATATCGCCTAAGATCTCCTCCAAGATCTCATTTTGGACTTCTCCCGAAACAAAACAGCAAATATCACTGTAAATCTCCTTTCGAACATATGCCCGAGATATTGCGAATCGAACGATATATCGATCGAGATGAGATGGTGGAATATCGTCTGAGATCTTGCTTTTTAATTAAAATTTAAATTCATGCCTGAACCAGAACAATAATAAAAAACTCAAGTCTACCAACAATAATTCATGCTATTTAACATTTTGCATGTTAAATGACCATATCCTACATTCATATATGTTCTGCTTATGATTTTCATATTCATCTTTTTTTATATACATGTTACCAATGAAATTATGTATTTAATGTTCAACTTATGCTGAACTTTTTAATATTTTGGATCTTTTTTATGTTTTATGTCTTACTATAATTCATGTTTATGGATCATATGTTGTACGCACTAATCCATTTGCATTAAGTTATATTTTTATTTTAAGCATATTATGATTTAGAGTATGAATGATCTTTCGTAAATTAAGAATAATAAAGTAATTTTGTAATTCAAGAATAAGTTACTATGTTTATAATAGCATTCATAAAACTCATTGTGAAAGAATATTTTTTTAACATATCATGTACCTCGAGATTGTTTCGATATGAACTTTTAAACCCGAGATGGAAATCCGAGATGAACCCCTGAGTTAGACTCATCTCACCCGAGATCTTCCCTGATACGAGATCAAGTCTCTAAAATTCCCGAGATGAAACGCGACCGATATCCGAGATTTAAAACCTTGATTGTTTGAACTGTCACCCATGGACAGCGTACTTTGCAAAGCCTTCTCTAAATGACATGTATTATCGTACTGTTTCATTCGTTGCTCATGCGCTTGAAGCGAACCAACAAGCTCATTAGTCGAAATTATGGACAAATCTTTTGACTCTTCGATTGATGTAATGACATAATCAAACTTTCTTGTTAACAACGTAGAAACTTTTCCATCACCCGAACATCATCGAGTTTTTCGCCGTTTCTTTTCATTTCATTTGTCACCGTTTTTAAATGCGTAACATATTCATCGATGCTTTCCGGACTTCTCATTTTTATATTTTCGAACTCGCTACATAGTATCTAAAGCCACACCATTTTTACTTTCTCGGTTCATTGACATGATTTCTGCAGAATCTCCTACTCATCTTTTAATGTTTTAGCTTCCGAGATTTTTTCGAAGGTCGATTCGTTAAACCCTTGAAAAATCATAAACAAAGCTTCTTGTCTTTTTTTCGAGATTCTTTCAACGCCATCTTCTCGTCATTGGATAAATGTGCTTCAACAATTGCATTTACGGGTTCGATGTAACCTTTTTCGACAATATCCCAATTATCGTAAGAACCGAGTAACACCTTCATTTGGATACTCCAGTTCCCATAATTTGTAGCCGTCTACTTTGCGATTTGTTGTTGCATCATATTCACCATTTTCCACGAACAAAACCTTTGCTCTGATTCCACTTGTTGGAAATGTGTATGAACCTTGTAGCAAACACTGATGTTTTATATGAAAGAAACACACAAACTCATCCTTTTTTATTTTACATAAGTACAATAATAAAATTACTATTTGTTTTTCTTATAAACAGGCTACTGCCATTTCATTCTACACTCTAGAGCTTCAGCTCTCTTTCTTTTTTCTCTCTTGTTCCTTTTGTTTTTCATTTGGTAACAATACTCAGTAAACTAGACAAATTTATAAGCTTTAGAATATATCTATATGTCATGCCTTACATACATCATTTATCTGGTTGTTGCTTCTTTCTTCACATGTGAAACCTACGTTATTTTACTCATCTATGATAGTACTAGTTGTTGCATCTTTCTTCACATGTGCAACCTACCTTATTTATTCATCTATTGTAACACCCCGTATTTTCTGAGAATATTAAAATAAAAAATTAAAGAATAATTAATTTGAAAAAGAAGAAATAGGTGAAACGGGTTGTGCCGTTGCGTTCATCTCGGAATTCTGCTTGAGATAGAGTCTGAGTTTGCATAAATTGGACTCCGTATGAAGAATATATCTTTAAATTAAATATTGCAGCAAAACATGAAAAAGAAGAATGAGAAAAGAATAATGTTTAGCATTGTTAGTAGGTTTGTAAGCAAAAGACTTAGTAGCTCATTTGGTTAGAACATGTGACTTGCATGCAAGAGGTACAGAGTTTGATTCTCACCAGCGCCATATTTTTGTTTTAGGGGAATGGCTAAAAAGTGGCTTAGTGTGAACGCAGTTCAAAAGGTGGTTTAGTGTAAAAATGGTTAATTGGGAAGATAGATAAAAAGAATATATAATATATATATATATATGACATGTACGCATCATGTGGCGCACGTGGTGCATTTTTTGTTGGTCAAGGATTGTCTTTTTTACGTGGCCTTTTTTGATTGGCTTTGTGACAAATTCTGAGGTGTTAGGGCTTATGTGTCATGCTATGATTGGCTGAGTGACACATTGCTTTAGTTGGAGGGCTCTGGTTGCTCCTAAAACGATCTAACGGCTCACATAAGATTTAACTTCTATAAAAGCAACCATAATCCTCAAGCCCTAGATCACAAAAATTCATTCCAAGGAGCCACCATGCCGTCCATGATCGTTCTAGTTTAGCCACCATTCCTTCTTCAACTTGAAAGCATGATTAAAGCTACGAATCAAAACTAACTTAGAGAATTAATAGTCTTCTTCAAGGGATTGCTTCCCAATTTCAGAAAACAGATCCCAGAAAACAAGACTTTCTTTTCTTGGTAAGTCATGTTATTGTTTAGAAGTGAACGATTAAAAGTTGTGATTTGTAATAAAATGAAAACTAGAGTAATTCCTAGCTGTAAGATAATGACGATGCTGATTTATGCCTACTCTTGTAATGATTCTATCCTATATGCTTGTGATATTATTGTGGTTATTATGTTGATATTAAACCAATCGTATATTATGTAAATTTAGTGACTTTTTCAAGTTGTTTAGATCTACATTTAGATCTATGTTTATTGAATCATGCAAGTTGTTTAGATCTACATGTAGATCTATGTTTATTGAATCATGCAAGTTGTTTAGATCTACGTTTAGAACTATGTTTATTGAATCATGCAAGTTGTTTAGACCTACATTTAGATCTATGTTTATTGAATCATGCAAGTTATTAGGCTAAGACATGTATTATGTTTAGATCTACATTTAGATCTATGTTTATTGAATCATGCAAGTTGTTAGGCTAAGACATGTATTATGTTTAGATTCACATTTAGATCTATGAAAATTGGATCCAAAAATTTAAGCTCATATTTACATGCCTTGTTAAACTTGTGTAAAACCATATGCTTAAGATTCATGTTTGTTGGATCCAAGATAAAAGTTCATATTTACATGCCTTGTTAAACCTGTGTAGTTCCATTTGTTTAAGATTCATGATTATTGGATCCAAATTAAAGTTTACATTCACATGTCTAGTTGAACTTGTGCAATTCTATATGCTTAAGGTTTATGTTCATTGGACCCAAAATAAAAGTTTTCATTTACATGCCTAGTTGGATTTGGGTAATCTCATATGCTTAAAGACTCATGTTAGTTGGATCCAAAAATGCAAGTTCATTATATTATGCCACGTTTACATGACACATGTTTAGTTAGTTCCTTATATGTTGTGTGAATGGTACATGCTCCCTTTTTTTCCCTTTTGTATATAAGTTAGGCTAAGTTACGAGCCTAACATTCTATGCGAATTTTGCGAACGTATGACGGGGGTAACGTTGGGAAATCCTTAAATTCATATTACTGGCATAATTTGGCCTATAAATATATGAATGATTAGTGGCATAAAATTGGCATAATTTATATACCTAAAATTATGAACATGATTTAGAGAGGAATTGGGCATGACTTGAATGGCAATCATTTACATATAAATACAAAAGGTAAATACGTAAATTTTGAAAAAAGACGAATATGCCTAACCCTAGGTTAGATTGAGTTGTGGTGTAAAACTGCCCGGAACCGCCTGGCACATGCAGTAACCACAACAACACCTATCTAATGTGAGAGGTTAGTGCATCATGCCCAAGGAAAACTCGAGGTTAGATTGAGTTATGGTGTAAACCTGCCCGGAACCGCCCGGCACATCCAGTAACCGCAATAACACATATCAATTGTGAGAGGTTAGTGCATTAATAAATCAATTAATGCTAATGATCAAGATGAATGACTAGGGTTAAGTTCATAGGAACACTTAACCAATATAACATGAATGACTAGGGTTAAGTTCATATGAGCACTTAACCAGTGTAACATAAATGACTAGGGTTAAGTTAATAGGAAATACTTAACCAGTATAGCATGATGAATGGGTAAGGTTAAGTAATAAGAAATACTTAACCACTATAACTTTATTTGTGGTAAGGTTAAGTTAAAATGAGAGGGCAACACTTAACCAATATGACTTGATTTGTGGTAAGGTTAAGTTTAAAGAAGAGGGCAACACTTAACCAATATAACTTGATTTGTGATAGGGTTAAATTGACACAAGAAGGAAACACTTAACTAAAGTAACATGACAAGTAGGTGGGTTAAGTAACTTGATATGGTTGATGACACTTAACCAATACAACATGATGAACACGTGGGGTTAAGTTAACAAGAAATACTTGACCATTATAACTTGATGGACGAACGGGGTTAAGTTAATAGGAAACACTTAACCAATCCAACAGGATAAGTGAAGAGGGTTAAGTTAATAAGAAACACTTAACCAACATGACATGATGAATGGGTGGGTTAAGTTAACATGAATGAACAACACTTAACCAATATGGCATAATGTGCGGGAGGGTTAAATACATATCAAGTAGGGTGGGTAATATTAGTAAATATAGGCCCACAGACTTAACCATTAAATAAACATGCTTGAGTCAGAAGGAGGGTTAAGTACATATTGGGTTGGTGGGTAATATTAGTAAATATAGGCCCACAAAACTTAACCATTAAATAAACATGCTTGAATCAGAAGGAGGGTTAAGTACATATCTGGTTGGTGGGTAATATTAGTAAATATAGGCCCACAAAACTTAACCATTAAATAAACATGCTTGAATCGGTGGGAGGGTTAAGTACATCTCGTGTAGGTGGTTTATATTTGTATATATAGGCCCACAAACTTAACCAGTAGGAAACCCTAGTAACGGGGACTCATTTCAGCAGTAACCCACATAAATGTATCATGGTACCCTGAACTAGGCAGGGTGGAGCACGATTACTGGGCTGATTATAAGCGGTCAAAACAGCGGTAGGGGGTACGTCAATGTAGGTTCTGACGGTTTACGGGCGTGCACGTGCTCCGGAGTGGGAAAAAGCAGGCACTAGGTGCCAGTAGTTATACACTGTGTATCTTGAATCGTGTCGGGTTGCTGTCATAAGGATTGATACACCTTATGGTGGGACCAGCATAGGGTATCTACACGCAAGAGAGGGTCGATTGACACAGACATAAGGAAAAATTAATACGAGTAGGGAGCCAATCGATAGGGTAGTAAGGGTACATCTAACATGTTCATGGCAATTAGGCAGATTGAGGTGGAATCCTCATGATAGATGTACACCAGAAGGCTACCACAATTGCGGGGAATGGGATCACATTACAATATGATCATTTTATATAGATTACTAGTTGAGACACTAGTTAGGTGGTGCAGAGAAGTGAAATGAGTGCAATAGCATATTCAGCCTTATTATCTTATTTCTAGGGTGTTGACCTAGATTCAGTTTATTCCTGTCATAACCCTTTTCTTGTTTACATGCTAAATAGTCACTGGACTTACCAGACTCATGTCTGACCCATTTTCTTTCGTCTTCTTTTCTTTCGTTTCCCTCCCCAGGTCCGCAAGGAGAGAATACTTCAGCTTAGATCGGATCATTTCCAGCTTGAAGAGAGTAGATGTATTGCTTGGAATCTTTTTTCCTTGGGCTATGGCTTTGGATACTCTCTTATTGGGGATTTATGCTGCCTTACTATTGTTTTAATGCTTCTTTATGTTTTAATTCAAGACAGAGATTTTGTTGTAATAATTTGAAAGTCGGTTTGAGACAGTTGCTGCAATAACTGAATCACGTACTTATGAAATAAATTTAGTTTTTCCGCTGTTTATTTGTCTGTCTTGTAATTTATCTGCATCTTTTACCTAAAATGCTCCACCGAAGTTAAGGCATTCCCTTTGCGAGTGACCTTAACGGAGGTGGGGTGTTTCACTTAGTATCAGAACTGAAGGTTACCGGATCAGATAAAAGATTTGAAATATTATTTTCAAAACAGTTTTAAAATAATCATTTTCAAAAAAAAAAGTTTTGTTTTAAAGGCATATTCCCCAAAGCCATATGCACTATCTTTTTGATCCTCTGTTTGAATCCTTGTTTTCTTCTTTCCTGAGTCTCCGGGGCTCCTTGCTTTCTGGGAGGTAACCTCATCGCGGCATGGTTCCGTAGGCTTGATGAGACTAAGACACTTCTCAAAGGGCAAAAAAGCGCCCAACTTCCATCTATAGCCACAGTAGTTTCATCTACGGCTAATTTTCTTTCGAGCTTTGTAGGATTTTCTGTGCGATGGAGGCAGCTTTCGAGAGACCTGTCAACAAGTTAAACAAGGATGGCAAAGATGAGAATGAGGGAGTTTGGCTAAGGAGCACAACCTAAGGACGAAGAACTCATGGATATAGACTTGTTTCACAAAGGAGGGGAGGAAAGAATAGTAAAACCTAAAGACAAGAGGAAATATCTTTATTATGGTATAACGGGTTGTATAATTAAGGGCAAGGGCAAGAACAAATGACAGGATTTTCAGGACGGAAAATGCATGCTCTCACCACCAGCGTACCTAAGAGAAAGATAGTAAAGTCTAGTTCTTCTTTTTGATCATCCTATTAGTACTCTTTTTTATTTTAGCGTTTCACATTCGTTTATATCTGCTTCCATAGTTGAGTCTCTGCACCTTAGTACTTGTATAATAGAAGATCCCATTATTGTCTCAAATCCAATTTGTGGTTCGGCTCATTTATCTTTGGTTTGTAAGGATTTGAGACACTTATGTTTTTGGTTTCATGGGCTATGGGTTGATTCTAGGCATGAATTGGTTAGCTAGTAATTATGAAAGGAGGGTAGTTAGAATTTCGACTTGCCTCGGGAATACCCTCAAAATTTTGTGCGATCCTAAGGGATCAATTTGTCTTAGCTACCTAGAATCACTTTATTTATTTATCGACGATTTTCGATCCATTGGAGTAGTCCATGAGTACGCGGATGTTTTGATTAGGTTATGGGTTTTTCCCCGAAAACTAGAGACAGACTTCTGCATATATCTAATTGACAATGCAAAGCCAGTTATGCGATCAACGATAGTTTTGGAGCAAGATTGGCGAGGATAGCCAGAGTCGGTTAAGTGCTCAATTGTTTGGTTGTTTTGGTAGTATCATCTCACATAAATCGTCCAAATTCGGAGGAGGTATTCCTTGGGTGCTTGTCTGATATTGGTTTAGGCCTTTGGGGCTTGTACTTGAGGGATGTCAAGTTTGACTAGGATGGTTTGCGTGAGAGATATCGACCCTCAGATTTGTGACATGATGGATAAGCTAAGTAGAGGAGAGACCTATAATCATCTTAGTATATACATCTGGTATCATGGTTAACACCTGTTTATCTTGGAAAGATAGTTTGACTACATTGGATACCCTCTAGCATAGTAAGTGATCGAGGTCCTATCTTTACTAGTGGGTTTTGGAAATGGAGGTCAAGAAACCTCGCAATCATGAAGTAAATTAGTTAAGGTACAGTGGAGTGAAGCTCAAGAAGATGCGACTTAGAAGACTAAAGACTAGATACGCGCAGCCTACCCGTTTTCTTTTTGAGGATACATTCTTGATCTCTTTTTCCTTAAGTTTATACATGCTTGTATCTACCTTTTAAGTATATCTCCTAGATCCTATTCCTTATCCTTAGGTAGAAGCCAATGGATGTAAACATGTGTTTGAAACATGTTATGATTGGTGGTTGCAAGTGGTTGCTAGTGGTTGCTGTGGATGCATATACACACATTAGGCACTAGATCGGCTCAGTCACTTTCATACTGCATATGATTGAGTGAATTTTTATATATATGAACTGAAACTTGATGTGTTATCGTATGGATGTTGCATTTGTATGAATGATTGTGCACTCATATAGAAGTTATAAAGTACGATTAGGAATAATTGCATACATGATGGACTCATGGCACTGACATAATTCGCGTTGAGGAGGTCAACTGAATCAGTAGACCGCCTGATTTTGCATTAGACAAGGACATGTGCACACACTGTGCATATGATCATGAAGGCATTAGAAATCTTTTTAAGGACGATGGATGTCTGTGTTTGATGGTTGAGTAGATGGATGATTGGATGGTAGGATATACATTCTTCTTAACTTGAAGATTTCGGGGACGAAATCCCTTAAGGAGGGGAGAATGTAACACCCCGTATTTTCTAAGAATATTAAAATAATAAATTAAAGAATAATTAATTTGAAAAAGAAGAAATAGGTGAAATGGATTGCGCCATTACGTTCATCTCAGAATTCTACTTGAGATAGAGTCCGAGTTTGCGTAAATCGGACTCCGTATGAAGAAGATATCTTTAAATTAAATATTGCAGCAAAACATGAAAAAGAAGAATGAGAAAAGAATAATGTTCAGCATTGTTCTAAGGTTTGTAAGCAAAAGACTTAGTAGCTCATTTGGTTAGAACATGTGACTTGCATACAAGAGGTACAGAGTTTGATCCCCGCCAGTGTCATATTTTTGTTTTAGGGGAATGGCTAAAAAGTGGCTTAGTGTGAACGCAGTTTAAAAAGTGGTTTAGTGTGAAAATGGTTAATTGGGAAGATAGAAAAAAATAAAAAATATATACATACATACATACATACATACATACATATATACATATATATATATATATATATATATATATATATATATATGACGTGTACGCATCATGTGGCGCACGTCTTTGATTGGCTTTGTGACAAATTCTGAGGTGTTAGGGCTTATGTGTCATGCTATGATTGGTTGATGACACAATGCTTTAGTTGGATGGCTCTGGTTGCTCCTAAAATGATTTAACGGCTCACATAAGATTTAACTTCTTTGAAAGCAACCATAATCCTCAAACCCTAAATCATACAAATTCATTCCAAGGAGCCACCATGTCGTCCATGATCGTTCTAGTTTAGCCACCATTCCTTCTTCAACTTGAAAGCAAGATTAAAGCTACGAATCAAAACTAACTTAGAGAATTGATAGTCTTCTTCAAGGGATTGCTTTTAAATTTTAGAAAACAGATCCCAGAAAACAAGACTTTCTTTTCTTTGTAAGTCCTATTATTCTTTAGATGTGAACGATTAAAAGTTGTGATTTGTAATAAAAATGAAAACTAGAGTAATTCCTAGCTGTAAGATAATGACGCTGCTGATTTATGCCTATTCTTGTAATGATTCTATCGTATATGCTTGTGAGATTATTATGGTTATTATGTTGATGTTAAACCAATCGTATATTATGTAAACTTGGTGACTTTTCATGTTATGTAACATGCAAGTTGTTAGATCTACATTTAGATCTATGTTTATTGAATCATGCAAGTTGTTTAGATCTACATTTAGATCTATGTTTATTGAATCATGCAAGTTGTTTAGCTCTACATTTAGAACTATGTTTATTGAATCATGCAAGTTGTTTATATCTACATTTAGATCTATGTTTATTGAATCATGCAAGTTATTAGGCTAAGACATGTATTATGTTTAGATCTACATTTAGATCTATGTTTATTGAATCATGCAAGTTGTTAGGCTAAGACATGTATTATGTTTAGATTCACATTTAGATCTATAAAAATCGGATCCAAAAATTTAAGCTCATATTTACATGCCTTGTTAAACTTGTGTAAAACCATATGCTCGAGATTCATGTTTGTTGGATCCAAGATAAAAGTTCATATTTACATACCTTGTTAAACTTGTTTAGTTCCATATGTTTAAGATTCATGATTATTGGATCCAAATTAAATTTACATTCACATGTCTAGTTGAACTTGTGCAATTCTATATGCTTAAGGTATATGTTCATTGGACCCAAACTAAAAGTTTACATTTACATGCCTAGTTGGATTTGGGTAATCTCATATGCTTAAAAAATCATGTTAGTTGGATCCAAAAATGCAAGTTCATTATATTATGCCACGTTTACATGACACACGTTTAGTTAGTTCCTTATAGGTTGTGTGAATGGTACATGCTCCCTTCTTTCCCCTTTTGTATATAAGTTAGACTAAGTTACGAGCCTAACATTCTATGTGAATTTTGCGAACGTATGACAGGGGTTACGTTGGGAAAACCTTAAATTCATATTAATGGCATAATTTGGCCCATAAATATATGAATGATTAGTGGCATAAAATTGGCATAATTTATATACCTAAAATTATGAACATGATTTAGAGAGGAATTGGGCATGACTTGAATGACAATAATTTACATATAAACACAAAAGGTAAGTATGTAAATTTAGATAAAAAGACGAATATGTCTAACCCGAGGTTAGATTGAGTGGTGGTGTAAAACTGCCCGGAACCGCCCGGCACATCTAGTAACCACAACAACACCTATCTAATGTGAGAGGTTAGTGCATCATGCCTAAGGAAAACCCGAGGTTAGATTGAGTTGTGGTGTAAACCTGCTCGGAACAGCCTGGCACATCCAGTAAACGCAACAACACATATCTAATGTGAGAGGCTGGTACATTAATAAATCAATTAATGCTAATGAACAAGATGAATGACTAGGGTTAAGTTCATAGGAACACTTAACCAATACAACATGAGTGACTAGGGTTAAGTTCATAGGAACACTTAACCAATATAACATAAATGACTAGGGTTAAGTTAATAGGAAATACTTAACCAGTATAGCATGATGAATGGGTAAGGTTAAGTAATAAGAAACACTTAACCACTATAACTTGATTTGTGGTAAGATTAAGTTAAAACGAGAGGGCAACACTTAACCAATATGACTTGATTTGTGGTAAGGTTAAGTTAAAACAAGAGGGCAACACTTAGCCAATATAATTTGATTTGTGGTAGGGTTAAGTTGACACAAGTAAGAAACACTTAACCAAAGTAACATGACAAGTAGGTGGGTTAAGTAACTTGAATTGGTTGATGACACTTAACCAATACAATATGATGAACATGTGGGGTTAAGTTAACAAGAAATACTTGACCAGTATAACTTGATGGACGAACGGGGTTAAGTTAATAGGAAACACTTAACCAATCCAACATGATAAGTGAAGAGGGTTAAGTTAATAAGAAACACTTAACCAACATGACATGACGAATGGATGGGTTAAGTTAACATGAATGAACAACACTTAACCAATATGGCATAATGTGCGGGAGGGTTAAGTACGTATCAAGTTGGGTGGGTAATATTAGTAAATATAGGCACACAAACTTAACCATTAAATAAACATGTTTGAATCAGAAAGAGGGTTAAGTACATATCGGGTTGGTTGGTAATATTAGTAAATATAGGCCCACTAAACTTAACCATTAAATAAACATGCTTGAATCAGAAGGAGGATTAAGTACATATCGGGTTGGTGGGTAATATTAGTAAATATAGGCCCACAAAACTTAACCATTAAATAAACATGCTTGAATCGGAAGGAGGGTTAATGTAACGGCTGGAAATTTCCGACTCCTCGAGAGTCGGAAATTCCGAGACGTTAGTGAAAGAATTTAGAAGGTGAGAAAGAAAAGATAGAACTAATAGAATAGAAGAAGAAGAAGAACATCAGAATCATCAGAGTAACACGAATCTCACAGCGGAACGAATAACATATAATATACAACATAACTTTGAAGTAAACAGTTATATATATACCATAGCACTTTTCAGAGTACAACACTTACAACACAGCGGAAATAACTATAGCTATAAAATCTTGCAGCCTCCTGCTCCAAGCTCTCCAAGTATATCTGTAAATCCCGACTACTTGACTGCCCGTACAAATTTAGGCACCCAAGAGTTAGGGAAAACAACAAAGTAAACTCCGGGTCAGTCATGGGACTGGTATGAGTAAAACAGTTTAAAACAGGTATAGGATATCTCATAAGACCACGCCGTGAATACGGAACGGGTTTTTCCCTTATGAGTATCTGAACAACTTTGACAAGCAATATCATTGTGATATTATAATAATGTCTAAGTACAAATAGGTATCAATCTAGCAGAAACGCTTGCATCTCACGTTCTACATACATAGTATAAAATCATAAACCGCAGGGCGCTTAACGGAGAATGGATTCCAACAGACAAGGTATGGGAGCACCTTCTGAATAGTGTACTCTAGAGGTGATACACTCAGGGTTCAACAAGAACGTCTTGCAACCCGGCCACACATGACCGCTCACTCATTTAGCTTGAGTGTCGCGAATATATTGCCACCACGGTTATAGGCCATCAAACCATCATCCGAAGATACAGAATCAAAAAGAAGTATAAATATGGATATTCCCTAGATCGGTGACAATACACCCTGCTTGGGGATGACCCAACTAGCCATGCTGCCTAGCCCAACTTTTGTTACTTCCTGGTGTGAGGCTAGAAGCTACGTTTATCTTCAGAACATCTGATCACCATTCACTTTGAATGCCACATCGTCATACCCGCCAAATCACAAATTGACTTATCCAAAAATAACACGGGTATATAGCTAAGAGAAACGAATTCCTCCGCCACCAAACGTGAATACGTTTGAACAGATCAACTTACGCGATCCATTGGATATACTCTGTCAGACCTTCTTCCATATACGTTGTCCTAGGACTGGACAAACCGAAGGCACTATTCAGTATATCCATCTTAGTCACTGTTATCTAAGACTTATACAACAGCCCTTGCACTTTACTCCGTCTTCAATTATCTTTGGCATATATTGCTCGCAACGCTTATGCCAATACAGAGTGGTTCTTTGGATAATAATCCAACCGGTCTCTCCATATTAACAACGTTAAAATGGTAAAAACTTTGATAGTCTGTGATTTAACTATCAAATGAAAACATGTCGGTGTACAAACAACGATCTTATTTCCAAATGGGAATTTGATCGATCAATCATCATATCTTCATATTTCCTTATTTCATGTATTTAGAAAATATATGTTATTAATTATTGGAAAACATTTCCATAGCTTATTTTCACATCACTATTATTTCGCAACTATCAGTCCCTAACTGTAACTAGTATGAGAACAATTCTCTAAGTATCAATCCGGAAGGTCGAAACCAACATCAGATCGTCACTTAGAAAACCGTTCAACTTACCCTCTCCAGTCAGTTTCTGAATTTGCTTAACTCTATTTCTTAAATTCTTATCATGAAAACATTTCATTTTCTATGTTTTAGAAAACATATCTGACAATATTTGGAAAACGTTTCCAAAACTCATTTACGGATTTCCAATGAACGTTGTATAAAACATCGTTTTGCTTAATCCATTTATCGCTTATTCCTTAACTTTATTCCAAATCAACCTTTTAGATCGAACCACAATATTCCTTTGTCAATTCTGAAGTCAATCAAGTTGGGGTATAATTACCTCTCAGACCTTAATTGAACAGCGTCCTTTACTGTGAAATAGATGAAGCTCGTCACTCACTTTGTCCAATCATCTGTTTACGCAAATTCTCGGATTCAGGTTACGAATCCACTTCTTATATGAAAACGTTTGATTATAACTATACGTTATAATTCCTACTTCTGCAATGTCTAACCTAAATTATAACTTTATCTCCTAACTCGGATAATTTAACAGACACCTAATTTCTAAATCAATAACTAAATCTTGATTTAAACCCTGGAAAGTAAATAGTACTTTCCCGAATTCGCTATTATTGAATTCGACGTATAACTCTCTTTCGAGCAATCTCTATTTGATTAACTCTTCTTCGAATAACCTATATTCGATTATCTCTCTTCGAATAACTCATATTCGAAATCTCTCTCTTTCGAATAACTATATTCAATTAACTCCTCGACTAACTCCTTTGGATTAACTAACTTCGAATAACTCCTTTGGATTAACTAACTTCGAATAACTCCTTTGGATTAACTAACTTCGAATAACTCCTTTGGATTAATTAACTCCGAATAACTCCTTTGGGTTAACTAACTTCGAATAACTCTTTGGGATTAACTAACTTCGAATAACTCCTTTGGATTAACTAACTTCGAATAACTCCTTTGGATTAACTAACTTCGAATAACTCCTTTGGATTAACTAACTTCGAATAACTCCTTTGGATTAACTAACTTCGAATAACTCCTTTGGATTAACTAACTTCGAATAACTCTTCGACTAGCTCCTTCGGATTAACTAACTTCGAATAACTCCTTTGGATTAACTAACTTCGAATAACTCTTCGACTAGCTCCTTCGGATTAACTAACTTCGAATAACTCCTTTGGATTAACTAACTTCGAATAACTCCTTTGGATTAACTAACTTCGAATAACTCTTCGACTAGCTCCTTCGGATTAACTAACTTCGAATAACTCCTTTGGATTAACTAACTTCGAATAACCAATATTCGATAACTACTCTTCGAATAAATAATATTCGATAACTCTTCTCAAATGAATCACATTTGATTTCTCCACTTGAATAAACTATATTCGATAACTCTTCTCAAATGAATAACATTTGATTTCTCCACTCGAATAAACTATATTCGATAACTCTTCTCAAATGAATAACATTTGATTTCTCCACTCGAATAAACTATATTTGATAACTCTTCTCTCGAATACACTATATTCGATAACTCTACTTCGAATGAGTGATATTCGGCAACTCTACTCGATTAACTCCACTTGGATAACTCTAACTGGTCAACTCTAACTGGTCAACTTTAACTGGTCAACTTTAACTGGTTTAACCTAACTGGTTAACTCGTCTCGATTAACTGAACTAATCCACTTAGTTTAACTTAGCTAATTCACGTTGATTAACTCTAACCGATTCACTTAGTTTAAATCAACTAATTTACTTCGATTAACCACTTAGTTAACTTAACTAATTCACTTTGATTAACCACTTAGTTTAACTTAACTAATTCACATCGATTAATCCTTTAGTTTAACTTAACTAATTCACATTGATTAATCATTTAGTTTAACTTAACAAATTCACTTTGATTCACCGCTTAGTTTAACTTAACTAATTTACTTTGGTTTAACTTAACCAATTACTTTGATTAACTCGATTATCTCGCTTTGGTTAACCTAACCAATTACTTTGTTTAATCCTTTATACTCGATTAACAAATATTTCTCCTTTATACTTGATTAACCAATATTTTCCTTTATACTCAAAATCCCCTTTTCTTTATAATATAAAATCCATCGATTTTATATAAATAAATTATTTTCAAATTATAGTTTGAAAATCTCTTTTCTATATCCTGGTATTTCTTATGGTTTTTAACACATCATCTAACAACGATAAATATCGTCCCACCACACATAGTCATACAGATTATATACTTCACATTATATATCACACTATAAAAATCACAGTAAAATACTGTTGAGGAATCCTGTTGGATTCCTCCAACCTGTTTCCCTGCACCACAGATGTTAGACAACACCAGTATAATATTCTGATAAACAGAATCAACATATAACTATTTGACGGTTTATATATATACATATATATATAATCTCTACTAACTGACTAGCAGTTCAATCAAACAGTCCACACACAAAATCAAACAGACAATATTTAACAGTCCTAAGAATACAACGCGAGAATATAAACTGTTCAGAGGTTGTGAGATTTACTCACATTTGACGATCATCGTCAATGACGATAACCATCGCTTGATTCAGCTGGACAATTTATTTTGCTATAAATTGTGACGGACTCCAATCGACTCGCGGTCAGTTCCAATGTGGGGTTCTCGTCTATACGATCCCAACGCAACTCACGGTTCGTGATTCTGATTTCATATGGCCGAGATATTCGAATTACAAGATTGTATACTATTTCAAATTCAAAATAAAGCTTGGTTTATTTTATAGTTGGGCCTCACCTTCTTTAAATATCTCGGCCCATCTCCCTTCTTGAATACCCGAGCCCAAACCTCTTCCTTATCTTCCCCAAACAGATGCGTCTCCTTCCTGTTCGCTCCACCCATTCACGAAAACCTTCACCCCTCCAAAATCGCCATCATCACTTCACCGAAATTAAAGCTAAAATCACCATCCTCCTCCTCCTTCGATTTGCTTTCCACCCATACCAACTTTACACACTTCGATCTCCTCCCTGAATTTCCGTCGACGAGCTGGTATCGACACCCACAGTACTCGCGCGACCGCATTCATCATTGAATCCATCAAAACTCGACTCTACAGCAGCTCCTCAACCTCCTGAGCAACCCACGCTCCTCTGTTTTGATCCTCGTCGACTCTACCTCCTGCGAAGGCTAACCCTAGGTCACGGTACCCTTTTTCCATGTGCCAAGGACGATGTCGAACGGGATGAAAAGCATACCATGTTGAAGAGCAACTCAAGAGAACTTCAAATGTATATCCACTTCAATTTATAGATTTTTATTTGTTTTTGTTTGGATTTTTACTTTGGGAAAATTGTTTGCTGTGATGGTTTATACGGGTGATATATACCTGTGGGTGGTAGGTAGGAATTGTGGTCGAAATTGGAGTGTGCGTGGCCTGTTTGTGATCAAAGAATGGAGAGGGATATTTTATTTTGATTTTTATATTTTTATTTAATGATTTTCCACTTGTCTCTGGTCCTTAAAAATCCCTGCGACCATATACGATGCCCAAAAATCACCAAACTGGACGTGCACCTTCAGTTTGACATTACGGTCCCAACGAAACTAGTTTCGTCGAATTCCGACTCCGTATGATCAAACAGCGTATTTTTAACTGTCGAAATACTATCTATTTTCCACTCTAAAAATCCGTACGGCCACATACTGACTTCAAAAATCACGAAACTTGGAATCTAACAACTATTTGACATTGTGGATCCAATAAAACTGGTTTCGTCGAATTCTGACTTCGTTTGCAAAAGTGGCTATTTTTAACGCTCTAAATAGTCTATTTAAATATATAAATATATTTAAATATTATTAAATTAAATATAAATAAATTTATATTATCGTATATATTCACAGTGGAATATCATACGGCTCCAGGATAATTATATATTTCATATTCTAAGTCCAGGTTGAATCGATATTCAATTTACATTGAAAATCCCTTTTATAACGTATATAAAGCGTTACGAATTATATACGAATTCCATAGCGACTATTCTGAAATTTGATTTGGACGTACATCAAAATCTATACGACGAAATCCCGATTTTTCTCTTCCACTAGAAAGATATACTCCACCAGCTCCACACGTTTCTTGTTTCACAGAAATCCGGCTTAAAACGAATCCTGTACATTCAGTTGAAGTTCGAATCGCCAAATAGCGAACTGCCGCGCCATTTCGAGCTCGATTATAATTATATTATAAATTATACGTTTAGCTATCGTTTATTTAATATATTCGTTATTTAAATAATTAAATAACTTAATTATTATACCTTACAAAACGCGCCATTACAGTTAAGTACATCTCATGTAGGTGGGTAATATTTGTATATATAGGCCCACAAACTTATTCAGTAGGAAACCCTAGTAACGGGGACCCATTTCAACAGTAACCCACATAGATGTATCATGGTACCCTGAACTAGGCAGGATGGGGCACAATTACTGGGCTGATTATAAGCGGTCAAAACAGCGGCAGGGGGTACGTCAGTGTAGGTTCTAACGGTTTACGGCCGTGCACGTACTCTGTAGCGGGAAAAACAGGCACTAGGTACCAGTAGTTATACACTGTGCATCTTGAATCGTGTCGGGTTGCTACCATAAGGATTGATACACCTTTATGGTGGGTCCAGCACAGGGTATCTACACGCAAGAGAGGGCCAATTGACACAGACACAAGGAAAAATTAATACGAATAAGGAGCCGATCGATTGGGTAGTAAGGGTACATCTAACATGTTCATGGCCATTAGGCAGATTGAGGTGGAATCCTCACGATAGATGTACACCTACCACAATTGCGGGGATTGGGATCACATTACAATATGATCATTTTATATATATTACTAGTTGGGACACTAGTTATGTGGTGCAGAGAAGTGAAATGAGTGCGATAGCATATTCAGCCTTATTATCTTATTTCTAGGGTGTTGACCTAGATTCAGTGTATTCCTGTCATAACCCTTTTCTTGTTTACATGATAAATAGTCACTGGACTTACCAGACTTATGTCTGACCCATTTTCTTTCGTCTTCTTTTCATCCGTTTCCTCCCCCCCCCCCCCCCCCCCCGGTCCGTAGGGAGGGAATACTTCAACTTAGATCACATCATTTCTAGCTTGAAGAGAGTAGATGTATTGCTTGGAATCTTTTTTCCTTGGGCTATGGCTTTGGATACTCTCTTATTGGGGATTTATGCTGCCTTACTGTTGTTTTAATGCTTCTTTATGTTTTAATTCAAGACAGAGATTTTGTTGTAATAATTTGAAAGTTGGTTTGAGACAGTTGTTGTAATGTTTTAACTGAATAACGTACTTATGAAATAAATTAATTTTTCCGCTGTTTATTTGTCTGCCTTGTAATTTATCTGCATCTTTTACCCAAAATGCTCCACCGAAGTTAAGGCATTCCCTTCGTGAGTGACCTTAATGGAGGTGGGTTGTTTCATCTATGATAGTACTAGTTGTTGCTTCTAGAGAGTTTGAAAAAATTCTAACAAATCCTTGCCGAGTTGGTAGGATTGAACTCATCAGAAGATTATGAATCCTTGTTTGAAAACAAAAAGGATAAGTCTAAGGTCATGAGAAGGTTATGAATCCTTGTTTGAAAACAAAATGGATAGGTCTAAGCTCATGAAAAGGTTATGAAACCTCATGAAAACAAGGCTTGACTCATGCACAAAGCCTATGATTGACCAAAGTCATAGTTGTACTACACTGTTATGAGCAAATTATACGCACGGCATAACCCATGACTAATCGTTGTAGCTTCTAACTACTTTTTGTGGAGCCAACAATAAAGCAAGGACGTTTTTGTGCTCATACCCGATAGAAGGAACTCAACATTTAAAGTAGTGCAAGTATGTTTCTGTTGGGACAAACATCCCATGCTAGTACATGGTAGCCGCTTTAAAGTTCCTCGCATTTCAAATATCCATATGTCACCCTGTGCAGTTTATGTATCACTATTATCATGCCATATCCCCGCTATATCGTATAGTGCATTTCTGCCGCAACGCTATTTCCAAATAGCCTCTGAAATAGCCTTTCCGCCTTAAGCCCCGGTATATTCCGATATTCTCGATATATCTCAATATTTCAGCCATATTTCGCTATTTCCGCTATATCTTCTATAAATGAAATGAATATAAAAATGAGATTTATAAATTATAAAATTTATAAAATTAGTTTTTTAATATAATTTTTAACACATATTTTTTCAAATATAAAATACTATAATATTCTTTAAATTTAATCAAGCTAAATAAAAGTTTACATATATTTGCTTATTCTTTTATTTAAAATTAATAATGTACTACATATAATTAAGCTGGATGTTAATTTTCCAATATTTATCATTTATATATTTGTAAAAGCATTAAATATGAGTTTTGTACGCTATTTTAGACTCGTCTGCTATATCCCGTTATTTCCTCACTTTATCCCCGCTATAAATTTTTGCATCTCCACTGCATTGGATCCGCTGAGCGCTTTAACTGCACAGATGCCACCAAATGATCAAGGAGATCAATGAATAATTTCTACAATCTGACTTAGGAAGGTTTGAAATATTTTGCACACTTTTGTATTTTGTAATTTAGAAAGTTTGGAGAGAAAAGTAGAAAAATTGTATTGCTAAATTGATGAATAATTCGGTGCAGTACATGTAATTTTTTTTGATGCAACAGTACATGTAATATTTATAGGAAAAACTATATGGGCCTGTATAACAACCCAGAGCCCGTATGAACATGAAGCGGGTTAAAGCCTACCGCTTATAACCTAATTTACATATACAAGTATGTTAACCAACATACGTTACATTATTCACAATGCTTTATTCCCCCTTTCAAATTAGGGTTGGGTTAATGTCGAACCCTAATTTGCTTCGAGAGAGAAAACTGAGGTCTTCAAATCATCTTCAACACATCAAGTGCAGAGAATACTAGAAGAGGCTTCAGATCAACAAGCGTAAGCAAATCGAAAGTAGCTATAGACCAGGTTGTATTATTCTTTGATTTTCAGTTCATTTCTAAGTCGATTGAAGTTTTTAGTCGATAACGACCTAGTAAAAATGTCTACTCTTTGATAATATGTTGGTATATGATTAAACAGTAGATTTCCCTTTTGTACCTGCTTACGAACAAAGTATATGTCGATCTCGATGTGCTTTGTTCTGACGTGTTGTATTGGGTTTGAAGACGTGCATATGGCACTTTGATTGTCACACCACACAGTAGGTTTTCTTTCTACTGTCATTTTTAACTCTTTAAGTATGGATTACAACCATAGTATCTCTACTGTAGCGCTAGCTAGGCTTTTATACTGCTTCTGCACTTGATCTTGAGATGGTTGTTTCTTCGAACACCATGAGATCAAGTTGTCATCAATGTAGATGAAGTAGAACGTTGTAGATCTTCTGTCATCTATATCCGATGCCCAATCAGAATCCGTGTATGCTGTAATGTTGAATTGCTTACTAGCCTTTAGGGTTAAGCCATAATTAATTGTTCCATTAAGATATCCGAGAATCCTCTTTACAGCCTTCCAGTGCTCATCAAGTGGATTCTGCATAAATTGAGAAACTTTGTTAACACTGAATCAGATGTCAGGTCATGTTATAGTTGCATACTATAATGCACCTACAACACTCCTATACTATTTTATATTAATTATGGCTTCTCCTATGTTCTTAAAATAATGTTGATTTGATAATATGGGTGTAGGCTGTGAGTTAGCACCATCCATTTTGGTTTTGATCAGCAGATCTAAAACATACTTCTTTTGACAGAAATTGATTTTCTTTTAACTCCAATTCCCAGAAAATATGAGACATCACCCAAGTTTTTGATTGAAAATTGCTTGTCCAAGTATATTGTTAGATGTCTAATTTTGTCTTCATTGTTTCTTGTAATAATTAAATCATCAAAATATGTTAGTACATATAATGTCGTTGAATTATTAAATTTAACAAAGAGAGAGGGATCAGATTTTGTTGAATAGCATCCCATGGTGCCCAGAGTAGTTTTCAGCCTTTCAAACCAAACTTTCGGTGCTTGCTTTAGCCCAGAAATAGACTTATTGAGTTTGCAAACTTGTTTTGGATTTTGTATGAACCCCTGTGGTTGTTGCATATATATTTCTTCTTGCAAAATACCATTTAAAAATGCATTATTGACATCCAAATGATTTATTTTCCACCCTTCGATCAGTTCCATAGTAAATATTAGCTTGATAGTTGATGATTTAACCACTGGTGAAAAATTCTCATTGAAGTCGAACCCATATTCTTGGGTGAACCCCTTAGCCACTAATCTGGCTTTGTGCCTATTTATAGTGCCATCTGAGTTCTTCTTCAATTTTTATGTCCATTCACAGCCAATTATGTTTTTATCGGAAGGAGGATACAGTAGTTTCCATGTATTATGATCAATGCAGTGTATTCTTCATGCATGTCTTTCCTCCCATTGCTATCTTTAGCAGCTTGATCATAATTTGTCGGTTCATCTGTTGTGACAGTAGCTCAATATGTTTTGGGTTTAAAAATACCACTCTTAGTTCTTGACATCATTGGATGTCCAACTTGAGGTTGAGTAGAATTGGATGGTAAGTTTTCAGTATCTGCTTGATGTGTACTACTTTCAGATATAATTTCTTCATTGCCTCTACTCATTGTAGTATTATTATTTGCTTTTGACATTCTATAATCACTATGACTTGTTGTAGGTGATTCATTGGCGTGGCTGGGTGGCTCTCTGTGATCTTGACTTAGTTTCAGATCATCTTAAGCAACAACAACCATAGCATCATGGCATTTCAGGTATTGCAACCTTTGGATTAAGAACCTTCTTTGATGTTTTCATACTAGATTCTTTGTATGGGAATATATTTTCATTGAACACAACATGCGTACTAATATAGATTCTTCCACTAGTATCAATGCATTTGTAACATTTTTGGTTTGAGCGATACCCAATAAATGTACATGGTTTTGATCTAAAGTCAAGTTTATTGGAATTATAGGGTCTTAAATAGGGGGAAAAAATAGACATCCATACATTTTGAGTTTAGTATGATCTGGTTTAATATTACAAAGCTTCTCTAATGGGCTTATTCCATTGAGTACTTTGGTAGGCATTCTATTTATCAAATAAACAAATGAATTAAATGCTTTTCACCAAAATTTTAAAGGTAGAGAAGCTTGTGAAAGTAAGGTTAAACCAGATTCAACTATAAGTCTATGCTTTCTCTAAAATAACTCATTTTGTTCAGATGTATAAGGACAAGTTACCCTATGATTTATGCCCTTTTAAAAAATAATAATAATGACTAGTTTGAATTCAGCTCCACCATCTGACTGAAATGTCTTAATAGTATAACCGAATCGATATCAATCATTCTAACATAGTTAACAACAGTGCTATGAGTTTCAACTTTTGACTCTAGTAAATATAACCATATGTATCTAGTGCATGCATCAATAAATGGTAGATAGTGCTTGAATCCAAAATCTGAACTTATTGGGGTTGGACCCCTAAGGTTAGCTGCAATGAGTTCAAATGGTTTATAGCATGCTAATGACTTAGAGAAGGGCAGTTTATGGATTTTTCCCTGTTAAAAATAGAAACAAGAAATTTTCTGAATATGCTTGCGTAAGCAGGGTTCATTATTTATAATTTGAAATTTTACAAGGATATTAATTGAAATACAACTTCCAAGATAAGCAATAAAGACATGTCAATTTCCTAAGAGACAGGTCAATTTCCTAAGTGACATACACTCATTCATTTTATCGAATAATGAAAGGACTTATTGGGAAGTAGAATAATTAAATGCGTTGGGAGGTAGGTAGGATTATTAAATGCAGAACTATTTCCAACACTCCCCGTCATGCTGGTGAAGAGGTATTCATTATTCCTAGCTTGGACACCATTTCTTCAAAAACTGGGCTGCTCAATCCTTTGGTTAGAATATCTGCGAGTTGCCTTTGTGAAGGTACATATGGAGTACAAATCAAACCGGAGTCGAGTTTTTCTTTGATAAAATGTCTATCCACCTCAATATGTTTTGTTCGGTCGTGTCGTACGAGATTATGATCTATGCTGATTGCTGACTTATTATCACAATAAAGTTTCATAGGTTCATCCCATTTAATCTTCAAATCATCTAAAATTATTTTGAGCCAATGTAGTTCAAAAATTCCCTGTGCCATAGCCCGAAATTCAGCTTCAGCACTAGAACGAGCCACCACATTTTTTTTTACTTCTCCAGGTTACGAAATTTCCTCTAAGAAAGGTGCAGTATCCAGTAATGGATCTTCTGTCAGTGATTGACCCTGCATAATCAGCATCAGTATAAGCCTCAATAATTGTGTTTCCATTCCTTTTGTATAAAATTCCTCTTCCTAAAGTCCCCTTGAGATACTGCAGAATTCTATGAGCTGACTGTAAATGAACTTCCCTTGGATTGTGCATAAATTGGCTGACCATACTTACATCATATGCACTATCTGGTCTAGTGTGAGACAAGTAAATTAATCTCCCTACAAGGTGCTGGTACATTTCTTTATCTACTGAAACACTTTCCTCTGCATTACCCAATTTCAGATTTGGATCCATAGGAGTGCTTGCAGGTTTACATGTTATTTTCCCTATTTCTTTGAGTAAATCTGTAATGTACTGTAACACCCCACGTCCGCTAAGATCACTCACTATGGGAATGCCTTAACTTCGGTGGAGTATATTAAGTGAGTATAAAACAGAAAAATTACAACAAGACAGATATAAATAATACTTGTTAACTAAAACATAATTTCATTGCAGCAGAAGGTAAACATGTTTGGTTACAATAACAAAAACATGAAACAAGAGTCAAGTACTAAATATCCATCCAGATAAAAACATAAGTACATAATCCCACTACATAACTAATAGCCATAATAGAAAAGATAAGCTGAGCTTTACATCACGGTCCAAGCTCCAAAAGATAGATAAAGCAATCTGATCAAAGCCACTAGTGCTAGGCCCACTCTGAGAACCTGAGGGTTGGGAAAAAGATAAAAACAACGGGGTCAGACATAAGTCTGAGTGAGCCCTATAACTTTAACAATACAATCATTAAAGTAATTAGGGTATGATATAAACTTGGCACGGTAACGACTGGGGATAAATGACTACACTAAGCATCCAACTAGACATAGGAAGAACTAAGATATCAGTAAAGACGCATCTACCCACCCAAGGGTAATTACTATACTGCACCACACCAGTCATTCCTACTTAAAGGTTGATCCCACCCAAGGACTTAGAAATTTAACTAGTAGTTTCGTGTACCCCTAGCTGACCACATAGGTGTCGTCTGCCCCTATCTCCACTAGGTGTACTGTAACAACCCGGAAAATCTAGGCCAGTTTAAAATTTTTATTTTGGCGATTTTAGCGAATTTTGAATATTTAAAAATAGATTATTTTAAATAATATCGACGAGAAATTTATTTTGAACATAATTCGAACGTATATATTATACGCGTCGTCGTTAGAATATAAATATTTATATATATTTATAAATAGAATTGAAAATGGCGCGGTAGTTCGATAATTCAATTTCAAACTTCATTTGAATGTACCGGGTGCAAAACAATCCGGATTTTAGTGAAACCAAAAATAATAGGATCTCTTTGTGGATATCTTTCCAACGAATCTGACAAATCGAAATTTCATAGCGGGAATCAAAAGATATGTCCAGTTGAAAATTCTGAATAGTCGCTATGGAATTCAGGCCCTTAAAAAAATGGGAATTTTGCAAACGACCTCGGATTTCGACGAAACCAGTTTTGTTGGGTCCGTGATGTTAAGATATTGCTAGATTTCAAATTTCATAATTTTTTGAATCAATATGTGAGCGTGGCAAAGGAAAACGCGTTTGACCAGTTTCAGTCAATTCTGATCGACCTGAAAATGGCCATTTTTCAAACAGTCTCAGAATTCGACGAAATCAGTTTTGTTAGAACCGTATCGTCCCCACATAGCCAGATTTATTTTTCTGGAATTTTTTCGAATCAGTTTGTGGCTCCGGCAAATTAAAATGTACGTTCAAATTTGAAAATTAAATGTTTTATACTTTAATTTGTAGAATAACTGACTGTAACAGTCGAAATGACCTACGAAACTTATTCCATTGTGTCCGGAGTGGGGGTATTTAGTTAAGGGCGACAGTCGTTGGGTTGGGTTCAGAGTTCGAATCGATAAACGAGTGATTGGAGAATTAAATATTATTAAAACATTAATATATATATACCCTTTTTAAAAACAAACCCTAGGTCAAGTTAATAACCTGCGGTCAATCTCTTTGAGTCGCCGCTCCATCCTTTTCGATGGCCCAAAATTTTCAATTTTGATTCATTAAAATTCCCCAATCCCTTAGCAGTTATTCAAATCGTATAAAATGGGATTGGTGAAGATTTGTCTGCTCTTCAAAATGGTATGGACTTGATCGTCCTTGGTGACCTGACGTTATCGGAAAGGGGGCTTGAAGTCACCGCATTGAGCTGCGTTTCCGGAGCTCCACTGGCGATCGAGCTCGCCTGAGCTCAGGCGATGGGAAGGCGCCATCTAGGAGCTCGGCGTGGCAGTCCTAGATCAGACTTCGGCAGTTTGATTTGTGCGTTGGAACCCTAGGGTTAAAGAGGTGTTCGAATTTGTCCAGGCAATAAAGAACGACGACTGGAAGGTATAAACGATGTTTTTATTTATTTATTTATTTACATTTAAGGTGATTAGTTTAAATAATTTACTAATTAGACCTAGCTTTTAAAATATGTAGTAGCATTGTTTCAAAAGGCTGAATTTTTAATAAATAGATTTGGTAAAAATGTGATTTGTCTTTAATATATTACATCAAGTAAAAATCTAGTTTTAATATATTATATAACATTAAGGAAAAATGGATTTTTATTTATGTATAACATGGCATGAAAATCAGGAATTATATATGGATATATATTATTTCAAAAGTAGGATTTTTTTTTATAAAATAACATTCTGAATAAAAATATGATTTTTATAATATTGTCATTGTTTTGGAAAATAAAAATGTCTTTGTTTTAGATAAAAAATAAAATACATTGTTTTGAAAACAAAATACATACCTTGTTTTGAAAGAGAATATACATTGAATTTTAAAAATAGAAAATTGATTGGATTTTTAAAACAGAATGATTTTTAAAATATAAAAATATGATATATATATATATATATAGCAGAAATAAAAATGTGATTTTTAACATATGTATGTTATTTATGAAATAGACGTGCTAGAGTTCTGGGAAAAATCTAAATTGACAACCAAAGAATGACGGAGTGGATCCCAAAGGTGAGAACTTCTCACTCTTTAATTTTATTTTCTAGTTATATAAATATATACTAGGATGCAGACGGTGTTTAGTAGCACCCGACACCCGTCATCCACAGACCATGGATGGCTTGTTTGTTAAATTGTTTGGTTGCGTAGTTGGTTAGATTATTTGGTTGAAATTGATTTGATTGATGTGTGAATGGCGTGGGCCTTCACTAGACCAGGGATAAGGCTAGGCCTTGTCCTCTTTCTAGTATCGTGCCGTTATGCCACCGAAATTTTCTAAAATAAGTTAGAAAAATAAAAATATCATTTTATTTAAAGAATGAACTGAATAGAAATTCATATGTTGGAATAAAATGTTTTGTCGTTAAAAATATAATTTTTAACGTGAATGTGAATAAATAAATATTCATTTACAAACCAGACGGTTTGTTTATGTACACCTATTTGAAGGACATTGATTGGGTCGATAAATTTTACACATCGCCCAACTGCACAGATAAAATATACGTTTGATTGTTTGAAACCCCACACGGGTGTTGGGATGAAATTTGAAGTTCACTCATCCTGATTGATTAAATATGTCGATCGATTGATTGACAGGCTGTTATAAGCGTTAGATATCTATATTTGATGCTTATACAGTGTAGTGCACTTTGGTTGATGGTTGATTATTTTTCAATGCTATTATATGTGTGTAATGTATGAAAATCCATATAATTAACTTTATATGGTAATTGATTGGGCCTCATTCCAATTTGAAAAATAAAGAATATTATAAAATAAAGGTTCATGTGTTGACAGTACTCATCCATTGAGATTGGTCATGTGTTGAACGAAATATTTTAGTAATAAAATTTACATCTTTATCAATATAAAATAAAGGTTCATGTGTTGACAGTACTCATCCATTGAGATTGGTCATGTGTTGAACGAAATATTTTAGTAATAAAATTTACATCTTTATCAATATAAAATAAAGGTTCATGTGTTGACAGTACTCATCCATTGAGATTGGTCATGTGTTGAACGAAATATTTTAGTAATAAAATTTACATCTTTATCAATATAAAATAAAGGTTCATGTGTTGACAGTACTCATCCATTGAGATTGGTCATGTGTTGAACGAAATATTTTGATAATAACAACTATTTTGAAAAAGAAATATTTGAAATAGAATATTTGAAAATAGAAATTTATGAAGCCGTGTTGATTAGATTGACGCCATTTTGACGTGAACGATATTTATATCGATTTTATTCATTTCGAAATGAATTGAATTGAAAACGATTTCGAAATGAATTGAATTGAAAACGATTTCGAAATGAATTGAATTGAAAACGATTTCGAAATGAATTGAATTGAAAACGATTTCGAAATGAATTGAATTGAAAACGATTTCGAAATGAATTGAATTAGAAACGATTTCGAAATGAATTGAATTAAAAACGATTTCGAAATGAATCGAATTGAAAACGATTTCGAAATGAATTGAATTGAAAACGATTTCGAAATGAATTGAATTGAAAACGATTTCGAAATTAATCGAATAGAAAACGACTTTGGAATTGAAATGAATTGAAAACGAATTCAAATTGAATTGGAATTTGAATTGAATAGAAATGAATTTTAAAACGAATTTATAAAGAAGAATTCAATTTTGATTTGAATTGAAATGGAAGTTGAAATTGCTTTATATAATTCGTTTTAAATAGTAATCGACGAAATATATTATATATATATATATATTATATATATAATATAATGGCCTGAATAGAACGCGCCGCGCCGCGGCAGTTCGTGAATTTCGACCATTTATTTCAAACGGACATTACGGGAGATCCGACCGTCGGATTCTCCTAAAACCGGAACCGTTGGGTTCGTATCGAAAAGAGCTTTCTAACGAATATTAGAAATTCAAAATCTAACGGTTGGATTTGGAGTTACGTCCAAATCAAATTTGAAAAAGGTCGCTGTAAGTGCAGTTCGATGGCCATTGATGGAAATCGACTGTACGGGCCTTGATAAAATTATTAAAAATAGTAATAATTTGTGTAAAATCATAAGAAATGATTTAGAAAGAATTGGGATGAAAAACTCCATATTTGAAAAGATAAAAATAGATTTTTATCGAAATGAACTAGTTTTGAACTAGAATTACAATTCTATTTATTTTTAAATAAATAAATTGAATTTGAAATGGTTTTGAAAATAACCAGAATTTCCAATGATTGCATTGGAATGGATTTGAATCGAAATTGCCTTCGGAATATTTCGATGTTGGATTTCGTGATGATACAGATATTGTTATGGGAATTTGAAAGATATATATATATATATCGTTATTTCCAATGCGATATTTGTTAGTCGTAGAATTTGATATTGAATATAAGCCGATATATTTTCTATTCAGAGCCTTGTATTGAATATCAAATGTGATTTGGGTTTGTCGTGAATGGTGTCTTCACTAACACTGTTCTTGAACCCAGTTGAGAAAAGATTAAATCTTTTTATTTAGATTTAATGAAGTGTACCAATTCAATAATATTTAATTGGAATTGAATTGATATTGATATTGGGTTTATCGTGAACAGTGTTTTAAATAACACTCGTTCTTTAACCCGATAATTAATGGAATGATTTTTGGGTTTATCGTGAACAGTGTTTTAAATAACACTCGTTCTTTAACCCGATAATTAATGGAATGTGATTTTGGGTTTATCGTGAACCGTGTTTTAAATGACACTGATTCTTTAACCCAGTCGAAGATTAAAACTAAGTGGAGTTTTAATGAATCTTTAATTAGATTGAAATGATCGAGAATGGAGTATCACCAGTTTTACTCCAGGCGATAGTTAAATCTTTAATTAGATTTGAACATGAAATGGTAATTGAATTTACCGATAACACTGTGGTGTTAGATATGAAGTATTACCAGTTTTACTTCATGAGATGAATAGGTTGGGATGGGGAAATTAAAATAAATGATTACTTCGGTAAGGTTCGCTAATCCCGACTAGTTTGAATTGAGATTCAAAAATAGAATAAAGAATAAATTCAAGGAATTTATCTTGGATAAAATTAATGGGAACCTTTCCCTATAAATGTGAAATTTAGAAACTAACTGTCGGTTAGCCAAGAAGAATGGTTTTCTGGATATTGATCTGATGTTGGTTTCGGCCTTCGGGGTTAATATTTGGGAAATTATTCTCTTGATTAATTTACGGTTAGTGACTGATGAATTGGAATGAGGCGTATGTTGGGTTTGTGTAACACTTATTTAAAATATACGCGAGTTATTCGGAAAGACCGGGTTTATCCCATTCTGAATAACTGATACGACGATATGTCGAAGATGAAGACGGTGGTTGAAGACCGGAAGTCTTCACATCGTTTGGATAATTACCGACGATCCTGATTGGGCTGTACACCCGAGAGGATGGAAATAGTTGGTGGTCGTCCAGACGTACTTGGAGATGGATGGATATGCGAGGAAAGTGCCTCCGGTTTCGTTCAGACCCAGAACGGACTTGTAAATGGACTGTGTGTCTGACATCGGAATTTAGTCCGTGTGATTGATCTCTATTAAATATATATCTGTTTAGCGGCGGAGAATTTATTCTCTTGCTTAACGCCCTTCTCTGAGACGTACGAGCTCAGGGGTTATATATTGATGGATATAAATTGCATGGAGTGAATTGCCTGTGTGGCATGCTAAGATGCAAATGATCAAGGCTTCTGTTGAAAAGCAAAGTCTTGTGGTTGATGATCGAAGCACGGCCTTTGTGGCGTAGCTTTGTGTAACGTTGATTCGCGAGTATCACACCCGGTATGAATCAAAAACGGGAGACAGACATCAGGGAGGACATGCGTTTCTTTCTAGTTAGGAGTGGCGTCAGTGCTTGAACTGGCTGACGAGTTTGACTCTTGTGGATGTTACTTATTATTACTTGCTGAAAAGCGAGGCGCCTCATGATATCGGTTTCGGCCGATGCTTCTGGTCGGCTGACGGGCCAGGCTTACGCCCCAAAGGGCGGAGAGACGTATTGTTCAGGCATAATAATCCACATCGGTGGACCGGCCCTGACGATCCATGGGGCAGTTGCGGCTGTTCCTGAGACATTGGCTAGATTGTCTCGAATCGGTTGAGGATCTTGCCCCTAGCCTCGGTTCATACCATGAATGATAACCCAACTTCCAATACGACATTGCGGCTTTGATTGTAAACTTATATATGGCGACATAGTGTTATGGGGCATTCATGCCGCCTATGATTGATACTTATGATTTGAAGTTGTTTTATACACTATGCACTTATAATAGTATCAAATGATTTGTTTTAAAACGTATCAAGCATTCTTTGGCTGTTATAAGGGAAAACCCTATCCCCCGGCTTGCGTTGCATTGTGTGATAGGACCTGGGTCTTATAACAGCTTCATTTTTCTCTATTTAGCATTGCGCTGTTTGTTTTATGCACTGGTATTCTTGGGAGGAGACCCGTTCCGTGTTATACGGCGTGGTCCCTTGATTTACCTAACTTTAAAATAAAGATTAACTGTTTTAGTTCTCACACCAGTCCCATGACTGACCTGGAGTTTATTGTTTTAACCTAAACTCTGGGTGCCCTTATTTTCGACACGGGCAGCTAGTAGTTTTGGTTTTGCAGATTTATATTCACAGGATCCTGGTTTACAGCTGGAATGATATCCGGAAAGCTTTGTATCCGTATATCTCTTCTAGTTGTGTATTGTATTATTTTCCGCTGCTATGTACTTTATTGTAATCTCTGATAATTTCTGTGTAATATTTATTCATTTATACTCTGTATATTCTTGTAATCTGATGTATTGTTGTAAAATACAATGAAATGTTCTTCTGTATGTGTTCTATTGTGGTTTGTTCTCGAACTATCCGACGCTTTCGTTTACGGGGAAGTTACGGGTTTTCACAGTTGGTATCAGAGCTTTGGTTTACAAAGCAGAGAACAAGGCACATTAGAACCATACGATAGAATTCATCAGATATTGGGTTAGTAATATCCAATGGGAATGACTCGTTAGAGATGGGATCAGTAGTATCCTAGAACGAGTGTGAAGAGTAAATTTTTAAAAATGAAAACAAATTTTGTTTTGAAAATTTAAATCAATTATTCGTATTTGATTATTTATTTATATTGATGTGGACAATCCAGTATATATAGATTTTGCGTATACGTCTGATCCGCGTGTATTCAAAATTTTAATATATTGGATAGATATAGCATCACACTCTAGGCGCCCGAAGATGATATTGATGATAGCGATCGCATCATCAACATTTATGTTCGAGTTTCGAAGGTGTGATTTTCTATATATTTCCATTAGACTGGTGTGAGAACCAAAACTAATATAGCTAGAATACATTGTTGTGATTTGGCACCAAAGCATGATTTTTTGTATATGTATCAAAATTATGAATTTGAAACGTTAAATTCACTAATTGATTGATGTTTGTGTTGTTTGTTCATTTGTTTGCTAATTTTGAACCATTATGCCTAATCGAACCAAATATTGAACTATATTGAAAATTGGTCGCATTTGCTTGCATATACATGTACTTACATTGAACAGGTCATGGCAAGGAGGCTAGAGCCAGAGAATAAAATTTGTTTGCCCGACAAATAGGTACATGTTTACTACATAATTTACTGTTTTGTTTGGGTGATGATGATTTTATGAGCCTATTGGCTAGCCGCTTGGCTTTTTCTTTTTCTTTTTGAGATCTGAAGGACCGGGGAAGCTATTTGAAATTCCCCGATGCTCCCAGGGCAGGGGAGGTTATGGCGAAATTTTTCGAAAATTTAGGGTGTTAGCCAAATTTTTGAAAATTTTGAAAATTCTCAGAAACTGAAAAGTTGTAGAATGGAAGCCGAATCGAACGTAGAGCTGGTTAATCAAACCACTTTCGACTTTGTTCCTTTTCGGGGACGAAAAGTTTTAAGTGGGGGAGATTGTAACAACCCGGAAAATCTGGGCCAGTTTAAAATTTTTATTTTGGCGATTTTAGCGAATTTTGAATATTTAAAAATAGATTATTTTAAATAATATCGACGAGAAATTTATTTTGAACATAATTCGAACGTATATATTATACGCGTCGTCGTTAGAATATAAATATTTATATATATTTATAAATAGAATTGAAAATGGCGCGGTAGTTCGATAATTCGATTTCAAACTTCATTTGAATGTACCGGGTGCAAAACAATCCGGATTTTAGTGAAACCAAAAATAATAGGATCTCTTTGTGGATATCTTTCCAACGAATCTGACAAATCGAAATTTCATAGCGGGAATCAAAAGATATGTCCAGTTGAAAATTCTGAATAGTCGCTATGGAATTCAGGCCCTTAAAAAAATGGGAATTTTGCAAACGACCTCGGATTTCGACGAAACCTGTTTTGTTGGGTCCGTGATGTTAAGATATTGCTAGATTTCAAATTTCATAATTTTTCGAATCAATATGTGAGCGTGGCAAAGGAAAACGCGTTTGACCAGTTTCAGTCAATTCTGATCGACCTGAAAATGACCATTTTTCAAACGGTCTCAGAATTCGACGAAATCAGTTTTGTTAGAACCGTATCGTCCCCACATAGCCAGATTTATTTTTCTGGAATTTTTTCGAATCAGTTTGTGGCTCCGGCAAATTAAAATGTACGTTCAAATTTGAAAATTAAATGTTTTATACTTTAATTTGTAGAATAACTGACTGTAACAGTCGAAATGACCTACGAAACCTATTCCATTATGTCCGGAGTGGGGGTATTTAGTTAAGGGCGACAGTCGTTGGGTTGGGTTCAGAGTTCAAATCGATAAACGAGTGATTGGAGAATTAAATATTATTAAAACATTAATATATATATACCCTTTTTAAAAACAAACCCTAGGTCAAGTTAATAACCTGCGGTCAATCTCTTTGAGCCGCCGCTCCATCCTTTTCGATGGCCCAAAATTTTCAATTTTGATTCATTAAAATTCCCCAATCCCTTAGCAGTTATTCAAATCGTATAAAATGGGATTGGTGAAGATTTGTCTGCTCTTCAAAATGGTATGGACTTGATCGTCCTTGGTGACCTGACGTTATCGGAAAGGGGGCTTGAAGTCACCGCATTGAGCTGCGTTTTCGGAGCTCCACTGGCGATCGAGCTCGCCTGAGCTCAGGCGATGGGAAGGCGCCATCTAGGAGCTCGGCGTGGCAGTCCTAGATCAGACTTCGGCAGTTTGATTTGTGCGTTGGAACCCTAGGGTTAAAGAGGTGTTCGAATTTGTCCAGGCAATAAAGAACGACGACTGGAAGGTATAAACGATGTTTTTATTTATTTATTTATTTACATTTAAGGTGATTAGTTTAAATAATTTACTAATTAGACCTAGCTTTTAAAATATGTAGTAGCATTGTTTCAAAAGGCTGAATTTTTAATAAATAGATTTGGTAAAAATGTGATTTGTCTTTAATATATTACATCAAGTAAAAATCTAGTTTTAATATATTATATAACATTAAGGAAAAATGGATTTTTATTTATGTATAACATGGCATGAAAATCAGGAATTATATATGGATATATATTATTTCAAAAGTAGGATTTTTTTTATAAAATAACATTCTGAATAAAAATATGATTTTTATAATATTGTCATTGTTTTGGAAAATAAAAATGTCTTTGTTTTAGATAAAAAATAAAATACATTGTTTTGAAAACAAAATACATACCTTGTTTTGAAAGAGAATATACATTGAATTTTAAAAATAGAAAATTGATTGGATTTTTAAAACAGAATGATTTTTAAAATATAAAAATATGATATATATAAATAGCAGAAATAAAAATGTGATTTTTAACATATGTATGTTATTTATGAAATAGACGTGCTAGAGTTCTGGGAAAAATCTAAATTGACAACCAAAGAATGACGGAGTGGATCCCAAAGGTGAGAACTTCTCACTCTTTAATTTTATTTTCTAGTTATATAAATATATACTAGGATGCAGACGGTGTTTAGTAGCACCCGACACTCGTCATCCACAGACCATGGATGGCTTGTTTGTTAAATTGTTTGGTTGCGTAGTTGGTTAGATTATTTGGTTGAAATTGATTTGATTGATGTGTGAATGGCGTGGGCCTTCACTAGACCGGGGATAAGGCTAGGCCTTGTCCTGTTTCTAGTATCGTGCCGTTATGCCGCCGAAATTTTCTAAAATAAGTTAGAAAAATAAAAATATCATTTTATTTAAAGAATGAACTGAATAGAAATTCATATGTTGGAATAAAATGTTTTGTCGTTAAAATATAATTTTTAACGTGAATGTGAATAAATAAATATTCATTTACAAACCAGACGGTTTGTTTATGTACACCTATTTGAAGGACATTGATTGGGTCGATAAATTTTACACAACCCCCAACTGCACAGATAAAATATACGTTTGATTGTTTGAAACCCCACACGGGTGTTGGGATGAAATTTGAAGTTCACTCATCCTGATTGATTAAATATGTCGATCGATTGATTGACAGGCTGTTATAAGTGTTAGATATCTATATTTGATGCTTATACAGTGTAGTGCACTTTGGTTGATGGTTGATTATTTTTCAATGCTATTATATGTGTGTAATGTATGAAAATCCATATAATTAACTTTATATGGTAATTGATTGGGCCTCATTCCAATTTGAAAAATAAAGAATGTTATAAAATAAAGGTTCATGTGTTGACAGTACTCATCCATTGAGATTGGTCATGTGTTGAACGGAATATTTTAGTAATAAAATTTACATCTTTATCAATATAAAATAAAGGTTCATGTGTTGACAGTACTCATCCATTGAGATTGGTCATGTGTTGAACGAAATATTTTAGTAATAAAATTTACATCTTTATCAATATAAAATAAAGGTTCATGTGTTGACAGTACTCATCCATTGAGATTGGTCATGTGTTGAACGAAATATTTTAGTAATAAAATTTACATCTTTATCAATATAAAATAAAGGTTCATGTGTTGACAGTACTCATCCATTGAGATTGGTCATGTGTTGAACGAAATATTTTGATAATAACAACTATTTTGAAAAAGAAATATTTGAAATAGAATATTTGAAAATAGAAATTTATGAAGCCGTGTTGATTAGATTGACGCCATTTTGACGTGAACGATATTTATATCGATTTTATTCATTTCGAAATGAATTGAATTGAAAACGATTTCGAAATGAATTGAATTGAAAACGATTTCGAAATGAATTGAATTGAAAACGATTTCGAAATGAATTGAATTAAAAACGATTTCGAAATGAGTTGAATTGAAAACGATTTCGAAATGAATTGAATTAAAAACGATTTCGAAATGAATTGAATTAAAAACGATTTCGAAATGAATTGAATTGAAAACGATTTCGAAATGAATTGAATTGAAAACGATTTCGAAATTAATCGAATAGAAAACGACTTTGGAATTGAAATGAATTGAAAACGAATTCAAATTGAATTGGAATTTGAATTGAATAGAAATGAATTTTAAAACGAATTTATAAAGAAGAATTCAATTTTGATTTGAATTGAAATGGAAGTTGAAATTGCTTTTGAAACGAATTTAAAACTATTTATATAATTCGTTTTAAATAGTAATCGACGAAATATATTATATATATATTATATATATAATATAATGGCCTGAATAGAACGCGCCGCGGCAGTTCGTGAATTTCGACCATTTATTTCAAACGGACATTACGGGAGATCCGACCGTCGGATTCTCCTAAAACCGGAACCGTTGGGTTTGTATCGAAAAGAACTTTCTAACGAATATTAGAAATTCAAAATCTAACGGTTGGATTTGGAGTTACGTCCAAATCAAATTTGAAAAAGGTCGCTGTAAGTGCAGTTCGATGGCCATTGATGGAAATCGACTGTACGGGCCTTGATAAAATTATTAAAAATAGTAATAATTTGTGTAAAATCATAAGAAATGATTTAGAAAGAATTGGGATGAAAAACTCCATATTTGAAAAGATAAAAATAGATTTTTATCGAAATGAACTAGTTTTGAACTAGAATTACAATTCTATTTATTTTTAAATAAATAAATTGAATTTGAAATGGTTTTGAAAATAACCAGAATTTCCAATGATTGCATTGGAATGGATTTGAATCGAAATTGCCTTCGGAATATTTCGATGTTGGATTTCGTGATGATACAGATATTGTTATGGGAATTTGAAAGATATATATATATATCGTTATTTCCAATGCGATATTTGTTAGTTGTAGAATTTGATATTGAATATAAGCCGATATATTTTCTATTCAGAGCCTTGTATTGAATATCAAATGTGATTTGGGTTTGTCGTGAATGGTGTCTTCACTAACACTGTTCTTGAACCCAGTTGAGAAAAGATTAAATCTTTTTATTTAGATTTAATGAAGTGTACCAATTCAATAATATTTAATTGGAATTGAATTGATATTGATATTGGGTTTATCGTGAACAGTGTTTTAAATAACACTCGTTCTTTAACCCGATAATTAATGGAATGATTTTTGGGTTTATCGTGAACAGTGTTTTAAATAACACTCGTTCTTTAACCCGATAATTAATGGAATGTGATTTTGGGTTTATCGTGAACCGTGTTTTAAATGACACTGATTCTTTAACCCAGTCGAAGATTAAAACTAAGTGGAGTTTTAATGAATCTTTAATTAGATTGAAATGATCGAGAATGGAGTATCACCAGTTTTACTCCAGGCGATAGTTAAATCTTTAATTAGATTTGAACATGAAATGGTAATTGAATTTACCGATAACACTGTGGTGTTAGATATGAAGTATTACCAGTTTTACTTCATGAGATGAATAGGTTGGGATGGGGAAATTAAAATAAATGATTACTTCGGTAAGGTTCGCTAATCCCGACTAGTTTGAATTGAGATTCAAAAATAGAATAAAGAATAAATTCAAGGAATTTATCTTGGATAAAATTAATGGGAACCTTTCCCTATAAATGTGAAATTTAGAAACTAACTGTCGGTTAGCCAAGAAGAATGGTTTTCTGGATATTGATCTGATGTTGGTTTCGGCCTTCGGGGTTAATATTTGGGAAATTATTCTCTTGATTAATTTACGGTTAGTGACTGATGAATTGGAATGAGGCGTATGTTGGGTTTGTGTAACACTTATTTAAAATATACGCGAGTTATTCGGAAAGACCGGGTTTATCCCATTCTGAATAACTGATACGACGATATGTCGAAGATGAAGACGGTGGTTGAAGACCGGAAGTCTTCACATCGTTTGGATAATTACCGACGATCCTGATTGGGCTGTACACCCGAGAGGATGGAAATAGTTGGTGGTCGTCCAGACGTACTTGGAGATGGATGGATATGCGAGGAAAGTGCCTCCGGTTTCGTTCAGACCCAGAACGGACTTGTAAATGGACTGTGTGTCTGACATCGGAATTTAGTCCGTGTGATTGATCTCTATTAAATATATATCTGTTTGGCGGCGGAGAATTTATTCTCTTGCTTAACGCCCTTCTCTGAGACGTACGAGCTCAGGGGTTATATATTGATGGATATAAATTGCATGGACTGAATTGCCTGTGTGGCATGCTAAGATGCAAATGATCAAGGCTTCTGTTGAAAAGCAAAGTCTTGTGGTTGATGATCGAAGCACGGCCTTTGTGGCGTAGCTTTGTGTAATGTTGATTCGTGAGTATCACACCCGGTATGAATCAAAAACGGGAGACGGACATCAGGGAGGACATGCGTTTCTTTCTAGTTAGGAGTGGCGTCAGTGCTTGAACTGGCTGACGAGTTTGACTCTTGTGGATGTTACTTATTATTAATTGCTGAAAAGCGAGGCGCCTCGTGATATCGGTTTCGGCCGATGCTTCTGGTCGGCTGACGGGCCAGGCTTACGCCCCAAAGGGCGGAGAGACGTATTGTTCAGGCATAATAATCCACATCGGTGGACCGGCCCTGACGATCCATGGGGCAGTTGCGGCTGTTCCTGAGACATGGGCTAGATTGTCTCGAATCGGTTGAGGATCTTGCCCCTAGCCTCGGTTCATACCATAAATGATAACCCAACTTCCAATACGACATTGCGGCTTTGATTGTAAACTTATATATGGCGACATAGTGTTATGGGGCATTCATGCCGCCTATGATTGATACTTATGATTTGAAGTTGTTTTATACACTATGCACTTATAATAGTATCAAATGATTTGTTTTAAAACGTATCAAGCATTCTTTGGCTGTTATAAGGGAAAACCCTATCCCCCGGCTTGCGTTGCATTGTGTGATAGGACCTGGGTCTTATAACAGCTTCATTTTTCTCTATTTAGCATTACGCTGTTTGTTTTATGCACTGGTATTCTTGGGAGGAGACCCGTTCCGTGTTATACGGCGTGGTCCCTTGATTTACCTAACTTTAAAATAAAGATTAACTGTTTTAGTTCTCACACCAGTCCCATGACTGACCTGGAGTTTATTGTTTTAACCTAAACTCTGGGTGCCCTTATTTTCGACACGGGCAGCTAGTAGTTTTGGTTTTGCAGATTTATATTCACAGGATCCTGGTTTACAGCTGGAATGATATCCGGAAAGCTTTGTATCCGTATATCTCTTCTAGTTGTGTATTGTATTATTTTCCGCTGCTATGTACTTTATTGTAATCTCTGATAATTTCTGTGTAATATTTATTCATTTATACTCTGTATATTCTTGTAATATGATGTATTGTTGTAAAATACAATGAAATGTTCTTCTGTATGTGTTCTGTTGTGGCTTGTTCTCGAACTATCCGACGCTTTCGTTTACGGGGAAGTTACGGGTTTTCACATGTACCCACTACTCCCCAAGCGATCGGCTCCCAAACGTAGATACCCGTGCTGGCCCCACAGTGGGGTGTATCACTCCCCAAAGTGGCAACCCGATACAACCAACGGTGCACGGCTTATACCTACACGATGCAACAACGTCTTACCTACCAGCCCGGGCCCACACACGCATATGAAACCCGTTGGACTTGCGTTGCCACCGCTAACCCGTTTTGGCCTCTTATAGTCAAGCCCGGTATGCGTGTCCCGTCCTCGACTTGGGTCGAGCCCACAAAGATACGTTTTTGGGTTACTGGTTGAAATGGCCCCCCACAAGCTACCCACCTAAGCTTGTCCCTTTTCTAGTGCATCCCACTTAACCCTTTAATCATGTTTAATTACATGTTTCCACTTGGTTAAGTATTCTAATTGTACTTTCTATTGCCACCCAAGGCAACCCACTAGATTTCCACATGCCACCCAAGGCACTCACTTGATTTCCACATGCCACCCAAGGCACCCACTTAACCCCTCATGCCCCACTACATGCTTATCTGGTTAAGTGTTTCTTAATTGATTAAGACCGTAACCTTTGCAAAGACCTCTCACATTAGACTATCTTTTATGGCAACTGGATTTGCCGGTCGGGTCCGGGCAGTCTTATGCTACAAAAGGGTCCAACCTCGTGTCTTAGTCGATTAATTACACCTAATTAATCACCCCCATATTTTGAATTAATTTTCCCTAATTAATTCCAATTTAATGATGTACATAATTGACTCAATTATGTCCATCCACTTATGGTATGCAACATCATACCAATTTCACCATAATTTTGTTAACATGAATATTAACCCCATCGTTCCCCACGTAATACGCTAACATGACATACTTAAAAGGGAAGATTCATCACAAATGCAATGGGTTCTACTTAGTATAACATTAGCATCATCATGGGTTTCAAAGGTGTCAACTTGCATATATGACCATAACATCAAACCCAACTAGAATAAATAACCAACCCAACTTGCATGAATCACATATGTCATAAAGAGGGTAACTTGCATAGATGTTCATGTCATAGACCTATCATAAAGGGATAAACTTGCATACATGTCATAGGTCTAAAAAGGGATGAACTTGCATATGTTACTCACATCATAAAAAGGGGTAAACATGCATATGTATGCATGACATACAAAGGGGTAAACTTGCACATGTATGCATATCATACAAAGGTGTAAACTTGCACATGTTACTTGCATATAATCAAACACCAAACTTGCATAACATGTCATATATGAACTTGCATATAATCAAACACCAAACTTGCATAACATGTCATATATGAACTTGCATATAATCAAACACCAAACTTGCATAACATGTCATATACGAACTTGCATATAATCAAACACCAAACTTGCATAACATGTCATATATGAACTTGCATATAATCAAACACCAAACTTGCATAACATGTCATATATGAACTTGCATATAATCAAACACCAAACTTGCATAACATGGTGTCATAATGGATCAATGTTTATCATAGTGATTTGCATACTAGCATCATGAACATATAGCATAAAACTTGCATAACTAGCATCATGAACATATAGCATAAAACTTGCATAACTAGCATCATGAACACATAGCATACGATAACATACTTGCATTGATCCACATTCACAACCATAACCTCATTATATCCTATCATAATTAGTTTATCAATTGCTTGCTAAAGTCATAGAAACTCACAACTTGTTGATTAGCACTTCTATGAAGAAGATTAAGTTGCTAGAGTTGATTAGAAGTTGATTTGAGAAGCTATCTTCCTCTTTAATTTGTGGAGGCTCCTTCTAAGTTGCATTTTGATGGCATAACGACGTTGTTTCCAATTTTAGTATGAATTAGGGTAGTCTTAGGGTGTATTTATAGATTAGTTAAGTGTTTTAGGCCATTAGATTAACCCTAAATCAGATTAGAGCCGTCAGATCTCGTCACTAGCCACCAAAACACAGCCCAGATCCCAAATCAGTGCACCCAGGTCACCTGGGCTCGACCAGGGAGGTCGACCCCCAGGTCGACACTAGGGTCGACACCCATGTCGACCTGGTGGGAAGGTCGACCCCCAGGTCGACTCCAAGGTCGACTCCCAGGTCGGCCTGGTCTGGGCGGGAATTTTCCCGCCTAGCCCATATTCTGCATTTTTGAAATCTGTTTCGTTTTCTGATTTTTCGTGAAACTTCTAAAGGCCATATCTCAGTCATACGGACTCCGATTCACGAAATTTCGGACTCTATTTCGCGTATTTTTCCGAAATGAACGCAACCGCGAAACCCGTTTCCCTTAATTCTCACGTCTGAGATTAATTATTCATTAATTTATGAACATCACTGTTGTTAGAAATACGGGGTGTTACATTCTCCCCTACTTAAAGGATTTCGTCCCCGAAATCTCTAAGTCAAGAAGAACGTATCCTACCAACCAAACAACCATCTACTAAACCATCAAACACGGGCATCCATTGTCCTTAAAGTTTCTATTGCTGTATGAACATATGCAAGAAGTGTGTGTATATGTTCCCTATCTAATGCAAAATCAGGCGGCCTACTGATTCAGTTGACCTCCTTAATGCAAACCATGATAGTGCCATGCATCCAATATGTATGCGAAAGAACCCTATCGACACATACTATTTCTACATGTGTGCACAACCATACACCAAAATGCATCATCCATATGATAACGCAACCATTATACATCCATTAATATAGCTACCTACACACAATTATATGCAATATGCAATATGAAGTGACTGAGCCGATCTAGTGTCTAAAGTGTGTGTATATGCATCCACGAGCAATCACTAGTAAAGTACACTTGCATCCACACGCATCCATCAATCATAACATGTCTCAAACACATGTTTCAACCATAGGTTTACCCTATCTAAAGGTCAAAGGTACTAACGAGAGGACATACTAAAGATAAGATAAGTACTAGACAAACGATAAAGGAGAAGTTAAAAGACATACCCTCAAAAAGGAATGGGTACAGTGCACGCATCTTCGCTTCTGTCTCCCAAGTAGTGTTGCTCTCATCATCTCCCCATTGCACTTTGACTAGTTGAACCTCTCTGTTTCTCAACTTCCTAATCTCTGACCCAAGGATGCGAGTAGGAGCTCGTCGAATCGTCGCATCACGCTCTACCTCCACTTCTCTAAGCAAGCTCGGCTCTACCACCTCTGCGGTCTCATGTAGGCACTTCCTCAAATGTGACACATGGAATACATCATGTACTCCACTAAGTCTCTCGGGCAACTCTACCCTATATGCCATCTGTCCAATCCTTTCCTTAATAGGAAACGGTCCTACGAACCTTGGTGCTAACTTCCCAACGGACCCAAAGCGAACAACATTCCGTAATGGAGATACTTTGACAAAGACCATGTCCCCAACATTAAACTCAAGATCCGTTCTCCTCTTATCCGCGTAGGATTTCTGTCTATCTTGCGCCGCTTTCATCCTTCTTCAAATCAAATCAATCTTTTCCGAAGTCTCTCTAACCATATCAGGCCCAAGCAAGATCTTATCCGTAGATTCCCACCAACATGTAGGTGACCGACAAGGCCTTCCATAAAGAGCTTCGAAAGGAACCATACCAATACTAGACTGAAAGCTGTTGTTATACGCGAACTCCACCAATGGAAGATGCTCTTCCCATGTACCTCAAAAATCTAAGATACATAGTCTCAAAAGGCCTTCTAGAACACGATTCACCCTCTCGGTCTGGCCGTCCGTCTGAGGATGATATGCGGTGCTCAAACACAACTGAGTCCATACTGCCTCTTGCAAACTCTTCCAAAACTCGCTAGTGAAGATAGGATCTCGATCACTCACTATGGTAGAAGGTACACCATGCAACCGAACTATCTCTCGAAGGTAAACTGAAGCTAGCCATGGAGCAGTCCTCTTGCTCTTCACGGGTATGAAATGGGCGCTCTTAGTAAGTCTGTCTACCACAACCCAAATTCCCGTATTACCCTTCCTCGATCTCGGTAACCCATCAATAAAATCCATCGAGACGCTATCCCACTTCCATTGCGGAACTTCCAATGGGTGAAGCAACCCACCGGGTTTCTTTTGCTCCGCTTTCACTTGTTGGCACACCAAGCATCTAGCGACATACTCAGCCACATCCTTCTTCATACCGGCCCAAAAGAAAACTCGCTTCATGTCTTGGTACATCTTGTCCCCACTGGGATGAATGGTCATCTTTGAACGATGTGCATCGTCAAGAACAGCCTTCTTCAAACCCTCGTCTTGCGGTACACAAAGTCTACCGTCTCTACGCAACCACCCCCTATCGTCTAGGGTGTACCTACTCAAATGGCTGGATGACTCCCCTCTTATGAGCTTCTCTACCAACTCAACCAACTGTGGGTCGTCCCGCTGTGCCTCGCCAATCCATCCCAAAAGAGTAGGTCTGACCTCTAAGCATGCTAGCAAACCGGGTACAAAGTCAACGGAGGGTCTGAAGTCAGACATCGAGATAAATTCCAAGCTTCGTCGTTCAACGAACAATGGACTCAAGGACAACCTTTTTCTTCTCAAGGCGTCTGCCACCACGTTACCCTTGTCAGGGGTATACGCTATCTCGAAATCATAGGATGCTAAGAACTCCATCCACCTTTGTTGTCTTAAGTTCAAATCCTTCTGAGAAAACAAGTACTTCAATGATTTGTGGTCAGTGAACAATTCGAACCTCTCGCCAAGAAGATAATGGCGCCAAGACTTAAGCGCAAAAACAATAGCGGCCAATTCTAGATCATGGGTAGGGTAATTTTTCTCATGCTTTCTCAACTGCCTTCCCCCGTAGGCTATTACCCTTCCCTCTTGCATTAAGACTGCGCCTAGTCCTATCCCACAAGCATCGGTATAAACAACAAATGGCTTACTCCCATCTGGCAGCACTAAGACTGGAGCTGTGGTTAAAGCTCTCTTTAACCGTTGGAACGCATCATCACAATCTACGTCCCATGTGAAGACTAGATTCTTCTTTGTTAAGCGAGTTAATGGGGCTGATATCTTCGCGAAGTCCTTGATAAACTTCCTATAGTAGCCAGCCAACCCCAAGAAACTCCTCACCTCGGTAGCATTCTTCGGAACCTTCCAATCTTGGATGGACACTACCTTAGCGGGATACACAGCTATCCCCTCCTTAGAGACCACGTGCCCTAAGAACCGCACTTCCTTCCTCCAAAAGTGACATTTAGAGAATTTAGCCTTAAGGCTATGCGCTCGAAGAGTCTCTAACACTTCCCTAAGATGTAGGGCATGCTCTTCTTCACTCTTAGAAAAGACTAAGATGTCATCCACAAAGACCACCACGAACTTATTTAGGTACTCCCTGAACACCCTACTCATCAAATCAACAAAGTATGCGGGGGCGTTCGTCAAACCAAATGGCATCACCAGCCACTCATAGAAACCATCCGGAGTCCTAAAGGAAGTCTTCTCTATACTATCCTCAGCCACTCTCAACTGATGAAACCCCGTGGCTAAGTCCAACTGCGAAAACACTGAGGCGCCAACCAACTGATCAAAGAGATCATCAATTCTCGGCAATGGGTGTCTATTCTTCTTTGTGAGCTTGTTGAGTTCTCTATAGTCAACACAAAGTCTGAGGGACCCATCCGCCTTCATGGCAAAAACCACTGGAGCACCCCACTCCGATATACTTCGTCTTATGAACCCCTTCTCAAGCAACTCCCCTACTTGCTTATGGAGTTCCCTCCTCTTACGAGGAGCCATGTGGCGCACTGGCAAAGATACTGGTTTAGCATTGTCTACCAGATATATTCGGAAGTCAATCTCCCGCTTCGGAGGTAAGCCCTTCACCTCCTCAAACACATCCGAGTATTCCCGGACCACTCTAACAGATCGCAAACTCTCGACCGAAGCGTCAAGCGATTCAAGATAACTTAGCATAACAGAATTCATGGGATTACAAGAGATCTCGAGAGTGTTCCCCAAGCGGGTCATGAGCCTAACAACTCTCCTTTCACAATCAAGAATGGCACCATTACTGGATTACCAGTCCATGCCCAAAATTAACCCATAGCCCGTGAAGCCCAAAACAAAAGCATCACATCTAAACTCAACGCTAAGTATAGAAATCCTCAAACCCAAACATATCATGGACAAATAAGTGGAGCCCCCAATTGGGTTTGAGACAACCAAGGGATCATCTACTAGACTGGTGTCTAAGTGTAGTGACTCAACTAATGATGATGAGATAAACGAATGCGATGCGCCAGAGTCGAATAAAGTACGAACAGGATGATCAAACAGAAAAACCAGACTTTCAACGGAAATAGTTCTACCTCTTTCCTGAATCGGTTGAACCGCGAGAGCCTGAACTTGCCCCCTTGCCTGACCTGGTGCCATAAGAGCTTGCACCTGTCCACCTAAGGTAGATCCCGTCCTCTGCCCCTTCTTAGGGCAGTCCTTCACTAGATGCCCTGCTTCCCCACAGTGGAAGCAGCCAGTCTTCTTCTTCTTCCGACAATCTTTGCTTAGGTGGCCTGGTGTCCCGCAATTGAAGCACTTCTTCTTTCCCTTGCCACCGTTGCCTTTCCCACCCTTGTTTTGCTGTTGCTGTTGAGGTCTCTTCTGATCTCCTTTCTTCTCGGGTGCCTTATTAGCATTGGGACCCTTCTCTTCCTCATGCATGAGTGCCATGTCTACTAGCTTCTCAAAGGTAGCCCCCATAGGGATGTGAGTCATGGCCAATCCATGCATCGGTTCATTCAAGCCTTTAACGAACCTCAAAGCCTTCTTCTCCGGTGTATTCACCATGTCTATGCCAAATCTTGCCAACTGATTAAACTTGTTGACATATTCCTTCACTGATAGGTTTCCTTGCTTTAGAGTCAAGAACCTTTCCATATACAGATTTTCTTCCGCCCTTGAGAGAAACTTTTCCATAAACCTTTGTCTGAAATCCGCCTAAGAGTCAACTAGGCGTTCTCCATTAGTGACCTCCCACCAGAACGAGGCCTCTCCCTTCATAAACCAAGCAACTAACTTGACTTTCTTTCCTTCTTCCATCTCAAAGATATCTATTAATTCTTCCACCTCCTTAAGCCAATCCCTAGCTTCCACAAAAGTTTCTGATCCTTGAAAAGGTTTCCCTCCCATAGCCTTAAATTCCTTGCAAGTCTTAGCAAAAGTATCCGCGCGAGGAGGAGGAGGAGGAAGATCGGGAGCAACTAGTGGTGGAGGAACATCTGCTGGACCCGCAGTGGCGGCCCTAGCCTCCATCAACCTCCTATACCATACTGGTATCGCTACACCCTCCGGAAAGTTAAGATCTTCAGCCGTGCTGAAACGAAAGAGGAAAGATTCAAAACGGATAATTCGAAAGATAGAGATATGGCTATTGGGGATTATGCTTTTCTTTCAAAAACTTTTCTCTTAAAAGACATGTTTTTGAAAATACTTCTTCCAAAAATGTTTTAGAAAAATAGTTTTTCTAAAAAAAATATCTGTTCTGGTAACCTTCAGCTCTGATACCACGTGTAACACCCCACGTCTGCTAAGATCACTCACTATGGGAATGCCTTAACTTCGGTGGAGTATTTTAAGTGAGTATAGAACAGAAAAATTACAACAAGACAGATATAAATAATACTTGTTAACTAAAACTTCATTTCATTGCAGCAGAAGGTAAACATGTTTGGTTACAATAACAAAACCATGAAACAAGAGTCAAGTACTAAATATCCATCCTGATAAAAACATAAGTACATAATCCCACTACATAACTAATAGCCATAATAGAAAAGATAAGCTGAGCTTTACATCACGGTCCAAACTCCAAAAGATAGATAAAGCAATCTGATTAAAGCCCACTAGTGCTAGGCCCACTCTGAGAACCTGAGGGTCGGGAAAAAGATAAAAACAACCGGGTCAGACATAAGTCTGAGTGAGCCCTATAACTTTAACAATACAATCATTAAAGTAATTAGGGTATGATATAAACTTGGCACGGTAACGACTGGGGATAAATGACTACACTAAGCAGCCAACTAGACATAGGAAGAACTAAGATATCGGTAAAGACGCATCTACCCACCCAAGGGTAATTACTACACTGCACCACACCAGTCATTCCTACTTAAAGGTTGATCCCACCCAAGGACTTAGAAATTTAACTAGTAGTTTCGTGTACCCCTAGCTGACCACATAGGTGTCGTCTGCCCCTATCTCCACTAGGTGTACCCACTACTCCCCAAGCAATCGGCTCCCTAACGTAGATACCCGTGCTGGCCCCACAGTGGGGTGTATCACTCCCTAAAGTGGCAACCCGATACAACCAACGGTGCACGGCTTATACCTACACGATGCAACAACGTCTTACCTACCAGCCCGGGCCCACACACGCATATGAAACCCGTTGGACTTGCGTTGCCACCGCTAACCCGTTTTGGACTCTTATAGTCAAGCCCGGTATGCGTGTCCCGTCCTCGACTTGGGTCGAGCCCACAAAGATACGTTTTTGGGTTACTGGTTGAAATGGGCCCCCACAAGCTACCCACCTAAGCTTGTCCCTTTTCTAGTGCATCCCACTTAACACTTTAATCATGTTTAATTACATGTTTCCACTTGGTTAAGTATTCTAATTGTATTTTCTATTGCCACCCAAGGCAACCCACTAAAATTCCACATGCCACCCAAGGCACTCACTTGATTCCCACATGCCACACAAGGCACCCACTTAACCCCTCATGCCCCACTACATGCTTATCTGGTTAAGTGTTTCTTAATTGATTAAGACCATAACCTTTGCAAAGACCTCTCACATTAGACTATCTTTTATGGCAACTGGATTTGCCGGTCGGGTCCGGGCAGTCTTATGCTACAAAAGGGTCCAACCTCGTGTCTTAGTCGATTAATTACACCTAATTAATCACCCCCATATTTTGAATTAATTTTCCCTAATTAATTCCAATTTAATGATGTACATAATTGACTCAATTATGTCCATCCACTTATGGTATGCAACATCATACCAATTTCACCATAATTTTGTTAACATGAATATTAACCCCATCGTTCCCCACGTAATACGCTAACATGACATACTTAAAAGGGAAGATTCATCACAAATGCAATGGGTTCTACTTAGTATAACATTAGCATCATCATGGGTTTCAAAGGTGTCAACTTGCATATATGACCATAACATCAAACCCAACTAGCATAAATAACCAACCCAACTTGCATGAATCACATATGTCATAAAGAGGGTAACTTGCATAGATGTTCATGTCATAGACCTATCATAAAGGGAAAAACTTGCATACATGTCATAGGTCTAAAAAGGGATGAACTTGCATATGTTACTCACATCATAAAAAGGGGTAAACATGCATATGTATGCATGACATACAAAGGGGTAAACTTGCACATGTATGCATATCATACAAAGGTGTAAACTTGCACATGTTACTTGCATATAATCAAACACCAAACTTGCATAACATGTCATATATGAACTTGCATATAATCAAACACCAAACTTGCATAACATGTCATATATGAACTTGCATATAATCAAACACCAAACTTGCATAACATGTCATATACGAACTTGCATATAATCAAACACCAAACTTGCATAACATGTCATATATGAACTTGCATATAATCAAACACCAAACTTGCATAACATGTCATATATGAACTTGCATATAATCAAACACCAAACTTGCATAACATGGTGTCATAATGGATCAATGTTTATCATAGTGATTTGCATACTAGCATCATGAACATATAGCATAAAACTTGCATAACTAGCATCATGAACATATAGCATAAAACTTGCATAACTAGCATCATGAACACATAGCATATGATAACATACTTGCATTGATCCACATTCACAACCATAAACTCATTATATCCTATCATAATTAGTTTATCAATTGCTTGCTAAAGTCATAGAAACTCACAACTTGTTGATTAGCACTTCTATGAAGAAGATTAAGTTGCTAGAGTTGATTAGAAGTTGATTTGAGAAGCTATCTTCCTCTTTAATTTGTGGAGGCTCCTTCTAAGTTGCATTTTGACGGCATAACGACGTTGTTTCCAATTTTAGTATGAATTAGGGTAGTCTTAGGGTGTATTTATGGATTAGTTAATTGTTTTAGGCCATTAGATTAACCCTAAATCAGATTAGAGCCGTCAGATCTCGTCACTAGCCACCAAAACACAGCCCAGATCCCAAATCAGTGCACCCAGGTCACCTGGGCTCGACCAGGGAGGTCGACCCCCAGGTCGACACTAGGGTCGACACCCATGTCGACCTGGTGGGAAGGTCGACCCCCAGGTCGACCTGGTCTGGGCGGGAATTTTCCCGCCTAGCCCATATTCTGCATTTTTGAAATCTGTTTCGTTTTCTGATTTTTCGTGAAACTTCTAAAGGCCATATCTCAGTCATACGTACTCCGATTCACGAAATTTCGGACTCTATTTCGCGTATTTTTCCGAGACGAACGCAACCGCGAAACCCATTTCCCTTAATTCTCACGTCTGAGATTAATTATTTATTAATTTATGAACATCACTGTTGTTAGAAATACAGGGTGTTACATGTACTTTGGCTGAGATATAAAAATTCCTTTTTGGGAATGTGCCACCTCGATTCCCAGAAATAACTTCAGCTTTCCAAGAGTTTTTCAAGTCAAACATCTTAGCCAAACACTGACTCAAGATATGTTGCTCCTTCCAATCATTTACAGTCATTATGATGTCATTCACATATACTAACATAATTTTTATCCCCCTTGTGGCGAGTGTTTAATGAACAAGGTATGATCTCCTTGACTTTGCTTGTACCCCAAAGATGTCATAACCTTGGTAAATCTTCCAAACCATGCCCGGGGTGATTGTTTTAGGCCATATAATTCCTTTTTCAACCTGCAAACTGTATTAACAGGTACATTTTTATCATACCCCAGTGGTACCTGCATATAAATCTCCTCTTCAAGCTCCCCATGTAAGAAGGCATTCTTCACATCAAATTGTTGTAAATTCCAACCACAATTAGCAGCAAGTGACAAAATTATCCTGATAGTATTCATCTTTGCAACCAGAGCAAATGTCTCTGAATAGTCAATGCTATAGGTTTGTGTAAACCCTTTAGCAACTAGTCTTGCTTGATATCTTTCAATTGTTCCATCAGCCTTATATTTTATAGTGTATACCTATTTGCATCCAACTAGCTTCTTCCCTTTCGGTAAATTCACTATCTCCTAAGTTCCATTCTTCTTCAATGCATCCATCTCGATATTCATGGTTTGCTTTTTTTCATCAGACAATGCCTCAGAAACATTTGTTGGGATAAGAGTAGTGTTTAGGTTTGTAAGGAAGGCTCTATGGGTAGGTGAGAATTTCTGAAAAGAAAGATTAGTTGAAAGGGGATACACAGGCTGTTTGGTGCATTTTATGATTCCTTTTCTAATGGCAATTGGAAGGTCTAGGAAATCATCCGTTGTTTGGGTAATCATTTCATCCTCATTCAGAGGAGTCAAGTCAGGCTCTTGAACTTGTGTCGATTCAAAAGAATTATTTACCTCATTCAAAGGAGTCAAGTCAGGCTCTTGAACTTGTGTCGATTCAGGAACAACCTTTGACTTTCTCATGTAGACCAGATTCTTTCCAAATCTTACATCCACTTCGGGTCCATCTGAAGTTGAAGGTGAACTTGAATGATTTGATTCAGTTTCTTCAGCCTCAGATGGTTCTGGAACAGGTTTGTTTGACTCAAAAACAGAAAGATTAGGTGTATTTGACTCAAGACCAAAAAGATCAAGTGTTCCAAGCTTATCTTCCTTCAAATTCTTCCCATGAAGATAAGTTTGAGTGAAGTATGGTTCCTCCTCATGAAAAGTTACATCCCGCGAAACAAAAAACCTTTTAGATGGAGGTTGGAAAAACTTATATCCCTTTTGAGTAGAGGAGTACCTGACAAAAACACATCTTAGTGCTCTTGGATCAAGTTTTTTCCTGTCTTCACTTTGAATATGGACAAATAAAACACATCCAAAGATTCGAGGCTTAAGATTACTATTTGCTGAAAAATTTGGATAGAAGGAAGAAAGAACATCCGTAAGAGTCTTGAGCCCTAATACTCTAGAGGGTAATTGATTAATAAGATATGTGCTAGTGAGAACAGCCTCCCCCATAAATATTTTGGATCATTTTGATGAAACAACAGTGCATGGGTTTGGTCTAATAGATGTCCATTTTTCCTTTCTGCAATTCCATTTTGTTGTAGTGTTTTAACACAAGAAGACTCATGGACAATGCCCTCCTTTTGACAGAAAGAAATAAGAACATGATTAAAGTACTCTATTCCAGTGTCAGCCCTAAGCCTTTTGATGTTTACTCCAAATTGACTTTTAATCATGTAGACTTTTTTTTGGAAAAACAGTACTGACGTCAGACTTGTTTTTGAGTAAAAATACCCAAGTAACCCGAGTACAATCATCTATAAAATTCACAAACCACCTAGCACCAGTTATATTTGGAACTGTAAAGGGACCCCCGAACATCTGAATGAATAAGATAGAAGGGAGAAGAGCTTCCTTTGTTGTTTAATGGAAAAGGTAGACGCTTGTGTTTTGCAAACTCATACACATCACAATGAAGACTTCCAATATCTACCTTAGTGAATAAAGATGGAAACAAGAACTTAATGACACCGAAAGAAGGAAGGCCCAATCGATAATGAAAAAGAAATATTTTTTCCTTTTTAGAGAGAAACGACCCTGACATAAATGAGTGAGACAAGTGGACTTTTATACTTTGACATGGTTCTAAAAGATAGTAAAGGCCATTCCTTTCTCTAGCACGCCCAATAGTAATTCCCGACTCCTTATTCTGAAGTATACAACAATCATTCTAAAGAATCACATTATAAGATAAATCGTTTGTAAGTTTTTGTATGGAGACAAGGTTCATGGATAGTTTTGAAACATAGAGAACCCTTTTTAAGGTTATAAAATGATTTAATTGGATATCTCCAATGACCGCTACAGTTACAAGAGTACCATCAGCAGTAACAATTTTCTTATTACTGGGACAAGGGGAATATGTGGAGAACTGCTTAGAAGAGGGTGTCATGTGGTCTGTGGCTCCGGAATCTAATATCCATATAGGTTAAAATGTGTTTCTGAGACATGAAATCCAAATGAAAGTGGAAGATTGCTTGAACATGCTATACTACAATTATCTGCTGATTTTTCCATACCAGAAAATGTTGGGACAACAGCTAGAATAGAAGACAGTAATTAACATGAATAACTTGACAACACTTAGTGCCCAGTCAAGATTTTGAAGTTACTGACAGCAAAAATGCCCAGTCACGTTTTCTCAAGAATTATTTGCTGAAGCAGAGTCTCCTAGATTAAGGCTCTGATACCATGTTAAAAAATAGAAACAAGAAATTTTCTAAATATGCTTGCGCGATTAACACATAGCAGGGTTCACTATTTATAACATGAAATTTTACAAGGATATTAATTGAAATACAACTTCCAATATAAGCAATAAAGAAACGTCAATTTCCTAAGAGACATGTCAATTTCCTAAGAAACATACACTCATTCATTTTATCGAATAATGAAAGGACTTACTGGAAAATGGAATAATTAAATGCGGATTGGGAGGTAGGTAAAATTATTAAATGCAGAACTATTTCCACATTCCCATTTGGCAATAGGTGCATATATGATGTAATTTGACATCAATAAAAGAGATTTTACTATCAAGAAGAATTTTCTTTACTATATTCAAACTAGGATGACCTAGTTTACAGTGCCACATATCAAGAGTAAGCGTCTCATTGGAATTAGAACTGATTTCAGAATTATCAATAGCATCGCAATAGGGTTAAGATTTTACAGATTTATTACAATCATTCAATCTAAATTTATATAGCCCATTGACCGCATCTCTCCGCAACAAAGCATCTTTAGTTAGTATGTCTCTAACTAGACAATAATTAGGGTAAAATTCAAAATAGATGTTATAACTTGCAAACTGAGAGACACTAATTAAATTCTTCTTGATTTTGGGAACTCTTAATAAATTATGCAAGAATAATTGTCCTTTACCTCTAATGCTACCATTGCCAATATGAGATATGTTAATGCACTTACCATTGCCCATGCTGATAGTCTGTTTACCTTTGTATTCCCTACTGCCAAGATTTAAGTTCTCAAGGTTGTTATTGATATGATTTGTTCCTCCAGAACCAGGATACCAACTGCCATCATTATCATGATCTATTCTGCTTGTCTCATTCTGATTTCTTGATGTATTTGATTGATTGTTGTTGTCTGATTGATCTTGAGTTACATTAGCACTAATGTTTGGCCCCTTTTGATTACTCTGACCATGACTATTAGCATAATTTGAATTATACCTGAAATAACACTTACCTACAGTATGGCCAGTTTTCTCACAAATTCGACACTTAGGCTTGTTATTGTTATTACATCTTCCTCTGCCTCTGCCACAATTTGAATAGCTACCCCTTTGAAGGTTGTTCAGATCTGTCGCTAGTATTCTGGTTCTTGATTTTGTTACTATTTGCAACATAATTGATATTTATATCACTTTCTTGTTCTCTCTTGCTTTCAATTCTGGCTTCATGAGACAATAGAATTGAATGTACATCATCCATGGATGAGAATTTCTTTTGTGATGATATGATAGCTTCAACAACTTCATATTCTTCACTCAATCCATTCAAGATTGTAAGAATCTGTTCTGATTTTGGAAGTTTGTGTCTAGCAGCCTCTAACATATCACATAGAGATTTAATCCTGCTCAAATATTCTCTGATGGTACCGTTTTCTTTCCTTATTTTCCGCAATGTCTTTTATAATGCATAACTTTGGCATAAGGTTGATTACTGAACGCTTTTTCAATATTTTTCCATATTTCATTTGAGGTTTTGCAACCCATTACTTGTGATTACAGATTTTGACTTACTGAGGACAATAACCATGAACTAATCAATCTATCCTGTCTATGAAACTTAGTGTATTCATCATTAGGAATCACCTAATTTTCTTGATTAGTTGTAAAATTTGGTGGTATGGTAATAGTACCCATGATGTATCCTTCTAGACCATAACCTTGTATTGCAGTCTCGATCTGTAATTCCACAATAAGTAGTTTTTTCTACCAAGTTGTACTGTAATGAGTTGTGACTGAGGACTAACAACAATTCTGATTAATCTGTCTACAATACTGGTTCCTTTTTGAGCATATGAAACATTGATAGATGCTGATGAAGAATTATTATTAGCCATGAAGAAGCAAAACAATTCAGAAAAGATGGCAAAACACTGGGTTGAGAATTTGATCAGGAGGGAGGAGAATGAATATCAGAGTTCAACTGTATGCAATCAGGTTATATCTTTGATGAGAAACACTCTAATTTGAATTTTTGAATGGCACAGTTGATTTCTTGATTTCTTTTCTTCACTTCTTGAAAGATTTCTTAATCCATGAAAAAAGCCCGGTGCCTACGATTCAGCTGCAGCCACAATTTTGTATTCAGATCAACAGATTGCCTGAATCTAATCTGAAACAGGTTGTAGGCGGGGAACTGATGGTCATAATGCCTCTTCAATCGCTCCAATGATGAAAACTAACCGAGGAAAGACAAATCACACCAATCACAATGTGAAATTATGCAACTTAATCATGATTTAGGATCTCAATGATGTTAGACTGAAAGAGATGTTCTGATACCATGAAATATTTTGCATAGTTTTGTATTTTGTAATTCAAAGAGTTGGGAGAGAAAAGTAGAAAGTTCGTATTGTTAAATTGATTAATAATTCGGTGTAATACATGTAATATTTATAGGAAAAATTATATCGGCCTGTATAACAGCCCAGAGCCCATACGAACATGAAGTGGGTTAAAGACTACCGCTTGTAACCCTTATTTACATATACAAGCATACCAGCTGATATATGTTACATTATTCACAATTCTTTATTTAGGTTGATTATGGACTTACCAATTCTTATCCAATCTAATGTTGTATTATTCTTTACATTTCATGTTCAGCTTACGGTATGTTTGTTGAGGTTTGGTGACACTACATGAAGGATTGAAGAGGTCAAGAATAGCCTGATACGGTGAAAATGGTGCACGAATCGAAGCTCGAGAACTTAAGTTACCGCAGTTTGAGACTAGTGGGTTGCATAATGAAGCTGAGAGTTGTGCTAGATGCCTGGTCTTCTTACTAGAAGTTTGAGAACAAGTAATCTACAACCTAAGATGAGGCATCAGACATCTGATAAGGAGAGCAAGACATCCACAAGTATGTAAACTATAAACTGTAATCTAAGACTGGTGCCAGACTTCTCAATTAGGGTCAGATGTCTGAGCACTTGTAGCTTGCACATCTGGTTACTGGATCAGACATTCTACGCCAAAAGTTTGAGCTATTGAAGTGAGACAATTTAACCCGAGCCATTAGTGTATATGTATGAGGGCTTCAACGAGCAAATTTAGTAGTTACCAAGAAAGGAGTGTTCATTGTATAAGCTATTTTCACAACCAAAGAAGGAATAGGTCCATTAACAAAACAAGAAAAGGTCTATTCAAGTGTTTATCAAACTCTAATTTTCTTCAATTCCAATTCTTACATATTATATTCTTGGGTGATTATTAACTGATCGTTTCTACTCATTGTGATAATAAAAGTTCTCTTCAAAGTGCAACCTTTAATAAAAGTTCTCTTCATTGTGATAATCAATGGATGATTATTAAGTGATCGCTGTATACTACCAAATCATTAGTGAAACCTTTATAAATCTGGTATGTGATTTATTTTTTATTGTTTTTTGTTTTAAATTGGCTGTCATTGAGATATTTTTATTTGGATTGATTTTTTTTCTATTTTTATAATTGAGATATTATGATCAGCTATTTTCGCATTATTATCATCGATCCCGTCTTCCATTGAGATTTCAAGGTTTGGATTAGATGGTGATCAAGCTTGAATTCATGTAACAACATTGGTATCCAATCAACGTTGTTTTGTGTTTGCGAAAATGCAAGAATTGAATAATATATCGGAGAGTCCTTGAATGGTTGGTCCAAGTATTGTTGCATCGTATGTGGTTTCTGGATCTCAGTTGGATATAGACAAGTGGAATGACGATAATGATTTCAATTGACAATGGAAGATGAAAGCGATTTTAAGGTAGTATCATGTGCAGTGGATAGTGTTTGATACACATTTATTGTGTAACACCCCGTAATTTCAAAGAACGTTAATAAACTAAAGAATACTTAATTTAATTTTGGAAATTGAGTCATCTGTATTGTACCAATGCGTTAGTCTCGGAATTCCGCTTAAGATAGACTTCGAGTTTGCGTAAAACGGACATCGTATGAAGAATATATTAAGGTTAGATGTTTGTATACATATAAGAGTAATATATGTAAACAAATCAATCCAAAATTTTCAAAATATTTCAAATTCGAAGCGAGAAGACCACGCGGGAAATAAGCCCGTTGGGGATCGACCCACACCCCAAGGGGATCGACCCACTCAAGGGTGCGTCGACCCTAGTGTCGACCTACCCCAGATCTGCCCAGGTTCATTTCCTGAACCTGGACTTGTTTGCGAGATTCGTTGGCAGTAGGCTATATATAGGACAACATTTCTATTGTTTTTATTCACCTAAAACAATGGAGACAACGAGATGCTGCCCCAGCTTGGATTGAATTAGCCTGTTTTTCTTCAACAATGGCATATACATATACAAGAATCTTTACTGCAACTTCAACATATCATTCTCTGTTCTTTGGATCCAGTCTCTGTGAGTTCATGTTACTTTTAGATATAAACATTTAACAAGTAATCTTGACATGTTTTTAAATCTGGATCTAAACCTATGCCTGTTAAGAATCTGTTTCATATCTAAACAGTTCTGCTATCACATGTATTAATCGGTATACCTGATCTGCTATTTGGTTCTTATATGCCTATTTCTGATATGCCTATTTCTTTTATCTTATGCCTATTATATTATTATGCCTATTTCTGTTCCTCTTCCTCTCTCATTCCCTTTTTATTTTTACAGTCGGCTACCTTTGAGCCTCGGTCGATATCGTTGAAATATGCATACGAATGAAAGTGGGTTAAATTGAGAATGATAATTTGGGGGCGTAACTTGTACTATGAATCATGACTGGGATTTAGGGGCATAAACTATACTGTGAAATATGACTAAAATTTGGGGAATATCTTAGATTGTGAATTATGACTTGTGGTTTGGGGTATATAAATTTGTAGGCTTAATTGAAAAATTAAGCGGAACATGTTAATGAAAATGTAAGTAACCTTTGAAACATGTTGGGGGTTATGTATATATGTTAACCTGCAATACTTAACATGTTAATCTGTGAGGGTTATATACATATAAACTTGTTTATCTGTGGCTTGTTTAATCTATGGGTGAGGTTAAGTAAACATGTTGAATTTGTGGGGTTAAGAAAAATCTTTTAAATCTGTGGGGGGTTATACAAACCCGCTAAACTTAACCTGTGGAAATCCTAGTTGGTTTGGGGATACAAGCCTAAGGGGTGGCTTGTGTCATCTCTTATGTGGGACCCATATCAGTCAGTAACTCATTCTGGTATTAAAGGTGGACCCCGCACTAGGTAGGGGTTAGGGCATGCTTACTGAGCTGATTATAAGAGGTTCATTTGGGGAGAGGTGTTCTGATCGCGTTCCAATGGGGTCATGTGTGTGCATGGGTTCGGCTTGCTTGGGAAAATAAGCCGCTATAACACATGTAAATAGATCTGTGTCCTTCTGGTGGTTGCACTTTAGGAAGTAATACACCCTATTGTGGGGCCGACACATGGTATTTACGTGGTACGGAGCCGATCGTTGGGGGTAGTAATTGGGGTACATGTAGTCTTGTTTAGGTACGTGTTATTTTTGTTTGGGGTAACACCCGTTATTTCGGTTTGGGTACCTATTAATTCTGTTTGGGGGTAAAACCTATTACTATAAGTACAACTAAGTCTACCATTTACGTTTCTGTTTGGATCATTCTGTTTCTGTTAAATAATTGGAAAATACTTAATACGGTATACTAGTATCGGTGTAGAGAAAGTAATTGAGAAGCATAGTTTATCCTGTTTATAAACATTATCTACTATAGTCATCTCTCATATGATTTATTTACTATCATGATACTTTTACTTATTTATATGGTAAAAGTCACTGGATTCGCCAGACTTTATGTCTTGCCCGTTTTGTTTCCTTTTCCATCTTTTCCTCCCCTCCCTCAGGTTCTCAGAGTGGGAACGCTCAGGCTTGATTAGGATACTCTCTTCTGTTTCTGTTTGGATTTGGATTTGCTTTGATGTATCACTTTGACTTCTTGTCTACTTGTTTATGGCTACTTATAGGGATTATGATATTTTAGTTCTGTACTCTGATGGTTTTTAGCACAAGACAGATGTTTTAATTTGATGTATTTTGTTCCATTATTTCAGTCTGATGTTGTAACTGGATTTTGAGACCACGATGTTTTCTACTGAAAAATAAAGTTTTAAATTTCCGCTTCTATTTTATATCTATCTTATGATGTTCTGTTTCTGTTTACCTATAACGCTTCACGAAACTTAATGCATTCTGTCAAAGAGTGACATTAACGAATGTGGAGTGTCACATATAGCCAGTGGATATTGTGAATATTGAGAGAGTAGAAATGGAAGATTGGACACTTACTGATGCTATTAAAGAGAACGTGATCCCTAAAATTAACTTAAGAAAACCACCAAGTTAATATGCGATAAGTTGGAGGAGTTGTATATAAAGAAGCTGCTTACAAATTATTTGATCTTGTTGTGAACATTCTTCACCTTTAAAGGTGAAGGAGGGTACTTCAATAAAAATACACTTGAATGCCTTTGATGGATTTCTAATGAAGATGAAAGCGGTGGATTCGAAGGTTGAGAAAGAGAAAAAGGCAATGATATTGTTGCGTTTATGTCGAACTATTATATGGGATTCTCAAATTCTATGATCTGTAGCCGGAATATGTTAACTTTTAATGATGTCAAAGAGGATCTTATTAGTGAGGAATTGAGAGAACAATTGAAGGAGTTAAGTGATGGTAATACTAGAGCTTTATGGAAAAGGAAAAGAATGTAAAGAAGGGAACAAAAATGTGTTCTAGGTCAAAAAGCCCGGTTGGGGAAGAAAATCAACCGAAGGAAATAACAAGTATTTTATTTGCAAGAAACTCCGTCATTAGAAGAACTAATATTTTGACTAGTATAAGAATAAGGGAGTAACATCTTTATCTATAGCGGTGGACCATGGTGTTGGTGAGCTTGATGAGATGTATTGACATCAGTAGCATCAGATATTTCGAGTAACAAATGAGTGCTCAATTCAGAGGTATATCATCATATGATGCCAAATACAAGTTGTTTTCCCTCTTATGAAGATAAATAGAGAAATTTAATTGTCAAAGGAAATGGTACTATGTGTAAGTTAATGGGCGTTGGCTTCGAGAAAATTCAAATGTTTGACAGAGTGGTATGTACTCTCTCTAAATGTTATTTTCCCAAGCTTCGGAAATATCTTATCTCATTGGGGTAATTTTGAAGGGTGAGCTTATGGTAGTGAAATATGCTAGGTTTCATGGTATTATTTTCTTTAAAGTGTGAACAATCAAAGATGAAAATTGTAGGGGTGTTGATAGTGCTCGTAGCATGGATGTGACAAGCTTATGGTATTTGAGGTTAGGTCATGTTGGAGAGGAGTTTAGATATTCTTCGATAGAGAAAACTGGTCAATGGAGATATTTTCAACAAACTTGAGTTTTATGAAGAATGTGTCATGGGAAAGCAAACCGAAGTATTATTCAGTAAAGGAAAATATAATTCGAGAGCTGTTCTTGAGTATGTCCATTCGAATGTCTCGGGATCAGTACTGCTATCTTCTTTAGGTAGAATGCGTTATTTTATCTCTTTCATTGATGATTTTCTTGAAACGTATGAGCACATATAATGAAGGCAAAGACCAAGGCCTTTGCAAGCATGGAAAGCTCTAATTAAGAATCAGAGTGGTATTTTTTAAAAGCCTTAAGGTCCAATAGCGGCATAAAGTGTTTCAAAAAAATTATGGAGTTTTGCAAGCATCATGGCGTTCAAAGCCATTTTACTACACTAGGAGTCCTTAATCTAATGAAGTTATAGAGAACCGTACTCTACTTGAATGCTTGATGCATGGGTTTGATATCAAGTTTGTCTAATAAATTTTTGGGCAGAAACTTTGTCTACCAGGGTGCATATTGTAAATCAGATTCTATTCCAGCTAGTAATAAAAAAAATCAAAGGAAGTATGAAAGAGTAAGAACGTTGACTTGAGTTATCTTTGTATGATTGATTTACATGCATTATCCAAGGAATGGTAGGCTTGAGTCTAGAGCTTTCAATGGAATTAGCTAAGCAGAGTTTTTATAAAAATTAATTTAGAAGACCAAAATATAAGAAACATGTACTTTAAAATGACAACCATCCTTAAAAGAGATCAGATAACACTAATCCTATTGGTAGTTTTTTCGTTAAACACCAATTTTTATATATTTTGAACCTCATATGTCATCAAAGGTTATCTAAAATTTCCAACACGATAGAAATCAACAAAATATTAAATATATAACATTGAACCTCTTTTCAAAATATATTTATAATCCTTTAAATAGTTTTACTTTGAGCAACAACTTAAAAAGCAAAAAATCACTGTGTATTGAATTACTAGGAATATCTAAAACCCAAACAAAACTGTCAACTTCGAACTCCATCGAAGATCTATTAACTTTAAGAGTGAAAGGAAAAAATGCACACTTTCAGTGTAATTGCTAGCAAGTTATACTTTAAATATCGGAATTGGTATTAAACACGATAACTTTATTTTCAAACATATATGAAACCTCATTAGACATATGAGTAAGTTGACACTAGAGAAGACAAATTTCATTCTTTACCTCGTTAAAAGGACAATATGTAGAGTGCTGACTATTAAAAGTATCATCTTGTTAGTTGTTCGTAGTGGAAGTTATGTTTGAATTTAATATTTGTCCTTTACTAGATCTGTATTGAGCCTATAAAGTCTATTCATATAGAATATATCCAAATATTACTTTTTTAAACTTGCAAACTATATAAAAGTTTAATTTATATCATGATATAAATAAATATGTATCACATATACATATGCATGCGTTCACATGTAACATACCAAATCGTGGTAAGTATACCATGCATGTGTAAAGATGTTAGGATTTACATTGCAACAAATGCATTAGCTCATCTAAGGATTCAAATATATATAATTTGTCTCCCATTTTCCATATCAAGGAAGCAACAAATTAATGGCCTCGTACCTGTATGTTTCCCCATTCACATCTATATAAACCCATCACATTCGTTTATTTTTATTCCCATACTATTCCTTTTTCTTTCATTTCTTGTTCTCTGTCAAAATCAAAATCGTATCCACCATATAAAAAAATGGAATTGGAAATCGCATTTTCATTCATTGTCGCTATCGAAAGCCTCGCGATTTAGGGAGGAAGTAGGGTTTTCGTTATGGGTTGTTTTGGGTTCGATAGTGGGATTTATGACTACGTTAAAGTGAATTGGAGGAAGATTGGAACTCAAATTCGAATTTTTGGTGATGGAGTTTAAACAAGAGGTCGATGATGTTTTGCGTGATTGGGGTTCGGATTTACTAACGATGTAGTGGAGTTGTTAAAAACAGTGAGGGGTTGGTGGAGTTGAAACAGTTCGACAGTAGGTATTGGGGAACAGTACGAATTTTTGAGGAATGAAATGGAGTGTGTTCAAAAGGATACATGGAACCGGAAGGTCGAATGTGCAATTTAAGATGAGTTTGTCTGGTCTGGGGTGATGAACTGTAAGGACTTTGTGTTAATGAGGGGAGTTTTGCTAATGTTATAGGTGAGAGAGAACAGGGCATGGTAGACGGTGGTCTGCTACAAAATTGTAAAAGATAGAAAGAGGAAAGTCGTTACTGGTTTGGGTTTCCAGTGAAAATAGTGCATGCTTATATTGTTAGTGTTGGGTCGGTGAGGTCATCGTAGAGAAGGGGGTTCGTCGAAGATGATCGGTAAGGGATCGAATATATGTTAAAGTGATGGTTAATTTGGGTAGTGTAAGAGCATGGTGTTGTCAATCTTTGTTTAAGCAAAAGGAAAAAGACCGTAAGGTATTCGTTTTTTTATTTACATAATTTAAATATCATAGAATAAATTATTTAATTATTTTAGTCATTAAAATAAATAATAATGATCGAATAATCATAGGTATAGCTTCGTCGAGATGATTTGGAATTTTAACTGGATATTCGACAATTAAAGATCAAGGCGAATAAACTCACTCTCTGGAATTCATTTATAATTTTATTATAAACGAGTTTTAATTTAAAATAATTTTTATATGATGTTTGTTGATTGATTTGATGCATTGAATAATTGTTGATGAATTGTGGCTATATATATATATATATATATATGTTAGTTATATTTAGGCTTAGTGATTGTGGCTATTACACACACACACACACACATATATATATATATATATATATATATATATTGGATATTTCCCGCAGTATCATTAGCGGATGACCCTATCGCCCCATGATATATTAAGTGGATGACCTTGTATACCGCGATATCCTGCCTTGAAGCAGGATGGACATTATTTATGTTGGCTAACATCTGTGGTTGCAGGGAAAACAGGTTAGAGGGATCCAACTGGATTCCTCAAATTTTTTATTATATGTTTACATATTTATATATATGTGATATGTTGGATTGGATTGATGGGTTATGTGTTTGGATGTTGGATATAACTGGCCCTAGATATTGATATTTAAAAATATCATAAAAAGGCATTTTTCAGATTTGAAAAGGTAAATTTGTTTTCAAAATAGAAATTGAATTTCGAATGAGCTAGTAAATAATTAACTTGTTTTCAGTAATAAAAACAAGTAACTAAATTTATAAACAATGCTATCATTTGATAATGTTAAATTTAATTCAAGTACAAGCAACAACAACAACTAAGCCATAAATCTCAAACAAGTTGGGGTTGGCTAGATATGAAACCCAAAAAAAATATAATAAAAAAATTAGAAAAATAATAATAATGATAATTAAAAAATAAAAAAAGGTAAAATCTTTCTTAAAACTAAAATAAAGGTTTGAAAAAGACAAAAACGAAGATTAAAAACTTTCGAAAAAGTAATATAAAGTTTAGGGAAAAAAACCTAAGGTTCTGGTAGATGGATTGCTAACTTCCATGCACTCATATCCGTAACCAGCTCTTCAGATATATTCCAATTCCTTAAGTCTCTTTTTACTATCTCCTCCCATGTCATTTTAGGTCGCCCACTACCTCTCCTTGGGCCTTTGGCGCGGCCTATAATTCCAACGTGCACTAGTGCATCGTGCAGTCTTTGTTGGAGATGTACGAACCATCTCAATCGGTGTTGGACTAACTTCTCTTCAACAGGTGCAACTCCAAGTTTGTCCCGAATATCATCATTCCTAATTCGATCTCGTCTGGTATACCCACAGCTCCAATGCAGCATACGCATCTCTGCTACACTTATCTTTTGGACATGTTGCCTTTTAGTAGGCCAACATTCTGCACCATATAACATTGCCGGCATGATTACTGTTCTATATAACTTTCCTTTAAGCTTCTGAGGGATCTTTCTATCACAGAGAATGCTAGATGCAAGTCTTCATTTCACCCATCCTGCTTGAACTCTAAAACTAACATCCTTATCAATCTTCCAATCAAACTGCAACATAGATCCTAAATATCGAAAGGATTCTTTCTTGGGTACTACTTGACCAGCCAGGGTGACATCTCCATCATCTGACCAGATAACGCTGAACTCACACTTCATATACTTTGTTTTAGTTCTGCTAATCCTGAAACCCTTCTATTCCAAAGGTCTCTCTCCACAACTCCAGTTGTCTATTAACCCCTATTCAACTTTCATCAATCAGCACAACATAATCAGCAAAGAGCATACACCAAGGAATCTCCCCTTATATACCTTTTGTGATTTCATCCATCACTAAAGCGAAAATATAAGGGCTCAAAGTTGAACCTTGATGTAACCCTATGTTAATGTGAAAGTCACTGGTCTCCCCATGGCATGCCCTAACACTAGTCACAACCCCTCGTACATATCATTGATAAGGGTAATGTACTTTGATGGCACCCTCTTCCTTTCCAGCGCTCACCACATAACCTTCCTCGGTACTCTGCCATAAGCTTTCTCCAAATCGATAAAAACCATGTGAAGATCTTTCTTCTGCTCCCTGTATCTCTCCATAAGTTGCCTAATCAAGAAAATTGCCTCCGTAGTCGACCATCCAGGCATGAAACCAAATTGATTCCTACAGACACTTGTCAACCTCCTCAAGCGTTGTTCGCACTCTCTCCCAAAGCTTCATTGTATGACTCATAAGCTTAATTCCTTTGTAATTTGTGCAACTTTGAACATCTCCTTTATTCTTGAAGATTGGAACTAAAATGCTTCTCCTCCACTCATGTGGCATCTTGTTTGATTTGAAAATATTATTAAACAACTTAGTTAGCCAGGTTATCCCTGCATTTCCAAAGCATCTCCAAACCCCAATAGGAATGTCATCAGGCCCTATCGACTTGCCTTTCTTCATCCGTTTAAACGCCCCCTTTACCACAGCCTCTTGAATTCTCCGAACGAAATGTCTATCGGTGATGTCAACAGAGTCTTCCAACTCGATCGAGGAGTTATCACTTTCTTCTTTGAAAAGTCTATTGAAGTATGTTCTCTACCTACTTTTATCTCGTCGTCCTTCACCCAAAGTCTATCATTCTCGTCCTTAATGCATTTTACCTGGTTGAAGTCTCTTATCCTTCTCTTGCATAGCTTGACTATTCTGTAGACGTCTCTTTCACCCTCCTTCATATTCATCCTTTGATACAATCATACAAATCTTCATATGCTCGATCCCTTGCTTCACTCACTGCCCTCTTTGCAGTCTTCTTTGACACTTTGTACTTTTTTATGCTGTAACAACCCATATTTACAGTCAAGGGCAACGGGTTACGCCATTACGTTCGTCTCGAAATTCTGCTTGGAAACGAGTCCGAGTTTACGAAAATCAGAGTCCGTATGACCAAGTTATGACACTTCAAAGTTTCAGAAATTTCAAGTTCAAAAATAGCTCAGAATTCGAATTCAAATTTCGAATTCAAATTTCGAATTCAAACCCAGAACGGACTGGGCGGGAAATTTCCCGCCTAGGACCAGGTCGACCTGGGGGTCGACCATAGTGTCGACCTGCCCAGGACCAGGTCGACCATAGAGTCGACCTGGGTGTCGACCTGGTTGCCGAGCCCATTTTTGGGCCAGAGTTCACTCTGATGTTTCTAGTCCGATTTCTATCTAAATTCGTTGGCCTGACCCTATATAAACAACCCCTAACTCTAGTCTCTCTACACAAATTCTCTCTGGCCTTATGCTGCTAAAACTCTGGTTGAAAAGTTAGAGAAAAGGGATTGCTTCTTCTCCAACAAGGCTACGTGTAGAGTATTGCTGTCTGGGGGATTTCTGTTAGACTCGAGATTCAACATCGCCTCTTTGTTTTCTAATTCTCAAACCATGATCTGTAAGCCCCAGTTACTTTTAGATCTAAACTTTAAACTTAATATGGACATGTTGTAAATTGAAATTGAACCTAAGTATGACAATTATCTTGGATCTATCATTGTATATCTTGGATCTATCATTGTTCATTTTGGATCTAGTATTTTGGATCTACTATTTGTTCACCTTGGATCTATTCATCTTGAATCTTGACTTGTGGTAATATTTATATGAAATTGATTTGGGGCCTATATATGTTGTAGATCTAAAACCCCTAATGTCCATAATATTCATGCCTGTGATGTTGAATTAGTTGTTATTCACAAGTTTGGGGTTATTATCTTATGTCAACTGTTACCATGACTATCACCCTATTTTTCTAGATTTGATATTTGAGACCACTACTCCATATGCCAGTATTGTTGTAATCGTTTATCTCAAGTTATACCATGCTTGACTTGTAATCACTTTTGCCACCTTATGCCCGTTCTTTCTATGTTATTCCCTAATTAGATTTGTTTGTATCAATTCGAATTCACGTGCGATGGGAATACGATTTGGGTAGTTTAGGCAAACCTGAATTTACCATGAACTTGGAACATGAACATTGTTATAACTTGAATCTGAATATGGACATGAAACTTACCTTGAAACTTGTCACGAACTTGATATGAGACTTGAACATGGTCATGACTCTAGAATGAACTTGAAAATGGCCAACTCGAGGTTGGGTTGAGTTTGCAGTGTAAATCTTCCCGGAACCGCCCAGCGAATCCTGTGACTGCAAACAATAGGATCCAATGTGGGTAGTTGGTCATATCGCACCTAAAACCCGAGGTTAGACTATGTTGTGGTGTAAGTCTGCCCGGAACCGCCCGGCAAATCCAGTGACCACAACAACTAGTCGAATGTGAGAGGTTGGGGTGCATTAATGAATTTATGCTACATGATAGGGTTAAGTCATGAACATGAAAGACAACACTTAACCAACTTGATACATGATTGGATAGGGTTAAGTCACGAATTTTAATGACAACACTTAACCCATTAGAAACCCTGGTTACGCGGTCCTTTTCAGCAGTAACCCACTTAGATGTATCACGATACCCTGAGACTAGGCAGGGTGGGGCACAATTAATGGGCTGATTGTAAGCAACCAGAACGACGGCTGAGTTGGTGCGCCATTGTAGGTTCAGGCGGATTATGGTCGTGCACGTAGTCCGGAGTTGAAAAAGCAGGCATTGGGCACCAGTAGGTTTACACTGTGCGTGCTTGATTCGTGTCGGTGGTTGGCACCCTAGGGCTTGATACACCCTATGGTGGACCTAGCACAGGTGACTACATTTCATGATTGGGCCGTATGACACAGACCCATGACGATCTAGAACTTGTAGGGAGCCGATCGATTAGTAGATCGTACTATAGGACCCCGTAATGGATCATTTCATGATATTGGGCCAAGGGATCATTTCATGGTTAATACTTGACATGGGTTAGAATACTAGTACAGTTGGTGCAGTGAATCTTGAATATGCGATGCTAGACTTGACTTATCTTGTTATCTTATTTATCATACCAGTCCTATTATCATCCTTATGTTTAATTCCAGTTTTCGCATGTCATGTTACTTTTACTAGTTTTTATGCTGAAAGTCACTAGGGCTTTCCAGTCTTTATGACTGACCCTTTTTCTTTCGCCTCTTTTTCTTTCATTCCCCCCCCCCCTCACCCTAGGTTCTCGGGGAGGAAACGCTAGCTCTTAGCTTGGATTTAGCTTGCTTTCTGTCAGCTCATGTACGATTTGGTCTTGAGCTATGTTATGGCTGCACTTCTGCTATTTTTGGGGAATAGTTTACTTTTGTTATCTTAAGTTTATGCTTCTTTATTTAGAACTTGATGTAATGGAATAATTTGTACTTTGGATATATGAGGTTTTGACTCTTTTCTTGAAAGTAATGAAATTTGGTTTTTAATTTCTACCGCTGCTTTATTTATGTTCTGCCTTGTGATATCTCTGTGTATGTTTACCTAGATAATACTCCACCAAAACTAGTGCATTCCCTTTGTGAGTGACCCTAGCGGAGGTAGGGTGTTACATTTGGTATCAGAGCAGAAGGTTACCAGACGGGGCAAAAGTTTTAAAAACCTTCTAAAACTATTTTCCAAAACCGTTTATAAAGAAGCATTTTTCAATAAAAGTTTTATGTTTAAAAAGGCTATTCCCCAAAAGCCATTAGCACTTTCCTTTGTTTCATCGTTTGAATCTTTTTCTTTTCGTTTTTCAGCATGTCTGTTCTTAACCTTCCTGAGGGAGTACCCGTACCTGGATGGTTCCGAAGGTACTTAGAAGCTAGGACCAACGGCGCGGGCCCGGCAGACATCCCTCCTCCTCCTCCCCCAGTGGCCGCGGTTCCTCCTCCTCCTCCTGGTACCGCCTTTGCCAAAATATGCAAAGACTTTAAAGCAATGGGCTGCAAGAACTTCGTTGGAACTGAAACCTTCGTTGAGGCACGAAACTGGCTAAAGGAGACTGAAGACTTGTTTATTATCTTCGATGTGGAGGATCATAGGAAAGTTCAGTTGGCAACATGGTTGTTGAAAGAGGAAGCTGCATTTTGGTGGGAAGTCACCAACGCTACCAGGCCAGTTGAGACTTGGGCAGACTTTAGAGAGTGGTTTGGGCTTAAAATATTATCGTCAACAGAAGAGAATGTTGGATCTAGAATAACCCTAGAGGGGGGGTGAATAGGGTTTTTCACAGTTTTTAACAGAATTAAAAATCTAACGAGATAAATAATAATAAACAGATCACAGAATATAGCAGAAACAGAAATGCAGAAAATAAATCACACAAAGATATACCCAGCTTCGGAAAAACCCTGCATACTACTGCATTTCTAAGATTTCTACTAGGTGATAGAACAGATCCCGCATACAAGACCATGTACACTCGCAAACCCTGCTCCTATTCTAACCCTACGCTCAAAAACCTAGACTGATTCAAACCCCTGAATCAGATTTTCCCCAGATTACAAACCCGTAACCTGTATTCCTAGATTTTACAGATTCTAGTACTGTCAGTTAACTCCTAACTGAAACTCCCCTAGAGTTTTACAGACTCTATAAACTATTCAGAATGTTTTACAGAACAAAATGAAACGACACAAAAAAATAAAGACAATTAAAACTAAAACAATAAGAAAAACCCTAGGATTTAAAACAAAAGGGGTCACTCCCTTTAACACTTCAAACATAGGCCGGCCCCTCCTTTCATTTGTTAACCCGATCCTTCTTTGCTCTGTGAAAAAAAATGGCGGCTCTGGAAGAAATTTGCTAGGGTTTCTCTCTTTAATCCCAAACCGAATTCTCTGACGTTGATGAAGTAAAAACTCCGATGCTTGATTCTTCGATGGCTCTGCTAGTCCGATTTGGGATTGCTCTCTAACGTTTTGCGTTGCTTTCTCGATCGATTTTGGGGATTTCGATGAAAACCGATTGTAAGTGAATTCAATTTGATTTTTCTCTATAGATTTTTGCTTCCTTTTTGATTTTCGTACCTGCCAGTGATGAAGTGGTGTGAATTATATAGGGTTATTCAAAACCCCAAACAACTCTGATTTCACTTATATGACCTTGACTGATTTGCGGTTTCCCTTTTTGATTTTCTTGAACGAAATTGGTTACGTGGCTTTCCCCTTTTGACAAATTCGGTTTTGAAATTCTTTGCTTTAATGGCTCCTGTGTGATCAACTCTGTTCGAATTGCGTGAATGGTTCTGGAAACAGTAAAATAGTTTCCCTTGTGGCCCCTTGTGTGAATAATAATTTGTTGCTCCTTAAGAAAATTCCAAACAAATGCTTGCTGATTTGTTACTTGAAATGAATTCTGAATTGATCCATGATTTACTCGGCATTGATTTTGTTGTGTGAAAAAAATTGCCTTTTGTGGTGGTGAGATTAAATGAAAGTTTCTCTTTGTTCCTTTAAATGAATTTGGACATTTCTGAAAAAGGAATTTAATTGCCCCTTTGCGAAATTTATGGATTGATTGCCTTGAATGTTTTTCTAGCAATATTTGATTCATTGTTGCCGAGTTGAATGATTGCTAAAACATTTGATCATTGTTTGATATGAACTAGATCTTGGCAGTAAAATCAGGAAATAAATTCTTTGCCCCTTTCAAAAACTATTGCCAAAAAATACTTGCTTCATTTCTGGAAAATCTGATTTGCAATTTTACTCTTTGTCCATATATGAATTCAGAAATACAAATCAGATTTCCATGTATGCAGAGATTTTTGTATTCCATTTCTTGCCTGAATATGTATACACTTGGACTGTTATGAACCAACCATTTTCACCATGCTTCACCATGTTTTCTGACATGTATTTGTGCTGCATTGATCACTGACATGGATCTGCACCATGCATGTACACTTCATTTATCAAGCTTTGTACTTGATTGTTTTGTTGCCTTGACATGTTTGCAACCATGTTGAAATCACACTCCACCATGTATGTACTTATATATATCATGCTTGCATGGTCCTCTGTGTTTTCTTGTCTTCTACATGCTACTCTTGTAGTTGCTGTGTAGGCTGAAACAACAATGTTGTTTATTAGTTTCATGCACCATTGTATTTTTGCTGAACCACCATAGCTCTTTCCTTGCTGTCCAGGCTGTTGCCATTATGTTTATTGCATGTAATTATCACTAAGTTCCATGCTGATCTGGCCACTTGTGTTTGCTGGCATTATGTACTGTGTTGAACCATGCACCACCATGCTTGCACCTGAACTTGAAAGTACTGCATTGTTTCTCTTCCTTTCCTGAACCATATAGCTGCACCATTCTGGCATGTTACCATGACCCAGTTTGTTGTACTTTGAGCATACATGTTTTGCTCGACCATTTTGAAATCTGAGTTGCACCATTTGATTTATTTGTAGCAGTTCCACTGTGCCTTTAAGTTGAATGATTGCTCGACCATTGATGTTGAGATGCGGCTCGACCTTGACTGAAACTGTCTTGACCATTTTTGAGCATGCATGCTTGATCACTGTTGTACCATAACCTGAGTTATTCCTTACATTTGCTGCTTCCTTGTATGACTGAACTGCACATAAGTACTGCTCGTATACATTTATGTATATATACACGTCTGTGTATATATATATGTGTGTATATATGTTTTGTTTTCGAGATGCTCGACCATATATGACTTGTCTGTTGCACTGAGTCGAGCAGGTCCACGTGGCTACTCCTCAGTTGCACATTGGATTGGCGAGGCAGTGCACATGTGTGTATATACGCACGTGTGTATATGCAGCCATCAGACAAATTTTCCTGTCCCTGCACTGTATATACATACTGAAAAAAAAATATCAGCAGACTGATTGTACTGTGTTGGAGCTGGTCAGAATCAGCTGAGTTTGATGCTGGTTCTGATCAGCAAACCAGTATGGTTATGTCGAGGTTGATCAGAGGGTACTGAAAATATATCAGATCAAGTCATGAAAGATGATGAGAAACACACCAGAAATCTGAGGCAAATAAATTTTTAAAATAAAAAATTATATCTGCAAGAATATGAAATTATTTTTGTTCTAGATACTGTGTGTGTGTTTCTGTATATGACAGGTATGAAGACTGGACTGACGGACAACAGTGAGCTGGATTGACAGTGAAGACTGTGAAGACAGAAGGCAAAAGACAGTTTTGTCAGCTTTTAACTAGAAATGAAAATGTAACTAAGTGAATGTATATTGAGTGTGAGTGTTGTAAATGAAGAAGTACTCAATGTATGAAGATTGTACTGAAATGAAAAGTAACAGTGGAGTGTACAAATAGTGGAGATCTAAATTTGTACTGTTTAAATGTTGAAATAAAATATTATATTTAAATAAAATACTGTGTTAATATTTGAATGTCTGTACAGTAGTATTTCACTTAAATATAAATATTATATTCTTGTTTGAGGTGAATATAAAACAGTACAGTGACAAACACATTTAAGATAATATATACTTGTTTGTTATCATCAAACAAAAATCATATAATTGTGTATACAACACCGTTATATACAACAATCTCCCCCTTTTGATGATGACAAACAAATAAAAGATTTTGTATATAATAAATGTGTTTGACAGTGAATATTGAACTCCCCCTATTTATTTGCTCCCCCTACAACAGATAACTCCCCCTATAACTGTGCATGAGTCAAATGTATGAATAATAATGAATTTTCAAAAATAAAAAATATTTATCAAATATTCACTCATAAATCAAAATCTAAACCCATTCTCCCCCTTTTGTTATCATCAAAAGGATATAGATTTTAAAATACAGATGAAAATTGACTAAAAATATAATTCCAGCTTAAGAGGAAGAACGATCATCATAAAATTCAATCAGTCAAACAAAAATCATAATATTCTAAGAACTGGAGGCATATTTCACATTTTAGAGAACGACGAATATATGATGAATTTTATATAAAAATAAGGAGAGTTAAAAAAATGTGAATATTTCTCAATTATTTTCAAAAAAAAATTTATAAAATTAAAGCACAAAAACAGTGATGGATTTGGACTATAATAAATAATTCAATTTAAGTGACAAGATCGAACAATCTCAAATCTCAATATCTATCAATCAACAAATCATAATACGTCATAATATTTTCAACACATTTCACAGATTAGAGAGATGAATTGATAGGTTGATTTTTTATTTATTTATTTATTTAAGAGCACACTGACCACGCATAACCAGAGCTTGGATTTTTAAATGAGGTCAGTCGCAGCTTAAATTATAAGTTGTCTCTTAACCATACATGACCAGAGCTTGGATTTTTAAATGAGGTTAGAGACACACTTATATATTAATTATATTTTCATCATTTTCAGCTTTAACTAGAAGAACTCCTCGGTATATACAACCAATATGAATGACAGAAATGTGGTAAGTACAGAGATGGACTATGAAATAAATTTCTAAATTAATTATATTATGAAATATGATCAACTGTACCGAGATAATTGAAAATTCTCAATTTCACTAATTCTGAATATAACATAACCACAATTCCATCACAAATATTTTCATTATTTATACAAAAAGATTTTAAAAATATTAAACTCTCCACATTAATATAAAAAACATGATGGATGACAGACAGGTGATGGATAAAGGAGATGGTCGAGAAATAATTGCCAGTTCAAAGATATTATAATAAATAATCAACCGTCATGAAAATCCAAATAAAATCTCCTCTTGTTGTGAAGTACACTGCAGTCACAATTCATCACAATTTCAAAAACTGATAATAATTTTGATGAATTATAAATACATTTCAATTTTGGATATTGATTTCAATTTCTGAAAGAATAATCAATAAATAATTTTTAAAGTTGAAAATCAATTACAAGAGGAATATGAAGAGCTATACAAAGCACAAGAGGGAAAAGAAATATATATACATGATGAGAAAAAAAGAATTCATCACTTCCTAATCTGATACCACTTGTAGTCTCTATTAAAGAGGATTTTTAAAATGACACTGGTGGCTAATCAAGGGTATCTCAGTCAACAGAAAGACTTAATTACAAAGCAAGCAACTCAAGCACACAAATTTCATTCATCAGAGCACAATGAACCTTTGATACCAAATCAAGCATCCTCAAAAAAAATATTTACAAATCAATTTCTTATAATCAGAGCAGCATGATTCCAAAACAATTTTTTTTTTTTTTTAAAAAACAGTATCAGAGCAGCACAGAGAAATCAGTATCACAACAAACTTGTCAAGATGTTGGTCACATAAGGTGGTTCATGATCCAAGATTTGCAGATATACTCAATTTTAAATCATTTGAAGAAATGTGAAAGTATTAGGATTTAATGAATCAATCACACCAGGTTATATTTCAGATTCAAGATATGTGTGAGATCCAATAAATCAATAATTTCAAATGATTTTAAACGAACATATATTCAAATCAAATAATCATGAAATAACAATGATTTTCAAAGACCATTTTCAAAAAGAACATTTTCAAGAATTTCTCAAAACTATTTCCGACAAGTCCAAGAGAAATTTCAGGTCATTTACATCAAATTTGAAAATATTCATGATCGGGATAATTTATTTGAAAACACATGAATCAATGTAAAGTTTTGGGATATAATGAATCAGTCACACGAGATTGACAATTTAAAAAAAAGGTGTGTGATATTCAAAATATCTAGAATTTCAGATGATTTCAAACAAACATATTTCAATATAATGATCATGAATAAAGATGAATTCCAAGATGTATCACTGATACAAGCCAATCTGAAAATCAATGAAATTATCACAACTGATAAATAACAGAGTGTTGTAATGAGTATAACATTTTGAGCTTTTCTAAAATGAATTAGAATAAACTCAGAACAGCAAAGATGTGTGACATTTCATTAGATATTCAGATCTTCAAAAATTAAGAATTCAAATTAACAGTGTTCAAGATATGACAAGAATACATCAACATTGTTATGAATTCAGAAATAAAAAAATCTCAAAAACAATTGCAGATATTTACAAGATTAAATTCAGGATATGGAAATGATTAACACACGAAGATTTTATACAAATAAAGCATATTTCCAAAAAGATCATGAATTCTGCAACTGGAAGTTTAAAAAGTACAGACAAAGAAGAATATGGCAGTGTCAAATCAAAAACAAAAAAAAACAGAAGGAGATAGAGGAAGGAATAAAAACAGACAATAAAAACAAAGAGAATATACAAAGGTGAGTTTAGAGATCATACCAGAATCCAATGTAAAGCAGAATCTCTAACTCAACAAATGTTGGCCTAAGGAACTGTAAATGACACAGAATTATAAACAATCTTGATTTCAAATTTCTTTTCAGCACAGCAGTTCCTCAGCCTTCACTGGTACCTAGCAGTTGAGTGAATTAAGTGGTCTAACAAAATTTGTAAAACCACTCTGAAATACGTTTACCACTTTTGGTACCCAAACCTGTTTGTATAACAAACCATCAGAATTAGCCTTTGTACCCTTTGGAACCCAAATCTGTTTGAATTTAGTCAAAGTCGTTTTATTTTTATTCGGGATCCAAGATTGTTTAAATGGTTTATTATAAAACGATTTCTCATCACAATTTCGATTCAAAAAACCTTTGAAATTTTCAGAGTTCAAATTTTCAACGTAGTTCTTTCCAAAGCAATTTGAGGGATTTTTCAAATCATTTGAATTTTGTTTTCCAAAAACATTATTCTTCCCAAAACCAAGACCACGTTTATTTCCAACAGAAAGTTGGTTTTTCAACAACATATCCAAGGATTTTTCACCGTTTCAAAATTTAGATAAAATTGTTTCAAGTTGTTGAATTTCAGTTTTAAGATCATCGTTTTCTTTTATTAAATCTGAACAACGACTTTTAGTGATCTTACATCTTTCAAATTCAGATTTCAAAACCAAATTTTCATCATTAAGCAATTTGATTTTGGTTTGGGACTTAGCCATTTCAGAATCAAAATATTTTCGACTTTCAGATTCAAGTTTATTCCAATTTTCAATTTCGATTTCAAGCTCTTTCAAAATCAGATCTGTTTTCAACAAACTATTATTTTCAGCGTTTTCATGTTTGGAATTTTTGATAGCCTTGAAATTTATAAATTCCTTTTGTAAACAATTGTTTGCATCTTTCAGCTCAATCTCGTTATCTTTTAAAATTAAAATTTCTTCTTCAAGCCTTCGAATATTATTATTGAAATGAACGAGATCAGTTTTTAATTTCAAACAATTTTCACAATTAGAATTTTCAAATTTCACGACATTTGACAATTTTGATTCCAAACAATTTATCTTGTTGGTCAACTCAGAATTTATAGATTTCAGAGATTTATTTTTCGATTGGAGTTTGTCAACAGATTTGGTTAAATCAACACAAAAATAAACCAGATCTTCATATGAAAAATTTCTTATCTCATCATCTGTTGAGTCTTCATCAGCTGATTCATCTGTTGAACAAAGATCTGAATCTGAGTTGACAGTTGAGGGTTTTGAGAAGTTGCTGTCGTTTCCATATCTTGTAGTTAGAGCTGTCCAAATTTCCTGCGCAGTTAAACAATGAGAAATCAGACTGTATTGATTATCATCAAGGTGAGAATACAGAATATGTGTAGCACGAGAATTAGAAGCTTTATCTACCATGTCAAACCCATTGATAACAACATCCCAACATTTAATATCAACAGATTTTAAATAAAATTCCATTTCGGATTTCCAATTTAAAAAATCTGTTCCAGTGAAAATAGTTGGAGATGAACTGGACTGACTCTCTATCGACTGACAACTAGGAATCACCATTACTCTAGAGTTAATAGAATACCTGGCTCCGATACCAGTTGGTGTCTCGATTTACGAGGAATTTTAAATCACCCCGGTGGCCACCAAAGATACCTCAGACACTGGTTTCACGTCCTGCCTCTCGACACGGACAACCACCCACGGGCATGTAGGGGCAAGAGTCAATACTTCGCCACATGATCATACAGCGAGAACCCCCTATCATGCTGTTACCTTAAACCAGCTCTGATACCACTTGTTGGATCTAGAATAACCCTAGAGGGGGGGTGAATAGGGTTTTTCACAGTTTTTAACAGAATTAAAAATCTAACGAGATAAATAATAATAAACAGATCACAGAATATAGCAGAAACAGAAATGCAGAAAATAAATCACACAAAGATATACCCAGCTTCGGCAAAACCCTGTCTACTGCTGCATTTCTAAGATTTCTACTAGGTGATAGAACAGATCCCGCATACAAGACCATGTACACTCGCAAACCCTGCTCCTATTCTAACCCTACGCTCAAAAACCTAGACTGATTCAAACCCCTGAATCAGATTTTCCCCAGATTACAAACCCGTAACCTGTATTCCTAGATTTTACAGATTCTAGTACTGTCAGTTAACTCCTAACTGAAACTCCCCTAGAGTTTTACAGACTCTATAAACTGTTCAGAATGTTTTACAGAACAAAATGAAACGACACAAAAAAATAAAGACAATTAAAACTAAAACAATAAGAAAAACCCTAGGATTTAAAACAAAAGGGGTCACTCCCTTTAACACTTCAAACATAGGCCGGCCCCTCCTTTCATTTGTTAACCCGATCCTTCTTTGCTCTGTGAAAAAAAATGGCGGCTCTGGAAGAAATTTGCTAGGGTTTCTCTCTTTAATCCCAAACCGAATTCTCTGACGTTGATGAAGTAAAAACTCCGATGCTTGATTCTTCGATGGCTCTGCTAGTCCGATTTGGGATTGCTCTCTAACGTTTTGCGTTGCTTTCTCGATCGATTTTGGGGATTTCGATGAAAACCGATTGTAAGTGAATTCAATTTGATTTTTCTCTATAGATTTTTGCTTCCTTTTTGATTTTCGTACCTGCCAGTGATGAAGTGGTGTGAATTATATAGGGTTATTCAAAACCCCAAACAACTCTGATTTCACTTATATGACCTTGACTGATTTGCGGTTTCCCTTTTTGATTTTCTTGAACGAAATTGGTTGCGTGGCTTTCCCCTTTTGACAAATTCGGTTTTGAAATTCTTTGCTTTAATGGCTCCTGTGTGATCAACTCTGTTCGAATTGCGTGAATGGTTCTGGAAACAGTAAAACAGTTTCCCTTGTGGCCCCTTGTGTGAATAATAATTTGTTGCTCCTTAAGAAAATTCCAAACAAATGCTTGCTGATTTGTTACTTGAAATGAATTCTGAATTGATCCATGATTTACTCGGCATTGATTTTGTTGTGTGAAAAAAATTGCCTTTTGTGGTGGTGAGATTAAATGAAAGTTTCTCTTTGTTCCTTTAAATGAATTTGGACATTTCTGAAAAAGGAATTTAATTGCCCCTTTGCGAAATTTATGGATTGATTGCCTTGAATGTTTTTCTGGCAATATTTGATTCATTGTTGCCGAGTTGAATGATTGCTAAAACATTTGATCATTGTTTGATATGAACTAGATCTTGGCAGTAAAATCAGGAAATAAATTCTTTGCCCCTTTCAAAAACTATTGCCAAAAAATACTTGCTTCATTTCTGGAAAATCTGATTTGCAATTTTACTCTTTGTCCATATATGAATTCAGAAATACAAATCAGATTTCCATGTATGCAGAGATTTTTGTATTCCATTTCTTGCCTGAATATGTATACACTTGGACTGTTATGAACCAACCATTTTCACCATGCTTCACCATGTTTTCTGACATGTATTTGTGCTGCATTGATCACTGACATGGATCTGCACCATGCATGTACACTTCATTTATCAAGCTTTGTACTTGATTGTTTTGCTGCCTTGACATGTTTGCAACCATGCTGAAATCACACTCCACCATGTATGTACTTATATATATCATGCTTGCATGGTCCTCTGTGTTTTCTTGTCTTCTACATGCTACTCTTGTAGTTGCTGTGTAGGCTGAAACAACAATGTTGTTTATTAGTTTCATGCACCATTGTATTTTTGCTGAACCACCATAGCTCTTTCCTTGCTGTCCAGGCTGTTGCCATTATGTTTATTGCATGTAATTATCACTAAGTTCCATGCTGATCTGGCCACTTGTGTTTGCTGGCATTATGTACTGTGTTGAACCATGCACCACCATGCTTGCACCTGAACTTGAAAGTACTGCATTGTTTCTCTTCCTTTCCTGAACCATATAGCTGCACCATTCTGGCATGTTACCATGACCCAGTTTGTTGTACTTTGAGCATACATGTTTTGCTCGACCATTTTGAAATCTGAGTTGCACCATTTGATTTATTTGTAGCAGTTCCACTGTGCCTTTAAGTTGAATGATTGCTCGACCATTGATGTTGAGATGCGGCTCGACCTTGACTGAAACTGTCTTGACCATTTTTGAGCATGCATGCTTGATCACTGTTATACCATAACCTGAGTTATTCCTTACATTTGCTGCTTCCTTGTATGACTGAACTGCACATAAGTACTGCTCGTATACATTTATGTATATATACACGTCTGTGTATATATATATATGTGTGTATATATGTTTTGTTTTCGAGATGCTCGACCATATATGACTTGTCTGTTGCACTGAGTCGAGCAGGTCCACGTGGCTACTCCTCAGTTGCACATTGGATTGGCGAGGCAGTGCACATGTGTGTATATACGCACGTGTGTATATGCAGCCATCAGACAAATTTTCCTGTCCCTGCACTGTATATACATACTGAAAAAAATATATCAGCAGACTGATTGTACTGTGTTGGGGCTGGTCAGAATCAGCTGAGTTTGATGCTGGTTCTGATCAGCAAACCAGTATGGTTATGTCGAGGTTGATCAGAGGGTACTGAAAATATATCAGATCAAGTCATGAAAGATGATGAGAAACACACCAGAAATCTGAGGCAAATAAATTTTTAAAATAAAAAATTATATCTGCAAGAATATGAAATTATTTTTGTTCTAGATACTGTGTGTGTGTTTCTGTATATGACAGGTATGAAGATTGGACTGACGGACAACAGTGAGCTGGACTGACAGTGAAGACTGTGAAGACAGAAGGCAAAAGACAGTTTTGTCAGCTTTTAACTAGAAATGAAAATGTAACTGAGTGAATGTATATTGAGTGTGAGTGTTGTAAATGAAGAAGTACTCAATGTATGAAGATTGTACTGAAATGAAAAGTAACAGTGGAGTGTACAAATAGTGGAGATATAAATTTGTACTGTTTAAATGTTGAAATAAAATATTATATTTAAATAAAATACTGTGTTAATATTTGAATGTCTGTACAGTAGTATTTCACTTAAATATAAATATTATATTCTTGTTTGAGGTGAATATAAAACAGTACAGTGACAAACACATTTAAGATAATATATACTTGTTTGTTATCATCAAACAAAAATCATATAATTGTGTATACAACACCGTTATATACAACAGAGAACGTTCAGATGGAGAGGTTCCCAGCACTTAAGAAAGGGGACATGACCGTTAGGGAGTACGTGAATAAGTTTAATCAGCTTGCTAGGTTCGGATTGGACTTGGTTAACACAGCTCAGAAGAAGGCTGTACGGTTTGCTTGAGGATTGAACGAGCCACTACACAGTTTGGCCATAACTCATATACCCATGGGGGCAACCTTTGAAAGCTTGGGGGATATGGCCCTACTTCACGAGGAAGACAAGAATACCAAGAAGGAGGTTAAGCCTAATGAGACTCAGAATAAGAAGGTTGATTTCAAGAAGGGAGGCAACAAGAATAACAAGAACAACAACAACAATACTAACAAACCACGTGAGACAAGGAAGTGCAACTTTTGTGGTATTACGGGACATCTAGTTAAAGACTGTAGAAGGAAGAAGAGAAAGTTGGGTGAATGCTTTCATTGTGGAGATACTGGATACATCAGCAAAGATTGCCCTAAGAAGCAAAGGCAGGGGCAAGGGCAGGCCCAGCGAGTAGGACCTTCTGGAGGGCAGTTGCATGCTCTCAACACCACTCCAGCACTTGACCGAGGTAGTAATATTTCCGTAGAAAGCCTTGTTTACATTTCTGAATTTCCTGTTCGAACCTTATTTGACTCTGGCGCATCGCATACTTTTATTTCTTCTGATGTTATTAAAAATCTGCACCTAAGTACTAGTCTGGTTGAGGATCCTGTTATAGTTACAAATCCAATTGAGGGCTCCGCTCATTTATCTATGATGTGTGTGGATTTGAGGATTTCTATCTTAAGCGTAGAATTCACGTGTAATGCTTATGTTCTCAGATTTATGGGATACGGTTTGATCCTAGGTATGGATTGGCTGTCCAATTATGGAGCCATTCTTGATTGTGAACGAAGGGTAGTGAGGCTCATGACTCGCCTTGGTAATACCCTTGAAATTTCTTGTAACCCTAAGGGTTCGGTCATGTTGTGTTATCTTGAATCTCTTGACTCGTCCATCGACAATTTGCAATCTGTAAGAGTGGTCCGAGAATATCCAGATGTCTTTGATGAGGTGAAGGGGTTACCTCCTAAACACGAGATAGACTTCCGAATTTATCTTGTTGATAATGCCAAGCCAGTTTCATTGCCCGTTAGGCACATGGCCCCGCGAGAAAGAAGAGAGCTCAGTAAACAAGTTAAGGAGTTGCTTGAGAAAAATTTCATAAGACGAAGCATTTCTGAATGGGGTGCTCCGGTGGTATTCGCTACTAAGGCGGATGGTTCGCTTCGTCTATGCGTAGATTATCGTGAGTTAAACAAGCTAACTAAGAAAAATAGACACCCACTACCAAGAATCGATGATTTGTTTGACCAGCTTGTGGGAGCATCTGTTTTCTCTCAACTCGATCTAGCCACAGGATTCCATCAGCTTAGAGTGGCCGAGGATAGCATTGACAAAACTGCGTTTAGGACTCCATATGGGTTCTTCGAATGGATCGTCATGCCATTTGGGTTAACGAATGCACCCGCATACTTTGTAGATTTGATGAGTAGGGTGTTTCGGGAGTTCCTTAACAAGTTTGTAGTGGTTTTCGTGGATGATATTTTGATCTTCTCAAAGGATGAAGAAGAGCATGCTAGACATCTCAAGGAAGTCATGGATACGCTTAGAGCACACCAGTTAAAGGCTAATTTCTCCAAATGCCATTTTTGGAGGAAGGAAGTTCGGTTTCTTGGACATGTAGTTTCTAAGCAAGGCATAGCCGTGGACCCCGCAAAGATAGTTGCGGTGCAAGACTGGAAAATTCCTAAGAACGCAACGGAGGTGAGAAGCTTTCTCGGTTTGGCAGGCTACTATAGGAAGTTCATTAAGGACTTCGCTAAGATTTCAGCCCCTCTTACTAGGTTAACGAAGAAAAACCTAGCGTTTGCATAGGACATAGAATTTGAGATTGCTTTTCAGAGACTCAAGAGAGCCCTCACCACAGCTCGAGTTTTGGCATTACCCAACGGAAGTAAGATGTTTACGGTGTACATAGATGCGTGTGGCACAGGATTAGGCGCTGTCCTAATGCAAGAAGGGAAAGTGATATGCTATGGGGGTAGATAACTTAAAGTTCATGAGAAGAACTATCCCACACATGACTTGGAGTTGGCGGCGATCGTTTTTGCACTTAAATCTTAGCGCCATTATCTTCTAGGGGAGAGGTTCGAGCTGTATACCGACCACAAATCGCTTAAGTACCTCTTCTCATAGAAAGATTTGAATCTGAGACAATAGCGGTAAATGGAATTCTTGGCATCATATGACTTCGATATAGCTTACACCCCTGGCAAGGGTAACGTGGTGGCGGATGCGCTAAGTAGGAAAAGGTTGACCTTGAGCCCCTTGTTTGTTGAAAGGAAAAGTCTAGAGTTTATAGCAACCTTTGATTTTACACCTGCTGTTGAGTCATTGACTGTTGCGTTAGCATCCCTTGAGTTAAGACCTACACTTCTAGATCAAGTAGGGACTTCACAGAAGGAAGACCCACAGATAGTCGAAATCATGGACAAGCTGATTAGTGGTGAGACATCAAGTCACCTCGGTAGGTATGCCATAGATAACAAGGGATGGCTAAGGTGTGATGGAAGGTTATGTGTCCCACAAGTGGGAGACTTAGTAAGGAAAGTCCTCGAGGAGGCGCATCACTCGAAGATGACCATACATCCCGGAGGGGATAAGATGTACAGGGATATGAAACACATTATTCTTTTGGCCTGGAATGAAAAAGGACGTGGTAGGGTTCGTTTCGAAGTGCATGGTGTGCCAACAAGTAAAGGCCGAGTCGAAGAAGCCCGGTGGGTTATTACATCCTTTGGAGGTTCCGCAATGGAAATGGGAGAGTATCTCGATGGATTTCGTGGATGGACTGCCTAGGTCAAGGAAGGGAAATACTAGCATATGGGTCATAGTTGATAGACTCACGAAAAGTGCTCACTTCATTCCGGTGAAAAGCAAGAGGACCGCATCATGGCTAGTGTCTATTTACCTTCGGGAGATAGTACGGTTGCACGGGGTTCCTTCTAGTATAGTTAGTGATCGTGACCCGATTTTCACTAGCCAGTTTTGGAATAGTCTACAAGAAGCAATGGGTACACGACTAAGTTTAAGCACGGCCTATCACCCACAGACGGATGGACAAACCGAAAGGGTAAATAGGGTACTAAAGGATCTTTTGAGGCTATGCATTCTTGACTTTGGTGGTACTTGGGAAGACCATCTTCCTCTCGTGGAGTTTGCATATAATAATAGTTACCAAGCTAGCATCGGAATGGCACCGTTCGAAGCCCTGTATGGAAGACCGTGCAAGTCGCCAACTTGTTGGTGGGAGACGACAGACAGGCTTATACTTGGGCCTGACATGATAAGGGACACTTCTGAGAAGGTTGAGTTGATACGAAGACGGATGGAAACGACCCAAGATAGACAGAAATCTTATGCGGACAAGAGAAGGACAGACCTAGAGTTTGAAGTCGGAGATATGGTCTTTATAAAAGTTTCTCCTTTATGCAATGTGGTTCGTTTTGGAGTGGTTGAAAAGCTAGCACCAAGGTTCGTAGGACCGTTCCCTATCACTGAGAAGATTGGGCAGATGGCCTATAAGGTAGACTTACCCGAGAAGCTGACCGGAGTACACAATGTCTTTCACGTCTCGCATCTCCGAAAGTGCTTACATGAGTCGGCCGAAGTGGTTGAGCCAAGCATCCTTGAAGGCGTAGAAGTGGAAAAAGAAGAAACATCGAGGCGAGTTCTGATTCGTATTTTAGGAACGGAGATCAAGAAGCTAAGGAATCGAGTATTCAAGCTAGTTAAAGTACAGTGGAGTGAAGCCCAAGAAGACGCAACTTGGGAAACTGAAGAGAAGATATGCGCGCTTTACCCATTTCTTTTTGAGGGTACATTCTCGATCTCTTTTCCTATAAACTGAAAACCTTTCGTATCATGCTTTTACTACCTATGTTTGCCTTGTTATCTTCTCGATCTTATCTTGAGAACCTTAGGTAGAACCATATGGATGTAAACATGTGATTGAAACATGCTATGGTTGATGTTTGCAAATGGTTGCAAGTGTTTGCAAGTGATTGCTAGTGGATGCATGACACACATTAGGCACTAGATCGGCTCAGTCACATTTTCATGTTGCATATGCATGAGTGCTTATACTTGTACATGGATGGAACTTGTTATGCTATCACTTGGATGTTGCATATGAATGAATGTTATGTGCACTCATGTAGAGATTATAAATTATGTTAGGAATTTGCATACATGTTGGACTCATTACACTAACATATTTTGCATTAAGGAGGTTTACTGAATCAGTAACCGCCTGATCTTTTGCATTAGATAAGTACATATACACACACTTACTGCATATGTTCATACAGCACTAGAAATCTTTTAAGGACAATGGTTGCCTGTGGATGATGTTTTGAGAAGATGGATGATTGGATGGTAGGATATATTCTTTCTAACTTAGAGATTTCGGGGACGAAATCCTTTAAGGAGGGGAGAATGTAACAACCCGTATTTGTAGTCAAGGGCAACGGGTTACACCATTACGTTCGCCTCGAAATTCTGTTTGGAAACGAGTTCGAGTTTCCGAAAATCGGAGTCCGTATGACCAAGTTATGACCCTTCAAAGTTTCAGAAATTTCAAGTTCAAAAACAACTCAGAATTCGAATTCAAACCCCAGAACGGACTGGGCGGGAAATTTCCCGCCCAGGACCAGGTCGACCTGGGGGTCGACCATAGTGTCGACCTGCCCAGGACCAGGTCGACCTGTGTGTCGACCTGGTTGCCGAGCCCATTTTTGAGTCAGAGTTCACTCTGATGTTTCTAGTCCGATTTCTGTCTAAATTCGTTGGCCTGACCCTATATAAACAGCCCCTAACTCTAGTCTCTCTACACAAATTCCCTCTGGCCTTATGCTGCTAAAACTCTGGTTGAAAAGTTAGAGAAAAGGGATTGCTTCTTCTCCAACAAGGCTACGTGTAGAGTATTGCTGTTTAGGGGATTTCTGTTAGACTCGAGATTCAACATCGCCTCTTTGTTTTCTAATTCTCAAACTATGATCTGTAAGCCCCAGTTACTTTTAGATCTAAACTTTAAACTTAATATGGACATGTTGTAAATTGAAATTGAACCTAAGTATGACAATTATCTTGGATCTATCATTGTATATCTTGGATCTATCATTGTTCATTTTGGATCTAGTATTTTGGATCTACTATTTGTTCACCTTGGATCTATTCATCTTGAATCTTGACTTGTGGTAATATTTATATGAAATTGATTTGGGGCCTATATATGTTGTAGATCTAAAACCCCTAATGTCCATAATATTCATGCCTGTGATGTTGAATTAGTTGTTATTCACAAGTTTGGGGTTATTATCTTATGTCAACTGTTACCATGACTATCACCCTATTTTTCTAGATTTGATATTTGAGGCCACTACTCCATATGCCAGTATTGTTGTAATCGTTTATCTCAAGTTATACCATGCTTGACTTGTAATCACTTTTGCCACCTTATGCACGTTCTTTCTATGTTATTCCCTAATTAGATTTGTTTGTATCAATTCGAATTCACGTGCGATGGGAATACGATTTGGGTAGTTTAGGCAAACCCGAAATTACCATGAACTTGGAACATGAACATTGTTATAACTTGAATCTGAATATGGACATGAAACTTACCTTGAAACTTGTCACGAACTTGATATGAGACTCGAACATGGTCACGACTCTAGAATGAACTTGAAAATGGCCAACTCGAGGTTGGGTTGAGTTTGCAGTGTAAATCTTCCTGGAACCGCCCGGCGAATCCTGTGAATGCAAACAATAGGATCCAATGTGGGTAGTTGGTCATATCGCACCTAAAACCCGAGGTTAGACTATGTTGTGGTGTAAGTCTGCCCGGAACCGCCCGGCAAATCCAGTGACCACAACAACTAGTCGAATGTGAGAGGTTGGGGTGCATTAATGAATTTATGCTACATGATAGGGTTAAGTCATGAACATGAAAGACAACACTTAACCAACTTGATACATGATTGGATAGGGTTAAGTCACGAATTTTAATGACAACACTTAACCCATTAGAAACCCTGGTTACGCGGTCCTTTTCAGCAGTAACCCACTTAGATGTATCACGATACCCTGAGACTAGGCAGGGTGGGGCACAATTAATGGGCTGATTGTAAGCGACCAGAACGACGGCTGAGTTGGTGCGCCATTGTAGGTTCAGGCGGATTATGGTCGTGCACGTAGTCCGGAGTTGAAAAAGCAGGCATTGGGCACCAGTAGGTTTACACTGTGCGTGTTTGATTCATGTCGATGGTTGGCTCCCTAGGGCTTGATACACCCTATGGTGGACCTAGCACAGGTGACTACATTTCGTGATTGGGCCGTATGACACAGACCCATGACGATCTAGAACTTGTAGGGAGTCGATCGATTAGTAGATCGTACTGTAGGACCCCGTAATGGATCATTTCATGATATTGGGCCAAGGGATCATTTCATGGTTAATACTTGACATGGGTTAGAATACTAGTACAGTTTGTGCAGTGAATCTTGAATATGCGATGCTAGACTTGACTTATCTTGTTATCTTATTTATCATACCAGTCCTATTATCATCCTTATGTTTAATTCCAGTTTTCGCATGTCATGTTACTTTTACTAGTTTTTATGCTGAAAGTCACTAGGGCTTTCCAGTCTTTATAACTGACCCTTTTTCTTTCGCCTCTTTTTCTTTCATTCCCACCCCCCCCCCCCCCAGCCCAGGTTATCGGGGAGGAAACGCTAGCTCTTAGCTTGGATTTAGCTTGCTTTTTGTCAGCTCATGTACGATTTGGTCTTGAGCTATGTTATGGCTGCACTTCTGCTATTTTTGGGGAATAGTTTACTTTTGTTATCTTAAGTTTATGCTTCTTTATTTAGAACTTGATGTAATGGAATAATTTGTACTTTGGATATATGAGGTTTTGACTCTTTTCTTGAAAGTAATGAAATTTGGTTTTTAATTTCTACCGCTACTTTATTTATGTTCTGCCTTGTGATATCTCTGTGTATGTTTACCTAGATAATACTCCACCAAAACTAGTGCATTCCCTTTGTGAGTGACCCTAGCGGAGGTGGGGTGTTACATTTGGTATCAGAGCAGAAGGTTACCAGACGGGGCAAAAGTTTTAAAAACCTTCTAAAACTATTTTCCAAAACCGTTTATAAAGAAGAATTTTTCAATAAAAGTTTTATGTTTAAAAAGGCTATTCCCCAAAAGCCATTAGCACTTTCCTTTGTTTCATCATTTGAATCTTTTTCTTTTCGTTTTTCAGCATGTCTGTTCTTAACCTTCCTGAGGGAGTACCCGTACCTGGATGGTTCCGAAGGTACTTAGAAGCTAGGGCCAACGGCGCGGGCCCGGCAGACATCCCTCCTTCTCCCCCCCAGTGGCCGCGGTTCCTCCTCCTCCTCCTCCTGGTACCGCCTTTGCCAAAATATGCAAAGACTTTGAAGCAATGGGCTGCAAGAACTTCTTTGGAACTGAAACCTTCGTTGAGGCACAAAACTGGCTAAAGGAGACTGAAGACTTGTTTATTATCTTTGATGTGGAGGATCATAGGAAAGTTCAGTTGGCAGCATGGTTGTTGAAAGAGGAAGCTGCATTTTGGTGGGAAGTCACCAACGCTACCAGGCCAGTTGAGACTTGGGCAGACTTTAGAGAGAGGTTTGGGCTTAAAATCTTATCGTCAACAGAAGAGAACGTTCAGATGGAGATGTTCCTAGCACTTAAGAAAGGGGACATGACCGTTAGGGAGTACGTGAATAAGTTTAATCAGCTTGCTAGGTTCAGATTGGACTTGGTTAACAAAGCTCAGAAGAAGGCTGTACTGTTTGCTCGAGGATTGAACGAGCCACTACACAGTTTGGCCATAACTCATATACCCATGGGGGCGAGCTTTGAAAGCTTGGTGGATATGGCCCTACTTCACGAGGAAGACAAGAATACCAAGAAGGAGGTTAAGCCTAATGAGACTCAGAATAAGAAGGTTGATTTCAAGAAGGGAGGCAACAAGAATAACAAGAACAACAACAACAATACTAACAAACCACGTGAGACAAGGAAGTGCAACTTTTGTGGTATTACGGGACATCTAGTTAAAAACTGTAGAAGGAAGAAGAGAAAGTTGGGTGAATGCTTTCATTGTGGAGATACTGGATACATCAGCAAAGATTGCCCTAAGAAGCAGGGGCAAGGGCAGGCCCAGCGAGCAGGACCTTCTGGAGGGCAGTTGCATGCTCTCAACACCACTCCAGCACTTGACCGAGGTAGTAATATTTCCGTAGAAAGCCTTGTTTACATTTCTGAATTTCCTGTTCGAACCTTATTTGACTCTGGCGCATCGCATACTTTTATTTCTTCTGATGTTATTAAAAATCTGCACCTAAGTACTAGTCTGGTTGAGGATCCTGTTATAATTACAAATCCAATTGGGGGCTCCGCTCATTTATCTATGATGTGTGTGGATTTGAGGATTTCTATCTTAAGCGTAGAATTCACGTGTAATGCTTATGTTATCAGATTTATGGGATACGGTTTGATCCTAGGTATGGATTGGAAGTCCAATTATGGAGCCATTCTTGATTGTGAACGAAGGGTAGTGAGGCTCATCACTCGCCTTGGTAATACCCTTGAAATTTCTTGTAACCCTAAGGGTTCGGTCATGTTGTGTTATCTTGAATCTCTTGACTCGTCCATCGACAATTTGCAATCTGTAAGAGTGGTCCGAGAATATCTAGATGTCTTTGATGAGGTGAAGGGGTTACCTCCTAAACACGAGATAGACTTCCGAATTTATCTTGTTGATAATGCCAAGCCAGTTTCATTGCCCGTTAGGCACATGGCCCCGCGAGAAAGAAGAGAGCTCAGTAAACAAGTTAAGGAGTTGCTTGAGAAAAATTTCATAAGACGAAGCATTTCTGAATGGGGTGCTCCGGTGGTATTCGCTACTAAGGCGGATGGTTCGCTTCGTCTATGCATAGATTATCGTGAGTTAAACAAGCTAACTAAGAAAAATAGACACCCACTACCAAGAATCGATGATTTGTTTGACCAGCTTGTGGGAGCATCTGTTTTCTCTCAACTCGATCTAGCCACAGGATTCCATCAGCTTAGAGTGGCCGAGGATAGCATTGACAAAACTGCGTTTAGGAATCCATATGGGTTCTTCGAATGGCTCGTCATGCCATTTGGGTTAACGAATGCACCCGCATACTTTGTAGATTTGATGAGTAGGGTGTTTCGGGAGTTCCTTAACAAGTTTGTAGTGGTTTTCGTGGATGATATTTTGATCTTCTCAAAGGATGAAGAAGAGCATGCTAGACATCTCAAGGAAGTCATGGATACGCTTAGAGCACACCAGTTAAAGGCTAATTTCTCCAAATGCCATTTTTGGAGGAAGGAATTTCGGTTTCTTGGACATGTAGTTTCTAAGCAAGGCATAGCCGTGGACCCCGCAAAGATAGTTGCGGTGCAAGACTGGAAAATTCCTAAGAACGCAACGGAGGTGAGAAGCTTTCTCGGTTTGGCAGGCTACTATAGGAAGTTCATTAAGGACTTCGCTAAGATTTCAGCCCCTCTTACTAGGTTAACGAAGAAAAACCTAGCGTTTGCATAGGACATAGAATGTGAGATTGCTTTTCAGAGACTCAAGAGAGCCCTCACCACAGCTCCAGTTTTGGCATTACCCGACGGAAGTAAGATATTTACGGTGTACATAGATGCGTGTGGCACAGGATTAGGCGCTGTCCTAATGCAAGAAGGGAAAGTGATATGCTATGGGGGTAGACAACTTAAAGTTCATGAGAAGAACTATCCCACACATGACTTGGAGTTGGCGGCGATCGTTTTTGCACTTAAATCTTAGCGCCATTATCTTCTAGGGGAGAGGTTCGAGCTGTATACCGACCACAAATCGCTTAAGTACCTCTTCTCACAGAAAGATTTGAATCTGAGACAACAACGGTAGATGGAATTCTTGGCATCATATGACTTCGATATAGCTTACACCCCTGGCAAGGGTAACGTGGTGGCGGATGCGCTAAGTAGGAAAAGGTTGACCTTGAGCCCCTTGTTTGTTGAAAGGAAAAGTCTAGAGTTTATAGCAACCTTTGATTTTACACCTGCTATTGAGTCATTGACTGTTGCGTTAGCATCCCTTGAGTTAAGACCTACACTTCTAGATCAAGTAGGGACTTCACAGAAGGAAGACCCACAGATAGTCGAAATCATGGACAAGCTGATTAGTGGTGAGACATCAAGTCACCTCGGTAGGTATGCCATAGATAACAAGGGATGGCTAAGGTGTGATGGAAGGCTATGTGTCCCACAAGTGGGAGACTTAGTAAGGAAAGTCCTCGAGGAGGCGCATCACTCGAAGATGACCATACATCCCGGAGGGGATAAGATGTACAGGGATATGAAACACATTATTCTTTTGGCCTGGAATGAAAAAGGACGTGGTATGGTTCGTTTCGAAGTGCATGGTGTGCCAACAAGTAAAGGCCGAGTCGAAGAAGCCCGGTGGGCTATTACATCCTTTGGAGGTTCCGCAATGGAAATGGGAGAGTATCTCGATGGATTTCGTGGATGGACTGCCTAGGTCAAGGAAGGGAAATACTAGCATATGGGTCATAGTTGATAGACTCACGAAAAGTGCTCACTTCATTCCGGTGAAAAGCAAGAGGACCGCATCATGGCTAGTGTCTATTTATCTTCGGGAGATAGTACGGTTGCACGGGGTTCCTTCTAGTATAGTTAGTGATCGTGACCCGATTTTCACTAGCCAGTTTTGGAATAGTCTACAAGAAGCAATGGGTACACGACTAAGTTTAAGCACGGCCTATCACCCACAGACGGATGGACAAACCGAAAGGGTAAATAGGGTACTAGAGGATCTTTTGAGGCTATGCATTCTTGACTTTGGTGGTACTTGGGAAGACCATCTTCCTCTCGTGGAGTTTGCATATAATAATAGTTACCAAGCTAGCATCGGAATGGCACCGTTCGAAGCCCTGTATGGAAGACCGTGCAAGTCGCCAACTTGTTGGTGGGAGACGACAGACAGGCTTATACTTGGGCCTGACATGATAAGGGACACTTCTGAGAAGGTTGAGTTGATACGAAGACGGATGAAAACGACCCAAGATAGACAGAAATCTTATGCGGACAAGAGAAGGACAGACCTAGAGTTTGAAGTCGGAGATATGGTCTTTATAAAAGTTTCTCCTTTATGCAATGTGGTTCGTTTTGGAGCGGTTGGAAAGCTAGCACCAAGGTTCGTAGGACCGTTCCCTATCACTGAGAAGATTGGGCAGATGGCCTATAAGGTAGACTTACCCGAGAAGCTGACCGGAGTACACAATGTCTTTCACGTCTCGCATCTCCGAAAGTGCTTACATGAGTCGGCCGAAGTGGTTGAGCCAAGCATCCTTGAAGGCGTAGAAGTGGAAAAAGAAGAAACATCGAGGCGAGTTCTGATTCGTATTTTAGGAACGGAGATCAAGAAGCTAAGGAATCGAGTATTCAAGCTAGTTAAAGTACAGTGGAGTGAAGCCCAAGAAGATGCAACTTGGGAAACTGAAGAGAAGATATGCGCGCTTTACCCATTTCTTTTTGAGGGTACATTCTCGATCTCTTTTCCTATAAACTTGAAAACCTTTCGTATCATGCTTTTACTACCTATGTTTGCCTTGTTATCTTCTCAATCTTATCTTGAGAACCTTAGGTAGAACCATATGGATGTAAACATGTGATTGAAACATGTTATGGTTGATGTTTGCAAATGGTTGCAAGTGTTTGCAAGTGATTGCTAGTGGATGCATGACACACATTAGGCACTAGATCGGCTCAGTCACATTTTCATGTTGCATATGCATGAGTGCTTATACTTGTACATGGATGGAACTTGTTATGCTATCACTTGGATGTTGCATATGAATGAATGTTATGTGCACTTATGTAGAGATTATAAATTATGTTAGGAATTTGCATACATGTTGGACTCATTACACTAACATATTTTGCATTAAGGAGGTTTACTGAATCAGTAACCGCCTGATCTTTTGCATTAGATAAGTACATATACACACACTTACTGCATATGTTCATACAGCACTAGAAATCTTTTAAGGACAATGGTTGCCTGTGGATGATGTTTTGAGTAGATGGATGATTGGATGGTAGGATATATTCTTTCTAACTTAGAGATTTCGGGGACGAAATCCTTTAAGGAGGGGAGAATGTAACAACCTGTATTTGCAGTCAAGGGCAACGGGTTACGCCATTACGTTCGCCTCGAAATTCTGTTTGGAAACGAGTCCGAGTTTCTGAAAATCGGAGTCCGTATGACCAAGTTATGACCCTTCAAAGTTTCAGAAATTTCAAGTTCAAAAACAACTCAGAATTCGAATTCAAATTTCGAATTCAAACCCCAGAACGGACTGGGCGGGAAATTTCCCGCCCAGGACCAGGTCGACCTGGGGGTCGACCATAGTGTCGACCTGCCCAGGACTAGGTCGACCTGGGTGTCGACCTGGTTGCCGAGCCCATTTTTGAGTCAGAGTTCACTCTGATGTTTCTAGTCCGATTTCTGTCTAAATTCGTTGGCCTGACCCTATATAAACAGCCCCTAACTCTAGTCTCTCTACACAAATTTCCTCTGGCCTTATGCTGCTAAAACTCTGGTTGAAAAGTTAGAGAAAAGTGATTGCTTCTTATCCAACAAGGCTACGTGTAGAGTATTGCTGTCTGGGGGATTTCTGTTAGACTCGAGATTCAACATCGCCTCTTTGTTTTCTAATTCTCAAACCATGATTTGTAAGCCCCAGTTACTTTTAGATCTAAACTTTAAACTTAATATGGACATGTTGTAAATTGAAATTGAACCTAAGTATGACAATTATCTTGGATCTATCATTGTATATCTTGGATCTATCATTGTTCATTTTGGATCTAGTATTTTGGATCTACTATTTGTTCACCTTGGATCTATTCATCTTGAATCTTGACTTGTGGTAATATTTATATGAAATTGATTTGGGGCCTATATATTTTGTAGATCTAAAACCCCTAATGTCCATAATATTCATGCCTGTGATGTTGAATTAGTTGTTATTCACAAGTTTGGGGTTATTATCTTATGTCAACTGTTACCATGACTATCACCCTATTTTTCTAGATTTGATATTTGAGACCACTACTCCATATGCCAGTATTGTTGTAATCGTTTATCTCAAGTTATACCATGCTTGACTTGTAATCACTTTTGCAACCTTATGCCCGTTCTTTCTATGTTATTCCCTAATTAGATTTGTTTGTATCAATTCGAATTCACGTGCGATGGGAATACGATTTGGGTAGTTTAGGCAAAACTGAATTTACCATGAACTTGGAACATGAACATTGTTATGACTTGAATCTGAATATGGACATGAAACTTACCTTGAAACTTGTCACGAACTTGATATGAGACTTGAACATGGTCACGACTCTAGAATGAACTTGAAAATGGCCAACTCGAGGTTGGGTTGAGTTTGCAGTGTAAATCTTCCCGGAACCGCTCGGCGAATCCTGTGACTGCAAACAATAGGATCCAATGTGGGTAGTTGGTCATATCGCACCTAAAACCCGAGGTTAGACTATGTTGTGGTGTAAGTCTGCCCGGAACCGCCCGGCAAATCCAGTGACCACAACAACTAGTCGAATGTGAGAGGTTGGGGTGCATTAATGAATTTATGCTACATGATAGGGTTAAGTCATGAACATGAAAGACAACACTTAACCAACTTGATACATGATTGGATAGGGTTAAGTCACGAATTTTAATGACAACACTTAACCCATTAGAAACCCTGGTTACGCGGTCCTTTTCAGCAGTAACCCACTTAGATGTATCACGATACCCTGAGACTAGGCAGGGTGGGGCACAATTAATGGGCTGATTGTAAGCGACCAGAACGACGGCTGAGTTGGTGCGCCATTGTAGGTTCAGGCGGATTATGGTCGTGCACGTAGTCCGGAGTTGAAAAAGCAGGCATTGGGCACCAGTAGGTTTACACTGTGCGTGCTTGATTCGTGTCGATGGTTGGCTCCCTAGGGCTTGATACACCCTATGGTGGACCTAGCACAGGTGACTACATTTCGTGATTGGGCCGTATGACACAGACCCATGACGATCTAGAACTTGTAGGGAGTCGATCGATTAGTAGATCGTACTGTAGGACCCCGTAATGGATCATTTCATGATATTGGGCCAAGGGATCATTTCATGGTTAATACTTGACATGGGTTAGAATACTAGTACAGTTTGTGCAGTGAATCTTGAATATGCGATGCTAGACTTGACTTATCTTGTTATCTTATTTATCATACCAGTCCTATTATCATCCTTATGTTTAATTCCAGTTTTCGCATGTCATGTTACTTTTACTAGTTTTTATGCTGAAAGTCACTAGGGCTTTCCAGTCTTTATGACTGGCCCTTTTTCTTTCGCCTCTTTTTCTTTCATTCCCCCCTCCCCCCCCCCCACCCTAGGTTCTCGGGGAGGAAACGCTAGCTCTTAGCTTGGATTTAGCTTTCTTTCTGTCAGCTCATGTACGATTTGGTCTTGAGCTATGTTATGGCTGCACTTCTGCTATTTTTGGGGAATAGTTTACTTTTGTTATCTTAAGTTTATGCTTCTTTATTTAGAACTTGATGTAATGGAATAATTTGTACTTTGGATATATGAGGTTTTGACTCTTTTCTTGAAAGTAATGAAATTTGGTTTTTAATTTCTACCGCTGCTTTATTTATGTTCTGCCTTGTGATATCTCTGTGTATGTTTACCTAGATAATACTCCACCAAAACTAGTGCATTCCCTTTGTGAGTGACCCTAGCGGAGGTGGGGTGTTACATTTGGTATCAGAGCAGAAGGTTACCATACGGGGCAAAAGTTTTAAAAACCTTCTAAAACTATTTTCCAAAACCGTTTATAAAGAAGCATTTTTCAATAAAAGTTTTATGTTTAAAAAGGCTATTCCCCAAAAGCCATTAGCACTTTCCTTTGTTTCATCATTTGAATCCTTTTCTTTTCGTTTTTCAGCATGTCTGTTCTTAACCTTCCTGAGGGAGTACCCGTACCTGGATGGTTCCGAAGGTACTTAGAAGCTAGGGCCAACGGCGCGGGCCCGGCAGACATCCCTCCTCCTCCTCCCCCAGTGGCCGCGGTTCCTCCTCCTCCTCCTCCTGGTACCGCCTTTGCCAAAATATGCAAAGACTTTAAAGCAATGGGCTGCAAGAACTTCGTTGGAACTGAAACCTTCGTTGAGGCACAAAACTGGCTAAAGGAGACTGAAGACTTGTTTATTATCTTCGATGTGGAGGATCATAGGAAAGTTCAGTTGGCAGCATGATTGTTGAAAGAGGAAGCTGCATTTTGGTGGGAAGTCACCAACGCTACCAGGCCAGTTGAGACTTGGGCAGACTTTAGAGAGAGGTTTGGGCTTAAAATCTTATCGTCAACAGAAGAGAACGTTCAGATGGAGATGTTCCTAGAACTTAAGAAAGGGGACATGACCGTTAGGGTGTACGTGAATAAGTTTAATCAGCTTGCTAGGTTCGGATTGGACTTGGTTAACACAGCTCAGAAGAAGGCTGTACGGTTTGCTCGAGGATTGAACGAGCCACTACACAGTTTGTCCATAACTCATATACCCATGGGGGCGACCTTTGAAAGCTTGGTGGATATGGCCCTACTTCACGAGGAAGACAAGAATACCAAGAAGGAGGTTAAGCCTAATGAGACTCAGAATAAGAAGGTTGATTTCAAGAAGGGAGGCAACAAGAATAACAAGAACAACAACAACAATACTAACAAACCACGTGAGACAAGGAAGTGCAACTTTTGTGGTATTACGGGACATCTAGTTAAAGATTGTAGAAGGAATAAGAGAAAGTTGGGTGAATGCTTTCATTGTGGAGATACTGGACACATCAGCAAAGATTGCCCTAAGAAGCAGGGGCAAGGGCAGGCCTAGCGAGCAGGACCTTCTGGAGGGCAGTTGCATGCTCTCAACACCACTCCAGCACTTGACCGAGGTAGTAATATTTCCGTAGAAAGCCTTGTTTACATTTCTGAATTTCCTGTTCGAACCTTATTTGACTCTGGCGCATCGCATACTTTTATTTCTTCTGATGTTATTAAAAATCTGCACCTAAGTACTAGTCTGGTTGAGGATCCTGTTATAGTTACAAATCCAATTGGGGGCTCCGCTCATTTATCTATGATGTGTGTGGATTTGAGGATTTCTATCTTAAGCGTAGAATTCACGTGTAATGCTTATGTTATCAGATTTATGGGATACGGTTTGATCCTAGGTATGGATTGGCTGTCCAATTATGGAGCCATTCTTGATTGTGAACGAAGGGTAGTGAGGCTCATCACTCGCCTTGGTAATACCCTTGAAATTTCTTGTAACCCTAAGGGTTCGATCATGTTGTGTTATCTTGAATCTCTTGACTCGTCCATCGACAATTTGCAATCTGTAAGAGTGGTCCGAGAATATCTAGATGTCTTTGATGAGGTGAAGGGGTTACCTCCTAAACACGAGATAGACTTCCGAATTTATCTTGTTGATAATGCCAAGCCAGTTTCATTGCCCGTTAGGCACATGGCCCCGCGAGAAAGAAGAGAGCTCAGTAAACAAGTTAAGGAGTTGCTTGAGAAAAATTTCATAAGACGAAGCATTTCTGAATGGGGTGCTCCGGTGGTATTCGCTACTAAGGCGGATGGTTCGCTTCGTCTATGCGTAGATTATCGTGAGTTAAACAAGCTAACTAAGAAAAATAGACACCCACTACCAAGAATCGATGATTTGTTTGACCAGCTTGTGGGAGCATCTGTTTTCTCTCAACTCGATCTAGCCACAGGATTCCATCAGCTTAGAGTGGCCGAGGATAGCATTGACAAAACTGCGTTTAGGACTCCATATGGGTTCTTCGAATGGCTCGTCATGCCATTTGGGTTAACGAATGCACCCGCATACTTTGTAGATTTGATGAGTAGGGTGTTTCGGGAGTTCCTTAACAAGTTTGTAGTGGTTTTCGTGGATGATATTTTGATCTTCTCAAAGGATGAAGAAGAGCATGCTAGACATCTCAAGGAAGTCATGGATACGCTTAGAGCACACCAGTTAAAGGCTAATTTCTCCAAATGCCATTTTTGGAGGAAGGAAGTTCGGTTTCTTGGACATGTAGTTTCTAAGCAAGGCATAGCCGTGGACCCCGCAAAGATAGTTGCGGTGCAAGACTGGAAAATTCCTAAGAACGCAACGGAGGTGAGAAGCTTTCTCGGTTTGGCAGGCTACTATAGGAAGTTCATTAAGGACTTCGCTAAGATTTCAGCCCCTCTTACTAGGTTAACGAAGAAAAACCTAGCGTTTGCATAGGACATAGAATGTGAGATTGCTTTTTAGAGACTCAAGAGAGCCCTCACCACAGCTCCAGTTTTGGCATTACCCGACGGAAGTAAGATGTTTACGGTGTACATAGATGCGTGTGGCACAGGATTAGGCGCTGTCCTAATGCAAGAAGGGAAAGTGATATGCTATGGGGGTAGACAACTTAAAGTTCATGAGAAGAACTATCCCACACATGACTTGGAGTTGGCGGCGATCGTTTTTGCACTTAAATCTTAGCGCCATTATCTTCTAGGGGAGAGGTTCGAGCTGTATACCGACCACAAATCGCTTAAGTACCTCTTCTCACAGAAAGATTTGAATCTGAGACAACAACGGTAGATGGAATTCTTGGCATCATATGACTTCGATATAGCTTACACCCCTGGCAAGGGTAACGTGGTGGCGGATGCGCTAAGTAGGAAAAGGTTGACCTTGAGCCCCTTGTTTGTTGAAAGGAAAAGTCTAGAGTTTATAGCAACCTTTGATTTTACACCTGCTGTTGAGTCATTGACTGTTGCGTTAGCATCCCTTGAGTTAAGACCTACACTTCTAGATCAAGTAGGGACTTCACAGAAGGAAGACCCACAGATAGTCGAAATCATGGACAAGCTGATTAGTGGTGAGACATCAAGTCACCTCGGTAGGTATGCCATAGATAACAAGGGATGGCTAAGGTGTGATGGAAGGCTATGTGTCCCACAAGTGGGAGACTTAGTAAGGAAAGTCCTCGAGGAGGCGCATCACTCGAAGATGACCATACATCCCGGAGGGGATAAGATGTACAGGGATATGAAACACATTATTCTTTTGGCCTGGAATGAAAAAGGACGTGGTAGGGTTCGTTTCGAAGTGCATGGTGTTCCAACAAGTAAAGGCCGAGTCGAAGAAGCCCGGTGGGCTATTACATCCTTTGGAGGTTCCGCAATGGAAATGGGAGAGTATCTCGATGGATTTCGTGGATGGACTGCCTAGGTCAAGGAAGAGAAATACTAGCATATGGGTCATAGTTGATAGACTCACGAAAAGTGCTCACTTCATTCCGGTGAAAAGCAAGAGGACCGCATCATGGCTAGTGTCTATTTACCTTCGGGAGATAGTACGGTTGCACGGGGTTCCTTCTAGTATAGTTAGTGATCGTGACCCGATTTTCACTAGCCAGTTTTGGAATAGTCTACAAGAAGCAATGGGTACACGACTAAGTTTAAGCACGGCCTATCACCCATAGACGGATGGACAAACCGTAAGGGTAAATAGGGTACTAGAGGATCTTTTGAGGCTATGCATTCTTGACTTTGGTGGTACTTGGGAAGACCATCTTCCTCTCGTGGAGTTTGCATATAATAATAGTTACCAAGCTAGCATCGGAATGACACCGTTCGAAGCCCTGTATGGAAGACCGTGCAAGTCGCCAACTTGTTGGTGGGAGACGACAGACATGCTTATACTTGGGCCTAACATGATAAGGGACACTTCTGAGAAGGTTGAGTTGAAACGAAGACGGATGAAAACGACCCAAGATAGACAGAAATCTTATGCGGACAAGAGAAGGACAGACCTAGAGTTCGAAGTCGGAGATATGGTCTTTATAAAAGTTTCTCCTTTATGCAATGTGGTTCGTTTTGGAGCGGTTGGAAAGCTAGCACCAAGGTTCGTAGGACCATTCCCTATCACTGAGAAGATTGGGCAGATGGCCTATAAGGTAGACTTACCCGAGAAGCTGACCGGAGTACACAATGTCTTTCACGTCTCGCATCTCCGAAAGTGCTTACATGAGTCGGCCGAAGTGGTTGAGCCAAGCATCCTTGAAGGCGTAGAAGTGGAAAAAGAAGAAACATCGAGGCGAGTTCTGATTCGTATTTTAGGAACGGAGATCAAGAAGCTAAGGAATCGAGTATTCAAGCTAGTTAAAGTACAGTGGAGTGAAGCCCAAGAAGACACAACTTGGGAAACTGAAGAGAAGATATGCGCGCTTTACCCATTTCTTTTTGTGGGTACATTCTCGATCTCTTTTCCTATAAACTTGAAAACCTTTCGTATCATGCTCTTACTACCTATGTTTGCCTTGTTATCTTCTCGATCTTATATTGAGAACCTTAGGTGGAACCATATGGATGTAAACATGTGATTGAAACATGCTATGGTTGATGTTTGCAAATGGTTGCAAGTGTTTGCAAGTGATTGCTAGTGGATGCATGACACACATTAGGCACTAGATCGGCTCAGTCACATTTTCATGTTGCATATGCATGAGTGCTTATACTTGTACATGGATGGAACTTGTTATGCTATCACTTGGATGTTGCATATGAATGAATGTTATGTGCACTCATGTAGAGATTATAAATTATGTTAGGAATTTGCATACATGTTGGACTCATTACACTAACATATTTTGCATTAAGGAGGTTTACTGAATCAGTAACCATCTGATCTTTTGCATTAGATAAGTACATATACACACACTTACTGCATATGTTCATACAGCACTAGAAATCTTTTAAGGACAATGGTTGCCTGTGGATGATGTTTTGAGTAGATGGATGATTGGATGGTAGGATATATTATTTCTAACTTAGAGATTTCGGGGACGAAATCCTTTAAGGAGGGGAGAATGTAACATCCCGTATTTGCAGTCAAGGGCAACGGGTTACGCCATTACGTTCGCCTCGAAATTCTGTTTGGAAACGAGTCCGAGTTTCTGAAAATCGGAGTCCGTATGACCAAGTTATGACCCTTCAAAGTTTCAGAAATTTCAAGTTCAAAAACAACTCAGAATTCGAATTCAAATTTCGAATTCAAACCCCAGAACGGACTGGGCGGGAAATTTCCCGCCCAGGACCAGGTCGACCTGGGGGTCGACCATAGTGTCGACCTGCCCAGGACCAGGTCGACTTGGGTGTCGACCTGGTTGCCGAGCCCATTCTTGAGTCAGAGTTCACTCTGATGTTTCTAGTCCGATTTATGTCTAAATTCGTTGGCCTGACCCTATATAAACAGCCCCTAACTCTAGTCTCTCTACACAAATTCCCTCTTGCCTTATGCTGCTAAAACTCTGGTTGAAAAGTTAGAGAAAAGGGATTGCTTCTTTTCCAATAAGGCTACGTGTAGAGTATTGCTGTTTGGGGGATTTCTGTTAGACTCGAGATTCAACATCGCCTCCTTGTTTTCTAATTCTCAAACCACGATCTGTAAGCCCCAGTTACTTTTAGATCTAAACTTTAAACTTAATATGGACATGTTGTAAATTGAAATTGAACCTAAGTATGACAATTATCTTGGATCTATCATTGTATATCTTGGATCTATCATTGTTCATTTTGGATCTAGTATTTTGGATCTACTATTTGTTCACCTTGGATCGATTCATCTTGAATCTTGACTTGTGGTAATATTTATATGAAATTGATTTGGGGCCTATATATGTTGTAGATCTAAAACCCCTAATGTCCATAATTTTCATGCCTGTGATGTTGAATTAGTTGTTATTCACAAGTTTGGGGTTATTATCTTATGTCAACTGTTACCATGACTATCACCCTATTTTGCTAGATTTGATATTTGAGACCACTACTCCATATGCCAGTATTGTTGTAATCGTTTATATCAAGTTATACCATGCTTGACTTGTAATAACTTTTACCACCTTATGCCCGTTCTTTCTATGTTATTCCCTAATTATATTTGTTCTTATCAATTCGAATTCACGTGCGATGGGAATACGATTTGGGTAGTTTAGGCAAACCTGAATTTACCGTGAACTTGGAACATGAACATTGTTATAACTTGAATCTGAATATGGACATGAAACTTACCTTAAAACTTGTCACGAACTTGATATGAGACTTGAACATGGTCATGACTCTAGAATGAACTTGAAAATGGCCAACTCGAGGTTGGGTTGAGTTTGCAGTGTAAATCTGCCCGGAACCGCCCGGCAAATCAAGTGACTGCAAACAATAGGATCAAATGTGGGTAGTTGGTCATATCGCACCTAAAACTCGAGGTTAGACTATGTTGTGGTGTAAATCTGCCCGGAACCGCCCGACAAATCCAGTGACCACAACAACTAGTCTAATGTGAGAGGTTGGGGTGCATTAATGAATTTATGCCACATGATAGGGTTAAGTCATGAACATGAAAGACAACACTTAACCAACTTGATACATGATTGGATAGGGTTAAGTCACGAATTTGAATGAAAACACTTAACCCATTAGAAACCCTAGTTACGCGGTCTTTTTCAGCAGTAACCCATTAGATGTATCACGATACCCTGGGACTAGGCAGAGTGGGGCACGATTACTGGGTTGATTGTAAGCGACCAGAACGACGGCTGAGTTGGTGCACCATTGTAGGTTCGAGCTGACTATGGTCGTGCACGTAGTCCGGAGTTGAAAAAGCAGGCATTGGGCACTAGTAGGTTTACACTGTGCGTGCTTGATTCGTGTTGGTGGTTGGCACCCTAGGGCTTGATACACCCTATGGTGGACCTAGCACAGGTGACTACATTTCGTGATTGGGCCTTATGACACAGACACATGACGATCTAGAACTTGTAGGGGGCCGATCGATTAGTAGATCGTACTGTAGGACCCCGTAATGGGTCATTTCATGATATTGGGCCAAGGGATCATTTCATGGTTAATACTTGGCATGGGTTATAATACTAGTACAGTTGGTGCAGTGAATCTTGAATATGCGATGCTAGACTTTACTTATTTTGTTATCTTAGTTATCATACCAGTCCTGTTATCATCCTTATGTTTAATTCCAGTTTTCACATGTCATGTTACTTTTACTAGTTTTTATGCTGAAAATCACTAGGGCTTACCAGTCTTTATGACAGACCCTTTTTCTTTCGCCTCTTTTTCTTTCGTTCCCCCCCCCCCCCCCTCTAGGTTCTCAGGGAGGAAACACTTGCTCTTTGCTTGGATTTAGCTTGCTTTCTGTCAGCTCATATACGGTTTGGTCTTGAGCTATGCTATGGCTGCACTTCTGCTATTTTTGGGGAATAATTTACTTTTGTTATCTTAAGTTTATGCTTCTTTATTTAGAACTTGATGTAATGGAATAATTTGTACTTTGGATATATGAGGTTTTGACTCTTTTATTGAAAGTAATGAAATTTGGTTTTTAATTTCTACCGCTTCTTTATTTATGTTCTGCCTTGTGATATCTCTGTGTATGTTTACCTAGATAGTACTCCACCAAAACTAGTGCATTCCCTTTGTGAGTGACCCTAGCGGAGGTGGGGTGTTACATATGTTGTCCTCGCTCCTATGATGGTGCATGCATTTGTAGCATTCCTTCTCTTTGATAGCCTTTTGCACCTCGTCGTTCCACCATCACGAATCCTTGGGTTCATGCTTATTTCCTCTTGTTTTCACAAACACCTCAGTATACACTCTTCTAATGCAAATTGCCATCTCATTTCACATGACGTTTGCATCACCTTCTATGTTCCAGCCTCTTCTCCCCTCACTCTATCTTTATACACCCGTAAGTCTCCTTTGAGTTTCCAGCATCTCGTCCGACTAATCTTCGCTCTCTTATCTTTCACCGCTCGAAGACGAAACACGCAAACCAAGAGCTGATGTTGTGAGATGACACATTCTCCAGATATGACCTTGCAATCAACACAATCTCCTTTGTTGTCCCTTCTAGTTATGACAAAGTTGATCTGGCTAGAGTGTTGGCTACTATTGAAGGTGATCAAATGTGATTGTCTCTTTCTAGAGAAGGTTTTAGCAATCATGAGATTAATAGACAAAGCGAAATTCAATATTTCTTCACCCTCTTAGTTCCTACTGCCAAAACCAAAACACCATGCACTCTCTCAAATCCCCCACTAGATGAGCCAACATGACCATTGAAGTCTCCTCCTATAAAAAGTTTCTTATTACTAGGAACATATCTAACCATGACATCCAAGTCTTCCCAGAACTTCCTCTTGGCTTCTTCACTTAGGCCTACCTGTGGGGCGTATGCACTGATGACATTCAGAACCGCACTACCAACTACTAGCTTGACTAGGATGATCATGTCCCCTCGTCTTCTGACGTCGACCACTTCGTTCTTAAGGTTCTTGTCAATCAATATGCCTACCCCGTTCTTGTTGCATACTTCTCCCGTATACCCCAATTTAAAGTCAGTGTTCTCCACCTCCTTCGTCTTTTGTCCCGTCCATTTAGTCTCTTGAACGCACAAGATGTTTATACATCTCCTAATCATAGTATCAACTATCTTTCTTAGCTTACCTATTAAGGACCCTACATTCCATCTACCTAATCTAATCCTACTATCATCGACTGGCTTCCTTGCCCCTCGCACCCGCCGAGAAAGATGCGAAGACCCTTGCTTACTTATCACTACACTAGGGGATCGATGTAGCATGCCGCTAAGAGAATTGAGGCCCAACCCTTGCCTATTTAACACCATACCCAAGCCACGATATGGCGTGCCACTAAGGGAGTGGCGACCCAGCCCTTGCCTTTTTAACACTATATCCGAGCCTCGATATGGCGCGTTGGTAAGAGGGTTATGCCCCAACGAAAAATCATAAGGTTCCATAACCATAAGATATGCTAAGTTTTTACGTTGGCTCACCAAGCCTCTCACAACCCTCCTCCTTTACACTAGCTTGGGACAAGCTGCATAGAAAACTACACAGGCGGAGTTTAAAAAGGAAAGTTTATTTTTCCAAAGTTGAAATTGGATTTCAAACATAATTTGAAATAGAAACATGTTTTAAATATTTAAAACAAGAAGTGAAATTTATAAACGATGTTTATAAATAAAAGAGAGGAATTTTCATTGGATAATTTATAAATTTAAATACAAGTATGAATTTAAAAAGGGATTTATAATTTGAAATCGTTTTCAGGGAAAGGAAACGATGAAATTTATTCAGATGTTCGAAATGTAAATTGAATTGGAATAAATCTGTAAGGATTTATAAATAGAATTCGACTATATCGAATTTATAAAAATATTTAATTCCAGAAAGGATATTGGATTTATATTAAATAGAAACTATAATTGAAATCTAATATGAAAATAGATTCCATGTTAATTTATATATATATGTTATAAAAGTAAAATATTCCAATATAGGAATCGAGTTCAAATAGATTATTAAAATGGAATTTTGCTTTAATGTGGAAGTTACTTTATTAACAACGTTTATAAATGTGCTGAAGAAATTTCATCGAGTAATTTGGAAATAGATTTCCAAATATAAGAAATGGAATAAAAGGTGAGATTTAAATCGAGTTTTTCTATTACAAATTTTTATGCATCTCAAGATGAGAACTTTGTCGGTCAAGGTCTGAGAGATAAATAAAATACCCCAACTTGAACGACTTCACTATTGTCAAGGGATGATATTAGATTGAAATGATAAAGGATGTTGAATTAATTAATTATTCTCATAAAAGGAATTTATAACTAGAATTCGGTTATATCGAATTTTATAAATAATTTAACTCCAGGTGGATTGAAATTGAATATAGAATTTGAGTTTTGAGTAAATTCATAGCCGAGTTATGAATGTGGAAATAAGTAATTGACAAGTTTGAACAATCAGGATTGTTACGTCAGATTTGGATAACGGGCTTGAATCATTTTATAATATTGAAAACGGAGTTGAAATTATTTAATAAACGAAGTTTAAACGTTTATATTTAATTAATTAAAATGAACTCGCCGCTCGCGGTAATTCGTAATTTGGCGATTCGAACTTCAATTGAGTATATAGAACTCAATATAAGTCGGAATTTGATGAAACAAGAAACGTTTGAACCTATTGAATTATAATTTTCAAATGGAAAAGAAAAACCTGGATTTTGCCTTATAGATTTTGAGAAATGTCAAAATCAAGTTTTCAAAAAAACATCGCTATAATCGTTTTAAACCATAATGGTTTATTAAATAAAATAAAAGGATTTTGAGTGAATAAAAATCCGAATTTTCATTAGAAAAATTCATATTGTCAAATAAATATGAGCTTAAATGAAGTAAATGGATTGATTTTTTTGGAACAAAAATCTGATTTTTAATTTATCGAATGAAGTTAACTAATTTCAAAAGAAATTATTTAATAGAGTTTTGGATCGAACTTAACCTTTGTTAAGTAAATTGGATTTGTGAATTCAAAATTGAAATCAGATATGAAATCTGAGTTAGAAACGGAATTTGAATTGTGTATAAGGGAGTAAAAATATATTCGAATATGATATGCTCAAATTAAAAGGTGCAAACAACTAATAAGTGGTTAGCGTATTTTATTAAAAATGATTGGATTGATTGAAATGAATTGGGGATGGCACATATATGTTAGACATGTATGGAATGAAGAGAATGGATATTATAATTTGAGTGCCCGACAAAAGGTACATGTTTAAATTTCCATATGAGATTTTATGAGCCCATTGGGCAAGCCACTTGGCTTTTTTATTTTCTTTTTGAATGGAATAGGCCTAGAGAGGCGAGTTGTAGTTGTACCGATTGAGCCGTACAAAGGAGATGCTGGTGAAATTTTCCAAAAATTTAAGGAGTAAGAATATTTTAAGAAATTTGGATAACTAGAAATCAATTTGGGAAGTGATTTAACTAACGAAATATTAGAAAGGGTTAGTGATTGTTTTATGTTTATTTAATAATATTTCCAATTGGAAATTTAGGTGGATTTTTATTTTTCTTCAATAGTAAATAACCGACTTTCGAAGTTTTGACCATTATTGTCAATACAGAGAGACCAGTTGGATTTATTATCCGAAAACATCTCTGTATAGGCATAGACATTGCAAATTAGAGTATGCTGAAGATAATTGAAGATGTTGTAAAATGCAAGGGTTGTTCTGTTTACAAGGTAATGCATTTGGTTTGTCCAATCCCAGGACAACTTGTGTGGACAAATGTCTGACAGAGTGTGCCTAACATATCACATAAGATGATCTTTTCAAGGTATTACGCTGGTGGCGGAGGAATTCGTTTCTCTTAGCTCTTATACCTGTAATATTTCTAGAAGATCAACTAGTGATTTGACGGGTTTGACGATGTGACATTCAAAGTGAATGGTGGCTAGATGTTCTAAGAAGGAAAACATAGCCTCAAGCCTCATCAACTGGAAAATGACAAAAATCGAGCAGGCAACATAGCTAGTTGGGTCATACCCAAGCAGGGTGTATTGTCACCGATCTAGAGAAAATTCATTTGTTCTTCTTTCGATTTTGTATTTTACGGATTATGGTTAGACGGCTGACAACTGTGGATGATAATACGTTCGGTCCACTCAAGCTGAAAGAGTGACCGATCGTGCGTGGCCGGATCGCAAGATGTTCTTGTTGAACCCCGGAGTATCCCCTCCAGAGTACAATGACCAGGAGGTGGTATCATACCTTATCATATTTGGAATCCAATCTCCAATAAGTTTCATGTGGTTTTTAATTTTATACTATGTATGTAGAGCGTGAGATGCAAGCATTCTACTAAATGGTTATTTATTTGATTAGAAATTATTATAATATCATTGGATTTTGATATCAAAAATGTTTTGGTTATTGTAAGGTAAAACCCATTCGTATTTATGTGTGGATCGGTCTTACGATTTCTTTCTTTTAAAAAAAATCAAAGTTAAACAATATGGTTGGAGTTTATTTACACTAGTCCCATGAATGACCTAGAGTTTATTTTGCTTGTTTTACCTTAAACTCTTGGGTGCCCAAATTTTTACGGATAGTCAAGTGTTTCAGGCTTTTACAGGTACACTTGGAGGAGCTAGAAGCAGGAGGCTTCACTATTGGTTATTTAGAGTTATTTCCGCTGTGATGTATATGTGTTATACTCTGATATGGTATGTATATACAATACAGATTTGCATTTCAAAGTTATGATATATGATATTATATTTTGTTCAGTTTCGTTGTGAGATTCTGATGTTTTCTTTTGTTCTATCTCCTATCTACTTCTTTTTCTTTAACTCTAATGACTCGTATTTCTATGCAATTTGGGTTGGATGTGCGATGTTTTCTCAGATAGTACAGATTTGCAGGCCACTACATCTTTTATCCTTAACATTTGCTCTTCGGAGCCTTGGATCCATACAAGCAGATCTCATTGTAAACGGTTTAGAACATCCTTGCTCGGATTAAATTGGACCTTTGCCCTTATCAAGTAATTGTTTGGTTGAAGGAGTTGGTGCTCTTTTTCCATTATGAAATTGGCCCGAAGGGTTATCAATTCATCTTTATCACTAGCTTGTTGTCCGGCCGAAAGGGATACCGTCATTTCCATCTAGCCAAACTATTGAAATTTCCACTCTTCTTTCTTTTTCCTATGTGTGGATTTTCCCAAGATTATTAAAGTATAAATAGTATGTGTGAACTATGCGGAATTCTCTTTGAGTTGTCATTCTTTCTTGTCAGATTATAATCCATTTTCTTATCTTTTAGAAACAATCTTTATCAAATTCAATGAAAGGTTGGAAGGTTAAAGGATGAAGGGGTTCCAAGTCCTCCTTCTAGAGCCGAAAGTGCCACAAAATGGTTAATATCCCAAAGTGGGTAGATTCTCGTAGAATGCTTAGTTAAAGTGGATTTACTTGGGTTACACCTTCATAGAGCTAATTAAGTCCATGGTATTTTCCATTTGATCTTCTTATGCTAGGGTTTCTTTTAAATCCTATCGAAAATGCTTTGGTTCCCTAAAAGTGTGACCATGTTGAAACAAAATATATAAATTAGTTGTTAGAGACTTTAATCTTGGAATTCCCTTAAAGTGGATGGTTTTGCCATATATAAACTTAGTCCTTGTCGACTTTATTCAGAAAGTTCATTTATCATTTACCAGAATGAAGATCCATGTAGACTGGCTATACTTATATGGTTTTGGAATGCACATAAGGTTTCAAAAATGAGTCATGAAGATCTATTCCACCCGTAAGTATCTTTCGATAGAAATTCAGGGTGTTGGTTATCCCTACGGGTTTTGATATATTTGATAACCTTCATAGTCAAAATCTCAGCCCTTTAGAATGAATTTATATATCTTGTTCCATTCACTATGACCCTTCGTAGATGCCGGAAGCTGTTCCATAAAGTTATACCCTTTTTTTTCCAGGTCTTGAATCTACAAGGTTGACAGATAATGATGAAATAATAATTAAAATATTACCCATTTATTACCTTCACGAATCAAAATAGAGCTTCTTTATTTATGATTGGAATGAGTACATAGACTTAATGATCTCAATCCCCAAATTTCCCAAATTGAATTAGGAGTTATGGTTTACAACTCAGAATTTCAAATACAATTGAGAGAATGAAGAATTCGGTCTAGCTTCTAGACTATGGGGTTGTATATACAGTTGTGGGCTGAACCCTTCTCTACCTCAGGACCTACATCTTGATGCCTTCACAAATGCGGAACGGAGGGCCTAACGAAGGTGCTTTTACAATATGTGGCTTATGCTCTTGATATCGTTTGCGATTAACAACGAGTAATTTGGAGCAAAAGTGAGTCTTTCTGATTGTTTTTCGATAAATAATCACAGTGGTGCTTTCAAATTTTTCGAAGGGACCCTCTAGATGATAGGATAGGTTTTTGTGCAAAGGATGAGAATCCATAGGCTCATGGCTTTGATGCTGCTCGAAGGCAGTTCTCTCATATGAGGCTCTTATTTACTCAATGGACATCACTTTTTAGGATTAGATTCCCGAAACATTCCCTTTGAATGAATCGAATGGTGCATTTAGTTTTTCTTTTCTTTGCTTGAAGACGTTGCTAAAGGAAATGTGCCCATCGGGTTTCTCTGAGAGAGACTTTTCCTTGTTAAAAGAGGCATTTTGCTCTCTATCCTTGTAGACGGAGGTAAACTATAATGAAATAACTTTATCTTGTCCACAAGCTTGTTACTCTTGACATCCCATAACTGCGACTTTCCTCTCGAATCCTCCTTGATTACTTTAGTCATGTGAGGTGATCAAACATTCGAATCCACATGATTGGCAAATTATATTTCACAAAGTTTGACCCTGTTATATAAAAGGGTGTTCTAAATGGAAAATTACCTGACATGACTGACTACTAAGAATACTGGTGAGCATGTGGCACGTTGTTGGATATTGCATGCATTAGAGAAATGGAATGTGCATGAATGTGGGGATGAAACATTTGACATTGAGGAAATGTGGTGTGCTACTTTACTCCCTGGTTTTGCTCCAAATCCGTGCAGTTAAAGCGCTCAGCGGATCCAACGCGGCGGAGACGTAAAAAGTTGTAGCGGGGATAAAGTGAGGAAATAGAATGATATAGCGGACGAGTCTAAAATAACATATAAAACTTGCATTTGATGCTTTTACAAATATAAGAATGATAAATAAACAGAAAATTAACATTCAACTTAAGTATAATTAGTACATTCTTAATTTTAAATAAAAGCATAAGCAAATATATGTACATAAGTGCAAAATTTTATTTAGCTTGACTAAATTTAATACAATGTTATAGTACTTTGTCTTCTGAAAAATATATATTAAAAAGTGTATTTAAAAAATAATTTTATAATGCATAAATGTCATTTTTAATTCATTTATCTTATAGAGGGTATAGCGAAAATAGCGGAATATAGTTGAAATAATGGGATATAGCGGAATATATGTCATTTTTAATTCATTTATCTTAAAGTAAGTGTGCCTCAATAATTACCTCGCATGGTAGAAAGAAAAAACAATTAAAAAATTACTCTAACAAACTATGTGGTTCACTAACAGTTTGATTCTTCATTAACATTCTCAACTTCAAAATTTTATCATGCATGAGTATTGCTGGCCATAGTTCTTACACTGTAGGTTAAAGATATAACAAAATGCTAATTTCATATTTTAGCAGGTTGTAACAAATAAGTTATCATATAACTTGATGGTAATTATCTGAATTTATTCACCCACGTGATACTAATCTTACTAATCTTTGCGCTCATACTTCAATCTGCACAAGATCCAAGAATTTATTAACTCTTACATTGCTTCCATTTAAGTGGTGCTTGGACATTTTTCATTCAGGACATGATTCAACTTATAAAATGATTTAGAATCAACTGATGATAGTAAACCTTCGGTTTTTTTTGGTCATTTCCCACTTACATTTTGTTGAATGTCAACATTATCCCATTATCATTTCCCACTAGTTTACGTATCTATTAAGCCAGTTGTTTTAGTTTGATTAATATTTACTACTACCGACCATAATATTAATCAGTTTTCCTTTACCTCAGCGTATCCTTGTTCCAATCATTTTTACATTCAGTTTTTTATTTTTATATTTTAAACCCACTCTTTGCACATGGATTACGCAAATACAAATATTTTAGAAGCTATGCATAATATAACTAGAAATATGTAAGATATAATCTATAACATGATCGACTTAAAAAATAAAGCATTAAACTAATTGTAATTTTATCACATTTAATTTGGTGAAAAGGTTAAAGATTAGTCAAACACCATTAAGCACCCACGCTGAAAAATATACAGACTAACCAATATATGTGTACTAACTATAAAATGAAACCATATAAACATAGAATAATAGAATATTTTATTCAAGTCGAAATAATAGCTAGAAGCAAGAATCATTAAAAATGAATAAAGATTTACTGGTGTTAAGATTGGCAAGTATTGTCAGATATATGTAAATACTTACAGCTATTTTTATAATATCATAAATAAATCTAAGTTAAAAAAATGAGCTTATTCATTCATCTAAGTCTTTTTAATGTATAGTTTGTGTATTCCAAAAATGCGAGAATTATCTATTATATTATATGAAAGGACAATGTTCCTCTACAGACCTTTTGGCTTCGATTTTCTCAAAAAACTCATGAATTGTGTCATGACATTTTAATTGTCATAAATTTGTCATTACTTTTTTCTTATTATAGTTATTTCTTAAAAAATATATAATGGACAAACTAATGTTTATTAAATCATTTTCCCATTAAACAGTTCAAAATAAAAAAATATTGTGTGCGTTTTCCATTTTCTAATTCTTTCACTTCCATTTCATTTTCTTACAATATTACCCCTTTTTCTTTTCTAGTTCTTTATGTATGTTACGGTTAAAAAATTATAGTTCAACCTAAATCGGATTAAAAATTCTTTCCAAACAACTTTTAGTTAATTACGTCACTTTTTTATTCTAACAAGAATTTGATTGAATTAGTTAATAATTTTTTTCTTCATATCCAACTTGAATTATTTATGATTTTATTTATACTTTATAGAGATTGTATTCTTAGTATATATTTTTTATGAAAAATAGTCTTAAGATCTCCAAAAATAATAATAATAATAATAATAATAACTAAGTCGACTGGTTCGATAGAGCTTGAGTAAAACGATGGATTTTTATTTAATTTGATGTTCATTTTGTAACTTTTGTTCTAATTTCTTGCACATAATTGAGGTTAGATTATGGATATATTCTTTTTGTTTGTCATTGATCTCATAAATATGTTGATAGCATAAAATCTCTCATTATTTAGTAAAATATATTAAAGGTAAAGTTGAAAATTTTGGTTTATTCTCAAATTTTGTATGATTGACTTTTCACTTAACTTCTACGTTTGGTGTGTTTTTGTATTATCTTTAGTTAATTTCTTATTATAATTTAATGTTAGATTTCCAACTTGTAACAGTATGGATATATTCTTTAAATTTGTCGCAAATTTACATTTTGCATTATCATTAGTTAATGCATTTTGTATAGAATAACTGGTTCATTGTTACATAGATGTCAACTCCATTTTTATAATGTTCACCATTCCCTAATTTTAACCTATATAATTACACAAGAAGCTAAATGTATTAAAAATAATAATATTATACTTAAAGTAAAAAAATTTAAAATAATAAACTTTTATATAAAATATGGTAGGAAACTTTGAAAATTGGTTAGAAGTTTGATTCTAAATATGTTTTTTTACTAACATTCTTTAATATAAAGGTTTTGTACTATGTTATACCATTTATACTTATTTACTACATATTAAAGATACCATTAATGTAAGAACCCGTAACTTCCCCGTTAAGGAAAGAGCGGATACTTTGAGAACAACACACAAATGAACGCAAACAGAAGAACATTTCATTGTTATTACAACAATTCCATCAGATACAAGAATATACAGAGTATAATTGAATAAATTACATAGAAAATATCAGAGATTTAAATTACATTTAAATACATCGCAGCGGAAATAATACAAAACTCAACTAGAAGAGATATACGGATACAGAGCTTTCCGGATATCGTTCCAGCTGTAGATCAGAATCCTGTGAATATAAATCTGCAAAACCGAAACTACTAGCTGCCCGTGTGGAAAATAGGGGCACCCAGAGTTTAGGTTAAAACAATAAACTCCAGGTCAGTCATGTGACTGGTGTGAAAACTAAAACAGTTATTAATCTTTGTTTTTAAAGTTAGGTAAATCAAGGGACCACGCCGTATAACACGGAACGGGTTTCCTCCCAAGAATACCAGTGCAGAAAGCAAACAGCGCAATGCTAAATAAAGAACAATGAAGCTATTATAAGACCCAGGTCCCATCACACAATGCAACGCAAGCCGGAGGATAGGGTTTTCCCTTATAATAGCCAAATATGCTTGATACGCGAAATTTCATCTTATATTATTATTCCGTATATCTCTTCTAGTTGAGTTTTGTATTATTTCCGCTGCGATGTATTTAAATGTAATTTAAATCTCTGATATTTTCTATGTAATTTATTCAATTATACTCTGTATATTCTTGTATCTGATGGAATTGTTGTAATAACAATGAAATGTTCTTCTGTTTGCGTTCATTTGTGTGTTGTTCTCAAAGTATCCGCTCTTTCCTTAATGGGGAAGTTACGGGTTCTTACAATTAATGCCTTGAATACGTAATGATATCATCCATGTCTGAATGTTCTATACATCATTTTATATTGTATAACTACACAAAAATTTAGACCTTTTGTATTCTTATTTGCATATACAACAATCTTGCATTCATTATTTATTATTTATGTTTATCAAGTTATTCATCATCTGATAGTTCTTTCACAACCAACTCAATCTATTAAAATATTGTCTCTTCCTTTTTTTCAGTTTCACATGTACGGTATGTTCAAAAATGGTTCTATTTCTAAACTAGATAAAATTAGAAATTCTTTCCAAACTATTTTTAGTTAATTCTTAAAAAAATTCAACTTAATTAGATTCTGATTGAATTCATTAACAAATTTTCAGTTCCTGCTAAGCTTGAATTATTTAGGATTTTCAACTTTATGCTTTTACTATTACAATTTTACGAAAAAATAATCTGAAGGTCTCCTAAAGACTTATACTATTTATTTAATCAAGCTGAAAAGGCAAGACTGTTTTATTATTTCTTTTTTAATCAAAATTTGATGCTAAGTTTTTATATAGCTTCAGCTATAATTTTCAATTCTGATGTATAATCTCAAGTTTAATTCAAACTTTTTAAGATTGACATAGTTCTCTTTATTTTTCTTGCACCAAATAAAGGGTTTTATAAATATGTGTATGCCATAAAATTTACTATTGATTGTTAAAATCAATAATAAACAAAGTTGAACACCTTTGTATTAGATTATATGATTTTATAAATATGTGTGTACCACACATTAAATTCTTTACTTATGTGATTTTAGATTATTCAGGAAATAATTAGCAGAAAAGCTTTGTTGGTTATGTTCAAGAAAAAACTAATCAAAACAATAAGAATCCATAAGCATATATTTTCAATTTCATATAGCTTAAAATTCAAAAAAAAGCAATGTCAAAACAATATCGCAAAACCCAGGTGTATAGCATGGGTCCGCACTTGTATATTTTTATTTGCACATTTTATTTTAGAGGCTGAAATAACTAACCAATTATTTTTTGTTAGATGTTGCTCACATTATATGAGAGTTAGGTGATAAAGAGTTTAGTATGTTGAAGGGACCATTGGATTCAAAAACTATATCTGATGTAGTTGATTTTGGTGATGGATTTGACGTTGTTGAGGCTTATCGACTTGTGATGCTGACTAGGAGAACTCAGTTTATAGAACTGATTTTTGGCGGATTTGGTGCAATTGTGGTACACCATTGATTTTGTGATGTTGTCTTAATGGAGTGGCTCTACATGTAGGTATGTGCAATGAGAGAGATTTATCTTGCATACGGAGATTTTAATTTTGGCTCTGTATTTGAATTGGTGTCTGAGAAAATTATTTTTGGCCTTGGTGGTACTGAGATTACTCACAACACCAAAATGGCCATTTTGAGACGGTAATAAAATGTTGCTAAAATTTATAGAAACACTTTTTAGGGGTTGCAGATTAGTATGTTGCAGATTTTTGAAACACTAAGCGGGTATTTCAGTTTGATAATCTGCAACACTCACTGAGTGTTTCAAGTTGATAATATTCAACACTCAACGAGTGTTTCAAGTTGATAATATGCAACACTAGGTGAGTTTTTCAGTTTGATAATCTGCAACACTCAGTGAGTGTTTTAAGTTGATAATCTGCAACACTCAACGAGTATTTTAAGTTGATAATCTGCAACACTCGGCGAGTGTTTCAGTTTGATAATCTGCAACGCTTGTTGAGTGTTTCAGTTCGATAATATGCAACACTCGATGAATGTTCCAGCCATAAACATGCAATTGATACTTTTAGTAACCATAACCGTAAATTTGCAACAAAAGATGTAATATAGTCAAATCTTAGTTGAAAACAACAAATTAATCAATCCTGTAACAACCCGTATTTTTTAATAACATGTTATAATGTAAATCAAGGCAGAATTAAATTCTAAAATCTGAATCAAGGGAAACGGGCTGTGCCATTGCGTTCGTCTCGGAAAAATACGCGAAATAGAGTCCGAGTTTTCAAAAAACGGAGTCCGTATGACCAAGTTATGGCCCAATGAAGTTTTCAGAAAATGCCAAGCCCGAAAACAGTTCAAATTCAGATACAACCAAGGCAGAAAGGGCGGGAACTTTCCCGCCCCAGGCAGGGTGACACAGGGGTCGACACCCCTGTCGACCCCCCCTATGGGTCGACACCCATGTCGACTCATGGGTCGACACCCATGTCGACCCAGGGGTTGACCCCCAAGGTCAGACCAGTTTTTCTGGTGCACCATTTTGACAGGTTAGGTCTTGCTCTGGAAGTTTCTGACGGGAGTTGATGGCTCAGATTCGATTTAGGGTTAATCCTATGGTCTAAATTAACCTAATCACCTATAAAAAGACCCCTGGACCTAGCCTAAACCCTCATTAATCATTCCTACAACTAAATGCTATCCAAATATTCACCAATCATGGCCTCCATCTTCTTCATGAAAGCATGAGTGTCTCAAATCAATCTATGTCATAAAAGAGCCATCTTTCTTAAGTAAAAGAGCCTTCTTTCTTTGTCATTGGAGTTATTACTTCTTGTTTCAAGGCGTTTAAGTGGAGCTTATTATTTTCTTTGCGGATTTTGCTTGTGGCTTCGTCTCAATCTTTATATATATTGATCTAGATCGCATAACCGCTCATTGTAAGCCCTATACTACTCTTAGATTCTAACTATGAAGTTAATATGACATGTTGCAAGTTGAGTTTGGGCCTAAGTATGATATGTGCTTTGATTCTAACATGTTATGCATATGTTTACCCTATGCAAGTTTGTAAAGCTATCACCTTGACCTTGTGCATAGGAAGCTATGACCTTTGATTTGAAATGTTGCATTATGCAACATGAGAACTCTCATAACCTTTATGATAACTTGCATATAATGTTATATGCGAACTTCTAGTCATCATCCTATGTCATCTAGGACCATGTATCACCTATTCGCTAAGTTTGAATGTTATGCATGTTTTGGGGCTTATAATGTAATATGCAAGTTTATGATCTCTCATAAGCCTTATGTTATCTTGCATATGATATTATATGCGAATCACTAGCTATCATCCCATGTCATTTATGATCATGTTTCACCTATTTGCTAAAGTTTGATATCATGCATGTTTTGAGGCTTATAATGTAATATGCAAGTTTATGAACACATTTGCCTCATATGCCACCATGTTTAACTTGTGGCCAAAGCACCCTTATGCTATTATGCATGCTTGTGACCAAATCACCCTTATGCTATTCGATATGTATGAGGCCAAGCCACCTTTTATGCTATCATACATGTTGAGGCCATATGCTAGTATGTTGAACCCCTTTTGGCCTCAAATATCACCATGTTTAGTTTGTGATAGACTTTGCCATCTTATGCCCACCTTGTCGTATGGTTACGTTCCCTCTTTGATCTACTTGCGTTAATGCGAATTTACGTGCGATGGGAATACGTTATGGGTAGTTGGGCAAACTTAAATAACATGAGAACATGACTTGAAAATATGACATGAAAGTTTGACATATGTTTATGCTTGAAAACACGGACTCGGACATGACTTCTAGAAAACATGAGGATGGCCAACTCGAGGTTGGGTTGAGTTTGTAGCATAAATCTACCCGGAACCGACCGTCTTAACTAGTGGCTACAAGCAATAGGACCCAATGTGAGTGGTTGGTCATGTCGCACTTAAAATCCGAGGTTAGACTAGGTTGTGGTGTAAAGCTACCCGGACCCGCCCGGCTTAACTAGTAACCACAACAAAGTCTAATGTGAGAGGTTGGGGTGCATTAAGTTAATAAATGCCACATGATAGGGTTAAGTCATGGACCACTTGAATATACTTAACCACATGAACATGATGGGTTGATAGGGTTAAGTCAACATGGACACACTTAACCAACCCAATGCTTAGTTGGATAGGGTTAAGTCGCGAACCTTTTTAGGAACACTTAACCAACTTGATACATGGTTTGGATGGGGTTAACCACACTTAACCCACTAGAAAACCCTAGTTACGCGGTCCTTCTCAGCAGTAACCCACTAGGGAGTATCGGATACCCTAGGGACTAGGCTAGGGTGGGGCACGATTACTGGGCTGGAGTGTAAGCGACCAAAAAGACGGCAAAAGTAGGTGCGCCATAGTAGATTCCGACGGACCATGGTCGTGCACATTGTCCGGGGACGAAAGACAGACTTGGGCACCAGTAGGTTTTGACTGTGCGTGCTTGTTTCATGTCAGTGGTTGACACCCTAGGGCTGGATACACCCTAGGGTGGACCTAGCACAGTCGACTACATTTCATGTTTGGACCGTATGACACCGATACACGACGAGTTAGGCTGATAGGGAGCCGATCGACTAGACCGAGTAGTTGGACCTCGATTTAGGTCATCTCATGATGTGGGTCAGCTTTGGGCCAAGGGATCATTTCTTGTTTATACTTGACATGGATTGGAATACTAGTACACACCTGGTGCAACTTAACCTTGTATATGCGATGCCACACTTGATCTATCTTGTTAACCTTTCACCATGCCAGTTATCACCCTACATCTCATCTCTGTTTTACATGTTCAGTTAACTTTATTAGTTTTTATACTAATAGTAGATAGGACTTACCAGTCTTTTTGACTGACCCGTTTTCTTTCGCCTCTTTTCTTCCGTTCCCCCCCCCCCTAGGTCTGCAGGGTGGGAACACTGTTACTTAGCTGGATCTTTTGCTGCTTTTCTGGATAGCTCACGTATGGTTTGAGCATGCTATGGCCTTATGCTACTTTGGGGATAGTTACTTTATGTTTCTTTTTCAGTTTTCAGTTTATGTTCTAGACTTTGTTTTATGGGAAAACAATGAACAAGTACTTTGATGTAACTTGACTATGGTTTTGAAATGCTAGTTTTATCCGCTGCTTTATTTACTCTGTTTTTACTTATATGTTCTGTCTTGTGATATCTGCATGCATGTTTACCTTGTTTAACGCCCCTCCAAAGTCAGTGCCCTTGCAAGAGTGGCATTGGCGGAGGTGGGGTGTTACATTTGGTATTAGAGCATAAGGTTTACAAGATTTGAGCAAAAGGTTTTTAAAACTTACCTTTTGAAAAACTATTTTCAAAACCAATTAAGTATTTTCCAAGGAAAGTCTAGTTTATTTTAAAAGGCTATTCCCCAAAAGCCATTAGCACTATCCTTCGGTTCTTCGTTCTGAATCTATCCATCTTTTTCCTTCGTTTCAGTATGGCCGATAATTTTGCCATCCCGGAGGATGTACCAGTACCTATTTGGTTTAGAAGGTACATGGAGGCAAGGGCGAATGAAGCCGGCCCCGCGGATATTCCTCCTCCTCCTCAGCATACACAAGCGGATTTCGCGGAGCTTTGCAAAGACTTTAAGGCGATGGGTTGCAAGAATTTTGTCGGAACGGAGACTTCCGTGGAGGCAAGAAACTGGTTAAAGGAAACTGAAGACCTCTTTGCTATCTTTGATGTGGAAGATTGTAGGAAAGTTCTGTTGGCGGTATGGCTATTGAAAGGGGAAGCTGCTTATTGGTGGGTGGTCACCACCACTACTAGACCAATTGAGACTTGGGATGAGTTTAGGAGAAGGTTTAGACTAAGGTTTCTATCATCGACAGAAGAGAACCTTCGGATGGAGAGGTTCCTATCTCTAAGGCAAGGGGACATGACAGTTAGGGAATACGTGGATACGTTTAATCAACTTGCTCGGTTCAATCTAGACTTGATTAACACAGCTCAGAAAAAGGCCCTACGCTTTGCTCTAGGATTGAATGAGCCATTGCGCGGTTTGGCCATGTCTTATATACCCATGGGGGCGACCTTCGAAAATTTGGTGAATACGGCCCTACTTCAAGAGGAAGATAAGAGTGACAAGAAGAAGGTCAAGGTAAATAAGTCTCAAGGCAAGAAGATAGACTCCGAGAAAGGAGGAAAGAACGACAACACGTCAAGTAAGAAGAGGAAATGCAACTTTTGTGGGATCAAGGGGCATCTGGCCAAGGATTGCAGGAAGAAGAAGAGGAAGTTAGGCGAGTGTTTTCATTGTGGAGAGTCTGGACATCTTAGCAAGGATTGCCCCAAGAAGCAAGGACAAGGGCAAGGGCAGAACCAGCGTGCAGAACCTTCTGGAGGGCAAGTGCATGCCCTCTCAACACTGCTCCTATTCAGGACCGAGGTAGTATTTCTGTAGAAAGCCTTGTTTATATTTCTGATTATCCTGTGCGCACCTTATTTGATTCTGGCGCATCGCATAGTTTTATTTCTTCAGACATTGTTGAAAGTTTGCACCTTAGTACTAGTCTAGTTGAGGATCCCGTTTGTGTTTCAAATCCAATTGGGGATTTCGCCCATTTATCTATGATTTGTGTGGATTTGAAGATATCTGTCTTGACCGTAGAATTCACGTGTAATGCTTATGTTCTCAGGTTCACGGGATACGGGTTGATCTTGGGCATGGATTAGTTGTCCAGTTATGGAGCCATTTTCGATTGTGAGCATAGGGTGGTGAGGCTCATGACTCGCCTCGGTAATACCCTAGAAATTTCTTGTAACCCTAGAGGTCCCGTCATGTTATGTTATCTTGAATCTCTTGACTCGTCCATCGATGATCTGCAATCTGTAAGGGTGGTCCGAGACTATCCTGATGTCTTTGAAGAAGTTAAGGGGTTACCCCCTAAACGAGAGATAGATTTCCGCATTTATCTAGTCGATAATGCCAAGCCAGTATCATTGCCCGTTAGGCACATGGCCCCACGTGAGAGAAGGGAGCTCAGTAAGCAAATCAAGGAGCTGCTTGAGAAAAATTTTATTAGGCGAAGCATTTCTGAATGGGGTGCTCCGGTGGTATTCGCTACTAAGGCGGATGGTTCGCTTCGTCTATGTGTTGATTATCGAGAGTTGAACAAACTGACAAAGAAGAATAGGCACCTGTTACCGAGGATTGATGACATCTTTTACCAGCTTGTAGGTGCTTCTGTTTTCTCTCAGCTCGATCTAGCCACCGGATTCCATCAGCTTAGAGTGGCTGAGGATAGTATTGATAAGACTGCGTTTAGGACTCCAGATGGATTCTTTGAATGGCTTGTCATGCCATTCGGTTTGACTAATGCACCCGCCTACTTCGTAGATTTGATGAGTAGGGTGTTCAGGGAGTTCCTTAACAAGTTTGTTGTTGTCTTCGTGGATGATATTCTGATCTTCTCAAAGGATGAGGAAGAACATGCCAGACATCTCAAGGAAGTGATGGATACGCTTAGAGCGCATCAATTGAAAGCCAAGTTCTCCAAATGTCATTTTTGGAGAAGGGAAGTTCGGTTTCTTGGGCATATAGTTTCTAAGCAAAGCATAGCGGTGGATCCCGCGAAAGTAGTTGTGGTTCAAGACTGGAAGACTCCTAGGAATGCAACCGAAGTAAGAAGCTTTCTCGGTCTGGCGGGCTACTATAGGAAGTTCATCAAGGACTTCGCTAAGATTTCAGCTCCTCTTACTAAGTTGACGAAAAAGGACTTAGCCTTTGAATGGGAATTGGAGTGGGAGCCTGCTTTTCAAAGGCTTAAGGGGACTTTTACCACAGCACCAGTTTTAGCTTTACACGATAGAGGGAAGATGTTTGCCGTGAACACCAATGCACGTGACATGGGATTAGGCGCGGTCCTGATGTAAGGAGAAAGAGTAATATGTTATGGGGTTAGGCGACTCAAAGTTTATGGGAAGAACTACCCCACGCATGATTTGGAGTCGGCGGCGATTGTCTTTGCGCTTAAATCATGGCACCATTATCTTTTGGGCAAGAGATTCGAGTTATATACGGATCACAAGTCGCTCAAGTATCTCTTCTCGCAAAAGGATGTCTATGATAAGTGTTGAGTTTGGAAGTAGGGATCATGTTTTTGGGCTTTGGGTTGATTCTAGGGATGAAGTGGTTATCCAGTACCATCCTCGGTTTTGAAAGAAGGGTAGTTAGACTCTTGACTTTCCTTGGTAATACCCTCGAAGTCTCGTGTAACCTTTAGAGTTCTGTCAGGATTAGTTACCTAGAATCTTTTGACCCATTTATTGGAAATTAATGATCTATTCGGTTAGTGTTCGCGGGTGGTTAATAGAAATCATGTTAATAAGTGCATTTGGCCACATGGATTGGTATTTATTTCCAAAGGAAAGTTCTTCTACGTGGAATACCTTACAGTGAATTTTGGGAAAGCTTGCATGAAGTCATGAGTATACAGTTAAGATAAGAACCGAGTATGCTAGAAAAAAAAATTAAGCGAAAGTGAAATGAGAAGCGACAGTGAAATGAGTTCCAACTCACATTTCTGAAGTAGGAATTAGGAAGCTACGGAATTGAAAGGTTAACAACGGTCAAAGCATAATGGAATTAAGTTCTTAGAAGGTTGAAGACTAGATACACGCATCGTATATCTTTTTAGGAGTATATCCTTGATCCCTGTTTTTCCGTGGAGCTTACTTGTATACTATCTTCTCGATCTCTTTTCCTAATTAGCATATCTTTCTTTTGCTATCCATGTTTACCTTGTTATCTCGTAATCGTGTCATGAGAACCTTAGGTAGAAACCCTTTGGATGAAACATGTATTTGAAACATGTTATGCTTGATGGTTGCAAGTGGTTGCAAGTGGATACTCGTGGATGCATGATACACATTAGGCACTAAGATCGGCTCACACACTTTCATGTTGCATATGCATGAGTGCTCATACTTATTCATGGATGAAACTTGTTGTGCTATCACGTGGATGTTGCATATGAATGAATGTTATGTGCACTCATGTAGAGATTATAAATTATGTTAGGAATTTGCATACATATGGACTCATTTCACTAACATACTTTGCATTAAGGAGGTTTACTGAATCAGTAACCGCCTGATTTTTACATTAGATAAGTACATATACACACACCTTTTGCATATGATCATACAGCATTTAGAATCCTTTAAGGACAATGACTGCACGTGGATGATGTTTTGAGTAGATGAATGATGGATGATAGGATATGTTCTTCCTAACTTGGAGATTTCGGGGACGAAATCCTTTAAGGAGGGGAGAATGTAACAACCCGTATTTTTTAATAACATGTTATAATGTAAATCAAGGCAGAATTAAATTATAAAATCTGAATCAAGGGAAACGGGCTGTGCCATTGCGTTCGTCTCGGAAAAATACGCGAAATAGAGTCCGAGTTTTCGAAAAACGGAGTCCGTATGACCAAGTTATGGCCCAATGAAGTTTTCAGAAAATGCCAAGCCCGAAAACAGTTCAAATTCAAATTCAGATACAACCAAGGCAGAAAGGGCGGGAACTTTCCCGCCCCAGGCAGGGTCGACACAGGGGTCGACACCCCTGTCGACCTCCCTATGGGTCGACACCCCTGTCGACCTCCCTATGGGTCGACACCCATGTCGACCCATGGGTCGACACCCATGTCGACCCAGGGGTCGACCCCCCCGGTCGGACCAGTTTTTCTGGTGCACCATTTTGACAGGTTAGGTCTTGCTCTGGAAGTTTCTGACGGGAGTTGATGGCTCAGATTCGATTTAGGGTTAATCCTATGGTCTAAATTAACCTAGTCACCTATAAAAAGACCTCTAGACCTAGCCTAAACCCTCATTAATCATTCCTACAACTAAATGCTGTCCAAATATTCACCAATCATGGCCTCCATCTTCTTCATGAAAGCATGAGTGTCTCAAATCAATCTATGTCATAAAAGAGCCATCTTTCTTAAGTAAAAGAGCCTTCTTTCTTTGTCATTGGAGTTATTACTTCTTGTTTCAAGGCGTTTAAGTGGAGCTTATTATTTTCTTTGCGGATTTTGCTTGTGGCTTCGTCTCAATCTTTATATATATTGATCTAGATCGCATAACCGCTCATTGTAAGCCCTATACTACTCTTAGATTCTAACTATGAAGTTAATATGACATGTTGCAAGTTGAGTTTGGGCCTAAGTATGATATGTGCTTTGATTCTAACATGTTATGCATATGTTTACCCTATGCAAGTTTGTAAAGCTATCACATTGACTTTGTGCATAGGAAGCTATGACCTTTGATTTGAAATGTTGCATTATGCAACATGAGAACTCTCATAACCTTTATGATAACTTGCATATAATGTTATATGCGAACTTCTAGTCATCATCCTATGTCATCTAGGACCATGTATCACCTATTCGCTAAGTTTGAATGTTATGCATGTTTTGAGGCTTATAATGTAATATGCAAGTTTATGATCTCTCATAAGCCTTATGTTATCTTGCATATGATGTTATATGCGAATCACTAGCTATCATCCCATGTCATTTATGATCATGTTTCACCTATTTGCTAAAGTTTGATATCATGCATGTTTTGATGCTTATAATGTAATATGCAAGTTTATGAACACATTTGCCTCATATGCCACCATGTTTAACTTGTGGCCAAAGCACCCTTATGCTATTATGCATGCTTGTGGCCAAATCACCCTTATGCTATTCGATATGTATGAGGCCAAGCCACCTTTTATGCTATCATACATGTTGAGGCCATATGCTAGTATGTTGAACCCCTTTTGGCCTCAAATATCACCATGTTTAGTTTGTGATAGACTTTGCCATCTTATGCCCACCTTGTCGTATGGTTACGTTCCCTCTTTGATCTACTTGCGTTAATGCGAATTTATGTGAGATGGGAATACGTTATGGGTAGTTGGGCAAACTTAAATAACATGAGAACATGACTTGAAAATATGACATGAAAGTTTGACATATGTTTATGCTTGAAAACACGGACTCGGACATGACTTCTAGAAAACATGAGGATGGCCAACTCGAGGTTGGGTTGAGTTTGTAGCATAAATCTACCCGGAACCGACCGGCTTAACTAGTGGCTACAAGCAATAGGACCCAATGTGAGTAGTTGGTCATGTCGCACTAGGTTGTGGTGTAAAGCTACCCGGACCCGCCCGGCTTAACTAGTAACCACAACAAAGTCTAATGTGAGAGGTTGGGGTGCATTAAGTTAATAAATACCACATGATAGGGTTAAGTCATGGACCACTTGAATATACTTAACCACATGAACATGATGGGTTGATAGGGTTAAGTCAACATGGACACACTTAACCAACCCAATGCTTAGTTGGATAGGGTTAAGTCGCGAACCTTTTTAGGAACACTTAACCAATTTGATACATAGTTTGGATGGGGTTAACCACACTTAACCCACTAGAAAACCCTAGTTACGCGGTCCTTCTCAGCAGTAACCCACTAGGGAGTATCGGATACCCTAGGGACTAGGCTAGGGTGGGGCACGATTACTGGGCTGGAGTGTAAGCGACCAAAAAGACGGCAAAAGTAGGTGCGCCATAGTAGATTCCGACGGACCATGGTCGTGCACATTGTCCGGGGATGAAAGACAGACTTGGGCACCAGTAGGTTTTGACTGTGTGTGCTTGTTTCGTGTCAGTGGTTGACACCCTAGGGCCGGATACACCCTAGGGTGGACCTAGCACAGTCGACTACATTTCATGTTTGGACCGTATGACACCGATACACGACGAGTTAGGCTGATAGGGAGCCGATCGACTAGACCGAGTAGTTGGACCTCGATTTAGGTCATCTCATGATGTGGGTCAGCTTTGGGCCAAGGGATCATTTTTTGTTTATACTTGACATGGATTGGAATACTAGTACACACCTGGTGCAACTTAACCTTGTATATGTGATGCCACACTTGATCTATCTTGTTAACCTTTCACCATGCCAGTTATCACCCTACATCTCATCTTTGTTTTACATGTTCAGTTAACTTTATAGTTTTTATACTAATAGTATATAGGACTTACCAGTCTTTTTGACTGGTCCGTTTTCTTTCGCCTCTTTTCTTCCGTTCCCCCCCCCCCCCCCCCCCCCCCAAGTCTGCAGGGTGGGAACACTGTTACTTAGCTGGATCTTTTGCTGCTTTTCTGGATAGCTCACGTATGGTTTGAGCATGCTATGGCCTTATGCTACTTTGGGGATAGTTACTTTATGTTTCTTTTTCAGTTTTCAGTTTATGTTCTAGACTTTGTTTTATGGGAAAACAATGAACAAGTACTTTGATGTAACTTGACTATGGTTTTGAAATGCTAGTTTTATCCGCTGCTTTATTTACTCTGTTTTTACTTATATGTTCTGTCTTGTGATATCTGCATGCATGTTTACCTTGTTTAACGCCCCTCCAAAGTCAGTGCCCTTGCAAGAGTGGCATTGGCGGAGGTGGGGTGTTACAAATCCGAAGACAATATGAATATTATAAATTCAATGCATGTGGATACAACAAATAATGGTGATGCACATAGCAATAACAGCGAAGCTATTTCGTTTTTAATGTAAAAGAGAGTTCAAGCTAAGCTGGTCAATATTAATACACAACAAAGACTTACCAAGTGATGTCTGCTATTAAAAAAGGGCCTAATTCTAATCTACTAAGTACAACACTTTGAAAAAACATAAAGATATAGCCAACGATTCAATAGATAATCAAGTGTCTCTGGGCTTTGGACATATGATAGTAATCAAATGATAATTTCTGCTCCTGCAAGTCAAGCAAATAATGAAAAGTTAGAACGACAATAAACACAAACTGTCAATATAATTAGGATCATGCTAGCAGGGAGAGTACCCTCAGAACATACTATAAAGCACGAAACTGAACGAGGTCCAGACCAACATTTCAAGGCACACAGACCATACTACAGAGCACGAAACTGAATGAGGTCCATACCAACATTTCAAGGCACACAGACTCCATAACATTGCAAACTCGTATGACAACCCACCATTACTAGTACTAATGACCAGTGAAAGGAGTGAAACGCAAACACAGTAAGCAGACCCAGGACTTGGGAAACCACTGTGCATGCCAATGTTGAAGAGAAGAACAAACAAAGATAAAGCAGAATTGCATTTGGAACCATACACAGATCCACGAACACTATTGAACCAACCAAAAAAAAAAAAAAAATCAGCACCAAAAGTCTAAAGACATAGAGTGATCGATGCAAGGACTAAACAGTTGTTCCATAGCAAACCCAACAATGGAAAGTTGGTAGACACCAAGAAAAACACTTCCCAACAACGTGAACACATTTCCTAGACCATAACTCAGAGAGGAGTCAAGAAACTGCTTTTTTATAAGTACTTGCAAAGTTGCCGTCCAACGTCAACAAGTAATGAAAATATTGTGAATACCAATTTCATTGTGAATAATTACTCTTAGAATATTGTGTAAAAAAATTCATGCATTTTTTTGAAATTACTCATTACTGAATGATGCATCTTAACGTTGATACAGAAAAATTACATAAATAATGGCTATAGACAACACGTAATGAAAATATTAGCCTACGTATGAAGCAAATATAAATATCTGGCATTGTAAATGTTAGTTAACTGCAATTAATTTTGAATAATGGCTATAGACATACCATTTTATCTTCGACCATTGCAGCACTATTGCTGACTAATACTGACATTTGGCTGTACTCGGTTAAGTCCAGTTTGGTTTGTGCAAACGTTCAATCTGACTTGGTTTTAGCCTATGCATTTTGGCTGGCCAAAACAGAAAAATAGATAATTAAAGTAAGTAAAATGTAGAGCAAAGTAAAATGTAGATCAAAGTAAAATGCTGAACAATACTCATTCTTATTGTCTTGACCATTAATTCTGATTAATGTATTATGATTCCTTATGCTCGTATTGTTGCTGTTTCATGTCATTGTTCCTTTGTCCTTTTTTTCCTTTCTTTACATGGCTTAGGTTTAACAACAAATCTGAACTAACATTTTTGGTTTAATTTCGTTTTGCTGATGACTTAAAACTGGTGTAGCATGGCTTGATTCCTAATTTTGCTTTTGTCCCTGATGCCTTGCAGTATGCAATTGGTGTAATTTGGCTTGGTTTCTATGACTGTGTTCACGTGTGTGTCAAGATGTGAGGCCGAGTGCATTATTACATTGGGAATGTGTCATATTATCGTTTCATCCACCTTTGAGCAAATAAAAATATCTCAACCTGTGTTTCACGTTATTAGATGATACAGTACCGTGTTTACTTGTTATTTTCTGAGAAGAAGAGAAAACAGAAGGTTCAATAATGGGATCGCTAACTCCAGGATGGTACTCAGTCGTCAACAAAGATCCTAAGATCGGTATGCTTTTTCGTGCAAATATTTTGAGTTAAATGATCATTTTTGTCGACTGTGAAGTTATTATTCCTATTTTCAGTATCTTACCAGAGAAACAAATCACTTACAAAAGACGATATCGCTGCGTACTGGAAATCAAAGAACAAAGAAGCGAACAACAGTGAGGTTAGTATTTGTACAATTAAGACATTTTTTAAATAGGGAAATTCATCTAAGACCGATGGATAAACATTTGGAAGTTTTTCCACATCAACATGCTTAGTTAGTTTCCTTGGAGTAGGCATGAACATAAACTGAAGACAGCAAGTCTAAGGTTGATATACACAATATTGCATAACACGTACTGCATGCTAAACGTATTATACTAAAATTATCATTTGAAAAGGGGTACATGGACAGAAAAACTGCTAGGAATCCAAATGCTGGTAATAAAAAAACAACTACTGAGTCAAAAAAACGCTAGTCTCCAATTATACTGGTAATTAAAAAACAAAAAAAATACCTGTTTAATTTGAGAAACGAGAACATGATTTTAGTTCCAAAGGTGAGAAAATAACCAACAGCTAAATTCCTGCATATTAGAAAATCATGGACTGAAAATGATTCATATAGCAAAATAACATGATACATTGTGTAATGTGACACATAAATCCTTATATGCCCTTAAGTATTTTAATACTCTAACTGAACCATTCCAATGATTCAAGGGTTGATTGAACATCTGTTATCGACTAATGGAACAAAATATCTATCTCTCCCGACAACTAATTAAATCCAAAATGCAAAATCCTAACATAGAGTTATAACAAAAAAAAGGCTTAAATTCATTTGTCCACTTTAAAGGCATGACCAAAAAAATTCACATAAGGATTTTAGAGTTTCTGGAGAGAATGAAGATGAAGTAAGACCAGAAAATGCTAGATCTAAAACAAGACATATAGTTACACTATATGTTTTTCAGATAGACAGGGAAGTGGAGAGAGGCATAAAAAAATAACAATCTAATAGACACTAGCAGTATATGTTGAATCTTTAGAGTATATGTTGAAGCTTCATCTGGTTTGAACATTCTATCTGAATTTAGATGCCAAAATCAGTAGGTATACGCTTTTTCTCTGATTCTGCTCATAAGAACAATTCTGAAAGAGATAAATTTTAACAAATCTTCTGTAATACAATTTTTTTTATTTTCGAGAACAGGAAATGGAAGGAAAAAATTCAATAATAAATTACTTGCAATAGAGCAGTTCAGAATGAATTTGCTCACCCGGAAATAGTCAAACAAGTTTAATGTGTCAAATAGAATGAAAAAAAACCAGAATTGGCAATATTTCGGTCTCTATTAAACTTAAATTAATAGATTTATGGCTAAATTCTAAATTAGATGAACCTATTAGTTGCTTTGAGTAAGGGAAATTCAGGATCTATCTGAATACTATATATATGCTAAATGATTAACATTGATGGAGAAGCTTACCCAGTGATGCAGTAGGCAATTCTCCCTTTTGGCTTGTAGCTAGGGATTTTAACTTTGCACCCAACAACAATGAAATGATTACAGAAAATAATGTATTAACAACAGCCTTGTATTTTTAGCCCTATACCAATTCTGTTGGTCTGATGGAACTCATTACAAGATGAAAACAACTTACCTGGAGAGGTCTAAATTATCCTTTACATGGTAAATTAATAGTATAATATAAGGTTTATTGGACTACGTGGTTGATATGAAGAAAAAAAAGTGACCAAAATATGGATAATACGAAGACTAAACTGGTTTAGCAACAGCCTGTAAATTCATTTGGAAAGGAAAAAAAACAAATGCTTCTTTATAAAGGCTTTGGTGTTTCAGAGCATTCTAAATTTGGTTTAACTGTCTAAGTGACCAAATTATTTGAGCTCCCTTTGATCCGATGGTAAAGAATTAGTTTTCATTTTACCGTTAATGGTTCACTACCTCCCTTTGAATTACTACAGCACTGCTAAGAAAATTTAAGGAATTATTAAGAGGAAATATGGCAAAAACTAAGAAGAAAGGTAAGGATGACAAATAAAGAAAGGTAAAAAAAGAACCGATTTAAACAAGAACAGATTTAAACAAGAACAGAGTGGATGAGGTGGGAGTTGCACAAACAGAACAAAAAAGGATAAAATACACACACATGTACCAAACTGTTAAAAAAAAAAAAAAAAAAAAACTTAAAACGAAAATCTGAGCATGCCAGGTAACTTAAATTCCAGTGAACTTGAGGATGCATGAACAAAAATGGATGTACCAGGCATGGAACATGAGATGCACGGACAAGCATGTACAAGTAGCAAAGATAAAGCATACGGTAATCAGGAATTAGAGCATTTAAAAACAATTAGATCTAAAGAAAAGTGCACAGAGGCAGTGTATCACCTGGTAGCCAAGCAGCAATTCCAAATGCTTCCTATCTCAGATTTGAATTCATCTACATCAATGTCTTTTGCTGCACATATCTATATATAATTATTAAAATTTCAAACCCTTACCATAGGTACAATTTCATGGAGTTACACTGCAAATATCACTACTATTAACACAAAACAGTAATATATTACTGTTAATAGTAGTGATATTAATTTGAAACGAAGTAAACTACCCCCAACTCACAAAACTTTCCCCTTCCCTTCTTCAAGCACACACACACACACACACACACACAGACCACTGCATTTAATTAAAGAAAAATACTAATTTACACAAGAGGTCATATGTAAAATCTAATAAAAATAAAAATAAAAATAAAAGAGCAACTCATTAAAAAAATTACCAAAACAGCATAAACGGCTCAGGCAAACTATTAATAACGTTAATGACGAGATTATCATTAGTCATAGCTTCAATCTGTGGCCCTGGAAACCGTCCACTTATCAATATACCCTAAAAACAAATTATATTAACAGTAGGAAGAAGAAAGGGGAAAAAACAAATCCAGAAAATGCAACAAAGATACAAGCCTGCTGTTTAACACCAAGAGGCCAAATGTCGCCGTAAGTGATATTCCATGTGAAGAATCTGTAAGGATCCTCAGCTTTGGATAGAGGAAGCAGAAGAGAAATGAATATAACAAGCAAATAACAAGAGATCAATGAGAAAAATTTATTCTTCTCCATCTCGTATGTAAAAAAAAACAGAAGACAAGCTAGTATTAAAAGAATGAATAAATGGAATGGGATGCCAGTGAAGATCTAAGCGCAAATGTTGTCACTGTAGATGCAATTAATTTTCGAGAGTTGGATGAGAATTTATGGTATTGAAGAAGGGTTATTTATGGCAATAGTGACCTAAATAAATAGGTTAGTGATGAGATCTTGATAATGTACAGCCTAATTGGGTTTTCAAGGACTACTAAAGCAGCCGTCACTTTTATTTGTAATAACAGTCTTCAAGTACATCTACGTTTTGTGATATTTATGCTAATTTTTTTATGATCTTCCAATCTGGAGACATTTAATCTATAATACCAACTTTGTTTCAAAACAAACTTCAAATTTAAATATCCCTAGAATTTAGATTCTCGATCAGAGGCTAAAAATCAATCAACAATGCCAAATTTGAATTATTCAGAAGGCATCGAACACAAATTCGGAATCCGGTTTTGCTGGACAACAGATTTTATACTATATACATATATCTTTGCACATGTTATATAATAGATATTCTCTCCTGCTTTTTAAAAGAACTTGTGCACTCTGTTTCTAGTAGTTTGCTAAATATAATTAATCTTACTTTGCATGATTGATTGCTTTGATGAGTTGCACTAGTGATATTTATCCACTAGCCAAGTTTTCTATTGTTTAGTCAAATTAGTATTAATTTTAGAATAAAATTTCTTTTTTATGAAAGCTAAAGTATGCACTATGGCATCATTTAATTATAGATCAAAGCAAAGCTACACCAAATGTATCTATTTGTATATAAAGAAGCATATGAAATAAAAATCATTATATCAGTTTATGTAATATTCTCTCAAATAATTTATAGCAGTTTTCCATGTTAAATGTACAATGCAGTTTATGTAATATTCTCTCAAATGTATTTATTTGGGTAGTTTAATTAAATGTACAATGCAGTTTTCCATGTTAGATTACATTATAGTGTTTGTTTTATATATATACTTATAAGTGAAACAACCATATTAGATGATATCATTTTCTTGTCCATCTTAAGACAATTAATTTACAAGGTACTAGCGTTAGGTAGTTTACAGTCACATTCCATCCACCAAAAGTAAATTAACCGTAACCTGATTCACAAAATCAACCATGCCCGAAAAACTGACAGTCCTCATCAACAAAATACCCAAATTTGAAAAAACAATTTGACGCCCCTCAATTACTGCTGGTAAGTACAATTTCGTCAAATAATGAGTACTAAAACAACAATGTGAGAGCCGGAATGAGCAATGAATATGCATAGAAAATGCATGTAAAACAGGCATAGCTCCTTTGAACCTGAGGACAATATGTAAACTTACATAAAAAACTTGGTACCCACAACAGATAAATCCAAACTCATGAACTTCAAATTTTTCCTTCCATAACTCAACAAAAACAGAACCCCTTCACCCAAAATCTGTCTTAAAACTGCATCCAACAAAACAAAATCCCCAACAGCAACAGCTATAGAAGAATCACCTTCACCGGTCGAACTACAATCATTTCCACTAACATTTATGTTACTTTGTATAATACTATTTCCAATGATACAATTCTTTTCCAACCGATTCCACAAAAAAAGACTGTTAGTACGATTTAAGATCAAAAAAGACTAATTAGACAAAACAAAATTTACCTAAAAAAGAATTAGAAGTTTGATTATCGAATCGTCATCAAAATTTAATTAGCTAAGAAAATCAATGCTAGTCGAGGATCTACTGATATTACCTTAGGTTGTTCCAATCGATGAATCGCCACCATGTGAAGAAGTCTCGTTCTGACAGACAATTAACAACATAAAAACAACGTAACAATATAAGATTGAGAAATACGAAACAATTAATCGAGGGTTACCTTTAGAGGAAAAGGAAAGAGTACGGGAACGGGAGATCCGAGAAAATCGCTGGAATAAGGGTTTGCGAAAAAGAAATGAAACGCGGCCTAACTATTTTGCATTTTGGAATCAGGGGCCCAGGAGGGAACGATAATTGGGCTTGTGATTTGGAACGGAAGTACCATGGATAAGTTAGAAAGACAATAATTCATTTGCACGCAAAATTATATATTTTAAATTATAAAAAATATTGGAAACACCTAAGTAGATATAGGAACACTAGATAATTGTTTCAAGCCTAGAAACGAAAAAAAAAGAGTTTCAAACGAAAAATATCATATGTTTCAAATTTTCTTATTTGGTGTAGTGACTATGGAATCTGCCTTCTTTTCAATTTGGATATTTGCAACATTTTGTTGGTGTGCGGGGACATTGTCTGAGCTCATTAACAAGGTTTAACGTGGAGTTCTTTTGAAGAGTTTTATATTGAAAAGAGAATCTGACTTAAGATAAGGTGTAGAAAATACGTGATTTTACATCAAGGTGGAGTTTTAAATTTGGTGATAAAAAAATAACAAATAAATGGAACCAAATATGCAAAATGAAAGGTAAATATTTTTAATATGGAAATGCACAAATTATTGATGCATTTGCATGAAACGTATGCAGGGATTATTTTCTTCCATCTCTGTTATTGAAGGTAATTAGTGATTTACTTGCTATTGCACCATTTGTTATCTCAGTAATTTAACTTCATTATTTATTACCATATCTTGGTAATTTGATTGACGGCTCACATAGATTTCATTGCCTATATATTGAGGAGTAGACTTCATTGTAAACCTATCCTGACATGGAGCCATTGATCCCCAAATGATTCTTCTTGTTAAGCCTAATTTGAGATTATATGTAAACTCTTATTTTGTAATCTCTTGTAATTCTCTCACATGGAATAAGATATCTCTCATTTGGACTGGACATACATTATCTCGATGGTAATGGAACCAGTATAAATATTGTGCGTCTCTTTATTTCTTCGTTAAAGTTGTTCGCTATTTTTTTTATGTAATAGAATATTTTTTATTGGATTAGTTTGATGTTTAATTGGAAAATCTAGATCCTGTTTATTGTTCTTTCTCATTTGTGTAATCTCTTTTGCACAACATTTTTCCCTATAGAACTATATTTGTATTTGTGCATTTCAAATTTACGCAATCTCGATTTTTTTTAAGAAGTTTGTGCATTGCAGAAATGCGCAAACTATATAAAACTGGACTTGCTTTTACAATTAGTTTCGAAGTATGCTCATTGTTGCAATATGCTTTTTAGGGAGCCTAAATAAAAAATACATGCCCTTTTTATGCCATCAACTCAAAGTTGTTTCAACAATTTAGACTCTAACAACATTATCAATGGAATCAATTTTCATTCGCAACATTTCTAATTTATAAATTTTATTGTAACAATGGGAGAAAGAGAGCAGTAAACTAATGGAGTAATTTCTTCTATCTTAGTTTTAGGCATTAAAATATAATTTTAAGTACCTTTTTCTACTCATTAGGAGAACGCTAATGTAATTGCTTTGTTAAATACTCAGTTCCATTCAAGAAAACACCTCTGCATCGTCCTCCCATTTCACCTACATTAGTAACCTGGTATTTTCTTAGTAGCAAATTAAATGTTAATTGCTAGGGCTAAGCTTAGTAGCCTGGTATTCTCATAATAGAATATTAACATTATCCACACCATAATAGCATTAAACTAGTGATAGATATATAATATCATGTGTAATAAAACATTCCTTAGCTCACCATACATTCAAATTTCAATTCTTAAACCGTGATAATTATCTTTGAAGCAAAGTGGTTCAATGATTCTCAAATGAAAGGTAGCAAAAAACATCTTCATTGACAAGATGAGCTTTTGAATTAGTTCAAGAAAGGAAAAAAAAATATAGAAGTGCTTACTTGATTTGGTGATGAAACTAATGACCTTCCATGAAAATTCATTTAAATTGAATGAAAAACTAATTCAAATAACACGTATAAGTTTACAGATTATAATATCATGTATTTTGAACAAAAAGCATGTCATATATATGTATTTATCTAAAAAAGTATTCATGATCTTTTGAAAAGAGTATAATTAACAGTACATGTTTGTAACAGGAAAAATAATAAAGTCAAATGATTTGTACTTGCATTAATTTTCCAGGAAAGTATGTTTGTGATAAAAAATTTCAAGGATGCAGAATCTGAACTAATAAGAAACTTTTTTTGTTTAAAAAGGAAACATGAAACTTGGACTAAGAGTAGAATCTATAACTAAAATTTAATTAAAATTTGTTCGTACCAACTATTCCTTAAAATATTGACACGAGCAACATTAAAAGTTTTTGTGTTAGGCAAAGAATGGCATGAACTATATAATCTCAAATCGAGATACCTAAAAAGACCTGCGGGGAAAGAATTTGAAAATCAAAAACCCTAGATTGAAATTTAAAAGTCAAAATAAGCAGAAACCAGTACAAATCAGAATCAACTAAATCTCAATACAATTTGATTATACTTTATTCTCTTTATGAACTGTAGATACCGACTTAGAACCCTAGATCCACGAATAGTGATGTCGCCTCCAACCTTATCTGTGGACGTCGATGTGAACATTAGATCTAAGTGGTGCGAACTTCAGTCGTCGACAAGAACCATGGATCCCTAATGCGAATCGGGAATAGAAGAAATACATTAGAACTGAAATTTCAAATAGGAGGAAATATGGTGGAATGCATTAGAAGTGAAGAAAAGACAGGGCGAGTAAAAGGAATAGGGCAATTACAAAACTCTCCCAAGATGTTCCAACTATTTACAAAATTGCCCGAAGTTATAACGATTGCAAATGTTATAATTGTTGGTAATGGTTATTCTTGTTATAAATTTATCACGGTTATAAATGTAATGAATCGCAAGTTAAAACGTATGACAAATTGGCATGTTCGGTGTTATGGTATATGTGATTCCAAGATCTACGCGAGATGCTGGATCCAAGAAGGTATTCGTGATCTGTTCCAGTGATGATAACTTGTGTGTTAAGATATTCAACATGACACTTTAGGTAGTGACAGAAAATAGAGTAGGAACATAGCTAAGAAGGCTTAGTGAACTCCAAGTGTATATTAACTTCATATCTAGATGTGCTTTCGATTGTGAGTCTAAAGAGTCGATAGTATTTAGGATCACGCTTTGGGCATGGACCGACTATGTTTACCATGGGGTATATATATATCATATATAGTGGTATATGATTCTCGGAATGTTGTTTATGACTCTTGTAAGGAGGTCTATCTTGATGTACTAAAGGCACCTCTAACAAAAACATTTTACAAACATATGTTAGCAGTCTAATTATGCATCCATTAAATACTATTGTCATGAGATGCAAGTGGTACTTCTATTTTCTGATTTATATTTTTCACCTTGAATGTCGTATATTATATTGCAGTGTGTACTTATCAAATGATTTTGATTATTTTGAGGGGACAACTGTTACGACATTCCGTGCAGTCTCAAAGTTAATGTTATATATTGGGTGCATATTTCTTTAGTTTTCTATACCAGAATAGTCCATGGTTTTGATATTACTCTTACTTCCACGGGTGCTCTTTCAAGAGTTCGAAAACCAAGTTTTTGTTGATGTTAATTGAGCTCTTGAAGAAGAGATGGATATCTTACTTACCATGATATTTATTTTCGTTGCATTTCTTTATGCATACACATCAACTGTAAGGATATACTATAATTACTCTTCAGGTTGATGATATAACTTTGATTAATAACTCTAAAATGTTATGTATAACTACTCAAATTGACGACAATATTTATTTTGTTGCATTATTTTTTTCTCCTCTTTCTTATTGGTTTTCTTTTTATCTTTTTCTTTACCCTAATGTTTTGTCTCTTTGGTACTTGAGTGAGACACATGAATACTGCGAATGCATTAGTATAGACATCAAACAGTTGAAAATGCTGCTTGTTATGGCTAATATTTCATAATTATTAATATTACCTAACTAAGTTATAATAATTGCAAATTAATTAAAATGTTTGGTCAAATGAGATTTCATTGTTTTGATGGTGTGATTCGTCATGTGTAAATTTGGTCAGTAGTTAATACCGATCTCTTTGAATATTAACACTTGTAACGACCCGGATTTTTAGCCATATAATTCTGAATATTTAAATTAGTTTTAAATATTTTAACTAACTTATAAAACGGATTTTTTTATAAGGAATTTATTTATTAAAACAAAGTTTTAGCGTATAATTTATAATATAATTTAAGTAATTTATTTTATTATATTTTTGAGATCGTAGCACATTATTCAACATAACGATATTCCTATTTTTGTTTATAGCAGTCACAAACAAACGCAATTTCTGCATAGTCAATACTGCGTTAACTTTAACAAATATATATACCGGTAAATGGCATGTGCTTCGCACACGGGAAATGATTCGAACTGTAGTTGCTTTGAATATTGATTTGTTCGTGTGGTATTTTCCTTCACACTATTACACTACACAATCAGTGCCATACTGTACAAAACGAAAAAAAATGTACATGCCAGTTTCTTTCATACAAAATAAATTAGGAATAGACCTATAACATTAAGGGAACACAACAACAACAAAAAAGAAAGAAAAATTATCTTTCCCAGGAAGCTTCAATTAAGAGTCGCACTCCCCAAACCATTTCCTTTCCGTGTGAACCAAGACATTCAGAACAGCGTGTTCTTCATGCCTTTCTTTTCCGTGCTTGCCAAGCATTTCAAAACCGTGGGCATCAAGCTTTTCAAAACCGTGGATAGCAAGCTACCGAATATGAGCTGACCTTTTCTTTATCCTTCCTTCAGCAAGCACGAAAATTTTCCCTCAAAAAGAAAAAAAGTCAAATGAAATAATATATCTTCCAATTATATAAACCGTGCTCTACAGTAAAGAAGCCCCAAATTCTCTTTCACCAACGAAAATCACCAAATTTCGATTAAAAACCCAATACCAAATGAATCCTGAAATCATTTACTTCATTCACTTCATTTCGCGTATGCTTTATTTCCATATAAAAATTCCTAAGTTCTATAGCAATAATATTCACATGCTCTTTTGGATCAGCATCGACTTAGGGTGGTGGTTACCGGAGTTTGGTGGTGTTAGATGTTTATTCGAGAGTGGCGCCGAGCTTGAGGAACCTGGATGCATGTACTGACAAAATTTTGAGGCGATTGAAACTAAAAAGTTTCATATACAATACTATAGCGGGGAAGTTGGTCGGGAGCGAGTTTGATGGAAGGATGCGTGGAAGGGAATGTCAAATCTCGGAGGTACACTGTTAGGATACTGTGATTGTTTCGATAGTGAATCAAGAGTTGAGTTTTTATTTCCAGGAATGCAATTTGAACACTGAAAAGGGGTCAACGCTTGAAACGGTGGCTGCAAGGCTTGGACGAGGTAATATTATGGTGATTTTGTTAAGTCTGCGTTTTGTTATGATGGAGGGGGTTGTTTGGCTTACGGGTTGTTGGAGTATGGGAGAAGTGAATTAAATGTCATGTTTTCTTTTGTCTAGAGCGTTAGCTATGGTAGGAAGAAAGCTTGCGGGATCATTTCTGGAGTAGGAAGGGTGGTTGGCTTGTGAAGCGGTTTACTGTGTTTGACATTGGGATTTTGGAAAGCAAGTTTCGCATTTTGTTTAAACAAGGAAAAGTATGCATTGTGGTTATCTGTGTTCAGCTGGGTTCGAACTGTTTCTACGACACCATACAAAATTAACGAAGACTTGAAGAGGTTCAAAAACATCGCTCTAATCAGTGGAGATTTCACAAGCAGTGAATATAGTGTGCCAACCAGTGAGTATGACCAAATCTAATCTTTCAAGTAAGGAAGATGAATAGGCGAAGTAGAAAAAAAAAGATAAAAGGGATTAAAAGTTAAAACGTTAGTTGTGGTTTTCCTAGGATTTTTGGAAGTTCATGGTAATACTTTGTTAAACCAGTTCACACAAAGTACCGTAGATCAACAATGAGGTGCAGAAGCTGCAATCTATTATGGGGGCGGCGAGTTCCAGTATGGAGTGGGAGAACACGGGAAGGAGAAGGAAACTGTAAGGATGATGCTGGAAGAAGGCTGGAGTTTGGCCGTGTTACTTTAATAATAGTGGTAATTAAATAATTAGTAATATTATTAGTGAGATAATTAATTAGTTTAAACCATATAAAATGTTATAACGACCACAACTACTTCATACATGAACAGAATTAAGCTATACCAGTCACGTTGGAATCATATCGACGCAATCTACATTGTGAAATTTATTTCGTTGAGAACAAGCTACTGGAATTTTGTGATAAAGTCAAACGTTGTTTGATTTTAATCAGAACAAAAGCAGAACCGTCAACTGCAAACAAGGTGAGTAAACTCACTAATTCTGCGTCGTTTATATTTTTATATAAACGAGTTTTAAATTTATTTATAGTAATTCTATACCGTGTGATGGTAGTTTGGATGAATGGCTGATAAAATTGGTTGAATTAGTTATATCATTGATCGTTTAATAACTCTGTTCATCATGATATTTCTTTATATTGATGTGAAAATAATATTATTGATGTTGATTAACATATGTGGATGCAGGGAAACAGGTTGGAGGGATCCAACTGGATTCCTCAACATTTATACCATTGTGTTTGCATTGATTGTGACATATGCTATGATATATTAACTGTGATTGATCTTGTTATGTTTAAATATCACTGGCCCTAGAATTTTGATATTTAAATGCCGTAAATATTTTTGAATATAGAAAATGAAATTTGTGATTATAAAGGAAATCCGTTTTTCCAAAAATTGAAGTGTAATTTCAAATGGAGTAAAAAAAGTAAAAACTTGTTTATTTAAACAAGAAGTTAATTTTAGGCGGGTTTATAAATTAAGTGGATTATTTATCGTTAGATAACTTGAAATATAAATTCAAATTTGAATTTATATGAAAAAGTGGAAATCGGTTTTAAAACCAATATTTAAAATGAGATTTGAACCTAGCAAATTATAAAGGAGATCATAAACGAGATTATAAATATTTGAAATTAATATTGAGATTTTCTATACACAATTGTAAATAGAAGTTATAAATGGAATCTGGATTTGATATGGTAAAATCAAATGGATTTGATTATGTAAAAAGAAAATATTATTCACAATTATAGTGAATAATCGTTTAAACGGATATTTTGCAAACGTAAGCCTCTATAAAAGAAATCTGGGTTGAAGAGGTGAATTCAAATAGAAATTTGAATGACAAGGAAAATAGAAACCGTTTTTCGAAAGGAAACATTGGATTTTATTCCAAAGTTCAGAATATAAAGCAAATTGAAATAAATCCAAGGGATTTATAATTATACTTTGATTAGGCCGAATTTTATCGTTTAGTTTAGGAAGGATATTTGAATTTTATTTAGTATAGAACTATAATTTAAGTGAAATATGTTAAGAAGTAAATAATTTAATATTTATAGCTAAGGAAATACAAGTCCATCCTTTTGAAATAGTTTAAGATTTATCTTAAATTAGAATTATTAACAAGTCTAGATTCCTATTAAGGAAGATATTGATATTTGAAAATGAATAACGAATGAAAGCAGATGTTCATAAGGGAAATTGAGTTAACCTAAAATGGTAGATAAATTCCGAAGTTCGGAATATAAATCGAATATAAATTAGTCAAGAGAAAGTTATCTATTGGAATTCGATTATATCGAATCTAGTGAAATAGTTATTTTACTTTCCGTTTTTAATCAAATTTAATTATTTACTTATTAATTTATTATTGAAATTAATAAGAACAAGTTATATTTTTATAAACCAAATAATTGGAAACAACGATTATAACGCTGCTGTTATAATAAATGTTTTATAAATCCAAACAGCGATTTTAGCGTTGTCATTATAATAAATGTTTTGTAAATCTAAACAGCGATTTTAACGCTGCCGTTATAATAAATGTCTTATAAATCAAATATTTGAAAACAACGATTATAACGCTACCGTTATAATTTATGTTTTTTTCGTAAAGGAAGTGGATTCTTAGATTGAATCTGAGAGTTGCGTAAACGATATTTTGTTTAAAGTTGCGAGCTTTGGCTATTTCAAAGTTGAGAATGTCGTTCAGTTAAGGTCTAAGAGGTAATTATACCCTAACTTGATTGACTTCATGATTGATGGAGAAATGGTTAAGGTTCGATAGTGAAGATTGGTTAGCGATATGGTTAGTTAATAAATGATTAATGGTTTGAGTTATAATAACGATGTTTTATAACATCGCGCTAATTTAAAGGATTTTGAAATGTTTTTCCCAAATAAAATGAGAGATATGTTCTACGCATAAAAAAAGAAATGGATTGGTCAACGAGAAATTAAGAAATGCAAGATGGAAATATTTTCTGATATTAATAAGGTATATGGTCTGAATATAGAAAATAAGGAATCCGTGAAGATCTAGAAATGTTTTCTAACTGGAATAAGAGATATTTTCTCGAATAAAGAAATTAGAATATTGGAAATGTTTTTCCAAGAATCGAGAAAGACAATTGAATTTTGAAAGAATGTAGAAGAGGGGGAAAAAAGAAATTTGAAATGATAATGTAAAAAAAGGGGCCAGTGTTGTTTGATGTTTGATCGGTATAATTTCCAATTGGAAATAGGACAGTTGATTGTATGGATGTTTCTTTGATAGTTAAATCACCAACTATCAAAGTTTTGATTTATTTTATACCTCCGTTGTCAATACGGAGAGACTGGGATCAGATTTATTATATGAAAACCACTCTGTATGGGTATAAGTATTACGAATCAACTTATGCTGAAGATGAGCGAGACGGAGTAAAGTGCAAGGGTTGTTCTGTTAATCTTAGGTAGAAACTACCCATGATGGATTAATAGAATGGTGCCTTCGGTTTGTCAAGTCTCAGGAAAACGTATATGGACGGATCTGATGTTGTGGCCTTCAAAGGAAATGGTGGCAATATGTTCTTAAAACATAATCGTGACCTCAAGCCTTATCAACCGGGAAATGACAGAAATTGGGCAGGCAGCATGGCCATGTGGGTCATTCCCATTAGGGGTATTATCACCTGATCTGGAGAAAATTCATTTGCTTCTTATTCTATTCACTGCTGTATGCTTTCGGTAATGGTTGTTGATCACAACTGTTGGTGATAATATGCTCGATACACTTAAATGAATGGTCAGCCATGTGTGGGCCGAGTTGCAAGACGTTCTTGTTGAACCCATATTCCCCTCTAGAGATACACTATCGGAAGGTGGTTCCATACCTTGTCATGTTGGAAATCCAGTATCCAATAAGCGCCCTGCGATTTTTGATTTTATATTATATATGGAGTGTGAGATGCAAGCATTCCACTAGATTTTATTTATCTATTGTAGACACTATTATAATATCATCGGATTTGATATCAACAATATTTTTGGTTATCGTAAGGTAGAAACCATCCGTGTTTATGTGTGGATCGGTCTTACGATTATCATTTATTTCAAAAGGATTTTTGAAAGTTAAACAAATGGTTGGAGTTTACTCACACCATTCCCATAACTGAATCAAAGTTTATTTTGTTTGGTTTCCCTAAACTCTTGGGTGCCCAAATTTGTACGGGCAGTCAAGTAGTCGGGATTTTACAAATTCACTTGGAGGAGCTTGAAGCAGGAGGCTTCACCAGTTAGCTATAGACTATTATATTTTCCGCTGTGTACTATGTTGTATCTGGAAACAGGTGTTTATAACTGTTCCAGGAATAACTGTTGTGCTCTGATGATGGTATGTATATATAATTACTGATTTGTATTTCAAAAGTTATGTTGTTTAATATATTTTATTCGTTCTACTGTAAGATTTGTGTTCTTCGTTTTCTTCTATTCTAATATTTCTTTCTTTCTATTTCTCATCCTCTAACTTCTTCCTATTAATGATTTGTATTTTTATGCAATTTGGGTTGGACGAGTGGTGTTCTCAGTCGACTCAAAGAGCACGAAAATTCGGGCCATTACATTTGGTACCAGAGCTGAAGGTTGAGTAGTAACCTTGGCTCTGTGGCGTAACTCAATAGAGGTGGGGTTAGTAATACCCTAGATTGAGTTTGAGTGCATATATATGAGCGCGTATTTGTAGATTGTATAAAAATTGTTTTATATTGTGTTGGCTGGTTTGTTGAGTGGTTTATGAATTCTGATTGATACAGGATGTACAACTGTATCGATAGGTGTTTCTAAACTCTCGAACAAAGCAATTCGATACAGTATTGTTTTAAAATGGGTAAATGAAATAATTTTGCCCAAAACTATTTCTGATATAAAAGAAATAATTTTATGAAATTATTGATTTGATTGATTGTTATTACAATCAAACGAAATTATGAAATATTGAAATGGTTATATATATAACTAAATTTGTATATGGATAATGTATACAAATGAGATGTACTGAAATTAAATTCAAACCAGAATTCAAGAATTTAAAACCCAGTTGTTTAGAAATATTTTTCTAAAGTATTTTTAAGGTAATATGACATTACTTTGAAGGATCTTTGAATAAGAATGATTTTAAATGGGTTTTGAAAGTGATAAAGCACTGAATCACTTCAGTGGCGAGAAAATAATTCTAATGATGGGTCGCGACATCATCAGTATTCATTTTCAAGTTTTCGAGTGACAGATTTCTATTATAATAGTTCGTTAATGGAAAAAAATTGTTTGAAAAAAAGAAGTTATTTTTAGGTTTTGGATTTGTAAATGGTTATGGATATATGTATCTATATTATTTCAAGCGAGTTTGAAATAAAAGCCAGGAATTTGAATTCTAGAAAAAAAATTAACTTGTGCAAGTTAAATGAATTAGAATGATTAAAGAGAATCAAATGGTGCAAAATTTAAATTAAGTTAAATTGAATTGTACCGAATTGGAAAGTAAACCGAGTAGTTTGTAAAGTAGAAAGAGAATAAATTGATTTAACATCAATTTGAATGAATGTTTATATATGGATTATGGATTGGACTGGAAATAATCCCGAATGAAATTAAATATAGAGGTGTTGAAATTCGAATTATTAAAATGGTTCGACTTATACATAAACCAGTTAAATATATATTGGATATTGTTGTTGGAATAAAATTTTGAATGGAAATTGAAACTCAAACTGAGTAAGTGGATTGATTTCTGAAATAAAAATCAAAAATTGAATTGGTAAAATAGAAGTGAACTAATTAGAAGTTGAGTAGAGATTTAAAAAATGAAAGATGGTTTGATTTGAAACCAAATGGAAATGGATATATTTATACCGAGTAGATATTAAATGGAAGCAAATGCAAGAGATAGAATTATGCCCGACAAAAAGGTACATGTTTACAATATTACTTAGGCTTGATGGTTTTATGAGCCTATGGAGCAAGCCACTTGGCGTTTTGATTTTCTTTTGGATTTGAGAAGGCCTAGAAAGGCGAAATGTGGTTGTACTGATTGAGCCATGCAAAGGGGATGCTGGCGAATTTTTTTGAAATTTTGAAGAGTTAGAAAATTTTCAATTTTTTTTGATAATTTAAATTCGAGTGTTAATTGTAATTGAAATAAGAAAATCAGAATCGGTTAATAAAATTTCATATGGAATAATGAAATTGATAAACGAATTTAAAATCAATTGGAATGGGTGTGGATATGCAAAAGAGCATATGGGTTGAAGAAAAGAATGTGATAATGGATTGTCCAAAAATGGTGGATAGATCATTTGGAAAGAATTATAAATGGTCGAGTATTGGTATGAGAATTCGAAGGTCGATGAAGATATGGAATATAAGATTTCAACTAAGTAGGTTATGAGGAGTTAGAGTTATAGCATTTATACTGCTTAGCAATTTTGAGGACGAAATTATTTTAAGGGGGAAGGAATGTAAGGACCCGGATTTTTAGCCATATAATTCTGAATATTTAAATTGGTTTTAAATATTTTATTTGAATTATAAAACGGATTTTTTTATAAGGAATTTATTTATTAAAACGAAGTTTTAACGTATAATTTATAATATAATTTAAATAATTTATTTTATTATATTTTTGAGATCGTAGCGCATTATCAACATAACGATATTCCTATTTTTGTTTATAGCAGTCACAAATAAATGCAATTTCTGCATAGTCAATACTACGTTAGCTTTAACAAATATATATACCGGTAAATGGCCTGTGCTTCGCACACGGGAAATAATTCGAGCTGTAGTTGCTTTGAATATTGATTTGTTCGTGTGATATTTTCCTTTACATTATTATACTACATGATCAGTGCCACACTGTACAAAACGAAAAAAAAAAAATACATGCCAGTCTCTTTCATACAAAATAAATTAGGAATAGACCTATAACATTAAGGGAACATAACAACAACAAAATAGAAAAAAAAAATCTTTCCCAGGAAGCTTCAATTAAGAGTCGCGCTCCCTAAACCATTTCCTTTCTGTGTGAACCAAGACATTCAGAACAGCGTGTCCTTCATGCTTTTCTTTTCCGTGCTTGCCAAGCATTTCAAAACCGTGGGCATCAAGCTTTTCAAGACCGTGGATAGCAAGCTACCGAATACCTGTATAAAAAGATGAGCTGACCTTTTCTTTATCCTTCCTTCAACAAGCACGAAAATTTTCCCTCAAAAAGAAAAAAAGAAGTCAAATGTAATATTATATTTTCCAATTATATAAGCCGTGCTCCACAGTAAAGAAGCCCCAAATTCTCTTCCACCAACGAAAATCACTAAATTTCGATTAAAAACACAATACCAAATGAATACTGAAATCATTTACTTCATTCACTTCGTTTCGCGTAAGCTTTATTTCCATATAAAAATTCCTGAGTTCTATAGCAATAATATTCACATGCTTTTTTGGATCAGCATCGACTTAGGGTGGCGGTTACCGGAGTTTAGTGGCTACGGATGGTTATTCGAGAGTGGCGCCGAGCTTGAGGAACCTGGATGCATGTACTGACAAAATTTTGAGGCGATTAAAACTAAAAAGTTTCGCATACAATACTGTAGCAGGGAAGTTGGTCGGGAGCGAGTTCGGTGGAAGGATGTGTGGAAGGGAATGTCAAATCTCAGAGGTACACGGTTAAGATACTGTGATTGTTTTGATAGTGAATTAAGAGTTGGGTTTTTATTTCCTGGAATGCAATTTGAACACTGAAAGGGGGCCAACGCTTGAAACGGTGGCTGCAAGGCTTGGACGAGGTAATGTTATGGTGATTTTGTTGAGTCTGCGTTCTGTTATGATGGAAGGGGTTGTTTGGCTTACGGGTTGTTGGAGTATAGGAGAAGTGAAGTCAATGTCATGTTTTCATTTATCTGGAGCGTTAGCTATGGTAGGAAGAAACTTGCGAGATCATTTCTGGAGTAGGAAGGGTGGTTGGCTTGTGAAGCGGTTTACTGCGTTTGACATTGAGATTTTGGAAAGCAAGTTTCGCATTTTGTTTAAACAAGGAAAAGTATGCATTATGGTTCTCTGTGTTCAGCTGGGTTCGAATTGTTTCTACGACACCATACAAAATTAACGAAGACTTGAAGAGGTTCAAAAATATCGCTGTAATCAGTAGAGATTTCACAAGCACTGAATATAGTGTGTCAACCGGTGAGTATGACCAAATCCAATCTTTCAAGAAAGGAAGATGAACAAGCGAAGTAGAAAAAAAAAGACAAATGGGATTAAAAGTTAAAAAGTTAGTTGTGGTTTTCCTAGGAGTTTTGGAAGTTCATGGTAATATTTTGTGAAATCAGTTCGTACAAAGTACCGTAGATCAATAATGAGGTGCAGAAGCTGTGATCTGCTATGGGGGCGGCGAGTTCTAGTATGGAGTGGGAGAACACGGGAACGAGAGGGAAACTGTAAGGATGATGCTGAAAAAAGGCTGGAGTTTGGCCGCGTTACTTTAATAATAGTGGTAATTAAATAATTAGTAATATTATTAGTGAGATAATTAATTAGTTTAAACCATATAAAATGTTATAACGACCACAACTATTTCATACATAAACAGAATTAAGCAAGACAAGTCACGTTGGAATCATATCGACGCAATCTACATTGTGGAATTTATTTCGTTTAGAACAAGCTACTAGAATTTTGTGATAAAGTCAAACATTGTTTAATTTTAATCAAAACAAAAGCACAACCGTCAACTACAAACAAGGTGAGTAAACTCACTAATTCTGCCTCGTTTATATTTTTATATAAACGAGTTTTAAATTTATTTATAGTAATTCTATACTGTGTGATGGTAGTTTGGATGAATGGCTGATAAAATTGGTTGAATTAGTTATATCATTGATCGTTTAATAACTCTGTTCATCATGATATTTCTTTATATTGATGTGAAAATAATATTATTGATGTTGATTAACATATGTGGATGCAGGGAAACAGGTTGGAGGGATCCAACTGGATTCCTCAATATTTATATCATTGTGTTTGCATTGATTGTGACATATGCTATGATATACTAACTGTGATTGATCTTGTTGTGTTTAAATGTCACTGGCCCTAGAATTTTGATATTTAAATGCCGTAAAATATTTTTGAATATAGAAAATGAAATTTGTGATTAAAAAGGAAATCTATTTTTCCAAAAATTGAAGTGTAATTTCGAATGGAGTTAAAAAGGTAAAAACTTGTTTATTTAAACAAGAAGTTAATTTTAGACGAGTTTATAAATTAAGTGGATTATTTATCGTTAGATAAATTGAAATATAAATTCAAATTTGAATTTATATGAAAAAGTGGAAATCGGTTTTAAAACCAATATTTAAAATGAGATTTGAACTTAGCAAATTATAAAGGAAATCATAAACGAGATTATAAATGTTTGAAATTAATATTGAGATTTTCTATACACAATTGTAAATAGAAGTTATAAATGGAATCTGAATTTGATATGGTAAAATCAAACGGATTAGATTATGTAAAAAGAAAATATTATTCACAATTATAGTTAATAATCGTTTAAACAAATATTTTGCAAACGTAAGCCTCTATAAAAGAAATCTGGGTTGAAAAGGTGAATTTAAACAGAAATTTGAATGACAAGGAAAATGGAAACCGTTTTTCAAAAGGAAACGTTGGATTTTATTCCAAAGTTCAGAATATAAAGCAAATTGAAATAAATCCAAGGGATTTATAATTTTACTTTGATTAGGCCGAATTTTATCGTTTAGTTTAGGAAGGATATTTAAATTCTATTTAGTATAGAACTTTAATTTAAATGAAATACGTTAAGAAGTAAATATTTCACTATTTATAGCTATGGAAATACAAGTCCATGTTTTTGAAATAGTTTAAGATTTATCTTAAATTAGAATTATTAACAAGTCTAGATTCCTATTAAGAAAAGATGTTGATATTTGAAAATGAATAACGATTGAAAGCAGATGTTCATAACAGAAATCGAGTTAACCTAAAATGGTAGATAAATTTCGAAGTTCGGAATTTAAATCGAATATAAATTAGCTGAGAGAAAGTCATCTATTGGATTTCGATTATATCGAATCTAGGGAAGTAGTTATTTTACTTTCCGTTTTTAATCAAATTTAATAATTTAATTATTTACTTATTAATTTATTATTGAAATTAATAAGTACAAGTTATATTTTTATAAACCAAATAATTGGAAACAGCAATTATAACGCTGTTGTTACAATAAATGTTTTAAAAATCCAAACAGCGATTTTAGCGCTGTCATTATAATAAATATTTTGTAAATCTAAACAACGATTTTAACGCTGTCGTTATAATAAATGTCTTATAAATCAAATATTTGAAAACAACGATTATAACGCTACCGTTATAATCTATGTTTTTTTCGTAAAGGAAGTGGATTCTTAGATTGAATCTGAGAGTCGCGTAAGCGATATTTTGTTTGAAGTTGTGAGCTTAGGCTATTTCAAAGTTGAGAATGTTGTTCAGTTAAGGTCTGAGAGGTAATTATACCCCAACTTGATTGACTTCATGATTGATGGAGAAATGGTTAAGGTTTGATAGTGAAGATTGGTTGGCGATATGGTTAGTTAATAAATGATTAATGGTTTGAGTTGTAATAACGATGTTTTATAACATCACGCTAATTTAAAGGATTTTGAAATGTTTTTCCCAAATAAAATGAGAGATATGTTCTACGCATAAAAAAAAGAAATGGATTGGTCAACGAGAAATTAAGAAATGCAAGATGGAAATATTTTCCGATATTAACAAGGTATATGTTCTGAACATAGAAAATAAGAATTTCGTGAATATCTAGAAATGTTTTCTAACTGGAATAAGAGATATTTTCTCGAATAAAGAAATTAGAATACTGGAAATGTTTTTCCAAGAATTGAGAAAGACAAATTAATTTTGAAAGAATCTAGAAGAGGGGAAAATAGAAATTTGAAATGATAGTGTACAAAAAGGGGGCCAGTGTTGTTTGATGTTTGATCGGTAGAATTTCCAATTGAAAATAGGACCGTTGATTGTATGGATGTTTCTTTGATAGTTAAATCACCAACTATCAATTGGAATGACAATAATGATAAATTAGCTTTAAGTTGATTGATACGTCAAACAAATGTGTAACAAAATAAAATATTTTTGTGTTGTAGTAAAACTGTATTTTTCTAATAAAATGCGCACATCTAATTGACTAATATCCCCTAGAGTGTTTTCGGCCCCGTCTAACGACTGTTGTACATAATCGTTATATAAATAGTTGCTTTTTGCAACAACAAAAAAGGCCGTTTATATTCATCTGATACAATGTTTGCTGGATTTGTTCTTGTATTGGACAAGTTATAAACGCAGTAAGTATTTACATTTTGTATACTGTTTCGTTTCAAAGGATTCACAAAATTTCAGTTTAACTTTTCTTTTAGTTTCCTGCGTACATGCATTTGTGTACAATGCAGGAAGTAAAAGGGAAATACTGCCGAAATTTTGTAGAATCGTTTGAGACGAAGTAATATACAAAATGTAAATGCTTATTGTGTTTATAATGAGAAGTAAGATGCCTGACCATATAAAAAAGTTACATTTAAAAAAAATGTGCCATATTTGATTTTTTATTTATTTTTGAAATTGTTATTTATTTTCAACAATATATATGCATTTTATGACGATGAACATAAGTTTTTTCCGAATTTGTATTCTTGAAAATAAATATTAATTTTTGAACTTGTGACTACATTTCTCAAATAGGAAAAATGATTGATTATTTTATTGATCGGAGGATATGGATGTACCAAAGAATAGGACGGAGAGGTTCAATAATAGAAGTTTTTTATAATTGTATAAATGTCTTTGTTGAATTCGCTTTAAGTAATAACAGAAGCGAATTGTCCGTGTAGTAAGTGTAGACATTTGAAGTATTTATTACCTGATATTGTGAAAGTCAATTTGTGCAAAAACGGATTCGTACCTGAGTATTATTTTTGGGATCGTCATGGAGAACTGATACGCATGCCATCGAGCATGTCAATCCAAATGGAATCATCTCATATACATGACACGATGACAAATCTAGGTAGAGCCATGTAAGATTTCATTTTATGTAGTAGTATTTGTAGTAATTATTAAATTATAATAAAATAAGATACCATGATATTAATTTTATCTACATTCTTATTTGGTCTCGCAAGCCAAGTTTATAGGGCAGCGCCAGCAGCGTCTATCTGAGACTGGACAAGAGCAGCTCACGACTGATGAGGAGGACATTATATTCCAGTCATTGATGGATCCAACGACGCGGAACAAGCGCTATGGCTTTGGAAATCAAGTGGTAAATGATTTTTTCCTTAATTTAATTTTTAGTCTCGAAATAAAATAACATTTACGAGTTATAGGTAATTAATATAATCGCACATGATTAAAAGATTTTTAAATAATTGTTACAAACTAGCAGTCAAAGACGGAGCAGGCAGACTAGAGCTGATATAGACTTAGCAGGGATTGAGAAGTTTAGGTCTAGGATGGTGCAGCTTGAGGACCAGAATCGATGTCAGGCCATTGAGATGACTCAGCTTCTAGACCAGCGTTTGGCCGAGTTCTTGCAGCAGTACAATCGCTTTCCATCTTCGGTCGTATTTGTTGAGGATTATCAGTGATGAAGTGCGAGGTATTTTTTTTAGCAGTATACGTATATGACTTGTGCTTGACTAGTGATATACACGTAAATGTGTATATTTTATCTGCTTATTTATCTTATTTTATATTTAAAATACTTGATACTGTGTATTTATAGTTGTGTTTTCAGATTATTTATGATGAATTGTTTAATGCACTTAATTGTTGAAAGGAAAATTCTATTTCAACTCACTAATTTAGTTAGTAGCCCCCCAAATCATGAAATAATTGGTGAACCCCCAAATTTAGTTAGTAGCCCCCCGTTTTTTAAAAGAAAAACCAAAAATACCCTTCCACGTAGGGGGACTACGTGGTTTTTCAGTGTACCTCGGAGCTGTTCTACGTGGTTTGTCAAAGTACCACGTAGATGATCTTCGTGGTTCATTCATGGACCACGTAGGGTTACTACGAGGTTCACCGAAAAACCACGTAGTACAACTACGAGGTATTCAAAAAACTGGAAAAAAATTATAACGGAAAAAAGGTATTTTGGTCATCATATTTTTTTGATGAAATGGGGGGCTACTAACTAAATTTCTGGGTTGAAATAGAATTTGCCTTGTTGAAAAGCTTGAAGAATGGTGCAAGAAGAGTGTTGATTTTTAGAGCTGGATTAAAGCTTGAAGACATAAAGAAATGTTGTTGTTCAATCACCTTCTGTTGCATATTTTAATGTCAAGATTCAACGCTTTTCCATAATGATCACTTGGAGTTCTTATTCATTCTCAAGGCAATTGGAGTTGAATCCCGCAACCTATTTTCTTTGCATGTGTTCACATTAGCTCATTTGCAAGGCCTCTCATTCTACAATTGCATTCACACTGGCTTATGTGTTATTTGAGCTTAATCTTTAGTCCCACATTGTGTAGATAGCCAAGTAGTCTTTGTCATATCAATTACAAATACATTGTATCTCCTTCATTTGTAAATACACTTAGTTTTATTCTGTAATCTGACTCTTGGAATAAAACTCTTCTTCCCTGTTCTCTTTAGTTGTAGTTTTTTATTTACATGTTATTTTCTTTTCTGCAAGTAGATTAGATTTATTTTATGCAAATACAATAGGTTCTCCTTCTCTTCTCCGTTGTTATTTTATTTTAATTATGTTCATGTTATTTATTTTCTCTTCTTCTTTAGCTATGTCTAGCTAACCCCCTTTGATTAGGAGGTGATGACGCTTATAGATATGATTCAATATGAATCACATAGCCAAAAGATGAAGACGTTATACATGTAGATCTGGATCTGAATCAAGGGTTAGATCTGAACCTTCATATCATGTATCGTTTAAGAGCTATGCTCCTTTATAGGGTATATTCGTGTTCGATCTAACAGTTATCAGATTTAGATCTAATTTTAGGGTTTTAGGAATTAATTAGTGAATCTGACCTGATAGCCTATGGTTGTTTAAGAGCTGAGCTCCTGCATAGGCTATGCTTGTCGTATTCACATATTTGTTTCTAGAAACCTAATTATCGTTGATTCATGTTTGTGACAGAAACATGAATTAGATCTGATTAATCTGTTTGGTTATTAATTCATGTTAACTTAATCTGTGTCATTGCTTCCTAATTGCTTTCTTTAATTATATAAACATCTCTTTTTATTTAATTGCTGTTATTTTCTGTGTTTTCAATCAATCAAAATCCTGGGATAACTTGATTGGATTTATTAGTGAAAATAATTTGGTCCCAGTGTTCGACACCCTCTACAACAACCCTTGTTGTTTAGGAAAACCGAGCGGATTTTACAGTTGTTTACAATTGTTTAATTTGTTTGCAAACAATTTTTGGCACCGTTGTCGGTGACCAAAATAATTTTTATTAGTAAATCCTTCGAGTTAATTTTTTTTCTATTTTTCCATAAAAAAAATCCTTTTATTTTCTTGTATATATAGAAAATAATAATTCTTGATTGATTTGATTTGGTATTATTCAATGATACTGTAATCTTCCAATTAAGAGAAAAAAAATCTTGTCTTTTGCCCCCCTTTTTCATTTAATTTCTTTCCAAACATTCTCTATATTTCTTTCCTCTTTTTTCTTACAAATAATTTTAAAAAAAAAATATTGCTTTCCTTTTCCTTCCTTTTTTATGTTCTTTCCCTATTTTTCCTTACATTCCTTGACTGCCTTCATTTCTTTCTTTACAGTAATCAATTAAAATTATTGCTTTCCAACTCTTCATTTCTTTCCTTCTCCTTTCATTTATTTCTTTCCAATTGTCTATAAATTTCATCCCTTTTTACATTTTTATTAAAAAAACAAAAACACAATACATATTTCCTTTCTCTTTCTTTTGTTCTTCTGCAATTTTTTGTTTCTCTCTCTTGCTTGAATTTTATTGTTTCATCTCGACAATCTTTGCCGCACTCCATCTTTCCACTCTTCAACGTATACCCATTGCTATTACCTTCCACCATACTCACAGACTGCCCCCGCACACCCATCATTCACAACCAAATCCACGTTCATCCATAGTCTAGGCTACTAAACCAGAACACAATACTTCATATTTCCAGACCACCGTTCAACAAATTTGATCACCTATACCCTTCTCTGCCAATATCACCAACTTCTACTATCTCCATCATAGCAGCCTAGATCATCATCACAGTTACCATCTCCAACACAGCAACTGCCTATCACCAACATCACCAAACCCTTACCCACAATCACCACCACCACAAACCAACTTCTTTAATCAGCCGACCCTGTCCGTCCAATCATTCTGCCTTTCTAATTCTTTTCGCAAACTTCGCCAGAATCAGACAATTCGTAAACAAAATCGCAAATCCACTTGAAAGCGTGATTCACAAAGTAGTCAGACCCCATCATCTTCAACGTCCAAACTCCCGATCCAACAATCCGTCTGTCCACTCCACAATTCAAAAGCCCCCCAAAGCAACCCCTGCCTCCCATCACCCAACATACAAATTCACCGCTCCACCCACAAAAAACTGATCGGGATTCCCAATCCATCAAACATATGAACCAGTGCTCAGCACCACATAGCCCAATTCATATCCACGCACCCAAACCAAATACAATCGAATCCAATGCCATCCGCACAAACTCCCCTTTCAAAACGCACAAACTCCCCTTTCACGCAGTCATCTCCTGCACCTGTAAACACAGCCACAAATTTTCCAAACCCATCATTACACAAAACACCATCAACCACTCCCCTCCAATACATACAACCTCATACCCCCAAACTTTACCCCACTACCACCGCAATTTGAAGCACTAGACCTCATAGCACCGCAGCTAAACAACATCAAACTCCAGTGACCAACCTCCTCTCCCAAAACCTACAGACCCCCCTTCAAAAACCCCTGCTTCAATTCATCCATCTACTTCAATTCCTTCAAACCGCAATTCCCTTTCCGCAACAGTTTAGGATCATCAACGCGTTACTTAAATACACCTACACCGTTCAAACCCAACTTCCGCCCTTCATCTTCACCTACATGCCTCCACCCTACGTCTGTTGTTAACGCCGAGCACCACTACGCAACCGCCTCATCCGATTCAAAAACCAATAAATCACTTCCTCAACATCGCAACCTCATAACCAACCAAAAACCCAGAACCGAATTTGATTTGGGATTCTGATTTGTGAAAACTTCTAATTTGGAATTCTGATTTTGTTTTTGATTTTTTTTTTTAAAAAAATTGCGTTTCGTGAATTTTGATTTTGATAATAACTTGATGTTGGTTCATATGGCAGAACATTTGTGATTTATTCGGGTAGGACGGGGGAATTATAGCTGGGCCGTGCAGGCTTCAAGACCAGTGGCTTTGGTTGGTCTTTTATTTATTTTTTGTTTGTATGTTTAGTTTTTTTATTGTCTATTATTCTCAAAAAAAACATCATCCTTTTGTTTAATTAGGCTTAGTTTAATTTAGTTTTTATTTATTTTCATTTTTTTACTCATTTTATTTTTAATTTCGTTTTTGCTTCATTTTGATTTTCTCTTCTAAGAAAAAACAAACTCAAAAAAAGAGAGAGAGAAATCTTTCAAAACCCGTGTCGCAACGCAGTCAAGCAATTAATATGAGGCAACAACAACAGAAAGAAGTGGACTATTCAGGGTTCGAGCGATTGCACACCAAGTGGGTGCGAATGCGCTAGCGCTACTCGGTTGCACTGGACGGACTGCCGATCTAGGGGAGAATTTTCTGAACTCTACAGGGACTGTTGCTGCAAATAAAAAAATATAGACATTGCTTGTAAAAATCTTCTGCAGGGGCCGCAGCTTGCTTGTAAAATTTTATTTCTGCAATTTATTATTCTGTGACTGTTCCTTGGTTGAATATTTAGCATACTGCTGTGTGGTTGAGAATTTTAAAATGAACGTGAGATTAAATTGAAAAGTTTGGCTTTGAAATAAATTATTTTTGAAATCGAATCAAAGATTCCCCAAAAGCTCAAAGGACAAAATATTCGTTAAATTGACAATTAGGATTGATACTCTCTGAGGTGTCTAAGGAACAGTAGAGTCTCGAACTCAAACAGGTTCTTAAACCTTCAGTTGTGTTTCTATGGTGATTCATGGCACACTGATAACCCTGTCCGAACTTGGTCTAGATTTGTATTCATACAATCCGAAGTTGTTAATTTTAACATATTTTTTTTAAAGAGCTTTGTTGAAAATGTCTCAATTCCCTTATTCCTACGGATTCTACGATAGTTGTGAAAATCAATATAATCCATAAAATTTTACACCAAATTCATATGGATATTTTAATAACAACTATTGTACAAGTAATTTGGACTGTACGCCACCAACTTTTCAAAATTTTCAAAATGATCTTGATTTTGCACCGCAAAATTGTCAAAATAATGATCAACTCTCAACTCTTGAAATAAGTGTTCAAGCTCTACGTGAAGAAAGTCAAAGATTTAATGAATCAAGTCAAAGATTAATTGAATTAATGTGCAACAATTCAAGTGAAAGTTTTCAAGATAATCAAAATCCAATTTCACCTCCAAATTCAAATGATTTTGATTATAACCCTTGTCAATTCAATTTTGAACTCCAAAATGAATTTCAAATTCAAAATGGAAATGCAAATCAATTTTCAAATGATTTTGGCAATGGGAATAATTTCAGTTGTGGTGCTACTGAAAACTTTTGTTCTCAACAATTTCAAACTGAAAACTCTCGTGTAAATAACTATAAATTTGATTTTGTTGAGCAAACGAACGAAATTTACGACTACTTGAAGTTTCGTGAAAAACAAAATAATCGAAACCGAACGTGTGATGATTCAAACATAGTTATGAAAGGCGCGCCGCGACGCGTGGCGTTTGCGCCATTTTTGTTTGCGGCGCGGCGCATATGAAAAGGCGCACCAAATGGCGCGCGGCGCATAAATGGCACACGACGCAAAATGGCGCGCCTTTTCTTTATTTTATGGTTTTTTGTTTTTTTTCTCATTTCAAACTGCTATAACTACTACTAGAAACACTCTTACCATCACTACAACCACCATCACAACTACTATTACTATTATTATCATAATGATATGAAATATGAAAAAAATTGTTAATATTTTTTTTGGTTATATGAAAACATAATTACATCATCATTATTTCCTATACGATTATCATCAGCGAGTTAATAAACTTACAATTATGTAATTGGCTGATCTTAGCATGCCGATATTTAGAACTGACATATGTTTTATTATCCAACTTAGTTTATTTTCCTTTTAATATTGTCAAAAGTATATAATTTAATGTGTAAAAGATCATAAAATATTGTATAGCATTGATGAAAAAGCAAATGAATGAAACTCTGAAGCCGTGAACGATATATCAAGAGATGCAATTTTGGAGGAAGAAAAAATATTCTCATAAGATAAGCATTCAAGTAGCTCTGAAACATACCCTTGGATTTTATTTTATTTTTGCATATACGTAAATATGTCCAATGTCTTTGTAGGATGTGTCTGTAACATAAAAATATTTCATGATTTGGTATTTGTTAAATACAATCGAGCATTAAAAAAATGTATAATATTCGTGACACTGTTGGTCCAGTATCTTTGAATGATATTGATGATTGTAATTAATGGTTAACTGAATATATGGCCGATATTGAAGATGAGCTTGTGTTCGACGATGAGGATGACCTGACTTGGTGTGTTGCTGCTAGAGCAGCAAAAGTGGAGAGATTCAGTTTTATAGCCCATCTTTAATGTGTATTATTATTTTTGATTTGAAAACTATTTTGCTTGAAATTTTATGCTTTATGTTTTTTTTGTGAAATACATAAAAAAATTGTTGCGTATATTTTAGCAAAAAATAGTTTTTTTTTAAATCTTTTATTAATATATTAATTATATTAAAAAAATAAACATGCGTAGTGAATTAAAAAGGCGTGCGCCATTTGCCGCACCATGCGCCAAGGCTCTAGAGAGGGTATGCGCCTTTTTGCGTAGTGCGCCATTAATAACACTGGATTCAAATGATAATCCACCTTTGCCCACAATCGACGATCTTCAACTAACAACTTTTGAAGTTGATGAAAATCTTAATGAAGTTGTTGAAAGCTCTGTAATTGATTTGAAGTTGAATTCTCTTAAAAATGAAGATGTCAATCTTCAATTTGATCTTCCTCTCTCAGATTCTGAAAATTTTGAAAATTTAGCAACTTTAGATTGTCAACATAACAAAAATGATGAAGTTGTTAACAACTGTTTAGGTGAGGACGACTTTGATGAGCGAAAACTTCTTGAAATAATTGACGATAATGTTGTTGAGTCTAAAACTGAAAATGAAAAATTTGAAAACTTTGAAATTCTTAAGGTTGAAAATAACGAAACCGCTGAATGTGATCTTAAGCACAATAACGATTTTTCTGAAATTGTTGAAACTCCTTGCGACTTGATCGTTTCAACTGAACCTCACTGTGATCACTTGTTTTTCAATGATAAATTTCTGCAGTATATGAACTCTTTATGGAATAACACTGCTTTTGAGAAAACACGATTTCGAAATTTACTGAAAATTCATTTGTTTGGTTTTAACTTTAGGTTTACGAATGAACCTTTAGTCAACAAAATTTCAAATATCAAAGCAAAATTGAACAATATTTCTCAAAACAAGTGTGGGGGTGAGAACGATGCACATGTCTCTCAATTTACACATCATCTGAACAAGTCAAACTTTGTTTTTGAAACTTTTTCTGAACCCCGGCTCATTGACTTCTCTTTAGTTGCTATAGAAATTCAATTCGATTTTCGGATCAATTGTAAGCTCAAAATTTTAAAATTAGCAACTCAAACTTTTGAAAAAACAAAATTTGTTTTTTCCAAATCTGAAATGTAATATAAAATCCTTTATGATTTGGTTTTCTGTGCTTAAGCTGTGTCTCATAATCTTAATGAGGTTGATCCATTGGTCCATCGTGGACCGGTTCATCTATTCGATGATTGCATATTTTCTGCACGCACATTTGGTAAGTCGCACTAACCCTCTTTTGTATATATGTAAATATTTCTCTTCCGTTCATTCATTGTGTCATGCATCGACTGTGGGGACACAGTCGAAATCAAGTGTGGCAGGGAGTCTCATTTTCATTCTGTTTTGCATAGTTTAAGTTTGCATTTTTTGTCTTTATCATTTTGCACTTTTTTTACTTTTCTTAAAAAAGAAAAAAAAAAATCTCACTTTTATATACTTTTAAATAAGACATGATGGAGTTATTAGCATATAATTTTGGTCGTTAAATTAAATTGTGTGAAAATTTACTTCTCTTAGCGGATAACGAAAGGAAAGTTTGAATTATGAGCAAATTTGGTGTAACTGGTATATTGGGAGATTCGTGGGTGATGAGTATGAAATGTTTTCTGAATTGTAATCCGATTAAATGAATGGTTGATTTAAACTACTTGCGATAACATTTTAGATCGTTTAAGTGAGGTTGTGCTAAAATATTCTCGCTTAACTCTCTCTCTTATGTTAAAAAAAAGGAATGTATATATATAACAATAATCCAAGGGTATCCAACATTGCTAGTACATCTCGCGTTGGTGTGCAAACCCGCCAAGCTCTTTCCAACACGTTGTTGACAATGTCAGCAACGGTATATCTTGGTCTCATTTTATGAGTTGGACACCTAAGGATTACCGACATCTTGTTGACAAAGTCAGCGTCGGTTTACATAATCCACCAAGCTCTGTCCCAAACTCTCATGGGTGGTATACCTTGGTCTTTTCGGTTATGTGTTTGTAAATACTAATATTGTAAATGTTTTAATAAAGAGAGAGTAAGCACTTGAAATACAAGCACACTCTTCACTTATTCGACCTAGCTTGCTAACAAAAAGGAAGTTGAGATGTCGTTTTACGATTGTTGATATCGATTATAGAATTCATTTCATATTTGCACTATGTTTCTACCAAAACAACTAGCCAAGCCGGAGGAGTTTGTGATGATAACATGACTTTTGTTTGAAATTTTGATTAGTAATGGACTCAAATTTCATAGTGACGACCCAAATTTGTGTTAGCTCATTCGTGTAGTATTTAAAAATAAATTATCCATTTGTAAATATTCCTTTAAAAGCTTGCATTCGTCTTGTAACTATTTTTTAATCTTGCATTTCGTAAATATTTTTTGCATTCAACTTTTGGATTTTGTGGGTAGTATCCGCTGAAAACCCTCACGAGACAACACTCGTCCTACTGGGGACACCAGAGGTTTAACGGCTTGTTGCATAAGCTCAATGCAATCGTGCTCTCTACGAAAATGGATTTATCTTAGTTATTTTGTTATTGTTTTATTCGAAGACGAATAAAAAGAAAGTGTGGGGATATTTGATATACACGTAAATGTGTATATTTTATCCGCTTATTCATCTTATTTTATATTTAAAATAATTGATACTGTGTATTTATAGTTGTGTTTTCAGATTATTTATGATGAATTGATTAATGCACTTAATTGTTGAAAAACTTGAAGAATTGGTGCAAGAAGAGTGTTGATTTTTAGAGCTGGATTAAAGCTTGAAGACCTAAAGAAATGCTGTTGTTCAATCACCTTCTATTGCATATTTTAATGTAAAGATTCAACGCTTTTCCATAATGATCACTTGGAGTTCTTATTCATTCTCAAGGCAATTGGAGTTGAATCCCGCAACCTATTTTCTTTGCATATGTTCACATTAGCTCATTTGCAAGGCCTCTCATTGGCCTCTCATTCTACAGTTGCTTTCACACTGGCTTATGTGTTATTTGGGCTAAATCTTTAGTCCCACAATGTGTAGATAGCCAAGTAGTCTTTGTCATATCAACTATAAATACATTGTATCTCCTTTATTTATAAATACACTTAGTTTTATTCTGTAATCTGACTCTTGGAATAAAACTCTTCTTCCTTGTTCTCTTTAGTTGTAGTTTTTTATTTACATATTATTTTCTTTTCTGTAGGTAGATTAGATTTATTTTATGCAAATACAATAGGTTCTCCTTCTCTTCTTAATTTTCATTTTATTTCAATTATGTTCATGTTATTTATTTTTCTCTTCTTCTTTAGCTACGTCTAGCTAATCCCCTTTGATTATGAGGTGATGACGCTTACATATATGATTCAATATGAATCACATAGCTAAAAGACGAAGATGTTATACATGTAGATCTGGATCTGAATCAAGGGTTAGATCTGAACCTTCATATCCTGTGCCGTTTAAGAGCTATGCACCTTTACAGGGTATATTCGTGTTCGATCTAACAATTATCAGATTTAGATCTAATTTTAGGGTTTTAGGAATTAATTAGTGAATCTGTCCTGATAGCCTATGGTTGTTTAACAGCTGAGCTCCTGCATAGGCTATGCTTGTCGTATTCACATATTTGTTTCTAGAAACCTAATTATCGTTGATTCATGTTTGTGACAGAAACATGAATTAGATCTAATTAATCTGTTTGGTTATTAATTCATGTTAACTTAATCTATGTCATTGCTCCCTAATTGCTTTCTTTAATTATATAAACATCTCTTTTTATTTAATTGTTGTTATTTTCTGTGTTTTCAATCAATCAAAATCCTGGGATAACTTGATTGGATTTATTAGTGAAAATAATTTGGTTCCAGTGTTCGACACCCTCTACAACAACCCTTGTTGTTTAGGAAAACTGAGCGGATTTTACAGTTGTTTACAATTGTTTAATTTGTTTGCAAACAACTAGACCGTGGGTTGATATTTTGTACATATCATTATGGTAGACTTGTTGTGGTAGATTTGATGGTAGACTTGTTGTGGTAGACTTGATGTATTTATTGTTATTATAATGGTCGACTGTGGTAGGTACAAATTTATGTATTGTATAATTGGTGGTTTGAGTTTGTGGTGAAATTTATGTTGTTTTTGTGTTTTTGTTGATTTATCGAGTTAGAATTGGTTTTATTTTGATATTTGCTTGATATATGGTATGTTGAGGTTATATATTGTTGCTGAGTCAGTGGTTTGTGTGAGAAATGTAGTTGGAAGACTAAATAGTAGCTGAAATACAAAAAAATGTAGGTTTTCCGACGGCTTATTGATACTTGAATATGTAACAGTTTCCAATGGCTTACGACGGTTTATTGGCATTGTGAATTTAACGGTTTCCGATTACTGGCGTCGGCCGTCGCTAGCCGTCGGAAACCGACACTAACCGCCAATAGTCATCGGAATTACAAACGACAGGCTGTGTCGATAGCCGTCGAAAACTTGATTTCCCGACGCCTCTAAAAGCGACGACTATTTCCGACGGCTTCCGCCGACCGTTTAGAACCGTCAGAAATAGTTTATTTTCTTGTAGTGACTTTACCAGAATCATGGAAGAATATTTCAAACCCATCATGGTTTACGTTCTTTAGATAATACTTCAAAATTCTCGTTTGTTTGTAAACATATTTATAAACTAGTTACATAGATAGGATGCTCTATAAATGTTTTAAATATTGTTATTATATCAAACATCGTCTTTTAATTTAGTGTGGTGCTAAGAGCACCCCAATACGTTCTTCCTAATAACACAATATTTGCTGAACTAATCACGTACTCAGCTATAATCTAAAAAATCCTAATCTCTCTTCCCCAATCGAATCGTTGTCTCCTTAGCGTTTCCCACGGAAAATTTCAAGTTCGAACACAGTAATCATACACGATAATTCTTCGATGGAACAACACCGAACAGGATGGAAAAAAGTTACAGAAAGTTAAATTATTTTAACGGTGGTTGCGCACCGAATGGATTAAAAAAAATTCAGTGTTGCACCATCGACCGAACTGATAATATAATACAGTGCTTTCGAGAACGGTGGCAAATCACCGTGATCTATTTTTCTGAACGGTGTATCACCACCGAAGGGATAACACAAATGTGGAGAGCTCGCTATTTTCAGTATGGTGGTTTAAAACCGTTAGTTATCTTTTTGTTCGGTTGTTATAGACCGACCAGTGTTGATTTCTTCGATGCTTGGTCTCCGATCAGAACACAAAAATCAATTCAATTATTGTAGCTTCTTTAATTGTGAGAAGAGACCGACCAGCATGTTTTTATACGGTATGTTATGGCCGAGCTGGATGTTTGCACTGATGCATGAAAAATGAATTTTTGGAATAATCTGGTATCCCTTTTTCTGATTTAAAAACAAAAGAAATACAGCAAACAACATGGTATAAATAGGTGATAAAAAGAAGACCAAAAAATGATCAAAAAAAAAAAAAAAAAAAAAAAAAAAAAAAAAAAAAAAACAAAGCAAATAAATCATGGTTGAAAGAATGCTTCAGGTTACATGAAAATGAAGATTTTTGACTCGAAGATTTTCATATTTATTTCAGGTGACAAGTCAACTGAACAATAACAATAGGAAAAAGATGGATTTACATTTATTCAGACACATCATACAAGCATTACTAGAAATATTTTGGGTATTGGATATTAAAACAATAAACAAATTACTCTAAATTCAACTGATTCTCTAGAAGCGTCTTTTTTACTTCAAAGATGAGATACATCATACCAGCAGTTGTTTTCTTCCTTGGCATTGCAGCGTCGATTTCGTTGATCGGTTATAGATTTAGGGTTTAGGCTTGATCGGTTTTCAAAATGAGGAGGAATGATAATCGATCGAAACAGAAATAAGGTTAACAGCGTGGTAGCCCCTATTTTTTAAATGTGTGGTATTAAGAAGAGTGTAATACTAAATGGTGTGCTATTTTTTAGCCGTGGTATTAGGAAGTGGATATTGGGGTGCCCTTAGCACCACACTAAATTTAAACAATTTAGTTTAAATATTTTGAGCTGATAACCTTATTTCAAAACACTTCACATTTAAATATCTATTGGAAACCATTTAAACTTCAAGGTTTATTTTAAAATAAAATTTGAAAGTTCAGTTCAAATCAAATTTAAAACAATGTAAACTCTAAATTAAACAAATCCATATTTCAAATTCATTTAAAGCAATATATATTTCATTTTTGGTTTAAAACATATTTATAATATAAATATAATTTAAAATTATTCAAATCTAAAATAATTCAAATCTAATTTCAAACTACTTCAAATTGAAATTAAAGAAATTTAAATATTATTTAACGTAATTCAAATATTAGAAAAATGGCAACCACGAAGAGGTTGAATGGTCCCATATTGTTTTGTTGCTACACCTAGAATTACAAAGGAAAACATGGTAGACCAACAAAACCTATACATGCAAAAAAAGACAAGACATAGAAACAAGGTGCAAGAATACACTGGATAAATACAGAAAAAAAAAAAAAAAAAACACAGAAAGTAGACCACAACTGCAGAATAACTGCATAGCACAGGCACAGCTGCACAACACCAGAGAGATGGAACCAGGATCAAAAGAAATTATTGCAAGAGGCAGCCCATGAAACGTAGCGGCCATATTCATATTTCCATCATGATAATCAAAGCTTTCATTTCGTTCAAATAATGTATCATTTGTGAACTTCCACTATGAACTGAAATCTCCCATTGCAACCACCAAGGCACAACAAGACATCCAATTACTATAACCAGAAATTACATAGTTGTTATTCCATGCACATGCATTCCTAGATGTAGAACCACTGACTACTGGGGTATCATACTTTTGACTCATTGAGAAATCCCCTGTTTAACATCTCACATTTCATACTCCTGGTTACAGGGTTATTATGGTTTGACACACCTGGAATGGACGCATGGGAGTTGTTGCCTTTGATAGGAGAAAGCGCATTGGGTGTAACAGGCAGTTAAACTTCTTGATTAAACTCAACAAGAGACAACGAGGAGGGAGCTCGATATGCCGCGGAGGGAAGGATATGGTCATAGACTCATAGTAGTAATAGTTAGGTTTGTTAATTTTCTTGGTTTTGGTGTTAACTAGATTAGAAGTGTCGGGATGAAGAGATTTGGAAGCTGGTGTTTGCGTTTTCACCTTGACAGTAGCATTACAGGTGAGGACTGTATCAACATCAGAGATGGACTTTTAACTATTAGCAGAAGCCTTCAACTGTATATCAACTGTATATTGCTTTCGCGACTACCCGATCTTTACCTTTGTTGCTTTTGAATGGGGAGGAGGAAGTTATTTTATTTGTATTATGTACAGGTGAACCATTGTCCAAGTTCATGATACCAACAATCTTACTACTTTTGTCAAGCACATTGTCTACAGTTACTTTGTTCACCTTGTCATTATAGACATGCACCTTATCCATAATTTGCTTGCTTAGTTCACCACCATTCGACTTGCCATTTGCTGCTTCAACACAATGGTAGTGACATTACCATTGAATAACTCAGCAATGTTATCCAATACACAGTCTGAACCTAGAGAAAATTCATTGGTACCAGTAATGTTATCATTAATACCATCATTTTCACATAACCCCCTACCTCAATGGATTGATCATTTTATTGTGTTATGCTTCTCTCAGTCTCAACCGTTGCTCAAACAAGAGCACCAACACTCATCACTGGCTTCTTCCTGCACTTTAACTTCTCTTCCATCTTCAGTATGTAAGGGGATTTCACGAAGAGATACACTCGTAACATTGTTATCAGTCTGAAAAGAGTCCAACTTACCGATAACAATGTTGGCTTACACAAGATTGCATTCTCTTGACAAATCCCGCCTTCATAATTAAGTTCCACAAAGTTATTAAAGTTATTTCAGTAGAGATCTGAAACTTCAACGTAACACCACAATCCGTACTTGACGAAATCTCTCCCTCTTCTAACACTTTGTTTCTTCTAAAACAATTTTTTCCACATTTTCAAGCTGAGAACCATTAGATAAAAACTGAGCCTGTTTACCCTAAGCTTTAGCATTTGTCATTTCTACTGGTTTAATCATCTTTTTTGAACCTCTATTGACAGTTTGCTATAATTGGGGTCTCTTGGCTCTAATTTTTTTGAATGTTTCTTGAGATTAACATCATGTCTTATACTAACTATTGGGACATTTTTTTTTCAATTTATTAGACTCGGCAGGAGGATTTATTTTAGCATCACAATTAAATTCAGGGTGCATCGATTAACACCCCGTTAATTGTTCTTTGCCCCCCACTAACTAAAAAATAAAATATGCACCCCATCGTTTGCTCTCCTCACCCCGTTTAATCCAAAATTGCCCTTATTGCATATTATTTCAGCGTTGATTTATTTGAACAATATCATCTATATTAATGATTTATTTATTTACTGTTTAGATCTTTTCAATTTCTGTATACGGCTAACATACTCGATCTCAAAATGCATAATGATACACATCGTTGATAGTACAGTTTTTGAATTTTTAATAATTGTTTTAAATTTTTTAATCATTATTTGTAATTTCTATCTTTTTTTATAAAGATCATGTACAATGCTGATTTTAAATTTAATTATAGTTTGCAATTTAACATTGAACATCCATATATATAGTTGGAATTATTATTTTTTAATCATTTTGCAACATTAGACAAACTATCTAATCTGCTATTAAAGGGCAAATTTAAAAATGAAAATTTAACATTTTAATTAGGGGTGAAGAGCAAACAATGAGGTGCGAATAGCCACCCTTAAATTCAGCGTGACTAAAGGACTTGCAACACAGACAGATGTCGGGTTTCCCCAAATACTTGAATTCAGTTTTTTGTTTGCCTCCATAGGCTTGTTTATGTAAAAGCAACTACCAGCTCCTTGTCCGATTTAACATTAATCAAACATTTGGCATACTCTAGCCTATCTAGCCTTACCGTTGATTCATAGATGCACACTAGATTTCTTATTCTACTGGACAGTCGGTGGTACCAATGTGAGACCAAAAGAACAGTGGTATATTATGAAATTGAACCCAAACCAGAACAGTACTAATGGTACCACATACGCACAAATAGTAGGATCATATGGTTTAACAATAAACAACTTATTTCGCATCATAATCGGATCATCCTGAAGTATTTTCTGCTTGTCCTCTCCATACGAAAACAGAAATAGAAAAATAACTCACGAGTTGTACCTTTTAACTTCCAAATCGTTCTCAGCTTCTGCACCACGGCTGTGTATGAGAGCGGCTTGTCGAGGAAGAAACCTACAACGTAGCCACTCCACACGTGCGAGCCTGCATTCATAACTTCGAACCATTTCATCTTCTTCAGAGAAACTAGGGAATGTTTCGATAGGGACATAGGACCCCACATTTCGAGGTTTATTCTTGAAGAGCTAAATCCAATCGCGTTGACCGTGTGGGGCATGGACTATAATATAAAAGGTTACGAGTGGGTGGAAAAGGAGGGTCCGGAGGAACCGGTAGTCGATTGACGCAACTTGAGGAGGTTTAGACGGAGGGGTCGGAGGTAGGGAAGTGATGGGAGTGATGGACAAGAATCTATTTGCGCAGCTTGTGAGGCAACAGGGAGAAGGATGAGAAAAAGGAAGGGGGCTCTGCCATTCGAAGGGGTGTCATTTTGCTAAGGGGACACCGGTCTATAAAAAATTAGTAAAAGGCAACACCAGTTATACTTTTAACAGACAAAAATAACTCTGCTGTATTTCAATGCTCGCGCTCAAATCAGAAAAAACGGTAAGAGTATACCGGTTTTTTTTTAATAAAAACGGTAGCATTAGAGCATCTTTTCTATCTTTATAACAAACTTAACAAAAACAACGGAAACGGTTATACTCTACCGTGTTTTCACACTAAAAACGTTCATAATTTTCTAACTTTATAATGATTGTTCGGTGTTTGCAGGCCGTTTTTCGTATTTTCACATCTACGTCATGCTTCGGAAAACGGTGACTTGCGACCGAATTTCACCACGTCGTGCTTCTTCTTTATATTAAAGGTAATTTTGTCTTAAGGCAATAAATTGTTAATGTGAGTTTAGTCTTTATTGTGCACCCCTTAACAAAAATTTAAAAACTAAAATTTGTGACACCCCTTAACCAAAAAGTGGGTGTCATTAACAATCCCCAATTTAAACTTAACTTAAATGAATTTAAATTTTCGATTCAATTTGAAACAACTTTAAATGATTTAAAATTAAATAAAACTAATTTTAGTTTTCTTTACGAATTTCTATAAACAAATTTAAATTTCTCTAAAGTAATTCTATTTGATTATTTCAGAAACATTTCACTTACACGAGTGTATATCATTTCAACCCATAATAATTGTCATAGTGCATATCATTTCAACCTATTTCTTAATTCGGGTTCCAATTCTAGTATGGTATATGACTATTTGATATCAACATCACTACGACAATGAGTAATATGGTAACAGAGATGTGTATCACAACAAATAATATAATATCATTCATCGTAAAAATCAATCGAATCATGCATAAAATCAGTATCCAAGTCAATACACAATACAATAGTCATATATCAAGCGTGTTTGACTATGAAAAATATTAAATTTCAATATTCAGTTGAATTTTAAATCAATTGTCTCAAATTTGTTTTATATAACTAATTTTAATTTTGAAAGTCAATATATTCAATTCAAATGCAAGTTTCAACTTTGATTTAAAACGAAAAAAATATAATAATTAATCCAATCTAAATCTAATACGATAAATTTCGTTTTAGATTGGATTTAATTATCAAATAAGTCAACCACCAATCAACTATCATCCAATTCATTTCAATTTCAATACCAAGTGTCAACTAGCAACGATGTCAAATATCAATGTTAATTAAAATTTCCAAACGACAGTTCCATAAATTAACTAGCATGAATATATATATATATATGTATATATATATATATATGTATATATATATATATGTATATATATATATATTTATATGTATATATATATATGTCATGATATAATAAGTTTAATTCGCATAAAAATATAAGTCGTGATTTATAAAACCCACCTTTCATATGAACAAAGAATTGCTTAATATGAATAGTAACACATTCACAAGCATGGATGCACACCGATACACACATATACACCGAGTATATGCAGTTGCTAAATACGGCGGATAAAAGCATTTCCTTGAATTCAGGACCGTTGCTCGGTGGCTCTAAGACATTCATGAAAGCTCTATCAAAGTTACTAGTAAGGTCGGTAAAAGTGTCGTATGTTTCAGTGAAAGTAGAAGTGGGGTAATCAGTGTTGTTAGAGCTAACGCGAGGATGAGTGACAGCGAGTTGGAGAATGATCTGAATATGCCACTAGCGGTGTTGGCCTTCCATAAGGTTGTGCAAAGGCTGCTGAGTTTAACGGCTTAGTGTAACTCCCCACACCCCATAGTATCCCTAAAATATGCAACATAACGAATGAGAAGTGTTGTAGGTACAAAGAATCTAATCATAGGTAATAAGACACTCAAGAAATAAAACAGATTCAATAAAAACATTTATTTAAAAACAAATTTTTATTCCAAAACAATAATTTATACAAAATGAATCTTTAATATAAATCTTATGTCTTATATAATCTCAGTCCAAATTAGAGTATACAATGGAAAAAAAATCTCACAAGTACAAATCCAAACCATACCAAATAGGGTGTCATAAAACAAAAGAAAACAAATCTCTGTAATTAGTTCTTCCCTGGCTGCTAATATCAATCGACCGTTGTCCTGTTAACCTAATGGGAAAAGAAAAAAGGAGAAAGAGGAGTGGATCAGACATAAAGCCTGATAAATGAAGTAATTACTAGCACGATTAAGCAAGATAAAGAAAACAAATTTAGTAACAGTTTCACTGTCATAAGTAAATGTGTACATGCATAACTAAAACTGGTTTCTAAGGTACTTAATTTATTTATCTAGTTCAACTATAATAACTTTTTGATTGTTTGCACTTTCTCAGTCATCGACTTAATAAACGTGACTAGGATAATTTCCTAATACTACCTATTGATCGGCTTTCTCCCTAGCATCAAACTAATATAGCAGTCAAATGCCTCTTACACTGAATCAACACCACTCGTCCGTGGAGTCGCCTTCAGATGGACATCCATCTAGCGCTAGGACCCACAATGTCTTCTCTACCACGATTCGATGCACCACATTCTCGGTCATCGTTGGTACGCATTGCCCCCTAGATCCTTTTTTTAATTGTTCGTTATCTACCATAATTTAGCAAGCATGACTCCTCTTAAGAGCCCCTGGTACTGACCCTGAGTCATTTGTCTACCACACTTTGGCATGCGTGTTGGATCAACCGCTGGTACAGACTCCTCCAAACAATATCCTAGTTGCGCACCCATCTCAGTTCCCATGACCGAGCTTTGTTTATAGGTATGTTATCTACCACGTTCGGCCTCTGCCGTTAGTATGGACCCCCAGTGTTTGTTTATTAGTCAGTTGTCTATCACAATTCGACATATGTCGTTGGTACGTGCTACGCTATTTATTTATTAGTTGGTTATCTACCACAATTCGGCCTCTGTCATTGGTACGAACTCCTATTATCTATTTATTGATCGGCTATCTACCATAATTCAGTACCTATCTTCCAGGGGTACAAACCACTATTTGTTGTTTACCTACTAACTTAATCCAAGATATAAATTTCTTTTTTTGCCCAATCCCAGATCTGAGGCCAACCTATTGATTCAGTCTCTGACCTGAGCCTGTGATATTTTACTTTTATCACTAACTTACATTATCATAATGGTCTTATGTTCTATATCTTATCTTATTATGATGTTATATAACATGTCAATATAATTCTTAATCATCGTAATAACCTGCTCGTTTTCTGTTTCATTTTCAAATTATAACCAATTATAATTTATTGCAAGTTCTCATTAATTTGCCTAATTCAGTTTAATTCCTTTTGAAATACAGTTGTATAATTTATGAACAAAATTTTATAAATTTAGTTATCCTCTTTTAATCTATGTTTGCATAGTTGTTACTTTCAATTTTATTTTCCATGAGAAAAAGGAGGATTAAATCAGTCATCAATTAACTAACATTTATATATCTATGCACATTTTAGGCATAAACTTAAATGATTGTAGAAACTTAAGTAACTGACTGAAATAACATAACTTTTAAGGGAAAAGGACTGAAAAACTAACTTATAGAATTTTACTTAAAAGAAAATGTAACGAAAATAGAGAAACACTTGTAGAAGAATATCTTACATAAAACTACTAAAAATTGTAAGAAAAACTAAGAAACACTTACAGAAAATATCTTATAGAAATACTACTAAAAATTGTAAAAAAAAACTATAGGAATTACTATATTTATTAAAAACCCTATTTCTTTAAATTACTTAAAAATCTAAGTAACTACAACACTCACCTCTGTTCCTAAGCTCTTTTTTGGGCACGCATAACCTTCCCAGATCCCATCTCTAAGTGGATTATAATATTTTATTTTATAAATCTTTCCCTACAAAATTTAAGTTTAGGTCTGTCTTAGAAGAGAGAACCCAGAGCGAGAAAAGATTGTATTGTGAGTAAACAACTAGGTCTAGGGTTCTATTTATAGTTGATTTACGGATCTCTGGCTGTTAAATTTCTTGATTCAATCTGGCTTAGATACTCACTCCTTCATTTTCATCTTCTGAAATTATAATTAAACGTATCAGGTTGGGCCACATCATGCCTAACTATTAAAATACACAAATCGACATGTTTCTGGATGATTTCTCATCCAGAACACTTTGTGGATCGACCTAACCCATGATGGAGTCGACCTTGGAGTCACCTGAGCATTTATTTTTATTTTTAATTTAAATACTATAATCATTTTTCTTTGATAACTCTTTCATATAAACTCCGATTTTGACAAATTATATATGAAAACGATCTAGAAAATTGCTACAGACACAATGAATAAGGTTTTCTAGCCAATTTTGGAAATATGTAAAAAAAACATTTTAGCTTTTTCTTTTCTTTAATAATTTCTAGATTGTACTTAAAACTTGTTCTTTTATAACTTCTTGGATTAGCTCTGATTTATATAAACTAATATGTAAATTGCTCAGAAAATAGCCATGGACCCAATGGTACAAATTCTGTTGTTAAATTCTGAAAATTTAACAAACTATTTTTATTATCTAATTAATTAATTACTGTGTCTTAAATTTAGGGTTGTTACATTATCTCTTTCTTAAAAAATTTCGTCCTCGAAATCTCCAAAGACAAAAGAATGTGATAAGCATTTTCACTCAATACCTACAACCATCTATGTAACACCCCTAAGTCCCACATCGTGGAAGCTTGTGTGAAGTGGGTACTTATATAGTAGAGCCCATCTCTTACTTACGCCGAGGCCTTTTGAGGAACAAAACCCCACACCTATACGGTGGCTAAGTTGGGGACAATATCTTGCGTGAATGGAGGTGCAGGTTGTTACAATGGTATCAGAGCCAATACCCAGCCGGAATTGTGGCTTCTGTGTGGACCACAGCGCCTGGGTGAGGTGTTTGTAAGCTAACGAGGACGTTGGGCTCTGTAGGAGGGGAGAATGTAACACCCCTAAGTCCCACATCGTGGAAGCCAGTGTGAAGTGGGTACTTATATAGTAGAGTCCATCTCTTACTTACGCCGAGGCCTTTTGAGGAACAAAACCCCACACCTATACGGTGGCTAAGTTGGGGACAATATCTTGCGTGAATGGAGGTGCAGGTTGTTACAATCTACTCACCCATCATCCACTAGCTTCCATTGTCCTTAAGTTTTCTAATGCAATTTATGTTATTATGCAATAGTACAGTGTACATGTCCCTAACTAATGCAAAAGATTAGGCGGACTGTAACAACCCATCTTTTTTGCTCGATTCTCGCTGGTAATTAAACCAACTGAAACCGTTCACAAAGGCGAATTGCTATGGGTACTTACATATATTGAACAAAATAATAGAACTTTTCATGGCATCATACAATCTTACACTAGAGTTACAAGGAATATCAGAGCTACAACATATACAGCGGAAGAAAAGTAAATATACTCTCAGCGGAAGAAGCAGTCTGATATAGCGGAAGCTCCAAACTCTAGCGTGAATTCCAATCTAGAAAGAGCTCTGAATCTTTGCTCCAACGATCTATAACTGTAAAACTAAACTACTAGCTCCCCGTGTAAAAATTAGTGGGCACCCAGAGTTTAGGAAGGAACAATAAACTCCAGGTCAGTCATGGGACTGGTGTAAGAACATAAAACAGTTATTTTTAGGATTTATTTTAAAGTTAGGAAATTCACCGGACCACGCCGCTAACGCGGAACGGGTTTACCCCATGTGAATACTCATGCATACAAATTCGCAATGACTTTTGGGAAAAATGAAGCTATCATAAGCACGTCCCACATCACACAATGCAAGCGCACACCAAATGGGCGAGTTTTGTCTTATGATAACCAAACATGCTTTCATACGTGAAAATCCTCTTTTTAATCATACAATGTGGAAATCATTTCAAAAATAAATATAGAATCATAGCCCCCATAACCCCAATTGGTTATATTAACATATAGGTATACAATCAAAATATGTATGGCTCGTATTGGAGATCTAGGTTTCCAACTTGATGGTTCCTGGCACGAAAGATCAATCAGGGATATGAAGCGAAGTGTAACACGACTTTTTCGTCCATCTTGGACACCAATAACAAATCGCAGAGTAGATCAACGGTTTTCGACCAGACACGGCCCCCCAAACATACCCAATTTCCCCCAAGTTCATAAGTGGTTTCCCACTGCTGTAGCTTCATCATCAATCAAAAATAAGTATACAACCCAACCACCAGTTTCTCATCAATCCGGGGTGTGAGGTTTGTCGATGTCACGTCATACACAAAGCATGCCTAGATAAGCAATACCCTGATCATACAAGCTCATTTCATATCTTAAGTATGTCACATTGTCCATTCATAACATGACCACTGATTTTCATCCATACATAACCACTTCGAGCTCGTACGTCACAAACCAAATACATATCAACGGGAATCAGTGTTATGCTGTCAATTACAATGTCAGGCACACAATCCATACAAGTCCATTATGGGTCTGAACGGAACAAAATCCGCAAACTCTTCACATACGTTCGAACTTTCTGCCACTGTGGCAATAGGGGCATCTCTCTACTGTAGCTATTCAGTAAAGAAACCAATCAGCAGGCAGTCTGTTCGATGTGAAGAACCACGGCCTTCAATCATCGTCTTCATATTTTTATCTATTACGTCGTATGGTTATTTCGAATGGTTTTCGGAAATAAGTTCCGATCCCGGTCTTTCCAAATAACCAGCGCTTCATAAAACAAGTGCTTCCACTCATATATATATATATATATATATATATATATATATACACACACACACACACATACACCACTTAATCTTTCTAAATCAGAAATGATCGTTTAAGGGATGATTATTTATAATTAGTCTTCCTCTTAATGCCTTACTTCAAAACAATCATTATAAACCAAGGATCATGATTTCAATACTGCTTTCGTTCAAACTTATCAAAATCATTCAAACGGATTCATTATATCCAAATCTAAGGATTCAGGACCAGAAATAATTCCAAATTTAATTAAGTAAAATATTTGAAAATAATAATACATTTGTTATGAACTGATTATATAAATATGTACTAACTTTAAAAATAGAATTGGTTAAAAATAATTACATAACATATATTTAACTTTGAAGAAGTGTACAAATATAATACTTTTAAACATATACATATCTTTAAATAACTAAGTTTTATTTAAATATTTTTGAAATTAACATATCATGTTTAAATAGTCGAAAACCTCTCTAATTATGTAAAATACTTTAACTGGAATTTTTTCCTTCCATGCCGATGACTTGTATTCATATTCATACTCGAAGAGTATACTAGTTCCGGAAATCTTGAGTTAATCTAATCGATTCGAAAACATTCACTTTCTTTTTGTTCACTTAGTTCCATAACAACTTCCGTAATTGACCTAATCATATTCGAATGACTCAATGACATTATCATACCTTTCAAGTTATTCTAACCGATTTTCAATATATATATATATATATATATATATATATATGATTGGCTAGAAATCGAACTTCTTATATCCAATATATGTTTCCATATTAAACCGATACTATAAGCGGAATTATGACATTTCCACTGTTTAATTCCACAAATAGTATTAGTTATCATCCACATAAATTATATCAAATATCCGAAGATCGCTTTCGTCTAAACCAATTTAACCAAATTTCACATTGGAAACTATTTATTATTATATTTAGCGCTTCACAATATTTGATATTCATTCCAATTTTCGAAACTATTAACGGAATTATATGAAGCGAAGTGTAACACGGCTTTTTCGTCCATCTCGGACACCAATAACAAATCGCAGAGTAGATCAACGGTTTTCGACCAAACACAGCCCCCCTAACATACCCAATTTCCCACAAGTTCATAAGTGGTTTCCCACTGATGTAGCTTCATCATCAATCATAAACAAGTGTACAACCCAACCACCAGTTTCTCGTCAATCCGGGGTGTGAGGTTTGTCGATGTCACGTCATACACAAAGCATGCCTAGATAAGCAATACCTTGATCATACAAGCTCATTTCATATCTTAAGTATGTCAGATTGTCCATTCATAACATGACCACTGATTTTCATCCATACATAACCACTTCGAGCTCGTACGTCACAAACCAGATACATATCAACGGGAATCAGTGTTATGCTGTCAATTACAATGTCAGACACACAATCCATACAAGTCCATTCTGGGTCTGAACGGAACAAAATCCGCAAACTCTTCACATACGTTTGGACTTTCATCCACTGTGGCAATAGGGGCATCTCTCTACTGTAGTTATTCAGTAAAGAAACCAATCAGTAGGCAGTCTGTTCGATGTGAAGAACCACGGCCTTCAATCATCGTCTTCATATTTTTATCTATTACGTCGTATGGTTATTTCGAATGGTTTTCGGAAATAAGTTCCGATCCCGGTCTTTCCAAATAACCAGCGCTTCATAAAACAAGTGCTTCCACTCATATATATATATATACACACATACACCGCTTAGTCTTTCTAAATCAGAAATGATCGTTTAAGGGATGATTATTTATAATTAGTCTTCCTCTTAATGCCTTACTTCCAAACAATCATTATAAACCAAGGATCATGATTTCAATACTGCTTTCGTTCAAACTTATCAAAATCATTCAAACGGATTCATTATATCCAAATCTAAGGATTCAGGACAGGAAACAATTCCAAATTTAATTAAGTAAAATATTTGAAAATAATAATACATTTGTTATGAACTGATTATATAAATATGTACTAACTTCAAAAATAGAATTGGTTAAAAATAATTACATAACATATATTTAACTTTGAAGAAGTATACAAATATAATACTTTTAAACATATACATATCTTTAAATAACTAAGTTTTATTTAAATATTTTTGAAATTAACATATCATGTTTAAATAGTCGAAAACCTCTCTAATTATATAAAATACTTTAACTGGAATTGTTTCCTTCCATGCCGATGACTTGTATTCATATTCATACTCGAAGAGTATACTAGTTCCGAAAATCTTGAGTTAATCTAATCGATTCGAAAACATTCACTTTCTTTTCGTTCACTTAGTTCCATAACAACTTCCATATTTGACCTAATCATATTCGAATAACTCAATGACATTATCATACCTTTCAAGTTATTCTAACCGATTTTCAATATATATATATATATGATTGGTTAGAAATCGAACTTCTTATATCCAATATATGTTTCCATATTAAACCGATACTTTAAGCGGAATTATGACATTTCCACTGTTTAATTCCACAAATAGTATTAGTTATCATCCACAGAAATTATATCAAATATCCGAAGATCGCTTTCGTCTAAACCAATTTAACCAAATTTCACATTGGAAGCTATTTATTATTATATTTAACGCTTCACAATATTCGATATTCATTCCAATTTTCGAAACTAGTAACGGAATCGAAACTTAAGCTATATTTAAAACTTTAAATCCAAATCATTACTCGTAGCAATTTATAAAATATTACTATAAATATTCCTCTAAACTTGCATCAAATTTCATAACCAAATAATTCAAGTTCCAATATCTTTTATAACAAATTTTCTAATATTATTTCAAATTGTCATCTAAAGTCATATTAGATTCTAAAATCAGAAAATTCGAGTTTGCCTATTTTTTCCAACCATTCATTAATTAAATTGTGACTAAATTCAAAATCGACCATTCTGATTCGATGTCTTTTTAGGAAAAATCAATCTATATTGATAATAACCTATAATTTTTTTTAAATCAACTTATCTATACAATTAAATCAAATTTACAAATTTCCCTAAATACTGCTCTAACCATTATTTAATTAGACCATTCTTACCATAACTTAGTCAATAAACGTTTAATAACAGCATATAATTCCATTCAATATCATCAAACAAAATGTTCATTAGAAATAATCAATTGTTACTTAGTTAACAAAATATTATCGAAACATAGTTGACTCAATAAACATTATTAGATTGATATTATTATGTTAATAAAATATTCCATAATCATTCATATGTCCTTTAACCTATAAATCGCCTTTAATTAAATTTAAGGAATTATTAAAAAAATTTGCCAAAATCGGTACATATGAATATTTACACATTCAAAAATTATCTTATGCATTCATTTCTTTCATGCACACCACAAAATTTGCGAATACGCGTTATAACACTAACGCGCCTTCATATACGTTTCATATCAGCAACCATCACAACAATAGTCATATTATCTACAAATGACCATATCCATATTTTCACAACCAATAATTTCGCGTTATAAATTAACGCGCATATGCAGGTTTTAACTAACAATGCATTATTTTCGATGATCATAAGTTAAACATGCGTGCAACTAATCACCGCTAGTTGCCAACACATAGTATTACGTCCACCAATAAATCAACCATGCGATTCACGATTTATCATACTAATTTAATTAAAAATTAAATTTAAATGTTCTCACCACAAGTGCTTTCCAAAAAATGGCCCCTGAACATGTGTCATGTATACTTCTCTCTACGCCTATGCTTCCTCTTACTCTCCCTCTCTGCACGCATCCTTCATATGCATGCACCATAGCCTTCCATGTCCAATTCATAATGAAAATCTACATCGATACCAGCAGCATGCTTTCACTTTACACCCAAACTCTAACAATCAATTCAAACCGCATACCGCACCATACAATGACATGCATAATACCCAGACGATCGACTAGCGACTTCTCTCTTGCGTTTTTTTTCCACTACTTCTGCTTCCCTAATTGCTTCACGTTTTTCACGCTCACATGTGTTCATACACAAACACAATACACTGTAATTTACACACACAAAACCAAGGAAGAAAATATGGTAAAAGAAAATATGTAAGGAGTGGGAGGTGGGATGTTTGCATGAAGTGTATTCTTCCTTGCGTGAAAAAGAGGATGCCAACAGGGAAAAAAGGAAGTCATGCAGGCTTCTCACGCAGAACCAAAAGGTGAATAGTCAAGTAGAATATTGGTAGACATGGGATGCTAAGTGTGGGAAGAGGAAATGGGTTAATTGTGTGGGAAGAAAAGATGTTGAGCTTCGGATCCATGGCAAGTGGAGTAACGGTGCATGCAAGTAAATTTTGTTTCTAGAATGGGAATGGTGAAATTTTGGCAAAGGGTGGAAAGAGCATGCACATGCTGACAGTCGAGAGGAATGGGATCTTTGGTAGAAACTGGAAGCAAAGGGAAGGCGTGAGTGGGGAGATAGCATGCAGGGTTTTCACGTTTTACTTTTGCTCTTTTTTTTCCTTTTTTTTCCATGAAAATAGCGGAAGCTTTCAGGAGAAGATGGAGAGAGTTAATACTAACAGGTGGAAGAAGAAAAGATCAGTTTAAAACGGTGGAAGGAAAAAATAAAATAGGAGAAAGTTATTGGACCAGCACGTGTAAAACAAATGTTACACTTGTCAAACTACACCACATTTGCATGCCACGCTTTACTTGCCTGCCACATTTTAGAACCCATACTTTGAATGTCTTGTTTCTTTTTATTTGAAATTTGTTCACCAATTTTTTCCCGATTTCTTTCATCTTTATTTTATTTACTTTGGATGTCAGTATACTATTGTTATCATGAACATTTGAAGGCCTTACCCCATGCCATCTTCTTATAATTTACATGTGCTATTATTTTTATTTCATTTTTAATTATAGATAGCAAACGACCGCAACTAATAATAAACCGTGTATAACAATGTACCATGATTTCAAAACAGCGATAAAACAGACCGGTTGATCTGTAAAATGTCAAAAAGGACCACAGTTACCCTTAAACACGCTAGAAAAACATATGCTTATTTTTCGAAATAAAAATTGCAGTAAAATTTTATAAAATATTTTAAGACTACGCGAACTAAAACTGAACAAAAATTTGCGACGAATATTTAATTATAATTTAATTTCAAATCATAATCGCCTTTCAAGACTGAACTACAACTAAATTTTGAAAGTTCGATTCAAGACGAAACATTTTCTCCAAACAAAATTGTTATAACCAATTTCACAATAAAATTAAACTTTCAGTCTGTTAAAATACTATTACTGCCTTAAAATTTGATTCAACAATAATTTAAACCTTTTAAACTTTATTTAAAATTCATATTAAATTCAAATTTGATTTTCAAAAATCTTAGATCGTTACATTCTCCCCCACTTAAGGCTTTTCGTCCTCGGAAAGGAGAGCTCCTGAAATTATACATAAGTAAACTAAATCTTACATATAAATTTGTTAAACTTACAAATTCTTACATTAAGTCTTAATTTATCAACGCAACTTATAAGAAATTTTTTAAACAAAACTCGAATCGTTATATTAGGAAGGTATAAATTTGGAAGGGTTAATTAAGGAAGTTCGAGTTTATATTCTGATTGCAAGTCGTCGTTTGCAACGCATTTTGAAAATCTCAAAATGATTTCTCCAACTTAGAATCCCATTTTCAACACAAACCATTGAAATATTATATATTTCTTCCATATACATAGGTTACTTCGGGATTTTCAAAACCAATTTTTCTTTCAAAGTTTCAACATACCCTAATCAAATCTATATGTTATTTGTTCGCGAAATTCATCCTCATGACACGGCCACTGAGTACCACCCATCATACGAAATCAATTACCTCATCACAACCCAGTTTTAGTCACGGTTACTCGAACAAACCAAATCATTTCATATTCCGAAACTGTAAATCATTTTGCGACCATAATTTACAAATACTTGTCGTTTTCAAAACACTTCAAAATATCGGGATTCCAGTCGTCGAAATCTCTTTTATAAACTATTCATTATATCTAAACTAGTTGGAAACCAAACTCGTCCAATTGAAAATAAAATTTTCAACTTTCCATAATGCAATTTATGTTTCATATTTCAAAATCCATGATCGTATTTAAACCATTCAAACCTTTCAAATCTATTTTCATACAAATTCAAGCCTTTCTAGTTTTCGAAGTTTTCGAAAATCGTTTACACTTCCTTCATTTCAAATATCTTCGTATATCAAAAGATAGAATATTTCAAGAGCCATAAGTCGAAATCTCAGAAAACTCTTTACGATTCAAATAGTTGCACCCTTTTTTCTTCAAACATAACTCATTTTAACCATACTATAGGGCTTTATTCATTCTTATTCAAATATACCATCACGCTTTCGCTGCGCATTCTAATTTAGTATGTGCATGTTTCAAACTATCATTATTCAAACATTAGAAATAAGTTTCAATATTTGGAACCAAATCCTTACAGTTCATCTTTCAAAATTCCATTTTCCTTGCATAATTAAATTATATATTTCAAAAACTTCCAAATTTCTATGCAAAACTTATTTGTTTAAGTTCCATTAACATAATGTCTTGGATAAATCAAAGTTATTTAGTTGAAATCGATCTTGGTTTCATTCGAAAACCGACACAAAAGGGTATACATACATGGATCAAGTCAAATTCCACGTATTCAAAACAAAAGCTTAATATCAAATGAGCATCAAAAGGTATAATGGCCTAAATCAAAACACGCCTAAATCAAAAGATGAACTACGCAAGATCAAATAAGTTTGGTCCAAATTCTCAAACAGGATCAAGACAAGAAAGTCAAGTGCACCCAAGGATGCGAGTGTAGGCAGTTCAAAGTACGATAATTCAAGTCAAGATATTCGACCAAGCTTAAGTAAAGGGAAATGAACAATGCTACTCAACGGTTCGAATTTAAACGATGGAACTAGCCCAAGCTAAGATAGGAAAGTCAAGCGCTTCTAAGGATACAATCATAAGTAGTTTATTCTTGGGAAGCAACTTAGTTTAGCTTGTATTTGTCATTCATAATTCATACTAGGTATACATGCGAATTGATTGCTTATATTTGTCGAGATAGCCAAAATGATATCTTACTAGATCTTCATATTCAAATCTTGTCAAGGTTTGATCTACTACTGTTGTCAATCTAAAAGATGCAGTGATACTTCAACATGTCTTAAACGTAATGTCTTATATGTTATTTTACGTACGTGCACTTCCAAAATGTATATTTCCAGTTGTCGACAAAATGGTTTGATCTTCACTTATACTTACTATCCACCTTATGTTGAATTTATTTAACATACATAACATTTGTTAAAATAGTATTCCTCGACGTTCTAACCGGAATCATATAGTTATCCACTTTGAAACTCGAAAATAACTACTGATGGTGCCATGGTCATCAGTAGAATCATCATCGAGCGACTAGAGCGTGACTCTATATCTATTGTGTACAAATAAGGCATCGTGCATACGCCGGCCCTGCGTATATTCGAAATCTTCATATATACCAATAGTCCTATCATGACATCGATCAAAATACTCAAAAGTCTTATTAAAAGTTATTTCAGCATGATTTACTTAGTTCAAAATAATTCACTTTCAAAAGATGCTCTGTAACACCCCGTAAATTTAAATATTAAAGTTAACAAATTAAAGAATACTTAATTTTAAATGTAAGAATTAAGGGAAACGGGTTACGCCATTGTGTTCGTCTCAGAATTCTGGTTGAGATAGAGTCCGAGTTTGCGTAAATTGGACTTCGTACGAAGAAGTTATGGATGTCGGAAGTTTCCAGAAAATTCAAATAAATTCAAACAGCTCAAAACAGATTCAAAATTCAAATCAGAAGTCAAAAGCGGGCTGGGCGGGAAAATTCCCGCCCAGGACCCAGGTTGTAACGTCCCGTATTTTTGGCCATTTTATTGAAATATTTTAATTATTTAAAATATGGATTTGAATATAAATAATTCGATTTAACCATTTTAATTTGAATATTTAAATTATATTAATAATATAATAATGTTTTATTTTCGAAATATTTGGGAAAATGTTGAATTCGTAGTATAATGTGATCGGGTGATTTAAAATGGTTAATATTGTTCGTATTGAAATTATAATAACGATTTCGTTTATAAAACGACATTATAACGTTTAATTTATAATTTAATTATAAATCGAGCTGCAGCGACGCGGCAGTTCGTAAATTGGCGTTTTGAACTTTAAACGGTTGTACAGGGCCCAATATGAGTCGGATTTTCTCGAAACAAGAAACGTCCGAATCTGTTGGACAATATTTTTCTAATGAAAGAGAAAATTCGAGTTTTCGTGTTGTAGATTTTATTTTATGTCCAAATCAAATTTTGAAAAGGTTGTTGTGGAATTTCGTTATATATTATAACGTTTATTTATATTAATAAGGGTTTTTAAATATTTATAATCTCGATTTGGCTTCAAACTCTACCCGAGATATTTTATTTTGGTAGTGTATGAAATTCTGGTCGTGTATGGCCAATTTCAATATTTTAATGATATTATATTGAGGTATTTTAAAATTGGTTTATTTTATTTGAATTTGGCAGTTATAAAAGGGACTTTATTGTAACGACCTTCATTTTCTACGAAACAAAATTTATTGGGACCGCAAAAGAAAATTATTGCTAGATTTCAAGTTGCGCATCAATCGGGGTTAATTTGTGAGCGTGACAAAATAAAATACAAATAAAAACGACCATTTGTACGTGAACGAGGGCCATTTGAGCAAAAAACTCGGAATTCGACGAAACAAGTTTCATTAGGACCGTATCGTCAAATTATACTATGACGTCCATTCGCGTCACGAACGGGGTTTGTATGTGACCACAGGAACGATAAACGACATTCAGAAATTGCAATAGGTACAAAATAAATATCGTTAGTCGTCATCACGCGTCACGTCAACTTAAAATATATTATTTCTAATTATATATACACCTAAATTTCAGCCTAAAACCATCTCCTCCAAACCAAAGCAAACAAATTTGCAGAAAACACCCTGCTTACAAAACAAATTATATCTCATAATCTGTCAAGAATTTTCTATGGCAATCCAAAGCAAAGTTGTAGATCGGCTCGATGCTGAGCTACTGTAAAAAGTTGGGGGTGAACGGTCACCTGTAATGGACGGAATTTCATGAAAACTGAGGCAAATCAGTTTCGTTTTTGGCTAAATTGTGGGCGTTTGGGTTGATTTCAGAGGTCGAGACCAGTTGGAGGTTAAAGAGGGAAGACAAGGCTTCGATTTGGCACCAGTCTCGAGTCTTATGGTGGTCTGTGGTGGTCGTGGGGAGGAGATGAACGGAGATCAGTTCTGGGTTGTTTTTTTGAAAGCTGAAAATGATTTTGAGCAAATTCCAGCGTCTGAGGTCGATGAGAGGCCGGGCTATGAAGGTCGATGGAAGGGGGATGTGAGGGGGTTCCAACGCCGGTGGTGGCGGCGCCTGAAGTGGACGGTGGCGGTCGGATTTGGGGTTTGAATCAAATTGGGGGTTTTCCAAAATTACGGCGACGGAGGGGGTTTGGATGACCGGCGATTGGGGTGCTGGTGCTGGACGTAGAGGGCGAGTCAGCGACGAGGTCAGGGTGGGCTCCAGGTGTCAGACGGCGGTGCTAGGAAGGGGTAAAGGTTCAGTGATGTATTTTCACGTGAAGAAGAGATGGAGCATCAGGTTCAGGCAATAGGAAAAGGAGAAACACGTTTGTTTATGCCTAGGATGACGTGGCATGTAAATTAATCAGGTAATTATCCATTTAATATTTAATTAATTAAATAATTAGTTTAGTTTATTTCCGTTTAACTTTATAAACTTAAATCGATCGTAACTTTTTCATACGATAACGAAATTTAACGAAACAGGATCCGTTGGGATCGCAGGGACGAGACCTAGACGATGGCACTGACTAGGCTATGATCTAACGCAGTTGAAAATTCAGCTAATTTTGAACGCTCGACTCAAATTATAAGGAACAAACGCGTCCACCGTCAACCGTATAAATCTGGTGAGTTCATTTCACACCTTCTGGAATCCTGTGATGTAGTAAATTCATATTAAAATATAATTTACCTTTAAAAGTATAAATTGGTTGATTGGTTGCTATTGGTTGGTTATTGTTTGATTGGTTGCTGTTTTTCGTCGTTTAAATGTGTTACTGAAATTTATTTCATATATTATTATGAAATGTATAACGAGTTGTGGTGCAGGGAAGAACAGGTTGGAGGGATCCGACCGGATTCCTCAAATATTATATATGTTGTTTGTTTGTTTTATACCGTTGATATTTGAACTGATTGAACCCCATATGGTAGAAAAACCTTTTTGAGCATGATGGTTAAACAGATATTCACCGATGTTGTGTTTAAAATCAATCGACAGTGTTGATTTGGTAATTGGTAGTGAATGGCCTAAAATGTGTTGTTTCAGATGTCTATTTACCGTTTGGTGAATCGATGAAGTTATAAAGTTATAAATTATTTTATAACAAGATTGAGGCTTTTCAGTTATTTTATTTAAGTAATTAAATAATAATTTTATAAATAAATATTTTAATCGAGATCATAAAATAAATTATTTAAAGGGTTGATGTAATCAAATCGTATGATGTATACGAGTTCTAAAAGCAGAAAACCAAAGAAATTACCTACGAGTTGGTAAAATAAAATAATTGTTTTTAAAACGATTAAATAGTGATTTTAAATTAATTAATTTATTTAATTAATTTAAAAAGGGAAATGACAAGTAGAAATCAGTTAATAGTTAACTGATATGTACAGTTGGCAAAATCGACCGTTTGTAATTGAGATTGATTATCGAGTTGTTAGTGTTAAATATTAGTTAATCTTCGATTAACTATAAACAAAAGTAGTTATCGAATGATTTAGTGTTAATATAGTTAATTATTATGTAATGAGCTTTTAAAATGTGATAAAAATCCTATTTTTGGTTAGTATCAAAGTTAACCATTTCTAAGGTAGTAAGTAATAAAGTTAATTATTATTTTAATTAATAATAATTAAAACGATGGCTTTTAAATTGGAATTCATTGGAAAAGTGATTAAGTGGCGATGTGGTTTGATCAAAACGGACTATAAGAGTTTTGTAAAGAGGGTTTATAAATCCATGTTTCCAAATGAGATTGGTAAATAGAATTGGTAAGCGAATGTAGAAATTAAATAAGATTTACTTAATCAAACGAATTAAGTAAAGAGATTATCGAACAAAGATTTCAAATGTAAGAAATAGTTTATAAAACCAAATTTGAAATCGAGATGGTAAACAAGATTTTTATGAGGGTTCAAGCTACAAACTGATATTATTCTGAGATAAGGACGTTATCGATCAAGGTCTGAGAGGTAAATAAAATACCCCAACTTGAACGGCTTCATTATTGTTGAGGAATGGTATTGGTTTGAAACGAGTAAAAGGTGTTGAAATTAGTGTGGTATTCCATAAGAGATGTAATGAACATAAGTGCGAGATTTTGGATTGTAAATATTACTATAATAGTGGTTTCAATATAAGTATGAAAGTTTTGGTTTTAAATTATATAAGACGACATTTGCTTTAACCAAATTAGAATTAGTAACGTGTTAATACCATTAGGTAATATATTTATACACACACACACACACACACACACACATATATATATATATATATATCGAGAAGTTAGATAAGGAAGAAAAAGGGAAAAGGTTTTAAAGGAATATATCGATATTTCCAAATGGAATGGAAAGCCGGGTATATATATATATATATGCTTTGAAGTATTTAAAATAGTGTTTTTGTGATAATTTAGAATAAATATAAGGTTTAATTATATTGAAAGAATTAGAGGATGGTTAACCATTTTGGTTAAATATATTTAGAAGAGGCCAAGCAATGCAAAGTACCGAATCAGCAAACTCATTTTATTCACACATTTATTATTTGATAGTTAAATCACCGACTATCAAACCTGACCAATACGATTGTTGGTACGAAAAGACCGGGATCGAATTTATATTCGAAAACCATTCCGACCAGCAAATACGCAAAGATGCTGATCAAGATGGAGAAATTGAAGACCGTGGATCTTCATAAGCGGAAGGACTACTTGTCGAATTTCTCTGGCTTGCAACCAGAGTTATTTTGATTTGTGATTCTGTCGTGGTTAAAATCTACGGATTGCAAGGACTGCTCGCTACTGATCCATGGGGTGATTCCTATAGTGGATGCAGTAAGAGAGTACCTTCGGTTCATCCTGTTCCTGGATGACTTGTATGGACGGATGTCTGACAAAGTATTTCCAAAAGAATCGCGTACGTTGATTCCTTCAAACGTGCGATAGTGATTAGCGGAGAATGGTCGTTCTCTTAGCTTAACTGCTAGAGTATTTTTGTGGACGTCAATTAGTGATATCTGATGGATCTGACGATGTGGCATTCAAAGTGAATGATGGCCAGATGTTCTAGAAGATAAATTCTAGCCTCAAGCCTCACAACCGGAAAATGACAAAAATCGGGCGGGCAGCATGGCTATGTGGGTCGCTCCCATTAGGGTGTATAATCACCTATCTAGAGAAATTCCATTTGCTTCTTTAATCTATATTCGATGTTGTCCCTTTTCGTGAGGCGATTGCTGATCCCAACCGTCGGTGATATACATTCGATACACTCAAGCGAAATGAGTTGTCGGTCATGTGTGGGCTGGGTTGCAAGACGTTCTTGTTGAACCCAGTGTATTCGCCTCTAGAGATACACATTCGGAAGGTGGTCCCATACCTTGTCATAGTTGGAATCCAATATCCAATAAGTGCCCGCGGATTTCGATTGTATACTATATATGTGGAGCGTGAGATGCAAGCATTCCGCTAGATTGTTATTTATTTGTATTTAGACATTATGATAATATCAGAATAAGTTATGATTTCGAAAATGTTTTGGGTTATAGTAAGGTAAAAACCGTCCATGTTTATGTGTGGGCTGGTCTTACTATTATCCTTTGATTTCATAAAGGATTTTCCAAAGTTAAACCAATTATGTGTTATGTGAATTTATCACTGAAAGTTTTCTAGACTCACCCGGTGTATTCTGCTTTGCTTCAAATGTGCTCGGGTCAGACCGAGTATGTTCCAGGTTAGTTTTCGTTTGGAGTTTCAAGAGCTGGAAGCAGGCGGCTTCACCGCTAGTTATATAAAGTTATTTTCCGCTGTGACTGATATATGTTGTACTTTGATGATTGGTATGTATATACTTTTCTTTTGTATAAAGAGATTTTTTATATTATATTTTATTCGTTCCGCTGTGAGATTCTGATGTGTTGTTTTTCTTCTTTCTTCTTTTCTAATATTCTTTCTTTCTATTCTCACCCTCTAATTTCTTTCTATTGACAATCTGGGGTTCGATACTTGGGTTTTTTTGCAAATAATACAGGTTTATGTATTGTTGTCGAAAATTCGAGCGTCGAGTTTTTCCCCGGGTCGTTACGGTGGTATCAGAGCTATTGGTTTAGTGATAACCTTGGCTCTGTGGTATGACATAATAGAGATGGGGTTAGCAATACCCTAGATTGAGTTCATGTGTATATATGAGAGCACGTATTTGTAATTTGATATAAAATTATTTTAAAATTTGTTTTGCCCAACTTATTTTATAAAATAATAAAAGTAATGATTTTCTCAAGTTATTATAATATGGGCAAATTATTAGGATTTGTTAATGTTGATTATGTGATATGTTTGGATGGTGTGCTCGATCTCATGGATATAAATCTGAACATGAATCGATTTGTTTAAAACCAATATGAAATAAATAGGTTGGATAAATCAATCCAAATTTAATAAATCCGAATGGATAATTAAAGTAATGAATGGATTGCTAAGCCTTGGTAATGATTATAATCTCGTGTGGATTGAACAGTGTGTAAATTGGCTGATCTGGATGGGATAGATATTTTGAACATAACTGACATTTGTTTGGGGACTAATGAGTTCATTTGAGTTGAGAACAGGTGCAGAAGTGTCAATTCAGCTTTAAAATCCATCCAAGAGAAAAATCTGGAGTTAATTGAATCCAGTTTGAATAGAGCTGCATAATAATTAAGTAAGCTCAAGTATAATATATCGCTTATCGCATAATAACGCTCGCAAAAAGGTACGCCTATGCAAATAAGAATTTTGGGTTTTTATTTGGGTTTTGAGTTTGGATTTTGAATTTTTCCGACCATGAGAGTCGATGTATATATATTTCTTGAACCTGCGATATTGCAGATGTCCTCCATACAAGGGGGACTCTGCCAAAAAAATTCCAAAATTTAAGGTGTTAGAATTTTTCTAAGATTTTTGGAAAATTCTTTTATTTGAAATAAATTGGTTTTAAAACCGATTAGATTTATTTTGGAAATAAAATTGAGTTTTAATTAAATATTTTTATAAAGATTATGGGTTGTAGCGTTCTTTCTACCTTAACAATTTCGAGGACGAACTTATTTTAAGAGGGAAGGAATGTGTAATAACCCGGAAATTCTGAACCAGTTTAAAAAATTTATTTTGGCAATTTTAGCGAAGTTTGAAGATTTAAAATGAATAATTTTAAATAATATCAACGAGAAATTTATTCTGAATAGAATAGAACGTATATATTATATACGTCATCGTTAGAATATAAATAGTTATATATAATTATAAATGGAATTGAAAATGGTGCGGTAGTTCGATAATTCGATTTCAAACTTCAATTGAATGTACAGGGTGCAAAACAATCTGGATTTTAGTGAAACCAAAAATAATAGGATCTAATTGAGGATATCTTTCCAACGAATCCGAAAAATCAAAATTTCATAGCGGGGATCAAAAGATATGTCCAGTTGAAAATTCTGAATAGTCGCTATGGAATTCAGGCCCTTAAAAATAGACATTTTGCAAACGACCTCGGATTCCGACGAAACCACTTTTGTTGGGTCCGAGATGTCAAATTATTGCTAGATTCCAAATTTCATAATTTTCCGAATCAATATGTGAGCGTGACAAAGGAAAACGTGTTTGACCAGTTTCAGTTGATTTTAATCGACTGGAAAATGTCCATTTTTCCAATGGTCTCAGAATTCGACGAAACTAGTTTTGTTAGGACCGTATCGTCAATACGAAGCTAGAAAATATTTTTTGGGAATTTTTAGAGTTAGTATGTTACCCCGATAAATTGAAATGCGCGTTCAAATTCAATATATAGAGTTATATGTTGATTTTGACGAAAACTGTTCGAAACAATCCAATCAGCCTACGATACATATCCCATTTTGTTCGGAATGGGGGTAATTAGCTATGGACAACAGGCGGTGGGCCTCGTTTTGAGGTCGAAAATAAAAGCTGCTTTTTGGTGGAAAATAAAATAATTAAAAAATTAAAACCCCCTTCCCCTTATCTCCTCTGGCCCCCCTTTCTTACTTCATATCGATCAGAAATAAAAAAAAAAGGGGGGGCGACGTTCGCCCATTGCCGCCGCCACCAAGGGCGTCGCGCCGCCCTTGCTTCCCCCTCCTCTCTTCCCTCGCTCCAACCTCGTCCTCCTCTCCCGATTGAAAACCCCACCCCCTCGCGCTAAAATCGTCCGTCGCTCCTCTGTCAATCGCAAGCACCCATCGCCGACGCCACCTCCTCCGTTCTCTTCCTCCTCCCTTCAGCGAATCCGCCCCTCCCCTCCCTCTGAAAAATACAGTAAGTTTTCTTGCTTTTTAATTGATTTTTAAAACTGATTTTAATTGATTTTCAAAACTGATTTTAATTGATTTTAAAAACTGATTTTAATTGATTTTCAAAACTGATTTTAATTGATTTTCAAAACTGATTTTATTTGATTTTCAAAACGGATTTTTAGTGACAAAAGATTCGATATATATCGTAGCAAATAAACCTTTTTATATAGGTTAAAAATATATGATTTGGTGGAATATAAATATGATTTTTCATAGAAGAAGAATACGATTTTAATTAGGAAAAAAAATATCATCTTTATATATGTAGCAAAATAAAAATGTGATTTTTATGGTGATGAATTTGAAAAGACGAAATCTCTATGTAGAGTATAGCGTGATAAAAATAGAATTTTTATCTATATAGTAGCGATGTAAAAACAGAATTTTTATCTATATAGTAGCGATGTAAAAACAGAATTTTTATCTATATAATAGCGAAGAAAAAATTCGATTTTTATCTATATAATAGCGAAGTAAAAATTCGATTTTTATATATTGAATAGTGAAGTAAAAATTCGATTTTTATATATTGAATAGCGAAGTAAAAATTCGATTTTTATATATGTAGTGGCTACGGGCAACGAAGGTGACAAAAAGGCGAGAACGACGAAAATTTCTATAAATGAAGTGTCGTGGAGTTGGGATAGCTATTGGTGAGAACTTCTCACTCTAAATTTCTTTTTCTAGTTATATATATACTAGGATGCAGACGGTGTTTAGTAGCACCTGACACAATCGTACATAGACCATGGACTTGTTTGTTTGGCTGTGTAGTTGGTTAGATTATTTGGGTTGAATTGAATTGTTTGGTGAAATGAAATTGATTTGATTGATGTGTGAATGGCGTGGGCCATCACTAGACCGGGGATAAGGCTAGGCCTTGTCCCGTTTCTAGTATCGTATCGTTATACCGCCGAAATTTTCTAAAATAAGTTAGAAAAATAAAGATATTATTTTATTTAATAAATGAACTGAATAGAATATTTTCAGAGGTTGAATAAAATGTTTTATCGTTAAAAATATAATTTTTAACGTGAATGTGAATAAATAAATATTCATTTACAAACCGGACGGTATGTTTATGTACACTGATTTGATTGATATTGATTGGGTCGATAAATTTTACACATCGCCCAACTACACAAATAAAATCTGTGTTTGATTGTTTGAAACACCACACGGGTATTGGGATAAAATACGGTATACACTAATCCCAATAATTAGTTGTATGTCGATCGATGGATCGACAGGCTGTTATAAGCGTTAGATATCTATATTTGATGCTTATACAGTGTAGTGCACTTTGGATGATGGTTGATTATTTATCGTTGCTATTATATACATGTGTTGTATGGAATCCATATAATTAACTTTGTATGGTAATTGATTGGGCCTCATTCCAATTTAGAAAATAAAGAATATTATAAAATAAAGGTTCATGTGTTGACAGTACTCATCCGTTGAGATTAGTCATGTGTTGAACGAAATATTTTAACAATAAAATTTACATCTTTATCATTATAAAATAAAGGTTCATGTGTTGACAGTACTCATCCGTTGAGATTAGTCATGTGCTGAATGAAATATTTTAATAATAAAATTTACATCTTTATCATATAGAAAATTAGAAACTAACTGGAAATAGATAAGATGAGTGGTCTCCTGGATATTGACCTGATGTTGGTTTCGGCCTTCGGGGTTAATATTCAGGGAATCGTTCTCTTACTAATTTACGGTTGGAGTCTGATTTGAAATCAAACGATAAATACCATAATTTTTATAAAATATATTAAATAACAAAGATAGTCACACGTGGACAGTACTCATTCGTTGAGATTAGTCGTGTGTTGACAAAAATATAGAATCATGTATTGAAAGAAATATAAATTCATTTGTTGAATGGAATAACGAAGTTAGTGAAAAATATAAAGCCGTGTTGATTAGAGATGCGCTATTTTGACGCGAACGATATTTATATCGATTATATTCGTTTTTATAATTTAATTGAATAGAAAATAAATTGAATTTGAATTTAATAGAAAATGAATTGAATTGAATTGAATTGAATAGAAAACGAATTCGAATTGAATTGAATAGAAAACGAATTCAAATTGAATTGAATAAAAAAACGAATTCGAATTGAATTGAATAGAAAACGAATTCGAATTGATTTGAATAAAAAACGAATTTGATTTGAATTGAATAGGAAAACGAATTTGATTTGAATTAAATAGAAAACGAATTCGAATTGAATTGAAAAGAAAACGAATTCGAATTGAATTGAATTGGATTGAAAAGAAAATGAATTCGAATCGAATTAAAATCGATTTGAATTGAAATCAAATAGAAATGAAAGTAAAAAGGATTTATAATAGAAAATTCAATTTCGATTTGAATTTGAAATAAAGGTTGAAATTATTTTTGAAATGAGTTCAAAACTATTTATAAAATTCTTTTTAAATAGTAATCGACGAAATATATATTATATATATAATATAATGGCCTGAATAGAACGCGCCGTGCCGCGGCAGTTCGCGAATTTCGACCATTAACTTCGAACGGACATTACGGGAGATCCGACCGTCGGATTCTCCTAAAACTGGAACCGTTGGGTTCGTATCGAAAAGAGCTTTCTAACGAATATTTTAAATTTGAAATCTAACGGTTGGATTTGGAGATACGTCCAAATCAAATTTGGAAAAGGTCGTTGTAAGTGCAGTTCGATGGCCGTTGATGGAAATCGACTGTACGGGCCTTGATAAAATTATTAAAAATAGTAATAATTTGTGTAAAATCACAAGAAATGATTTGGGAAAAATGGGGATGAAAAAATCCATGTTTGAAAAGATAAAAATAGATTTTTATCGAAATGAACTAGTTTTGAACTAAAATTAAAACCCATTTATTTTTAAATAAATAAATTGGATTTGAAATGGGTTGTAAATAGAATTGATTTGTGGGTTTATCGTGAAGGGTGTTTTAAATGACACTTGTTCTTTAACCTGATAAATAAATAGAATGTGATTTAGGTTTTTCTTGAACTGTGTTTTAAATGACATTAGTTCTTTAACCCAGTAAAAGGAGTTTTAGTGAATCTGCAATTAGATTGAAAGGTGAATTGATAATTTAAATTATCAAAATTGGCAAATGAGCGAGAATGGAGTATCACCAGTTCTTGTTGCTGGCCCTGAGTAGGCCGGGTAAAGAATTTATCTTGGATAAAATTAATGGGAACCTTTCCCTAATAATTGAGATTTAGAAACTAACTGTAGGTTAGCTAAGAAGAATGGTTTCCTGGGTATTGATCTGATGTTGGTTTCGGCCTTCGGGGTTAATATTTGGGGAATTGCCCTCTTACTGATTTACGGTTAGTGACTAACGAATTGGAATGAGGCGTATGTTGTGTTTGTGTAACATTTGTTTTTAATATACGCGGGTTGTTCGGAAAGTCCGGGTTTATACCCATTCTGAATAACCGATTCGACGATATGTCAAAGATGAAGACGGTGGTTGAAGACCGGAAGTCTTCACATCGTTTGGGTGATTACTGATGATCTTGATTGGGTCGTACACCCAAGATGAGGGAATCAGTTGGTGGTCGTCCAGACGTACTTGGAGATCGATGGATATGCGAGGAAAGTGCCTCCGGTTTCGTTCAGTCCCAGAACGAACTTGTAAATGGATTGTGTGTCTGACATTGGATTTTATTCTGTGTTGATTGATTTCTGTTAAATATATATCTGTTTGGCGGCGGAGAATTTATTCTCTTGCTTAACGCCCTTCTCTGAGACGTACGAGCTTAGAGGTTATATATCGATAGATATCAATCGCATGGCATGAATTGCCTGTGTGGCACGCTGAGTTGCATGGATCAAGGCTTCTGTTGAAAAGCAAAGTCTTGTGGTTGATGATCAAAGCACGGCCTACGTGGCAGCTTTGTGTATAGCGTGGATTCGCGAGCCTCACACCTCGATATGAGTCAAAAACGGGATAAGGACTGCAGGGAGAGCACGACGTTTCTTTCTAGCTTTGGTGGTGTCAGTGACTTACCAGCCCTGACATTTATATACTTTTCACCTATGTGGTTGTTGGATGAGGCGCCTCGATTTTAGGTCTGTAAGGACCGGGAAACGTGTGTTCAGGCATAACTAATCCTCTAACGTAAGTGAGGACCGGCCCTGAAGATCCAAGGGTTGCCCAGAGTGCGTAGCCCTGAGACATTTGCTAGAGTGTCTCGAAGCGGAGAGGAGCTTGCCCCTTGCCTCAACTCATGACGGAAATCCAATTTCCAATACGTGTATTTCGGCTTTGATTGTAGAACTAGTATGGCGACAGAGTGGTATGGGGCACTTATGCCGTCTATGATTTATATTTATGATTGAAATTGTTTTGACACTATACACTTACAATAGTATCAAATGATTTGTTTTAAACGTACCAAGCATGTTTGGCTGTTATAAGGTAAAACCCTATCCTCCGGCTTGCGTTGCATTGTGTGATGGGACCTGGGTCTTATAATAGCTTCATTTTTCGAAAAAGCATTGCACTGTTTATTCTATGCACTAGTATTCTTGGGAGGAAACCCGTTCCGTGTTATACGGCGTGGTCCCTTGAATTACTCTCTTTTAAAATAAAGTTTTAAATAACTATTTTAGTTCTCACACCAGTCACATGACTGACCTGGAGTTTATTGTTTTAACCTAAACTCTGGGTGCCCTCATTTTCCGCATGGGCAGCTAGTAGTTTTGGCTTTGCAGATTTATATTCACAGGATCCTGATTTACAGCTGGAACGATGCTCGAAAAGCTCTGTATCCGTGTATTACTTTCAGTTGTGTTTTGTATTATTTTCCGCTCCTATGTAATTTATTGTAAACTCTGATATTTATCGAATGTATAGTATTCATTTATACTTTGTATATTCTTGTATTCTGATGGAATTGTTGTAATAACAATGAAATGTTCTTCCATCTGCGATCTGATTTGTCGTGTTCTCAAAACGTTCAGGGGTTTCGAACGGTCTAAATCGGTTTAACGACTGATTCAGATCAAGCGAAATTACCGGCCATTACAGAATGTAACGTCCCGTATTTTTGGCCATTTTATTGAAATATTTTAATTATTTAAAATATGGATTTGAATATAAATAATTTGATTTAACCATTTTAATTTGAATATTTAAATTATATTAATAATATAATAATATTTTATTTTCGAAATATTTGGGAAAATGTTGAATTCGCAGTATAATGTGATCGGGCGATTTAAAATGGTTAATATTGTTCATATTGAAATTATAATAACGATTTCGTTTATAAAATGACGTTATAACGTTTAATTTATAATTTAATTATAAATTGAGCTGCAGCGACGCGGCAGTTCGTAAATTGGCGTTTTGAACTTTAAACGGCTGTACAGGGCCCAATATGAGTCGGATTTTCTCGAAACAAGAAATGTCCGAATCTGTTGGACAAAATATTTCTAATGAAAGAGAAAAATCGAGTTTTCGTGTTGTAGATTTTATTTTATGTCCAAATCAAATTTTTGAAAAGGTCGTTGTGGAATTTCGTTATATATTATAACGTTTACTTATATTAATAAGTGGTTTTTAAATATTTATAATATCGATTTGGCTTCAAACTCAACCCGAGATATTTTATTTTGGTAACGTATGAAATTCTGGTCGTGTATGGCCAATTTCAATATTTTAATGATATTATATTGAGGTATATTAAAATTGGTTTATTTTATTTGAATTGGGCAGTTATGAAAGGGACTTTATTCAAACGACCTTCGTTTTCGACGAAACAAATTTTATAGGAACCGCAACAGTAAATTATTGCTAGATTTCAAGTTGCGCGTCAATCGGGATTAATTTGTGAGCGTGGCAAAATAAAATACAAATAAAAACGACCATTTGGACGTGAACGATGGCCATTTGAGCAAACGAACTTGGAATTCGACGAAACAAGTTTCATTAGGACCGTATCGTCAAATTGTACTATGACGTCCATTCGCGTCACGAACGGGGTTTGTATGTGAACACAGGGACGATAAACGACATTCAAAAATTGCGATAGGTACGAAATAAATATCGTTAGTCGTCATCACGCGTCACGTCAACTTAAAGTATATTATTTCTAATTATATATACACCTAAATTTCAGCCTAAAACCATCTCCTCCAAAACAAAGCAAACAAATTTGCAGAAAACACCCTGCTTACAAAACAAATTATATCTCATAATCCGTCAAGAATTTTCTATGGCAATCCAAAGCAAAGTTGTTGATCGGCTCGATGCCGAGCTACTGTAAAAAGTTGGGGGTGAACGGTCACCTGTGGTGGCCGGAATTTCACGAAAACTGAGGCAAATCAGTTTCGTTTGTGGCTAAATTGTGGGCGTTTGGGTTGATTTCAGAGGTCGAGACCAGTTGGAGGTTAAAGAGGGAAGTCAAGGCTTCGATTTGGCACCGGTCTCGGGTCTTATGGTGGTCTGTGGTGGTTGTGGGGAGGAGATGAACGGAGATCAGTTCTGGGTTTTTTTTTTTGAAAGCTGAAAATGATTTTGAGCAAATTCCGGCGTTTGAGGTCGATGAGAGGCTGGGCTATGAAGTTCGATGGAAGGGGGATGTGAGGGTGTTCCAACACCGATGGTGGCGGCGCCTGAAGTGGACGGTGGCGGTCGGATTTGGGGTTTGAATCAAATTGGGGGTTTTTCCAAAATTACGGCGACGGAGGGGGTTTGGATGGCCGGCGATTGGGGTGCTGGTGCTGGACGTGGAGGGCGAGTCGGCGGCGAGGTCAGGGTGGGCCCTAGGTGTCAGACGGCGGCGCTAGGAAGGGGTAAAGGTTCGGTGATGTATTTTCACGTGAAGAAGAGATGGAGCATCGGGTTCAGGAAAGAGGAAAAGGAGAAACGCATTTTGTTTATGCCTAGGATGACGTGGCAGGTAAATTAATCAGGTAATTATCCATTTAATATTTAATTAGTATAGTTTATTTCCGTTTAACTTTATAAATTTAAATCGATCGTAACTTTTTCATACGATAACAAAATTTAATGAAACTGGATCCGTTGGGATCGCAGGGACAAGACCTAGACGATGGCACTGACTTGGCTCTGATCTGACGCAGTTGAAAATTCAGCTAATTTTGAACGCTCGACTCAAATTAAAAGGAACAAACGTGTCCACCGTCAACTGTATAAATCTGGTGAGTTAATTCTCGTGCCTTCTGGAATCCTGTGATATGGTAAATTCATATTAAAATATAATTTACCTTTAAAAGTATAAATTGGTTGATTGGTTGCTATTGGTTGGTTATTGTTTGATTGGTTGCTATTTTTCGTCGTTTAAATGCGTTACTGAAATTTATTTCATATATTATTATGAAATGTATAACGAGCTGTGGTGCAGGGAAGAACAGGTTGGAGGGATCCGACTGGATTCCTCAAATATTATATATGTTGTTTGTTTGTTTTATACCGTTGATATTTGAACTGATTGAACCCCATATGGTAGAAAAACCTGTTTGAGCATGATGGTTGAATAGATATTCACCGGTGTTGTGTTTAAAATCAATCGACAGTGTTGATTTGGTAATTGGCAGTGAATGACCTAAAATGTGTTATTTCAGACGTCTGTTTACCGTTCGGTGAATCGGCGAAGTTTTAAAGTTGTAAATTATTTTATAACTAAATTGAGGCTTTTCAGTTATTTTATTTTTAAGTAATTAAATAAGAAGTTTATAAATAAATATTTTAATCGAGATCATAAAAGAAATTATTTAAAGGGTTGATGTAATCAAATCGTATGATGTATACGAGTTCTAAAAGCAGAAAACCAAAGAAATTACCTACGGGTTGGTAAAATAAAATAATAGTTTTTAAAACGATTAAATAGTGATTTTAAATTAATTAAGTTATTTAATTAATTTAAAAAGGGAAATGACAAGTAGAAATCAGTTAATATTTAACTGATATGTACGGTTGGCAAAATCGACCGTTTGTAATTGAGATTAATTATCGAGTTATTAGTGTTAAATATTAGTTAATCTTCGACTAACTATAAACTAAAGTAGTTATCGAATGATTTAGTGTTAATATAGTTAATTATTATGTAATGAGCTTTTAAAATGTGATAAAAATCCTATTTTTGGTTAGTATCAAAGTTTACCATTTCTAAGGTAGTAAGTAATAAAGTTAATTATTATTTTAATTAATAATAATTAAAACGATGGCTTTTAAATTGGAATTCATTGGAAAAGTGATTAAGTGGCGATGTGGTTTGATCTAAACGGGCTATAAGAGTTTTGTAAAGAGGGTTTATAAATCCAAGTTTCCAAATGAGATTGGTAAATAGAATTGGTAAGTGAATGTAGAAATTAAATAAGATTTACTTAATCAAACGAATTAAGTAAAGAGATTATCGAACAAAGATTTCAAATGTAAGAAATGGTTTATAAAACCAAATTTGAAATCGAGATGGTAAACAAGATTTTTATGGGGGTTCAAGTTACAAACTAATATTATTCTGAGATAAGGACGTTGTCGATCAAGGTCTGAGAGGTAAATAAAATACCCCAACTTGAACGGCTTCATTATTGTCGAGGAATGGTATTGGTTTGAAATGAGTAAAAGGTGTTGAAATTAGTGTGGTATTCCATACGAGATGTAATGAACATAAGTGCAAGATTTTGGATTGTAAATATTACTACAATAGTGGTTTTAAATATAAGTATGAAAGTTCTGGTTTTAAATTATATAAGACGACATTTTCTTTAACCAAATTAGAATTGGTAACGTGTTAATATCATTAGGTAATATATTTATATACATATATATATATATATATATATATATATATATATATATATATATATCGAGATGTTAGATAAGGAAGAAAAGGGAAAAGGTTTTAAAGGAATATATCGATATTTCCAAAAGGAATGGAAAGCAGTGTGTGTGTGTGTGTGTGTGTGTGTATATATATATATATATATATATATATATATATATATGCTCGGAAGTATTTAATATAGTTTTTTTGTGATAATTGGGAATAAATATAAGGTTTAATTATATTGAAAGAATTAGAGGTTGGTTAACCATTTTGGTTAAATATATTTTAAAGAGGCCAAGCAATGCCAAGTACCGAATCAGCAAACTCATTTTATTCACACATTTATTATTTGATAGTTAAATCACCGACTATCAAACCTGACCAATACGATTGTTGGTACGGAAAGACCGGGATCGAATTTATATTCGAAAACCATTCCAACCAGCAAATACGCAAAGATGCTGATCAAGATGGAGAAATTGAAGACCGTGGATCTTCATAAGCGGAAGGACTACTTGTCGAATTTCTCTGGCTTGCAACCAGAGTTATTTTGATTTGTGATTTTGTCGTGGTTGAAATCTACGGATTGCAAGGTCTGCTCGCTACTGATCCATGGAGTGATTCCTATAGTGGATGTAGTAGGAGAGTACCTTCGGTTCATCCTGTTCCTGGATGACTTGTATGGACGGATGTCTGACAGAGTATTTCCAAAAGGATCGCGTACGTTGATTCCTTCAAACGTGCGATAGTGGTTGGCGGAGAATGGCCGTTCTCTTAGCTTAACTGCTAGAGTATTTTTGTGGACATCAATTAGTGATATCTGATGGATCTGACGATGTGGCATTCAAAGTGAATGACGGCCAGATTATCTAGAAGATAAATTCTAGCCTCAATTCTCACAACCGGGAAATGACAAAAATCAAGCAGCCAACATGGCTATGTGGGTAGCTCCCATTAGGGTGTATAATCACTTATCAAGAGAAATTCCATTTGCTTCTTTAATCTATATTCGATGCTGTCCCTTTTCGGGAGGTGGTTGCTGATCCCAACCGTCGGTGATATACATTCGATACACTCAAGCGAAATGAGTGGTTGGTCATGTGTGGGCCGGGTTGCAAGACGTTCTTGTTGAACCTAGTGTATTCGCCTCTAGAGATACACATTCGGAAGGTGGTCCCATACCTTGTCATAGTTGGAATCCAATATCCAATAAGTGCCCGCGGATTTCGATTGTATACTATATATGTGGAGCGTGAGATGCAAGCGTTCTGCTAGATTGTTATTGATTTGTATTTAGACATTATGATAATATCAGAATAAGTTATGATTTCGAAAACGTTTTGGGTTATAGTAAGGTAAAAACCGTCTGTGTTTATGTGTGGGCTGGTCTTACTATTATCCTTTGATTTCATAAAGGATTTTCCAAAGTTAAACCAATTGTGTGTTATGTGAATTTATCACTGAAAGTATTCCAGACTGACCCGGTGTATTTTGCTTTGCTTCAAATGTGCTCGGATCAGACCGAGTATGTTCCAGGTTAGTTTTCGCTTGGAGTTTCAGGAGCTGGAAGCAGGCGGCTTCACCGCTAGTTATATAAAGTTATGTATTCTCACCCTCTAATTTCTTTCTATTCTCACCCTCTAATTTCTTTCTATTGACAATCTGGGGTTCGATACTTAGGTTTTTGGCAAATAATACGGGTTTATGTATTGTTGTCGAAAATTCGAGCGTTGAGTTTTTCCCCGGGTCGTTACACAGGTCGACCCTAGTGTCGACCTCCCCCCTACAGGTCGACCTGGGGGTCGACCTGCCCCCCCCCCCCCTCCCGGGCAGATCTGAGGGATGGCAATTTTGTGACTCAGTGCTGAGTCATTAGGGCTGAGGTGTCACTCTATCTTGACTGGATGGTCTTGATTGATTCTAGGTTGATCGGATGGCCTAAATTAATCCTAAATTCTATATAAACACATGTAGACTCAAACCCTAAAACCAAATCAAAATTAGAACCATGGCTGTCATGCTATCACCTTGCAACCTAGAGTAGCTGCCACTAACTAAAGGGAAAGTGAAGCTAATCAACTCAATTCAACTCAAACAACGAATTTGTCTACTTCAAAGGCGAGCTAAATCAATTTCAGAACTCAGATTCCAGAACTCAAGACCTTCTTTGAGTTGTGAGTTCACTTTCTTTAATAAGATAATTAATAAGTTAATTGGGTTGAGTTATAAATTGGGTTATATGGCTATGTTTGTGAGACATTGGAAAAATGTGATATTTTGTGAATATATGCTAGTTGTTCATAATGATAATTTTGTTGTGGATCCCTTTTTATATGCCAAATCACCTATGTTCAACCTGATTCACGTTTGACATTATTTTATATGCAAGTTTGAATTATACACCAGTTTACATGTGAATCAAATAAAGTGACTATATGCAAGTTTAGGTAGAAATTGGATTCACATATATATGCAAGTTTACACCTTTAGATTTAGATCTATGACGTACATAGTTTTATGCAAGTTTGTGACTATGGCCTATGCAAGTTTTGGAATGAAAACCATATTCATATATGCAAGTTTTAGGTGAAAAACTATATTATATATATATATATATATATATATATATATATATATATATATGCAAGTTCACACCTTTAGGCCTATGTTTAGATTCATGACAATACAAAGTTTATGCAAGTTATGTTGTAATCCTTATTTGCAAGATTAGATCCATTTTGTGTGTTATGCAAATTTTCGATGTTTCTTCCCTTTTATGTGCTAGACTAATTGCTAGTCTAATATACATATATGTCATGAGAAACGAACGAACAACGTGGGGACGATAGGGGTAATATTGAATATACACATATTGAGAATTGGCATAATGGCCTTGAAAAGGCATATAATTAATTTAAGATATTAATTGGAAAAATTGGCATTTATGGACATAATTGAGACAACTATGGACATAAGTATATTTGGAATTCATTGACAAATTTGAATAGGGATATTAATCCAATTTGGGGTTAAATGAAGATGTGTAATAATAAACCGCCTAAGACACGAGGTTAGACTCTTTCGTGGTGTAAGACTGCTCGGACCCGCCCGGCAAATCCAGCAACCACAAATGCCAGTCTAATGTGAGAGGTCGAAGGCATGAATTAAATGTGTAACAGTTGTAAAGACACGAGGTTAGGCTCGTTTGTGGTGTAAGACTGCCCGGACCCGCCCGACAAATCCAGCTGCCACAAATGCCAGTCTAATGTGGGAGGTCTTTACAAGGTTACAGTATTAATGAATTAAGAAACACTTAACCAGATAAACATGTGGTGGGACATGAGGGGGTTAAGTGGGTGCTTTGGGTGGCTTGTGAAATTAAGAGGGTGCCTTGGGTGGCATGTGAAATATGATTAGATGCACTTAATCTAGATTGAAACATGTAATAAGACATGAATAAGAATGGGGTTAAGTGCGGAAAACCTTAGAGGAGACCAAGCATAGGTAGAAAGTTTGTGTCATGCATGAGGGCCCTTTTCAAACCAGTAACCCATTAAGTATCTTTGTGGGCTCGACCCAAGTCGAGGACGGGACACGCGTACTGGGTTTGATTGTAAGAGGTCAAAATGGGTTAGCGGTGGCAACGCAAGTCCAACGGGGTCATATGCGTGTGTGGGCCCGGGCTGGTAGGTAAGACGTTGTTGCATCGTGTAGATATAAGCCGTGCATTTTGGTGGTATCGGGTTGCCACTTTGAGGAGTGATACACCCCACTGTGGGGCCAGCACGGGTATCTACGAGTTAGGGAGCCGAATGAATGGGGGTAGTGGGTACACCTAGTGGAGATAAGGGCAGACGGCACCTATGAAGGCAGCTAGGGGTGCACGAAACTACCATTATCATTATTGAGTTCTGTAGGCGGGATCAACTTTTAGGGTGTTTGGTATGGTGCAGAGTATTAATTATCCTATAGTGATTAGGTACGCCTTTAACGTTATCTTTGTTCATCTTATTTCCTTTGTTTGCTCTGTCATACCCATTTGTTCACTGTCATTTCCTTATTTTCCAGCTTATGCCTTGTCCTAGTTACTTAATGATTATATTGTTAAAGTTATTGCACTCGCCAGACTTTATGTCTGAACCCTTTTGTGTCCACCTCTTTTCTTCCTTCCCCCCCCCCCCCCTGTGCTTAGGGTGGGACTAGTACTAGTGGAGCTTGATTTGGACAGCTTTATCTCTTTCCTTTGGAAGTGCTTGAATCACTGAAGTAAAAGTTCAGCCTATCTTATTTATGGCTATTTTATGTTGGGGTTATGTCTTTCGTTTGTACTCAGATTTAGTCAAGATGGATATTATGTACTTGACTCTAGTCTTTGGTTTTTTTTTGAGGATGTAATCAAACTTATTTGTTTACCGCTGCAATGAATGAAGTTTTAAATTTTTAAGTACTATTTTATATCTGTCTTTTTTTAAGTTTCTGTTCTATACACACTTAAAACGCTCCATAGAAGTTAATGCATTCCCTTTGTGAGTGACATTAATGGACGTGGGGTGTCACATGCTCTCTCACCGAATTATTCCAAATCTCATTCTAGGATATTTCTAACCATATCTTTAACGAGATATTATAACTTTGATGAGTTCTATCTTCTATTCAAAATATGTCGTACCCCGTAGCTTTGTATGAACCAAAGCTCTGATACCAACTGTAATGACTCGTCTTTTTTGCTCGATTCTCGCTGGTAATTAAACCAACTGAAACCATTCACAATGGCGAATTGTTATGGGTACTTACATATATTGAACAAAATAACAGAACTTTTCATTGCATCATACAATCTTACACCAGAGTTACATAGAATATCAGAGCTACAACATATACAGCGGAAGAAAAGTAAATATACTCTCAGCAGAAGAAGCAGTATGATATAGCGGAAGCTCCAAACTCTAGCGTGAATTCCAATCCAGAAAGCGCTCTGAATCTTTGCTCCAACAATTCAGTGTAAAAATTAATGGGCACCTAGAGTTTAGGAAGGAACAATAAACTCCAGGTCAGTCATGGGACTGGTGTGAGAACATAAAACAGTTATTTTCAGGATTTATTTTAAAGTTGGGAAATTCATGAGACCACGCCGCTAACGCGGAACGGGTTTACCCCATGTGAATACCCGTGCATATAAATTCGCAATGACTTTTGGGAAAAATGAAGCTATCATAAGGTCGTCCCACATCACACAATGCAAGCGCACACCAAATAGGCGAGTTTTGTCGTATGATAACCAAACATGCCTTCATACCTGAAAATCCTTATTTTAATTATTACATTCAGTGTGGAAATCATTTCGCAAATAAATATAGAATCATAGCCAGTATAACCCCAATTGGTTATATTGACATATAGTTATACAATAAAAATACGTATGGCTCGTACTGGAGATTTGGGTTTCCAACTTGATGATTCCTGGCATGAAAGATCAGTCAGGGATACAAAGCGAAGTGTAACTCGGCTTTTTCGTCCATCCCGGACACCAACAACAAATCGCAGGGTAGATCAACGGTTTTCGACCAGACACAGACCCTCGAACATACCCAATTTCCCCCAAGTTCATAAGTGGTTTCCCACTACTACAGCTTCATCATCAATCATATATAAGTATACAACCCAACCGCCAGTTTCTCATCAATCCGGGGTCTGAGGTTTGTCGTTGTCACGTCATACACAAATCATGCCTAGATAAGCAATACCTTGATCATACAAGCTTATTTCATATCTTAAGTATGTCACATTGTCCATTCACAACATGACCACTGATTTTCATCCATACATAACCACTTCGAGCTCGTACGTCACAAACCAGATACATATCAACGGAAATCAGTGTTATACTGTCAATTACAATGTCAGGCACATAATCCATACAAGTCCATTCTGGGTTTGAACGGAACAAAATCCGCAAACTCTTCATTGTACTTTCTACCACTCCGGCAATAGGGGCATCTTTCTACTGTAGCAATTCAGAAAAGAAACCAATCAGCAGGCAGTCCGTTCAATGAGAAGAACCATGGCCTTCAATCGTCGTCTTCATATCTTTATCTACTACATCGTATGGTTATTTCGAATGGTTTTCGGAAATAAGTTCCGATCCCGGTCTTTTCAAATAACCAGCGCTTCAAAAAACAAGTGCTTCCACTCATATATATACACATACACCACTTAATCTTTCTAAATCAGAAATGATCGTTTAATGGATGATTATTTATAATTAGTCTTCCTCTTAATGCATTACTTCCAAACAATCATTATAAACCAAGGATCATGATTTCAATACTGCTTTCGTTCAAACTTATCAAAATCATTCAAACGGATTCATTATATCCAAATCTAAGGATTAAGGACCGGAAACAATTCCAAATTTAATTAAGTAAAATATTTGAAAATAATAATACATTTGTTATAAACTGATTATATAAATTTGTACTAACTTTAAAAATAGAATTGGTTAAAAATAATTACATAACATATATTTAACTTTGAAGAAGTATACAAATATAATACTTTTAAACATATACATATCTTTAAACAACCAAGTTTTGTTTAAATATTTTTGAAATTAACATGTCATGTTTAAATCGTTGAAAACCTATCTAATTATATAAAATACTTTAACTGGAATTGTTTCCTTCCATGCCGATGACTTGTATTCATATTCATACTCGAAAAGTATACAAGTTCCGAAAATCTTGAGTTAATCTAATCGATTCGAAAACGTTCACTTTCTTTTCGTTCACTTAGCTCCATAACAACTTCCATAATTGACCTAATCATATTCGAATTACTCAATGACATTGTCATATACCTTTCAAGTTATTCTGACTGATTTTCATTAGATATATATATATATATATATATATATATATATATATATATATGTGATTGGTTAGAAATCGAACTTCTTATATCCAATATATGTTTCCATATTATACTGATACTATCAGAATTATGACATTTCCACTATTTAATTCCAAAAATTGTATTAGTTATCATCCACAGAAATTATATCAAATATCTGAAGATCGCTTTCGTCTAAACAAATTTAACCAAATTTTACATTGGAAACTATTTATTATTGTATTTAGCGCTTCACAATTTTCGATATTCATTCCAATTTTCGAAACTAGTAACGGAATCGAAACTTAAGCTATATTTAAAACTTTAAATCCAAATCATTACTCGTAGCAATTTATAATATATTATTATAAATATTCCTATAAACTTGCATCTAGTTTCATAACCAAATAATTCAAGTTCCAATATCTTTTGTAACAAATTTTCTAATATTATTTCAAATTGTCATCTAAAGTCATATTAAATTCTAAAATCAGAAAATTCGAGTTTGCCTATTTTTTCCAAGCATTCATTAATTAAAGTTGTGACTAAATTCAAAATCGACCATTCTTATTCGATGCCTTTTTAGGAAAAATCAATCTATATTGATAATAACTTATAATTTAAAAAAAAAAATCAACTTATCTATACAATTAAATCAAATTTACAAATTTCCCTTAATACTGCTCTAACCATTATTTAATTAGACCATTCTTACCATAACTTAGTTAATAAACATTTAATAACACCATATAATTCCATTCAATATCATCAAACAAAATGTTCATTAGAAATAATCAATTGTTACTTAGTTAACAAAATATTATCAAAACATAGTTGACTCAGTAAACATTATTAGATTGATATTATTACGTTAATAAAATATTCCATAATCATTCATATGTCCTTTAACCGTAAATTGCCTTTAATTAAATTTAAGGAATTATTAAAAAAAATTGCCAAAATCAGTATATATGAATATTTACACATTCAAAAATCATCTTATGCATTCATTTCTTTCATGCACACCACAAAATTTGCGAACGCGCGTTATAACACTAACGCGCCTTCATATACATTTCATATCAGCAACCATCACAACAATAGTCATATTATCTACAAATTACCATATCCATATTTTCACAACCAATAATTTCGCGTTATAAATTAACGCGCGTTTGCAGGTTTTAACTAACAATGCACTATTTTCGATGATTATAAATTAAACATGCGTGCAACTAATCACCATTAGTTGCCAACACACGGTATTACGTCCACCAACAAATCAACCATGCAATTCACGATTTATCATACTAATTTAATTAAAAATTAAATTTAAATGTTCTCACCACAAGTGCTTTCCAAAAATGGTCCCTGAACATGTGTCATGTATACTTCTCTCTGCTCCTATGCTTCCTCTTACTCTCCCTCTCTGCACACATCCTTCATATGCATGCACCATAGCCTTCCATGTCCAATTCATAATGAAAATCCACATCGACACCAGCAGCGTGCTTCCACTTTACACCCAAACTCTAACAATCAATCCAAACTGCATACTGCACCATACACTGACATGCATGATACCCAGACCATCAACTAGCGACTTCTCTCTTGCATTTTTTCCACTACTTCTGCTTCCCTAATTGCTTCACGTTTTTCATGCTCATATGTGTTCATACACAAACACAGTACACCGTAATTTACACACACAAAACCAAGGAAGAAAATATGGTAAAAGAAAATATGTAAGGAGTGGGAGGTGAGATGTTTGCATGAAGTGTATTCTTCCTTTCGTGAAAAAGAGGATGCCAACAGGGAAAAAAGGAAGTCATGCAGGCTTCTCATGCAGAACCAAAAGGTGAATAGTCAAGTAGAATATTGGTGGACATGGGATGCTAAGTGTGGGAAGAGGAAATGGGTTAATTGCGTGGGAATAAAAGGTGTTGAGCTTCAGATCCATGGCAAGGGGAGTAATGGTGCATGCAAGTAAATTTTGTTGCTAAAATAGGAATGGTGAAATTTTGGCGAAGGGTGGAAAGAGCACGCACATGCTGACAGTCGAGAGGAATGGGATCTTTGGTAGAAACTGGAAGCAAGGGGATGGCATGAGTGGGGAGTTAGCATGCAGGGTTTTCACGTTTTACTTTTGCTCTTTTTTTTTCCTTTTTTCCCATGAAAATGGCGGAAGCTTTTAGGAGAAGATGGAGAGAGTTAAGACTAACGGGTGGAAGAAGAAAAGATCTGTTTAAAACGGTGGATGGAAAAAATAAAATAGGAGAAACTTATTGGACCAGCACATGTAAAACAATTGTTACACTTGTCAAACTACACCACATTTGCATGCCACGCTTTACTTGCCTGCCACATTTTAGAACCCATACTTTGGATGTCTTGTTTCTTTTTATTTGAAATTTGTTCACCAATTTTTTCCCGTTTTCTTTTATCTTTATTTTATTTAACTTGGATGTCAGTATACTATTATTATCATGAACATTTGAAGGCCTTACCCCATGCCATCTTCTTATAATTTACACGTGCTATTATTTTTATTTCATTTTTAATTACAGATAGCAAATGACTGCAACTAATAATAAACCGTGTATAACAATGTACCATGATTTCAAAACATCGATAAAACAGACCGGTTGATCTGTAAAATGTCAAAAAGGACCACAGTTACCCTTAAACACGCTAGAAAAACATATGCTTATTTTCCAAAATAAAAACTGCAGTAAAATTTTATAAAATATTTTAAGACTACGCGAACTAAAACTGAACAAAAATTTACGACGAATATTTAATTATAATTTAATTTCAAATCATAATCGCCTTTCAAGACTGAACTACAACTAAATTTTGAAAGTTCGATTAACGACGAAACATTTTCTCCAAACAAAATTATTATAACTAATTTCACAATAAAATTAAACTTTCAGTCTGTTAAAATACTATTACTGCCTTAAAATTTGATTCAACAATAATTTAAACCTTTTAAACTTTATTTAAAATTCATATTAAATTCAAATTTGATTTTCAAAAATCTTAGAACGTTACACGTACTACCGATTCAATGTACCTCCTTTTTGTGAAAATATGCTTATGCCATGTAATCAAATGTATGCAAATATCCTAGTGATAATTGATAATCCTATGTGTGTGCGACAATCATCATCCATATGTAACAATCTTATGATAAACATCGATTTATTTCAACCATGAAAATAAAGTAAAAATGCACACATATCCATATGCATATGCTTGGTGTCCTAGTTAGCCGATCTCTAATAGTGCTTAGTGTGTCTTATGCGTCCATTACGTCCACTAGCATACACTTGCAACCGCTAGCATACATCATCCATAACATGTTCTATTGACATGTTTACAATCAATCCTACCATCGATAGGCTTAATCCTAAGATATACCTATCTCAAGGATACTTAGGAGAAAGATCTTAATTAAATGAAAACGCTAATGATAGAATATCTAAAGAATGTTTGTCAAAAGAGCATAGGTAAGAAACTTCGATTCTTCTAAGACACCCAAGTTGCTATACCCGAAAGTTCTCTCTATGAGATAAAAGATCTTATCACTAAATTGGTCGAAGCCCTTATCACATGATGACTAACTAGTGGCCCGTACTTTTTGTTCAGTTTACCCAACTAAATGGTTTCTCTTAAAATCGTTGAGATGTTCTTACCAAATCCAATGGAGATATTTGCCACTTTACCCACTTTAAATACTCTAGAATAAATTTTCAAAAAGTTATTCAATTTTTCTCCAAAAAATTTCCATCTTTTAATTTTTTTTAACTAGTTTAATATGACTTAGTTGTTGTTACAACTTGGTTTTAGAATTCTAGAGTCTACTCTATCCTCCAAGTAGAGTCTTCACGTCCTCTTCACTTTTACCACAACCTTATTCCAATTTCAAGTCTTTACCTTCAGGGTCTTGTATTCCTTTATTTGTTCCGCTTATATTTCTAACATCATATGGACGTACTTCTTATTGAATTTCCTATTTATATTATTTTTTTCAAAATTTAATTTTATTCTTTCGAATCTTATTTGAATTTTTTTGTAAAAAACTTATTATTTATAGAGTTACCAAAATTTTGTTTTTAGAATATATATAATTATTTTAGGAAATTTCCAAAAATATGAATTTCATATTAAAGCATAATAGCCTTTAAAAATTCCCATTTTTAAAACCATATAGATATGTGGGGTTAAACTCAAATTGGACATACAAATTTCCTTTTCTCTGATAAAATACTCTTCTTCAAATTTCTTTACAAATATTTACCTTGTCGTTTATCAGTTTGAAATCTTCATATCCTTTTTGCCCAAAACATTCAACGATTTCCCAATAACTAAACTTGTCACTGGTTTTGAATTGGTGGCTATATAAGGACCTAACATTCTTGGGCTCCACCAATCTGATCTTGATAATTAGGTTTCAACTTATTCCTATAAGTTATTACTCTACGATGGAATTTCTAGGATCCTTGTCTCATGTCCAAATGATGAAAATTTTGATGTTCACCAAACTCTCGGTCATTGATCAAAACTAATGGTGAAGTTCATCCTTATATCCTACCAAAATTTCAGGGTATATTTCCAAACTAAATCTTTTAAGGTTCTAATTGTTGTTCTTAGATTTTGACTAAGTTATATTTATTCTTAGAGCACTTCCCAAAACACACCTCAAGTATTTACATGGAAAATACATACATTCCTTTTGCTTCCATTCCAAGAATTTAATGTCGGCTACACCCTTAGAGTACATAAAAAGCTACCAAAAGCCAAGAATTTAACGTTGACTACACCCTTAGAGTACATTAAAAAATATCATCGGACACTCCAACTTTATTAATCTTTGTTACCTTAAGTTCCAATCCCTTGTAGAGGACAATTAAACAAGCAATTTACGGTCATTGAAATTTCAAAGTGAAGATGATTTTTAGTGACCTTGGTCTTAGGTCCATGTGCTTATAGGGTACTAATTTTTTTACCGTATTTTGTTAGACCAAAATGTCATCTACATTGACCCTTACCAACTTTCTCCATAACCTCCCCAAAGACCCTACCCAATCAAGTCAATAATTAGGCTTAGACACAAGCTAATCCAAAAGGTATGATAATTTCCTTAAAATCCACTAGGTATTCTATTAGTTCTTAAATAACCTTCTTATGATTACTTCAAAGCCAAAGGAACTATCCACCTTTATGGAAAAGACGAGTGGTGCCTCTCATAAAAAATGCTTACCATTACTAACCTTTTCCAAATATTCCTTAATTTTTTTATCCCTAAAATCTTTCTACGTCGGTTAAAGTACAATGACTTCCTTAAAGTACATACAGAAAGCTCTTATCAAATGTACAGGACTCAATCCACAAAAAGTTAGGTCCGAAGAGTAAAATAGTCCACCTTAACTGATCTTTCACAGGCCAATGTGTAACACCCCACCCTAAGACCCACTCTAATAAAGAGCGCTGCGAAGTAGTATTGTATATGGAGTGGAGAATAGAGCTAGTTAGGGGTGACTATTCATAATTTTATATTAGATTCATAATTTTATATTAGACGAGTATGTAATACGTCCACTAGGTGTACAAAATTTTCTTTTCTTATTCCAAGTGGATTGACGTACTCAATACTTCTAACCTAGAATTACAATGGCTAAGGATCATATTCCAGACAAGTTACAATACATCATAGATACAGATCACAAAACATAATACATATAAATATTATCATATAGTACAACTGCTACATGTGCTACATATATGAATGGTTATATAAGTCAACCATTTACTTATACAATATGATCCAATGAATGAATACACACAAGACTTAAATACATGAATGCACAATTGGAAAACAGCTTCAGGTGAGATAGTCTAAGGATGACACTACTAAGCATGAGGTAAAAAATCCTAACCTGCAACTCAGTCTGACTCGAGGAACACACGCGGGTCAGTCTAACTTGAATCGGAGAATCGGTAAAAATGTGATAAGGAATAAAGCTCTAAGGGAAAACCATAAAGGAATGAGGTGTCGTAGTTTACCATAAGGTTTAATCAAATTAAATGATTTAGGGGCATATTTGAAATCCACAAGATGAAATCACAGAACTTCATAAATCATAGATTCATTAAAATCACTAATCATGGATTAAGAAAATCACTGAACTTTGACAAGAGTTTAAAAACCACTAGTGAAGTCACCAATATTTATAATCACTAGGTGAAATCAATAATAAACACAAAATCACAAAGTATAAATCCATCATAAATTGGCAAGCCGAAGCTATGCCTGCATGTGTTATCACACATGATGTCATAAAGCCATAGCCAGTACTATATCACACAGAAGGGTACCTAGATGACCCGAAGGTCTATAGAGTTCATACATGATTGACCCGAAGGTCCACATAGAGTTCACATGGAATTGAATCGAAGGCTTAGTATTGGCGATCACACAAGAATGTGTCACAAACCCTTAAATAGTAACCTGAAGTGTTAATCGTGCATCGCATACCACATTTTCTCACTAAACGGTTCACACACTGTAAGTTAGCTCCACACTGGAAAACACCAAAAGTCACAGAAATCACTGGAAAACACATAATAACATAGAGAACCTAAGAGGGTCGTTGTAACACAAAGAATCATTGAGATTCATCGAATCACAAAAATCATGGAATATCATAAAGAATCACAGAGGACCACTGAAACACTGAGAATGACCGAGGTACATAGTTTCGATTAAACAGATCTAGGATTGAATAATATGGCTTACTGTCACATCCCTTGCCATGGGGTATACGACATTATTTGGCCACAATGACACCTTCTCGAAGAGTGCGAATGTATTTTTTTTATTTTAAATCATACCTTAAGAATTCAGTTTGAAAAACAGAATTTATCAGAAAAACTTTAAAAGTCACATAGTTTGAAAATACTTGTTTAAAATAATATAATTTATAAAATTCATACAACCTGGTAAAAAATATTTATTTTCAAAACCATACTTTCTTATTCAAAATAAATCGAAAATAATTTATAAAGTTCATGCACGTGTCACTAATACATCAAATTTCAACATGAAAACATCATCCGCAACGACACAAAATTGCAAATTCGAGGTATGAATTTGCGTATAATATTAGCTTGTCCAAATAGAATCAAATCCTATCAAAATCCGAAGGTATAGTACTAGAGGTCATATAGTAATGCATCACATACCCTCCGATAGTAATCCAAAAAGTGATAATCGTGCATCCCATACCACACGTTCTCACTAACGGTTCACACACTGTAAGTCGGCTCCACACTGGAAAACACCAAAATGCACAGAAAATCACTAGAACATACAGAATAACACAAAGAACCTTATAGCATCACTGAAAAACTGAGAATCAGTGAGATTCATCGAATCACATAAATCACCAAATATCACAAAGAATCATAGAGGATCACTGAAACACTGAGAATCATTGAGGTTCATAATTTCGATTAAATGGATCTAGCTTTGAATAATACCGTTTACCGCCACGCCCATACTGTAGGGTGTACAACATTATTCGATCACCATCAGCCTTTTCAAAGGGTGCAAATGTGTACGGTTTTTATTTAAAATCATACTTTTAAGAAATCAGTTTGGAAAACAGAATTTGTCAGAAAAATTTGAAAATCACATAGTTTGAAAGTCCTTGTTTAAAAATATTATTAATAAAATTCATACAACCTGGTTAAAAATATTGATTTTCAAAACTTTACTTTCTTATTCAAAACATATAAAAAACAATTTATAAATTTTGTGCACGTGTCACCAATACATCAAATTTTAACAAGAAAACATCATCTGCAATGACACAAAATTGCAAATTCGAGGTACGAATTTGCGTACAATATTAGCTTGTCAAAATATAATCAAAACCTATAATAATCCACGTTAAAATCATCAAAATAAAAAGGGAAATTTATTTGGATTCACAAAGAGCTACTGTTAATTTTTGCTTTTGGGAAAATAGTATAAAAGTAAAATTTTGAACAAGATAGCCACAAAATCGTAGAAAAATCAAAACATGAAATTTGCATTATATATTCCAAGTTTCCATAACATCCAAGATAATCGAATTCGCATAAGAAATGAAAACGTTATGCTCAATTTTGTTTCAGATTCAAGAAAGAGTTACTGTCAATTATTGCTCTCGGGACAACCGTATAATTGTACAAATTTGAACAAGTTATCATCAAAATCATAAAAAACTCAAAACATGAAACTTGTAGAACATGTTCTAATATCTCCAAAAACAACTAAAATAATCGAATTTGGATAAGAAATGAAAAAGTTATGCTCAATTTCGTTTTAAATTCAACAAAGAGCTACTGTCAATTATTGCTCTCCGGACAGCAGTATAAATGTTCAAATTTGAACAAGTTATCACCAAATCATTGAAAACTCAAAACATGAAACTTGTAGAACATGTTCTAATCTTTCCATAACATCCAAGATAATCGAATTCGGATAAGAAATGAAGAAGCTATGCTGAATTTTTTTTTTCAGTCCTGTGATTTGTTGTTGTTTCTAAAACATGCAACAACTTTTGAATGAAACCCACCGTTTTAAGTTAAAATTTATACATAAAATTTATGAAACAAGTTAGAAAGAGTGAGGGCTTCCTTACCTATAATGTAACAACCCGGAAAATCTAAGCAAATTTAAAAAAATATTTTGGTAATTTTAATGAATTTTGAATATTTAAAATGAATTATTTTAAATAATAACGACGAGAAATTTATTTTGAATAGAATTAGAATGTATATATTTATTTGAATCATCGTTAGAATATAAATATTTTATTTTAATTATAAAAGGAATTGAAAGGCGCGGTAGTTTGAAAATTCGATTTCAAATTTCAAATTTCAAATGAATGTACAGGATTCAAAATAAATCGGTTTTGGTGAAACCAAAAATATTAGGATCTATTTGAGAATATCTTTCCAACGAATCTGAAAAATTGAAATTTCATAGCGGGAATAAAAATTTATGCCCAGTTGAAAATTCAGAATAGTCGCCATGGAATTTTGGCTCTCAAAAATGAAAATTTTGCAAACGACCTCCGTTTTCAACGAAACCACTTTTGTTGGATCTGCGATGTCAAGTTATTGCTAGATTCCAAAATTCGTTATTTTCTGAATCAATATGTGAGTGTGGCAAAAGAAAACGTGTTTTGACAGTTATAGTCAATTTGGGATCGACCAGAAAATGACCATTTTTCAAACGGTCTCCAAATTTGACGAAATTAGTTTTGTTAGAACCGTATCGTCAATACGAAGCTAGAAAATATTTTTCGGGAATTTTTGGGGTCCGTATGTGGCCCCGATAAATTGAAATGTGCGTTCAATTTCAGTATATAGATTTATATTTTGTTTTTGATGGAAACTGATCGAAAAAGTCGAATCAGCTTATCGGACATATCCCATTGTGTCCGGAATGGGGTTAATTAGTTACGGACGACAGTCGTTGGGCTCGATTTGGGATTCGAATTAAAAGTCAAACTTTTGGAATTAAAATAAATATTAATATATATATATATATTTAAATAAAAAAACTCACCCGTCTTTCACTCTCTCTCCAGTCAAAATAGAATGGAAAAAAAGGGAAGAAGCCCATTGCCCATCCCCCTGCCGCCCTTGCGCAGCCGCTCCACGTCGATGGCCCCACCCCCTTAGTCCGCGCCTCCTCTCTCCTCTTACCCTCCGATTCACGAGCTCAAACCTCCCCATCTCGACGCCCGTCGATCCACGAGGCCCCCAAACCATAGCGCCGCTAGTGCCTCACCCGTGCGCCGTTGCACCCCTTCACCTCCGCGCCGACCACCAGACTCCGACCGCGAATCCCCCAACCCTCCTCCATACAAAAAGCAGTGAGTTTTATTTAGTGATTTACATTTATTTTATGTTATTTTCAGTTTTAAAATATAATAACCATGTAGAAAAATCTGATTTTATATAATTATTAGCAGTAGAAAATTCTGATTTTTTGTGTACGTAACATTATATATAGGATATGATTTTTATTTGTAAAGTTATAATTTTTATAAGATTAAAGATAAAAATTTTATAAACATGAAGCTATGATTTTTAATTTATATAAAAATAAGATTTTATACATGTATATAGAGTAGAAAAGATTTAATTTTTAATCATAGAAAAGATTTAATTTTTTAATTAGAAAAGACATTATTTTTATCATATACAAAGATATGATTTTTATGATTGGAAAGACAAGATTTTTGAATTATATGAAGATGAGATTTTTTATTATGAAGTTGGAGTATAAAAATATGGTTTTTTATATATGTAATCGAGTGATAAAAATATGATTTTTATCATGAAGAAAAGAATATAAAAATTAGATTTTTATATATGAAGTAGCTGGTTAAAAATATGATTTTTAGATTATGAATGTTATTAATAAAAATCAATCATGTAGGATATCGTGTCCGCTTAAGGTTGTAGACGACGAGGTGTTCATCTTCTTTGCTTTGAAAGAATGATGGAGTGGAACCCCAAGGTGAGAAATCATCACTTATATTTTATTTTCTAGTTAAAATATATACTAGGATGTAGACGGTGCTTAGCAGCACCCGACACTCGTCGTCCACAGACCATGGACGACTTGTTTGTTTGACTGTGTTTTAAAAAATCATTGTGTGGTATGGAATGGAATAAATATTTTATAGTTAAAAATATAATTTTTAACGTGTATATAAAATAAATATCTATAAACAAATCGGATGATTTGTTTAGGTACACACATTTGACTGATATTGATTAGGACGATAAATTTTACACATCACCCAACTGCACAAATAAAATTCATTATTTGTTGATTGAAACCCCACACGGGTATTGGGACGATATTGGACATACACTAATCCCAATAATTAGTTGTATGTCGATCGATCAATTGACAGGTTGTATAAGCACCGAATATTTATATTTGATGCTTATGCCGTGTAGAATGCACTTTGGATGATGGTTGACTATGTTTGATTGTCGTTGTGTACATGTGTTGTATGAAATCCACATAATCACATTATATGGTAATTGACTGTGTCTGATTCCAGTTCAGAAAGAATGAATATTTTAAAATAACGATTATTTTAGAATAACGAATATTTTCAAATAATATTAAGAAAAGAATCAAAATATGATTTTGATGTCCGATTTGTGATGGACACAAATATATTTAAATATATATAGCCGCGTTGATTAGATATACTCCATTTTGACGTGAACGATATTTATATCGATTTTATTCATTTTTAACGAATATAGAAAAGGAATTGATTTCAAAATACAATGTTTTGAAAATACTATCATTTATATATCGATGATATGGAATATTCAATTTTGATTTGAAATTAAATATGAACTTGAAATCGTTTTGAAAACGAATTTAAAACAATTTATAAAATATGTTTCAAAAAGGAAAACGATGAAATATATATAATATATATATGTATATAACATAATGGCCTGAATAGAACGCGCCGCGCCGCGGTAGTTCGCGAATTTCGACCATTGACTTCGAATGAACAATACGGGAGATCCAACCGTCGGATTCTCCTAAAACCAGAACCGTTGGGTTCGTATCGAAAAGAGGTTTCTAACGAATATCAGAGATTTGAAGTCTAATGGTTGGATTTGGAATTATGTCCAAATCAAATTTGGAAAAGGTCGTTGTAAGTGCAGTTCGATGGCCGTTTATGGAAATCGACTTTACGGGCCTTGATAAAATTATTAAAAATATCAATAATTAGTGTAAATTCATAAGAAATGATTTGGAAAGAATTGGGATAAAAATTTCCATATTTGAAAAGATAAAAATAGATTTTTATCGAAATGAACTAGTTTTGAATTAGAATAATAAATCCAACATTTTTAAAATAAATAATTTGGATTTGAAATGGTTTTAAAAATAACTAGGATTTCCAATATATGAATTGGAATGTATTTGAATCGAAATCATGCTCGGATTGTTTCGATATTGGGTTCCGTGATTATATGGATATTGTGGAGGAATTTGGAAGATATATATATCGTTATTCCAATACAGTATTTGTCGATTCCAGAATTTGATATTGAATATAAGCCGATATATTTTCATTCAGAACCTTGTATTTAATATCAAATTGGATTTTGGGTTCGTCGTGAATGTTATCTTTAATAATACTGTTCTTGAACCGAATAGAGTTAAGAAAATTAGAAACTGACCGGAGATTAGTTAAGTTGAATGGTTTCTTGGGTATTAATCTGATGTTGGTTTCGGCCTTCGGGGTTAATACTTAGGGGATTGTTGTCTTACTAATTTACGGTTAGAGGCTAATGTGAATTGGGTTTATCGTGAACTGTGTTTTTAACGACATTCGTTCTTTAACCCGATTTACAGTGAAATGTGATTTGGGATTTATAAATCTTTTTATTTAGATTTAACGGGAATTTTCCAAGGTAACGTTTTCCAATTTAATATATTATATTGGTATTGAATGGAATTCAATTTGATAATAATCGAAGTGAACTTCCATGGAGGAAGACTGCTAATACATATGGAATTTAAGAGGTGTTGTCGTTATTCCATTTATATTATCGGTCGGATATAGAAATTGACATCGATTATATATTGATTTGTTTTTCCGTGAAGATTCCATAATTAATGGAATGTGATTTGGGTTGTCGTGAATGGTTTCTTTAATAATACTGTTCTTAGACCCAATGAAGTTAAGAAAATCAGAAACTAACTAGAGATTAGTTAAGTTGAATGGTTTCCTGGGTATTGATCTGATGTTGGTTTCGGCCTTCGGGATTAATACTTAGGGGATTGTTCACTTGCTAATTTACGGTTAAAGGATGATGGAATGGAATGTGATTTTGGGTTTATCGTGAACTGTGTTTTAAATGACATTGGTTCTTTAACCCAGTTAAGGACAGGATATGATTTCCCAAGTTAAACAATCGTTAATATTTATTTTTGGGAAGATTAAAACCTAGTGGAGTTTTAATGAATCTTTAATTAGAATGAAATGATATCCAAAGGAAGATTAAAGAATAAATTTGAAGAATTTATCTTTGATAAAATTAATGGGAACCTTTCCCAAAGTATAAGAATATTTGAATAAAGGAATATTCTGGATTTGAATGAGGCGTATGTTGTGTTTTTATAGCACTTGTTTATTATATACGCGAGTTATTCAGAAAGACCGGGTTTGTCCTATTCTGAATAACTGACCCGACGATGTCGAGGATGAAGACGTCGGTCGAAGACCGGAGGTCTTCACTTTGTTTGGATAATTACTGATGTCTTGATTGGGCTATACACCCAAGGCATGGTAATAAGTGGTGATCGTCCAGACGTACTTGGAGATCGACGGATATGCGAGGGCCTCTCCCCTGTATTGGACATATGGGGGAGGAATAAGGTGCCTTCGGTTTCGTTCAGACCCTGAACGAACTTGTAAATGGATGTGTGTCTGACATTGGATTTCATTCTGTGTGATTGATATACATCGATTGCATAGCGTGAATTGCCTGTGTGGCATGCTGAGATGCAAAAGATCAAGGCTTCTATTGAAAAGCAGACTCTTGTGGTTGATGATCAAAGCGTGGCCTTTGTGGCATAGCTTTGTGTAGCGGTAATTCGCGAGCTTCACACTCCAAAGTGAACCAGAAACGGGAGAGGACATTAGGGAGGGCATGCGTTTCTTTCTAGTTAGGAGTGGTGTCAGCGTTTTGCACGCCCTGGCATTTTACTTATGTGGATGATAGATAGCGAGGCGCCTCAGTTATATCGGTCGATCCGGGTTCGATGGAGTCATTTGGCTCATTTACGCCCCATAGGGCAGGGAAACGCAGTGTTCAGGCATTTTAATCCACGTCAAGTGGACCGACCCTGACGATCTAAAGGCTTGACATAGTACTTGCCTGAGGCTCGGGCTAGAGAGTCTCGAAGCGGTAAGGACAATCCCTTGCCTTGGTTCACAGATGGAAATCCAACTTCCAATACGTGACAATTGCGGTTTTGATTGTAGAGCCTAGTATTGGCGACATGATATATGGTACCCATGCCGTCTAGGATTGATACATTTATATTTGAAGTTGTTTTATACACTATGCACTTATAATAGTATCAAATGATTTGTTTTAACGTACCAAGCATGTTTGGCTATTTTAAGGGAAAATCCTATCCCCCGGCTTGCGTTGCATTGTGTGATAGGACCTGGGTCTTATAATAGCTTCATTTTTCCAAAAAGCATTGCATTGTTTTGTTATATGCACTGGTGTTCTTGGAAGGAAACCCGTTCCGTGTTATACGGCGTGGTCCCTTGATATATCTGATTTTAAGTAAAGTTGTAAATAATTGTTTTAATTCTCACACCAGTCACATGACTGGCCTCGAGTTTATTGTTTTAACCTAAACTCTGGATGCCCCTATTTTCCACACGGGCAGCTAGTAGTTTTGGTTTTGCAAATTTATATTCACAGGATCCTGGTTTTCAACTGGAATGATATTCGGAAAGCTCTGTATCCGTATATTATTTTCAATTGTATTTTGTATTATTTTCCGCTGCATTGTAACTTGTAAATCTCTGATATTTAGTAAATGTGTAATATTTATTCATACTCTGTATATTCTTGTATTCTGATGAAATTGTTGTAATAAGCAATGAAATTTTCTTATAACACCCCACGTCCATTAATGTCACTCACAAAGTGAATGCATTAACTTCTATGGAGCGTTTTAAGTGAGTATAGAACAGAAACTTAACAACAAGACATATATAAACAGTACTTAAAAGTTTAAAACATTATTCATTGCAGCGGTAAACACATAAGTTTGATTACATCATCAAAAACCAGAGTCAAAGTACATAATATCCATCTTGACCAACTCAAAGTACATAAATTGAAAGACATAACCCCAGTACAAAATAGCCATAAATAAGAGAGGCTGAACTTTACTTCAGCGATCCAAGCAACTTCTAAAAGCAAGAGATACAACTGTCCAAAATCAAGCTCCACTGGTGCTAGCTCCAACCTGAGCACCTAGGGGGGAAGGAAGAAAAGAGGTGGAAACAAAGGGGGTCAGACATAAAGTCTAGTGAGTGCGATAACTTTAACAATATATTTACCAAAATAACTAGGCTAAGGCATAAGTTGGAAAATAAGGAAATGACTGTGAACAATTGGGTATGACAGAGTAAACATGGAAATAAGGTGAACAAAGATAACGTTCAAGGCGCACCTAAACCACTATAAGATAATTACTATACTGCACCACCACTAGTCACCCTAAGGTTGATCCCGCCTACAGAACTTAAATATGATAATGGTAGTTTCGTGCACCCCTAGTTGCCTTCATAGGTGCCGCCTGCCCCTATCTCCACTAGGTGTACCAACTACCCCCATGCGATCGGCTCCCTAACTCGTAGATACCCGTGCTGACCCCACAGTGGGGTGTATCACTCCCCAAAGTGGCAACCCGATAACACCAATAATGCACGGCTTATACCTACACGATGCAACAACGTCTTACCTACCAGCCCGGGCCCACACACGCATATGAACCAGTTGGACTTGCGTTGCCACCGCTAACCCGTTTTGGCCTCTTACAGTCAATCCTAGTATGCGTGTCCTGTCCTCGACTTAGGTCGAGCCCACAAAGATACGTATAGGTTACTAGTTGAAACGACCCCCCCATTACTTGACACAAGCTATCCACCTAAGCTTGGTCCCCTCTAGTACATCCCACTTAACCCTCTCCTTATTCATGTTCACATACATGTTTCATATTTTGGGTAAGTGTTTCTAATCGTATTTCAAATGCCACCCAAGGTACCCACTAGATTCCGCATGCCACCCAAGGCACCCACTTAACCCCCTCATGTCCCACTACATATTTATCTGGTTAAGTGTTTCTTAATTCATTAAGACCGTAACCTCATAAAGACCTCCCACATTAGACTGACATTTGTGGCAGCTGGATTTGTCGGGCGGGTCCGGGCAGTCTTACACCACAAACGAGCCTAACCTCGTGTCTTTACAACTGTTACACATTTAATTTATGCCTAAGACCTCCCACATTAGACTGGCATCTGTAGCAACTGGATTTGCCGGGCAGGTCCGGGCAGTCTTACACGACAAAAGAGCCTAACCTCATGTCTTAGACGATTAATTACTCCTAATTAATCATTCCCCAATTTGAATTAATTTCCCTATTCAAATTATCAATCAATTCCAAATTAAACTTTGGCCATAATTGACTCAATTATGTCCATCTATTTATGGTATGTAAAATCATACCAATTATCACAAATTTATTGTATGCCATTTAAGGCATTTATGCCAATTCTCAATATTAAATCTTTTAATATTATCCCATTACCCCACGTTGTACGTTCGTTCGTTTAACGTAAAATATACGTTAGACTCAAATAGTCTAACTTATAAAATAAAGAGAAAACATCACAACATACATATAGATAAACTAGATCTAAACATAAGGGGTGAACTTGCATGTGTGAATGAGGTTCTACATATAAAACTTGCATAGGCCAAAGTCACAACTTGCATAAAACTACATATGTCATAGATCCAAATCTAAAGGTGTAAACTTGTTTAGGTAATGGTCACAAACTTGCATAAACCATGTATGTCATAGATCTACATCTAAAGGTGTAAACTTGCATAGGCAATAACCACAAACTTACATAACATGATTCGTATTCCAAACACATATATTTATATAAACTTGCATAAGTGATTTATGCAATATAACGATGGTGTAAACTTACATCTAAACATGTAAACTAGCATATAGAATTTTGTATACTAGCATATAACTCACACATGCCATAGCCTAACTTTAGATCAAATTTTCACATAAACTAGATGTCATGAAACATGTAAAGTTGTAGATAATTTTCACTAACTTGCATATGATTCATGTCTAAATCAAAATCTAAACTTGCATACATACTTATGATTTATCATATGAATCAACATAACCAAACTAGCATATGAAACATCATCATGAATTGATTATACATAAGCCAATCATAGAATTACAACATAGATGATCACAACTTTACAACATAGATGATAACATCACAGAATTTACAACATAAATGATAACATCACAATTTTACAACATAGATGATAACATGCGGTCAACAATTCACAACATAACCATATAATCCGCATCATAACTTAATCCAATTAAATTGCTAATTATTTTATTAAAGAAATCGAACTCACAACTCAAAGAAGGTCTTGAGTTTTGAATTCTGAGTTTTGAAGTTGAATTAGCTTTCCTTTGTAGTAGATTCGTTGTTAGAGTTGAAAAGAATTGAATTTGATTAGCTTTCTTCTTCTCTAATTGGTGGCGGCTATTCTGAGTTGCAAGGTGACGGCATGGAGGCCATGACTCTAATTTTAATTTGATTTTAGGGTTTGAGTCTACATGTCTTTTTATAGAGTTTAGGATTAGTTTAGGCCATCCGATCAACCCAGAATTAATCCCAGCCAATCTGAGCAAATCAGAAACCCTAATGAGTCAGAATACAGTCATTAACAGGTCACTAATCAAATCTGCCCGGGGGGCAGGTCGACCCCCAGGTCGACCCTGTGGTCGACCTGGTCAGGGTAGGTCCACCCCAGGTCGACCCTATGGTCGACCTGGCCCTGGCGGGAATTTTCCCGCCTAGTCCATCTGACTCTGAATTTTCGAATTTTCGAAATATGTTTTGAATTTTCTGAAACTTCCGATGGCCATAACTTCTTCATACAAAGTCCAATTCACGCAAACTCGGACTCTATCTCAACCAGAATTCCGAGACGAACACAATGGCTCAACCCGTTTCCCTTAATTCTCACATCTGAGATTAGTTATTCTTTAATTTGTGAACATTAATATTAATAGAAATACGTGGTGTTACATTCTCCCCTCCTTATAGGATTTCGCCCCCAAAATCTCCAAGTTAAGGAGAATGCATATTCTACCATCCAAACAACCATCTACTCAACCATCAAACATAGGCATCCATTGTCCTTATAAAATCCCTAATGTTGTATGAACATATGCAAAAAGTGTGTGTATATGTTCCTTATCTAATGCAAAATCAGGCGCTCTACTGATTCAGTTGACCTCCTTAATGCAAACCATGATAGTGCCATGCGTCCATTATGTATGCGAAAGAATCCTATCGATACATATTATTTCTACATGTGTGCATAACCATTCACCAAAATGCAGCATCCATATGATAGTACAACCATTATACATCCATTAACTTAAATATGCACACGCATTTATATGCAATATGCAATATAAAGTGACTGAGCCGATCTAGTGCCTAAAGTGTGTGTATATGCATCCACGAGCAACCACTAGCAAACACTTGCATCCACATGCATCCATCATACATAACATGTCTCAAACACATGTTTCAACCATAGGACTACCCTATCTAAAGGTCAAAGATACTAGCGAGAGGACATACTAAAGATAAGATAAGTACAAGCTAAGCGATAAAGGAGAAATTAAAAGACATACCCTCAAAAAGAAAAGGGTACAATGAACGCATCTTCTCTTCCGTCTCCCAAGTAGCGTTGCTCTCATCATCTCCCCATTGCACTTTGACTAGCCTGACCTCTCGATTCTTCAACTTCTTAATCTCCGACCCAAGAATGCACGTAGGAGCTCGTCGAATCGTCGCATCACGCTCTATCTCCACCTCTCTAAGCAAGCTTGGCTCTACCACTTCCGCGGTCTCGTGCAAGCACTTCCTCAAATGTGATACATGGAATACATCGTGTACACCACTAAGTCTCTCGGGCAACTCCACTCTATATGTCATATGTCCAATTCTCTCCTTAATAGGAAACTGTCCTACGAACCTTGGTGCTAACTTCCCAACGGACCCAAAGCGAACAACGTTCCGTAATGGAGACACCTTGACAAAGACCATGTCCCCAATATCAAACTCAAGATCTGTCCTCCTCTTGTCCGCATAAGGTTTCTACCTATCTTGCGCCATCTTCATCCTCCTTCGAATCAAATCGATCTTTTTCAAAGTCTCTCTAATCATATCGGGCCCAAGCAATGTCTTATCTGTAGACTCCCACCAACATGTAGGTGAACGACACGGCCGTCCATAAAGAGCCTCGAACGGTGCCCTGCCAATGCTAGACTGAAAGCTATTATTATATGCAAACTCTACCAACGGAAGATGTTCCTCCCATGTACCTCCGAAGTCTAAGACACACAACCTCAATAGGTCCTCTAGAATACGATTCACCCTCTCGGTCTGGTCGTCCGTATGAGGATGATATGCGGTGCTCAAACATAACTGAGTCCCTACCGCCTCTTGCAAGCTCTTCCAAAACTCGCTAGTAAAGATAGGATCGCGGTCACTCGCTATGCTAGAAGGAACACCGTGCAAACGAACTATCTCTCGAATGTATACGGAGGCTAACCATGGAGCAGTCCTCTTACTCTTCACGGGAATGAAATGGGTGCTTTTAGTAAGTCTGTCTACCATGACCCAAATCCCCGTATTACCCTTCCTCGATCTTGGTAACCCATCAATAAAGTCCATTGAGACACTTTCCCACTTCCATTGTGGGACCTCCAATGGGTGAAGCAATCCACCGGGCTTCTTTTGCTATGCTTTTACTTGTTGGCACACCAAGCATCTAGCGACAAACTCTGCCACATCCCTCTTCATACCGGCCCAAAAGTAAACACGTCTCATGTCCATGTACATCTTTTCCTCGCCGGGATGAATGGTCATCTTCGAATGATGTGCATCATCAAGAATGGTCTTCCTCAAATTCTCGTCACAAAGTCTACCGTCCCTACGTAACCAACCCTTATCATCTAGGGTATACCTACAGAGATGGCTCGATGACTCCCCCCTTTTGAGCTTTTCTACTAACTCAACCAATTGTGGGTCATCTCGCTGTGCCTCATTAATCCGTCCCAAAAGCGTAGGTCTAACCTCTAAGGATGCTAGCAAACCGGGTACAAAGTCAATGGAAGGTCTAAAGTCAAACGAAGAGATGAACTCTAAGCTTTGCCGCTCAACAAACAACGGACTCAAGGACAACCTTTTTCTACTTAAGGCGTCTGCCACCACGTTACCCTTGCCAGGGGTATATGCTATCTCGAAATCATAGGACGCTAAGAATTCCATCCACCTTTGCTGCCTTAAGTTCAAGTCCTTTTGAGAGAACAAGTATTTTAGCGACTTATGGTCAGTGAACAATTCAAATTTCTCGCCAAGAAGATAATGACGCCAAGACTTAAGCACGAAGACAATAACGACCAACTCTAGGTCACGTGTAGGGTAATTTCTCTCATGCACTCTCAACTGCCTTCCACTATAGGCTATTACCCTTCCCTCTTGCATTAAACCTACGCCTAGTCCTGTCCCACAAGCATTGGTATAAACGGTAAATGGCTTACTCCCATTTGGCAACACTAAGACTGGGGCTGTGGTCAAAGCTCTCTTTAAACGTTGGAACACATCATCACAATCTACGTGCCATGTGAAAACTAGGTTCTTCTTCATCAAGCGTGTTAATGGGGCTAACATTTTTGCGAAGTCCTTGATAAACTTCCCATAGTAACCAGCCAACCCTAAGAAACTCCTTATCTCGGTAGCATTTTTAGGGACGTTCCAATCTTGGATGGCCACTACCTTTGCGGGATTCACATCTATCCCTTCTTTGGAAACCACGTGCCCTAAGAATCGCACTTCCTTCCTCCAAAAGTGACATTTAGAAAATTTAGCTTTAAGGCTATGCGCTCGAAGAGTCTTCAACACTTCCTAAGATGTAGGGCATGCTCTTCCTCGCTCTTAGAAAAGATCAAGATGTCATCCACAAAGACTACCACGAATTTATTAAGGTACTCCCTAAACACCCTACTCATCAAATCAACAAAGTATGCGGGGGCGTTTGTCAAACCGAAGGGCATCACAAGCCACTCAAAGAAGCCGTCTGGAGTCCTAAAGGCAGTCTTGTCTATGCTATCCTCAGCCACTCTCAACTGATGGAAACCCGTGGCTAAGTCCAACTGCGAAAACACTGAGGCGCCAACTAACTGATCGAAGAGATCGTCAATCCTCGATAGTGGGTGCCTATTTTTCTTAGTAAGTTTATTAAGCTCCCTATAGTCCACACAAAGTCTAAGAGACCCATCCGCCTTCATGGCAAATACTACTGGAGCACCCCACTCTGATATACTACGTCTGATGAACCCCTTCTCAAGCAATTCTTTCACTTGCTTACTGAGTTCTCTTCTCTCTCTTGGAGCCATGTGGCGCACTGGCAATGCAACTGGCTTTGCATTATCTACTAGATATATTCGAAAGTCTATCTCATGTTTTGGGGGGTAAACCCCTCATCTCATCGAAGACATCAACATATTCACGTACTATGCGAACAGAATGTAAATCAACATCGGATGCGTCAAGGGATTCTAGGTAGCTAAGCATTACTGGACCTCTAGGGTCACAAGAAATATCCAGGGTCTTTCCAGAACGAGTCAACAATCTAACTACCCTTCTTTCATAATCTAGGATGGCCCCGTATATAGTTAGCCAATCCATACCTAGAATCAAGTCGTAGCCCATGAAGCCAAGAACAAAGGCATTGCATTCAAACTCAACGCCCAAGATAAACACTCTCAAATCCCGACAAATCATAGAAAGATGAGCCGAACCACCAATAGGATTTGAGACTACTAAGGGATCCGTAACTAGACTAGTATCTAGGTGCAGTGTTTCAACTAATGATGTAGAAATAAACGAATGTGATGCACCAGAATCGAATAAAGTACGGACAGGATGATCAAATAGAAAAACTAAACTTTCAACGGAAATTGCTCTACCTCATTCTTGCAGCGGTGGGACCACAAGAGCATGAACTTGCCCCTTGCCTGCCCTGGTGCCATAAGAGCCTGCACCTGTCCTCCCGAGGTAAACCCTGCCCTTTGCTCTTTCTTTGGGCAGTCCTTAATTAGATGTCCTGCTTCGCCACAGTGGAAACAACCAGTCTTCTTTTTCTTCCTACAATCTTTGCTTAGATGGCCTGGTGTCCCACAATTAAAGCATCTTTTCTTTCCCTTACCATTGTTGCCTTTACCACCTTTCTTGTTCTGCTGTTGCTGTTGCGGCTTCTTTTGATCCCCTTTCTTCCCGGGTGCCTTATTAGCATTGGCGTCCTTCTCCTCTTCGTGCATAAGCGCCATGTCAACTAGCCTCTCAAAGGTAGCCTCCATGGGGATGTGGGTCATAGCTAACCCATGAAGCGGCTCGTTCAAAGCCTTAACAAATCTTAGGGCCTTCTTTTCTGGTGTATTCACCAAGTCCAAGCCAAATCTCGCCAACTGATTGAACTTGTTGACGTATTATTTCACTGATAGATTTCCTTGCTTCAATACTAGAAACCTTTCCATATATAAATTCTCTTCAGCCCGTGAGAGAAACTTTGCTTCAAACCTCCGCCTGAAATCTGGCCATGTATCGACTAGACATTCTCCATTAGTGACCTCCCACCAAAACGAGGCCTCATCCTTCATTAGCCAGGCGGCTAACTGGACCTTTCTCCCATCTTCCACTTCAAAGATCCCAAACAATTCTTCCACCTCCTTTAGCCAATTTTGAGCTTCAACAAATGTCTATGTCCCGTGAAAAGGTTTTCCACCCATTGCCCGAAAGTCCTTACATATCTTCGCGAAAGTATAGACACGAGGAGGAGGAGGATTTGCTGGACCTGCGGTGGTGGCCCTAGTCTCCAAATACCTCCTAAACCATCCTGATATCGGTATCCCCTTGGGTATCTCGGCAATTCCAGACATACTGAAATGAAAAAGGAAAGATTCAATACAAAAGAACCGAAGGAAAGATATATGGCTCTTGGGGTTATGCTTTCTAAAATAAGCTTTTCTCTTGAAAATACTTTCCTTAAAACATACTTTTGAAGGTACTTCTTTATAAAAGTGTTTTTGAAAACAGTTTTTCAAATTTTATATCTGTTCTGGTAACCTTTAGCTCTGATACCACGTGTAACACCCCACGTCCATTAATGTCACTCACAAAGGGAATGCGTTAACATCTATGGAGCGTTTTAAGTGAGTATAGAACATAAACTTAACAACAAGACAGATATAAATAGAACTTAAATGTTTAAAACTTTATTCATTGCAGCGGTAATCACATAAGTTTGATTACATCATCAAAAACCAGAGTCAAAGTACATAATATCCATCTTGACCAACTCAAAGTACATAAATTGAAAGTCATAACCCCAGTACAAAATAGCCATAAATAAGAGAGGCTGAACTTTACTTCATCTATCCAAGCAACTTCTAAAAGCAAGAGATACAGCTGTCCAAAATCAAGCTCCACTGGTGCTAGCTCCAACCTGAGCACCTAGGGGGGGAAGGAAGAAAAGAGGTGGAAACAAAGGGGGTCAGACATAAAGTCTGGCGAGTGCGATAACTTTAACAATATAATTACCAAAATAACTAGGCTAAGGCATAAGTTGGAAAATAAGGAAATGACTGTGAACAATTGGGTATGATAGAGTAAACATGGAAATAAGGTGAACAAAGATAACGTTCAAGGCGCACCTAAACCACTATAAGATAATTACTATACTGCACCACCACTAGTCACCCTAAGGTTGATCCCACCTACAGAACTTAAATATGATAATGGTAGTTTCGTGCACCCCTAGTTGCCTTCATAGGTGTTGCATGCCCCTATCTCCACTAGGTGTACCCACTACCCCCATGCGATCGGCTCCCTATTTCGTAGATACCCATGCTGGCCCCACGGTGGGGTGTATCACTTCCCAAAGTGGCAACCCGATACCACCAATAATGCACGGCTTATACATACACGATGCAACAACATTTTACCTACCAGCCCGGGCCCACACACGCATATGAACCCGTTGGACTTGCGATGCCACCGCTAATCCATTTTGGCCTATTACAGTCAAGCCCAGTATGCGTTTCCTGTCCTCGACTTGGGTCGAGCCCACAAAGATACGTATGGGTTACCGGTTGAAACGGGCCCCCCATTACTTGACACAAGCTATCCACCTAAGCTTGGTCCCCTCTAGTACATCCCACTTAACCCTCTTCTTATACATGTTCACCTAAGCTGGATTTGCCGGGCGGGTCCGGGCAGTCTAACACCACAAACGAGCCTAACCTCGTGTCTTTAAAACTGTTACGCATTTAATTTATGCCTAAGACCTCCCACGTTAGACTGGCATTTGTGGCAGCTGGATTTGCCGGGCGGGTCCGGGCAGTCTTACACCACAAAAGAGCCTAACCTCGTGTCTTAGACGATTAATTACTCCTAATTAATCATTCCTTAGTTTGAATTAATTTCCCTATTCAAATTATCAATCAATTCCAAATTTAACTATGGCCATAATTGTCTCAATTATGTCCATCTATTTATGGTATGTAAAATCATACCAATTATCACAAATTTATTGTATGCCATTTATGCCAATTCTCAATATTAAATCTTTTAATATTATCCCACTACCCCACGTTGTACGTTCGTTCGTTTAACGTAAAATATACGTTAGACTCGAATAGTCTAACTTATAAAATAAAGAGAAAACATCACAACATACATATAGATAAACTAGATCTAAACATAAGGGGTGAACTTGCATGTGTGAATGAGGTTCTACATCTAAAACTTGCATAGGCCAAAGTCACAACTTGCATAAAACTACATATGTCATAGATCCAAATCTAAAGGTGTAAACTTGTTTAGGTAATGGTCACAAACTTGCATAAACCATGTATGTCATAGATCTACATCTAAAGGTGTAAACTTGCATAGGCAATAACCACAAACTTACATAACATGATTCATATTCCAAACACATTTATATATATAAACTTGCGTATGTGATTTATGCAATATAACAATGGTGTAAACTTACATCTAAACATGTAAACTAGCATATAGAATTTTGTATACTAGCATATAACTCACACATATCATAGCCTACCTTTAGATCAAATTTTCACATAAACTAGATGTCATGAAACATGTAAAGTTGTAGATAATTTTCACTAACTTGCATATGATTCATGTCTAAATCAAAATCTAAACTTGCATACATACTTATGATTTATCATATGAATCAACATAACCAAACTAGCATATGAAACATCATCATGAATTGATTATACATAAGCCAATCATAGAAATACAACATAGATAATCACAACTTTACAACATAGATGATAACATCATAGAATTTACAACATAAATGATAACATAACAATTTTACAACATAGATGATAACATGCGGTCAATAATTCACAACATAACCATATAATTCGCATCATAACTTAATCCAATTAAATTGTTAATTATTTTATTAAAGAAATCGAACTCACAACTCAAAGAAGGTCTTGAGTTCTAAATTCTGAGTTCTGAAGTTGAATTAGCTTTCCTTTGTAGTAGATTCGTTGTTAGAGTTGAAAAGAATTGAATTTGATTAGCTTTCTTCCTCTCTAATTGGTGGAGGCTATTCTGAGTTGCAAGGTGACGGCATGGATGCCATGACTCTAATTTTAATTTGATTTTAGGGTTTGAGTCTACATGTCTTTTTATAGAGTTTAGGATTAGTTTAGGTCGTCCGATCAACCCAGAATTAATCCCAGCCAATCAGAGCAGATCAGAAACCCTAATGAGTCAACATATAGTCATTAACATGTCACTAATAAAATCTGCCCGGGGGGGCAGGTCGACCCCCAAGTCGACCCTATGGTCGACCTGGTTAGGGTAGGTCGACCCTATGGTCGACCTGGCCCTGGTGGGAATTTTCCCGCCTAGCCCATCTGACTCTGAAATTTTGAATTTTCGAAATCTGTTTTGAATTTTCTGAAATTTCCGATGGCCATAACTTCTTCATACGAAGTCCAATTCACGCAAACTCGGACTCTATCTCAACCAGAATTCCGAGACGAACACAATGGCGCAACCCGTATCCCTTAATTCTAACATCTGAGTTATTTTTAATTTGTGAACATTAATATTAATAGAAATACAGGGTGTTACAGTTCTTCTGTTTGTGTTCTGATTCGTCTTGTCCTCAAAGTCAATCCGGGCTTTCCTTCACGGGGAGGTTCGGGTCGTCTCAGTTTGGTATCAGAGCTCTGGTTTACAGAGCTCAAGAACAAGAAACATTAGAACCATACGAAAGAATTCATCAGAAATTGGATTAGTAATATCCAATGAGAATGACTCGTTAGAGATGGGATTAGTAGTATCCTAGAAGGAGTGTGAAGAGTATATCTTTAAAATGAAAACAATTTTTGTTTTGAAAATTCAAACCATATACGTATTTGAATACTTTATTTGTATTGAATTCGTACAATCTGATATATGAAGATTTTGCATATACGCCTAGCTAGCATATATACGAAGTCCCAAATATACTGGATAGATATGGAATTACACTCTAGTCGCCCGGAGATGGTTCTGATGATCGCTATAGTACGTACATCATCAGAATTTATATCCGAGTTTCGAAAGTGGGATTTCTGTATATTTCCAACTGACTGGTGTGAGAACCAAAACTAGATAGGGTTATTATTGTGACTTGGCATCAAAAACATGATTTTCTGTATATGTTTCAAAATTATGTTTGAAAATGATAATCCACTAATTGATTGATGGTTGTGTTGTTTGATTATTAGTTTAACTTATGAGATTGTTGAAACTAATATGTACATGAACGGAACATATAGCCAAATTGTATCAAATGTTGAACTGAATTGAAAATTGTTTGAAATTGCATGCATATACATGTGTATCCATTAAACATGTCATTTCAAAGAGGCTAGAGAAGAGGAATAAAATTGTTTGCCCGACAAATAGGTACATGTTTATTGTATTTCTTGGGGGTTTGATGATTTTATGAGCCGATTGGCTAGCCGCTTTACTGTTTCTTTTTTCTTTTTGGATTGGAGAGGCCTGTATGGTAATTTCGGGATTTTCCCGGTGCTCCCTTACAGGGGAGGTTATGGAAAAATTCTAGGGTGTTAGCCAAATTTTTGAAAAATTTGAAAAGTTTTTTGAAACTGAAAGGTTGAAAAACTTAAGCCATAATGAAAATAATGAAAGTTGACTTGGTTTGTAAAACAACTTTCAGCTCCGTTCCTTTTTGAAGACGAAAAGATTTTAAGTGGGGGAGATTGTAACAACCCGGAAAATCTGAGCCATTTTTTTTAAAAAAAATAGTAATTTTAATGAATTTTGAATATTTTAATTGAATTATTTTAAATAATAACGACGAGAAATTTATTTCGAATAGAATTAGAACGTATATATTTATTTGAATCGTCGTTTATATAAATATTTTATTTTAATTATAAAAGGAATTGAAAAAGGCGCGATAGTTTGAAAATTCGATTTCAATTTTCAAATGAATGTACAGGATTCAAAATAAACCGGATTTTGGAGAAACCAAAAATATTAGGATCTATTTGAGAATATCTTTCCAACGAATCCGAAAAATTGAATTTTCATAGCAGGAATAAAAAGTAATGCCCAGTTGAAATTTCAGAATAATCGCTATGGAATTTTGACCTTTAAAAATGGAAATTTTGCAAACGACCTCCGTTTTCGACGAAACCACTTTTGTTGGATCCGGGATATCAAGTTATTGCTAGATTCCAAAATTCGTAATTTTCTGAATCAATCTGTGAGCGTGGCAAAAGAAAACGTGTTTTGACAGTTACATTCAATTTGGGATCGACCAGAAAATGGCCATTTTTCAAACGGTCTCCAAATTTGACGAAATTAGTTTTGTTAGAACCGTATCGTCAATACGAAGATAGAAAATATTTTTCGGGAATTTTTGGGGTCTGTATGTGGCCCCGATAAACTGAAATGTGCGTTCAAATTCAATATATAGATTTATATTTTGTTTTTGATGGAAACTGATCGAAACAGTCGAATTAGCTTACTGGACATATACCATTTTGTTCGGAATGGGGGTAATTAGTTATGGACGATAATCATTGGGCTCGATTTGGGATTCGAATTAAAAGTCAAACTTTTGGAATTAAAATAAATATTAAAATATATATATTTATTTATATAAAATAACTCACCCCTCTTTCACTCTCTCTCCAGTCAAAATAGAACGGAAAAAAAGGGGAGAAACCCATTGCCCATCCCCCTGCCGCTCTTGCGCTGCCGCTCCACGTCGATGGCCCCACCCCCCTCAGTCCGTGCCTCCTCTCTCCTCTTCCCCTCCGATTCGCGATCCCAAACCTCCCCATCTCAACGCCCGTCAATCCACGAGCCCCCCCAAACCATAGCGCTGCCAGTGCCTCACCCGTGCGCCGCTGCACTCCCTCGCCTCCGCGCTGACCACCAGACTCCGACCGCGACTCCCCCAACCCTCCTCCATCCAAATAGCAGTGAGTTCTATTTAGTGATTTACATTTATTTTATGTTATTTTCAGTTTTAAAATATAATAACCATGTAGAAAAATCTGATTTTTATATATTTATTAGCAGTAGAAAAAACCCATTTTTTTTATATTTATTAACAGTAGAAAAATCTGATTTTTTTGTGTACGTAACATTATATATAGGATATGATTTTTGGATTGTTATAAAAATATGATTTTTATTTGTAAAGTTATAATTTTTATGAGATTAAAGATATTTTTTTATGAATATGAAGCTATGATTTTTAATTTATATAAAAATAAGATTTTATACATGTATGTAGAGTAGAAAAGATTTAATTTTTAATCATAGAAAAGATTTAATTTTTTAATTAGAAAAGACATGATTTTTATCATATATAAAGATATGATTTTTATGATTGGAAAGACAAGATTTTTGAATTATATGAAGATGAGATTTTTTTTATTATGAAGTTGGAGATATAAAAATACGATTTTTTTATATATGTAATCGAGTGATAAAAATATGATTTTTATCATGAAGAAAAGAATATAAAAATTAGATTTTTATATATGAAGTAGCGGGTTAAAAATATGATTTTTAGCTTATGAATGTTATTAATAAAAAACCAATCATGTAGGATATCGTGTTCGCTTAAGGTTGTAGACGACGAGGTGTTCATCTTCTTTGCTTTGAAAGAATGATAGAGTGGAACCGCAAGGTGAGAAATCCTCACTTATATTTTATTTTCTAGTTAAAATATATACTAGGATGTAGACGGTGCTTAGCAGCACCCGATACCCGTCTTCCACAGACCATGGACGACTTGTTTGTTTGTTTGACCGTGTTTTGAAAATTGATTGTGTGGTGTGGAATGGAATAAATATTTTATAGTTAAAAATATAATTTTTAACGTGTATATAAAATAAATATCTATAAACAAATCGGATGATTTGTTTAGGTACACACATTTGACTGATATTGATTGGGACGATAAATTTTACACATCACCCAATTGCACAAATAAAATTCATTATTTGTTGATTGAAACCCCACACGGGTATTGGGACGATATTGGACATACACTAATCCCAATAATTAGCTGTATGTCGATCGATCGATTGACAGGCTGTATAAGCATCGAATATTTATATTTGATGCTTATGCCGTGTAGAATGCACTTTGGATGATGGTTGACTATGTTTGATTGTCGTTGTGTACATGTGTTGTATGAAATCCATATAATCACATCATATGGTAATTGACTGTGTCTGATTCCAGTTCAGAAAGAATGAATATTTTAAAATAACGATTATTTTAGAATAACGAATATTTTCAAATAATATTCAGAAAAGAATCAAAATATGATTTTGATGTCCGATTTGGGATGGACACGAATATATTTAAATATATATAGCCGTGTTGATTAGATATACGCCATTTTGACGTGAATGATATTTATATCGATTTTATTCGTTTTTAACGAATATAGAAAAGGAATTGATTTCAAAATGCATTGTTTTGAAAATACTATCATTTATATATCGATGATATGGAATATTCAATTTTGATTTGAAATTGAATATGAAGTTGAAATCGTTTTGAAAACGAATTTAAAACGATTTATAAAATACGTTTTAAAAAGGAAAACGACAAAATATATATTATATATTGTTAGACCAAAAAGTGGTTCTAACACCCAAATTGACTAAAAGCAGAATGAAATAAGATCAAAAGTAAAATGGAGACACAGAATTTATAGTGGTTCGGCGAAGAAAAGCCTACGTCCACTTGTCAATCACTATTCTCGATGATATAGTTGCAATTACAATGAGATATTCACTCAATTTCACTCACAACTCACATACATTCACTCAATTGTCTCAAAACAAATGTTGAAAGACGATTTGGATTATCCGGGAGTGCTGGAATTCGGTTTATGAAAGTGGTTGAACTCTCAAAGTGCCAAAAAGAAGATCCTTTTTATTGTCTCCAGACAGGGTATTTATAGGTGAAAATTTGCTCAGAACCCGATCCGGATTGGAGCCACGTGTCTTCCATCCCATCAGTCTCGGGTTCAGATGGATTTCAGTGTTGACAACGCATCAGAATAGTGGACGTTGTGGGCAGGAACTGGTCATACCCGCTCCGCATATTTAGGCGATCGTGGGGGAGTGTGATGTGGAATATGGGTTCGGATCGGAGGAGCGTGCAAGAGGGGTTCAGATCGGGGTATCCGATCCGATCCGGATTGTCCCAAGGCTAAGTCTTCATCCACTTTTGCTCCATTCCGATCTGTCTCTGTAGCGGGTAGCCCTCCGCTCCAACTGGCAGTAGGTTGCTCTCCAATCCGAACAGCAGTGCCTCTCTGATTCCAACAATAACAGCTCACCGATCCGAACAGCAAAACCTCTCCGATCCGACCCGCTACATCTCTCCGATCCGACCCGTTATAATGCTTTCCAAGTTCTTCAATGTTTCACATCTCGACTTTGTGTTGCCCAGTTCACAAATTGGGCTAACATTTTGCCCCCTTAAAGGATGCTTCTGTTGGAGACGGAGCATGCTTTGATTATCATTGCACAGCGTCTTCTAGGTAATTTTTCCTTTGATTTTCCTTATGTTTTCGTCTTCTTCTTCGAACTTCAATTTAATTCACTGCTGAGTTACAGAATTCTATTCGGTTCGGATTCCGATCCGAACATACCCCCTCTTCTTTCTATTTTTCGCTGGACTATTGGGCAAAGCTCTGCTACTGGACTGCCGATCCGGTCCGAACGGGGAGACGAATAGTCACTCTACTTCTCTATATAAACTGGGTCTTCGTCTTTCTCTCATTTCCTTTTATCGTTTTACCCTTTTTGCTTCGGAACTCCAGAATTTAGAGAAAAAGAAATAAGAACTTTTCACCATTTTCGTGCGAATTTCCAATTTACATACTCTGGTAGGTTTGAATCCTTCAATTAATTTTGTAACAATGGGTTTCAATTGAGATTTGCGGTTGATTTTGAATGATTTGAGCATGGATCCTCTCCTGCTTCGATATCATATCTTCCTCCTCCCCTGTCGTCGTCGTGGGTGGTTCTACCACCATCTCGAGGCGCTGAGAGGATAAATGAAGCATGCGCTCGTCTTTAACTGGAGCTTTGGAGATGGATGTGGATTTGACTGTGGTTGAGGAAGGGGAAGAAGAGGATTGAGGGGATCGGTTCGGGTTGGAGTATAGAAGATGGATAAGAAGGAAAGGAAGAGAGATTCACAAGTCCGGATTGGGTCGGGGCAAAGGTCAAAGATGGAAACAGAGCTCATTTGACCGGATCGGGTCGGAGAGTGTAACACCCCGTGAATTCTATAACTGTGAAACTCACAAATTAAAGTATAATTAATTTCAAATCAAAGAACTAAGGGAAACGGGATACGCCATTGCGTTCATCTCGGAAAAATACGCGAAATAGAGTCCGAGTTTTCGAAAAACGGATATCGTATGAAGAAGTTATGGACGAACGAAGTTGGGCGAAAAACCGAAAAAGGGCCAGAATGCACTGGCGCACTTGGGAAGTGCGCCAGAACAAAAATGAACTGGCGCACCTGTGAAGTGCGCCAGTGCATTTTTGACCTGGCGCACCTGCCAAGTGCGCCCAGGTCAAAAATAACCTGCTGGCCAGGTCTGGTCTAGCCCTGGCTGGCCCGGTCGGTGTGTGGTCGAATTTCTGTGGTCTGCTATGTCATTAGGGCTAGGTGGCGGGTTTTTATTGGTCTCTCTATCTAATGAATGGCTACGATCTAACCTAGCAACATCAAGGGTCCTAATCAATTCCTAACCTCTATATAAACAACCCTAGACTAAACCCTAATCTATTCATTCAAAATAAGATTATAGCCGCCAAGTTGCTGAGGAACGACAAAGAGTAGCCGCCGACTAGAGAGAGGGTTAGGAAGAAAGTTCTAAAGCCTAAAGCAATTCAAAGCAACCTAAAGCTAATCAATTCAACAAAGGAATCGTGTCTCTTAATTAGAGAATTCGCCGCAACCATTGTAAGTAGAGTATTACTTTGGTATAATAAACAACTGTGTTGATGTGTATGCTTGAATTGTGGCAATGGAAGTAATTCATATTTATGCGTTCTTGTCAATTTATATACGTTTGGATATTTATGGATTATGTTATAAAGAACTACATGCGGTAGTTCTATACAAGTTTACGTTTGGGATATTGCGCAAATTATGTTATCTATGTTGAAGCTACATGTATGTAGTTGATTGAAATTTATGCGAATTTGGGCTTTGTTATTATGCTATCATGATGTATATTTTGTGCATAAATCATATTGCAAGTAATTGAACAAGTTTGGTTATTATAGTTCATATGAAACTATGTGGAATTTTGACACCATAATCCATGTATTAAGTCATGCTTTTGCAAACTTATGAATATGGCTAGGAATGATATTTGGCATAATTGAAATCTATGATTAAGTTTATCTTGTTTAAAAGAGTTATATGATGACATATGTGAGACATGGCTAGGTTAGACTCAAAAATCCCTTTTTGCAAGTTTTAAGCAAACACCATGATTAGGAATATTTATGCATAAGCATATTTATACCATCGTTATGTGATTAGACTTAAACCATGATTAAGTTGAACTATGCTTTTGTGTTAGTAACAAAGTATCCTCTTTGTAAACATGTAGAAACCTTATGAACATGACTTGTTTATGTTTATGCCATGAACAAATTGAACTTTACCTATGCCATGCTTATGTTTGACATTATGCCATATTTATTTTAGAAGTATTTATGCCATGCTTATGTTTGACATTATGCCATGCTTATGCTAGGAATATTTATGACATGCTTATGTTTGACATTATGCCTAAATAAGAATATAGGTTCATGTTGTAGTTAAACCTATGCAAGTTCACATGCTTTGATTCATGTCACCTATGTTGCCACTATGCAAGTACACCAATTTCTATTTTGTATTTCCAACGTCGTATTGCAAGTTCATGCGCTCACCTTCCCCTCTTTGTGTATACGCCATAAGCCTCCCCTTTTCGCATGGCTAAATTGGGCTTTAAAAAGGCTAAGCCCAATATATATATAAACGGACGTGTAAAACGGGGGAAAATAACGTTGGGTTAAAAATAAATTAATGAATGAAAATATAAAATAGAAGGGCCCAAATTCAAGTATGGGTTGGGCCCGTGATTGGTGTAACCTTTACACCATTAACTTAATAATGGGCCGCAAATATTTACATATAAATAAAGAAGAATGACAAGATATGTAAATGTAGAACATACGATGTGTTTAACCCGAGGTTGGATTGAGTTGTGATGTAAACCTGCCCGGAACCGCCCGGCTATCCAGTAGTCACAACAATACCTATCCAATGTGGGAGGTTAAACATGGAGCCCAGGAAGGACCCGAGGTTAGACTGAGTTGTGGCGTAAGACTGCCCGGAACCAACCGGCAACAGGCAGCCACAACAATACCTGTCTAATGTGAGAGGTCAGGGCCTTAATAAGACAATTAAGGCTGAGTCAGGATTGTTAGGATTAAGTGGACTAAAAACTTAATCAAAATGGAACATGCTAAACTAAACGGACTGGTGGGGGTTAGGTAGGAAACACTTAACCAACTTAGCATGTTGGCTAGAGATAGAAAACCTAGTAACGAGGGACCCTTTTCAGCAGTAACCCTAAAAGGTGTATCAGGATACCCTGAAACTAGGCAGGGTGGGGCACGATTACTGGGCTGATTGTAAGAGGTCAAAGCGACGGCGGTGGTGTAGCAGTGTAGGTTCTAACGGAGTGCGGGCGTGCACACACTCCGGCGCAGAAAAATAAGGCACTGGACACCAGTAGCATACCTGTGCACTCTAAGGTTGTGTCGGGTTGCCACTATGGGACTTGATACACCCCATGGTGGGACCAGCATAGGTAACTACAACATCGGGGGCCATAAGACACATGTAACTATGCGAGTAGGAGCCGATCATCATGGAATGGATCACATCACCCTGATTATGGGGTGCAAATTGGAAACTAGTTTATATGGGTTCAGAGATTAACATGGGGTACGATAGTATATTCGACCCTAGGTAACTTAACCAAGTTCATAGTGTTTGCCCACTTCCTGTTTTACTTATCATACCCAGTTCTTTATTCATAGACAAAGTAGTACTAGACTTACTCAGGCTTTATGTCTGACTCTATTTTCCTTTCGTCTTCTTTCTTCCGTTTCCCCCCCCCAGGTCCTCAGGGAGGGAACACAGCAGCTTGACCAACCTTAGCATCCAGCTTGAAGAAGAGAAATGTATTGCTTGGACTTTCCTGTTTTGAACTATGGCTTTGGACAATCACTATGGGGGCTTTTGCAGTTTCTCTATGTTTTATTTATGCTTCTTTAAATCATGTACTCAAGACAGATTATGAAAGTGTTATGTTATGTTTTTGGAAAGGATGTTGTTGTAACACGTATTTGACTTTATGAAATAAAAGTTTGTTGTTCTTCCGCTGTTTACAAATATGTGTTCTTATATCTGTCTTCTATATCTGTGACTTGTACTTATAAACCTCCACCAAAATTAGGGCATTCCCTTTGAGAGTGACCCTAACGGAGGTGGGGTGTTTCACTTGGTATCAGAGCATAGGTTTACCAGATAAGATAAAAAGTTTTGAAAATTATTTTCAAAAAGGAAATTTAAAGAAGCATTTTTAAAAGATAAAATATTATTTTATTTTAAAAAGGCAAAGTCCCCAAAGCCATAGGTATTATCTCTTATCCTTCGTTTTGAATCCATCCTTTCGGTTTCAGCATGTCTGGAGACCTTACTCCCCAGCTGCTAACGCTTTCACTCCTCCTCCTCCACGTGAACCAGCAAGCGGAAGAGTCCCAGAGTAGGAAGACGAATAATAGTCAAACAAGAAAGGATCGTAACAGTAATAATAAGAAACGAGAAAAAAAAGGAAATGCAATTTTTGTGGTACGGAGGGGCACATAGCCAAGGATTGTAGAAAGAGGAAAAGAAAGCAAGGTGAATGTTTTCATTGTGGGGAGACTGGACACATCAGCAAAGACTGCCCTGAGAAGACAGACTTTGAGAAGGGCAACAAGTCCCGAGAGAAGAGGAAGTGTAAATTCTGTGGCAAAGTGGGGCACTTAGTAAAGGACTGCCGGAAAAAGAAGGCCAAGGAGAATGGTGGGTGCTTTTCTTGCGGAGAGACAGGCCACAGGGCTAGGGACTGCCCAAGGAAACGAGGACAGGGGCAGGGCACTGGATCCACCCCAGGGGCACAGGTTCATGTGCTGGAAGCGCCACCTTTGCAACAGCGAGGTACAAACACTTCTGTAGAAAGTTTAGTTTATCTTTACGATCACCCCGTTCGCACTTTATTTGATTCCGGCGCATCACACTCCTTTATCTCGTCTGCTTTAGTAGAATCTCTGCACCTAAAAACTAGTATGGTAGAGGACCCCTTAATTGTTTCAAACCCAATTGGGGGCCCAGCTCATTTGTCTATGATCTGTGTGGGATTGAAAATTTCTATTCTAAGTGTAGAATTTCAATGTAGTGCCTTTGTTTTGGGCTTTTCGGGTTATGTTTTGATTTTGGGTATGGATTGGCTATCCAGTAATGGGGCCATCCTTGATTGTGAGAAAAGGGTTGTTAGGCTCCTAACCCAGCTCGGTAATACTTTGGAAATTTCTTGTAACCCCTCGTATGCGGTTATGCTTAGTTATCTTGAATCGCTAGATGCCTCTGTTGAAAATTTGAAATCAGTTAGAGTGGTCCGGGAATATCCGGATGTCTTTGAAGAGGTGAAGGGCTTGCCTCCGAAGCGAGAAATAGACTTCCGCATATATCTTGTAGATAATGTAAAGCCCGTTGCGTTGCCCGTTAGACATATGGCTCCACGAGAAAGGAAAGAGCTCAGTAAACAGATTAAAGAGCTTCTAGAAAAGGGGTTCATTAGGAGGAGCATTTCAGAATGGGGCGCTCCAGTGGTGTTCGCTACAAAGGCGGATGGTTCACTCCGTCTATGTGTTGACTATAGGGAGCTCAACAAGCTAACGAAAAAGAATAGGCACCCTCTCCCTAGAACTGACGATTTATTTGACCAGCTTGTAGGAGCGTCTGTTTTCTCCCAACTCGATTTAGCAACCGGTTTTCATCAGCTGAGGGTGGCTGAAGATAGCATCGATAAAACGGCGTTCAGAACCCCAGACGGCTTCTTTGAATGGCTTGTCATGCCTTTCGGCTTGACAAATGCACCTGCTTACTTCGTGGACCTGATGAGTAGGGTATTTAGAGATTTCCTCAACAAATTCGTAGTGGTCTTCGTAGATGATGTCCTTATCTTCTCAAAGAGTGAAGAGGAACATGCTCAACACTTAAGGGCAATCATGGAAACTTTGCGAGTCCATCAACTAAAAGCCAAGTTCTCCAAATGCCACTTTTGGAGAGAAGAGGTGAGGTTCCTTGGGCACATAGTATCCAAACAAGGGTTAGCGGTGGACCTTGCTAAGGTAGTGGCGGTACAAGATTGGAAGACACCAAGGAATGCAACTGAGGTCCGAAGCTTTCTAGGACTAGCAGGTTTCTATCGAAAATTTATAAGGGATTTTGCGAAAATCTCAGCTCTGCTCACATAGTTGACATTTGTTTATTTTCAAGAGATAATTCATCTATGTGGAATACCTTCTAGTAAGTGAACAAGATCCAAGATTCACTAATGAATTTTGGAGAGCTTGCATGGAACCATGAGTACGCAGTTAAGGCTTGAGCCAAGTATACTAGAAGGAGAATAAGTGAAAGAGGAACGAGAGGCAAGGGTTCCAACTCATATTTTGGAAACAAGGATTAAGAAGCTATGAAATTGTGAAGTTATAGACAGACAAAGCATAATGGAGTTAAGCTTAAGGAAGTGCGACTTAGAAGATTGAAGACTAGATTCGTGCATAATATCTCTTCTTAAGAGTATATCCTCTCGGTCCCATTCTCAATCCAATTTCTGTTGCAAACCACATAGGGAGTATGACTCATCTGTTAGTAACACATGTTGGGGCTCGAGGGTGTTCATCGGTTGGACTAAAGTTTTCGGGTTTTATAGGATACAGATTGGTCTTAGGAAGGGACTCCCTTATGACCTAAAAGGAGTCCATCATGCTTAGTTGCCTAGAATCATATATGGTGGTTGGGTTGAGTAATTCTTTGGGTGTCAGTCTGATGTTGATTTCGGTCTTCGGGGCTGATGCTTAGAGAGTTCTTCTCCTAATCAATATATATGTGGCATAGGTTTTCAGTTTTGACATTGCCTAATAGGCACAAAGTTTTTACTTGCTTCATTCGACTATACCTTTAGATAGGAACAATTGGGAAAATGTCCTATAGATTAGAGCTACCCGAGAAGTTGGCTGGAGTCCACAACATCTTTCACGTTTCACATCTCCGAAAATGTCTTCATGAGTCTGCTGAAGTGGTAGAGCCAAATATACTCGAAGAGGCCGAAGTGGAGCGCGAAGCAACCATAAGGAAAGTTCCAACCCGCATATTAGGAACGGAAGTGAAGAAGCTACGCAACCGTGAAGTCAAGCTCGTCAAAGTTCAGTGGAGCGACGCCGAGGAGGACGCGACTTGGGAAACTGAAGCTAGAATCCGTACAGCCTACCCTTTTCTGTTTGAGGGTACATCCTTGATCTTTCCTTTTCCTTAAGTTGCGCTTTTATCTATCTTTTAGCTATATTTCCTCGACCTTATCCTTTAGGTAGAATCTTTTTGGATGGAAACATGTAGTTGAAACATGTTATGGATGATGGTTGCAAGTGGTTGCAAGTGATTGCTAGTGGTTGCTCGTGGTTGCATATACACACACAATCTAGGTTTTAGATCGGCTCAGTCACTTCATATTGCATATGCATATATGTTTGCACTCGTATATGGTTGAACTTTAATGTGTTGTCATGTGGATGCTGCATTTGTATTGAATGATTGTGCACTCATGTAGAATCAAGAATAGGAAAATTTGCATACATAATGGATTCATGGCACTTATATAATTCGCATTAAGGAGGTCAACTGAATCAGTAGACCGCCTGATTTTGCATTAGATAAGTACATGTACACACACACTTCGCATATGATCATGAAGCATTAGAAGTCTTTTAAGGACAATGGATGCTCGTGTTTGATGGATGAGTAGATGGATGATTGGATGTTAGGATATACATTCCTCCTAGCTTGAAGATTTCGGGGACGAAATCCTTTTAAGTGGGGGAGAATGTAACACCCCGTGAATTCTATAACTGTGAAACTCACAAATTAAAGTATAATTAATTTCAAATCAAAGAACTAAGGGAAACGGGATACGCCATTGCGTTCGTCTCGGAAAAATACGCGAAATAGAGTCCGAGTTTTCGAAAAACGGATATCGTATGAAGAAGTTATGGACGAACGAAGTTGGGCGAAAAACCGAAAAAGGGCCAGAATGCACTGGCGCACTTGGGAAGTGCGCCAGAACAAAAATGAACTGGCGCACCTGTGAAGTGCGCCAGTGCATTTTTGACCTGGCGCACCTGCCAAGTGCGCCCAGGTCAAAAATAACCTACTGGCCAGGTCTGGTCTAGCCCTGGCTGGCCCGGTCGGTGTGTGGTCGAATTTCTGTGGTCTGCTATGTCATTAGGGCTAGGTGGCGGGTTTTTATTGGTCTCTCTATCTAATGAATGGCTATGATCTAACCTAGCAACATCAAGGGTCCTAATCAATTCCTAACCTCTATATAAACAACCCTAGACTAAACCCTAATCTATTCATTCAAAATAAGATTATAGCCGCCATGTTGCTGAGGAACGACAAAGAGTAGCCGCCGACTAGAGAGAGGGTTAGGAAGAAAGTTCTAAAGCCTAAAGCAATTCAAAGCAACCTAAAGCTAATCAATTCAACAAAGGAATCGTGTCTCTTAATTAGAGAATTCGCCGCAACCATTGTAAGTAGAGTATTACTTTGGTATAATAAACAACTGTGTTGATGTGTATGCTTGAATTGTGGCAATGGAAGTAATTCATATTTATGCGTTCTTGTCAATTTATATACGTTTGGATATTTATGGATTATGTTATAAAGAACTACATGCGGTAGTTCTATACAAGTTTACGTTTGGGATATTGCGCAAATTATGTTATCTATGTTGAAGCTACATGTATGTAGTTGATTGAAATTTATGCGAATTTGGGCTTTGTTACTATGCTATCATGATGTATATTTTGTGCATAAATCATATTGCAAGTAATTGAACAAGTTTGGTTATTATAGTTCATATGAAACTATGTGGAATTTTGACACCATAATCCATGTATTAAGTCATGCTTTTGCAAACTTATGAATATGGCTAGGAATGATATTTGGCATAATTGAAATCTATGATTAAGTTTATCTTGTTTAAAAGAGTTATATGATGACATATGTGAGACATGGCTAGGTTAGACTCAAAAATCCCTTTTTGCAAGTTTTAAGCAAACACCATGATTAGGAATATTTATGCATAAGTATATTTATACCATCGTTATGTGATTAGACTTAAACCATGATTAAGTTGAACTATGCTTTTGTGTTAGTAACAAAGTATCCCCTTTGTAAACATGTAGAAACCTTATGAACATGACTTGTTTATGTTTATGCCATGAACAAATTGAACTTTACCTATGCCATGCTTATGTTTGACATTATGCCATGTTTATGCTAGAAGTATTTATGCCATGCTTATGTTTGACATTATGCCATGCTTATGCTAGGAATATTTATGACATGCTTATGTTTGACATTATGCCTAAATAAGAATATAGGTTCATGTTGTAGTTAAACCTATGCAAGTTCACATGCTTTGATTCATGTCACCTATGTTGCCACTATGCAAGTACACCAATTTCTATTTTGTATTTCCAACGTCGTATTGCAAGTTCATGCGCTCACCTTCCCCTCTTTGTGTATACGCCATAAGCCTCCCCTTTTCGCATGGCTAAATTGGGCTTTAAAAAGGCTAAGCCCAATATATATATAAACGGACGTGTAAAACGGGGGAAAATAACGTTGGGTTAAAAATAAATTAATGAATGAAAATATAAAATAGAAGGGCCCAAATTCAAGTATGGGTTGGGCCCGTGATTGGTGTAACCTTTACACCATTAACTTAATAATGGGCCGCAAATATTTACATATAAATAAAGAAGAATGACAAGATATGTAAATGTAGAACATACGATGTGTTTAACCCGAGGTTGGATTGAGTTGTGATGTAAACCTGCCCGGAACCGCCCGGCTGTCCAGTAGTCACAACAATACCTATCCAATGTGGGAGGTTAAACATGGAGCCCAGCAAGGACCCGAGGTTAGACTGAGTTGTGGCGTAAGACTGCCCGGAACCAACCGGCAACAGGCAGCCACAACAATACCTGTCTAATGTGAGAGGTCAGGGCCTTAATAAGACAATTAAGGCTGAGTCAGGATTGTTAGGATTAAGTGGACTAAAAACTTAATCAAAATGGAACATGCTAAAATAAACGGACTGGTGGGGGTTAGGTAGGAAACACTTAACCAACTTAGCATGTTGGCTAGAGATAGAAAACCTAGTAACGAGGGACCCTTTTCAGCAGTAACCCTAAAAGGTGTATCAGGATACCCTGAAACTAGGCAGGGTGGGGCACGATTACTGGGCTGATTGTAAGAGGTCAAAGCGACGGCGGTGGTGTAGCAGTGTAGGTTCTAACGGAGTGCGGGCGTGCACACACTCCGGCGCAGAAAAATAAGGCACTGGACACCAGTAGTATACCTGTGCACTCTAAGGTTGTGTCGGGTTGCCACTATGGGACTTGATACACCCCATGGTGGGACCATCATAGGTAACTACAACATCGGGGGCCGTAAGACACATGTAACTATGCGAGTAGGAGCCGATCATCATGGAATGGATCACATCACCCTGATTATGGGGTGCAAATTGGAAACTAGTTTATATGGGTTCAGAGATTAACATGGGGTACGATAGTATATTCGACCCTAGGTAACTTAACCAAGTTCATAGTGTTTGCCCACTTCCTGTTTTACTTATCATACCCAGTTCTTTATTCATAGACAAAGTAGTACTAGACTTACTCAGGCTTTATGTCTGACTCTATTTTCCTTTCGTCTTCTTTCTTCCGTTCCCCCCCCCCCCCAGGTCCTCAGGGAGGGAACACAGCAGCTTGACCAACCTTAGCATCCAGCTTGAAGAAGAGAAATGTATTGCTTGGACTTTCCTGTTTTGAACTATGGCTTTGGACAATCACTATGGGGGCTTTTGCAGTTTCTCTATGTTTTATTTATGCTTCTTTAAATCATGTACTCAAGACAGATTATGAAAGTGTTATGTTATGTTTTTGGAAAGGATGTTGTTGTAACACGTATTTGACTTTATGAAATAAAAGTTTGTTGTTCTTCCGCTGTTTACAAATATGTGTTCTTATATCTGTCTTGTATATCTGTGACTTGTACTTATAAACCTCCACCAAAATTAGGGCATTCCCTTTGAGAGTGACCCTAACGGAGGTGGGGTGTTTCAGAGAGGATTCTCAAAATCGGATCGGACCGGAAAGTGAAAAAGAGGAGAAGGGTGTTCACCTAACCGGATCGGGTCGGACTGTAAAATAAAGGAGGAGAAGCATGACAACGTGGTCCGATCCGAACCGTTAGGGGAATCTATCTCCGAGCTGATCCGACTTTGATTTCTGAGTTTCAAAGTTTATCCGAACCCAAGACAAGGCCACGTCCCCGATCCGATCCCAATGAATGCGCCCGAACCGAACCGAAGGGCAGTCCATCTTAATGCATAAAAACTTGTTTAACTGGCCCAATCAACCTTTGGCATAATCTTCAACTTAATGGACAGTTAGGATAGTGCCTTGCGAACGTAACTGGACAACAAGAACTACTTCAATTCTTTATACTTTGCCAAACTTTTGCGTCGCACTTTTAAACATTTACTTTACACTTTCCGCATACACTGTTTACACTTTAGTTTGCACACATGCACGGGGGGGGGGGGGGGGGGATACGGGCTAATTTACTCTAATTTGTGCTATTGCTTCTTCAATAGTTTTATGATCATGAGACCCAGACGCTCTTGTAGACTAGCTGCGAAGAAAGAGGCCCCGGAGACATCCAACAAAGTTACTCTCGAGGACATATCTTCCCCTTCGGATCCAGAATGGAATGATGAGGGTTCAGATTACGAGGTTGGAAATCGCGAAAGTGACAATGTGTCTTCGGAGGATGAAGTTTCTCTGGGTTTTGAAGAGGAAGGAGGGATTGGTGACGACCGGGCTCCTGATGAGTTTGAATCGGCTGTCATATTGGAATCACCCCAAGATTCTGTTGAATCAACAATCGACAATGACAGACTTATCCGAATTTGTTTAAAATACGCGATACTAAAAAGGGACACTCTAGTGCCTTCGAGAACTGACCGTCCCCACAACCCTCCAGAAGGGTATATGGCAATTACTCGGTTGATGTGATGGTCGGTGCTATCCCTCCATTTTCTCCCTTCATCGTTGATTTTCTAAGACAAATGCGGATTGCCCCCATGCAGCTGCATCCCAATTCTTATACTTACTTACACACCTTATATATAGCATACCGTGAGATCTTAGGCATAGAGCTCACTTTCGATGACGTTCATTTCTTCTACAATTTCAAGCATCGGACTCGAGAGACTCCTTCTTTCTGCTATTTTGAGTCTGTCCCTAAGAGGAAGATAATTTCAGCGCCATTCAGTAGCAATGCTGGAGATTCCAGGTTGGAACGGTTTTATGTGAAGCGACAGCCTGGGTGTGCCAGGAGGTGGACGAAATCAAGTAAAGCACTGATTTTCTAAATCTCGGCTCTATACATTCAAGTCATCGCCTTAACTCGTTTTTCTTTTTGTTTGCAGTCGACAACCCAAAACAAATATCAGACCAGGTATTCTTTGACCGGATGCACCAGCTCCTTAATGGCGATCAGAAGTTCTTGACTATTGATGAAGTCCTTAAGGACGAGTATCTTCATTTTCATGGGTTGCTATATGTTACTCGTAGCATTGGTCACGGGACGGCTCCATATGTATATATTCCTCCAGTGGATGTAGTCCCAGAGACAGGGGAAGGTTCGGGAGCTCCTATAGTGCCTCTTCAAACTTCACCCTCTCCATCATCTACTCAAGATGATGACTTGGCTAACTTGGCCGAAAAGCATCGTGAAGGGTATACTGTTCCTGAGGATGCCATTTCTCCAGAAAGGTCAACGTCTTCCAAAGAGCCGCCAACTGATGCTTCCGAGGGAGATGTCCCTAGCACTGATGACCCATTATTTCAGGGTTTGGGGGATCTCCCCTTACCTGAAACTATATATACCTCATAGGATTTTAGGAAGGATCCTTTAGTTTTCACCTCTTCTGAAGAGACCACTCCTGCTAAGGCCAAAGAGCCCGCCCGTACTAGTCTAGCTTCGGACTCGGGTTTGTCGGGGGGAAAAACACCACTTAGGACACATTATACACAAAAACATTACCACTCATTGCATCTTTCTCTTTGTGAAAATATTGATCCAGAATTTCATTTGTCTTATTGTGCAGGCACGATGTCTCGATCTTACTATGATATCAGAAAACTCCTCCGCAGCATGTCTAATCCACCTTATGATACTGAGTATGATCGCCGCGACGATCGCAGTAGGGAGGAGAGAAGGCCTTATGAACCCTATCGCTCTCGAACTTCGCGTTCTCGCTCTCCTGTTCGGACGGACCCAGAAAGACATAAAGGTTATCAAGGTCGTCCGGAAGAGGACAGGCCGCAACCGAAAGACTCCACCTCTTCCCAAGAAAAGCGCAGCAGGGAGAGAAGTCCGCCAAAAGATACTGAGTCGCGAAGTAAACGCAAAGTCTCTGCTAAACGGCCTAGAATAGATAAAGAGACTATTGAATCCTCCACACACAAGGATACTGAGTTGACGATCCCCGCCCCTCCACCACTAGATGCTGAAACTGCAATCAAGCGGGCTTATTTGGAGGAGCAATTTCCCGAATATTACTTTGAGAACTTGACTTTTTTACCTGCCCTCGAGCCTATTTCTTCCAGGTGGGCAGATGAGGCCAAAGCAAAGATAGATGCGGTCGAAAAACAGTATTCTGAAATGTTCAAATATTCACACAACCTTTCCAGAATCATTCGTACTCTAATCACAAATGCTGATTCGATGCAAAAAACCACGGAAGAAGATGCAAAGGCCTTAAAGAATCTAGGAAAATATTTGGAGGACACACAGCAAAATTTGTTTGCGAACAAATTAAACAATTGTGAACAACTGTAAAATTCGTCCGTCTTTCCTAAACAACAAGGATTGTTGTAGAGGGTGTCGAACTCTAGGACCAAAAATATTTTAATTAATAAATCCAATCAAGTTATCCCTAACTTTTGATTGGTTGAAAACAAAGAATATAGCAAAATTAAATAAAAGAGAGTTTTAACAATAAGTGAAAGCAATTAGGGGATAATGACATAGATCATATTCATAATCATCAATAGCCAAAAGATTAACCAGATCTAATACATGTTTCTGTCACAAACACGAATCAACGATAATAGGTTTTTAGAAACAAATATGTAAATAACGACAAGCATAGCCTATGCAGGAGCTTAGCTCTACAACCATAGACTATCAGGACAGATTTACTAATTAATTTCTAAAACCCTAAAATTAGATCTAGATCTGACAAACGTTAGATCGAACACGAATATATCCTGTGAAGGAGCATAGCTCTTAAACGACACAAAATATGAAGGTTCAGATCTAACCCTTAATTCAGATCCAGATCTACATGTATACAGTCCTCATCTTTTGGCTATGTGATTCATATTGAATCATACTATCAGCGTCATCACCCCCTAATCAAAGGGGATTAGCTAGACATAGCTAAAGAAGAAGAGAAAAAGAAAATAAATAACATGAACATAAATAAAATAAACAAAAAGTAAAAAGAAAGGGAGAGAATGATTTTATTCCAAGAAGAGAATTACAGAATAAAACCTAATGTGTTTTTTATAAGACTAAGATACAATGTATTTATAGCTGATATGACCAAGGCTAGCTAGCTAATTACATAATGTGGGACTAAAGAAATAACCCAAATAACACATAAGCCAGTGTGAACGCAGCTTTAGAGTGAGTGGTCTAGCAAATAGGCTAGTGTGAACGCAACATGAGTAAGAGGCCTTCCAAATGAGCTAATGTGAATGCAGTTTGAGTCTTTATTGAGCCAAATCTTCTTAACTGAAATATAATTGCAACCGTTCTTCAAGCTTTAGACTCTTCAAGCTTTAGCAATTTTAAACTTCACTCTTTTTAAGCAAATTCTTCATGCTTTATCCATCAAATGCTCTAAACCATGCTTCTTGTCAACAATCTGAAAATACAGCTATAAATACAAAGTATCAATTATTTTAAAGGGAAAATAAGATAAATAAGCGGATAAAATATACACATTTACGTGTATATCACAGGCCCAGCTTGTTGTTGCTCAAAGGGATGCTACTAGCTTCAAACAACAATTTGAAGATATGCAAAAACGTTATCATGATTTGCTCGAATCTCACACTCAAGAGCGTTCTGAGTTAAAAAAGCAAGCTGAAGATGCTAAGTCAGATGCCGCTAAAACGCGCCTTGCTTACACTGACCTTGAACGGAAAAATGCCGAGTTAGCAAAGAGGAATGCTGAGCTAGAAAAGAAAAATGTTGAATTGGCTTCTAAGCTAATGGAGGCGGAGAACAGAGCTGCCCTGGCGGAGGGTAACGTCGAATGTGCTATCAAATCCGCTGAGGAGGTCCGCAAACAATTGTCAGAGGCGGAGGCAGAGATTCAGCGTTTCGGCGAATTAATGATTGAATTCTTTGCACATATCATTCGTCGCCGGAACATTGCTTGGATTGAGGATTATCCATCTACTCTAGTCCAAGTATGGAGTCAGATCGTTGAGTGGGAGAAAGAAGAGCTCAAGGTTGATTCCATTGTTGAGGACAAGCTGATGGAGAAATATTTAAGGGATGACGAGCCAGAACGCCTAGCTGATGGGCGTCGCCTCATTGCTGATGCTATGGAAGAAGAGAGGCGGAGGACTAAGCGGAAGAACATTCCCGAGGCTGGTTCCTCTTCTACTGCCCCCGCAACTTCTGAAGTAGAGGGGTATGATCCTGAAAACCCGGGAATCCCTCGAACAACTCTGCTATCCCTTATTCCCGAAACAGCATCGGAGACAGCAGTTACCCCTGCCGAGAAGTCTTCGGAAGGTATCTCTACATTTTCTCCTCAATTCGTCAGGGCCATCTCTACCTTTCGCCACGTGATTGAGCAATCGATGAAAAACCCATCATTTTCTCCTGAGTTGATAACTGTTGCTTCTCATTCTGTAGGTATTGAGCCATCCGGAAAGATAGATGTGACTCAGGGAACTGCCTCTGGGGCGGAGCCTATAGAGAAGGCAAAAGGGGGAAAGGACAAGGCTGCTCCTATAGATTTGGGAGAAGGAAGCGAGTCGTCTAAGGCTGACACTCCTCGTGATGAAGAGATGATAGCCGCCTTAAAGGATGATTGCGGCGACGGAGGACATGAGGAAGATCCAGAGGTGGCAATAGTCGGGGAGTCGAAAAGTGCAGATGATGTTACTTTGGATGCAATGAAAGCTAATCAAGATAAATGCTTGCAGTTAAAAGCTGAAGACTTAGACCCTGAAATCCTCAAGCCTCTCGCAGTTGTGGATGCGGGATCAAGGTTAGTTGTTAAGCTTTCAACTAGATCTATTACAGAGGAACTCGCTAAAAAGTCTTCTCTTGATTCCAGCGCTCCGCCCTCCGGGAAGAAGTCAACCGATTCCAGCGCCGCATCTTCAGGAAAGAAAAAATCAAAGCGCATCTTGACGGAGGCCGAGAAAGAGGCGAAGGATGCGTAGAAAGCCGCCAAGAAGTCCAAGCCTCACTCGAAGTCTAAATAGTGGGCTGTCTTGCGTTGTTTTAGCATTTGGTGGACCAACAATTGCTGCTATAAGGGTGGCTCTTGCACCTTCTTTTTGGCTATTTTCCTGTACAAATTCATTCATTTGTAAATAAAAAATAATTCATTTTCCGCAATGTCCGTTAGTCATTAGTTCTGCACTTATGTAAGAATGCATGTCTTACTATAGTTATTTAATGAAGTTATGGTGGGAGGAAATATGTGTATACATATATGCCCCTAGTCAATTTCAAAAAACTACTCGAGACTTAATCAAGTAGTCTGAATGTCCCCGATTTTCTGACGGGATCGCATTTTCTGTGTCGTCAATGCCTGTCGTTTTTTCTGGCATTTTTTTTATACTCTCCTGTCTTATACTCAGGTTAGAGTTCTTACTGAGGCGGTCTCTTGTCTGGGTGCACCTTCACGCCTCATAGGACGTCATCTTCCCGTCCTTTTATACTCTCTCTCAATTCTCGAGAGTTAGAGTTAAGAATGTCGTTTTCCCATTCTTTTATGTCTTATCGCACAAATAGTCGTTGTGCTTTTTCTTACGTTTAAACTGTTTTCAACCTTTCAGGTTTTGAATCATCTTATATTCCATAATCACAACAGAATAGTCGATGAATGTATATATATAATGCATGAAAGTAAATAACACACGATATTTTTATAGTGGTTCGGCTAAGTCGTAGCCTACATCCACTTTATAGTCCTTTATTCATATCATCAGATTTTCCTAAGGCAAGTCGTGCCTTTTTATAGAGTTCATAAGGAAAATAACAAAGAATACAGCATTTCTAATCCAAATATCGCATCAAGTGTTGGGCATTCCATGCCCTAGGTACTTCTTCGCCATCTACGGTCGTTAACTTGAAGGTTCCTTTTTCAAGTTTCCGTTGGACGACAAAGGGTCCTTCCCATTTTGGACCGAGGTGAGGAAGGGAAGGGAAGGAAAGATTCTCTTTAACACCAAATCTCCTGGTTCAAAAGTCCTAAGGCGAACTTTTTTGTCGTAATAGTGTGCCATCTGACGTCGATGTCTTGCCGCGCGCAAATCTGCTTCGTCCCTTTTTTCTTCAATTTCATCAAGAGACTTGAGTAAGAGTGCCCGATTCGTCATCGGGTCATAATACGTCACCCGGTGGGAAGGAACTTCAAGCTCTACTGGAATTACTGCTTCTGAACCAAAAGAGAGAGAGAGAGGGGTATGACCAGTAGCGATCTTAAATGTTGTTCGATATGACCACAAAGCTAAGGGAAATTCGTCAACCCATTTTGCCTTTGCGCGCTCTAACCGTTTCTTGAGGATGGATTTTATAACTTTGTTTATTGCTTCTACTTGCCCGTTCGACTGCGGATAAGCAACCGCAGTATACCGTTTGTCGATCTTATATTTCTGGCAGAAATTTCTGAATTCAGCACCATCGAACTGGGTTCCGTTGTCAGTTATAATGGTCCTTGGGATCCCGAATCGGCATATAATATTTCTAACCACAAAACTTATCACCTTTCTCGCTGTGATCTTGGTTAGGGGCTCAGCTTCCACCCACTTCGTGAAATAGTCCACAACGACTATTGCATATTTCGCTCCTCCTTTAGCAATTGGTAGAACTCCAATGATATCAATTCCCCACGTGGCAAAAGGCCAAGGACTCACCATCGATTTGAGTTGGGTCGACGGTACTCTGGGGATTTTGGCGAATCTCTGGCACTTATCGCAGCGTCGTGAATAATCAGCTGCATCTTTATTGATTGTGGGCCAGAAGTATCCATAACGCAATATCTTTTTCGCTAAAGTCTGACCTCCTGTATGATCTCCACACTCACCTTCGTGTACTTCTCTTAGTACACGTTTGATGTCGTCGTGTGCTATACATCGTAACAGGGGCATAGAAAATCCTTGCCTATAAAGAGTATCATCTTGTAGGACATATCTGGTAGCCTTGCGAACTATAGCCCTTCTCTCACTCTTCTTTGATGGGAGCGTCCCATTCTCAAGGAAGCTCTTAATTGGGGTCATCCACGACTCCTTCTCCGGTTCTGCTTCGAAAGCGAACTCAATTTCCATCGACTCAAAGCTTGGCGACTCCAACGTTTCAATTGGAATTATTTCAGTTTCTTCTGGATTGTCGGAACTAGCTAGCTTTACCAGCCTGTCTGCCTTCTGGTTTTTAGCTCTTGGGATATGCGTTATACTGTACCGCTCCAGGTTGCTCAACAGCTTTTCCACTTTCCCGAGGTAGGCGATGAGTCGAGGTCCTCGAGCCACAAATTCCTTTCGCACTTGGCAAACAACGATTTTGGAGTCGCAAAATATGTCCAACACTTTTATTCCGAGGTCTTTAGCAAGCTTCAGTCCGGCAATCAGGGCTTCGTATTCAGAGTCATTGTTAGTCGCCGAAAATTCTAATCGTAGAGCGTAATATAACGACCGCCCTTCAGGAGTAACTAAGACGATTCCAGCTCCGGACCTTCGGTCGTTTTTGGCTTCCATCTGTGTATAGCTTCCATGAATCTATCTTTAACTCATCTTCGGACTTGACCACTCTGTCATCGATTACTTCCTCCTCTAGGATAGTGAACTCTGCTATAAAGTCTGCTAGAGCTTGCCCCCTGATCGACCTTCATGGCTGAAAATTTAAATCAAACTGACTTAATTCAATATTCCATTTGATCAATCATCCCGATGCTTCGGGTCTCTGCAACACCTGCCTTAAAGGTTGGTCAGTGTATATGGTTATTGGGTGAGCTTGGAAATAGTGACGAAGTTTCCGGGAGGCGATTAGGAGGCTGTAAGCGAGCTTCTCAATCTTTGGGTAGTTGCGTTCTGCCGCTGCCAATTTCTTGCTTACATAATATACTGGCCTTTGCACTTTGTCTTCTTCTCGAACCAAGGCTGTGCTAACAGCGTGAGCCGAAACTGCCAAGTAAACAAATAACTCTTCGTGATCCACTGGTTTTGATAAAATCGGCGATTTTTCTAGCAATTCCAATAAATTTCGAAAGGCCTCAACACAGTCCAGAGTCCACTCGAAGTTCTTCTTTCCCCTTTAATCAAATCAAAAAACGGGACGCATTTGTCCGTGGCTTTGGAGATAAACCTACTCAAAGCAGCTACTTTCCCCGCAAGACTTTGGACGTCTTTAATTCTCCTCGGCTCTTCAATGTTTCTAATCGCTGCTATTTGGCTGGGATTGATTTCAATTCCTCGGGAGCTCACAATGAAGCCTAGAAATTTTCCCGACGCCACTCCAAATGAACATTTCGAAGGATTCAACTTCATCCGATACTTCCGCAGGATACCAAACATTTCTGCCAAGTCTTGCGTATGGCTGGAGGACTGTTTCGATTTGACAAGCATATCATCCACATAAACTTCTATAGTCTTCCCTATTTGATTATAAAACATTCTGTTCACCAGGCGCTGATAAGTGGCTCCGGCGTTTTTCAATCCGAACGGCATGACCACATAACAGTATAACCCCAAATTTGTAATGAAGCTTGTATGTTCTTGATCTGGCATATGCATAGGAATTTGGTTGCACCCGGAATATGCATCCATGAAAGAAAGAAGTTCGTGTCCCACTGTCGAATCTACAAGCTGGTCAATCCTGGGAAGTGGGAAACTATCTTTCGGGCAAGCTTTGTTCAAATCTGAAAAATCAATGCAAGTCCGCAACTTTCCATTCGGCTTCTTTACTAAGACGGGATTCGATATCCAATCGGGATATGTCGAATCTCTAATAAATCCGTTCTGTTTCAGTTTCTCCACTTCTTCTTTCAGAGCAGCCGACCTCTCTGGGCCCAGCATACGTCTCTTTTGCTTTATAGGCGGGTGTTTCGGGTTTACATTTAGTGAGTGACTTATGATGGATGGCGATATCCCACACATGTCAGTGTGGGTCCAGGCAAACACGTCCAAGTTTGCTTTCAGGAAGTCAGCTAGTTCTTTGGCCCGACGTGGATCCAATCTTCAAAACTCTTGTTGGATCAGCTTCATCAATGGGAATGTCCACTGTCGCTTCATTAGGAGTTGCATTTCTAGTCTCTGTTTCCTCGTCTTTTCTGGGATCCAGGTCTTCAGGCGTTCCTTTGGGCAACTCCTTCGGGGTCGATCCCTCTAATTGCTACGCCGAGCCCTCCTTTGGAGGAGGCGAGGCATCTTTACTTTCGATGTTAAGTCCTTTAATCAACATCTTTAATTCGGCAACATAGCAACCCGTCCGGAGACTTGATCCCCTCTCATTATTCCAGTTCCGGCTTCAGTTGAGAACTTAAGCAATAAACACCAAGGGGCGATGCAAGCCCTGAACTCAGCAAGGGCAGGCCTTCCCAAAAATGCATTATAAGGCGAATCTACGTCCAACACTATGAACTGAAGCATCCGTACTCTTCGGCGTTCTCCTTGCCCCAAGGTTACGGGCAATTCTATGTACCCTATTGGAGCTGTCGATGCCCCGTTGAAGCCTCGGATCCAACCTCCGCATGGCTTCAAATCTTCAGATTCTAGCTTCATCTGATCGAATGACTTTTTAAATAAAATATTAACAGAGCTTCCATTGTCTACTAACACCTTATGAACCAAGGCCGGCCCAATGGTGGTAGTAATGACCAACGGATCGTCGGTGGGTGAGTGGATCCTGGCATTATCTCTGCTACGGAATACCACGTCGTCAAACATTGTCTTCTGCTGTTTTATGGGAGCGATATCTTCTAAATCATCACATTCATCCACATCTATGTGCTTGGCAGCATTTACATATTGATCCATTGCTCTAAAACTGCGGATTGCTGGGTGGGGTCCACCCACTATGGAGTTGATAACAATTCCCTTGCCTTTCTGCTGTGCTGTAGGCTTGGGAGCAGATTGAATCTGTTTTGGAGCCTGCTCTCCTTGCCCCCCTGTCCCTCGGGGCAACCTTATATTCATCCAGTTTCCCCTCGCGCAGTAGCTTCTCAATCAAGTCTCTCAAATGTCGACATTCATTGGTTGAATGCCCATGAGTTCCATGAAACAAACAAAACTTACCAGTTGCCATTTCTTTCTCCGTTGAGTCATGAGCTGGCGGTCTTTTATATTGCAAAACATTGTATGTATCCAAGTAAATGTTCTCCAGAGTGTCGTTCAACGGTGTATAATTCTCATAAGTCTGGAATCGGGGTCTTTTGTTAGGATCACTTCCCCTATTTCTATTTCTTCTGTTACCATTCGCGTTACGATTATTGTTGTTGCCCCCGTTTCCAGAATTGTCGTTTCCACTCTTGTTTCCCACATTCACTTCAACTTTTCTGGAGCTTTCCCCAGACTGCTTCACGGCGACGTTACTCTGAACATTTTCTTTTGAAACCGCTCCAGACTTTCTCTTTCGGTTTGCCCTGGACTCCTCTCGTCTTAAGTGAATATCGACCTTTTCATAGAATAACTCTCTCGTGGAGGGTGTCTTCCCAGAAAGGTAATCTCCAAATTCGGAGTCAGGATCGACTCCTTCCATTAAAGCCATCAGGATGGTGGGCTCATGCGGGTCACTAACTTCAGTCACAGCTAAGTTGAAACGGTCGAGATATGACCTCAAAGACTCTCCTGGCGCCTGCTTAATTCTTGATAATTCAATAACACTTTTAGACTTTCGGGTATAGATTCGGAACTGATTCATAAAACGTTCGCTCAATTCCCTATAATTCGATATCGAACGAGGGGGAAGTCGGGTAAACCATAGCAGCGCCACATCTTCTAAATAGATCGGGAAGGCTTTACACTTCACTGCGGCAGGAGCAGCAGCAGCATTCATGAGCCACGAGTATCGCATCAAATGCTGTCCCGGATCGGTTCTCCCATTGTACTTGTCCATCTGCGGCAGGATGAAACGTCGGGGAAACTGAAAATTGAGGATGTCGTCAGTGAAAGGAGTATGGCTTCGCTCAATGCCATAATCTTCATTGGTATAGTTCTGGCTTTCGGACATAATCTGGCGCACCATTGCCTGTACGTCAGCATTAGTTAGGGGCCGTTCAGGCTCCCTGGCCTGGTATCCGGGTTCCTTCTAGGCTCTTGTTCAGGAGATGCCCTTCTTCTTTGAGCTGCTTCTGCTCTGCTGCGTTCCCTACGCCCCCGGTCGATCTCTGGAGGAGGGGGCTGGAGCATCTGCCCCTGAGTGGGATTAGTATGGTTAGGGTCTCTCAAGCTTGGATCATTGGTTCCTAGTGCTCGTGCAATATCCTCGCGGGACCCCAAAGATCCGAACGTCAGTTGCTCCAAATTCTGAGGTCGTTCGAGCGGCCTTCTTTCACGGGGCCGTTCTTCCTCGGAAGATGAAGACTGATCCATTGGTGTGTGGCGAACTAGGGATGGGGTTCTTTGTCTACGGAGTTCGCTAATTTCCCTGCTCATGAGTCTCATGTTTTCTTGCATCATGAGATTGGTGCACTCGTGGATTTTCATAGCCTCCCTAGTACTCTCAAGCATGTCAAGTAGGCGCGAGAAATCTCCTTGAGTAATAGGTGCGGATGGATTGACCTGATCATTGACCCTGGTGGCTGGAATCGGAGCATTTGTGGGGGCTCGAGTAGAGGTTCCAACATCACCAAGTGACGGGTCGGTTCAGAGATGGGAAATCGGGTCGGGTCGGAGCTGGGAAGCCTGTTCAGGTCGGAGCTGGAAAGCCAGGTCGGGTCGGTGTAAGGCGAGCTGCTCGGGTCGGTTCAGGTTGGGGGAGTGCACTGCTTCAGATTCTCCTACCCGGATCGGATCGGAGCTCTCCCCCTGAATGCGGTTCGGATTTCCTGTATCAGTCCGTCCTGCTGCTGAGCTCTGCCCACGAGACCTTGTCACGACCGCATTTTGCTGATCTTCACCAACTCAATTTCCTCGACTAGTTTGAACTTCCTTGCCTTTTCCTTTGGTCATAGTTCTTCAACAATCAATTCAACAAATATTCAAGAGCATCGAAACTTGAGGATTAACTTCTCTGAACTCAACGGTCCAAAAAGTAGAACGATAATCCCGAAAAACAAAGAATTCAGATGATTCTCAATGAAAGCACCAAAATGTTAGACCAAAAAGTGGTTCTAACACCCAAATTGACTAAAAGCAGAATGAAATAAGATCAAAAGTAAAATGGAGACACGGAATTTATAGTGGTTCGGCGAAGAAAAGCCTACGTCCACTTGTCAATCACTATTCTCGATGATATAGTTGCAATTACAATGAGATATTCACTCAATTTCACTCACAACTCACATACATTCACTCAATTGTCTCAAAACAAATGTTGAAAGATGATTTGGATTATCAGGGAGTGCTGGAATTCGGTTTATGAAAGTGGTTGAACTCTCAAAGTGCCAAAAAGAAGATCCTTTTTATTGTCTCCAGACAGGGTATTTATAGGTGAAAATTTGCTTAGAACCCGATCCGGATCGGAGCCACGTGTCTTCCATCCCATCAGTCTCGGGTTCAGATGGATTTCAGTGTTGACAACGCATCAGAGCAGTGGACGTTGTGGGTAGGAACTGGTCATACCCGCTCCGCATATTCAGGCGATCGTGGGGGGTGTGATGTGGAATATGGGTTCGGATCGGAGGAGCGTGCAGGAGGGGTTCGGATCGGGGTATCCGATCCGATCCGGATTGTCACAAGGCTAAGTCTTCATCCACTTTTGCTCCATTCCGATCTGTCTCTGTAGCAGGTAGCCCTCCGCTCCAACTGGCAGTAGGTTGCTCTCCGATCCGAACAGCAGTGTCTCTCTGATTCCAACAATAACAGCTCACCGATCCGAAAAGCAAAACCTCTCCGATCCGACCCGCTACATCTCTCCGATCCGACCCACTATAATGCTTTCCAAGTTCTTCAATGTTTCACATCTCGACTTTGTGTTGCCCAGTTCACAAAGTGGGCTAACATATATATATATATATATATATATATTATATAATGGCCTGAATAGAACACGCCGCGCCGCGGTAGTTCGCGAATTTCGACCATTGACTTCGAATGGACAATACGGGAGATCCAACCGTCGGATTCTCCTAAAACCGGAACCATTGGATTCATATCAAAAAGAGATTTCTAACGAATATTAGAGATTTGAAGTCTAACGGTTGGATTTGGAATTATGTCCAAATCAAATTTGGAAAAGGTCGTTGTAAATGCAGTTCGATGGCCATTTATGGAAATCGACTATACGAGCCTTGATAAAATTATTAAAAATATCAATAATTAGTGTAAATTCATAAGAAATGATTTTGAATGAATTGGGATAAAAATTTCCATATTTGAAAAGATAAAAATAGATTTTTATCGAAATGAACTAGTTTTGAATTAGAATAATAAATCCAATATTTTTAAAATAAATAAATTGGATTTGAAATGGTTTTAAAAATAACCAGGATTTCCAATATATGAATTGGAATGGATTTGGATCGAAATCATGCTCGGATTATTTCGATATTTGATTTCGTGATTATACGGATATTGTTGAGGAATTTGGAAGATATATATATATATATATCGTTATTCGAATACGGTATTTGTTGATTCCAAAATTTGATATTGAATATAAGCCGATATATTTTCTATTCAGAACCTTGTATTTAATATCAAATTGGATTTTGGGTTCGTCGTGGATGGTATCTTTAATAATACTATTCTTGAACCGAATGGAGTTAAGAAAATTAGAAACTGACTGGAGATTAGTTAAGTTGAATGGTTTCTTGGGTATTGATCTGATGTTGGTTTCGGCCTTCGGGGTTAATACTTAGGGGATTGTTCTCTTACTAATTTACGGTTAGAGGCTAATGTGAATTGGGTTTATTGTGAACTGTTTTTTTTACGACATTCGTTCTTTAACCCGATTTACAGTGAAATGTGATTTGGGATTTATAAATCTTTTTATTTAGATTTAACGAGAATTTTCCAAGGTAACGTTTTCCAATTTAATATATTAAATTGGAATTGAATGGAATTCGATTTGATAATAATCAAAGTGAACTTCTATGGAGGTAGACTGTTAATACATATGGAATTTAAGAGGCTTTGCCATTATTTCATTTATATTATCGGTCGGATATGGAAATTGATATCGATTATATATTGATTTGTTTTTCCGTGAAGATTCCATAATTAATGGAATGTGATTTGGGTTGTCGTGAATGGTATCTTTAATAATATTGTTCTTAGACCCAATGAAGTTAAGAAAATCAGAAACTATTTGGAGATTAGTTAAGTTGAATGGTTTCCTGGGTATTGATCTGATGTTGATTTCGACCTTCGGGATTAATACTTAGGGGATTGTTCACTTGCTAATTTACGGTTAAAGGCTGATGGAATGGAATGTGATTTTGGGTTTATCGTGAACCGTGTTTTAAATGACATTAGTTCTTTAACCCAATTAAGGACAAGATATGATTTACCAAGTTAAACAATCGTTAATATTGATTTTTGGGAAGATTAAAACCAACTGGAGTTTTAATGAACCTTTAATTAGATTGAATTGATATCCAAAGGAAGATTAAATAATAAATTTAAAGAATTTATCTTCGATAAAATTAATGAGAACCTTTCCCAAAGTATAAGAATATTTGAATAAAGGAATATTCTGGATTGGAATGAGGCGTATGTTGTGTTTTTATAGCACTTGTTTATTATATACGCGAGTTATTCAGAAAGACCGGGTTTATCCCATTCTGAATAACTGATCCGACGATATGTCGAGGATAAAGACGGTGGTTGAAGACCGGAGGTCTTCACATCGTTTGGATGATTACTGATGTCTTGGTTGGGCTGTACACCCAAGGAAAGGTAATAAGTGGTGATCGTCCAGACGTACTTGGAGATCGACGGATATGCAAGGATCTCTCCCCTGTATTGGAAATATGGGGGAGGAATAAGGTGCCTCCGGTTTCATTCAGACCCAGAACGAACTTGTAAATGGATGTGTGTCTGACATTGGATTTCATTCTGTGTGATTGATATACATCGGTTGCATAGCGTGAATTGCCTGTGTGGCCTGCTGAGATGCAAAAGATCAAGGCTTATGTTGAAAAGCGGAGTCTTGTCGTTGATGATCAAAGCACGGTCTTTGTGGCGTAGCTTTGTGTAGCGTTAATTCACGGGCTTCACACCTCGGTGTGAGCCAAAAACGGGAGAGGACATCAGGGAGGGCATGCGTTTCTTTCTAGTTAGGAGTGGTGTCAGCGTTTTGCACGCCCTGGAATTTTACTTATGTGGATGATGGATAGCGAGGCGCCTCAGTTATATCGGTCGATGCGGGGTCAATGGAGTCATTTGGCTCATTTACACCCCATAGGGCGGGGAAACGCAGTGTTCAGGCATTTTATTCCACATCGAGTGGACTGGCCCTGACGATCTAAAGGCTTGACAGAGTACTTGCATGAGGCTCGGGCTAGAGAGTCTCGAAGCGGTAAGGACAATCCCTTGCCTTGGTTCACAAATAGAAATCCAACTTCCAATACGTGGCAATTGCAGTTTTGATTGTAGAGCCTAGTATTGGCAACATGATGTATGGTACCCATGCCGTCTAGAATTGATACATTTATATTTGAAGTTGTTTTATACACTATGCACTTATAATAGTATCAAATGATTTGTTTTAACGTACCAAGCATGTTTGGCTATTATAAGGGAAAACCCTATCCCCCGGCTTGCGTTGCATTGTGTGATAGAACCTGGGTCTTATAATAGCTTCATTTTTCCAAAAAGCATTGCGTTGTTTTGTTATATGCGCTGGTATTCTTGGGAGGAAACCCGTTCCGTGTTATACGACGTGGTCCCTTGATATATCTGATTTAAAGTAAAGTCTTAAATAACTGTTTTAGTTCTCACACCAGTCACATGACTGACCTGGAATTTATTGTTTTAACCTAAACTCTGGGTACCCCTATTTTCCGCACGGGCAGCTAGTAGTTTTGGTTTTGCAGATTTATATTCACAGGATCCTGGTTTTCAGCTGGAATGATATTCGGAAAGCTCTATATGTGTATATTATTTTCAATTGTATTTTGTATTATTTTCTGCTGCATTGTAACTTCTAAATCTCTGATATTTAGTAAATGTGCAATATTTACTCATACTCTGTATATTCTTGTATTCTGATGAAATTGTTGTAATAAGCAATGAAATGTTCTTCTGTTTGTTTTTTGATTCGTCTTGTCCTCAAAGTCAATCCGGGCTTTCCATCATGGGGAGGTTCTGGTCGTCTCATATAATCTGCAGCAAAGTATCGCAAGAAGAAGCCTTAGAATTGACCAAGAATGAAGCTTTTTTTAGCCTTTCTTCAGCTTGAGCACCTAAAAGTTGAGCTACAGCAACATGCAAATAAACTTGGAGATGAATTTCTCAATTTGAACAAAATGGATGGATTTGAGATGAAATAAAATTCCTAAATTTAGATTTACCTTCTATGAATTTTCTTTAGAGTGTTAATTCTCTTTAGATTGAAGTTGGGGATTGAATTTTTAGGCTTGAAGGAAGATGGCCATGGTGTTTTTACTATTAGAGGAAGGAGGGTGTTATTTTTTTCTAGAAGAAGAGAAATGTACGTAATTTTTCTTTCTTCCAGAGATTTCCTTCCTCCTACTTAAGTAGGCCCAAATTAGAGAAATTAATCCCAAAGTGATGCTATTATGTTAATTTATCATGTGTTTCGGCTATTAAACACACATTTTAGCTAATGTTGGCTTGTTTAACACAATTTCTTCTTATAACAACCTTATTTTAATTACAACAACATTATCAAAAATTATAAACATCACTTTTAAAATATTTTGCGACTTTTTAACATTTAAATTTGCATTGTACAACAAATTTTCATTTTACTCAAAATATAACATTTTAACATAAATTGTGTGAATTTTTACATAACACATGAATTAAATAATTCACTATCCAAATTTTAATACACAAATCACTCAATATGCACCAAGTTCACATTTTCTATGTTTTATTAACATTTTAAACAAAAATTTACCTTTTAACATTTTACTTGTACACATTTCTCAATAATTCACATAATACACAAAATTTGACATCAAATTCATTAAAGCCATATTTGCTTCGAACAAAAATTTCAAAAGATATATTTTTGATGAGCTTAACTCCAATAATTTCTCTTAATATAACATTTAACCCTTTAATTTTCTATATTGCAGCCATTATTAACACTTATTAATATTTTGAAGTTGCCACAATATTTATTTCACACCTGAAATCTCCATTTCAACCATAGATCACCAATTTACATTCATTTACACCATACCTCAACTTAATCACTTTAGTTGTTTAAATTCCACATTTCCACAAAACCCAACTTTTAATATTTAAACACAATTAGTTAAGTTAGATAATCATGTTAATGATATATCAGCTTAATTATAACCCCAATATTTATATTTTAATGGTTAACTATGTAGCAAGTAATTAACAAAACTTGGGTTATTACACAATCCTAGGGTGCGCCTACTTCTGTGTGCCCAAGTAATTGTCCTACTTCCAATATCTGAGATAGCTCATCATATATCTAGCTTATATAAAATCCAAATCAATTTACTCCTTAAAGTGCTATGAGCATCACTCTAGAAAAGCTTTTAGTCAAAGGTACAAACCTCAACTACCTTCTTTTCCTAAAGATATTGTGTCTTACTAGAAATGCCGCAAGTTTGGAATTGTCACAAATATTAATTCGAATATCAATCACTCTTCTAAGAGGTAGCCTTCTAACCTTTTCCCATATATCTGGAAAATCTAGCACAACAGAAATTGAATCGATATCACCTAGAGATGTACTAAGGGAGAATATGAAGCTCAACATGACCGATACCTCTAGTTGCAAGAAATATCGAGTCCGTCCATTGCACGTCCTAGTCCGACAACCCATCTTTTGCAGTCAAAATAGCACCATATGTGGCTAACTAATCTATTCCTTAATATTTTCCTATGTTGTAAATCCCAAAACTTAAGCATCCCGGTGTAACTCTACTCTTAATGCCAAAATCAGAGATAACCAACTATTTGGCTAGCCTTTCAAGACCTCAAGACCAGCCTATATCCGGAAATTCCACAAGCATCCCCATATATCTAGAATTTCTAGTCTCAAACTGCAACTCATCATATATAACTATCCATATCTTCCTACAGGGTTTAGAAACTACTATTGGGTTTAGAGAAGAGTCTAAGTGCAAACAATTAACTAATTTCACTAATGTACACTCTGTATGGAATGGGGATTTACTATATTTGTAAAGTAGTTTTGTTAAGCCTAAAATACAGATGTCTTACATGGCATGTCTTATGTTAGTGTCATTATTGCCCCTACACAGCCATGCCTCAACTAGTGAATCAAGTATAAAGGAGCGGAATGCTTTTAAATCATATAAAATAGGAAAACTAGAAAGAACTTGAGATAAATAACACCTCTTTTATCAATCTTTACCCATTTCCATTACTCGATCCTTTTGATTAATACCTTTCCTATAATACTGTCGGCATAGTTCCCCATTTTGTTAACGCTTATGATACATCAACTATTTCCTTTTTACAACCAGTAATATCTTACTGGATCCTTACTATAATAATTTTAAGTCATCTCGTAATCCTTGGCCTCTAAGGTTATATTATCCATATTAAGTCGTACTTAACATTTACTAAGTAGCAAGTTTATGTCCTAACTCAGGTTCTAAAGATTTAAGGTTTTAATATACATAAGTAAGCTTAGATAGATTGTTCCATAGATAAGTTGACGAAGGGAAAAAAGACTAGGATAAGAAAAGGAGATGGACTTAAGGGGATTTTGTAAAACTTTTATTTTAGAAAATACTTTTTGTTTTGAAAATTTATTTTTCTTAGGAAATTATTTTACTTTAAAAAAATTAGAGATCTTGTAACCTTAGGCTCTGATACCAAATGTAATACGCTACGCCCCTTAGTATTCCCAAAATAGGCACACTAAGAAATGGTGAGCGTTGTAGGTATAAAGAAACTAATCGCAAAGACTAAGAATCACATGACATAAAACAAAAACATTATTTGAAAACAACTTTTTACTCCAAAACAATAATTTATACAAAATGAATCTTTAATACAAATCCTATGTCTTATATAATCTTAGCCTAAATTTGAGTATACAATAAAACATTTTCCCTTATAGATACATATCCAAACCATGACAAATGTGTCATAAAATAGAAGAAAATAAGATCTCTGCAATCAGTTCTTCCCAAGCTACTAGGAACTATCGACCTCTGTCATGTGAGCTTAACGAGAGAAGAAAAAGGTGGAAGGAGAAGTGGGCCAGACATAAAGTCCGGTGAAAGAAGTAATTACTGGCATGATTAAGCAAGATAAAGGAAGTAGGCTTAGAAATACTTCTAGCGTTATAAGGAAATGTGTACGTGTGCGACTAAAAACATTTTTGAGGTATTTTAGTTATTTATCTAGTTCAACTGTAATAACTATTCAGTTTTCTGTACTTTCTCAATTACTGAACTAAATAAACATGATTAGGACAATTTCCTAATATTATCCATCGATCGGTTTCTCTCTACCATCAAACAAATATGGTAGTATATGCCCTTACACCGAATCAACCCTGCACAGATGTGAACTAGATCTTGTCCTCAACATCATCCGTCTGCCTTTGCCTTCAGATGGACATCTATCTAACATTAGGACCCATAATGTTTTTTCTACCATGATTCGACGAACTGCATGCTTGATCATCGTTGGTACGCATTACCTCGAGATCCTTCTTCTAATTGGCAGTTATCCATCATAATTTAACAAGTGTTTCTCCTTTTTAATACTACGGGTATAGGCCCTAAGTCATTTTTCTATCACGTTTAGGCATGCATATTGGATCTTCTGCTGGTACAAATTCCTCTAAACAGTATCTGGTTGCACACCCATCTCAGTCCCCATGACTGAGCTTTGCCTATAGGTATGTTGTATATTAAGATTCGACCTCTGTTGTTGGTATGAACCCCCATTGTTTATCTATTAGCCAGTTGTCTACCATAATTCAACGTCTGTAGTTGGAAGAGCTGCAATGTTTATTAATCGGTTATCTACCAGAATTCGGCCTCTGTCGTTGGTACAGATTCCCATTATCTATTTATTGGTCAGTTTTCTATTATAATTCGGTATCTACCTCTGATAGGAACCACTCCTTGTTGTTTACTTATTAACTTAATCCAAGATCTAAGTTTCTTTTCTTTGCCCAATCCCAGATCTGAGCTCAAATCTATTGACTCAACCTCAGACTTGAACCTATGATATTCTACTATTGTCATTGACTTATAATATCATAATAGGTCATATGTTCTATCTTTTCTGATTCGTCTTATTATGATGTTCCAACATGTCAATATAATTCTTAACTATCATAATAACTTGCCCATTCTCTATTTTCTTTTTACGTTATAACCCATGTTATAATTTATTGAAAATCCACATTAATTTTCCTAATTCAATCTAATTCGTTTTTAAATACAATTATACAATTTAAGCTCAAAATTTTGTAAATTTAGTTCTCTTATTTTAATCTACGTTTGCACAGTTATTATTTTTAATTCTATTTTCTACATGTGAAAATTTGATTTAATCAGTCATTAAGTAACCAACATTTACAGATCTAGGCATGTTTTAGGCATAAACCTAAATGATTGGAACTACAAATAACTAATTGAAATAACATAACTTTTAAGAGAAATGGACTGAAAAACTAACTTATAAAATTTTACTTAAAAGAAACTGTAAGGAAAACAGATAAATGCTTACAAAAAAACTACTTAAAACTATAAGAAAATTTGAGAAATACTTGTAGAATATATCTTATAGAAAATCGACTTAATATTGTAGGAAAACCTGTAACACCCCAAATTTTAATAAATAATAATTAAATGTAAAAGACTAGTAAACTAAATATTAACCAGAATAATGTTCAGAATTAGACAACTGGACTAGCACCATCGGGTCCAATGTAATTTTGTAATGAAAATGGACACTTGGTTTTCTAAAATCGGAGTTAAAATGAATTAATTATGAATTAAAAAAGAATTCAAAAAAGTAAAATAAATATACTAATGGAACAAATAGTCACTAGGCAACCCAGCTTGCTTTGGGTCGACACATGTGTCGACCCATGCCATGGTGGGTCGACCCAGGTCGAGAATTCTGCGTGCCTTAGCCTGCTTGCAAGGCAGCGAACGTTTATTATTTTCCATCGTTATTCTGTTGAGTTGACTGAGTTTTATTATCGTATTTTAAACTAAAGTCTGACATGGCGCTTTCTTATTGGTCTGATGACATGGCTAGACCAGAACTAATCTTTGATTTGAACGGTTGAGGGCATCCAGTAAACCCTATAAATATACTAGCATAGCCTCTCTCATTTCTACACATCCATTCTTTCTCTCTTCTCCTTCTTCATCCCAGTCCTATTCTCAAAATTAGGAAGGGCCAAATAAGTAAATTTTTAAAGGGATAAAGAAGTTCTAAAGTTTTAAATATTTATTTTATAAACACTTCTAGAGGCAGAGGTTCTACTAGATATAAGAAGAAGGCCACTGGGGTAGCTTTAATCATCAGATCTGTGAGTTTTTATGTAAGTTTAGATTATTTATTTGCATAAGAAAGTTTAGACAGTTAAGTAGTTTTAATTTGCAAGTTTATGCTTATAGTTCTTTACAATTTATATGTCTAGTTTTTCTGTAAGTTGTTGTAGTTTATTGACTGTGTATGCCAATTTCTTTCTAGTTGTTTACTATTTATAAGTAATTATCCTTCTTATATCCCCTTCTTTGTTGTAGTTTATTTACAGTTATGCTAATGCCTTTTTTTGTTTACTTTTAAAGTCTAGGCCTTGCGAGTAGCCTATACCGTTTCCCTTTTTCTTTCAACGTTGAGCCTAAGCTTGAAGAGAGTCTAGCCCTTTATCGTCATTTTTGCATTAAATTGGAATAATCTTAAAACTGGATTAAAAAGGGATTTTGGGCATGTTAGAAATGATTAAATATTTTAATCATTATTGGACTGTAAATAAGGGATAAAGCTTAATATGTAATTAGAGAATATGCAAACATATTGTAACGACCCGTATTTTCAGCGATATAATAATTAATTAATTTAATTATTTAAATAGTGATTTAGAGAATTTAATGGTTGTTTAATTAAATTATATGGAATATTTAATTAAATTAAATAATAGAGTAAGGTATTTAATTTCTGAAATAGTCAGAAATAGTAGAATTGGTAATATTCTGTGAACTAGATAATATAAGGGATTTAATCCAGTTTAGAATTAGATTATATTAACGAATATATTTAAATAACGATAGTTTGAATGTATGAATTATAATATAATTATAATCGAGCTCGAAATAGCGCGGCAGTTTGCTATTTGGCGATTTGAACTTCAACTGAATATACAGGGTCCATTTTAAATCGGATTTCTGTGAAACAAGAAACGTTCGGAGCTGGTGAAGTATAATTTTCTAATGGAAGAGAAAATTCGGGATTTCATTGTGTAGATTTTGATTTATATCAAAATCAAATTTTAGAAAAGTCGCAATTGAATTCCTTTATAATTTATATCAATTTATTTATATTTTAAAAAGGATTTAAATATAAATCGAATATCGATAAAACAGAGAACTTTGAAATATCGAGTTATAAATCCCATTGGAGCTGTATGATATTCTAGTGTGAATATATATGATAATATTAAATTATTTTTATTTAATTTAATTGTTTTTAAATATATTTTTATGTTTAAATGGGTTGTTTAGAGCTTTAAAAATAGCCAATTTTTCAAACGACCTCCATTTTCGACGAAACTAATTTTGTTGGATCCGCAATATTAAATTATTGTTAGATTTCAATTTCCATGATTTTTAGAGTCAGTATGTGACCGTATGCATTTTTAAAGTGAAAAACAGTCAGTATTTTGACAGTTAAAAATACGCTGTGTGAGCAAACGGAGTCGGAATTCAATGAAACCAGTTTCGTTGGGTCTGTAATGTCGAACTATATCTGCATGCCCAGTTTCATGATTTTTGGGTGTCGTATGTGATCATAGGGATTTTTAAAGCCGAACGCAAGTAGCAGTTGATAAAAAATAAATATAATATTCAAATAAAAATATATTTAAAAATCCAATAAATACACTACTAACTTCTCTAAACCCTTAAAATCATTTTTCTTGGTCAACAAACTCGTAGCCGCCAGTGTTCTCTTCCAGGAAAAAACATTTCCTCACTTTGAAAAAATGAAATCAATACAAATAAAAACCTAGAAATTCCCAAACTCAAACATTTGTAATCCCCTTAGTTCCCTCTTCAATCTCCTGTAGCTTTTGATGAGTTCGATTATGTGTTGGTTCGCAGGAATTTTGTACAGCATTCTCTGGTTAACGATTTCATGAGAGTGGTGCACTGATTTGAGGTTTGGTGATTTTATTCGGGTTTCTCGAGTGAAATGGCATGCGTGGGTGGAGTTTGGTGAATTTGCGGGACAAAAAAAATGATCGCACCCTATGCGATGGTGCAAGGAAATGCTGACCGACGCGTTGTGAACATGGAGGTCGAGTTTAAGGAAAAGGGGATGGTGTTGTTGAGATTTGGAAGAGGAGGATAATGATGATTTTTATTTAATTGTTTGTTGAAGGAATGAGGGGCAATGGAAGCTTGAAAACGTCGGCCATGGTATGTGGTTTTCCTGAGTCGCGATGTTCACGAGTTGGGGAAGAAAGGAAGGGAGCGGGTGCTGGGCTTCAAGGGGAGCAGATGGGCTTTAAGGCAGGTGGAGCCCAAATCTTTTGTATAGGAAATTAAGTTTTCAGTTTAGAATTTATTTAAAATGTGTATTAACTTTAAAATTATATAACTTATGCATACGGTATCGGAATTGGACAATACAGGATCTGATGGGATCGTATGGATGGACACTACCCAATGGAACTGACTGGGAGTGGATTGGAGCTCGTTTAAATTTATGGCGAAATAAATTGTTTGATCTTAATCAAACAATAGTTTATCGTTCTTTAACGATGTACTGCTAATGTGAGTAAAACTTACCAACTCTATCAGTTCATATTTTTGTAACGTATTTTTAGAACTGATAAATGATGATTGATTGTTATGTGTTGACTATTTGGTTGAACTGCTAATTGATTGGTTGAAATATCGATATAGTTATATATATATATATATATCGTTAATCAATTATTGAAAATGTTTATCAGTATAATTCATATTGAAATGAAATTGATGTGAATTATATTGTGTAACATCTATGGATGCAGGGAAACAGGTCGGAGGAATCCAACTGGATTCCTCAACATTTATTTTACTATTTTTCATATATGGTGATATATGATGTGATATATAATCTGTTGTTGGTTATGTGTGTTTGAATGATATCGATCATTGTGAATTGGTATTTAAATACCATAAGAAATACTATCATGTAGAAAAGGGAATTTTCAAAGTGTATTTTGAAAATAAATTATTTATATAAAATCAATGAATTTTATATATAAAAGGAAAAGGATTTTATAAAAGAAAATAATTATAAAATCAAAGGAGTTATAAAAGGAATATTTATTTGTTAAATAAATAGAATAGAAAAGGAAATATTTGTAAAACAAATATAAAAGAAAATATTTGTAAAACAAATAGAAAAGGAAATATTTGTAAAACAAATAGAAAAGGAAATATTTGTGAAACAAATAAAATATAAAAGGAGATAGTTGGAAAATAAATATGATATTATAAAAGGAAATATTATTGGAAAATAAATAGAATAGTATAAAACGAAAATTTTATATTTGAAAGGTTTAGACCCGTGCTTCGCACACGGGTATAACATGGTATAGATTTAAAGTAAACATTTTAAATAGAATCTGTTCTAACTGATAGATTGAGAAGTTTAATTTATAAATAATATTTTGTAGATAAAATAAAATATTTATCATTGGAGAAATGGAATATATAAGTCATAACTTATATAGAGAAGTAAGAATCGATTTCAACATCGATATTTGAAACTGAATATGGACGTAGAGTTAATCAAAGGAGTTAATCAAAATGTGTTAATCAAAATGAGTTAGAGGAGTTAATCGAATTATAGTTAATCGACTAGAGTTAGAGTTAATCGATTAGAGTTAGAGTTAATTGATTAGAATTAGAGTTAACCAGTTAGAGTTAATCAGTTAGAGTTAATCAGTTAGGGTTAACCAGTTAGAGTTAATCAGTTAGAGTTAATCAAATAGAGATAACCAGTTAGAGTTAATTAATTAGAGTTAACCAGTTAGAGTTAATCAATTAGAGTTAACCAGTTAGAGTTAATCAATTAGAGTAAACCGATTAGAGTTAAATCAAATTAGAGTTATTCGAATATAGTTAGTCGAATATAGTTTATTCGAAGTAAAATAATTGAATATAGTTTATTCGAAGTGAGTTAATCGAATATAGTTATTCGAAGAAGTGAGTTAATTGTATATAGTTATTAGAAGAAGTGAGTTAATCGGATATTAGTTTATTCGAAGATAGTTAATCGAATATTAGTTTATTCGAAGTAAGTTAATCGAATATAGTTATTCGAAGAAGTGAGTTAATCGAATATAGTTATTCGAAGAAGTGAGTTAATCGAATATTAGTTTATTCGAAGAGAGTTAATCGAATATTAGTTTATTCGAAGTAAGTTAATCGAATATAGTTTATTCGAAGAGAGTTAATCGAATATAGTTATTCGAAGAAGTGAGTTAATCAAATATTAGTTTATTCGAAGAGAGTTAATAAAATATAGTTCATTCGAAGTAAAATAATCGAATATAGTTTATTCGAAAGGAGTTAATCGAATATTATTTTATTTGAAGTAAAGTTATCGAATAGAGTTATTCGAAGTAGAGTTATCAAATTTAGTTTATTCGAAAGGAGTTAATCGAATATTGTTTATTCGAAAAGGAGTTATCGAATAGAGATTTTTCGAAAGAGAGTTATACGTTGAAATTCGATTATATCGAATGTAGGAAAGTATTATTTACTTTCCGATTTTTATCAAGATTTATTTATAAATAAATTGTTTATTTAGTTATTTATTTAAATTAAGATATAAAAGCAATATTTTGAAGTTAGAAATTTCATAAGTAGGAATTATAACGCTATAGTTATAATCAGTGTTTTCAATAAAGAAGTGGATTTATAAATAGAATCCGAGACTTACGCAAGGAAGTTTGGTAAAGATTCGGTAGATGAACTTTGTCTATTTCGAAGTTAGAAATGTTGTTTAGTTAAGGTCTGAGAGGTAGTTATACCCCAACTTGATTGACTTCGTTTTTAACTAAGGAATGGTTAAGGTTCGATAGTGAAGGATGGTTAAGTGAATTTAGTTAATGAGTTTAATGTTTTGAGTTAGCATAGCGATGTTTTATTTAAACATCTGTTAAATCCAATGAATGAGTTTTGGAAACATTTTCCAAATATATCAGAGATATTTTCTAATCATAGAAAATGAAATGTTTGATGATAAAGAATACTGGAATGACAGTGATACGTGAAATAGAGATGGAAATGTTTTCCAATGATTAATAACGTATATTTTCTAAATTTAGAAAATAGGGAATGTTGAATATATGGAAACAGGTTACTGAATAAATTAATGATAAATTAATTTAAAAAGGAGAAAGGGTTGATTGACGATTGATCGATAGAATTTCCATCTGGAAATAATATTGTTGTTTGCACACGTGTTTTTCTTTGATAGTTAACTCACCGACCATTGAAGTTTTAGACCATTTTTCCGTCGTCAATACGGAGAAACCGGGATCAGATTCATTATCTGAAAACCACTCTGTATGGGCATTAGCGTTGCGATCAAATATGATGAAGATAATTGAAGACTGAGTTATGCTAGGGATGTCCTGTTTACAGAATAGTGCCTTCGGTCTGTCCAATCCCAGGACGACCTGTATGGAAGAATGTCTGACAAAGTATATCTGGTAGATCGCGTAAGTTGATCGTTTCAAACGTATTTACGTTGGTAGAGGAGGAATTCATTTCTCTTAGCTTTTCCTCGTGGTATTTTTAGGGAAGTCAATTTGTGATTTGACAGGTATGACGATGTGGCACTCAAAGTAATTAAAAGAGTGATCTGTTAAAAGATACGTTATGACCTCAAGCCTCATCAACTGGGAAATGACAGAAATTGGGCAGGCAGCATGGCTAAGTGGGCCGCACCCAATTAGGGTATATTGTCACCATCTAGAGAATATTCATATTTGTACTTCTTTCAATTCTGTATCTCCTGGGAATGGTTATGTTGGAATACTAACCGAGGGGTGGCAATATATTCATTACATTCAAGAGAAATGAATGGTCGGTCATGTGTGGCCGAGTTACAAGATGTTCTTGTTGAACTCCAGTGTATTGCTTCCAGAGTACACTGATTGTAAGGGGGTTCCATACCTTGTCATAGTTGGAATCCATTCCCCAAATAAGAGCCCACGGTTTTGATTGTATACTAAATATGTAGAACGTTAGATGCAAGCGTTTCTGCTAGATTTCTATTTACTTGATCTAGACATTATTATATTATCAGACAAGTATCGTTTTAGAAATATTTTGGGTTATCGTAAGGTAAAAGTCATCCATGTTTATGTGTGGATTGGTCTTATGATTATCCTTTGTTTCAAAAGGATTTTGAAAGTTAAATCAAATGATTTGAGTTTACTCACACCAGTCACATGACTGACCCAGAGTTTATTTTGTTTTTTTCCCTAAACTCTTGGGTGTCCAATTTTGTACGGGCAGTCAAGTAGTCGGGATTTACAGATACTTGAAGAGCTGGAGCAGGAGGCTTCAAGATTATATAGATTGTTATTTCTGCTGTGTTGTAAGTGTTATACTCTAATAATGGTATTGTATGCAGATACTGTTTTATTTCAAAGTTATGTTATGAAATATATTTATTCGTTCCGCTATGAGATTCGTGTTTACTCTGATGTTGTATGTTCTTCTTCTTCTATTCTAAGTTTCTATCTTATCTATTCTCACCCTCTAATTTCTTTCATGGACTATCCGGTATTTCCGATGCTTGAATAGTCGACATTGAGTTTATGTCGGTTACTTAGGATCGCGAAAACCCCGGGTCGTTACAGTGGTATCAAAGCTTAACGTTAAGTATTACCTTGGCTCGGTGGCGTAACTCAGCAGAGATGGGGTTACCAATACCCTAGATTGAGTTGAGTGTATATATATGAGTGAACGTATTTGTTATTCAACATAAAATTGTTTTATATTGTGGAGATTTATTGGTTGAGTTGTTTTAGGTTCTGGTCGATCAGTTTGATCCACTGTATCGATATGGGTTTATAAACACTCGAATACGATGAACCGGCACTTTATGTTTTGAAAAGAGGGTAAATGAAAATAATTTTACCCAAAATATATTTTGATATAAACAAAGTATAGATATTTGAAATATTATCATATATTGGATGTGTTGGTTGTGATTATAATCAGATAAGAATTTGGGATTAAGGATAGAACTTGAGTTCGAAATGAAATTTGGTTTGGATATAAGCGAATAGCTGTGTTGAACAGATATTGATTGGAAATTGGTTAAGATGACATTGGTATATGTGGAATTGATTACAGGTAAAAGTGATAGAGTTGATATGCCCGACAAAAAGGTACAAGTTTATATTTGGTATAAGCATGAGATTTATGAGCCGAATGGGCAACCCGCTTGGCTGCTTGATTTTATTTTGGGATGGAGAAGGCCTAGAGAGGTGAGTTGTAGTTGTACCGATTGAGCCGTACAAAGGAGGTGCTGGCGAAATTTCTCGAAAATTTCGGGTGTTAGAATATTTTCAGGATTTTTGAAAATTTTCGTTAATAGAAATAAATTAATATTTTTATTGGAATTAATTGGTTCAGTGAAACCGGAGTTAAGAAGTGAAGAAATAATTTTTAACCCAGTTGGAGGAGTTTATTTTCTACCTTAGCAATTTCGAGGATGAAATTATTTTAAGGGGGGTCAGAATGTAACGACCCATATTTTTAGCGATATAATAATTAATTAATTTAATTATTTAAATAGTGATTTAGAGAATTTAATGGTTGTTTAATTAAATTATATGGAATATTTAATTTAATTAAATAATAGAGTAATGTATTTAATTTCTGAAATAGTCAGAAGTAATAGAATTGGCAATATTCTGTGAACTGGATAATATAAGGGATTTAATCCAGTTTAGAATTAGATTATATTAACGAATATATTTAAATAACAACAGTTTGAATGAATGAATTATAATATAATTATAATCAAGCTCGAAATGGCGCGGCAGTTCACTATTTGGCAATTTGAACTTCTACTGAATATTCATGGTCTGTTTTAAATCGGATTTCTGTGAAACAAGAAACATTCGGAGCTGGTGAAGTATATTTTCTAATGGAAAAGAAAATTCAGGATTTCATTGTGTAGATTTTGATTTATGTCCAAACCAAATTTTAAAAGTCGCTATGGAATTCCTTTATAATTTATATCGATTTATTTATATTTAAAAAAGGATTTAAATATAAATCAAATATCGATATAACTGAGAACTTTGAAATATCGAGTTATAAATCCCATTGGAGTTGTATGATATTCTAGTGTGAATATATCAATAATATTAAATTATTTTTATTTTATTTAAATGTTTTTACATATATTTATATTTTTAAATGGGTTGTTTAGAGCTTTAAAAATAGCCAGTTTTGCAATCGACCTCCTTTTTCGACGAAACTAATTTTGTTGGATCCCAATATTAAATTATTGTTAGATTTCAATTTCCGTGATTTTTAGAGTCAGTATGTGACCGTACGGATTTTTAATGTGAAAAACAGTCAGTATTTTGATGGTTAAAAATACGCTGTGTGAGCAAACGGAGTCGGAATTCGACGAAACCAGTTTCGTTGGGTCCGTAATGTCGAACTGTAGCTGGATGCCTAGTTTCATGATTTTTGGGCATCGTATGTGATCATGGGGATTTTTAAAGCCGAACGCAAGTAGCGGTTGATTAAAATAAATATAATATTCGAACCAAAAAAATATTTAAAAATCCTATAAATACACTACTAACTTCTCTAAACCCTTAAAATCATTTTTCTAGGTCAACAAACTCGTAGCCGCCGGTGTTCTCTTCCAGAAAAAACATTTCCTCACTTTGAAAAAATGAAATCAATACAAATAAAAACCTAGAAATTCCCAAACTCAAACATTTGTAATCCCCTTAGTTCCCTCTTCAATCTCCTGTAGCTTTTGATGAGTTCGATTATGTGTTGGTTCGCTGGAATTTTATACAACGTTCTAGGGTTAACGATTTCATGAGAATGGTGCATTGATTTGAGGTTTGGTGATTTTATTCGGGTTTCTCGAGTGAAATGGCATGCGTGGGTGGAGTTTGGTGAATCTGCGGGATAAAAAATGATCGCACCCTGTGCGATGGTGCAAGGAAATGTTGACCGACGTGTTGTGAACAAGGAGGTCGAGTTTGAGGAAAGGGGGATGGTGTTGTTGAGATTTGGAAGAGGAGGATAATGATGATTTTTATTTAATTGTTTGTTAAAGGAATGAAGGGCAATGGAAGCTTGAAAATGTCGGCCATGGTATGTGGTTTTCCTGAGTCGCGATGTTCACGGGTTGGGGAAGAAAGGAAGGGAGCGGGTGCTGGGCTTCAAGGGGAGCAGATGGGCTTTAAGGCAGGTGGAGCCCAAATCTTTTGTATAGGAAATTAAATTTTTAGTTTGGAATTTATTTAAAATGTGTATTAACTTTAAAAAAATATAACTTATGCATACGGTATCAGAATTGGACAATACAGGATCCGCTGGGATCGTATGGACGGACACTACCCAATGGAACTGACTGGGAGTGGATTGGAGCTCGTTTGAATTTATGGCGAAATAAATTGTTTGATCTGAATCAAACAACAGTTTATCGTTATTTAACGATGAACTGCCAATGTGAGTAAAACTCACCAACTCTATCAGTTCATATTCTTATAACGTATTTTTAGAACTGATAAATGATGATTGATTGCTTTGTGTTGACTATTTGGTTGAACTGCTAATTGATTGGTTGAAATATCGATATAGTTATATGTATATATCGTTAATCAATTATTGAATATGTTTATCAAAATTATTCATATCGAAATGAAATTGATGTGAATTATATTATGTAACATCTGTGGATGCAGGGAAACTGGATTCCTCAACATTTATTTTATTATTTTTCATATATGTTGATATATGATGTGATATATAATAAGTTGTTGATTATGTGTGTTTGAATGATATCGATCATTGTGAATTGGTATTTTAAATACCACAAGAAATACTGGGATGTAGAAAAGGGAATTTTCAAAGTGTATTTTGAAAATAAATTATTTATATAAAATCAACGGATTTTATATATAAAAGGTAAAGGATTTTATAAAAGAAAATAATTATAAAATCAAAGGAGTTATAAAAGGAATATTTATTTGTTAAATAAATAGAATAGAAAAGGAAATATTTGTAAAACAAATATAAAAGGAAATATTTGTAAAACAAATAAAAAAGGAAATATTTGTAAAACAAATAGAAAAGGAAATATTTGTGAAACAAATAGAATAGAAAAGGAGATAGTAGGAAAATAAATATGATATTATAAAAGGAAATATTATTGGAAAATAAATAGAATAGTATAAAAAGTGAATTTTATATTTGAAAGGTTTAGACCCGTGCTTCGCACATGGGTATAACATGGTATAGATTTAAAGCAAAGATTTTAAATAGAATCTGTTCTAACCGATAGATTGAGAAGATTAATTTATAAATAATATTTTGTAGATAAAATAAAATATTTATCATTGGATAAATGGAATATATAAGTCAGGACTTATATAGAGAAGTAAGAATCGATTTCAACATCGATATTTGACACTGAATATGGACGTAGAGTTAATCAAAGGAGTTAATCAAAATGTGTTAATCGAAATGTGTTAATCAAAATGAGTTAGAGGAGTTAATCAAATTATAGTTAATCGATTAGAGTTAGAGTCAATCGATTAGAGTTAGAGTTAATTGATTAGAATTAGAGTTAACCAGTTAGAGTTAATCAGTTAGAGTTATACAGTTAGAGTTAATCAATTTGAGTTAACCAGTTAGAGTTAATCAATTAGAGTTAACAAGTTAGAGTTAATCAATTAGAGTTAATCGATTAGAGTTTAATCGAATTAGAGTTATTCGAATAGAGTTAATCAAATATTGTTTATTCGAAGTAAAATAATCGAATATAGTTTATTCGAAGTGAGTTAATCGAATATAGTTATCCGAAGACGTGAGTCAATCGAATATAGTTATCGAATATTAGTTTATTCGAAGAGAGTTAATCGAATATTAGTTTATTCAAAGTAAGTTAATCGAATATAGTTATTCGAAGAAGTGAGTTAATCGAATATAGTTATTCGAAGAAGTGAGTTAATCGAATATTAGTTTATTCGAAGAGAGTTAATCGAATATTAGTTTATTCGAAGTAAGTTAATCGAATATAGTTTATTCGAAGAGAGTTAATCAAATATAGTTATTCGAAGAAGCGAGTTAATCGAATATTAGTTTATTCGAAGAGAGTTAATCGAATATAGTTTATTCGAAGTAAAATAATCGAATATAGTTTATTTGAAAGGAGTTAATCGAATATTAGTTTATTCGAAGTAGAGTTATTGAATAGAATTATTCGAAGTAGAGTTATCAAATTTACTTTATTCAAAAGGAGTTAATCGAATATAGTTTATTCGAAAAGGATTTATCGAATAGAGATTTTTCGAAAGAGTTATACGTTGAAATTCGATTATATCGAATGTAGGAAAGTATTATTTACTTTCTGATTTTTATCAAGATTTATTTATAAATAAATTGTTTATTTAGTTATTTATTTAGATTAAGGAATAAAAGATATATTTTGAAGTTATAAATTTCAGAAGTAGGAATTATAACGCTATAGTTATAATCAGTGTTTTCAACAAAGAAGTGGATTCGTAAATAGAATCCGAGAGTTACGTAAGGAAGTTTGGTAAAGATTTGGAAGATGAACTTTGTCTATTTCGAAGTTAGAAATGTTGTTCAGTTAAGGTCTGAGAGGTAGTTATACCCCAACTTGATTGACTTCGTTTTTAGCTAAGGAATGGTTAAGGTTCGATAATGAAGGATGGTTAAGTGAATTTAGTTAATGAGTTTAATGTTTTGAGTTGGCATAGCGATGTTTTATTTAAACATCTGTTAAATCCAATGAATGAGATTTGGAAACATTTTCCAAATATATCAGAGATATTTTCTAATCATAGAAAATGAAATGTTCGATGATAAATAATACTAGAATGACAGTGATACGTGAAATAGAGATGGAAATGTTTTCCAATGATTAATAATGTATATTTTCTAAATTTAGAAAATAGGGAATGTTGAATATATGGAAACAGGCAACTGAATAAATTAATGATAAATTAATTTAAAAAAGAGAAAGGGTTGATTGATGATTGATCGATAGAATTTTCATCTGGAAATAATATCGTTGTTTGCACACGTGTTTTTCTTTGATAGTTAACTCACCGACTATCGAAGTTTTAGACCATTTTTCCGTCGTCAATACGGAGAGACCGGGATCAGATTCATTATCTGAAAACCACTTTGTATGGGCATTAGCGTTGCGATCAAATATGATGAAGATAATTGAAGACGGAGTTATGCAAGGGATGTCATGTTTACAGAATAATGCCTTTGGTCTGTCCAGTCCCAGGACGACCTGTATGGAAGAATGTCTGACAGAGTATATCTGGTGGATCGCGTAAGTTGATCGTTTCAAACGTATTTATGTTGGTAGCAGAGGAATTCGTTTCTCTTAGCTTATATCCGTGGTATTTTTGGAGAAGTCAATTTGTGATTTGACGGGTATAACGATGTGGCACTTAAAGTAATTAAAAGAGTGATCTGTTAAAAGATACGTTATGACCTCAAGCCTCATCAACTGGGAAATGACAGAAATTGGGCAGGCATCATGGCTAAGTGGGCTGCACCCAATTACGGTATATTGTCACCATCTAGAGAATATTCATATTTGTACTTCTTTCAATTCTGTATCTCCCGGGAATGGTTATGTTGGAATACTAACTGAGGGGTGGCAATATATTCGATACATTCAAGAGAAATAAATGGTCGGTCATGTTTGGCCGAGTTATAAGATGTTCTTTTTGAACTCCAGTGTATCGCTTCTACAGTACACTGATCGGAAGGTGGTTCCATACCTTGTCATAGTTGGAATCCATTCCCCAAATAAGAGCCCGCGGTTTTGATTGTATATTATATATGTAGAACGTTAGATGTAAGCGTTTCTGCTAGATTTCTATTTACTTGATCTAGAAATTATTATAATATCAGACAAGTATTGTTTTAGAAATATTTTGGGTTATCGTAAGGTAAAAGCCATCCGTGTTTATGTGTGAATCCGTCTTATGATTATCCTTTGTTTCAAAAGGATTTTGAAAGTTAAATCAAATGATTTGAGTTTACTCACACCAGTCACATGATTGACCCAGAGTTTGTTTTGTTTTGTTTTCCCTAAACTCTTAGGTGCCCAATTTTGTACGGGCAGTCAAGTAGTCGGGATTTATAGATACTTGAAGAGCTGGAGCAGGAGGCTTCAGGATTATATAGACTGTTATTCCGCTGTGCTGTAAGTGTTATACTCTAATATGGTATTGTATGCAGATACTGTTTTATTTCAAAGTTATTTTGTGAAATATATTTATTCGTTCCACTGTGAGATTCGTGTTTACTCTGATGTTGTATGTTCTTTTTCTTCTATTCTAAGTTTATATCTTATATAATCTCACCCTCTAATTTCTTTCACGGACTATCCGGTATTTCCGATGCTTGAATAGTCGACATTGAGTTTATGTCAGTTACTCAGGATCACGAAAACCCCGGGTCGTTACACATATGAACTGGAATACACTGAACTTAATTGGACATTAAGTAACGTGGGAATGAGTTGTATAAAAAGATAACATTAATTATAAATGTTAATGCGACCTACAGATATAACAGGAGGTTATATTGTGCTTATTAATAAACTTAATTGTGTTAAGTTAAAATTGATAAAATTAATAAGCCAAGATATAGGGAGTTTGTTCCGGTAGTGTAACACCCCCACACTTCTCTGTGCCCAAATTTGGACAAAAATCGAAACTCGAGCACATCTAAGCATGGAGCATGTAAATCTGGTACCTGCAAACAAATGAGCATGAGCATAATTAGAGTACAATAAAAGGAACTCACAGCGGAAACAAAATAGGATAGATTAGTATTAACTCAAGTAACTACATTTTTCAAAGTAAAACACTTTGCCAGTACTGAGCATGAGAGAGAACGGGAACTGATGACCAAACCTAAACATTTGTGAGAACCCGACCTACTCTAGAAATTTTGGGTGGTTGTAATGAGGAGAGGGGTCAAAACAACAAGATTCTGGTGAACAGGAAATGCACAACATAGATTATAATACACAGATATATCCCATCTGGTTTAACCCAAGATGTATGCCTACCAAGGTTAGTGATTCTAGCCTAACCTTGTAAATATTTATGCACGACTTTAACTACCCTTCCCAAGGTATAATATACAAAATGTTATACCGAGATAGAACGTTTATGCATATATTTATGAAGCCTTTTACCAGGACATGGCTGGTTATTTAATCGAGAGTGGACACCTAATTATGGAGTTTCTTTATATATATATATATATATATATATATATATATATATATATATATATATATTCACTTGCACATCCTTAGTTATATAACGCTTCACTATCAAATGATAGATAGGGTGGATTATCCCGATCACTTAAGACCCTAGGCGGACCTTTTGGTCACTTAATATTCCTCGAGGATTTACTAAACGTTGACATAAACTAGAAGACACTAGCTACAGGGCCCTACTAGTTAAGGCTTCCATCATTCATGCATATGAACCCATACCCTGTGTAAGGTAAGAGAGGAAGTTTCGCTTTACCATCTAGATGACCTTATTTGATAATCTCATTAGTTGCGTACTACTTCCCGTACGATAGGTAGTCATATCTGATATTTTTAGATTTTCAGGTTTGGGTAGGCCTCACACACATACCATTTAAGACCCTAGATTGGAAGACCTACTCCCAGGTGGACTCCTTGACCCAAGCCACTTAAAACCCAAGGAAGCGGACTATACGCAAAGATTGTTAAGTTCGTACCCAATTAGCCTTTAATGCTCTTCCTTATTGAAATAAAGCAGGCTACGTTATTGAGTTATTCCCATTTAGTTTCTCTTCACGAAAATACCATACGCACACAGTTAATTATCGCCACGGGTTCCTATGGTTAATAATGTTTCACATCTTTAACCTACCAAGTCCAATTCTAACTTTTAGCTATAAGTTCTATATTAACTCGTATAAATAAGGAAAGTTATATTCTTCTTATCCTAGGATAATTGATTAATTATTTTTCCTTATTGGACTCGGTAATTCAAACAACAATCCATACCCATAAACCCCCAGTTTATTTCATTTATTTCTGTTCATTATATGTTTATTGCCCTTTATAAACATAATGATCATATTTTCCAAAGGCAACAAATAAATCTTTAATTTCCTTTTTATTACTATTGATTACAATTAATGTCATTTATGAGCCTAACGGTCATAATTTTCCAAAGACATTAATTATTGTTGGAGAATTTAGGTTTGATGACAACAACCTTATTTCAATATTAATTGATTACAAAAATATATACTAACACTTTTATATAAAATACATATATATACACACATATGCAGGATTTACATATAGGAAATATTCTGAAGACTGTACAGTTTTAAAGATGTTAGAGATTCAGAATTCAGAGATATTTCAAGGCTCATGAGTATTCAAGGTTTCAATATTTCAAGAGTTCAAGACTAATATAGTTATAGAGTCTATATTATGCAAGACTCTAAATAGCACTCCAGGTTCAAATTCAAATTCTGTTTTTCAAATTCTACCTTTAATCCTCTTTAGTTTATTTTCTATCTTCTCTATTTTTCTTTCTTACTTTACTTTTATTTTCAAATTCGAGTTTTATAAGTTTTATATATTTATACTTTATATTTATTTAGTTTTAAAGTTTATAATTTTATAAATATGTTTATATAGTTTATATTTATGTTTTCATATGATTTCCTATTTTATAATATTAATTTATAACACTATATTTTAATTCAAGAATTTCCAGAATTATATTTATATCAAAACACTTTAAAAATGCTCAAAAATTAATATTATACTAAGTATAAGTCGACATAAAGAAAACACCATGTCGACATATAACTGTCATTTTTTCAAATTTGAAAGGAAGTGCCTTTTCACTATTTGTGACGGTTCTTGAGCATTGCAACCCTTCACACATTATTAAAAGAGCTTGATTCCGAATTTTTAGTCACTCCTTCTTCTCCACTTTCACTCTCTTTCATTACACCATTGTTTCTTATCATTTTTATGATTTCTACACCTATACTCTACCAAATTCAATTCTTCTTCTCTCTACACTCTCTACTCATTACCCTCTGAATCAAGTGCTATTGAAGAGTTATACGGTTATTGTAATTGTTAAGGAAGTATTTGGGAATCAGTGTTTTCCTTATAGATGTGAAATCAAGGAACTAAATCGGTGTTTTCCTTGTTGTCGTGAAATCAAGGAATGGGAGCGGTGTTAACCTTGTAGCCGTGAAATAAAGGGGGTGCAATTGAATATTGATATAGTAATAAAACTCTGTGCAATCCAGCATTGTGCGGGACTGAACGTAGGAGTGATCCGAACCAGTATAAAATCCAGTGTGTTCTTTCCTTTTCTGCATTTTTATTTCTATTTATTTTGCATCTGTGTTTGATTTTGTATATGTAGTGTTTGATTCATATAGTCTATCACATAAGTTTTAGATTTAGTTTAAATTCTCAAAAACACTATTCACCCTCCCCCCTCTAGTGTTTGTTTTGCCTTAACGATCCTTTTAGTAATCCCTAACAATTATCAACGGATATCCTTATCTTATCAGTCCCAAAATATTTATTTCTTGTACCCTAATAGACATTACTATTTTTTTTATTGTCTGTTATATATATATATATATATATATATGTACATTTATGTATATACATACGTGTGCACCAGACCTCTCACATTAAGCTGACCACTTGTGGATGTTGGATTTGTTGGTCGGTTCTGTGTAGACTCTATCACAAGTTGAGCATAACCTCATGTCTTAATGCGATTATTAATTAATTTCCCTAACTGGGGATTACAACATCAATCCTAATAAATCTTAGGAATTGCAATAATTAGACTTCATTTCCTTATTAAGTTTACTTTCCCCAAGTCAACGTTGGTTACAATGGTCATTTATTCATTTGCGGCCATGTTTATAACAATCAATTATATTAATTGCTACAATGGTCACCAAAAATGTATTAATTTAATATGGATTACATTTACATGTATAATTCCATAAATGAATATCGTTCAAACATTCAAACATGCAATATAATGTATATTTTGTCGTTTACGTAGACTCAGACGGATAATGTATATATTTATATTTTTCGTACGGTTAGCGTATTTATTTACTTTTATTATTATTATTGTTAATTTAATAATTTGGTTTAACAAATAACCAAATGTTCCTATTTGGAATCAATCTTTCCATAGGGTTTCCAATCTTACAAAAGACCGTTAGTTACAGTTATTGTAAATTGTGCCTAATTATTGGAATAGACATATTTCAAACCATAAGAAATATATATGTTTATATATTTTTTGGAATAGTTGATGCAAACTACGCACATATATGTATATTTATATTTATACGTAAATTTACTCAACTGTTCCCCCTTTTCAATCTTTTGTCATAATTCTTATGAGTTTCAAAATAATGTTTTTGTTCAAAAAGAAGAAAACGACATATTTACAATAACTAAGCCAAAACCCTAACAACATTAAACACAATCAGGTTCATATCTTTTAAATCGAAATTACATAACCCATTAATTTACATTGAAACTAAAGATCTAGAACATAACGACATCTAAACAGTGTTTAATGGGACTGGTTTCCAAATTTATAGTGTTTTCCAACAACCATAATATATTTCTAAACATAGGCAGTTTGTAGAAACAACTAAATAAGCCCACCATTATTATTATTCATAACCACAAATCAATACTTTCAAGTTTCCTTCAACATTCATTAGCAGATCTGATAGGTGTTATTCCAATTCAACTATATTATATGCAGATCTGATAATATTAGGCGTATACTTTGAGATATAATTCAAAAGAGATAAATGGGCTATTATAACTTTGTATGTAAATTTCCCACTCAGTTGAAAGCATCCAAATCTGAAACCTGAATAATCTTTTAGGCCTACAATTCCCAAATTATTACAGATCTACAATTATTTTGAAAAGGGGATATTTTCAGATCTGTAGATTTGCAAGAAAACAAGAAAAGAGGGGAGAATCTAATGAATAATAGCTTAGACGTCAATTCATACCCTTTTTCATTTTAATCTGATAATCCCATCCAAATATGAATGATTTATATTTGATTAATTGTATATGAATATATATTTTGATTAAGAACATGATTTGAAGAGAAAGGGAAATGGCAGAGCTTGCCTACAGATTTGTGTGGAAAAGAATGAGGACTTACCCCTTTACTTATAGGAGTGGAATTGGTCATGAACCGTTAGATTTTATTTAATAAACATTCGTCCGTTTATATTAGATAATATGACGAAAATACACTTCAAAACCTAGCCATCGCTGAGCACTATAAGCCTGAAGCAGTCGACACCCTCCTAGGAGCGGTCGACCGCTCTTCGACCGAAATGCCCAGCGAAGACGGTTAAAGAAGGAAATAAATATATTATTTATTCTATTGATTTGTTTATTTTTGTCTGTTTTTCGTATTTCATCTGTAACGTTTTCATATAGACTCCGTTCATGAAACTCCAAACATGAAAGTTGACCAAAATTCCAAGACGGACGCAACGGCTAAAGTTTCATGGTCAAATTCCATCATTTGCAGAAATTCTTATTTTTTGAGTTTCTAATAATTAATTTCTATTGCCAAATTTCCAGGGTGTTACATTCTTCTCTCCTTAAAAGAAATTTTGTCCCGAAATTTTGGCACCTACTATCATATCCTACACAACTAATTTGTGTACAATCATTTTGCAACCGTATATATATGTGCACATTGTACATAATGCATTTCAACCATAAAACATGTATGCAAGATGGTTCTAAATCGGGCCCTCTATATGTATGCGTTGAAAATTTTAAAATACTTTTGAAAATATGATGCAAAACATCCTAAATATACCGGCAGTTCTATATGAATGCAAATTTCAAAAATTTGTTTTCATCCATAACCCTCACACGATTACGAATAAAAATGTGAAGCAACCAATTTTTGCATCCAAACCCTACCATTCAAAACATCGACACATCTAATCTTTTCCTATTCAATTTCTCCTAAACTAGAAATAGGAAATCAAAGAGAAGAATTTTAATGTAACGTCCACTTATAAATATTCCATTCCCGCCCTACAGTGGAATTTTTACCTCAATTGCCCAAAATACTCCAAAAATTTCCATCTGTAGACTCTAAAGGAGGCTTAAAACAAGCTCTAAAATGTAAAATGAGTAAATTAACAGCCCGCGCGCATCGTTGACAAGGTATGGAAACGATGTTTCCAAGGTTAAAGTAGCATTTTCCTTGTTGTCGCTATCGTTTTATCGTATCGTCGGTCCTACTGCACCGCTAAAATGTACACACAAACCATCCAAACATCTTCTTTACGCTACTCATTTGACCAAAAATCGATATTTTCATAAAAATAAATTTCCGCTTGAAAACTTTTTATGTTTATTTTGAAAATTTATTTTCAATACCGTTTCACTTTCCATATGAGATTTGTATGAAAAATCAATATTTCAGTAACGTACGCTTTGCGCCATTCAAATCATCCATTTTAATGTAAAACAGACGTTTAAATATGCATAAATTGTTGTATCCAAATTTTTCGTTTTTCCGCGAACTGAAATAAAAGAAAGTAATTAGGTAAAAATGATAGAAGTTTTTTTTCAAATAACGTTTTACAAAAATCCCAAAAATGTATTTTGTGGAAACTTAAACGATTCAAAAGAAGGAAGTCAGTCACGCAAAAAAAAAGCGAAAAACTGAACTCACACACAAAAAGACCAAAATAAATTTTAGCTTAACAAGAAACGGTGATTTATTTATTTATTTATACCCATGACAAAACAACGCAAAATCGGTCCTTTGCTAAAATTTGTCCAACACAAAATTCTATCTTTCCACCTCTAAGAAATTGCTAGTTTTAGATAAGAAAGTGAGATTCCATTCAAATTGATATGTGTGAACGACACAAATGTTTCCAAACATAGAAATCTCATTAACCAAGTCGTATGATTTATAAAACACTAGCAGTTACAAACACTACAACAGAAAAGATAAAAATGATGAAAAGGGAAATACACGATACAAGATACAACATGCACAAGGCATAAACTAACAACAACTACCCGCCGTAGGCTAGTCGAGTTCCACGGCTGGAACCCGATCCATTACCACGTCCGCGCAAGGAACGTAGTTTGGCCGAGATGCAACCAATCTCACGCACTTGACGGCGGTGCTCGTCACGGATCTCACGGAGCTCGGCCTGGATGTTGCGAAGGACGACGAGCTATGGGCTTTCCTTGCCAGGCTACTGGTACTGCTGAGGTTGCTGAGGTGGAGCGGGCAGTGCAAGGACAGGAGCATCGGGTAGTTGAATGCCCATCTTCTGAAGTGTGGCGTGGCCAATGGTGGTCGGCGCCTTCTTCACCGTTGTCTCTCCAGAAAGTCTCACCTGGAATTGTCGGAAGACACGGGTGAGGAGACGACTATAAGGAAAATGGCTCCACAAGATGTCGATGAAGGGCTCATGAAGATGGATCATAAGCATGCGTGCCCAATTGATGGCTATGCTGTCAAAAATAACATAAGTGGCATGGCAAACAGAAGGATAAATCTTCCCAAAGCTTCCCATCTTCGGGATGATGTTGTGTTGTATGATGCGCACAACTAAACCGGTGACGGGTCGTAGATTGGCGGTGGTCCAGGCTCCAGGGGGCCTCAAGGAAGATACACTGAAGAATCTGAGGGTCCTCCATCTCGATAGCATCAAGGTCGGCTTTGACTGTCGAGATGCCTAAAATTTGAGTTAAGTCGTCATCGGTGGATTCGATACGGGTGCCTAAAACCTCAGATCGGATGACGCAAGACTCGTCATTGATGTCAATATCTATCTGGGCATCAAACTGACGGACGTAGCGCGGATACAGGCTGCGCTCAATGGTGTCGAAGCACAGGATCAGTGCTAGGTCTGCGGCGACAAAAATCTCCTCCAAGCCAAAAACGGAAAAATCAGCGAACTTCACCGACCAACCATCATGAAAATCATAATTGGCTGTGGCCAAGTAGCGCTCAATCTTCTTCTTATCGCGATCTAATCATGTTTCTTCCTGAGGTATGAGCGGGGTGCTGAGTGGCGACATTACGAGGAGGTGTCATGGAGGAATCGGGCGAACGAAATTACAAATCTGGAGTATAACTGGGTAGATATTTTCACGGGAATGATTTTGGTGGTAACTAGGGGCAAAACAGAGTGGAGATTGCTCAGATTGGAGCTTGGAAATGAAGGAGGGTTTGAGTTTAGTGAAAAATGGGGTTTAGTGTAACACCCCACGTCCATTAAGGTCACTCGCAAAGGGAATGCATTAACTTCCATGGAGCGTTTTAGGTGAGTACAGAACAAAAAATCACAACAAGACAAATATAAACCAGTACTTGAAAATTAAAATTTTATTTCATTGCAGCGGATAAACCCACATGTTTGATTACATCATCAAAACCATAAACCAAAGTCAAGTACATCATATCCATCTTGATAAAAAAAAGTACATAAACTGAAAGACATAATCCCCAACATTAAAATAGCCATAAATAAAGAGAAGCTGAACTTTACTTCAGCGGTCCAAGAAACCTTCTAAAAGCAATCCAAGATCAAGCTCCACTGGTGCTAGTTCCAACCTGAGCACCTGGAGGGGGGGGGGGGAAGGAAAGAGATGGAAAAAGGGGGGGGGGGTCAGACATAAAGTCTGGCGAGTGCGATAATTCTAACAATATAATTAACAAAGTAACTAGGCTAAGGCATAAGTTGGAAAATAAGGAAATGATCATGAACCATTGAGTATGGCGGAGTAAACAAGGAAACAAGATGATCAACGGTATCGTTAAGCGCAACTAAACCACTATAGGATGATTACTAAACTACACCAACACTATGGGATAATTGCTATATTGCACCGCCACTAGTATATTGCACCACGACTAGTCACCCTAAGGTTGATCCCGCCTACAGACTTAATAATGATATTGGTAGTTTTGTGCACCCCTAGCTGCCTTCATAGGTGCCGTCTGCCCCTATCTTCACTAGGTGTACCCACTACCCCCAAGCGATCGGCTCCCTAACTCGTAGATACCCGTGCTGGCCCCACAGTGGGGTGTATCACTCCCCAAAGTGGCAACTCGATACAACAAAGAATGCACGGCTTATACCTACACGATGCAACAACGTCTTACCTACCAGCCTAGGTCCATACACGCATATGAACCCGTTGAACTTGCGTTGCCACCGCTAACCCAGTTTGGCCTCTTACAGTCAAGCCCAGTATGCGTGTCTCGTCCTCGACATGGGTCGAGCCTACAAAGATGCATATGGGTTACTGGTTGAAACGACCCCCCATTACTTGACACAAGCTATCCACCTAAGCTTGGTCCCCTCTAATACATCCCACTTAACCCACTTCTTATTCATGTTTCAATTTCATGTTTCATATTTTGGTTAAGTGTTTCTAATCGTATTTCCAAATGCCACCCAAGGCACCCACTAGATTCCACATGCCACCCAAGGCACCCACTTAACCCCCTCATGTCCCACTACATGCTTATTTGGTTAAGTGTTTCTTAATTCATTAAGACCGTAACCTCATAAAGACCTCTCACATTAGACTGGCATTTGTGGCAGCTGGATTTGCCGGGCGGGTCCGGGCAGTCTTACACCACAAAAGAGCCTAACCTCGTGCCTTTACAATTGTTACATTTTAGTTTATGCCTAAGATCTCTCACATTAGACTAGCATTTGTGGCAACTGGATTTGCCGGGCGGGTCCGGGCAGTCTTACACCACTAAAGAGTCTAACCTCGTGTCTTAGATGATTAATTACTCCTAATTAATCATCCCCCAAATTTGAATTACTTTCCCTACTCAAATTATCAATCAATTCAAAATTTAGCGATGTCCATAATTGACTCAATTATGTCCATCCATTTATGGTATGTAAAATCATACCAATTTTACCATAATTTTATTTTATGCCTTTTAAGGCCATTTATGCCAATTAAATATTTTTAATATTATCCCCTTTTTCCCCACGTAGTACGTTTGTTCGTTTAACGTAAAAATATATGTTAGACTCGAATAGTCTAACTCATGAAATAAAAGAAAACATCACAACATATACACATAATTAAAACATAGATCTAACATGGGGGTGAACTTGCATATGTGAATGATGTTCTACGTCTAAAACTTGCATAAGCCAAAATTACAACTTGCATAAACAACATATGTCATGGGTCAAATCTAAATGTGTGAACTTGATGAGATAATGGCCACAAACTTGCATAAACATCATGTATAACATAGGTCCAAATCTAAAGGTGTGAACTTAATGAAATAATAGCCAAAAACTTGCATAGACAGCATATGTCATAAACCTATATCTAAAGGGGTTAACTTGCATAGGTAATAACATAACATGATTCATGTCCAACTCAATATTCGCATATGTGATTTATACATCGCAACAATGGTGTGAACTAACATGTAAAGTATCATGTTATAGCCTAATCTTTCAATTTAATTCTCACATAAACTAGGTGCCATAATCATGTAAGGTCACATGTAATTCTACCCAAACTTGTATATGGTTCATGTTTGAATCAACATCTAAACTTTCCTACATATGATTTATCATATGAATCAATATCACAAACTAGCATAAGAAACATGACGATTTGATTATATATAAAATTACCACATGGATGATAGCAACATAACTTTGCATCACAACATAACATCATAGATATTTCAATCATAATCCTACAACATAATTACAACATTCAATCAATACTTCATATCACTTCCATACAATCCACGTTATAACTTAATCTAATTAAATTACTAATTATTTTGCTAAAACTATCGAACTCACAACTCAAAAGCAGTCTTGAGTTCTGAATTCTGATTTTTGGAGTTGAATTAGCGCTCCTTTGATGAAGAATCGCTGTTAGGGTTGAATAGTTCTGATTTGGTTGATGTTCTTCCTCTTTAATTTGGTGGCGGCTGCTCTAGGGTTCAAGACAACAGCATGACGACCATAGGTTTAGTTTTAATTCTGATTTAGGGTTTGAGTCTATGGGTCTTTTTATAGAGTTATGAATTAATTTAAGCCGTCGGATGTTCTTAGGGTTAATCAAAACCATTCAATCATGATAGGGTGATGAGTCAGCCCTAATGACTCAGCAAGGAGTCAGAATGGACTCAACAACACGGGTCAGCCTGAACCAGAAAGCTGTGCAGGCTCCAGCCTCGGCCTGGGCGCACTTGGCAGGTGCGCCAGTCTAAATATGTACTGGTGCACTTCCCAAGTGCGCCAGTGCATTTATATTTATTTATTTATTTTTTACTTTGTCACCAAACTTCGTTCGTCCACAACTCTTTCATCCGGTACTCGTTTCCCGCAAACTCGGACTCTATCTCCACTAGAATTCCGAGACGAACACAATGGCGCAACCCAATCCCCATAATTCTCACGTCTGAGATTAATTATTCTTTAATTTAGTTAATTCGATTATTCAAAAATCCGGGGTGTTACATTCTCCCCTCCTTAAAGGATTTCGCCCCCGAAATCTCCAAGTTAAGAAGAATGCATATCCTACCATCCAAACAACCATCTACTCAACCATCAAACACGACATCCATTGTCCTTATAAAATTTCTAATGTTGTATGAACATATGCAAGAAGTGTTTGTATATGTTCCTTATCTAATGCAAAATCAGGCGGTCTACTGATTCAGTTGACCTCCATAATGCAAACCATGATTGTGTCCATTATGTATGCGAAAGAACCTTATCGATACATATCATTTCTACATGCGTGCACAACCATTCACCAAAATGCAACATCCATATGATGGTACAACCATTATTCATCCATTACCTAGATATGTACACACATTTATATGCAATATGCGATATGAAGTGACTGAGCCGATCTAGTGCCTAAAGTGTGTGTATATGCATCCACGAGCAACCACTAGCAAACACTTGCATCCACGTGCATCCATCATCCATAACATGTCTCAAACACATGTTTCAACCATAGGACTATCCTATCTAAAGGTCAAAGATACTAGCACGAGGACGTACTAAAGATAAGATAAGTACAAGGTAAGTGATAAAGGAGAAATTAAAAGACATACCCTCGAAAAGAAAAGGGTACAATGAACGCATCTTCGCTTCCGTCTCCCAAGTAGCGTTGCTCTCATCATCTCCCCATTGCACTTTGACTAGTTTGACCTCTCGATTCCTCAACTTCTTAATCTCCAACCCAAGAATGCGCATAGGAGCTCGTCGAATCATCGCATCACGCTCGATCTCCACCTCTCTAAGCAAGCTCGGCTCTACCACTTCCGCGGTCTCGTGCAAGCATTTCCTCAAATGTGATACATGGAATACGTCGTGTACACCACTAAGTCTCTCGGGCAACTCCACTTTATACGCCGTCTGCCCAATCCTTTCCTTAATAGGAAACGACCCTACGAACCTTGGTGCTAACTTCCCAACGGACCCAAAGAGAACGACGTTCCGTAATGGAGACACCTTGACAAAGACCATGTCCCCAACATCAAACTCAAGATCTGACCTCCTCTTGTCCGCATAAGATTTCTGCCTATCTTGCGCCGTCTTCATCCTTCTTCGGACCAAATCAATCTTTTCCGAAGTCTCTCTAATCATATCGGGCCCAAGCAAGATCTTATTCGTAGCTTCCCACCAACATGTAGGCGAACGACACGGCCGTCCATAAAGAGCTTCGAATGGTGCCATGCCAATGCTAGACTGAAAGCTGTTATTATATGCGAATTCTACCAACGGAAGATGTTCCTCCCATGTACCTCCGAAATCTAAGACACATACCCTCAATAGGTCCTCTAGAATACGATTCACCCTCTCGGTCTGGTCGTCCGTCTGAGGATGATATGCGGTGCTCAAACATAACTGAGTCCCTACCGCCCATTGTAAGCTTTTCCAAAATTCACTAGTGAAAATAGGATCGCGGTCGCTCACTCTGCTAGAAGGAACACCGTGCAAACGAACTATCTCTCGAATGTATACAGAGGCTAACCATGGAGCGGTCCTCCTACTCTTCACGGGAATGAAATGGGCGCTCTTAGTAAGTCTGTCTACCACAACCCAATTACCCGTATTACCCTTCCTTGATCTCGGTAATCCGTCAATAAAGTCCATCGAGACGCTTTACCACTTCCATTGTGGGACCTCCAATGGGTGAAGTAATCCACCGGGCTTCTTTTACTCCGCTTTTACTTGTTGGCACACCAAGCATCTAGCGACATACTCAGCCACATCTTTCTTCATGCCGGCCCAAAAGTAAACTCGTATCATGTCCATGTACATCTTGTCCCCGCCGGGATGGATGGTCATCTTCGTATGATGGGCATCATCAAGAATGGTCTTCCCCAGATTCTCGTCTTGTGGTACACAAAGTCTATCGTCCCTACGCAACCAACCCTTATCATCTAGGGTATACCTACGGAGATGGCTCGATGACTCCCCTCCTTTGAGCTTTTCTACTAACTCAACCAACTGTGGGTCGTCTCGCTGTGCTTCGCCAATCCGTCCCAAAAGCGTAGGTCTAACCTCTAAGGATGCTAGCAAACCAGGTATGAAGTCAATGGAAGGTGTAAAGTCAAACATAGAGATGAACTCTAAACTTCGCCGCTCAATAAACAATGGACTCAAGACTAACCTTTTTCTACTTAAGGCATCTGCCACTACGTTACCCTTGCCAGGGGTATATGCTATCTCGAAATCGTAGGATGCTAAGAACTCCATCCACCTTTGTTGCCTTGAGTTCAAGTCCTTCTAAGAGAATAAGTATTTTAGCGATTTGTGGTCAGTGAACAATTCGAATTTTTCTCCAAGAAGATAATGACGCCAAGACTTAAGCGCAAAGACAATAGAGGCCAACTCTAGGTCATGTGTAGGGTAATTTCTTTCATGCACTCTCAACTGCCTCCCACCATAGGCTATTACCCTTCCCTCTTGCATTAATACTGCGCCTAGTCCTGTCCCACAAGCGTCAGTATAAACGGTAAATGGCTTACTCCCATCTGGCAATACTAAGACTGGGGTTGTGGTCAAAGCTCTCTTTAACCGTTGGAACGCATTATCAAAATCTACATCCCACGTGAAGACTGAGTTCTTCTTCGTCAAGCGTGTTAATGGAGCTGATATTTTTGCGAAGTCTTTGATAAACTTCCTATAGTAGCCAGCCAACCCTAAGAAACTCCTCACCTCGGTAGCATTTTTAGGAACCTTCCAATCTTGGATGGCCACTATCTTCGCGGGATCCACAACTATCCCTTCTTTGGAAACCACGTGCCCTAAGAATCGCACTTCTTTCCTCCAAAAGTGACATTTAGAAAATTTAGTTTTAAGGCTATGCGCTCGAAGAGTCTCCAACACTTCCCTAAGATGTAGGGCATGCTCTTCTTCGCTCTTAAAAAAGACCAAGATGTCATTTAAAAAGACTACCACGAATTTATTAAGGTACTCCCTAAACACCCTACTCATCAAATCAACAAAGTATGCGGGGGCGTTTGTCAAACCGAAGGGCATCACTAGCCACTCGAAGAAACCGTCTGGAGTCCTAAAGGTAGTCTTGTCTATGCTATCCTCAGTTACTCTCAACTGATGGAAACCAGTGGCTAAGTCCAACTGTGAAAACACTAAGGCGCCAACTAACTGATCGAAGAGATCGTCAATCCTCGGCAGTGGGTGTCTATTCTTCTTAGTAAGTTTATTAACCTCCCTATAGTCCACACAAAGTCTAAGGGACCCATCCGCCTTCGTGGCAAATACTACTGGAGCACCCCACTCCGATATACTACGTCTGAAGAACCCCTTCTCAAGCAATTCTTTCACTTGCTTACTGAGCTCTCTTCTCTCTCTTGGAGCCTTGTGGCGCACTGGCAATGCAACTGGCTTTGCATTGTCCACTAGATATATTCGAAAGTTGATTTCACGTTTTGGGGGTAAACCCCTCACCTCATCGAAGACATCACTATATTCACGGACTATGGGAACAGAACGTAAATCATCATCGGATGCGTCAAGGGATTCTAGGTAACTAAGCATTACTGGACCTCTAGGGTCACAAGAAATATCAAGGGTCTTTCCAGAATGAGTCAACAATCTAACTACCCTTCTTTCACAATCTAGGATGGCCCCATATCTAGTTAGCCAATCCGTACCTAGAATTAAACCGTAGCCCATGAAGCCAAGAACAAAAGCGTTGCACTCAAACTCAACGCCCAAGATAAACACTCTCAAATCCCGACAAATCATAGAAAGATGAGCCGAACCACCAATAGGATTTGAGACTACTAAGGGATCAGTAACAAGACTAGTATCTAGGTGCAGTGTTTCAACTAATGATGTAGAGATAAACGAATGCGATGCGCCAAAATCGAAAAAAGTACGGACAGGATGATCAAACATAAAAACTAAACTTTCAACTGAAATTGCTCTACCTTGTTCTTGCAGCGGTGGGACCACGAGAGCCTGAACTTGTCCCCTTGCCTGCTCGGGTGCCATAAGAGCTTGCATCTGTACTCCCGAGTTAGACCCTGCCCTCTGCCCTTTCTTTGGGCAGTCCTTAATAAGATGTCCCGCTTCGCCACAGTGGAAACAACCAGTCTTCTTTTTCTTCCTACAATATTTGCTTAGATGGCCGGGTGTCCCACAGTTAAAGCATTTCTTCTTCCCCTTAGCATTGTTGCCTTTGCTACCTTTCTTGTTCTGTTGTTGCTGTTGCGACTTCTTTTGATCCCCTTTCTTCTCGGGTGCCTTATTAGCATTGGCGCCCTTCTCCTCTTCATGCATGAGTGCCATGTCAACTAACCTCTCAAAGGTAGCCCCCATGGGAATGTGTGTCATAGCTAACCCATGAAGCGGCTCGTTTAAACCCTTAACAAACCTTAGAGCCTTCTTTTCTGGAGTGTTCACCAAGTCTAAGCCAAACCTTGCTAATTGGTTGAATTTGTTAACGTACTCTTTCACCGATAAATTCCCTTGCTTCAGTGACAAGAACCTTTCCATATATAGATTCTCTTCAGCCCGTGAGAGAAACTTTGCCTCAAACCTCTACCTAAAATCTTGCCATGTATCGACTGGACGACCCCCATTTGTGACCTCCCACCAAAATGAGGCCTCATCCTTCATTAGCCACGCAGCTAGCTAGACTTTCCTTCCATCATCCACTTCAAAAATTCCTAACAATTCTTCCACCTCCTTTAGCCAGTTACGAGCTTCAACAAATATCTCTGTCCCGTGAAAAGGTTTTCCACCCATTGCTCTAAAGTCCTTACATATCTTTGCGAAATTATCGACACGAGGAGGAGGAGGAGGATTTGCTAGACCTGCGGCGGCGGCCCTAGCCTCAAGATATTGACGGAACCAACCGGGCACATGAACGCCCTCTGGTATCTCAAATGCTTCAAACATGCTGAAACGAAAAAGGAAAGATTCAATACAAAAAGGACTGATGGAAAGATATATGGCTCTTGGGGTTATGCTTTCTAAAATATACTTTTCTCTTGAAAATACTTTCCTTAAAACATACTTTTGAAAGTACTCTTTTATAAAAATTGGTTTGAAAAAAAGTTTTTCAAAATTCATATCTGTTCTGGTAACCTTCAGTTCTGATACCACGTGTAACACCCCACGTCCATTAAGGTCACTCGCAAAGGGAATGCATTAACTTCCGTGGAGCGTTTTAGGTGAGTATAGAACAGAAAATCACAACAAGACAGATATAAAGCAGTACTTGAAAATTAAAACTTTGTTTCATTGCAGCGGATAAACCCATATGTTTGATTACATCATCAAAACCATAAACCAAAGTCAAGTACATCATATCCATCTTGATAAAACAAAGTACATAAACTGAAAGACATAATCCCCAACATTAAAATAGCCATAAATAAAGAGAAGCTGAACTTTACTTCAGCGGTCTAAGAAATCTTCTAAAAGCAATCCAAGATCAAGCTCCACTGGTGCTAGTTCCAACCTGAGCACCTGGAGGGGGGGGGGGAAGAGATGGAAAAAGGGGGTCAGACATAAAGTCTGGCGAGTGCGATAATTCTAACAATATAATTAACAAAGTAACTAGGCTAAGGCATAAGTTGGAAAATAAGGAATTGATCATGAACCATTGAGTATGGCGGAGTAAACAAGGAAACAAGATGATCAACGATATCGTTAAGCGCACCTAAACCACTATAGGATGATTACTAAACTACACCAACACTATGGGATAATTGCTATATTGCACCGCCACTAGTATACTACACCACCACTAGTCACCCTAAGGTTGATCCCGCCTACAGACTTAATAATGATATTGGTAGTTTCATGCACCCCTAGCTGCCTTCATAGGTGTCGTCTGCCCCTATCTCCACTAGGTGTACCCACTACCCCCAAGCAATCGACTACCTAACTCGTAGATACCCGTGCTGGCCCCACTGTGGGGTGTATCACTCCCCAAAGTGGCAACCCGATACAACAAAGAATGCACGGCTTATACCTACACGATGCAACAACGTCTTACCTACTAGCCTGGGTCCACACACGCATATGAAACCGTTGGACTTGCGTTGCCACCGCTAACCCGGTTTGGCCTCTTACAGTAAAGCCCAGTATGTGTGTCCCGTCCTCGACTTGGGTCGAGCTCACAAAGATACGTATGGGTTACTGGTTGAAACGAGCCCCCATTACTTGACACAAGCTATCCACCTAAGCTTGGTCCCCTCTAACATATCCCACTTAACCCACTTCTTATTCATGTTTCAATTACACGTTTCATATTTTGGTTAAGTGTTTCTAATCGTATTTCCAAATGCCACCCAAGGCACCCACTAGATTCCACATGCCACCCAAGGCACCCACTTAACCCCTCATGTCCCACTACATGCTTATCTGGTTAAGTGTTTCTTAATTCATTAAGACCGTTACCTCATAAAGGCCTCTCACATTAGACTGGCATTTGTGGCAGCTAGATTTGCCGGGCGGGTCCGGGCAGTCTTACACCACAAAAGAGCCTAACCTCGTGTCTTTACAATTGTTACGTATTTAGTTTATGCCTAAGACCTCTCACATTAGACTGGCATTTGTGGCAGCTGGATTTGCCAGGCGGGTCCGGGCAGTCTTACACCACAAAATAGTCTAACCTCGTGTCTTAGACGATTAATTACTCCTAATTAATCATCCCCCAAATTTGAATTACTTTCCTTATTAAAATTATCAATCAATTCCAAATTTAGCGATGTCCACAATTGACTCAATTATGTCCATCCATTTATGGTATGTAAAATCATACCAATTTTACCACAATTTTATTTTATGCCTTTTAAGGCATTTATGTCAATTAAATATTTTTAATATTATCCCCTTTTTTTCCCACGTAGTACGTTTGTTCGTTTAACGTAAAAATATACATTAGACTCGAATAGTCTAATTCATGAAATAAAAGAAAACATCACAATATATACACATAATTAAAACATAGATCTAACATAGGGGTGAACTTGCATATGTGAATGATGTTCTACGTCTAAAACTTGCATAGGCCAAAATTACAACTTGCATAAACAACATATGTCATGGGTCAAATCTAAAGTGTGAACTTGATGAGATAATGGCCACAAACTTGCATAAACATCATGTATAACATAGGTCCAAATCTAACGGTGTGAACTTAATGAAATAATGGCCACAAAATTGCATAGACAACATATGTCATAAACCTATATCTAAAGGGGTTAAACTTGCATAGGTAATAACATAACATGATTCATGTCCAACTCAATATTCACATATGTGATTTATACATCGCAACAATGGTGTGAACTAACATGTAAAGTATCATGTCATAGCCTAATCTTTCAATTTAATTCTCACATAAACTAGGTGCCATAATCATGTAAGGTCACATGTAATTCTACCCAAACTTGTACATGGTTCATGTTTGAGTCAATATCTAAACTTTCCTACATATGATTTATCATATGAATCAATATCACAAACTAGCATAAGAAACATGACGATTTGATTATATATAAAATTACCACATGGATGATAGCAACATAACTTTGCATCACAACATAACATCATAAATATTTCAATCATAATCCTACAACATAATTACAACATGCAATCAATACTTCATATCACATCCATACAATCCGCGTTGTAACTTAATCTAATTAAATTACTAATTATTTTGCTAAAACTATCGAACTCACAACTCAAAAGCAGTCTTGAGTTCTGAATTCTGATTTCTGGTGTTGAATTAGCTCTCCTTTGATGAAGAATCGCTGTTAGGGTTGAATAGTTCTAATTTGGTTGTTGTTCTTCCTCTTTAATTTGGTGGCGGCTGCTCTAGGGTTCAAGACGACAGCATGACGGCCATAGGTTTAGTTTTAATTCTGATTTAGGGTTTGAGTCTATGGGTCTTTTTATAGAGTTATGAATTAATTTAAGCCGTCGGATGTTCTTAGGGTTAATCAAAACCATTCAGTCATGATAGGGTGATGAGTCAGCCCTAATGACTCAGCAAGGAGTCAGAATGGACTCAACAACATGGGTCATCCTGAACCAGAAAGCTGTGCAGGCTCCAGCCTCGGCCTGGGCGCACTTGGCAGGTGCGCCAGTGTAAATATGTACTAGCGCACTTCCCAAGTGCGCCAGTGCATTTATATATATTTTTTACTTTGCCACCAAACTTCGTTCGTCCATAACTCTTTCATCCGGTACTCGTTTCCCGCAAACTCGGACTCTATCTCCACTAGAATTCCGAGACGAACACAATGGCACAACCCAATCCCCATAATTCTCACGTCTGAGATTAATTATTCTTTAATTTATTTAATTCGATTATTCAAAAATACGGGGTGTTACATTTGGGGATGAATATAACGGCTGGAGCATATATATATTGTTTATCAAAATCGGATCGGGCACAGGTTGCTTCCCTCTAAGGGGAGCGGTTGTCCGAAGGTCAACCGTTTGCCACCTAAAGGCCGTGGTATGAACCTTGGCCCAACGTCCCGAATAAACTATATATAAATTAAAATAAAATTCCTATTATGTTGAAATAACTTTTGACCCCAACCGAATTCTTGTATCAACTTCCACCACTCCTCTAGTTGAGAAAATTAATTTTCCAATGCCTTTTTCCTGCCTGCAAACGGTTGTGACCACCGAACGAACGAACTTAAAACAAGAAATCAGCTAAAAAACTGAAACAAAATTAAAATGAATTTTCCCTTTAACTAGCTGACATGAAACTAAATGATTCGAAATCAAAATACCCCAAGAATCCGAACAAAGAATTTTCCTTAGCCTTTTCGGGGGGAAATTTAAAACTTTTCCAAAAATGGAATTTATTATAAACTAACGGTTTCGTATTTATAAATCCAATTTACTATCACTGTTGTCATTAATATTCCAGTTTATTACAAACTGAAAAAACTTTTCGTGTTAAAAAATGTGGGATCTTTAAAATATCAAGAATTAATATTGATAATTTCAATAAATTATCCAATATATATAGAAAGAGGGATACTAAAAATCATAAGGAATGGATATTTATTAGTCTAAAGTTAAATGGCATATTCCTTGTCATTTCTAACTCCTTTCTTCCCACCCATCGGATTATATTTATTACAATTACAAAAGCCCTAACAATTCTGAAACACGAATAGATTAAAATTTTAAAACTATATTGTAACGACCCAAACTTCCCCGTAAAGGAAAGCCCGGATTGAATTGAGAACACGACAAATCAGAACACAAACAGATGAACATTTCATTGCTTATTACAACAATTTACATCAAAGTACACGAATATGCAGAGTATGAACAAATAAAATACATTTGATAAATATCATAGATTTACAAATTACAATGCAGCGGAAAATAATACAAAACACAACTGAAAGAGATACACGGATACAGAGCTTTCTGAATATCATTCCAGCTGTAAACCAGGATACTATGAATATAAATCTGCAAAACCAAAACTACTAGCTGCCCGTGTGGAAAATAGGGACACCCGGAGTTTAGGTTAAAACAATAAACTCCAGGTCAGTCATGTGACTGGTGTGAGAAATAAAACAGTTATTAAATATTTACTTTAAAAATAAAGTAAATCAAGGGACCACGCCGTATAACACGGAACGGGTTTCGTCCAATAATACCAGTGCATAAAATAAACAGCGCAATGCTTTTTGAAAAAAATGAAGCTATTATAAGACTTAGGTCTCATCACACAATGCAATGCAAGCCGGAGGATAGAGTTTTTCCTTATAATAGCCAAACATGCTTGGTACGTTTAAAATAAATCATTTGATACTATTATAAGTGCACAGTGTATAAAACAACTTCAAATATAAATGTATCAATCATAGACGACATAGTATCCCATGCTACTATGTCGCCAATACAAGGCTCTACAATCAAAACCGAAATGTCACATATTGGAAATTGGATTTCCGTCATGAGTCGAGGCAAGGGATCATTCTTTCTAGCTTTGAGACACTCTAGCAAATGCCTCAGGGTTACACACAATGATCCCTGGGAATCGGTAGGGTCGGTCCACACATAGCGGATTAGTTATACCTGAACACACATTTCCCTGCCCTATAGGGCGTCTATGAGCCAGATGACTCAATATCCATCGGCTCCGTAGAGACCGATATATCCGAGGCGCCTCGCATTCCATCAACCACATAGGTAAAAATAATATAAATGTCAGGGCTTGCAAAACCCTAACGGCACCCACAGCTAGAAAGAAACGTCGTACGGTCCTGATCCCGTTTTTGACTCATACCGAGGTATAAGGCTCGCGAATTAATGCTATACACAAAGCTATGACATTTAAGGCCGTGCTTTAATCATCAACCACAAGACTCTTCTTTTCAATAGAAGCCTTGATCATTTTGCCACTCAGGCATGCCACACAGGCAATTCACTCCATGTGACTAATGTCTATCGATATATAACCTCTGAGCTCGTACATCTCAGAGAAGTGCAATTCACTCCATTCAATTCCAATTTAACATATTAAATTGGAAAACTTTACTTTGGAAAATTCCCATTAAATCTTAATAAAAAGATTTATAAATTCCAAATCACATTTCACTATAAATCGGGTTAAAGAACGAATGCCGTTAAAAACGCAGTACATAATAAACCCAATTCACATTCCATTTTCAATTCCAATTAAATGTCACCTTCTTTAAATCTTAATTAAAAGATTTATTCTTTTCATACTGGGTTTAAGAACGGTGTCATTTAAAACATAGTTCACGACAAACCCAAAATCCAATTCAATATCAAATATAAGGCTCTGAATAGAAATTATATCGGCTTATATTCAATATCAAATTCTGAAATCAACAAATATCGTATTGGGAATAACGATATATATATATATATCTTCCAAATTCCTCCATAATATCCGTACAATCACGGAATCCAATATCGAAATATCCCGAAGATAATTTCGATTCAAATCCATTTCAATTCATATATTGAAAATCCTGGTTATTATTTTTAAAAACCATTTCAGATCCAATTTATTTATTTAAAAATATTGGATTTATAATTCTAGTTCATAACTAGTTCATTTCGACAAAATTATATTTTTAATCTTTTTAAATACGGAATTTTTCATCCCAATTCTTTCCAAATCGTTTATTATGATTTTACACAAATTATTAATATTTTTAATAATTTTATCAAGGCCCGTACAGTCGATTTCCATAAACGGTCATCGAATTGCACTTACAACGACCTTTTCCAAATTTGATTTGGGCATAATTCCAAATCCACTGTTATATTTCAAATCTCTTATATTTGTTGGAAAGCTCTTTTCGATACGAATCCAACGGTTCCGGTTTTAGGAGAATCCGATGGTCGGATCTCCCGTAATGTCCATTCGAAGTCAATGGTCGAAATTCGCGAACTGCCACGGCGCGGCGCGTTCTATTCAGTCCATTAAATATATATTATATATTTCTTCGATTTCCATTTGAAACGTATTTTATAAATTGTTTTAAATTCATTTTCAGAACGATTTCAACTTTATATTCAATTGTAAAACAAAATTGAATATTCCATACCATTAATATATAAATGATAATATTTTCATTTTTAAAATCACTTTTGTGACGGCCCGCCTCGCACCAGCCGACATTTCCAATGAAAGTGCGCTGTGCTAATGCCCAACTAGCACAGGACGGTCGCCAAAGAAAGGAAAAGAAAGGAATTTGATCTAACAAGGAACCTGTAGAATGTCTCACAGCACATGGAATAAAATATAATAATAACATACTTGACATAAAACAGGCGAGACAGTGCATAAGCTGAAAACTAAACCATAATCATCATAGCAGCGGAAAATCCAAATACAGCTTATGTTCCACTTCATTATTATTACAACTTTTGAAAACTGTCTCTAAAGCAAATAAGGAAGGTACACTACTAATGCCCAAAGTAGTGCCCAGCAGCGACACAGGGAGAATACATGTAGACAATACGTAGGAGCCTCCTGCTCATCTCCGGATCAGCTACTCGTGCATAACCAACTAATCTGTCTCTAGTCTGCCCATTTAAGAGCACCAAGAGTAATAAGAAGAGACATAAAAATCTGGGTCAGACAAAAGTCTGGTATGAGCGATAAGCAGCAAAACAGAATAATAACAGGTATACTAAACCATACCTGAACCTGGACCTACAACCAAAGAGTTAGCACCACATACTGTACAATACTCTAAGGTGCCACTAACATATGGTGTAAAGAATATGGGGGTGGGGGTGTGCATGACATAGTGATGGCAAACAATCAATCATAACAACCATCCTCACATCTCTCACTCAGTGCGTAAAGCATACGATATCCACCACTTTGATCACCCAATGCCTTGCTATGATCACTCTGCCCTATGGAGTCATAACGACACCACTGCACTGATCCATAACCACTAATCCTTTGCTATGTCCACTCTGCCCCATGGAGTCCTAACAACAACACTACACTGGCTCATAGCCTTGCAACGATCACTCTGCCCATGGAGTAGTAACTACCCCACTACACTGATACGTAGCCTAACATCCGTCTTGGTGGTGAATCAAAGCTATAGACGTCGATAACCCCTTAGCACACGTCCCACAGCAAAGTCCAACCATGGAGTTAAGTCGTTGGTTCCCAACTGGATCCTAAGTGCAAACCTCCTATTTGGACTTCCTTTGCATCTCGGGTTTTGGTCGAATTGGAGTTGGTCTTCAGAGGAGTCGTCGCGTAATCGCAGCTCCAATCCGGTTCGGTTCGGTTGTCCTTCCCTGGTTCGGTTCGGCTTGCTCCACTTCCTGGCCATCCGGTTTGGTTCGGAGCTCCACCCTCGGTTTGGTTCGGTGCTTCCATGTAACTTGGGTTCGGCTATCTCACTATCTTGATTCGGTTCGGTGCTTCTGCCTTAGTTTGGTTCTGCCTTTCTTTCCTCCAGCTAATCCGATCCGATCCTATGTCCAGCTTTAGTCCAATACCAACTCCAACCCTTATACAAGCGGCCTTCCTTTTTGCCAAGCCCTCATTCTTGTACTAGGTTCCGATCCGGTTTGGTCCTCTGCTTAGTTCCCCGATCCGACCCGAGCCCCCTAACCCATTCCGATCCGAAACCCTGCGCTACTTCCTGCAACTTTTCCAGCGTCTGTTTTACGCCAAACGACGGCGTTTTCGACCATTCTAACTTTTCTAATCAATCACAAAGCATACCATACAATCATAGCAACATATGGAATCAACCATAAACACTAAAATGATAATTAAGTAGGTTAAAATGGTTCAAACATAGCCAAAATCCCATATTTTCCCTTAAACATGTTTAAGCAAAACCAATGATATGATTAACAAAACTTAACCAAATTTTCCAACAGAGGCCTAAAACAATATTTCAAAATTTATAAATATTTTTCCAGATTTTAATCATGTTTAAATTCGCTAATTAACACTAATTACCCTTAATTAACCATAATTAGTGAGGAATTATGCAAATCACTCACTTTGACCATAAATTAACTTTAGATCTGAAATAATCTCTGTAATGGCACTGTTTCCAAAGCAATACATCAGCTCTATTCCCAATCCTATGCTAATCCTCTTCAATTTGATGTAATTTAGCCAAATCTTCAATTAGAAAGTGATTTAAGGTGTTTTAGATGTTGGAGGTCATTACTAAGTTGAGAGGAATGATAAGTGAACGGCTGAAAAATGATAAAAGGGTGTTCTCTAAACCCTAACAGTCCTTGAATACTCCAAATCCCGAAATCCCCCTCTGGGCCTAGCTGTTAATTACCCAATTAAGCCCGGTTAAGCTGTTTTTCACCTTCTAAACCTTAATTCAGCCATATCTCCCAAATGGTAAGTCCGTTTTTCACATATGACCAATCTACGGAAAGGTAAACCATCATCCGGACCTAATGGTAGTGATTTCAGGTCAAAACTCCTTTCCAATCAAAAGTTATGGTCAAAACAAGATCAGCTATGGGAAAACCGGTCATTTAAAAATCAGCAAAAATCATGAACATGGGAAATGACCCCAGTAGTCGTCTCCCAAAGTTACGTGACCATACGACTCCTTACGAGAAAGAAAGAAATATTCTACGATCCTTCGATGCGTAGAGTGCGGGTCGTTACATTCCCCCCTCCCCCCCCCCCCCCCTTAAGAAATTTCATCCCCGAAATTCCTTAACCCAAAACATACAAAGGATACCGCATGCCTACCAGTCATTCACAACAATCAAACATACAAAAACAAACAAACAAGTCTATCCTAGCATGCGGAAAATTAAGTCGCAATTAAAATCTTACCAGGCAAAGAGTTCTGGATACGTCTTCTTAATGCCCTCCTCTGTCTCCTAAGTACATTCATTCTCATCCTCGCCCCACTGAACTTTGACTAGTTTCACCGCCTTCCTTCGAAGCTGCTTCGTATCGTTTCCAACTATATGCATAGGCTTGCGGTTACCAACCGCCTCGGGTTCAACCTCGATATCATCCAACTGATCAGGTGAAATAGTCACACTAGGGTCGTGCATGAATTTCCTTAACTGGGAAACATGAAATACGTTATGAACCCCTGCCATCTTCGCTAGTAATTCAACTTTATATGCCAAATTCCCAATTTGCTCGAGAACTGGGAATGGTCCAACAAATCTTGGTGCTAACTTGCCTCTCCTGCCAAATCGAATCACGCTCTTTAACGGAGAAATTTTGACAAACACCAAGTCGCCAATGGAGAATTTTAGTTCTCTTCTCCTCTTATCATCATAACTCTTCTGTCTATCTTGAGCAGCCTTCATTCGCTGTTGGATAACCTTAATCTTATCTGAAATTTCTCTTATCACATCTGGTCCAAGCACAAACTTCTCATCAGTTTCTAACCAACATGACGGTGACTTGCATGGTCTTCCGTACAAAGCTTCAAATGGAGCCATACCTATACTGGATTGATAACTATTATTATATGCAAACTCTACTAGATGCAAATGATCATCCCATGATCCACCAAAATATAATATGCAAATTCTCAAGAGTTCTTCTAGTATACGATTCACCCTCTTTGTTTGACCGTCGGCTTGAGGATGATATGCGGTACTGTGATTTAATTTTGATCCTAACGCCTCTTGTAAGCTCTTCCAAAATCCACTAGTAAACAATGGATCTCGGTCACTCACAATGCTTTTAGGTACTCCATGAAATCTCACTACCCACTTCATATATGGCTCAGCTAACTTAGCTGCCGTTCTATTCGACTTGACGGGTATAAATCTTGCACTCTTGGTCAATCGGTCCACAATCACCCAAATGCTATCATGGCCCAATCTAGTCCTTGGTAACCCATCAATGAAATCCATTGAGACTTGTTCCCATTTCCATTCTGGAATTTCTAATGGTTGCAACAAGCCACTAGGCTTCTTTTGCTCAGCTTTAACTAGCTGGAAATTCATGCATTTGGACATAAACTTCCCAACGTCTCTTTTCATCCCATCCCAGTAGTAGGTCTGCTTCATGTCTCGATACATCTTGTTACCACCGAGGTGTATAGTCAGTTTTGAGTGATGACATTCTCTAAGCACTTCATCTCTCAATCCGTTGACATTGGGTACAACTAGTCTTCCATTCTTTCTAAGCCATCCATCTCGATCTAGCCCGTACTCGTTCATCTCCACATCGATGCCCATCTCTAACTTGGAGATGATTTTCAATAAGTTAGGATCGTCCCTCTGACTGGAACCAATCTGCTCAATCAAAGTGGGTCTGATCGTCAAACTTGCTAATATTTCTGGATCCAATTCGCACTTTGGTCTAAAATCATACCCAGCGATGTACTCCAGTTGCTTCCACTCAAGAAACATAGTCCCTAAACTGGCATGTCTTCTACTCAATGCATCAGCTACTGCATTGCCCTTTTTTGGTGTGTATGCGATATCGAAATCGTAGGAAGCCAAGAATTCTAACCATCTTTGCTATCGGATTTAGATCCTTCTAAGAGAAAAGATACTTTAGTGACTTATGATCAGTAAACAACTCGAATATTTCTCCCAAGAGATAATGTCTCCATATGTTCAATGCGAACACGATGGCTGCCAATTCCAAATCGTGGGTAGGGTATCTTTTCTCATGCGGTTTCAGCTGTCGACTAGCATAAGCTACAACCCTACCTCCTTGCATCAATACAACACCTAGTCCGGTACCACATGCATCTATGTATACTGTCATCTCTTCATTCCCTTTAGGAATGACTAACACTGGTGCACATGTCAATTTTTCCTTTAGACTCTTAAATGCATTCTCGCATTTTTCATCCCAGACGAAAGCTTGATTCTTCTTGGTCAACTGAGTCAACGGTGCTGCTATCTTGGAGAAGTATTGGATAAACTTACGATAATATCCAGCTAATCCCAAGAAACTTCTTACATCTGTTGCATTCTTGGGCGTAGACCAATCCTGTACCGTAGCCACCTTCGCAGGATCCACGGCAATACCATTCTCTGAAACAACATGGCCCAAGAATCTCACTTCCCTCCTCCAGAAGTGACACTTAGAAAACTTTGCTTTCAATTGGTGTCTTCTCAACACCTCCATCACTATCCTCAAGTGTTCCTTGTGTTCTTCCTATGTCCTCGAATAAACAAGTATATCATCCACGAACACAAGAACAAACTTATTCAACTGATCTCTGAGTACCCTATTCATAAGATCCACAAAATATGCTGGTGCATTGGTCAACCCGAATGGCATGTCCAACCACTCATAGAATCCAGACGGCGTCCGAAATGCCGTTTTAGCTATACTTTCAGCTGCTACTCGGAGCTGATGAAATCCTGTCGCGAGGTCCAATTGGGAGAACACTCTCGTGCCACTCAACTGATCAAATAAATCATCTATCCGCAGTAGAGGATACTTATTCTTCCTCGTCACCTTATTCAATTCGCGGTAGTCCACACACAATCGAAGGGAACCATCTGCCTTGGTAGCAAACACAACTGGTGCTCCCCACTCGAAGATACTTTTTCTTATAAATCCCTTCTTCAGAAGATCGCTTACTTGCACCCCGAGCTATCGCTGCTCCCTTGGTGCCATATGACGAAGTGGCATCACTATAGGTCTGGCATCTTTCACTAAATCAATACGGAACTCAATCTCTCGGCGTGGTGGAAGTCCGGTCACTTCCTCGAAAACGTCCGGATACTGGCCATCCATGGGCACATCTGACAACTCATCATGCGGGATGTCGAGGGAATTTAGAAAACTAGCCATTACCCCATCACTAGGTAGACCACCAAACACTACCCTCCGCCCATCATCCGCTCTAACTGTCAACAAAAAACCCTCACAATCTACCACCACCCTGAATCTTTGGAGCCAATCGACTCCCAAATAATGCCAAACCCAGTAAAGCCCAAAACAAAGCAATCACAAACAAACATGCATCCATGACTCGATAAGACCACATTACGACAAATCATACAAAGGCTAGTCGAACCACCAATCAGGTTTGTCACGGCTAAGGGTCTATCGACTATCTCGGGTTCCAATCCCAACATGTCTACCAGGTCACTATATATGAAGGAACGAGAAACTCCGGTATCAAACAATACTCGAACAGGAACATCATAAACAGAAAGCATACCTTGAATGACGACGTTATTTCATTTCTCCGCTGCAGTTGGGGAATTCGACGAAGAAGGAACAACATCGATAACATATGCTTTCACAATCTGCTTTTCCTAAGGGGTTGCGAACATTATCCTTGTGATGTCCCACACAGTTGAAACACTTCCTATCTGCTGGCTTGGCCCGACATTCTTTGGCATAGTGGCCCTTCTTACCACAGCTGAAGCACTCAACATCTTTCTTATTCTTTTTCTTCTAGCCATCCTTGGTCTGATTCTGCTTTCTCTTATTTTGAGAACCATTCTTGCCTCCACTGCTTGATTGCGGATTTGGCTCCTCTGCAGATGCAACCTCAGTCTTCGAATTAGGGTATAGACTTTCTGATCTCAAAGCTTTTCCCACAATCAATTCAAACGTCTCATCGATGTGGTTTATAAGCCTTTCCCCAAGTACTGATTTAAGCCTATTATGAACTTTTCATTTTTCTTCTCGGCAGTATCAATAAGGGACAATCCATATTTCGATAGAGTATAGAACTCTGCAATGTACTCCGAGACTGCCGTACCATTCTGCTTAAGCTCCATAAATTTCCTAAACAACTCTGACTTTTGGGCAGCTGGGATGAACTTATCACTGAATCGGACCTTAAACTGATCCCATGTAACTTGATCTTCTTGAGTAGCTACCTTAATAGCATTCCACCAATTCATTGCTCGTCCGTGCAGCTGGCGGGATGTTAACTTCCTCATCATCAGATCCTCGATACCCAAGTCTTCGAAGATACGCTCACAGCAATCCAACCAATCTTGAACATCCGTGGCCGATTCCGTTCCGTGGAATGGCTTTCCACCAAGACTAGTGTAATCCTTGCATAGCTTGGCAAAATCGGCCCTAGGCACCTACACCGCTGCACCACCACCATTAGAAGCATTGGGAACTGCCCTCTGAACGTCCTTAAGCATCTCTCTCATGAAGTCAGTGAACATAGTCCTCATGTCAGGAGCATTCCCATTATTGGCTCCTCTACCAGCACCCCTCGTATATCAGTTCATCGTTCAATCTGTAAAGAGAAACAATTAACCATCCGCTTTGTGGTGTCAATGCAGTGCGACTTCATCCTAAGCTATACTAATAGTATATATATATAGCTTTTTAAAACCAAAATAATCACAAACACGCGCTCTTATATATGTATTATCTCTCTCTGGTGTCTTTCAATAGGTTAACTATGCAACCTAGAGCTCTGATACCAAGTGTGACGGCCCGCCCCGCACCAGCCGACATTTCCAATAAAAGTGCGTTGTGCAATGCCCGACTAGCATAGGACGGTCGCCAAAGAAAGGAAAAGAAAGGAATTTGAACTAACAAGGAACCTGTAGAATGTCTCACAACGCATGGAATAAAATATAATAATAACATACTTGACATAAAACAGGCGAGACAATGCATAAGCTGAAAACTAAGCCATAATCATCATAGCAGCGGAAAATCCAAATACAGCTTATGTTCCACTTCATCATTATTACAACTTTTGAAAACTGTCTCTAAAGAAAATAAGGAAGGTACACTACTAATGCCCAAAGTAGTGACCAGCAGCGACACAGGGAAAATACATGTAGATAATACGTAGGAGCCTCATGCTCGTCTCCGGATCAGCTACTCGTGCATAACCAGCTAACATGTCTCTAGTCTGCCCCGTTAAGAGCACCCAGAGTAATAAGAAGAGACATAAAAATTTGGGTCAGACAAAAGTCTGGTATGAGCGATAAGCAGCAAAACAGAACAATAACAGGTATACTAAACCATACCTGGACCTGCAACCAAAGAGTTAGCACCGCATATTGTACAATACTTTAAGATGCCACTAAGATATGGTGTAAAGAATACGGGGGTGGGGGTGTGCATGACATAGTGATGGCAAACAATCAATCATAGCAATCATCCTCACATCTCTCACTCAGTGCGTAAAGCATACGATATCCACCACTTTGATCACCCAATACCTTGCTATGATCACTCTGCCCCATGGAGTCATAACGACACCACTGCACTGATCCATAGCCACTAATCCTTTGCTATGTCCGCTTTACCCCATGGAGTCATAATGACACCACTGCACTGGCTCATAGCCTTGCTACGATCACTCTGCCCCATGGAGTAGTAACTACCCCACTACACTGATACGTAGCCTAACATCCGTCTTGGTGGTGAATCAAAGCTATAGACGTCGATAACCCCTTATCACACGTCCCGCAGCAAAGTCCAACCACGGAGTCAACTCGTTGGTTCCCAACTGGATCCTAAGTGCAAACTTCCTATTCGGACTTCCTTTGCATCTCGGGTTTTGGTCGAATTGGAGTTGGTCTTCAGACGAGTCGTCGTGTAATCACAGCTCCAATCCGGTTCGGTTCGGTTGTCTTCCCTGGTTCAGTTCGGCTTGCTCCACTCCCTGGCCATCCGGTTTGGTTCGGAGCTACACCCTCGGTTCGGTTCGATGCTTCCATGTCACTTGGATTCGGCTATCTCACTATCTTGATTCGGTTCGGTGCTTCTACCTTAGTTCGGTTCTGCCTTTCTTTCCTCCAGCTAATCCGATCTGATCCCATGTCCAGCTTTAGTCCAATACCAACTCCAACCCTTATACAAGAGGCCTTCCTTTTTGCCAAGCCCTCATTCTTGTACTAGGTTCCGATCCGGTTCGGTTCTCTGCTCAGTTCCCCGATCCGACCCGAGCCCCCTAACCCGATCCGATCCGAAACCTTGCACTACTTCTTGCAACTTTTCCAGCGACTGTTTTACGCCATACGACGGCGTTTTCGACCATTCTAACTTTTCTAATCAATCACAAACCATACCATACAGTCATAGCAACATATCTAATCAACCATAAACACCAAAACGACAATTTGATAGGTTAAAACGGATCAAACATAGCCAAAATCCCATATTTTCCCTTAAGCATGTTTAAGCAAAACTAATGATATAATTAGCAAAACTTAACTAAAGTAACCTAATTTTCTAACAGAGGCCTAAAATAATATTTCAAAATTTATAAATATTTTTCCAGATTTTAATCATGTTTAAATTCGCTAATTAACACTAATTACCCTTAATTAACAATAATTAGTGAGGAATTATGCAAATCACTCACTTTGACCATAAATTAACTTTAGATCTGAAATAATCTCTGTTATGGCACTGTTTCCAAAGCAATACATCAGCTCTATTCCCAATCCTATGCTAATCCTCTTCAATTTGATGTAATTTAGCCAAATCTTCAATTCGAAAGTGGTTTAGAGGTGTTTTAGATGTTGGAGGCTATTACTAAGTTGAGAGGAATGATAAGTGGCGGCTGAAAAATGATAAAAGGGTGTCCTCTAAACCCTAACAACCCTTAAATACTCCAAATCCCGAAATCCCTCTCTTGGCCTAGCTGTTAATTACCCGATTAAGCCCGGTTAAGCTGTTTCTCACCTTCTAAACCTTAATTCAGCCATATCTCCCAAACGGTAAGTCCGTTTTTCACATATGACCACTCTACGGAAAGGTAAGCCATCACCCAGACCTAATGGAAGTGGTTTCAGGTCAAAACTCCTTTCCAATTAAAAGTTATGGTCGAAACAAGATCAGCTAGGGGAAAACGGTCATTTAAAAATCGGCAAAAATCATGAACATGGGAAATGACACCAATAGTCATCTCCCAAAGTTACATGACCATACGACTCCTTACGAGAAAGAAAGAAATATTCTACAATCCTCAGATGCGTAGAGTGCGGGTCGTTACAACTTCCTTTTCGATATTCATTATTAAAATGAATAAAATCGATATAAATATCGTTCACGTCAAAATGGCGTTAATCTAATCAACATGCCTTTATATATTTAAATATATCCGTGTCCATCCCAAATCGGACATCAAAATCAGATTTTGATCTTTATTGAATATTATTTTAAAATATTCATTATTTTTAAAATAATCGTTATTTTAAAATATTCATTCTTTTTGAACTGGAATCATACACAGTCAATTACCACATAATGTTATTTATATGGATTTCATACAACACATGTATAGAACAACAATGATAAACAATCCAACCATCATCCAGAGTGCATTCTACACTGCATAAGCATTAATTATAAATATTTAATGCTTACAACAGTCTGTCAACCAATCGATTGACATACAACTAAACATTTGGGATTAGTGTACATCAAATATCATCCCAATACCCGTGTTGGGTTTCAATCAACAAACACATATTTTATTTGTGTAGTGGGCGATGTGTAAAATATATCGTCTCAATCAATATTAGTCAAATGGGTGTACATAAACAAATCGTCCGATTTGTAAATGAATATTTATTATATTTCAGTAAATATTTTATTTCATTCATTTATACAATAAAAATGATATTTTTATTGTTCTAACACTTTATTCAACACATGAATATTTTACATTCCATTTCACATCACAATCGCAATCAATTTCCATAACACAATCAAATCAAACAAGTCATCCATGGTTTGTGGACGACGGGTATCGGGTGCTGCTAAGCATCGTCTGCATCCTAGTATATATTTTAACTAGAAAATAAAATTAAAGTGAGATGTTCTCACCTTGGGTTTCCACTCCTCCATTTCTTATCGTCGCTCAGATTCGCTGTTCTGATCCCAACGCAATCTATTTCACGAAATTTATATTAAAAATCATATTTTTAATCAACGATGTTTATATTTAAAAATCACATTTTTATTTCAATGCCATATATATAAAAATGCGATTTTTAAAACAAAGTCACATGTATAAAGATCGCATTTTTATTACCGCTATATTATATTGAAGATCATATTTTTATAATGCGATTCACATAATAAAAATCGTATCTTTATAATTTCTTTTTCAACATAAAAATCAAATTTTTATATCGCTACTTTCATGTTAAAAATCATATCTTTACAACACCATTACATATATAAAAATCGTATTTTTACAGCGTCATTTTCTATTTTAAAATTATATTTTTAAAACAATGTTTATATTATAAAAATCATATTTTTATTTATATAAAAATTATAACTTTATATGTTTAAAGATCCTAACTTTATTTAATTATCATTAAATCAGAAAACTTACTTTGGTTTTAATGTTTCGATCACTAAAGGGCTCGTTGTGGAGGATTCTTCGACGGAGGGGCTTCGCTGTGATCCGGGAGGAGGAGATGGGCTTCAGATCGAACCGGAGGTGGGGGAAGGCGGCGTCGGGGTGCTGCCGGCCAGGGGGAGGCACGGCCTGACTGGTGGCGGGCTAGGGTTTTGGGCGACGGCTGATTTAGGGGTTTCGAACGGAGAAAAGGGGGCAGAGGAGGAAGAATGAGGTGCAGAGGGGAGGTGGCACGACGTTAGGGCCCTCCGGCGGTGGCGCACAAGTGAGGGGGGAGCGATGAAGACTGGGCGACGACGGGTTTTTGGTTCCGTCATTGTTGTTTTTTCTTTAATCGCTCAACGAGAGAGAGTGAGGTAGAGAGAGGATATATATATATATATACAATTTAATTTAAACCCTCCAAAAAGTTAACTTTTCATTTGAACTCTAAATGGAACCCAACGACTGTCATCCCTAGCTGATTACCCCCATTCCGAACACAATGAGATATATCTGGCAAGCCAATTCGACTGTTACGATCAGTTTTCATTTAAATTTAATATAAATCAGTATATATTGAATTTGAACGTACATTTCAATTTACTGGGTCCGCATACTGACTCCAAAAATTCCTGAAAAATAAATCTAGTTATGTTTTGACGATACGGTCCTAACAAAATTAATTTCGTTGAATTTGGAGACCATTTGAAAAACGGTCATTTTCCAGTCGATTAAATTCAAACTAAATTGACCAAACACTTTTAAATCCACCACGCTCACATATTGATTCTAAAAATTATGAATATTATAATCTAGCAATAATTTGACATTCCGGATTCAACAAAAGTAGTCTCGTCAAAAATGGAGGTCATTTGTAAAATCGCCATTTTTAAGGGCTATATTTCCATAGCGAATATTTTGAATTTTCAACTAGACATAACATTTTATTCCCGCTATTAAATTTGGATTTTTCAGATTCGTTGGAAAGATATTTTCAAACAGATTCAAATATTTCTGGTTTCTCTAAAATTCGGTTTATTTTTAATCTTGTACATTCATTTGAATTTTCAAACTACAGCGCCATTTTCAGTTCGTTTTATAATTAAAATAAATATTTATATTCTAACTTCGACTTAAATAAATTATACATTCTAATTCTATTCAAAATAAATTTCTAGTCGTTATTATCTAAAATAAATCATTTTAAATATTCAAAATTCATTAAATTGCCAAAATAAAATTTTTAAATTGGTTCTGATTTTTCGGGTTGTTACATATATCTTTAGAAAACTAGGTTTTTATAAAACCATAATTTCAAATCTTTTGAAAACCATTTTATTTTTCCAAACAGTTCTAAAAATAAAATTTCCTCGAGTACAAGGCCAAGGAATCAGACGAATATTTCAAATAAGGAAATATTCGAAAATTCAATGAAGTACCGAATGGATATACCTCATAATTATATTTCTGAAATGGATATGACATACTAGCGTGAACTTTTACCGTTTAGGTTTGAGCAAAGGTCTTTAACTGGAACTACCAACAAAACCAAAACCAGAAATCGCGACTATCTCAGTTGTAGCTAGATTTTTGTCCGGTCTCCAAACTTGAATCAACAGAATCTGCCATATGTCGTTCTCACGCTCTTCACGATGAGATCGCTAATGTACTGTGGGGTAAGACAAGATTGTCTTGAAATCTGAACTCAACATACTTCAACTCTTCGTCGCTTCAAGCCCATTTTATATATAATTAGGCCCATGACTAATTTGTTGTTGAAAAAAATTATAGTCGAGTAAGGAAGATGAAGAAAAATAGAAAAGAGAATCAATTGCGTTATCTCATGAGTCCTAATTTAACTAATTCCTCTGATCGTCTGACCCATGCTCTGATACCAAATGTATCGCCCCACACTTCTATATGCCCAAATTTCGACAAAAATCGTAACTCTCACGTCCAAGCACGGAGCGTGTAAATCTGGTACCTGCAAACAAATGAGCATGAGCATAATCAGAGTACGACAAAAGAAACTCACAACGGAAACAAAGTAGGATAGATCCATATTAACTCAAGTAACTACCTTTTTCAAAGTAAGTCACTTTTCTAATACCGATCATGAGAGAGAACGAGAACTGAAAGCCAAACCTAAACACCTGTGAGAACCCGAACTTCTCTAGAAAACTTGGGTGGTTGTAACGAGGTGGAGGCCGGAACAACAAAATTCTGGTGAACAGGAAATGCACAACACAAATTATAATACACAGAGGTATCCCTTTGGTTCAACCCAGGATGTATCCCTACCAAGATTAGTGATTCTAACTTAACCTTGTAAATATTTACGCAGGACTCTAACTACCCTTCCCAAGGTAGTATATCCAAAATGTGATACGGAGATAGAACGTTTACACATATATTTATGAAGCCTTTATACCAGGACATGACTGGTTATTTAATAGAGAGTGGACCCCTAATTATGGAGTTTCTTTATGTGTATATATATATATATATATATATATATTCACACATACATCCTTAGTTATATAACGCCTCGCTATCAAATGATAGATATGGTGGATTCTCCAGATCAGTTAAGACCCTAGGCGGACTTAAACGTTAACATAAACAAGAGGGCACTAGCTGCGAGGCCCTATTAGTTAAGGCTTCCGTCATTCACGCATATAAATCCATAACCCATGTAAGGTGGGAGAGGGTGTTTGCTTTACCATATAGCTGAACTTATTTGATAATCTCCTTATTACTTCCCGTAGGAGAGGTAGTCATATCTGACATTTTTAGATTTTCAGGTTTGGGTAGGTCTCACACACATACCATTTAAGAACCCTAGACTGGAAGACCTACTCCTGAGTGGACTCCTTGACCCAAGCCACTTAAGAACCAAGGAAGCGGACTATATGTGAAGATTATTAAGTTCATACCCAATTAGCCTTTAATGCTCTTCCTTATTGGAATAAAGTGGGCTATGTTATTGAGTTATTCCCATTTAGTTTCTCTTCACGGAAATACCATAGGCACACAGTTAATTACCGTCACGAGTTTCTATGGTTAATAATGTTTCACATCATTAACCTACCAAGTCCAATTCTAACTTTTAATTATAAGTTATATATTAACTTGTAGAAATAAGGAAAGTTATATTCTCCTTATCCTTGGATAATTGATTAATTATTTTTCCTTATTGGACTTAGTAATTCAAACAACAATCCATACCCATTGTTGTAGAGGGTGTCGAACTCTGGGACCAAAAATATTTTAATTAATAAATCCAATCAAGTTATTACAGGATTTTGATTGATTGAAAACACAGAAAATAACAACAATTAAAGAAAAAGAAAGATTTATATAATAAGAAAAAGCAATTAGGGGATAATGACATAGATTGGATTCATACTCATTAATAGCCAACAAATAAATATAGATCTAATTCATGTTTCTGTCACACACATGAATCAAAGATAATTAGGTTCTTAGAAACAAATGAGTAAATAACGACAAGCATAGCCTATGCAGGAGCTGGGCTCTTAAACAACCATAGACTATCAGGACAGGTTCACTAATTAATTTCTAAAACCCTAAAATTAGATCTAAATCTGATAATTGTTAGATTGAACACGAATATATCCTATGAAGGAGCATAGCTCTTAAACGACACAGAATATGAAGGTTCAGATCTAACCCTTAATTCAGATCCAGATCTACATGTATAAAGTCCTCATCTATTGGCTATGTGATTCATGTTGAATCATATCTATTAGCATCATCACCCCCTAATCAAAGGGGATTAGCTAGACATAGCTAACGAAGAAGAGAAAAAGAAAGTAACAGACATAAATAAAATACAACTAAAACTAAATAGAACAGGGGAAGAAGAATGATTTTATTCCAAGAAGAGAATTACAGAATAAAACCTAATGTGTTTTTACATGAATAAGATACAAGGTATTTATAGTTGTATTGGCCAAGGCTAAGAGGCTCATTACACAATGTGGGACCAAAATCCTTTTTCCAAAATAAAACATAAACCAAGTAGCTAAGTGTGAACGCATATGAATGGGAGGCCTTTCAAATGAGCCAATGTGAACGCACCATGAGTGAGATGCCTTGCAAATGAGCTAATGTGAACACATATGAATAGATTTGCAATTGTAATAGCTTGCGGGCATCAAATGACATCAATTCCAACTGTTTTGAGCACGAATAGGAACTCCATAATTCTCTGTGACCAGCTATCATTATGAAAAGGCATTGAATCCTTAAAATATGCGGCAGAAGGTGATTGATTAGCAACATTTCTTCAAGCTTTAATCTAACTCTTGAAATCAACACTCTTCATACACCAATTCTTCAAGCTTTTCAGCAATTGAGTGCATTAATCCATTCATCATAAATAATCTAAAAACACAACTATAAATACACAGTATCAATTATTTTAAATATAAAATAAGATAAATAAGTAGATAAAATATACACATTTACGTGTATATCACCCGTAAACCCCCATTTTATTCATTTATTTTTGTTCATATGTTTATTACGCTTTATAACCATAGTGGTCATATTTTCCTAAGGCAATAAATAAATCGGTAATTTCCTTTTTATTACCATTGATTATAATTAATGCCACTTATGAGTCTAGCGATCATAATTTTTCTAAGACCTTAATTATCAGTGGATATCCTTATCTTATCAATCCCAAAATATTTATTTGTTGTACCCCAACAGACATTACAAATTTTGTTTATTTATTTGTTGTTTGTTATATATATACACACACACACACATACACTTGTGCACCAGACCTCTCACATTAAGCTAACCACTTGTAGATACTGGATTTTCTGGGAAATTTAAATGGTGTTTATAAATGAAATGAATAATTATTATTAGATAACTGGGAAATTTAAATTCAAATGTGAATTTAAAAATAAGAATTGGAAATCGTTTTAAATAGAAAACAATGAAGTCTATTCCGGTATTCGGAATGAAAATTTAATTGGATAAATTAATTAGATTATGCTGAAATTATAAAATAAATTATATCCAGAAAGGATATTGGAATTGTATAAATAAGAAACTAAGATTTAAATTTAAAATATTAAAATAGATTCTATGTTATATAGATAATTTATAATAAATAGAATATTCCAAACTAAGATTTTTGTTTTAAATAGATTTTGAAATGGAACTTGTTTGAATATATAAAACAAGTAAATTTATAAACAATATTTATAAATGTAAGTGAATTAATTATCAAGGGATGATTTGTATTTTTAAATTCATGTATGAATTTAAAAGTAGAATTTGAAATCATTTCGGAAAGGGAATGACAACTTTTATTCCGGAATTCAGAATACAAAATGAATTGAGTTTCGAATAGATTTTTGAAATGAAACTTGTTTTAAATTATAAAACAAGGAAGTTACATTTATAAAAGTGTTTATAAATTAAGTAAGATAATTATCGTGGGATAAATTTGGAATTTTAAATTCAAGTATGAATTTAAAAGTGAATGGGAAAATGTTGGAAATGGAACGATTGATTATATTCCAGAATTCGGAATATAAACAGAATTGAGAAAGATCCAATGAAATTATAATTAAAATTCAATTATATCAAATTTTATAAATAAATTTATTTATGAAAGGAATTGGAATTAAATATAGGAGATCGAAGTATAAATAAAATTTAAAACTGAGTTACGAAATAATCGACCGTTATGAATAATCAAAATATTTAGTTAGATTTGGTAAACGGGTTTAATTTATATTCAATATTTAAGAAATGGAGTTGAAATTTATTTTAAATGAAGTTTAAACGTTAATATATATAAATATAATTATAACGAACTCGCCGCAACACAGCATGGCAGTCCGTAAATTGGCATTTCGAACTTCAATTGAGTATATATAACTCAATTTAAGTCGGAATTCTTTGAAACAAAAACCGTCAGGACCGGTTGAATAATAGTTTTCTAATGGAAGAGAAAAATCTGGATTTCATCTTATATATTTTGAGTTATGTCAAAATCAAATTTTCAGAAAAGCGTCCCCATAATCGTTTAAAAACCATAACAGTTTATTTAAATAAATATAAGGATTTTAAGTTAAAAAAAATCTGAATTTCCATTATAAAAATCCAGATTTGAGTTATAATACAAATATGAACTCAAGTGAAATAGATAAAGTGATTTTTTGGAACAAAGTCGGATTTTTAATTATTTAATAGAGATAACTAATTAATAGAATAATAAGTTAATAGGTTTTGGATCGAATTTGATGTTGGATAAGTGAATCGGGGTTTGTGAATTCATATTCGAAATCGAATATGAAACTCGAGTTGAAAATGGAATTCAATTTGGTTTTTAAGTAAATTAAAAAAAAAAAATAAACGCGATATGTTCAAATAAAAGTGGAGTGAGCAAAAGAGCTAATTAAAGAATAAATTAACGAACTGAGTTAAAATAACCAGATTGAATTAGAATAAATTGATAATGGATGTATATGGGTTAGACAGGTATGGAATGAAGTGTATGAAGATTTTAATTCAAGTGCCCGATATAAAGGTACACGTTTAAATTCCATATATGATTTTATGCGCCGAATCGTCAAGCCACTTGGCTTTTTGATTTTCTTTTTGAATGGAAAGGGCCTAGAGAGGCACATTGAGGCTTGAACTATTGACCAGCACAAAGGAGATGCTGGCGAAATTTTCTGAAAATTTAAGGAGTTAGAATATTTTTAGGAAAATATGATAACTAGAAATTCATTATATCAATATATACAGAATTCGATAAGTAAAGGAACTTAAAATAGAATATTATAAACAAAAAGAAAATTTATAAATTTAATCTAGTAACGATAGAAAGAGAAACATATATACATTTTAAAAATAAATAATTGGCTTTATACGATGTTGGCTAGTCGAGAATAGTGGTTTTGTCTATTTTGAAGTTAAGAATGTTTCCAGTTAAGGTCTGAGAGGTAATTATACCCCAACTCGATTGATTTCATTATTAACCGATAAATAGGATAATTCAGTTAGTGTTAAAGAGTTTAGTTGAATGCAGTATTTTGGGTTGTTGTAACGATGTTTTACACAACATTCGTTTTAACCCAATAAGTGGAATTTTGGAAATATAATAATAAATATTTCCTAAGTCTAAAAATGAATGGTCATGAAGAGATAAGTAAGTGGAATATTCTCTAATTATAAATAGAAGATACTTTCTAAGTATAGAAAATAAAAGAAGACGATATATGGAAATGTTTTCCAAATAGCGTAAGAGGCCAAGTAGATGATTATTGAAAATATCTAGTTAACAGATATTGATAAGTAAAAAAGAAGTGATTTAATTAATGAAATATTAATTAACGGGCTCAGTGATTTATTTGATGCTTTGGTTGATGTTTGTTTTTCTTCGATCGTTAAATAACCGACTATCGAAGTATTTGCCAATATCTTTGTCAATATGGAGAGACCGGTTGGATTATTATTCGAGAACCACTCCATATTGGCAGTAGGGTTGCAAATCATATTATATGAAGATAATCGAAGACAGAGTAAAGTGCAAGGGATTTTTCTATTAATCCTAGGTAGAAATTTCATAAGATGGATTAACGAAAATTGTGCCTTCGGTTTCGTCCAGTCCCATAATGAAGTGTATGGACGAATGTCTGACAGAGTATTTTCAATGATCACATATGTTGGTTTGTATAAATATATATGGTGGCGGAGAATTTATTCTCTTAGCATAATATCTAGAATATATTTGTGCAATCAATTAGTGATTAACAGATCTGACAATGTGGCATTCACAATGATTGTGCTATCAATGTATAGTAAGCGTAGCCTCAAGCCTCAACAACCGGGAAATGACGAAAATCGGGTAGGCAACATGGCTAAGTGGGTATCTCCCAATTAGGGTGTATTATCACCTATCTAGAGAAATTCATTTCATTCTTTATTCTATTCGATGTTGTCCCATTCAGGAAAATGGTTGCTGATCCCAACCGTTGGTGATATACATTCGATACACTCAAGCGAAATGAGTGGTCGGTCATGTATGACCGGGTTACAAGATGTTCTTGTTCAACCCAGTGTATTCTCCACTAGATATACACTATCGAAAGGTGGTTCCACTTGTCATAGTTGGAAATTCATTACCCAATAAGTGCCTTCAATTTTGATTGTATTATATATATGTGGAGCGTGAGATGAAAGCGTTCCACTAGATTTTTATTTATTTGATCTAGACACTATTATAATATCAAAAGATTTTTGATATAAAGATTACCGTTTCTTTCAAAAGGATTTTGAAAGTTAAATCAAGTGTTTTGGATTCTCATAAGGGAAAACCCGTTCCGTGTTATAGGCATGGTCTTATGAGATATCGTTTATTTTCTGAAATTGTTTTAAATCATTTACTCATACCAGCCCCATGACTGACCCAGAGTTTATTTTGTTTTGTTTTAGCTAAACTCTTGGGTGCCCAATTTGTAGGGGAAGTCAAGTAGTTCAGTATTTTACATATCTATCTAAAGGAGCTTGTAGCAGATGGCTTCAGTTTTAGACATATAGTATTTTTATTTCGGCTGTGTTGTAAGTGTTGTACTCTGATAAGTGTATGTTATACAATTAAAATTTTGTATTTCAAAAGTTATGATATATTATATTTTGTTCCGCTACGATGTGAGATTTTGTGTTGTTATTTTTGTTCTTCTTCTACCTTTTTCTTCTAAAAAAATGATTTGTATTTTTGTGATATTTGGGTTGGACGTGTGATGTATGTAGTCAACTCAGATAGTATGGATTTGCGGGCCATTACACATGCACACATGAGAAAGTCAGGGCAGATATTTTTCAGATACAAATACCACTATAACAAAGGATTTTCGGATATAGGATATCCACGTCCGCATCCCAGATAATGGATATAGTCCATATTTTCAAATACGAATGCAGTCGGATATCGGATATTTCGAGTACTCATTGACAGCCCTAATGTAGACGTTTACTCAAATGGGAAACATGGAACACGTCATGAACTCCTGCTAGCCTCTCCGGTAGTCTAACTCTGTATGACATTTTGCCTATCCTCTCAAATATGAGAAATGGTCCTACAAATTTTGGTGCCAATTTCCCTACTGAGCCAAATCGAACTACGTTTCTTAAGGGCGATACTTTGATAATAACCATATATCCTACCCCAAATTCCAAGTTAATCCTTCTCTTGTCAGCATATGACTTCTGCCTATCTTGAGATGCTTTCATCCTTCTTCGAATAAGGTCTATTTTCTTAGAAGTCTCTCTAATCATCTCAAGACCAAGTATAAATATGTCTATAGACTCCCACCAACACATCGGCAATCTACAAGGTCATCCATAAAGTTCCTCAAAGGGCTCCATCTCTATGCTTGATGAGTAACTGTTGTTGTAGGCGAACTCAACCAATGGGAGATGTTCCTCCCAAGTCCCTCCGAAGTCTAGTATACATAGTCTTAATAAATCTTCAAGAACTCTATTAACACCTCAGTCTGTCCATTGACTGGAGGGTGGTAAGTTGTGCTAAGTCTTAACTGTGTACCTAGGGACTCTTGCAAGCTCCTCCAAAATTCACTTATAAAGATGGGGTCACGGTCACTTATCATAATGGAAGGTATCCTATGAAGTCAGATGATATCCCTAAGGTAAACCGATGCTAGCCAAGTCATCGTTCTCTTGCTCCTGACCGGAATAAAATGAGCAATCATAGTAAGTCTATCCACTATAAGCCATATACTCATGTTGCTCTTCCTCGATCACGGTAGTCCATCAATAAGGTCCATAGAGGCGCTCTCCTATTTCCATTGTGGGATATCAAAGAGCTAAAGTAATCCGCCGGGTTTCCTTTGTTCAACTTTGACTTGTTGACAAGTTAAACATCAGGCCATGAATTCTACCGCATCTTTCTTCATGTCAGCCCAATGAAGAACTCGCTTCATGTCTCAATACATCTTGTCACCGCCCGGATGGATAGTCATCCGAGAGTGATGAGCCTCCTCAAGAACTGATCTCTGTAAATCTCCAACTTTAGGGACACATAGCCTTCCATCTGGTCTTAGTCACACTTTCTCGTCCACCAAATATCTAGCTAGGTGACTAGAGGTTTCCTCCCTACCGAGTCTATCCAAGATGTCAGTCAACTGCTAATCCTTTCGCTGTGCAGATCCAATGCACTCCATAAGAGTAGGTTGCACCTCTAATGATGCCAATAAACCAAGTGTAAAATCCATAGATGGCTTAAAATCATAGGTCGAGATAAACTCCAAGCTCTGCCTCTCTACAAACAAAGGACTCAAGGTCATCCTTTGCCTACTCGATGCACCCACAACCACATCACCCTTACCTGAGGTATAAGCTATCTCAAAATCGTAGGATGCAAGGAACTCCAATCATCGTTGCTGCCTTAAATTAAGATCCTTTTGTGAGAAAAAATATCTGAGCGACTTGTGATCTGTATAGAGCTCAAATCTCTCTCTAAGTAAATAATGTCGCCAAGACTTAAGTGCGAACACTATTGTAGCCAGATCTAAGTCGTTGGTGGGGTAGTTCTTCTCGTGAACTCTTAATTTCCTACTTCCATAGCAGACTACCCTACCTTCTTGCATCAACACAACACCTAATCCTATGCCACAAGCATCCGTGTAGACTGTAAATCACCTTGCTACCACTAGGAAGAGTCGGAACAAGGGTTGATGTCAGATCCCTCTTTAATCTCTGGAATGCATCCTCGTAATCAATGCTCCAAGCGAAAGCCAAGTTCTTTGTCAAATGAGCGAGCGGGTCAGATATCCATGCAAAGTCCTTAATGTACTTTATGTAATAACCCGCCAATCCAAGAAAACTCCCTACCTCCATCGCATTCTTAGGGGCTTTCTAATCTTGAATTGCGACAACTTTAGCGGGGTCCAATGCTATTCCATCCTTAGAGACTACATGCCCAAGGAACCTTACTTCCTTTCTCAAGAAATGACACTTAGAAAATTTAGCCTTAAGCTGATGTGATTGGAGAGTGCTAATAACATCCTCTAAGTGTCTAGCATGTCTTCCACATAAACTACTACGAACTTATTTAGATACTCCCTAAACACCCGACTCATTAAATCCACGAAGTATGTGGGTGCATTGTTCAGCCTAAAAGGCATGACCAACCACTCAAAGAAACTATCCGGAGTTTTGAAAGTCGTCTTGTCAATGCTATCATCCGCTACCCTAAGCATGAAATCTCAAGGCTAGATCCAACTTTGAGAAAACCAAAGTGCCTAATAGTTGGTCAAACAAGTCATCAATCCTTGGAAGTGGGTGCCTATTCTTCTTGGTGAGTTTATTTAACTCTCTATAGTCCATGCATATACGGAGAGAGACGTCTGCCTTGGTCGCAAAGACGACTGGAGCTGCCCACTCAAATATGCTTCGTTTAATTAATCCTTTTTCCAATAACTCATATACTTGTTTGCTGAGCTCCCTCCTCTCCCAATAAGCCATGTGGCGCACTAGTAAAGCCACTATTTTTGCATTCTTCACCAAGTAAATGCAGAAATCTATCTCTTGTCTGGGGGGTAGTCCTCTAACCTCATCAAACACGTCCAGAAATCCACTAACTATAGGTACTGATCGAAGATCATCAACGGAAGCATTAAGAGAATTTAGGAATGTGAGAATAACTAACCCCCGTGGGTTACAAGAAATTTTGAGAGTTCTACCTTGGCACGTTAAAAGTATAACAATTCTCCTCACACAATCAAGAATGGCACCATACATGGCTAGCCAATCCATTCCTAGAATTAATCTGTAGCCCATAAAGCCAAGAACATATGCGTCGCATTCAAATTCGATACCCATAACAGAAATTCTCAAACCCCTACATATCATAGATAAATGAGTCGTTCCTCCTATGAGGTTTGAGAATATAAAAGGATCAGGAAAAATATTAATGTCTATCTGCAAATTTTCTTCCATAGAGTTGGATATAAATGAATGAGAAGAACCGAAATCAAAGAGAGTTCTAATAGGAGAGTTAAAAAGAGAAATTAACCTTCGACTATGAGTTTCCTACCACGATCTGGTCCACCCGCCTCAAGCGCATCTCCAAATGATCCAGCCTTATGTCCTTGCTTGTTAGGGCATTGTCTTGTAAAATATCCAACTTGACCACAAGTAAAACTAGCGTTCTTTGTCTTCTTATAATCTCTCATAGAGTGCCTTAAAATTCTACAACCATGGCATTTAATTTTGTCTTAATCTGGGCCTTATTAGGCTTTCCTCACTACTTAGCCATGCACTTCTTGGGCCACCACTTCTTTTTCTCAGTCTTGGATTTTTTTCCTCATTGGTCTAAACCTCTTTCTTCTCCTCTTTGCCATCCTAGTGCATAAAAGTCAAGTCAACAAGATATTCTAAAGTCGCTTCCATCGGTACATGCATCAGTGCTAAATCTTGAAGCAGTTGGTTCAATCCTTTCGTGAACTTTAAAGCCTTTTTATGAGAAGTGTTTACCAATTCCAACCCAAATCTTGCTAGTTGATTAAAGTTGTTAACATATTCCTTTACTATCATGCTTCCTTATTTTAAATTCAAGAACCTCTCCATTTGCATTCCTTCCTCTGCTTGCTATAAGAATCTCATCTCGAATCTAGTTTAAATTCATCCCAAGTAGTAACCATTTGTCCATCCTGAATCACCTCCCACCAATACGATGTTTCATCCTTTAGTTCCCAAGCGGCCAACTGAATTTTCCTCCTATCATTGAGCTCCCACAAGTTAAATATATTCTCTGTCTCCCTAAGACAATTGCGCACCTCCACAAAACTCTTAGTACCACGAAATTGCTTGCCTCCTGTAACACCCCACGTCCATTAATGTCACTCACAAAGGGAATGCATCAACTTTCATGGAGCATTATAAGTGTATAGAACAGAACATCACAAGACAGATATATAAAAATGGTACTTCAAAATTTAAAATAACTTCATTGCAGTGAAAATGGAACATAGTTTGGTTACAACATCAAAACCAACTTGTAAAACCAAGTACACAAATATCCATCTTGGTCAAATTATTACATGAAAACCAAAAGCATAATCCCGTTACAAATAGCCATAATGAAAAATAAGATAAAGTTGAACATTACTTTCAGCAACTCCAAGCACTTACAAAAGAGAGAGAAAGAGATCCAAGTCAAGCTCCACTAGTCCCACCCTGAGAACCTGGAGGGGGGAAAAGGAAAGAAAAGAGGAAAAATAAACGAGGTCAGACAAAAATCTGGCGAGTCCAGTGACTTTAACAATATAATCATTAAAGTAACAGGATAAGAACATAAACTGGATATAAGAAATGACTGTAACATAAACAGGTATGACAAGGTAAGAAAGATGGACAAGATAAACGTTGATTGCGCTTCTAATCACTATAAGATAATTCCTACACCACACCAATGCTAATTATATAGAAAGTTGATCCCTCTTACTAATTATAATGATAATGATAATGGTAGTTTCGTGTATCCCTAGTTGCTGTCATAGGTGCCACCTTCTCCTATCTCCACAAGTTGTACCCACTACCCTCCCCATTCGATCGTCTCCCTAACTCATAGATACCCGTGCTGGTCCCACAGTAGGGTGTTTCACTCCCTAAAGTGGCAACCCGAAACTACTAAGGATGCATGACTTATACCTACACGATGCAACAACGTCTTACCTACCAGCCCGGACCCATGCACGCACATGACTCCATTGGACTTGCGTTGCCACCGCTAACCCGTTTGACCTCTTACAATCAATCCCAGTAAGCGTGTCCCATCCTCGACCTAGTTCAAGCTCACATAGATACTAAATAGGTTACTGGTTGAAAATGGTCCCCACACTTGACATAAGCTTCCCGTCTATGCTTGGTCCCCACTAGGGTTTCCCACTTAACCCTTTCTTATTCATGTCTTGTTACATGTTTCAACTTGGTTAAGTGTTTCTAATTATATTTCACATGTCACCTACTTATCCCCATGTCCCACTACATGTCTTATCTTGGTTAAGTGTTATTTAATTCATCATAATCGTAATCTTGCAAGACCTCCCACATTAGATTCCGTTTTGCGGTTGCTGGATTTGCCGGGCGGGTCCGGGCAGGCTTATACCGCAATCTGAATCTAACGTCGTGTCTTTGCCTTATTACGCATCTAGTTTATGCCTTTGACCTCTCACATTAGACTACGGTTTGCGGTTGGTTGATGTGCCGGGTGGGTCCGGGCAGGCTTATACAGCAAACCAAGTCTAACCTCGTGTCTTAAGCGTTCATTATCTCATTCTATTATTCAAAACCCAATTAGAATTAATATCCATATTCCAATTTGTCCATAATTCACAATTTAGGCTATACTCATAATTCTTATTCTAATTATGTCCATAATTCCATGTACATAAATTATACCAATTTATGCCCCAAGTTAATAACATGATTACAAACCAATTTATGCCAATTACATAATATTCAATGTTTTTCCCAAACTTTTCCCCAACGTTCCTACGTCATTCGTACGTATAATTCACATAATATGTTAGGCTCGTTGCTAGCCTAACTCATAAGAAAAAGGAAAAAAGAGGGAAAGAGACATCATCCACACATAATATAGATCCAATAATCATATGGAATATGAACTTGCATAGAATAGGATAGATATAATCAACATACACTTGCATAGATCTAATTAACATAAACTTGCATAGATCTAATTAACATAAACTTGCATAGAATAGAATAGATCTAATCAACATAAACTTGCATAAATCTAATTAACATAAACTTGCATAGATCTAATCAACATAAACTTGCATAGATCTAATTAACATAAACTTGCATAGATCTAATTAACATAAACTTGCATAGAATAGAATAGATCTAATCAACATAAACTTGCATAGATCTAATTAACATAAACTTGCATAGATCTAATTAACATAAACTTGCATAGATTTAATTAACATAAACTTGCATAGAATAGAATAGATCTAATCAACATAAACTTGCATGAATAGATCTAATCAACATAAACTTGCATAGATCTAATCAACATAAACTTGCATAGATCTAATTAACATAAACTTGCACAGATCTAATTAACATAAACTTGCATAGAATAGAATAGATCTAATCAACAAAAACTTGCATAGATCTAATTAACATAAACTTGCATAGATCTAATTAATATAAATTTGTATAGGTCTAATTAACATAAACTTGCATAGAATAGAATGGATTTAATTACGCATATGAATCTACAAAATAATCCAATAACATATGATAATAGAACTGGCATATCTCAACATAATAGATCTAATAGCATATGATACAGACATAGTCATACAGTCCAATTCACACTTATCACCATTGTTTTTAATTAATTATCTTGTGAAAGTAACTGTATTCATAGTGGTAGAAGAAGAAAGAATATAGATCTGAATTAAACGTTTGTTGTTGTTCTAGAATCGTTCCCCCTTTTCACAATTCCTATGCTTTGATTCGTTAAAGAAGAGAAACTGGTTTAGTTTTGGATGCAGTAGCATGGAGGCTTATGAATGAATTTAGTTTAGATTAGGGTTAGATTAGATGTGCTTATATAGATGTATTAGCTTAGTTAGAGTCTTTAGATTAACTAGGTGATCATTAGAACCACACAGCTCAAAGACACGTCATCCAGCCAATCAGAAGAGGCCACGTCATCCCTAAAACTCAAAAATCGTCATTAACAAATAAAAATGCGTCATGTGTGCAACATGATGCGCAGCAGTAGGGGTGTTGACACCCACATGTCATATATATATATATATATATATATATTTCTTTTTAACTATCTTTCCAATTAACCCTTTTCACACTAAACCGCTTTTTTAATTGAATTGCATTCACACTAAGCCACTTTTTGGCCATTCCCCTAAAACATAAATATGGCGCTGGCGGGGATTGAACTTAGAACCTCTTGTATACAAGTCACGTATTCTAACCAAATGAGCCATTAAGTCTTTTTGTTTACAAATCTTAGAACAATGCTAAACATTATTCTTTTCTCATTACTCTTTTTCATGTTTTGTTGCAATATTTAATTTTTCTCTTAAATATATCTATGTATATAATATATACATATTTCCACATTTTTAATTTCAATAAAAATGCGGGGTGTTACATTCTCCCCTACTCAAAGGTTTTCGTCCATGAAATCTTCAACTTAAGAAGAACATATCCTACCATCCATCATCCATCTACTTATCCATCATTCACAAGCATTCATTGTTCTTGAAAGATTTCTAGTGCTATATGAACATATGCAAAGGTGTGTGTATATGTTCTTTATCTAATGCAAAGATCAGGCGGTCTACTGATTTAGTTGACCTCCTCAACGCAAATTATGTCAGTTCCATGAGTCCAACATGTATGCAAAGGAATCCTAATGATACATATCATTTTTATATGAGTGTACAACCATTCATTCAAATGCAACATCCATATGATAACACATTCAATATACATCCATTAATTTAAATATGCACACTCATTCATATGCAAAATGAAAGTGACTGAGCCGATCTAGCGCCTAATGTGTGTGTAAATGCATCCACGAGCAACCACTCGCAAACACTTGCATCCACTTGCATCCACCGAACATAACATGTCTCAAACAAATGTTTACAACCACAGGATTTTCCTACCTAAAGATCGAAGATGTAATCGAGAGGATATACAAAACGATAGAACAAGTATAAACAAAGTGGTAGGAAAAGGAGAAGTTAAGAACATACCCTCAAAAAGGAAAGGGTACGACGCACGCATCTTGTCTTCCGTCTCCCAAGTTGCGTTCCCTTGGTCATCTCCCCATTGTACTTTAACCAACTTGACCTCTCGGTTGCGTAACTTCTTGACCTCCAATCTAAGGATGCATGTAGGAGCTCGTCTAATCATGGCATCTCGCTCTACTTCCACCTCTCTAAGCATGCTCGGCTCTACTACTTCTGCGGTATCATGTAAACATTTCTGCAAATGCGACACATGAAATACGTCATGAACACCACTAAGCTTCTCAGGCAACTTCACTCTGTAGGCCATTTGTCCAATTCTTTCTGTAATGGGGAGTGGCCCTATGAACCTTGGTGCCAACTTCCCTACGGACCCAAAGCGAACTACGTTCCTCAACGATGATACTTTAATAAAGACCATTTCTCCAACATTGAACTCAAGATCGGTCCTTCACTTGTCATCATAAGACTTTTGTCGATCCTGTGCCATCTTCATACATCTCCGAATCAAGTCTATCTTTTCTGAAGTTTCTCTCACCATATCAGGCTCAAGTAAAATCTTATCCGTAGATTCCCACCAATAAGTCGGTGATCGGCAAGGTCGTCCATACAGAGCTTCAAAAGGTGCCATGCCAATGCTAGTCTGATAGCTGTTGTTGTAGGCGAACTCTACTAATGGAAGATGTTCCTCCAACGTCCCTCCAAAGTCCAAGATGCATAATCTCAAAAGATCTTCTGGAATCCGATTCACTCTTTCTGTTTGGCCATCCATCTGTGGGTGATAAGCGGTGCTCAAACACAATTGTGTTCCTACCGCCTCTTTCAAGCTCTTCCAAAACTCACTAGTGAAAATGGGATCTCGATCGCTCACGATACTAGAAGGTATGCCATGCAGACGAACTATCTCTCAAAGATAAACAGATGTAACCATGCCTCTGTTCTTTTACTCTTGACGGGAACGAAATGCGCGTTCTTGGTAAGCCTATCTACTACTACCCAAATCCCCATATTACCCTTCCTTGATCTCGGCAACCCGTCGACAAAATCCATGGAAACGCTTTCCCATTTCCACTGTGGAAGCTCTAAGGGGTGAAGCAAACCACCAGGATTCTTTTGCTCCGCCTTGACTTGCTGGCACACCAAGCATCTAGAAACGAACTCAGCCACGTCCTTCATTCCGACCCAAAAGAAAACTCGCTTCATGTCCCTATACATCTTGTCACCACAGGGATGTATGGTTATCTTAGAACGATGTGCTTCTTTAAGAATCATTGTTCTCAAGCTTTCGTCTCGAGGTACACAAAGTCTCCCATCCCTATGCAACCAACCTTTGTCATCCATAGTATACCTACTAAGATGGCTCGAAGACTCCCCTCTTATGAGCTTGTCTACTATTTCAACCAACTGTGGGTCATCTCGTTATGCCTCTCCAACCCGTCCTAAAAGCGTAGGTCGCACCTCCAGTGATGAAGACAAACCGGGTACATAATCGATATAGGATCTAAAGTCAAAGGTAGATATGTACTCCAAACTCTGTCGCTCTACGAACAAAGCACTCAAAGTTAACCTCTTTCTACTCAAGGCATCAGCTACAACGTTACCCTTGCCAGGGGTATATGCAATCTCAAAATCGTAGGATGCTAAAAATTCCGTCCACCTCTGTTGCCTTAAGTTTAGATCTTTTTGAGAGAACAAGTACTTTAGAGACTTATGGTCTGTATACAACTCAAACTTCTCGCTAAGGAGATAATGGCACCAAGACTTAAGCGCAAAAACTATAGCAGCTAACTCTAAGTCGTGGGTAGGGTAATTCTTCTCATGGACCTTCAGTTGCCTTCCACCATAACATATCACCCTTCCCTCTTGCATCAAAACTGCGCCAAGCCCTGTCCCGCAAGCATCGGTATAAACTGTGAATGGCTTACTCCCATCTGGCAAAACTAAAACTGGAGTTGTCGTCAAAGCCCTCTTCAAACGTTGGAAAGCATCCTCACAGTCAACATCCCAAGAAAAAGTCAAGTTCTTCTTCGTCAATCATGTAAGTGGGGTTGATATCTTTGCGAAGTCCTTAATGAACTTCCTATAGTAGCCCGCCAACCCAAGAAAACTTCTTACTTCCGTTGCATTTCTAGGAATCTTCTAATCCTGGATTGCCACCACCTTCACGGGATCCACTGATATCCCTTCTTTAGAGACCACGTGCCCTAAGAACCTCACTTCCTTCCTAAAAAATGGAATTTGGAGAACTTAGCTTTGAGTTGATGTGCTCGAAGGGTCTCTAAGACTTCCCTAAGATTTAGGGCATGCTCTTCCTCGCTTCTAGAGAATATCAAAATATCATCCACAAAGACTACTACGAACTTGTTTAGAAACTCCCTAAACACCCTACTCATCAAGTCCATGAAATATGAGGGTGCATTCGTCAAACAAAAAGGCAAGACGAGCCATTCGAAGAAACCGTCAGGAGTCCTAAAAGCAGTGTTATCTATACTCTCCTCAGCTACCCTCAACTGATGAAATCCTGTAGCTAAGTCCCACTGCGGGAAAACCGAAGCGCGAACTAACTGATCGAACAAATCATCTATCCTCGGTAATGGGTGTTCGTTCTTCTTCGTGAGCTTATTCATCTCCCTATAGTCCACGCACAATCTGAGCGAACCATCAGCCTTCATAGCAAAAACAATTGGAGCACCCCATTCCGAGATACTTCTTCTTATGACCCCTTTCTCAAGCAACTCTTTCACTTGTCTACTAAGCTCCCTCCTTTCTCTTGGAGCCATGTGGCGCACTGGTAATGCAACTGGCTTTGCATTATCTACTAAGTATATGCGTAAGTCTATCTCGCGTCTCGGGGGTAAACCCCGAACCTCATCAAAGACGTCACCATACTCACGGACTACACGAACAGATTCCAAATCATCGATGGATGTGTCAAGTGATTCTAGGTAGCTAAGCATCACCGGACCTCTAGGGTAACAAGAAATATTAAGGGTCCTTCCACAACGAGTCAACAATCTAACTATCCTCCTTTCGCAGTCTAGGATGGCACCATTCCTGGCTAGCCAATCCATTCCCAGAATCAAGTCGTAGCCCATGAAACCAAGAACGTAGGCATTGCATTCAAACTCAACGCATACACATATATTCTCAAATCCCGGCATAACATCCCCCAATAGGATTTGAGACTACAATGGGATCCATAACTAAACTAGTATTTAGGTGTAGTGTTTCAACTAACGAAGCAGATATAAACGAATGCGAAGCGCAAGAGTCGAAAAGAGTTCTAGGAAAAAAGAAATCAAATCTTCAACAGAAACTTCCCATCTCTTTCCGGTATACTGACCACTAGAACACAACCTGCCCTCTATCCTTGTCCTTGCTTCACCATACTGGAAACAACCACCTGTCTTTCTCTTGTCACGGAGTTTATTATTCTTTCCACCCTTCTTAGGTACTACTTTCTTATCTTGTGTCATATCCATGCCTCCACTGCACATTCTCCATTCGTGACCTCCCACCAAGATGGAGCTTCATCCTTCATTAACCAAGCAGCTAGTTGAACCTTCCTTCCATCGTCTATTTTAAAGATACCAAACAAGTCCTCTACTTCCTTGAGCCAATTTCTAGCCTCGACAAACGTCTCAGTCCCATGAAGCGGTTTTCCGCCCATCGCATGGAAGTCCTTACATATCTTAGGAAAAGCATCTAAACGCAGAGGAAGAGATTCAGAAAGGAAAAAGGAAGAGATTCAAAACGGAGAATCAGAAGAAAGATATATGGCTACTGGGGATTGTGTTTTTCATAATAAACTTTTCTCTTGAAAACACCTTCTTTAAAACATGTTTTTTGAAAATACTTCGAAAAAAATGCTTTTGAAAACGGCTTTCAAAATCTTTTATCAGTTCCGGTAACCTTCAGCTCTGATACCACGTGCAACACCCCACGTCCATTAATGTCATTCACAAAGGGAATGCATCAACTTTCATGGAGCATTATAAGTGTATAGAACAAAACATCACAAGACAGATATATAAAAATTGTACTTCAAAATTTAAAATAACTTCATTACAGCGAAAACGGAACATAGTTTGGTTACAACATCAAAACCAACTTGTAAAACCAAGTACACAAATATCCATCTTGGTCAAATTATTACATGAAAACCACATTACAAATAGCCATAATGAAAAATAAGATAAAGCTGAACATTACTTTTTGTAACTCCAAGCACTTCCAAAAGAGAGAGAAAGAGATCCAAGTCAAGCTCCACTAGTCCTACCCTGAGAACCTGGAGGGGGTAAAAGGAAAGAAAAGATTTGAAACAAACGAGGTCAGACATCAAGTCTAGCGAGTCCAGTGACTTTAACAATATAATCATTAAAGTGACAGGATAAGAACATAAACTAGATATAAGAAATGACTGTAACATAAACAGGTGTGACAAGGTAAGCAAGATGGACACGGTAAACGTTCATTGTGCTTCTAATCACTATAAGATAATTCCTAAACCGCACCAATGCTTATTATATGAAATGTTGATCCCTCTTACTAATTATAATGATAACGATAATGGTAGTTTCGTGTACCCCTAGTTGCTGTCATAGGTGCCACCTGCTCCTATCTCCACTAGCTGTACCCATTATCCTCCCCATTCGATCGGCTCCCTAACTCGTAGATACCCGTGTTGGTCCCACAGTAGGGTGTATCACTCCCTAAAGTGGCAACTCGATACTACTAAGGATGCGCGACTTATACCTACACGATGCAACAACATCTTACCTACCAGCCTGGACCCATGCACGCATATGACTCCGTTGGACTTGCGTTGTCACCACTAACCCATTTGACCTCTTACAATCAATCCCAGTAAGAGTGTCCCGTCCTCGACCTAGTTCGAGGTCACATAGATACGAAATGGGTTACTGAGTGAAAAGGGTCCCCACACTTGACACAAGCTTCCCGTCTATGCTTGGTCCCCACTAGGGTTTCCCACTTAACCCCTTCTTATTCATGTCTTCTTACATGATTCAACTTGGTTAAGTGTTTCTAATTATATTTCACATGTCACCCATGTCACCCACTTAACCCCATGTCCCACTACATGTCTTATCTTGGTTAAGTGTTATTTAATTCATTATAACAGTAATTTTGCAAGACCTCCCACATTAGATTCCGTTTTGCGGTTGCTGGATTTGCCGAGCAGGTCCGGGCAGGCTTATACCGCAATCCGAATCTAACCTCGTGTCTTTGCCTTATTATGCATCTAGTTTATGCCTTTGACCTCTCACATTAGACTGCCGTTTGCGGTTGCTGGATGGGTCGGGTGGGTCCGGGCAGGCTTATACCGCAAACCAAGTCTAACCTCGTGTCTTAAGCGTTCATTATATCATTCTATTATTCAAAACCCAATTTGAATTAATATCCATATTCCAATTTGTCCATAATTCCCAATTTAGGCTATGTTCATAAATTTTTTCTAATTATGTCCATAATTCCATGTACATAAATTATACCAATTTATGCCCCAAGTTAATTACATGATTACAAACCAATTTATGCCAATTACATAATATTCAATGTTTTTCCCAAACTTTTCCCCAACGTTCCTACGTCATTCGTACGTACAATTCACATAATATGTTAGGCTCGTCGTTAGCCTAACTCATAAGAAAAAGGAAAAGAAGAGGGAAAGAGACATCATCCAAAAATAATATAGATCCAATAATCATATGGAATATGAACTTGCATAGAATAGGATAGATCCAATTAACATAAACTTGCATAGATCTAATTAACATAAACTTGCAAAGATCTAATTAACATAAACTTGCATAGATCTAATTAACATAAACTTGCATAGAATAGAATAGATCTAATCAACTGAAACACCCCACCTCCGTTAAGGTCACTCAAAAAGGGAATGCCTTAACTTCGATGGAGCATTATAGGTAAAAGACACGGTAAATTTACAAGACAGAAATATAAGCAGTGGAAAACAAACATTTATTTCATACGTGGTTCAATACAAAAAAAAACCATTATAGTAAATTGTCTCGGCATAACTTCCAAAACATTTCATCATAATTTCTGTCTTGATTAAAACATAAAGAAGCATATAACATAAATAAAACTGCATAAATCCCCAAGTCTAGTGTGTCCAAAGCCATAGTCAAAGATAAGAGATTCCAAGCAGTACATCATAGAGTGTTCAAGCTTGGAAAGATGAACGTTCCAAATTAAGCTTAGCTATTCCCTCCCTGGCTACCTGAGGGGGGGAACGAAAGAAAAGAAGACGAAAGAAAATGGGTCAGACATAAGTCTGAGTAAGTCTAGTGACTTTTCAGTGTGTGAATAAGGAAAAGGTCATGATAGGAATAAACTGAAAATAGGACAGTACCAGAACAGCAAACTAACATAAAACTATATAAGGCAGGATAAATCGAATATACATCGCACCCATGTTTAATTCTTTGCACCTACTTATATTTGTCCAACTAGCACCACGTGTTCTTGGTGAAATGATCCCCTTATATCGATCGGCTCCTACTAGCATGCATTTATCACGTGTGTCATTCGGCCCCTGCTTGACTGTAGATACCTGTGCTGGTCCCACCACGGGGTGTATCAAATCCTATGGTGAAAACCGGACACGATTCAAGATGCACAGTGTATGACTACTGATGCCCAGTGCCTGCTTTTTCCACTCCGGAGTACGTGCATGCCCGTACTCCGCTGGAACCTACACTGATGCACCACCGCCGATGTTATTGACCGCTTATAATCAGCCCAGTAATCGTGCCCCACCCTGCCTAGTTCAGGATCCCATGATACATCTACGTGGGTTACTGCTGAAATGGGTCCCCGTTACTAGGGTTTTCCAGCCAGCATGTTAAATTGGTTAAGTGTCCAAATTTACCTAACCCCACCCATTAGTTTAGCTAACATGTTGAATTGGTTAAGTGTTTCCTTGATTGACTTAACCCTACCACTCTTGACTTAGCTTTATTAGAGCACCAACCACTCACATTACACAGGTATTGTTGTGGTCACTGGATGTGCCGGTCGGTTCCGCTCAGTTTTACACCACAACTCAATCTAACCTTGGGTCCTTTTTGGGCTCAATGCACTAACTACCCACATTAGACAGGTACTGTTGTGGTCACTGGATGTGCCGGTCGGTTCCGGGCAGTTTTACACCACAACTCAGTCTAACCTCGGGTTAGGCATATTCGTCTTTTCTAAATTTACATATTTATCCTTTTATGCTTATATGTAAATTTTGTCAACAATTTATTGTCATGGCCCGCTTTCTTTCCAAATCAAATTCATAATTTTTGGTAAGTAAATTATACCATTTCAATGTCATACCATTTACATGGTTATGAGCCAAATATGTTAATTATGTATAATTTCACATTTTCCCCAACGTTATCCCCGTTGTACATTCGCAAAATGTCATAGGATGTTAGGCTCGACGTCTTAGCCTAACTAATAAACTAAAAGGGGAAAAAGAGGAACTTGCAACATTCCAACATCATACAAAAATATGGATCTAACTACAGATGTGTCACATGAACTTGGCATAATATGCTTTCAATTTATGAACTTGCAAACTAGATCTATGCAACATGAATCATAAAATAATAGTATTACATAGAACTACCAAAATCTAATTAGACATGTAGTGGTGAACTTGCATAGGTTGAATCATGCTAACATGGATCTAACATAGAGGCATATGGATCTAACATATAAAGTGTAGATCTAAACATATAGGTTTATATAATCATGTTTTTAACCTATAAACTTGCATGTATTCATAACATGATAGCATAACTTAGCTTGCATAAATTGACATACAACATATAGATATAATCACCAAATTATACAAAGACATAGATCTAAACATGTATGCATAATGGATCTAAACAATTAGGCATAAATGACGTGACTTAGCCTAAAACTTGTATGTATCATAATATCACCAAACGTACATATGATAATTTCATAACATCATAGGTTTATTCACCAATTTCCACATAACATAATAGGTTCGATAGACCACAATAATCCATAGGCATATACGATAGAATAGACATGAATAAACATAAATCAGCATCACATACAACTTGATACAATTCTATTTTACAATTCATTACAAACCATGTCCTTAATTCATTCACATCTGAAAGATAACTACAATTAAAAACAAAAAGGAATTCTTGAGTTCTGGGATCTGTATTCTGAAATTGAATTGCTCGCCTTTGATGTAGATCGTTGAATTTTCTTAGTTGAATTAGATTAGATTTAATTTTTACGTAGCTTCAATCTTGCCTTTGAGTTGAAAGGGATGACGGCTATTCTAGCACCATTGACGGCATCGCGGCTCTTGGTTTGAATATTTGTGATTTAGGGTTGAGAGTTAGGTTGCTTTTATAGAGGTTTAACTAATTTAGAGCCGCCAGATTAACCCTAGATATAATCAAGGCCATCCAGTCAAGATAGGATAACACCTCAGCCCTAATGACTCAGCAGGGAGACAGAAATCGTCATCCTTTCAGATCTACCTGGGGGGTAGGTCGACCCCCAGGTCAACCTGTTGGGTAGGTCGACACTAGGGTCGACCTCCTGGTCAACCTGGCCTGGGCGGGAATTTTTCCTGCCCTGCCCTCTTCTGAGTTTAAATTTGAATTTTGAAATTTTTGAAACTTTCGAAGGCCATAACTTCTTCATACGAAGTCCAATTCACGCAAACTCGGACTCTATTTCAACCAGAATTCCAAGACGAACGCAATGGCATAACCCGTTTCCCTTAATTCTCGCATTTAGAATTAATTATTCTTTAATTCGTTACTTTAAGGTTTATTGAAAACACGGGGTGTTACATTCTCCCCTCCTTAAAGGATTTCATCCCCGAAATCTTCATGTCAAGAAGAACGTTTATCGTACCATCCAATCGTCCATCTACTCAACCATCAAACACAGGTGTCCATTGTCCTTAAAAGACTTCTAATGCTTCATGATCATATGCATAGTGTGTGTACATGTCCTTATCTAATGCAAAATCAAGCGGTCTACTGATTTAGTTGACCTCCTTAATGCAAGGCATGTCGGTGTCATGCGTCCATAATGTATGCAATCTTCCCTAATCATACTTTCTACATGAGTGCACAATTATTCATACAAATGCCACATCTACATGATAACACATCAAGTTTCAATCATATATAACTACATATATGCGTATGCAATATGAAAGTTACTTAGCCGATCTAATACCTAAAGTGTGTGTATATGCATCCACAAGCAACCACTAACAATCACTTGCAACCACTTGCAATCATCAATCATAACATATTTCAAATACATGTTTACATCCATTGGTTTCTACCTAAGGATCGAGAATGTCACTGAGGAAAATACTAAAAAGATAGATACGAGTATGAACAAACTTAAGGAAAAAGAGATCAAAGATGTACCCTCAAAAAGAAAAGGGTAGGCTGCGCATATTTTGGCCTCAGTCTCCCAAGTCGCGTCTTCCTCAGCGTCACTCCATTGAACTTTTACAAGTTTGACTTCGCGGTTGCGTAGCTTTTTGACTTCTGTACCCAAGATACGAGTTAGAACTCTTCTCACAGTCGCCGCTCGTTCTACTTCTACGTCCTCTAATATGTTTGGTTCCACCACTTCCGCAGACTCATGTAAGCACTTTCGTAAGTGGGAAACGTGAAAGACATTATGAACTCCAGCCAATCTTTCGGGCAGCTCTACTCTATAAGCCGTCTTCCCAATCCTTTCAATGATAGGAAACGACCCTATAAATCTTGGTGCCAACTTTCCTGCGGACCCGAAGCGAACGAAGTTCCTCAAAGGAGATACTTTAAGGAAAATCATGTCCCCAACCTCAAAATCAAGGTCGGTCCTTCTCCTATCTACGTAGGACTTTTGTCTATCTTGGGCAGTCTTCATTCTTTTTCGTATCAAGTCCACTTTCTCTGAAGTTTCTCTAATCATATCTGGTCCAAGTATGAGCTTATCTGTAGACTCCCACCAACAAGTTGGTGATCGGCATAGTCTTCCATATAAAGCTTCGAAGGGTGCCATGCCTATGGTGGCTTGGTAGCTATTGTTGTAGGCAAACTCCACCAAAGGAAGATGATCCTCCCATGTTCCTCCAAAGTCAAGAATGCATAATCTCAAGAGGTCTTCTAACACTCTGTTCACTCTTTCCGTCTGACCATCGGTTTGGGGGTGATAGGCTGTGCTTAAGCATAACTGGGTGCCTACCGCCTCTTGCAAGCTCTTCCAAAACTCGCTCGTAAAGATAGGATCTCGGTCGCTAACAATGCTGGAGGGTATCCCATGGAGTCGGACTATCTCTTTAAGATATATGGATGTTAGAGATGAGGCAGTCCTTCTACTCTTAACGGGTATGAAGTGAGCGCTTTTTTTGAGCATGTCCACTATTACCCAAATACTGGTATTGCCTCTTCTTGACCTAGGCAGCCCATCAATAAAGTCCATCGAGATGCTATCCCATTTCCAATGTGGGACCTCTAGAGGATGAAGCAAACCACTAGGCTTCTTTTGTTCCGCCTTGACTTGCTGGCATACTAAGAACTTCGAGACGAATTCAGCTACATCCCTCTTCATGCCATCCCAAAAGAAAACCCTTTTTACGTCTTTATACATCTTGTCTCCCCTGGGGTGTATGGTCAACTTGGAATGGTGTGCTTCTTCAAGAAATTTCTTCACCAAATCCCTTGCTTGTGGGACGCCTAGCCTTCCATCTCGCCTCAACCAACCCTTATCATCGATGGAGTATCTATTGAGATGACTAGAAGTCTCACCCCTACTTAACTTATCTATCACATCAACTAGCTAAGGGTCTTCACGTTGTGCGGTCCCTATTGAGTCCAAAAGAGTAGGCCGCACCTCTAGCGATGCTAACAAACCAGTCACATGATCGATAGAGGGTCTAAAATCAAAGTAGGCTATGTACTCCAAGCTCTGCCTTTCAACAAAGAGAGGGCTTAAGGTCAGCTTCTTTCTACTCAAGGCGTCCGCTACTACATTGCCCTTGCCAGGGGTATAGGAAATACCGAAATTGTAGGATGCCAAGAATTCCATCCACCTTTGTTGCCTCAAGTTAAGATCTTTCTGCGAGAAAAGGTACTTCAATGATTTATGGTCTGTATATAATTCAAACTTCACACCTAGGAGATAATGGCGCCAAGACTTAAGCGCAAAGACGATGGCAGCCAACTCTAGGTCGTGGGTTGGGTAGTTTTTCTCATGTATCTTCAACTGCCTGCATCCATAAGCTACTACCTTCCCTTCTTGCATCAAGATAGCTCCTAGTCCCGTACCACAAGCATCCGTGTATACGGTAAACATCTTGCTCCCATCTGGCAATGTCAGAACTGGGGCTGTCGTTAGAGTTCTTTTTAAGCGTTGGAAAGCAATATTGCAATCCAAATCCCAAGTGAAAGTTAAGTTCTTCTTTGTCAACTTTGTAAGCGGAGCTGAGATTTTCGCAAAATCTTTGATGAACTTCCGGTAAAAGCCCGCTAGCCCGAGGAAGCTTCGGACTTCGGTTGCATTCCGTGGGACCTTCCAATCTTACACCGCAATTACTTTTGCAGGGTCTACAGCTAATCCCTCTTTGGACACCACATGTCCAAGAAACCTTACTTCTTCCCTCCAGAAGTGGCATTTTGAGAATTTGGCTTTTAACTGGTGTGCATGAAGAGTGTCCATGATTTCCTTTAGATGCTGAGCATGCTCTTCCTCACTCTTCGAGAAAATCAAAATGTCGCCTACGAAGACCACCACAAACTTATTGAGGAACTCCCTGAACACCCTGCTCATCAAATCGACGAAGTAAGCGGGTGCGTTTGTCAGACCAAAAGGCATGACAAGCCACTCGAAGAAACCATTTGGAGTTCTGAACGCGGTCTTGTCAATGCTGTCTTTAGCCACTCTCAGCTGATGAAATCTGGTAGCTAAATCTAGTTGGGAGAAAACCGATGCATCTACAAGCTGATCGAACAAGTCGTCTATTCTTGGGAGTGGGTGCCTATTCTTCTTGGTCAGCTTGTTTAGCTCCCTATAATCAACACATAGGCGAAGCGAACCGTCCGCTTTAGTTGCGAACACTACTGGAGCACCCCATTCAGAAATACTCCGCCTTATAAACCCCTTCTCAAGCAACTCTTTAACTTGCTTGCTGAGTTCTTTCCTCTCCCTTGAAGCCATGTGTCTAACGGGTAGAGCGACGGGTTTTGCATTATCAACGAGGTATATGCGGAAGTCTATCTCCCGCTTAGGAGGTAACCCATTAACCTCTTCAAAGACATCCGAGTATTCACGGACTACTCTAACAGACTGCAAATCCTCAATAGACGCATCAAGAGATTCTAGATAGCTAAGCATAACAGAGTTCATTGGATTATAAGAAATTTCGAGAGTGTTACCAAGGCGATTCATGAGTCTAACCACTCTCTTTTCACAATCGAGGATGGCACCATTACTGGATAGCCAATCCATGCCTAGAATCAACCCATAGCCCATGAAGCCCAAAACATAGGCATTGCATCTAAACCCCACACTTAATATAGAAATTTCCAAATCCAAACAAATCATTGACAAATAAGTTGAGCCCCCAATTGGATTTGAAACACCCAAGGATCCTTTACTAAACTGGTGTCTAGATGCAGAGATTCAACTAAAGCAGTAGATATAAAAGAGTGCGATGCGCCAAAATCAAAGAGTGTACGAACATGATGATCAAAAAGATAAACTAAACTCTCAACAGAAACATTTCTACCTTGTTCTTACGGAGGTGCCATGAGAGCGTGAACCTGCCCTCCAGAAGTATATCCAACTCTCTGCCCTTGCCTTTGCTTTCTTGGACAGTCTCCAGCTATGTGTCCTGCCTCGCCGCAATGGAAACAGCCACCCATCTTCCTTTTCTTCTTCCTGTAGTCCTTAAATAGATGTCCAGGAATGCCACAAAAATTACACTTCCTCTTGTCACGGGTTTTGTTGTTTTTCCCGCCCTTCTTGGAATCTGTCTTCTTACTCTGTGATCCTTCCCCTTTCTTATCTTGAGATGCTTCCACCTTTGTCTCCTTCTTGCCAACCTTATCTTCTTCTTGTAACAGTGCCATGTCCACCAGTCTTTCATAAGTCGCACCCATAGGTATATGGGACATAGCTACGCTGTGCAGTGGCTCATTCAATCCTTTAACAAAGCGGAGAGCCTTCTTATGTGGAGTGTTCACTAACTCCAATCCGAACCTAGCAAGCTTATTAAATTGGTTAACGTATTCCTTGACCGACATACTTCCCTGTTTGAGAGCTAAGAACTTCTCCATTTGTAGGCTTTGTTCAGCTTATGAGAGGAATTTCATTGCAAACCTCATCCTAAAATCCATCCAAGTTTCAATTAATCTTTCAGCGTTAGTGACTTCCCACCAATAGGAAGCTTCGTCTTTGAGCAACCATACCGCCAACTGTTTCTTCTGCCTATCATCCACTTCGAAGATATCGAACAAATCCTCGGTTCCTTTGAGCCGGTTTCTTGCTTCCACGAAGGATTCATTTCCATTGAAGTTCTTTCCACCCATGGGTCGAAAGTCCCTACATATTTTTGAGAAAGCACTTGCACGAGGAGGAGGAGGAGGAACCGCTGCAGCTGGGGGAGGAGGAATGTCTGCTGGGCCTACGTCGTTGGCCCTAGCCTCTAGGTACCTCCTAAACCAGCCAGGTATCGGTACACCCTCTGGAAGGTTAAGATTCCCGGACATGCTGAAACAAAAAAGGAAAGATTCAAGACAAAGGATAGAAAGATAATGCATATGGCTTTGGGGGATTATGTCTTTTAAAATAAAATAACACTTTTTCTTGAAAAATGCTTCTTTTTGAAAATAGTTTTCAAAAACTTTTATCTGATCTAGTAAACCTTTGCTTTGATACCAAGTGAAACACCCCACCTCCGTTAAGGTCAATCACAAAGGGAATGCCTTAACTTCGATGGAGCATTATAGGTAAAAGACACGGGAAATTTACAAGACAGAAATATAAGCAGCGGAAAACAAACATTTATTTCATACGTGGTTCAATACAAAAAAAACCATTACAGTAAATTGTCTCAACATAACTTCCAAAACATTTCATCATAATTTCTGTCTTGATTAAAACATAAAGAAGCATATATCATAAATAAAACTGCATAAATCCCCAAGTCTAGTGTGTCCAAAGCCATAGCCAAAGATAAGAGATTCCAAGCAGTACATCACAGAGTCTGCAAGCTTGGAAAGATGAACGGCCCAAATTAGGCTGAGCTATTCCCTCCCTGGCTACCTGAGGGGGGGATGGAAGAAAAGAAGATGAAAGAAAATGGGTCAGACATAAGTCTGAGCAAGTCTAGTGACTTTTCAGTGTGTGAATAAGGAAAAGGTCATGATAGGAATAAACTGAAATAGGACAGTACCAGAACAACAAACTAACATAAAACAATATAAGGCAGGATAAACCGAATATACATCACACCCATGTTTAATTCTCTGCACCTACTTATATTTGTCCAACTTGCACCACGTGTTCTTGGTGAAATGATCCCCTTATATCGATCGGCTCCTACTAGCATGCATTTATCACATGTGTCATTCGGCCCCCGCTTGACTGTATATACCTGTGCTGGTCCCACCACGGGGTGTATCAAATCCTATGGTGGCAACCCACATGATTCAAGATGCACAGTGAATGACTACTGATGCCCAGTGCCTGCTTTTTCCACTCCGGAGTACGTGCACGCCCGTACTCCGCCGGAACCTACACTGTTGCACCACCGCTGATGTTTTGACCGCTTATAATCAGCCCAGTAATCGTGCCCCACCCTGCCTAGTTTAGGGTCCCATGATACATCTACGTGGGTTACTTCTTAAATGGGTCCCCGTTACTAGGGTTTTCCAGCTAACATGTTAAATTGATTAAGTGTCCAAATTTACCTAACCCCACCCATCAGTTTAGCTAACATGTTGAATTAGTTAAGTGCTTCCTTAATTGACTTAACCCCACCACTCTTGACTTAGCTTTATTAGAGCACCAACCACTCACATTAGACATGTATTATTATGGTCACTGGATGTGTCGGTCGGGTCCGGGCAGTTTTACACCATAACTCAGTCTAACCTCGGGTCCTTTTTGGGCTCAATGCACTAACCACCCACATTAGACAGGTATTGTTATGGTCACTGGATGTGCCGGTCGGTTCCGGGTAGGTTTACACCACAACTCAGTCTAACCTCGGGTTAGGCATATTCATTTTTTCTAAATTTACATATTTATCCTTTTATGCTTATATGTAAATTTTGTCAACAATTTATTGTTATGGCCCACTTTCTTTCCAAATCAAATTCATAATTTTTGGTAAGTAAATTATACCATTTCAATGCCATACCATTTACATGGTTATGAGCCAAATATGTTAATTATGTATAATTTCATGTTTTCCCCAACGTTACCCCAGTTGTACGTTCGCAAAATTTCATAGGATGTTAGGCTCGACGTCTTAGCCTAACTAATAAACTAGAAGGGGAAAAAGAGGAACTTGCAACATTCCTACATCATACAAAAATATGGATCTAACTACAGATGTGTCACACGAACTTGGCATAATATACTTTCAATTTATGTACCTACAAACTAGATTTATGCAACATGAATCATAAAATAATAGTATTACATAGAACTACCAAAATCTAGTTAGACATGTAGTGGTAAACTTGCATAGGTTGAATCATGCTAACATGGATCTAACATAGAGTCATATGGATCTAACATATAAAGTGTAGATCTAAACATATAGGTTTACATAATCATGTTTTTAACCTATAAACTTGCATGTATTCATAACATGATAGCATCACTTAACTTGCATAAACATGGCATAATTTCTAAATTGACATGCAACATATAGATATAATCACCAAATTATACAAGGTCGTAGATCTAAACATGTATGCATAATGGATCTAAACAATTAGGCATAAACGACGTGACTTAGCCTAAAACTTGTACATATCATAATATCACCAAACGTATATATGATAATTTCATAACATCATAGGTTTATTGACCAATTTCCACATAACATAATAAGTTCGATAGACCACAATAATCCATAGGCATATACGATAGAATAGACATGAATAAACATAAATCAACATCACATACAACTTGATACAATTCTATTTTACAATTGATTACAAACCATGTCTTTAATTCATTCACGTCTGAAAGATAACTACACTTACAAACAAAAAGGAATTCTTGAGTTCTGGGATCTGTATTTTGAAATTGAATTGCTCACCTTTGACGTAGATCGTTGAACTTTCTTAGTTGAATTAGATTAGATTTAATTTTGACGTAGCTTCAATCTTGCCTTTGAGTTGAAAGGGATGACGGCTATTCTAGGTTCACCATCGACGGCATGGCGGCTCTTGGTATGAATATTTGTGATTCAGGGTTGAGAGTTAGGTTGCTTTTATAGAGGTTTAATTAATTTAGAGCCGTCAGATTAACCATAGAAATAATCAAGACCATCCTGTCAAGATAGGATAACACCTTAGCCCTAATGACTCGGTAGGGAGCCAGAAATCGTCATCCTTTCAGATCTGCCCGGGGGGTAGGTCGACCCCCAGGTCGACCTGTAGGGTAGGTCGATACTAGGGTCGACCTCCTGGTCGACCTAGCCTGGGCGGGAATTTTTGCTGCCTTGCCCTCTTCTGAGTTTAAATTTGAATTTTGAAATTTTTGAAACTTCCGAAGGCCATAACTTCTTCATACGAATTCCAATTCACGCAAACTCGGACTCTATTTCAACCAGAATTCTGAGAGGAACGCAATGGCGTAACCCATTTCCCTTAATTCTCACATTCATAATTAATCATTGTTTAATTCATTACTTTAAGGTTTATTGAAAACACGGGGTGTTACATCAACATAAACTTGCATAAATCTAATTAACATAAAGTTGCATAGATCTAATTAACATAAACTTGCATAGATCTAATTAACATAAACTTGCATAGAATAGAATAGATCTAATCAACATAAACTTGCATAGATCTAATTAACATAAACTTGCATAGATCTAATTAATATAAACTTGCATAGATCTAATTAACGTAAACTTGCATAGAATAGAATAGATCTAATCAACATAAACTTGCATAGATCTAATTAACATAAACTTGCATGGATCTAATTAACATAAGCTTGCATAGGTCTAATTAACATAAACTTGCATAGAATAGAATGGATTTAATTACGCATATGAATCAACCAAATAGATCCAATAACATATGATAACAGAACTGGCATATCTTAAAATAATAGATCTAACAGCATATAATACAGGCATAGTCATACAGTCCAATTCACACTTATCACCATTATTTTTAATTAATTATCTTGTGAGAGTAACTGTACTCGCGGTGGTAGAAGAAGAAGAAATATAGATCTGAATTAAGCGTATGTTGTTGTTCTAGAATCGTTCCCCTTTTTAACAATTCCTATGCTTTGATTCGTTGAAGAAGAGAAACTAGTTTAGTTTTGGATGCAGCATCATGAAGGCTTATGAATGAATTTAGTTTAGATTAGGGTTTGATAGATGTGCTTATATAGATGTATTAGCTTAGTTAGAGCCTTTGGATTAACTAGGAGATCATCAGAACCACACAGCTCAAAGACACGTCATCCAGCCAATCAGAAGAGGCCACGTCAGCCCTAAAACTCAAAAATCATCATTAACAAATAAAAATGCACCATGTGTGCAACATGATGCACAACAGCAGGGGTGTTGACACCCACATGTCATATATATATATATATATATATATATGTTTATTTATTTATTTTTCTTTTTAACTATCTTTCCAATTTACCCTTTTCACACTAAACCGCTTCTTTTTAATTGAACTGCATTCACACTAAGCCACTTTTTAGCCATTCCCCTGAAACAAAAATATGGCGCCGGCGGGGATTGAACTCAGAACCTCTTATATATAAGTCACGTGTTCTAACCAAATGAGCCACTAAGTCTTTTTGTTTACAAACCTTAGAACATGCTAAACATTATTCTTTTCTCGTTCCTCTTTTTCATGTTTTGTTGCAATATTTATTTTTTCTCTTAAATATATTTATGTATATAATATATACATATTTCCACATTTTTAATTTCATTAAAAATGCAGGGTGTTACACCTCCCATCATGCAGAAGTCCTTACAAACCTTAGAGAAGTTGATTACAGGATTGGGTGGAGCTACTAATGCTGCAGTTGAGGGAGGGACATTTTCTTGCACTCCGGAAGGTGCTGTAGCTTCTTCTTTTTTAATGCAAAAAAGAGTGTTTATATGTAAAAAGGAACAAAATTTCCACAAAACTGCGAACATGCCTGACAGGTATCCAACAAGGAAAAACTAGTAGGTGAATGGCTATATGTATGTGTAGAGAGAAAGGTAGATGAGCTCCGGATAAACCACCGCCCATCTTACTTCAAAATCAAGTTCCGGCAAGGCCACCACCCGATAGTGAAGTAATCCTTCTCCTACACAGTACAATAGTCTCTCCGGAAAAAATAAAATACCACAAAAGAAGAACATCTCGAAGAAAGAAATGTCTATACAGCTCTGATGCACTACAGGAAAACCAGTCCCGAAGGCCGGCGAAACAGATAACCAGTAAAGCAGAGCACAACCCGTCCTAGAGCTCCGTATGCTAGATAGCTAACACTGATCCATTGAATCCGTAAACCAACGATTCTGTGAACCTGTATAAATCCAGACCCTTAATCAATAATAAACCAAATCAGGCCATAAGTGGGGGGAAGGAGGTGAAGCGAATGCTAGAATATTGGGATGGGTCTCGCTAATCCTACCAGGATGAATTTTGGTCAATCCCCTCTCGAGTGGCAGTTGGAATCGATGTAACATCAAAAATTCCAGTCAGTCTTCTCGAATGGGAACCAAGAGAATCTCTAAAAGGTCTACCCCAAAACGCAAGGAACACATCATTCCTTACCTTTCAAATGATCGAAAAAGGGTCCACGGACACCTCGTCATAAATTGTCTTATTCCGCGAGCACCAGATATGCCGGCAGATAAGGCAAGGGTTACTGAGGCCCAATCCTCCTTCACCTTTGGGACGACAAATGATGTCCCATGAAATCCAATGATGGAGACTAACATTGTCCTTTTCCCCCCCAGAAAAAAGACGAAGCCAGGGGTTGGTAAGACCGAAAGAAAGAGGCGGTGTGAGTCATAGTAGACAAGACATGTGATCCAATAGAGTCAAGCACAGACTTTAATAGGACCAGTATTCCTGCTTGCGATAGAAGAGCCGCATTCCGCCTGATAATCTTGCCCCTGACCTTATCAATCAGGGGATTGAAAATGTCACTGAGCTTACGACCTCTATAAAGGACAATACCAAGGTATGGTAAGGGAAGGGATGAAGCTGTAAAACCTGTGTAGGTTTCAATCCAAGAAGATATAATCGCGGACATGTCACAAGCTGGGACGAAACCAGTCTTAGAAGTGTTAACGAGTTGGCCAGAGCACTTCTCGTACTGCTGAATGAGACAGACCAAATGACGAACCGACCGATGACTACCATTCGGGAAAATGGTAATGTCGTCGGCAAAAAAATAAAGAAGAAATGAGCGGGCAGCCCGAGGGGATTCCAAAACGCTGAATCTGATTTGCCATCGAAGTGTATGTAAGCCACGTACGAAAGCCTCAGTTGCGATAACGAAAAGAGAGGAGGGAGAGGATCTCCCTGGCGAAGACCCCTTCCCGCTTTGAAGTATCCGTTGGTTGATCCATTGATGAGAACGGAAAACCAACAGCTGGATATGATCTTCCAGATAAGATGGATAAGTGTTATGGGAAACCCGAAATCCCTTAGAACCTTGACGATGAAAAACCAGGACATGCGATCGTAAGCTTTAGCCATGTCCAGCTTCACAATTACATTAGAACCTCTGACTTACCGGTCAATCTAAGACACTAGCTCCTGGGCTAAAAGGACGTTATCCATAATCAAACGTCCTTTTACAAACCTAGCTAGGGAGGAGGAGATGATACGCTGAAGAAATGGAGCCAGCCTAATCGCTAGAACCTTGGATATAACTGTAACATCCTGGATTTTTGAACATTAATTATGAATATTTAAATCCGTTTAAATATTGATTTAGTGATATAATGGGTTTTTATATCAAATTTATTTTATAAAATAAAGTTCGAATATATATAATTTATAATTTAATTAAAACGATCTCCGTTTCCGACGAAACGAGTTTTATTGGAATGCGTACAATTAATTATTGTTACATTTCCAATTTGGGGCCAAACGGAGTTGTTTTATCGATTGACGAAATTTAAGGGTGAACCGAGGGCTATAATTTGAACTAAAACACGCTACTTGTGCAAACGAAGTCTGTTTTCAACGAAACTGGTTTCATTGGGACCGTAACGTCAAACCATATCATGACGACCATTTTCGTAATTTTTAAAATTGGTGTTTAGCGATGCAAGTAGTGCGGATTTAACGATTAACGGTCGTATGCGGTAAAATTTAATACCATACTAAATATATATAAAGAAAGAAAATGTGTTGGCCACACTTTTGGTTCCTTCTTTTCTAAGTATAGCCGCCATTCTATCATGTTACTGTGCTGTAAATGTGCGCTCCATGCTTTCTTTTAATTCTTCCCATGCTTTCTTGGAGTCTTTCAGCTAACCTTAGAATAGCTTTACCCTATATTTTTAATGCAGACCCATCCTTTGCATTGTTTCACGTCTAATCAAAAAGTGTAACTTTAAATTAAAGGAGAGTAACCTACAGCCCTATATTCGTAGAAAACCATATGCATGTTCTATACTTGACACTGCAAAACCATACATGTCACTTCCTAATTAAATACAGACACATGATGGACATGCCTAAACACGGAAATTAAGGCTTACCCTATACTCGAAATGTTAAGTGTTCTTATCTTCTTTGCTACCCTCCCTATATATAATGTGTGCTCAGTTCTTCATTTCTTCAGCAATAGGACACCATTTCTTTCGCCAATCGCTTCCTTTCTCCTCTACAAAGTAAAATAAATCAAACTTTCTTCTTCAATTTAAAAAATGCGAAAACCATATTTCAAAACAAGATCTCTGCATGCCATCGCGGGGAGTGGAGAAAAGGATCGACTGGGCTGTTTCGTGACTGGAGATCAGGAGCATACACGAGTATAGCGGGGAAGAACTGTTCAGAGGTAGATGAAGCTTCTCTAGTTAGTCGGAAATCAAAAGGTGTGTTGGCATTAGGATCATGAGTGTATGGCTGAGGACGTTGGTAAGGGTATATAACGATGCAGAAGTAAAAGCACGGTGGAAAGGAGATATTTATATGGGGTTAGTACCTGACAATGGTTTATTTCGAATGTTGGATAGAGGAAGACGTCATATAGCATTATGGAGCAATAAGAGCAACAGTAGGCTTCAACAAAAAATGAAATGGAAGGGGACTTTCGAGAACACTGTAATAAGTGATGCCGTGGAGTCATGGACTCATGGGGTGGTCCAGTGTTAGCAACGAGGGGTCAGTGTCTTGTTTTCGGTGTAGAGTTGCACAGCAAACTGTGCATGCATGGTTCAAGGTAGAAGTAGTAGTATGGGAAAGCAGATGCATGTGTTTGGGTAAAAACAGTTGTGCGGATGTTTCATGGCATGGGAGGCGGTTGATGACACGACTTTTGGGTTGAAGTGTGGACGCTGTGTAAGTATTGTTCACGGTGGACGGAGGAACACGCTGTGTATGGAGGTTGGCAGTTTGTTCTAGTAATGGACGTGAAGTGTTTATGCATTGGAAATGGAGGTAGTGCACGCAAATGTCAGTGGTGCGATGGTATTCAGAAATTTTACATTTTTGTAAACTGTAAAGGAAACATTCATGGAAATATGGTAAATGGATGTGCGAAATTCATGCAGTAGATGGTAGAAGAAGTCTTCATGAACGAGATAAAGGAAGGGAGCGGGTCAGTAGTTGCAAATCAAATATTAGTTTTGGTCTGAACATAGAAACAATAAGAGGCGGCCAAATTCTGTTATGCATACGTGAAGTAGTACTGCAACTTGATGGAATGGGGAATCAAATGTGGGACGTGGGGTTTTTGGGTGCAAGGATGTTCAAGTGGGATATGGTGTCGAAAAACTGCAGCGGTTTTACTGTACCCGGAGGGGAGCAGGTCGTCGCATTTGGTTCAGAGGATCAGATCGGAGTACGGTGTCAGCGGATGACGTTTGCTCGAAAGGCATACGCAAGTGGACAGGGGAGCCGTAGTCAGTATAGAATGGAAGAAATGAATCGGGCCAAACAAGGAACATGGAACTGTGTCGACGTACGTAATATTATAAGCTGGATTAGACGAAGTCAGATCAAATGGATTTACCGTTAAATGGGAACCCAAGGTGAGTTCGACTCACTCAGTTTACCCATTTATATTTTATAAGCTTGGTTTTTATTTTGTGTGCAATGTTTACTCATGGTTGATTATTGGGTGAATGTTTGTTGTGTGCCGGATATTATTTAATATCCACTGATTAAATTTAAGCATTTGCTTAATTTAATCGAATTAAATCGTTATTTAATGATTAGATTCCAACCATGGTAACTCACCTTATTGGTTACGTTTATAATAATAAACGTATTAGACAAATCATTTGATGCTTGAATGGTCGTTATAAATTGATTGTTGACTGTTATTAGTTGAACGGTTTATCATGTTGAAAATTAAGGTAACCCATTGTGATGCAGGGATGGACAGGTTGGAGGGATCCAACTGGATTCCTCAAAAATATTATTTACTTATATGAGTTGTTAATCAATCTGATTGATTGTTGATTGTTGAATGTTGACCCTAAACCCAACACATATGTGATATTAACCAATGAGGGATATTGGTCAGTAATTATCGGTAGATGGCCTGTAAATGAATCATTTTATAGAAGTTGATTTACTGTCAGGTAAATCAATAGAAGAAAGTTATAAAATTGTTTTTATAACCAAAGAAGGATTTGAAATCTATTTTACATAGATTATCTTTAACGAAAGCTATTAAAGAAATAAATATTTATTATTATCGAAGTTTATTCCATTGAATAAGCAAATTAATAAAAATTAACCAAATGGTTAAGGATGGAGTTAATTGTTTCAAATAACAATTAATTAAGATTATTTAATTTAATTATATTAATTAAATTATATTATTTAAATTAGATTATTTAAATTGATTTTTAAATCAATTTAAAGGAAGGATTAAATTAATTGTTTCAAATAAACAATTTATTATGATTAGTTAATTTAATTAGATTGTTAATTAAATGAAGTTATTTAAGTTAATTTTATTTATAAATAACTAAGTAGAAACGGTTAACGAATTAACCTAGTTTTTAAGTTGACTAAGTCAATGCTTATCCAGAGTTGATTATTGGACAATTACTGAATTTTTAATTAAATAACCTAGAGGGAAGATTTCTATTATACTACTGGTAAATTAATTGGTTTCTAAAATGATTAGGATTTGATTATTATTTAATAGTAATCAAAGCTAAGTGTCTTAACTGGAATTTAGGAAGTTGTAAAGTCTTATATATAGTTTAACTGAATTGGAGAACAAATTTATATTTAAAGTAAACTCCTATTAAGAATTCCATTGGTCAGATTTCTATAAATCCAAATTGGGCAATTATAAAGACAAGTTATAAATGGATCGAAACGAGTTCAAAGGGGGATTGGCAATCTAAGGGGAGAGAAAGGGGATTTAATAGCCTAACGATGGGAAAATAGAGATGTTTTAAATTGGGGAAAACGTGATTTTGGAATTGGGAAAAAGGTTTTTCAAAAGTAATTAAATAGAATTAAACCAATGTTTTAAACCGTAGGGTAAATAGAAGCGTTAGTGTATTTATTGGAATAATATTCATTGATAAACTTTTATCCATTCCGAAGGTAAGAATGTTGTCGTCTCAAGGTCTGAGAGGTAAATAAAATACCCCAACTTGTAATGACTTCATCATTATCCAAGGATGATATTAGTTTAATGACAATGGTGGTTAAGGAGGTTAAAATAATATTTCCATGAAGGATATATAAACTATGAATTCAAAGAATTATAAGTTGGATAATTTGATTTGGAATTAAGAAATGGGAAAGGGCAATAATCCAAATGTTTGGAGATTTAGAAATTAGTTAACAACTGTTTAAATAAAGAGGCCAAGTGATGTTGTATACCGAACCAATGAAACCACTTTATTTTCTAAGGATGATGGTTGTTTATTTTTATAGTTAAAACACCGACTATCAAAATCTGACCAAGCCGATTGTTGGTATGGAAAGACCGGGATCGAAATTATATTCGAAAACCATTCCGACCAGCAAATACGTAAACGCTGAAATATTAGAAGAGGGTCGATGTGGAGCATTGAAGACCGTGGATCTTCATAAGCGGAAGGATTGCGGTTGAATTTCTCTGGCTAGCTACCAGAGGTTTTTAAACTGTGGTTCGGTCATGGTTGGGATTTTGCGGATTGCAAGGAATTCTCGCTACTGATCCATAGGGTAATTCAAGGATGTAGTAGGAGAGTGGCTTCGGTTCATCCTGTTCCTAGATGACTTGTATGGATGAGTGTCTGATAGAGTATTTCCAGTTGGTCACGTACATTGATTTCTTCAAACATGCCCAGTGTATTTTTTGTGGACGTCAATTAGTAATTTGACGGATTTGACGATGTGGCATTCAGAGTGAATGGTGGCCATATGTTATAATAGGATAAACGTGACCTCAAACCTCACAATCAGGAAGTAACAAAAGTTGGGCTAGGCAACATGGCTAGTTGGGTCATACCCAAGCAGGGTATATTATCACCATCTAGAGAACTTCCATATTTAACTTCTTAATCTCTTTTCGCTGCTGCAACCTTCGGAATCGGTGGATCATTCCCAACCGTGAAGGTGGTAATATATTCGTTACACTCAAGCTAAATGAGTGGATGGTCATGTGTTGTCGGGTTGCAAGACGTTCTTGTTGAACCACAGTGTATCCTCTCTAGAATACACTGATCGGTAGGTGCTCCCATACCTTGTCTGTTGGAATCCAATCTCCAATAAGCGCTTTGGGTTTTTGATTATAGACTATATATGTGGAGTGTGAGATGCAAGTGTTCTGTTATTTGATTATTTATTTGATAGACATTATCATAATATCACCGAATTTAATATCAAAAACTATTTGGGTTATAGTAAGGTAAAACCGTCCATGTTTATGTGTGGACTGGTCTTATTATTATCCTTTTCTTTCAAAAGGATTTTTGATTTTAAATCAGTATGGATGTTACTTAAACTTAGTGAGTTTTCTCACGCTGGTTCTCCAGACTGATCCGTAGCGTTTGTAATGTCTCGGGTTAGCCCGAGTGCAGGTTCAGGTTATTGAGTGCCATGAAGTTCAGAGACGAACTGAAGGAGTTCAGATGTACGATATTATCCAGTATTTATTCCGCTGTGTGATGTATTTGAGGACAGATTAGTATAACTGTCCAGATGGTCTGCTATACTCTGATGGAAGTAAGTATTTATACTAAGTTATTTATAAAGTTTTATTTCTGTATTATATTTTGTTCCGCTGCGATGTGAGACTCTGTGTGGTGTTAGTTCTTCTTCTTATTCTTCTATTCTAATATTTCTATCTTATCTTTCTCATGCTCTTATTTATTTCTATTAATGATCTGTATTTTTGTGCATTTTGAGTTGAATGTGTAGAATATTAGTCAGCTCAAATTGGTACGGATTTACGGGCCATTACAATAACCTTGTTAGTGAAGTTACACAAATTGATCAGGCGAAAGTCGGTGCAAGTGCTAGGATTTTCGCACTTAGGGATAAGGACCAAGTTGGTAGAAGTCCAACCCTGAGGAAGATCTCCTACGGAGAAGAAGTACCTAATTTCCAAGCAGAAGTCCGACTGGATGATCTTCCATATGTTTCGGTAGAAGACCCTGTTGTAGCCATCAGGCCCACTAGCACTGTCCTTACTAAGAGCGAAGACACAAGCATGAATCTCTTCCATGGAAGGATGTACAGGTAGATCAGCGCTCTCCTCAGAAAGAACTAATGTACGGATGACGGCTAGCAATGACGGATCAGAATCCAACACAGAAGGAGACCCAAGGAAAGACCGGAAGTAAGATAGGATGGTCTCCTTGACATCTTCAGGAGTGGAAGCCATCGAAAGATCAGGGCACTGAATCTGAAGAATCGTAAGGAGTCTTTTCTTTTTACGAATGGAAGAATGAAAAAACTTGGAGTTCGATTCCCCGTCGATGACCCACTTGATCCTTGCTTTCTGGCAAAGATATTCGTTCTCGACACGATGCTCGGATGAGAGGCCAGAATCCATACCTCCTTGTTAGAAGAAAAAAGATCTTCGTCGAAGGATGCTTCTGCTAGAACAAGACACTCTTCGGCCATGCGAACACGATCGAAGACATTCTTAAGGGGAATGCCTTAAGTATTTACGGAACCAAGTCGGAAGTGGAATGCCATAAGTAAGATAGGATCCCCAGACATGCTAAAAAAGACAAAACAATAATAAAGAAAGAGATCGAAGGAACATTGCAAATGACTTGAGGGGACATATTTTTTCAAAAATGGGTTTTATTTGAAAATCCTTTTCTTTGAAAACAATTTTACAAAAAAATCCTTTAATCTTGTAACCTTAGACTCTGATGCCAAATGTGACAACCCACGTCCTTTGATGTCACCCATATGAGGATGCATTAAGTTCTGTGAAGCACAATAGATAAACAGTAACTAAAATTCACAAGACAGATGTAAATATGCAGCGGAAAAACTAACTTTTATTATAAAAAAACATCATTTCTAACTAATTACAACATCGTATCGTTTCAAATGCCAAAAATCTCAGTTAAAACCATTTCTCATAACACCAAACATCAGAGTACAAGACTGTAAAATCATATCCCTCCTCAAAAGCCATAACCAAATAGAACAATAGTTGAAGCAATACACAGTGTCAAATGAAATCCAAGTCCAAGAACAGAAACACGGTCAAAGATATTGTCTGCTATCGCTTCGAGAACCTGAGGGGGAAAGGAAGAGAGAGAAAACCAAATAGGTCTGACATAAAGTCTGGCATGTTCCAGCGATTTTCAGCAACAGGACAAGATAGAAAGTATTAAGATAGGTGAATAATGCTTAACATGAAACTATGGTAATATAATCAAGTATGAAGTAAACGAGATAACATGATAACAAGATAACAAAGTAAGGTAAATTTCATGTACGCTTCTCATTCATATCCCGAGATCAAGTTTCTTCACCACTTACTAGAATATTAAGACTAGGTGTTAACCTAATTACAACCCATGCGATCGGCTCCCTACTACGCAAATATCTTGTGCCAGCTACGGCGGTAGGGGGTATTAATCCCTAACCCATCAACTATAAGACACAAAACTATTCACTGGTGTTACCACTCCTTAGTTTCCTCCATCAGACCCATGCACGCTCATGACTCCGCTGAAATGTGAGTACCCACCTTCCACCTTTGAACCTCTTACAATCCAGATCATTAAAGCGTCCCCTGGCCCCTACCTAGTGTGAGGCCCCTCTCTATGATACTAACAGGGATACTGACTGATACGGATTCCACTCAAGATTGACACAAGCCACCCCCTAGGCTTGTGCTCCCAAACTAGGATTTTAAGAGTTCCAAAACCGGATACCAACACATGACGTGGGACCTCTTAACTTATTAATTAAAAAGTAATAACTTAGCAGGTTTAAGTTCATTAATAAGCATGGTTGTGAATGACGTTTCCTATAAATGTTGTTCTGTGTACAACCCCTTCCCCAAATAATTACCTACTCAGATGTGTGTGTGTGTGTATGTATATTAAGTTACCTTTTTACTTAATTACATCTGATACTCCCAACATGTTCTGCTTAATTATTAAATTAAGTTTAACCTACTCAAATTAACATGTTTTGCATATTTTCCCAATTATACAATCACTAAATTTCATGTTTCAATATGCCTATTTCTCCTTTTTACTGTCATTTTAAATTATTCCAATTTAACCCAATTTACGCTATTCTAACGTGAATAGCCTAGGCATTTGATGGCCTAGGTGTAGCGCAAGATAAAAAGTAAAAGGAGAAAAGTATAGATCTGATTCAAAAATACATAAAATGAATATATAGGCATAAGACTGTAAATAAAACTAAGATAGAAAAGGGGTTAATAAGGATATACATGTAATAGATAATAATTGAAAAGTTGAATAGATAATTGGCAGTAAAACAATAACATATAAACATGTAAACACGGTATGATTTCAGACTTAGATTATTTACTGTCATAATGTTGTTTAATTATCAAATCTGAAAATAACTAGAACTCACAATGGTTGAATTGAAGTTCAGAAAAATGTTTCTTTTATATTGTTGTTGAAGAAAGTCCTATTTAGATTTGTTGTAGAAGAATTAGAATTGTCCTCTTTAATCTATGTTTAGATAGCATCTCAACATCTTCATATTTTTATTTAGAATATATCTTGGAGGAAGAATAAATAAAGAATGTTTGTGTGTAGAAAACAATAAGGCTGCTACCCTATTTATAGATTACCTAGGATAATTCTATACCATCAGATTTTAGGTTTATAAATCCAATCGTACATCCAATACTGAGTCAGTGTATGCATCTAGAAAAGAAAACAATCCATATATAGTTTAGGAACCTGCCTCTGCATGCAGGTGGGTCAACCCACCTTTACCTGTGTCGACCCTATAGTCGATCTACCTTAGACATGGGTCGACCAGTTATGAGCGGGTCGCCCAGTTACCGTTGCTTTATGCTGCGTTGTTTATTAGATTTATTTATATATAATCTGTATATATTTTAGTGCAATCTTCTTAAGTCCATAACTTTCTTATATTTAATCTAATTTCCGAAAACCAAGGGTCTTCCTGAGCCAAAATTTCATAACGGATGCAACGGTAAAATCTGTTTTACCTAATTATGAATAATTAATTATTATTCATCTTATTATCCTCTTAATATGATAACTGTGTATAAAAATATGGGGTGTTACATATTAGATCCGTTCCAGCAGCGTGGGGCTAATTAGGGAAGATAAGAGGCATAATAACATAGTGAAATCCTAGTTTAGGTTCATTTCGGTACCATGGGACTGATTGGGGAAGATAAGGGACCTAGTAAAATAATGAATGGAGACCAAGTCTAGGGGTGACTTGTTTCAATTGCATATTTGGTTGGGAATCCATATCAGTCAGTATCCCTTTTATCATGGAGGTCTTACACTAGGTTGAGGTAAGGGCATGTTTTAATATACTGAATAGTAAAAGGTTCAAACGATATGAGGACAAGCACGTTCCGACAGGATGATGAGTGTGCATCATGTTGATTGGGAAAGATAAGCTGCTGTAACGGCTATGATTAATGGCTATGTCCTTTTAGTTGATGGGTTTGGGATTGATAACCCTGAATTCCATGCTGGCATAGGTTATCACATTATGGGTATAGGAGATGATCGATGGGTAGAAATTATGTAAAACCTCACTACACCAAATAAAGAAATTTGAAACATATGATATTTTTACTTTAAATTCTTTTTTTGTTTATAGGCTTGAAACAGTTATCTAGTGTTTCTATATCTACCAAAGCGTTTCTATTATTTCTTGTTTTTTTTAAATATATAATTTTACGTGCAAAAATAAATAAATCCTACTTGGGCCGTGTTTCCAAAATAATCGTTCCAGACCAAAATTTGTACCTCCTATGTCCCGTGTTTCAAAACAATAGACCGCATTCCTTTTCTTTTTCCCAAGCCCTACTTTCTGCGAATTTTTCAGATCTTCCATTCCAGTCCTCATCGCTTTCATTTTCCTATGAATGTAATCCAGCGTTTAGCGTACTCAAATCAATCTAAAGGGTTGTCCATATACACTGATGCAAATTCAATGTTGATCTCTTGATTATTAATGAAAATTAGCCTAATTATATCTCATGTTGATGTACAGGAGCACGCATGGGAGTTATGGTTGAAAAGTCGTATGACTTTGTGTAGGATCTTTGTATATGAATAAAGAGGAATTGACTATGATATACTATCTTGTATAATACAATAGTTATGCAAGTAAATATTAACTGATATGGATATATCACAAATAAGTAAAAGTAGTAAGTAAAGTGACACCAGGAATTTTATACTAGTTCGGACATCCCGTCCTACGTCCAGTCCCAGACTCCTTCTGGAATTCTACTATCAACACCCTCACTTCACCCAGAGGAACAGTTTCACAACAATCTGATCCCCAACAAGGATTTCCCTGCCTGAGCACTGACACAAAACTTTTACAAATGACAAGAGTTTGACTTTTGCTTGTGTTCTCGAAACACTGAATTGTGAACGATTAAGTACACCCTTCCTGTAAACTTATCCTTGATAGTATATTGTGTATGTGAAGATTGAAGGAAATATGTCACTTATTGAATCAAGAGATATGAAATAATTCCAATGATTCAACAAGTAACTTGAATATATGGAAGCTTTTTAAAATACAAGAGTATAGAAATGTAGATCAGAAAATAGAATAGATTTGGAAAGAATTTGTGATTAGAAAACTATGATTGAAGTGTATATATAATAGTTAAAGGGTAGTGATCCTTCATGAAGAGTTTATTCAAAAGATGCACCCATTTCTTTTTCAGAAATGAAGAGAAACCCCTTCATGAAGAATGGAAACCTTTCATAAAAATGGTTGTTGTTTCGAATCAGTCAACTGGTCTGTAAATCACCAGTCAACTGGTTGAAAATACTGAAAATCGTTTATATTTAAAAATATGTAGAAACTAGCCGTTACTGGATAGAAATTCACTGACCAGTCGACTGGTCTGTTTTGAACCAGTCGATTGGTTCAGATGAATTCTGCCCAGTCATGGCTATTTCTAGCCATTTATATATATATATATATATATATATATATATATATATATATAACGATTTGTGCATTCGTGTTATACTATGAGGATAGATTTTAGCAAATATCTAACACGACTAAATACACACACACACGCACACACACACACACACACACACACACACATATATATATATATATATATATATATATATATATATATATATTATATGACCTTATCTCTTCAATATGATCTTAATTTCGTCGTTGTCTTGAATCAAAAATCTTGTGAATCAACATTCTCCTCCTTTTTTGATTGACGACGACACTTTGCATATTTGTTGAGATAATGAATTGCTCCCCCCTGAATGTATGCTTGTATATGTTTATCTCCACCTGACTAAAAAGCTTATCTGCAACATTTTGTTAGTGTATAATAAACTTACCATTCATTAAACGAAATGTTAGTATATAAGACAATTATGAATATAATGACACATATTTCTCCCCCTTTGTCATCGATTAAAAAAATCAAATACCATGAGAAAGTAGCAGAGAATAGATATTCATAGATCTTTATATGAGACAACCGCTAGCTCTCATCGAAGTTTAATGAAGTATTCTCTAATATGGGTTTAGTAAAAATATCGACAATTTGATTTTCTGAGTTTACAAATTCAAAGTTAATAATTTGCTTTTCAATATTGTCTCTCACGAAATGATGTCGTATATCAATATGTTTTGTTTTAGAATGGTTTACCGGATTTTTGGATAAATTTATTGCACTTGTATTGTCGTAATAAATTGTTAAATTAGTCAGATTGACATTAAAATCTTTTAGTGTTTACTGCATGTATATAACTTGAGCACAGGCTAGTGCCGTAGATATATACTCAGCTTCACATGTTGATAGTGAAACACAATTTTGTTTCTTGTTGAACCAAGATATAAGTGATTTACCAATAAAGTGACAAGTTCCACTTGTACTTTTACGATTCGTCCGTGATCCTCCAAAATCAACGTCACCGTATGAGACTAATTCGAAGGAACAGTCTTTCGGATAGAAAAGTCCAAAATCTTTGGTACTGCTAAGATAACGTAATATACATTTTACTGCCCTCAAATGTGATTCTTTTGGATTAGCTTGAAAACGGGCACATAAACAAACACTCATCATAATATCCGATCTACTACCAGTTAAATGTAGAAGTGAATTTATCATGCTTCGATATAACTTTTGATCGACACTTTTACCATTTTCACCTTTATCTAAATGTGTCATTGTACTCATTGGTGTAGGTTTACTTAAAGTATTTTCCATTCCAAAACGTTTTATTAGATTAGTGCAATATTTTTCTTGATTAATGAAAAATTCCATTTGATAAATGCTTAATTTGTAAACCCAGATAATAAGATAGTTCTCCAATATGCGACATTTCGAACTCGCTGGTCATTATATTCGAAAATTCTTGACATAATTTTTCATTTTTTGAACCAAAAATAATGTCATCAACATATATTTGCGCTATTAAAATATCTTTATCAGCTCTCTTTATAAACAGTGTTTGATCAACCTTTCCAATTTGAAATCCTGAATCTATTAAATAATTTTTAAGACGTTCGTACCAAGCACGAGGTGCTTGTTTTAACCCATGTATTGCCTTTTTCAATTTGAAATTTTGATCTTTGTATATGGATAAAGCAGAATTGACTATGATACACTATCTTGTATAATATAATAGTTATGCAAGTAGATATTAACTGATATGGATATATCACAAATAAGTAAAAGTAGTAAGTAAAGTGACACCAGGAATTTTATACTAGTTTGGACATCCCAACCTACGTCTAGTCCCAGACTCCTTCTGGAATTCTACTATCAGCACCCTATCTTCACCCGGAGGAATAGATACACAACAATCCAAGCTCCAACAAGGATTTCCCCGCCTGAGCACCGACACATGACTTTTACAAATGACAGAAGTTTGACTTCTGCTTGTGTTCTCGAAACATTGAATAGTCAACAATTAAGTACACTCTTCCTATAATCTTATACTCAATTGTATATTGTGTATGTGAAGGTTGAAGGAAGCATGTCACTTATTGAATCAAGAGATATGAAATAATTCCAATGATTCATCAAGTAACTTGAATATATGAAAGCTTTTTAGAATGCATGAGTATAGAATTGTAGATCAGAAAATAGAATAGATTTGGAAAGAATTGGTGATTAGAAAACTATGGTTGAAGTGTATATATAATAGTTAAAGGGCAATGATCCTTCATGAAGAGTTTAATCAAAGAGATGCACCCATTTCTTTTCAGAAATGAAGAGAAACCCCTTCATGAAGAATGGCAACCTTTCATAAAAATGGTTGTTGTTTCAAATCAGTCAACTGGTTTGTAAATCATTAGTCAACTGGTTGAAAATACCGAAAATCGTTTATATTTAAAAATATGTAGAAACTAGTCGTTACTGGGCAGAAATTCACTGACCAGTCGACTGGTTCAGATGAATTATGTCCAGTCATGGCTATTTCTAGCCATTTAAACACACACACACACACACACACACACACACATATATATATATATATATATATATATATATATATATATATATTATGATTTGTGCATTTGTGTTATACTATGAGGATAGATTTTAGAAAATATCTAACACGACTAAATACACACACACACACACATATACACACACACACACACACACACATATATATATATATATATATATATGACCTTAGCTCTTCAATATGATCTTCATTTCGTCGTTGTCTTGAATAAAAAATCTTGTGAATCAACAATGGTTTGATGTTAATTGAGTTTAGGTGATTTCAGTTATGAAATGATCCGCTAATTCCATATATCATCTATTTATCTTGTTTTCACATGCAAAGTTATTAGCATCTTATGTGTGGAGTAGAATTTTAAAATAACAGTTCAAAGTTTTATTTAATGAGTGTCAACCAATTTGAGCTTGGTTTAATTACTATGTTAAAAATGTATGCTATCCGTTAAAAAATGTTTCAAATGTCTTAAACTTTCATCTCTGCTTATTTAAAAAATGTTATTTGTTAAAAATGTATGGGGCACTTAAACTTTCATCTCTATTTGTCAGGAGAGTGAATGCTTAAATATTAATTTTATTGTTTACGGTGATGAATGTTTACAGTGATGGAGCTAATACATGGAGCAAGTTTATTTTAGTAGAATCCAATCTCTTCTGGTTGAATGTTTTTGTCTACTGGTTGATATTATGGATTGTAGCATTGAAAAATCGACCACTCCTCTCGCTGTGGTTATTTTTTATTTATTTTTGTGACTGAAAGTGCAGTGTGTGGTTTACATGAATGTCATGTTACACTTGTAATTTTTAGGTTCCTTAAGTCTTAAAAATATTAATGGTTTGCTACTTTATAATAACATTAGTGAGAATAACACATTTTTTGTTGTAGTTTTAAACATAATTTTGCATACACACTTAAACAAGTTCCTATTGTTAGAGAATGAGATGTTATAATTTTTGTTCAGTTGTTATGTGAAGTAGACTTCACTCAAGTTGTTTGATAAAACACCTAAATAAGGAAGTTATTGTGTTGAGATTACTGAATTCTCCAAAATGTTGAGATTATTTTAAAATCATTTTCATTCAATATTTAATATACAAGATATTCAGTTGGCTTTATAATCTGATCTTAACATCATTTCCATTCGATTTTTAATATACTAGTTATTCTGTTGGCTTGATAATACTTCCTAAATTGTCACGTGGAAAGGAAAACCACCTCAGCTGGCTAGGAAAAAAGAACCACTCCTCCTGCACTAGATGCAAGTTTAACTAAAGGTAAATGTTACTCTATTTCTCATGTGTTCTCATTAAGAAAGTGTTGTACTTTTATTTTATTTTGGTCAATAAAGTCGTTTAGTAACTAATTTGAGATTAGTTGCTATACATAGGTTTCACTTAGTAAATCTAACTGACTTTGATCAAATTTGGCCTTTAGATTTAAAAAAAGGGTGTTGCTAAATGCAAATCAAAATTACTCAATGCAAATAGAGGTAATTACACTATTCTCCTTTTTTTGTGTGCAAATATTAGCAACTACATTTAATTCTTGAAACTATGCATGGACGTTTAATGCATGGTTGCCAACTTAAAGTACATGGTTTGCCGCTCCTTTTTCCATCTTTTCAAGTGCCAACAGTTAGTTTACATGCATGGTTTCAAGAATTAAATGTAGCTGCTAATATTTGCAAAAAAAAAAAAATATAAAGGACAATAATGTAATTTCCTCGATTTTCTTTGAGTTATTTTGATTTGCATTTAGCAACTATGAAAAAAAAGTATATTGAAAGGATTGCAGTAAAACTGTCATTAAATATGTTGCATAAAAAGTATTTCTTCATAATAAAACTTAAACATCCTGTGGCACTTCCATTTCCAATATAATTGTATGATTTTTACGCACTTATGAATCCAGTCTTTCATTTTTTACCAACCCTTCGATACTATTCTCAAAAGCTTGGACTCCGACATATTAATGTAGCATGCTTACTTGCATACAAAAGGATTCATTCATGTTGGATTGCACCTTTTCATTAACCTTAAGATACATGGTACATATTTATTTATAGTTAGTATAGTATATAAAAAGTAGTACATGTTAAGTTATGTTCTAGCTATTTATACCTGTGAATTATGAGGTTGTTTAATACTATCATATAAGCCACTCAAGACTGACCGATGTTATGCAAATGAACCATATAATATCTCACCACAACAGCTAAACTCCCACTATCAAAAAATAAACAACACTTTTTTAACAGCTTGCCTATTTCCCAAGGCCATCTTAAGATGTTGGAAAACAATGGCTGAGTCGTGGACTAGGTTGCTTTCTTGAAGACGATTCGACGATCTGGTCAAAGATGCAAACCATTTCGTACTTTCGTCGCTGCCTCTAGGATAAAAAAGCCTCTGAAAAGCAATAACCGATTTGCTTGCACAACAAATCAGTACAGATCTGCACGTTCGAAAATAAGCATTGCTCAAACATTACCGTTGTATAAAAAAATTTGCATAAAAATAATGGTTTGAAAAAAGCAATGTTTTCTGGTTTAAAAATATAAGTGACTACACCACAAAGCCCAGGCTCAAACCGAACCGGGTCGAGTCGAGTCGAGTCGAGTCGGTCGGTCGCAAGCGCGTGTGTGGTGGTCATGATGACCGTTGCATAAATAATTTTTCATAAAAAAAAAGGTTCGAAAAAAGCAATGTTTTGTCTACACCACAAAACCTAGACCCAAACCGGACAGGACGATTCGGTCGCACGCGCGCGTTGGTCATGATGCATGGTCTCCATCCTCACAACAAAGCATGTATTGAGAGCCCAAGGCCCCAACATGACTTCTTAGAAACAAGTATAAATACTTGTTTCTTCCATATAGTCCCATAATGTAGGACTATTCACATATAGGAGCCATTCATACACTTATTCCAACATTTTTAATAATTCACCTAATGTTTATAAAAACATTTCCAACATAAGATAGCTCACGGAAATTTTAGTCCATCTCTGCAGGCAATGTTACTGACTTTTTTATTTTGTAGTTTTTGCGTTTCCCCTTTAATTGTAGATATTTATTTTATTTAGGTTTTGTTATTCAATTATTCAAATTGTTTGCTGCTTGACCGTTGAATGTGGATTGCAATGAACCTTTGTGTAATCTAGTCTTTGAATTCTAGATGTTTTCTTGCAAGTTTTTGTATTGCATATTTTGTACAGGCTATGTCCTTAAACCAAAATGTTATTGTTTAATGATGTAGTGCAATATGAAACAATATTTTTTTCCTTAAGCTGTTAGATGTAGCCACAAGTGATTTGGCCAACATCAGTAATTGATCTGTTGCCTTTTGTTGCATTTCCTAGTTGTTCAGTAATTGGCTAAAGTAATTAACCGACCGTCTAAAATAACATGTCGATATTATACTTAGCATGAAAACTTATGTGTAACTTTTAGGGAGGTATGCTGCCTGGTTAGGAGATATTAAGTTAGTCGAGCTTAGCATTGCGGGTTTATCAATAAAGTTATGAATTGCTTTTTCAATACTAGAGGTGTTTCTCAGAGTCAATGAAGTTATGAATTGCTTTTTCATATCAGAGGTGTTTCTCAGAGTCAATGAAATTACGAATTACTTTTTCAATACAAGAGGTGTTTCTCAGACAGATCTTTGGACTTATCGTAAAGCAGATTGAAGTATTATGCCTCATTTTGTGTTGTTTCTTCTTGATTACTGTTGTTGTAACCGTTGTCAGTCTATAAGCTATCTGATGTGGTTTTGGGTTTTGTATGTGGACGTTGTGCATAAAAGAAATAATTTAGAGCACTGGTCTCCATCGTGCAACCATTTAATTTTATAGCTATACATTCACTGTTTATATACCATGTAGGACGATCAATGAATTATTATATACAATCTATTGTTTATGCAAGAAAGCAATAGAGAATATTCTGAGATTGCTTGTTTTGTCACTTACTGGCTTATCTGTCCTTAATTCAATTGTAGTCATACGTGTATAGTTAGTTGAATTTGCATTGAATAATACAAGATCTACTGGGTATTTATTTAAGTTCGTTTGATCTGAACTTATTTGATTGTCTTTCTTTTTGCAGATCGAATCCTTGGTTGCAGTCACAAAACTTGTTAACTCAAAGGATGCAAAATATTCATGGAAGGATTTTTTTTCGATTTGACCGCCTTTTATAAACTTATAACACTTTTAGCCTAGTTTCAAAACTTATTACGAACATAGCCTGGTTTATGTCACATCAGCTCAAAACCGTTATCAACACAGCGGCATTTGAGATGACGCGTAGAGCGTTATTTGGGATAACGCATAGAACTCACTTCTGGGCGTCATTTAAGATGCCGCAGTTAGCGTCATCTTAAATGCCGCTTGTGTTAATAACTGTTTTGCGCTGATGTGACATAAAACAGGCTACGGCCGTAATAAGTTTTGAAACTAGGCTTAAATGTTATAAGTTTATAAAAGGTGGCTAAATCTAAAAAAAATCCTTCATGGAATGACATATTATCTGTACGTAAGTATATAATTCCCCACCATAGTGCATGCATATTTTTGCATTTATAGTTCCCTATAGTTTATAGTAGGATGAATTGTTCTATACCCAAATTGGATGTTCTCATGTGCCGGATCAATCTTAGTCGCTGATTTGTACAAAATTTAATGGTTTTGAGTGGATTATAGGACACGTTCATTAGATTGTTAATAATATGTATAATTGATGTGTGATTGTGATTTGTCGGGCACACGGTAACACCAGAATCTTTATTCCTTAGTTCCAACAAATCTTTAAGGGTCTTTTCTGCTTCTTATCTACTGAGATCAAATAAAATCACTTGTGTTAAATTTCTCTGTCCCCCTATACCCAACCAATCAGTACCCCTGAATTTCATCTTTTTGTAATTAAACCCTCCTTTATTTTTGGACTTAATTGTAAAAACGATTCTTAAAGCGCCGAAGAAAATACAACTCTCACATCTTGGATGGGCATTTTCTTATTGGACGGCTTATCTATACATCTCTTTGTCCTCAAACGTGCTTTCCATCACTGCCGAAAATCCTGCTTCCACATTTAACTCAACCAAAACCCCTGCAAATAGTGTACAACTTCTACCTTCTTATCAAACCAGAAATGGTTGAAGTTACGTACTTTTGAGTTTTCTGTGTTTTTTATTTATTTTTTATTTTCTTTTCTGCAGGTATTTACTTGATAATGAAGTTTCTGAGTGACCCAACAAGAAGTCAAACTAGTTCCAATTGGAATGACAACCAATATACACCACAAATCAAAATTTGAGGATCCGTTGTCTAGCTTCACATCAAAATGCAGGAAGGATATAACAGGTAGTTAGGTTTTGTTTAGCTTTGACGCATTTGACCATATTGATTTCAACCCAATTGCTGATTTCCTGAACAACAATCTGCCTAGAACAGGCTCTCATGCTCCTGTTTCACCGTTTTGTAAACAAAGTTCTGATTTCGTATTTTTATATGCCGATGCAATGGTATTATGCTTGGCCACAAGGTACGTATTAGATTCTTTTCACCAAGTTATTACATGTACATACATTATAATGGGCGTTTATTACAGAGGTTTGAATTTTTATCGTTATGGTTATCTGATTATCACCATGTTGCTAGGTACCCTGCACAAACATGGGAGAAATTAAAGGCAACCCTTCATATAAAGCCAAAACTATGATATCTGTGAATTAACAGGAATATTTATAAATAGACAAACATTTTCAGTTGAACGCCTGTAATGCCATGACAAGTTTCTATTGAGATTTACTTGGACCGATGAAGAAATAAATCTATTAGGAGATGGGAGTGAAAAACCGGAATTTGCAAAATGGTCATGGAGGGGTGTAAACGGGTCGGACCGGACCGGACGGAGGTGTGTCCAAGCTCTGTCTTATAAGAATTCGGACGGACACGGACCGGACATTATATAGCATCGGATCGAGCCGGACAACGGACTGTCATGTTTGATATAGCCTTGAATAATAGAAAAATAACAAATATTTTAGATCGGACCGAACACTAGTGTGTCCAAGCCCTGTTCTATAAGAGAAATGGACAGGCACGTACCGGATACCTCATACCTTTGGACCAAGTCGGACAACGGACCGTCCTGTCCAATATACAGCCCTGTAGCATCTCAGCAAGTAGTTGATAGCGTAAGTTTGGATTTTGAATTATTGAATCAACTCACATGTTTTTGGGTTTTGAATCTGATTCATTTTGCTGTCTTGATGTTGCATTATTAAAATGTTTGGATAACTTCACATAAGCTGACAGCAATCCAAAATGGTGACATATTTATATCATTTATCAAAATGTATTCATTCTTTAAAATTTAAGGCTTTTGATCATATGCATTTGTTCACACTGACTGATGAACTTAAGTGCATGTCTAGCAAATTAAAAAGTTTCATTGTTACAAAATTGAATGTATATTTTGTAACGTCATGTTTACTCATTTTAGTCAAAAACAATTGTGCAGTTATGTAGGTATATTGCAGATTTGGAAAACAACCTTGATTTAGACCGAAATGAAACATTGCAGGAGTTCATTATATCGCATGGGTACTCTCTGTTGTTTCAGCATGCATATATGGTAACATCCATTGGGTCAAATTTCCTTTAATCCTTTTTCTACCCTTTTCCTCTGAAAATAAAGAAATAACAACAGTGGTGTGTAAAACTAATGAATGTATCAATTTACAATTTGTGCAGGAGCCAATTTGTTCATCAATTTTGGTCAGTTTCTTCAGAGGGAGTAACAATATTCCCTGCATTTTGTCTTATCGTTTTGTCGCAATCGCCATTTCTTCAAGTTTGTTTACCTTTACTTTTGCAATATTTTTTCCAATCTCTTTTGGGTTCCTATTACACAAATATTCAACATTGTGCATATGCAATGTAAAGAGCTCTTATGTGGATTAGTAGTTCAACTGATCGCATATAAACGTTAACAATATTATCAGTTCAAATTTGGAAGAAAATCAATCAAAGATATAAAAGTAAAAAGGAAAACTGGGTACCATTTCAGTTCAGGCATTCAAAATGTTTTGATATTAAAATGGAAACTAGTAATATATGGTATTATTGGTAAAGCATGTTCATTTATGTATACTTGATGGAATTATACATGGTTAAAAAAGTACAATAGAGTTAGACATCCAAGTTTCAATCTTTTCAGATGATTTGTTAACGTTATATGTATTTGTTGATTCATTGCATGTATAGAAAACAATTTATAAATGTCTTAAAATCATAAATCCTCACCTTTTTTATCCTTGATTGTGTTCCCTACCGGGTTCTAATATCAATCAAGTTTGAATTATAATTCAATGTGAATACGATTAAAAATATTTTCTTGATATTTATTTAGACCATTGTCACATATTTTCATTTTCATTTGTTTGCATACGTTATGTGCATATCTTTTGAAATCGTATGAAATACACGCTTAGAAATAGGAAGTTGAAAATAAAATTAGCAACATTGGATTTAAGAAGCACAAAGGAGAGTGTTAATACAATTTACAAGAATTTGGGGAAATAATTATGTAGCCATGTATAAGTGATATGAAGTTCTATTGATATTTTAAAAGACATTCCAATAGCAGCATTAGATTCTGATATTTTTCAAATCGTTTTTATGCAGACATGGAATTGAAAAGACAATATAATGAACAAGGGTGCGTAGAAACTACTTACGAGCAAGTTTAGTTATCTTTGTCTATTATTTCATTATATTGTCAACCTTGTTTTTGTTTAACTTGAAATTATTGCATTAGATTTGTATTTTTTTTTTGTTCTTTTGAAAATATGGTTTATCTTTGTTGTATACTAATTTGTTTAAAGTAAATTTGCTTATGGAATTTTTTTCCATATTTTTTTGAAGAATGCTCGAATCTATTTATGTTATTGAAGTATCAATTGTATACATTAAAATAATTTTCATATTTCGAACCTGCAACACGTTAGTGGTGTCATAAATTATTAGTTTGAACCAAGCATTTTCGAGTGTTGCAGGTTATTAATTTGAAACATTCGCTAAGTGTTGCAGATTATGAACTTGAAGCACTCATTGAGTGTTACAGACTATCATTTGAAACACTCACCGAGTGTTGCAGACTATCTACTTGAAACACTCATCGAGTGTTGCAGATTATCAACTTGAAACACTAGATAAGTGTTGCTGATTATCAACTTGAAACAATTATTGAGTGTTGCAGATTATCAAACTGAAACACCTGCTAAGGGTTTCACTTTGTCAATCTGAAACACCTATAAAGTGTTTCAATTCGCCGATCTGAAACATAATGTGGGTTTTTCAAAAATCTACAACATACTACAACTCCTAAAAAGTGTTTCTATAATTTTTAGTAATGTTTTATTACCGTTTCAAATTGACCATTTTGGTGTTGTTTTTGACTGTGATGTCATGGTAGTTGGTTCAACAATCTCGGATATGAATGAGAAACCTATCTTTATTCGTGTTTATCTTTCCTACTATTTCATTTATGCTTTTATGTATATTGCTCTTAGAATTTATCATCTGTCTAAATTCTTCCTTAACTTATGCTCATGATAGAAATTACTAGAACTCATCAGACGTATGTCTGACCTAGTTTGTTCTTTCCTTCTCTCTTCCTTACCCCTATAGTTTCGTAGGGTGGAGGGTCTCAACAGTGATTCTTGATTATTCTATTCAACTTGGATTCACACTCTTTCCAAATTCATGTATTGTTTCACTTCTTATTTTCTGATCATTGTATTGACATAAGAGAATGATGGTTTTTATGGTTTTACTTATGTACTCTGATATTTTTCATGAGACAATATATTTGGTTTAGGATGATGACTATTTGGTAGTTTGAAATGTAATAAATGCTGTGATTTGGCTTACTTATTTAAATAATGTTTTGAAGTTTTTGTTGTGTTTAATATTCAGTCTTGTGAATTTTAGTCTCTATGTTGTTACTTTATACCTAAGCGCTTCATAAATCTTAATGCATCCTCATACGGGGGACGTTAAGGGGTGTTTCAAAATCTGCAAAAAAAGCTGTAGGAAAAACTACAACTATTAAAAATCATATTTCTTTAAATTACTTAAAAATCTATGTAATTACAGCACTCACTTCTGCTCTTAAGCTCTTTCTTGTGTGCTCATTGGCTTTCCACTTTTAGTCTCTAAGTGTATTATAAATGTATTTTTTATAAATCTTTCACCAAAAAAATTTAAGTTCGGGTCCGTCTCAAGAGAGGGAATCCAAAGAGGGAAAAGATAGTGTTGTAAGTGAAAAGCTAGGTCTGGGGATCCATTTATAGTTGAGCCAGGTGATCCCAAGCCGTTAGATTTCTTGATTCAATCTGGTCTAGACACATCACTCCTTCATTTTTCAGCATTCAAATTTACAATTAAACACACTAGATTAAGCCACATCATCCCTAACTATTAGAATACCCAAATCGACATGTTTTTGGGCGATTTCACATCCAAAACACTTCACGGGTCGACCTAACCCATGCTCGACTCGGCCTATGCCTTTATTTTTATTTAATTTTTTAATTATGTAATCTTGATTCTTTGATAACTTTATTACATGAACTTTGATTTTGACAAGTCAAATATGAAAGCAATTCAGAAAATCGCCATGGACACAATGGAAAAGGTTATGTAGCCAAATTTAGACATGTATAAAAAATATTTTTAGTTTCTTCTATTCTTTAATAATTTCTGGATTGTACTTAAAACTTGTTTCTTTTCTAACTTTTTTCACATTAGCTCCGATTTTTATAAACTATTTATGTAAATTAGTCAAAAAACCGCCAAATGTAATGGTACAACTCCGATAGCTAAATTCTAACAATTCAATAAATTTATTTCATTATCTAATTAATTTGTTAACTAATAAATTATCATGTCTTAAATTTAGGGTTGTTACACTTGGATTAGGATCAACATTAGGTAATGGACCATGTTGGTTCTGTTCGAGGTGGACAATTGGCTATGGTAAGGCAAGGTAGGTTTAATGTGATCGGAGGCATAGCAACGACAAGGCATAATGGGGTCTGGTAATGCTGCTACAATGAGTTTGGTGGAGGGTTTGGATGGCGCTGCTGTGGCGAGGGCTTGTGGAGGTAGTTAAGGTGAGGTGGTTGCTGCAAAAGGGTCGTGGTTGCAACGACGGGTAAAGATAGGTCGGTGGTGGAGTCGAAGGGTGCAATGGTAGAAATTGGTTGCTGTGAAATGAGGGTGGTCGAAGAGGTTGATGGCCCGGTTGGGTGGCCTTTGGAAGCCTACTGGTAAGGAGCTAGGGTGGTATTGGCAAATGCGAAGGGCTAGGGTCGGTCGATTTAGAAGCTTGGCTATGTTGATAAGTTGGGTTTCAGATATTGGTTGAGTCGGGTGATGGTCGAGGATGATTCAACGACGTTAAGAAGCTTTGGAAGGAAGAGATGGTAGTGGGTATTGAGGAGGAGCTCGCTATTGAAATTGGTATCAGAGTCGGTGAGTGGATTTCACCTATTTTCAAGTTTGGCTATTTTCTATAATATTTCAAAGCATCGGGTTTTGCAAATGAAGAAATAAAGAAACAGGAAGGAAGCATGAGAATGATGATAATAATAAGGAGAGTGGCATGCTAAGAGGTTACCATGTGCATATGCTAAAATTAGCCACTTATGTGGTGCTCGCGGACCAAACTAGGTACACTAGGAAGGGTTTTACGACTTTGGTCGGTTTCCCTCCGGAACAAATTATAAAAAAAATATGTGATACAAAAGATGGTGGTAGTAACTATTAATGTAGGTAACAATTATATTTCGTGTTCAAACGTGTAGGCTTGAACAGATTTACCAAAGTTTCTCATGCCTCCAAATATCTAGTTAGACTAAGAAAATATTTGTGTTAATTCAACAAATTTTTCGTAAAAAACTTACGTTGCTATTTGATACTGGTAGGCCACTGGATACGTTATAGGTCAAAATTCAAATCACTTTACAGCCCAAATCGGGTACTCAAACACGAAATAAAATATTGTTGTGCTTGGCACATCTATACGAATGGAATAGCATGTTAAAAATATAAATGTCATTGTTCACACCAAATTTTATTATATATGCTACCATTAACTGTTACACCAATTATACTAAACAATTTAAACAGAGCTAATGAAATCGAAATTCGACAAAACAAACATCAACTTTTTAATTATAAATTTTATAGAAATTATTTTATGTAATATATATATATATATATGTATATATATATATCAAAAACTATATTTTGCCATTATATTATCAACTGGTTTTATGTCCGTAGTCAACTTTTGGTTTCCTTCAATTGAAAGGACATGGTCAATTTAATTTCAGTCTGTCCTTAATCTTTTTAGATCATAGCTTATAATTAACATTAAGAAATCATAATTTTTTGTTTTACACAAATTTTTATTCAACATCCTATATAAATTAATTATTTAAATTGATCAAAAATTATCTCCATCACTCAAAAAAATTGTCCACAAGGAGGAACATAACAGAAATTTAGCAATTTGATAAACTACAAAATAATTAGTTTGTAAAACATTTAAAACTTATTACTTAGTTTATTGTACAAGTTATGCACCCAAAAAAATTCATATTATTACTTCGCTATTTTAATATGAAAAAACTTTATATAACATCTAGATGTGTTAACAACTTTATTATCTTTTTTATAAACTTTAGGCATACGTTGATCAGGCACATGTATAAAAATACCCAAGTACTTAATAAACTAGTTTTAACACCCACCGAAAATACTTTAAAACCTAGAAAGTAGATATGGAAAGTACCCGTTGATAGATCGTAGTTACGCAATGGTTACACCGTTGATAGATTGTATGTATCAATGCCCCTTGAATTACACCATTAAAAAACTCATAGATCACACCACGCAAATGGTTATGTCTATTATCCCAGTAGAAACCAATAGCATAATAGATAATCTCTGCCCTTGAATCACGCTTTGTGATTATACCTGATACATCCGTATGCAAATAGCTACATCTATAATCCCAGCAGAAACTTGTGTTATTACAGACAATATCTACCCTCAAATTACACTACCAACAAATATCAAAGAAGTATGTCCGAACAGTAGTCAACTCCTGTTGTATCCACCGAGCGGATTTCCAATTTGACCCTACCTCATAGGATTCTGATTGGACCCTATCGAGTAGGATTCTTACTAGAATTCACCAAGTAAATAGATCGGGGTACATCCTTCATTAGATTATACTCGAAGTTCTAAATGTACCTTTGAGTCAAACACCCATCTCTAATTATAGGTTGTTTGTATCATTAGTAACATATTGAACCAATTTGTTACTCTAAATGACAAAGCAATTAGAAAATTTTCATGAATACTTCGCAAATCATATCATTGTTTACTTTACCAAAATCATGTGAAAATATATTTCAAATTCATCAGGTTTACTTTCTCGAATAACACTTCATAATTCTCCTTTGTTTATGAACATATTTATAAACTAATTATATATAAAAGATACTCCATAAATGTTTGCTTAAAATATTCCTATTATATTAACCATCATCATTTAATTTAAACCATTTTTTTTAATATTTTGAGTTGGCAACCGTATTTCAAAACACATTGCATTACAAATATCAATTGGAAACCATTTAAACTTCAGGCTTTATTTTAAAATAACATTTCAAACTTCAATTTAAATCAAATTTAAAATAATGTAAACTTGAAATTGAACAAATCCTAATTTTAAATTCATTTAAAGCAATTTATAATGCAATTTTAGTTTAAAATAGATTTGTAATTTAAATATAATTTAAAATAATTCAAATCAAATTTCAATAATTCAAATCTAATTTCAAAGTACTTCAAATCTAATTTAAAGTAATTCAAATAAAAATGAAACTTAACTTAAAATGAATTTAATTTTTAGTTTAATTCAAAAAAAAGTTTAAAATAAATTAAAATCAAAATTCATTTTTATACAAGTTTGTGTAAACAAATTCAAATTTCTCTAAAATAATTTGGTTTAAATAATTAGATTGATTTTATTTACATGAATGTATACCATTTCAACCCATAATAATAGTCATACGCATATATCGTTTCAACCTATGTCTTAATTTAGGTTCCAGTTGCAGTTATGGTATATAATCATTCAATATCAACATCACTACGATAATCAATAATATGGTAACTGGGATACCTATCACAACAAACATATAACGATGTGTTAGACTATCAAAATCCAAGTCAATATAACGATGTGTTAGACTATCAAAAATATTAAATTTCAATATCAAATTAGTATATCACAATTTTGTTTTATCTAACTTATTCCAATTCAATTTTGAAAGTCGTATCTTCAATTCAAATTCAAGTTTCAACTTTGATTTAAAATGACAAAAATATTCCAATTAATTCAATACAAATTTAATACGTTAAATTTCATTTCAAATTTGATACGATGATCAAATGAATCAACCACCAATCAACTAGCATCCAATTCAATTCAATTCAATTACAATATCAGGTATCAACTAGCAATGATTCCAGACATCAATGTTAATTAAAATTTCCAAATGAGAATTCCAATTATTAAGTAGCATGAAAATATAGCTGCTGTGAATTCAATCAATTCAATTCACATAAAAATATAAATCGTGAGTTATAATACTCACCTTTTCATGTGAACGAAGAATTACTTTATGTGAATAACGACACATTCACAAGCACAGAAAGACGCACCGGTACACACATCTATATTGAGTCTGTGCAGTTAAGTACGATAGATAAAAGCATTTTCTTGAATCCAATTCGATGCTTGATTGCACTAAGACGTTCACAAAAGGCATTATCAAAGTCACTAGTAAGATCAGCAAAGGTGTTGTATGTTCCAACGAAAGTAGAAGTGAGGCGATCAATGTTGTTAATGTTGCTGCGAGGATAAGTGAAAAAGGGTTTGAGTTTGATCTGAGTATTCCACCGACGGTACCGGCGCTCCATTAGATTGTACAAAGGCTACAGAGTTCAATGGCTTGGAGTAGGATCGGCGTGGGGTGATGGACTATGTTAGTTCGACTTGAGGTGGCTGATTTCCTGCTGTAAGGCAAAGCGGTTCAGATAATGTTGGCGCAACGGTAAGGCAGATCGTGGTCAGGCATTGCTACTGCAGTGAGCTTGGTAGCAGGTTTAGATGGTGCTGCTTTGGTGATGGTTATGCGGAGGTGGTTGTTCTAAGAGGGTCGTAGTTATGATGATAAACTACGATGATGGGTGAAGACAGGGCAGAATCGAAGGGTGAAGTGGCTGATATTGGCAGCTGCGAAATGCAGTGGTTGGCGTGGTTCATGTCTAGGTCAAGTGGGTTTAGAGAGCGTGGTGTGAAGGAGCTTGGGTGGCTGCATCAAAGATGGAAGGCTAAGGTTAGTCGGATTATAAGCTTGGCGATGCTGATGGGTCGGATTTTAGGTATTGGCTTGGACTCGAGGCTGCCTTAATAATGCTGAGAAGCAGATGAGGGAAAAAAACAGGTGATGAAAAGCATGTCGCTATTGAAATTGGAATTGGAGATGATAAGCAAGTTAATTTAAACTCTGAAATTTTCGTTATTTTTGTTTTATTTTTATTTTATAAGATTTTGAAGCTTCAAGTTTTGCGAATAAAGAAATAAAGGAGGATGAAGGAAGCATGCAGAAGAATGATGATGCTAAGAGCACCTACAAATTACATTTTTAGCGCTCCAAACTTATACACTTGGTATTCTACCAACAGAATACCGGGTGAAGCGTCTAGTAAACATGCACATGAGCTTCAAGCGCGTTAAATTTTTGCATGAATTTTAAATTCACTTTTAACCGTTTACCTTAACTTTTCTTTCTTCTTTCGTTTATCTGTCAAGATGTTGAGATGCGGCCACAAGCTTCGACGTACTATTCGCTACACAGACTTACAATGCTGACATGACCGAAGATGACCTACGAGTATTGCATAAGCAGACACTGACGTTATTACATCGTCTTACTTCGACACTAGTGACGCCACATGTATAATTTTGATTTTTTTTTTTTTTTTTCAAAGTCGACCGGTTTTTAAGGTGACCGCAAACGCCTTTTATTATAACTAATAATAAAAATAATTATAACACAGGTGATTGTTAGTTGACAATCAGCTATCGGTTTTTAAGGTGGACTATCCATTGTCAACGGAGTTTAAAGTGGTTCCTCCACTTTACCTAATAACCATACAGGATTGGAGCTAGTTACATTCTAGACTGCAAAATAATTTGTGACTTCATGCAGGAAGCACATACATACTGGACTAGCCAGTGACATTGCCAAGTGGCGAGGCCATAAATACATTTCATACTTCACAAGGAAGTTTACTACATAAAGTATTCAACGAAGGACTATACAAACACATGGCTTACATAGTAAAATAAAGCAAATGCATATGGAAGAGTACAACTATAGGCTGAGGATTCAAAGAACCACACAACGGCAAGGTACATCTCGAGTTCCACGTTGTAAGCATGAAAGAAAACATTTGAGGCGACAATTCAGCACATCCTTAGTAAATTTGCATGATAGAAATGCATACTTTTTATGTGAAGTTGAATTGTTCACGGAAGGAAGAAAACACAAGTACACAATTGAGAGCATCGCTGCTTCCCCAAGAGTGTTGGTAGAACGGAGAAGGCGTCAACCATAGACAATTACAAACAAAACCGGAGAAAGATGAAACATGGCCAAAAGCAACAACCTGCTCCTATTAGAAGCCAGCTCAGAAAACAACACCTAACAGAGGCAAAGGTCAGTGTCTAAGGCATCTGGTGGATTGCCCACTGTAAGTGATGTATCTATATGCGGCAATGGATGAACTAGGAACAAATTGTTAGGACAGACTATTAAACCCAACATTACATATATGGCTCAAAGCACACAAAAACCAAAAAAGACATCCAAACGCCATATTACGAATCCATCTGCTTCCAAAAGCCACGATACCAACATCCAAAACTACCAACAAGACGAATAAACTAGAAACCATTGAAGACCTTAAAGGCAGAAAAGTATCATCACGGAAGAGAGAAGACCCTCAGCGAGACGTGAAAACTGTTCCACCTTAGAGGAGTTGTTGTTCGCCAGGTATCTCCACATCAGTGCCATTTTCCAGAATGACGCATAACCATTTTCCAGAACGACGCAGAACCAGTTGAATAACTTGATAAAGTAGTTGTCGGAAGTTGCTGCGCAGTGGAAAAAAGAGGAGTCAGTTGCGATTCAAGGAGGAGACAGAGAGGATCCGATGAGGAAGAGGATAAAATGTCTTCGGCGCTCAGAGGAGACAACATGGAAAAGCTTTAAATGGAAGGGAAAAGTAGTTAGAGGAGGGCATCCATGCACAGTGTAAGCTAGGAAGGAGGAATAAGAGGTTGCGAAGGAGAAAATGGAGCGATATGTGGAGATTTGGAAGTGAATGATGGAGAAAGAAATTATTTTCCTAGACGCCATTAACGAATTCCCTGAGGCTTCATGCTTTTGATGTATAATTTTAATTCCCAGCCATAAATTAATACTTTTGTGAGTTATGTTATTAATTACTTGTGTGATTAGTATACAATTAACGTTCAATAATTATTTATTTAGGTTCATCACGTTATTACACGCGGTAGTTGACGTAAGTGTAATACCGAATATTTTGACACACTACCCAACCCAATTAGGACCAGACTACTAGCATCACCTTTTAGTGAATTTCGACAGATACGTTTGTTTGTACACGTGGACCGTTGTATAGCTGAGGCACTTAGCTAGAGATGGTGGCCTACCACCTATACATTTCGTTTTCCCGACATTAAGCTAGGATTAACTCTCTTAGAGCTTTATATGTTGACTGGTATAGAGTTTGGTTGACCAGACCGTATGTCGGTACCATTTGATAGTTCATTCGAGAATTCTGAGTCATATTCGGTTCAACTACCCGCTTTACCTGTTGAGGATGTTAGAGGAGAATTTGTTGCGTTAACATGCTTATATATATATATATATTTGTGTGTGTGTGTGTGTGTGTGTGTGTGTGTGTGTGTGTGTGTGTAGTAGATTATAGGTATGTTAAGGAGATGCATACTTATGTTATTCATGTCTTTATATTGTATGTGTTCGGGTCTACATTTTTCTCGAACAACAATAACATGATTAGACTTAATTATATGGCTGGATTGGTAGAAGTTGATGAGCTTCATAGATATGAATATGGTAGTGCCATCCTAGGTTATATCTATTTTGCATCAGATACATTTACTTTACAACAGTCCAGAGCATTGTTCAGTTTTTGGTACATTCTTTCTTTTTGTTACTATGAGTACACAACTAACATGCATCCACGACTTATCGCTGTGGCGAATAACACACCATATATTTACTTCCCTAGATTTTGTTGTTGGGGGTTAGCTATGCATGTGCGTCGTGCTGCACATGGGGTGCACAATGAGTTAATGGAGGCTAGGCAGTAGATGGATATGAGACGACCACACACATTATCACCCGTCCATGGCACAATTATATTCAGTTTATGGATCATGGCGAGATTATCCACTTACTTACCAGTTTCAACTTTCGAGACGTAAGGTTTGCTTTCAGGTCCCTACCTGTCCATTCATATGGTATTTCGGGAAGCGTTGTTGGCTATTGTTATATGGTATTATTAGGGATTGAGATGGTGGTGATGATGGTTTTGATGACAACAACCTTGTTTTAACTATTTTATAAAATATATATTATCACTATTGACCAGAATATATATATATATATATATATATATATATATATATATATATATATAAACCGAAAATATATGTAGGTAATGATTATTAAAGACTGTACAATTTAAAGAACCAAGATTTCAAAGAAGAAGTGCTCAAGATAGAAGACTCATGAGTAGCATGAGTTCAAAAGTTCAAGAAGTAAAAAGTAATAGCATAGATATCTTGCTGAAACTCTGAAATAGCACTGAATCCTTAGTTTAATCTTTCTCACTATTTTTAGTATTCTTATCTTATTTTCATACTGGTTTCAAATTTACTTCCTTATTTCAGATCTATATTTCTTAGTTTTTAAATTTATTTAACTCCTGATTTTAAAATATATTTTAAATTTCTTAGAACAGTTTAACTCCTGATTTAAATATTTCTTATTTTATGATTGTTATTAATTTTATATTAAGTTTGAATATAGTTACTTAAGTTTTAATCCTCTTTACTTATATTTATATCTTCAACTTTAAAGTATTTCTTATATTTATATTCATAATTGTATATATGTTTTAATATCATTTTATATAGTTTTCAAATCATTCTTATATATGTTTTTAAATCGTTTTTATATATGGTTTTAGTATGTATTTTTACTTCAAATACTCTATTTTAATATACAAGAAAATAGTTTGTTTTAATTAATTATGATTCACCAGAATTTATTTAAACATACATGCCTTCGTTTGGAAATTTTATTTTTCAAATTTTATGAAGGCATATCGACAATGGTAATCCCTCATGTCAACATGGTGATCGTTGGATTTCAAATTCAAATTTTTAAAAGATACGGCTTTTGAATTCAATACCATTCTAAAAGGATTTGACTGTTGAGAGACTATAAATAGGCTTCCAAAATCGAATTTTCTTAACTAATTTCGTTATCTTCTTCTTCCTTTATCATCTCTCCATTAAAACTCTTAATTTCTTAAATTATATATTTATACTCTGCCAAATTTCATAGAGAATCACATCAATCTCTTTCTAGTTTGATTCTCTACCATCTTCTCTCAATGATTCAAGTGCTACTCAAAAGTTATAGCGTTTCTATAATTAAAGATCCCAAAATAAGGTTCTATCAAGTCTTTCCTCCAAATCTGGTACTGAAAAGGTGTGGTCATGGCCCCGTTCAAATCGACTGGGCTTGATTATAGCCTGGAAATCAATTGAGTCTCAGTGCACTCAAGCCACAGGTGAGGTGTACCTTGTAGCCTTGAAATTGAGGGTTGTAAATTTGGATATTATTTGAAAAGAAATCAGCATCAACCTAGAGTTGTATGGGACTAGATGTGGGGTAACTCTGAACCAGTATAAAATTCTGATGTGTTATGTTTTTTACTGCTTTTTATTTATTATTATTTGCATCCGTGTTTGATTTTGTGATCATCTCATATCTATGATTTTCATTTCATTCTGCATAACTCAAAAAGGTTTCGGGAAATTTATAAAATCCATTAAACACTATTGATCCTCCTCTAGTGTTCAGTTTGTGCTAAGATCCTTAATCTGCATTTCCCAATAGATATAGTATGCATTCTCTCTGATCCACTTCCATTTGACTTATATTGGGGGATTAAGGGTCGCAAGATAGGTAGATGGTGAGCCTTTTACCGTACCTGGAGATTTTGATTCATATTGGTCTTGAGTTGCTTCACGGTCTTATGCTTTACCAGATTATAAATGGGGTTTGAACTCCAATCAAATTGGCTCACGTACCTCTTTAGGTAGAGTTCTATTTCTACCAGCCACATTTGAGCCTATATCGTTTCAGTATACACAGCATCCCACATTTGACTCCCTAGCATTTGTTAAGAGTTTATGGTTTACAAGGTGATTTACAAGACTTAATAACGCTGAGAGGTAGGCGAGGGCAAAGACATGTGCTGAAAAGGAGGTCACTATTAAAATTGGTATGGGAGATGGTAAGTAGGTTTAAATTCTATGAAAGTTTGGTTATTTTTTATTTTATTTATATTTTATAAGATTTCGAAGCTTCAGGTTTTACAAATGAAGAAATAAAGGAGGATGAGGAAGCATGCACAAGAAGGATGATCCTAAGAGCATCTTTAATAGTTTGGAGTGGATAAATTACATTTTCTGCCCTCCAAATTTATACACCGGCTATTCTCCCAAAAGAATACCGTGTAAGGCACCCGAGCTTAAGCGCTTGAAATTTTTGCATGAATTATAAATTTATTTTAACTATTTACCTTAACTTTTCTTTCTTCTTTCGTTTTTTCCATCAAGACATCGAGATGCCTCCGCGAGCTATGAAAGTTGTCAACGAACCATTCACTACACATACTTATAATGCTGACAGAATCGGAGATGACCTACGAGTATTGCATAAGCCACCACCGACGTTATCACATCGTCTCACTTTGGCACTTGTGACACCACATGTATAATTTTAATTCTTAGCCAATAAATTAATACTTCTGTGACATATGTTGTTAATTACTAGTGCGATTAGTATATTGTTAACGTTCAATAATTATTTATTTAGGTTCATCATGTTTTTACACGCGGTAGTTAGCATAAGTGTAATACCAAATATTTTGAGACACTACCCGGACCAATTAGGACCAGACTACTAGCATCACCTTTTGGTGAATTTCGACAGTTACACTCGTTTGCACATGTGGGTCATTGTATAATTGAGGCGCTTAGAGAGAGATGGTGGCCTACCACCTATAAATTTCATTTTCCTGATTTTAAGCTAGGATTGACTCTCTTAGATATTTATATGATGACTGGTATAGTAGTTGGCCGACCATACCGTATGTCGGTACCATTTGATAGCTCATTCGAGGATTTTGGGTAATATTCGGTTCAGCTACCAGCTTTACTTGTTGAGGATGTTAGAGGAGGATCTGTTACATTGACATGCTTACAGAGATATATAGTAGATTACAGGTATGTTGAGGAGATGCGTACTTCTGTTACTCATGCCTTTATATTGTATATGTTTGGGTCTACATTTTTCTCGAACAACAGTGGCATGATTAGACTTGGATATTTGGCTAGATTGGTAGATGTTGGATACGAATATGGTAGTACCATCCTAGGTTATCTCTATTTAGATTCGGATACGTTTACTTTACAACAGTCTAGAGCATTGTTCGATTTCTGGTACATTCTTCCCTTTTGGTACTACGAGTATACAGCTAACATGCATCCACGACTTATCACTGAGGCGAATAGCACACCATATATTTACTTCTATAGATTTTGTTTTTGGGGGTTAGTTATGCATCGTGTTGCACATCGGGTGCACAATGAGTTGATGGAGGCTAGGCAGTATATGGATATGAGGCTACCACACACATTATAACCCGTCCATGGCACAATTATATTTAATTTATGGATCCTGACTAGATCTTCCACTCACTTATGAGTTTCGACTTTCGAGACATAGGGTTTGCTTTCAGGTCCCTACCTGTCCATTCATATGGTATTTCGGGAAGCATTGTTGGCTATAGTTATGTGGTATTGTTAGGGAATTAGATGGTGGTGATAATAGTTTTGATGACATCAACCTTGTTTTAACTATTATTTTTGTAAAATATATACTAACATAATTGTCCGTAATATATATATATATATATATATATATATATATATATATATATTTATAAAGGAAATATATGTAGGTAGTGATTATTGAAGACTGTACAATTCAGAGAATCAAGATTTCCAAGAAGAAGAGTTCAAGGTAGAAGACTCATGAGTAACAAGAGTTCAAGAGTTCAAGAAATAAAAAGTAACAGAGTGTAGATATCTTGCTAAAACTCTGAAATAGCACTGAATCTTTATTTCAATTTTTCTTGCTATTTTTAATATTCTTATCTTATTTTCAAATTGATTTTAAAATTACTTCCTTATTTCAAATCTATATTTCTTAGTTTTAAAATTTATTTAACTCCTGATTTTAAAATATATTTTCTATTTATTAAAGCAGTTTAACTCCCAATTCAAGTATTTCTTATTTATATGATTGTTATTAATTTTATATTAAGTTTGAATATAGTTACTTAAGCTTTAATCCTCTTTACTTATATTTATATTCATAATTGTATATATGTTTTAATATCTTTTATATAGTTTTTAAATCATACTTATATATATTTTTAAATCATTTTTATATATGTTTTTAAAATATATTTACTTTAAATACTCTATTTTAAAATATAAGAAAACAGTTTGTTTTAATTTATGATTCACCAGAATTTTAATTTAACATTACATGCCTTAGCTTGAAAATTTTACTTTTCAAATTTTATGAAGGCATGTCGACATAGGTAACACCTCATGTTGACGTGGTGATCATTGGATTTCAAATTCAAAATTTGAAAAGATATAACTTTTGAATTCAAACCCATTCTAAAAGGATTTGACTGTTGAGAGACTATAAATAGGCTTCCAAAATCGAATTTTCTTAACTAATTTCTTTATCTTCTTCTTCCTTTGTCTTCTCTCCATTAAAACTCTTAATTTCTTAAATTATATACTTATACTCTGCCGAATTTCAAAGAGAATCACATCAATCTCTTTTTAGTTTGATTCTCTACCACACTCTCTCAATGGTTCGAGTGCTACTCAAGAGTTATAGGGTATCTGTAATCAAAGATGACAAGATCAAGTTCTATCAAGTCTTTCCTCCAAAACTGGTACTGAAAAGGTGTGGTCGTATCCCGTTCAAATCGACTAGGTGTGGTTATAGCCCAGAAATCAATTGAGTATCACTATACTCCGGAAACAGACAGGGTGTACCTCGTGGCCTTGAAATCGAGGGTTGTAAATTTGGATATTACTTGAAAAGAAATCTGCATCAACACAGAGTTGTATGGGACTGGATGTAGGGTAACTCCGAACCAGTATAAAATTCCGATATGTTATTTTCTTTTACTGCTTTTTATTATTATTATCTGCATCTGTCTTTGATTCTGTGATCATCTCATATCTGTGATTTGCATTTCATTCTGAATAACTCAAAAAGCTTTTAAGAAATTTATAAAATCCATTAAACACTATTCACCACCCTCTAGTGTTTAGTTTGCGTTAAGATCCTTAATCTGCATTCCCCAACATGTATAGTACGCATTCCCTCTGATCCACTTCAATTTGATGACATATGTGGATCTTATTGTGTAGGAATGAGTTATACTGCAGGATTAAGCGCCGCGGGATAGGTAGATTATGAGTCTTTTACCATACCTGTATATTTTGATTCATATTCCTCTTGAGTTACCCCATGTCCTTACGCTTTACCAGATTATATATGGGGTTTGAACTTCAATCAAATTGGCCCACGTACCTCTTCAGATAGAGTTCTATTTCAATCAGCCACATTTGAGCCTACATAGTTTCAGTATACACAGCATCCCACATTTGACCCCTTAGCATCCGTTAAGAATTTATGGTTTACAAGGTGAATTACTAGACTATCCCCTATGGTTACCTTCAGACGACTAGATTTTGGGTGTAACACATACTGGTTTTTATCATCCGCACGAAGTATGTACAACTTTTACCTAATACTTTTATTTATTACATGCATTAGTATAAAAACTTGTATAACTTCCATTTCTAAATCTTAGTATGCTCAGTATATGGATCATAATGGATGGGTGATTGTTGCATTTGAGCGGATGAAGCTTGAGTTTAGTCACCTTATGTATCAGATTATCATATTTATACGCAGCATCAAACACAGTATGAGACTCAGTTGCACGTGTATCTGACTCATCTTCACCAGCAGCAGCGACCAGATCCACATGCTTTTGATGACATAATTGATGATAGTGATGACGATGATGGTGGTGACGACGAGGAGATTGATGATTGTTCTCCTCATATAGACTGATGTTATTTTATGTTTTCGTACATTTTATCATTGTACGTTTATGTAGACATGTATTCCCATTGTACATTTATCGAAGTTTGTATAAGTGTTTATTCCTATGTTTCATTATAATGTGGCTACAGTCTTTGTTCTAACACTGAATGCGAACAGACACTATACCCAATTTCTTTATAGAATGTGGATATATTATTCGTCCTGATACTGAATGCGACTGAACAATGAATGTGACTAGCAACCCACTTTCATTAAACCTTGTATTTCTACTGCTTATAAATTTTCATCTTCTTCTCTAAATTTATACACAGCTACTGAATAAAAATATCTACCATTAATTTGTCTTCTTTGGAGTTACTTATTATCTTGAAGCATATCTTGAAGCTGATTGCAGGAATGATATTATGATGCATACAAGTGGGGGCCTATCCCATCAAGCATTATGGAACATGGTGATAGAAGTTTATAATAACCATCCTGACTTCCCTGCTAAGTGGTCTTTAGAAATCCATCCAGCGTATTGTGGGTTTGCAGAAGCTTGTAATCAATATTGTGAGATTCTCGAGATTGTTGAAGAAGAAGACGTTTTTCAAGCAAATTATTCTACATTTGATTCGCATTACCTATCAGAACACTGAATGGAATTTGTTGGTCACGAGACATATGAACTTAATTAGCTTACGCGATATGGCTCTGAATAAGCATTGCTACAACTATAGACTTATTGTATATTTCTAGCTTTTTTATATTTATCAGTTTAAAATGCTCTCCAGTTTATGTAGTATGTTTTCATAATGTGTAATGGTTGTTATGAAATTATTTTGAAGAAAATTTTATTTATTTAACATTAACTCAATAGAGGATGACCCAGATTGTTTAACCTAATCGGAAGCTATTATGAAACTTCAAACTCCATAATTTAAAATATTTGATTTAGTTACAGCGATTCTCTTGAAAAAATAATTTAAACATATCTCAAAATGTACAAGACCAAATCAATAACTATGACATTCGTTAAGAAGCCATATTTGTGTAAGTCCTAGATTCTTGTTTGGAAGGATTCCGACGTACTTTGATTTTATATATTAATTTGAAGTTCATTTCTTCAAATTACAAACTACCACAACGCGAAGAGCTCAGTTTAATTAAATTTAGTTTACTCATTAAAAATAAATAAAAAGAGGATGACTTGATTTGTTTAACTCATTCTGAAACCATTACGAATTATACAACATAGAATCTCAATCATTAAACCTAGTATTGTCAACATTAACGAGTAACATCATTGAGTCGTCCTATACTTAAATAAATGATTCATCCTATACTTAAATAAATGGGTCACCTCTCCTAACTTAAAGAAATATGTTGTGTTCTTTTAATTAACGATATCATTCATAGATTTAATACGATACAATCACGATACAACTAGGATAATTAAAATGATACAGTCAAGGTAATAAAGGTAGCATAAATCTAAAAAAACTTATAATTTAAACCATTACTAAGGTGATAATTTTTCTGCATATAATCATTGATTTAAGTGTGAAGCCTCCTTATCTCTCCTTTTAATTCCAAAGCATAAATAATAGCCCTAGTTGGGAAACGTACGTCTATCTGTTATCCAAATTAACATATATTTGGATGTAGCAGACAATGATTGTATCGACGACCAACATCGTTTCCATGTCGGATGATTAAAAGTGGTGCTTCAAAACTACAGAAGCATAAGACATTCGTAGATTGAACCTCGTCGACGTCAATGACTTTTTGGGAAGGAGGAATTAAATTTTGGGACCTTTAGGTATGTCGAGGGGCTGGTTGTTGTTGTTGGTGATCTATTTACATCTAGTGCATCCCTACTTCAAGTTCTCTCTGTCACAAATCTTTGCAGTTTCTCTCTTCCATTTCAATATACCACAAACTCAGTTTTCTAGGTAAAGATTAGGATTTTGATGGCCTAGGAAGAATGTCAGTGTATCCGTATGAGCTTGGATATTCAGTCGACATTTTTCAGTTGATTTAAATTTGTAGATTAGTTTACCTCTCAGTCATTGGTATTTATATCTACAAAACAATGAATCCTCAACCTTTGTTTAAAATGTGAGTGAATGCTGCAAGTGATTGAAAAACCATGCAACGTGCCTATAGTGATTGACTGTGATTAGACACTTAACAACATTGGTGGTAGAGAATCTCCACTTGTGATCTGGTTCGTTTGATAGTGCAACGTGGCCTAGTTTGTTTGATAATGCAACATGGCTATGGAAGATTAAAACAAAGGAACCATGCAATGTGGCTACAATATTGACTGTGACCAGACATTGTAGCCACGTTGGTAATAGAGAATCTCCACTAGTGATCTAGTTAGTTTGATAGTGCAACGTGGCTGCAAACGATTAAAATAAAGGAACTGTGCAATGTGGCTACAGTGATTGATTGTAAACAGACACTGTAGCCACGTTCTTTACTCCTCTTAGCCATGTTCTTCACGGACAAACGTTGAACGATTAAAGGAAAATGGTATTAATACTAGTTATATGCTTCATCTATCGACGTTAGAGAGAGCTAATAGCTTTATTTACGCTCCAATAAGGGTAATCTAGTAGGCAACTTGTAGGATCAATTGTTGGTCGTCTTTATAAAAATCGAAGATAATTCCTCTACAAACGTAGACTAATGGAAACTATTTTACTTCGAATTCAACATACAATGATGTCGACTTCAGAAGAAGATTTCGCATGCACTAGCCATTGTTTCTGAGGATAGTACAGCTAATTCAACAACATAATAAATACTTCATCTTTAAACAAAATTCATCCCATACTATGGGACTTATAGGTCTGCAAAACAATGACAGTTGCCTTGCGAACGTTGCGGGACCAACAGATCCTATAGATGAAAAACTACGTTTAGGAGAAAACACTGTACTGGAATATCTAGATCATTTTTGTCAAGAAATCGTCGACATTTATGGTGATCAGCACCTATGTAGATCGAACGAAGCTGACACTGCAAGATTAACAAAGATGTTTGGCAGTATAGGATGGCCAGGGATGGGTAGTATAGATTTTATGCACTAGGAGTGGAAAAACTATCCAAAGGCAATCGCCGGAGCTTACCAAGGAAAGTCTCATAGATCGATGATTATTCTTAAAGAAGTATCTTCGTATGACTTATGAATCTGGTATGCCTTTTTGGGAGGTTCTAACAATAACCTAAACGTAGTCGAACGATCTACATTGTTTAATGATTTAGCAAAAGGCATGTCAGCCTCATGTTCCTTTACTTTAGGCAGCAACACATATGACCATGGATATTATCTCGAAGAGGGTATATACCCTAAATTGAGTACAATTGTGAAGATAGTTCCTACTCCAGCAAATAATAAACAGTCAAAATTTGAGCAATGCAAGAAGGCTAAAGGAAAGACATTGAAAGAGTATTTTGTGTCCTTTAGTCAAGACTTGCCATAATTAGTAATAAATGCAGACTATGGGATCCAATTAATGTGACAAAAATAATGTACAATTGTGTTTACATAATACGAACTTAGTGATGAAAGAGATATGGAAGAAGACTATGTGTACAAGGGTGCTCCAGATGTTTCAGATGTATGGCAAGATGATATGATTGGCAGTGAAATTGAACTCGAGTTACATGTTTCTAGTGAAATGGCATATCAAATTGTTCATCTCCACAAAAGACTACGAGCTGATCTAGTGAATCATATTTGGAACTGTTGTGGAAATCAATAACGGTAAGAGTGATAATGTTTTATGTGCTACTAATGTTTTTCGTGATGTTGTTTGTAATGTAAGGGAATGCGGAAGGCGAATCTTAAGGCAAAACAAACATTAAAGGGGGGTGAGTAGTGTTTTAGAAAAAATTATGAAATCTAAAACTTATATTCTATACTATATGAACCACACATAACAGAGAAGATCACATACACAAAATACAAACAAAGAAATATATAAGTAAAAAATGCAGGAAAAGGAAATTACACACCGGAGTTTATATTGGTTCGAATTACTCCAACGTCTGGTCCCATGCAACACTAGATTGCGTTGAGTTTTATTAATATCAAAATCCAATTACTACACTCTTGATTTCACGGATACAAGGTTAACATCACTCCAAACACCCTTGATTCTATGGTTACAAGGTTAACACCGCTCCCTTTCTTTGATTTCGGGGCTACAAGGAACACACCCTTTCCAAAACACTTCCCAAATGATTACAACAACCATATAACTCTTCAGTAGCACTTTAATTCAGAGAGTAATGGATAGAGAGTGAAAAAAGAAGAAGTTTTATATAATTAAAGTGGAAATCGGCAAAGTAGAAGTGCAAAATTCAATTAAATGATAAAGAATAATGGTGGGACGAAGAGGGGTGAAGATGGAGAAGAAGAATGATGAAAAAAATTCGAAATCAGCTCCTATTTATAAGATTTGAAAGGTTGCAATGTGTAATGACACGGATTTCGCTCGGACCTAATCGATCGCTAAACCGACCAAGACAGTTCGAATCCCGCATACGCTAACTCTGGGCATACAACACATTACAACAAATAACATAAGACTTTTATAAACATCATAAAAATGTTACACCAGAGTATAGAATATCAGAGTATAACGAAAATAATACACAGCGGAAGATAAATTTACATGAATGTAATACAATGCACAGCGGAAATATAAACTACATAGCGGAAGACTGTAAATGCCTGGACACAGCTTAAAGCTTCAATCTAGAATCATGCTCAATACATCTGCAAAATAAAACTACTCGACTGCCCGTGTGGAAAATAGGGGCACCCGAGTTTGCAAGGGAAAAGCACACTACGAGTCAGTCATGGGACTGGTGTGAGAAACTCTAAACAGTTAAAATTAACTTATTTAATAATTAGACATATCACAGGACCACGCCGCTAATGCGGAACGGGTTTACCCCCATGAATGCCAGTGTATAAACAACAATCAATATAGATATATGGATCTACTATGCGTCAATCAACATGCAATATCCCAATCTACCCATTTAGATTAATCACCACATTTAGATTTTCCAAATCCAATTCAATTTACAGAAATTATTCCTTTGGACTTTATTTCCCGATTTCTATTTCAAATCATTTGAAATACATATCTAGCTTTCTATATCAAAGTAGATTTCACTTCCGGATCTCAAATCAAATCGTTTGGAAATATGAGTTCCAAAACATAACAATGCATACAAACAAGTATGCAACCAAATATCGTGCTCCCCATCGACAAGGCAAAGGGTACGCACCTAGCAACTCGATATATATAAATGTGCACCTACCCCACAAGGAGCAAGCTACACCGACGATGCACCTCCCACACATGGAGAGCATACACCGCCCTCTCACCCATACTTTTAGTCTCACGGTTACCCGAATCTTTAGCCACATACTAGACCATTTCATATCCCGAAGTGGGGAAAATATTTTCACAACATAATAATCACAAGTATAATCAAATCTATAGTACTTCACATCAGCAATTCACACATATGACCAGTCACTATTAATCACATAACCTTTGAGCTCGTACGTCTCAAAGAAGGGTGTTAAGCAAGAGAATAAATTCTCCTCCACCAAACAGATACATCATTAATAGCAACTAATCAAATATGTGATGAACTACAATGTAAAACCATAATACATTTCCAAATCATTTCGAAATCATTGGGTTTTTGGACTCGAAATCCTTTATGTTTTATAAAACATTTTTATAAAACATTCCCTGTCCAAAATCGGGAATATATTTCTTTTCACTTAAGAAAAATATATCATTTCAAAATCATTCATTAAATTTGAAATGAACACAACATCGCTAAACACCTCATAATCAAATCGTGAAGTGTTTCACAAGGCGTTAGCATACCAGTATTTCTACCCAACCCAATGCTAAATGTAAAAGCACATTCTGCTCATAAACTGGTCGAGCATCATCCAAACAATCAATCAACCACAATTAATATCAACAACTAAGTAAATTTGGTTTAATCACATCACGTGTTTTGGTGAATTTATTCACCATTCGTTCACCCAAATATAATTAAAGATTTATTCAAACCCCAAGTGGTTTCATCTCTAAAATCATTTCATATTGATTGTTCTACATTTTGGAAATTAATCCTGCTTTTACGCGGGTTAAAGAACTAATGTCATTTAAACACAGTTCACGACAAACCCCAAATCCAATTTGATATTAAATACAAGGCTCTGAATAGAAAATATATCGGCTTATATTCAATATCAAATTCTGAAATCAACAAATATCGTATTGGAATAACGATATATAATTCAAATTCCTCCACAATGTCCGTATAATCACAGAATCCAATATCGAAATATTACGAAGATAATTTCGATTCAAATCTATTTCAATTCTTATATTGGAAATTTCTGGTTATATCAAAACCACATCTCAATCCATTTTATTTATTTAAAAATATTGGATTATTTTTCTAGTTAATAACTAGTTCATTTCGATAAAAATCTATTTTTATCTTTTCAAATATGGAATTTTTCATCTCAGTTCTTTCCAAATCATTTCTTATGATTTTACACTAATTATTGATATTTTTAATAATTTTATCAAGGCCCGTACAGTCGATTTCCATCAACGGCCATCGAACTGCACTTACAGCGACCTTTTCCAAATTTGATTTGGACATAATTCCAAATCCAACCGTTAGATTTCTTATTTCTTGTATTCGTTAGAAAGCTCTTTTCGATACGAACCCAACGGTTCCAGTTTTAGGAGAATCTGACTGTCGGATCTCCTGTAATGTCCGTTCAAAGTCAATGGTCGAAATTGGCGAACTGCCGCAGCGCGGCGCGTTCTATTCAGGCCATTATATTATATATATAATATATATTTCGTCGATTTCAATTCAAAATGTATTTTATAAATCGTTTTAAATTCGTTTCAAAAACGATTTCAACTTCATTTTCAATTTTTAATCAAAATCGAATATTCCATTACATGCAAATTTTATACATCTCATATATATGTTAAAAACAATATTTTTAACAAATCAATATTTATTTCATTAACACTTCCTATATATATATATATTTCACATTTCATATATATATTATTTCACTTCATATATATATATATATACATATATATATATATATATATTTCACTTTTCGTACATATGTTATTTTCACTTTTCATATATATATATTTCACTTTTCATACAATATGTTATTTTCACTTTTCATATATATATATATATATCACTTTTCATACATATGTTATTTTCGCTTTTCATATATATATATATATATCACTTTTCATACATATGTTATTTTCATTTTTCATATATATATATATATATATATATATATATTTCACTTTTCATACATATGTTATTTTCACTTTTCATATATATATATTTCACTTTTCATACATATGTTATTTTCACTTTTCCTATATATATATATATATATTTCACTTTTCGTACATATGTTATTTTCACTTTTCATATATATATATATATATATATATATATATATATATATATATTTCACTTTTCATATATACAATGTTTTCACTTTTCATGTATACAATATTTTCACTTTTCATATATACGATATTTTCACTTTTCATATATATACGATATCTCCACTTTTCATATATATACGATATTTTCACTTTTCATATATACAATGTTTTCACTTTTCATGTATACAATATTTTCACTTTTCATATATATATATTTTATTTTCACAACGCTGCATAATTCATTTCATACATATATATTTATATATTTCGACTCGTATATATATTTTTATTTCAACAACACATGTATTTCATACAACGTATATATTTATATTTATCACAATCACAACACAATACAATCAAACAAGTCGTTCATGGTCTGTGGACGACGGGGAGCAGTTCATATATGCAGTTATAAATTAAATAACTGGACAAGAAATTTTTTTTGGTGAGAAATTATCACCGACTAGCTAAACCAAACGCCACGACTCTTCTTGTGTAGAAATCTTCATCGTGTTCTCCTTTTGTCTATTTCCTTGTCCGTAACCACTACAGATATAAAAATCACATTTTTATATTGTTGCTATGTATATAAAAATCACATTTTTAATTCGCTCTATATAGATAAAAATTCTATTTTTATATCTCTACTATATAGATAAAAATTCTATTTTTACCCCGCTAGTAATATAATAAAAATTATATTTTTATCACTTCATTTCAATAAATAAAAATCATATTTTTCTCCATCAAAGATCATATCTTTATTATCTCTACTATATAAAAATCCTATTTTTATTCTTTCTACCATATAAAAATCCTATTTTTATTCTTTCTACTATATAAAAATCCTATTTTTATTCTTTCTACTATATAAAAACCTATTTTTATTCTTTCTACTATATAAAAATCCTATTTTTATTCTTTCTAAACTAATTAAAAAAGAAAAAGGATAAAATAAAAATAAAGACTTACATTATACGGAAGGAGGGGGTTTACTGTCATTTGCCGGAGAGGTGCGGAAAGGGGCGGCGTCCGGCCTTCAGGTGGTGGCGCAGTTGGTCTAGGGTTTTCAGGGAGGCTCGCGGATTGGATTCGAACGGATGGAGGAGGAGCCGGGGGGAGGGGCACGACCTGGTATGGGATCGACGGCGGTCCCCTGTAGATGCGGTGGCTGCGGTGGGTTATCCGTCAACGAAATCGAGCGAGGGGGGTATCGCGGTCTTCGATGGAGAGGGCTGAAGGAAGTGGAGGCGATGGTGAAGGGGAGGCGGAGCAAAGGGACGGTGGAGCGACGGTGATGGCCGGTGGCTGACGAGGCGATGGCGTCGCCATTTTTCAAATTCGTTTTCTGTTTAGGGAATACTGAATGGGGGAGGGGTGTAAATGAAAAGTTATATATTTACTAAATTATTTAATTCCCATTCAATTCCAAAAAAAAAGTTGACTTCCCATTTGAACTCCAAACGAGACCCAACGACTGTCGTCCCTAGCTAATCACTCTCATTCCGAACACAATGGGACATGTATCGTAAGCTGATTCGATCGTTTAAACCAGTTTTCGTCAAAATCAAAATATAACTCTATATATTGAATTTGAACGCGCATTTCAATTTACCGGAGCCACATACTAACTCAAAAAATTCCAGAAAAACATTTTCTAGCTTCGTATTGATGATACGGTCCTAACAAAACTAGTTTCGTCAAATTCTGAGACCATTTGAAAAATGGTCATTTTCCAGTCGATTAAAATCAACTTAAACTAGTCAAACGCGTTTTCCTTTGCCACGCTCACATATTGATTCGAAAAATTACGAATTTTGAAACCTAGCAATAACTTGACATTGCGGATCCAACAAAAGTGGTTTCTTCGACAACCGAGGTCGTTTGCAAAATGGCTATTTTCAAGGGCCTGAATTCCATAGCGACTATTCTGAATTTTCAACTGGGCATATCTTTTGAATCCCGCTATGAAATTTCAAATTTTCGGATTCGTTAGAAAGATATTATCAATTAGATTAAAATATTTTGGTTTCGCCAAAATCCGGTTTATTTTGCACCCGGTACATTCATTTGAAATTTGAAATCAAATTATCGAACTACCGCGTCATTTTCAATTCCTTTTATAATTAAAAATAAATTTTTATATTCTAACGTCGAGCTATATAAATATATACGTTTGAATTCTATTCTGAATAAATTTCTCGTCGATATTATTTAAAATGATTCATTTTAAATATTCAAAATTTGCTAAAATAGCCAAAATAAAATTTTTAAATTGGCTCAGATTTTCCAGGTTATTACACAACGTTTCTGGAACGTTGCAAATAGTGAAAAGACACTTCCTTTGAAAATTGAATTTCGTACAGTTGTACGTCGACATACCCATATATGCACGTCGACATATGCGCTATATTTTTTATTTTTGTATCATTTCTAAAGTATTTAAACCTATATATATTCTGGAAATTCCTAAAACAAAACTAGTTGTCAAAACATTATTTTTCAGTTATAAAAACATAAGAAAATATTATTTAAACATATGATTAAAAACTTTGTATATGCATGATATAAAACTATATATAATATAATTATAAACATATATATAGGAGTTTATTAAGAGATATTAATAAACCATATAAACAAAAATGTTATATGAAAACTTAGAGTTTAAATAAGAATATTACAATCAAATATAAGCTTAGTAATGTATATATATATATATATATATATATAATTTAATAAAACTAAAAATAAGAATACTTATAAATTAGAAAATATGTTTGAAATTATAAGTTTGAAATTCTTGTAAGATTAAACAATTTTGAGAGAAGTTTGAAATCAATTTGAAAATAGTTTTGAAATCAATTTTGAAAAGAGATAATTTAAAAAACAAAACAGAGTTTGAACCTGGAGTGCTATTTAGAGTCTTACATAAAATCTAGACTTTATTACTATATTTTTCTTGAATTCTTGATATCTTGATAGCTTGATAACTCATGAGTCTTGATAGCATGATAACTCATGAGTCTTGAATCTCTTATGAATCATGAATCTCTAAAAATTGTACAGTCTTCACTATTCAAGTCCTGTATACAAACGCTGCATATATATGTATATATATTCTAGATAGAAATGTTAGTATGTATTTTATTATCAATTGCTAATGATAATTGAAATAAGGTTGTTGTCCTCAAAACTCCATTCTCTAACAATCTCCCTCTTTTTGATGATGACAACCTTGATTTATAAATATTCATACCTGTTTATTACCTGTTGATACTATTTTATTTGGTCCTTCGGTTACTCCCCCTTTCACCATGAATCCTACATACTCCCCTTTAAACTAAGCCTAACTCGTCCTTATTTCATAATTTCTCCCTCTTTGTCATCAAAAAAAGTATATCTTAGAATAATCCTAGTCTAATTCTATATACGAGTGTCACGGCACGCGCTTCGCGCGTGGATTCTTATTCCTCATATGTTATGTATTTTACATATGCAAGGAAAAATAACTTGTACTAATGTTGTGCACGTTCAATAAACTGTCACTTCAAGAAAAAATAATAAGCAATGTAAATAAATACAAATATAATTATCACAAAATATCATTCAATTATTTTGTCTTTTAACAATGTTTGGATTGTTAGTTCGAGCGTAATGGCACGCGCTTCACGCGTGGTCATGGCACCTGCTTTGCGCGTGACCATGATACGCACTTATTATTGCGTGGATTGTTATTCATCAATCATTGTGTTGAAAAATAATTTGTACTAATATTGTAACAACCCGCACCTCCATTCATGCAAGATATTGTCCCCAACTTAGCCACCGTATAGGTGTGGGGTTTTGTTCCTCAAAAGGCCTCGGCGTTAGTAAGAGATGGGCACTACTATATAAGTACCCACTTCACATAGGCTTCCACGATGTGGGACTAAGGGGTGTTACATTATCCCCTCCTACAGAGCCCAACGTCCCTGTTGGCTCACAAACACCTCACCCAGGCACTGTGGCCCACACATGAGCCACAATTTCGGCTGGGTATTGGCTCTGAAACCACTGTAACAGCCCGCACCTCCATTCGCGCAAGATATTGTCCCCCACTTAGCCACCGTATAGGTGTGAGGTTTTGTTCCTTAAAAGGCCTCGGCGTCAGTAAGAGATGGACTCTACTATATAAGTACCCGATGTGGGACTTAGGGGTGTTACAAATATTACATGATCAATAAATTGTCACATCGTAATGAAAAAATAGTGAACAATATAAATAGATCAAATGATCTTTTTTAGTAAATAAAACAAATGAAAAAAAAGTAAAGAGGAGAAGTGGAAAAAATAATGGAAAACAACTAAAAATTTACTGTTAATTGACAGTTTTCATTTCAAAAGGCGTCAAGCTAACAATTCAAACAAAAAAAATTCAATCAAAAGCAAGGGAAACCAACGCCTTGATCTATATATCCAGAGCCCTACAAGTTGTGCATAAAGAGTCTTTATTCAAATGGATTGGTAAAATGAAAAAAAAATGAATAAGAAGAATCTATTCGTCTTTGGTTGAGAGATCCATAATTGCAGTATAAAAAATGCATCATGATATCTACCTCACAGGCAAAGTAGGTAAAGGAGAAGATGGGTCATTTTCAAGCAAACGTGGAGATCAATAAAAAAAGAAAGGTGGAGAAGATATGAATGAGATAACATGAATGGGTAGATATCTAAATGTTCCTGTTGTACGTTCTAGAGTGCAATATTCATGGGATATTCATGGGACATTTAAATTACCCAGTAGCATGTTCTACTATTTATTAATTGCTAATTTATATCATAATGCGCAATAATAAATGTCGTTATTCAAATTTGAATGCCTATTCAAATTGTCGTTGAATATGGAAAGGGCAATCTAATTATATTAATTGTTATTTATAAAGTTACAACACTTATTTATAAACGCATATTTTTTTAAAATATGTTTAATTAGAGGGTAATAGGTGGCAATGAATCTTAAAGTGTAATAATTTATTTTCTTCATAAATTAACTGATAAAAATGAATAGTATCAATCGTCAAGGTTTTATATTTATGGCTAATAGGATAAGCAGTGAAACATTCAATGAAAAATGTTAAGAAAAAATTGAAATATCTCAATTAACATTATATATGACAATGGCAATAAATAAGATGACAATCAATTTTATATCTACGACAAATAAAATAAGCATTGAAATGTTCAGTGGAAAATTTGAATATTGTGGTCCGCATAAATATGAGAATCAAGGGTGTGAATATGCAAGTTGTAAAGTTGAAATAATTTGAATACTTTTGCATTTTCTCCAAAACAATAACAATTTTTTCTCCAAAATTAATGATGATGTAATATCTTCCTTTTTATTGCTTGTTGTTCCAATGAACATTGAATACCAAAATGAATAAGTTTATGCTGATTATGGGTTTTGAACATAAATGTAACAATTCTAGGAAATGTTAAGATAGTTAAATGTTAAGGTGGAAGAATAATTAAGTAAAGGGCATTTTCGTCAGTTCAGGTGTACACCAAAAAAGTGTGACACCAAACATATTCCGATTATTAGTAAAGATTAGTAAAGATTACTCCCTCTAAGTCTATAACTCTCCCTTAATCTACAATTCTCCTTATATCTATAAATTTCTATAACTCCCCCTAAATCTATAACTCTCTTTTAATCTATAATTCTCATTATATCTATAAATTTCTATAACTCACCCTAAATCTATGACCACGCTAGTCTAATAAACTAAATAGAAGATAATAAACTAAGAAAACCAGTCAATATTTATAATCAATTCAAACAAGCAAATCAATCCAAACAAGCAATTCAAACAAACAAGCAATTCAAACAATCAAGCAAAAATACATGTCTATTCAAAAACACTTCTTGAACCTTCAACTAATCCTTAGAAACTCTAAAACTCCCACTTAATCTAATACAAGACTAAACCTATCCTAAACTCTAGTTCCCTTAAAACTATAATAAGACTTTAATCTAGACTAAGAAATAACTCTAACAAGATATCCTTAAAATTATGATATAAGTTTAGTAAAGCAATTTAATCCAAATAATCAATCAATTTAAATTTTGTTGTCACAAAACATCAATTCAAACATAAAAAGCCAAATATTTCTTGTAATTTTTATTTATCCTAAAAACCTGTAAAACTCTTATTGACCGCATATGCATAAGTATATTTACTAACACACCTATCAACCACTAATGAAATTCAACCATGTCAGACAAGTCAATCAAGTTATTCATGTAAAACAAATCAGATAAGTCAATTAAGTCAAACAATTCAAACAAGTCAACCAAATAAATCAATCAAGCCAAACAAGTCAATCAAGCCAGTCAATCCAATCAAGCTAAACAAGTAAATAAAGTCAAAATAAATGTGTTATGTATTTGATTAATTATCTTATATATCTCTATTTAGACAAAAACTCCTCATAAAGTACACTTGTTATGTATAAAGTTAAAGTTAACATGTAATGTAGTGTGTGCAGTGTCTTGGCTATAATGCAGTATGTCATATGCAAAGCTATATGAAGCGATAGATTGAATGAAATGCAACTTGTGATGTGAATGATTTTAATTTGAGATGCACAGAAATTTATAATAATGATGTATGATATGAAATAAGATGTGTAATGACAACATGTAGAATGATTTGGTGATGATATCTAATTCGGTAAAAGATATTCAAAGTATTATCTAACTATTATGCATATAAATATATATTACAAATAATTTAATCAAACAAATATACATTTATCTCTAGACTTAGGTTAATGATACTGATGAAAGAGATTGAAAGAATAGTATAAATAAGAATTTAATGTTAAAAATATGTTCATGATAGGTAGTAAAATGTTCAGAATAATTTTGTGAGAAATATGGAGTTCAATAATCTTAGTAGGGTGCTTCTTTAAAAATAATATAGTAAATATTGAAGATCTTTTTAAATGGAATATAAAATTTTAATATATGAAGTAAACTATAAACATATATTCATAATTGTATAAAAACTGATTTTAAAAGGACTTAAAATTTAATTTATTATAAGATATACATTAATCTTTTGGTACAAGTCAATTTTGAATTTAAACTTTAGAAATCAAAACATATTAATTTGCTAAAGCACCATTTATATGTTAAAACTATAAAAGAAGTCTATACTTACAATAAAATTATTTTTGATGAAATCTGGTAATATAAAGTAAACTATAAACTATAATAACTTATATTTAAATTACATATTTAAGACATAAAAACCATATGTATATAATATTAAGTTAAATATACAAGTTTATAAGTCTTAATAAAATAAAGAAATCTATATTAGTATTCAATTTATAAAAGTATTTGTTACATTGTAACCCAAATCTTTATGTAACCATAGGTGAAAAATATATGAGTTAGACTATGTAAAGGCCTGAAAATCCGTACCAATTTGAGCTGACTAATATCCTACACATTCAACTCAAAGTGCACGAAAATTCAGATCATTAATAGAAAGAAGTTAGAGGGTGAGAAAGATAAGATAGAACTAATAGAATAGAAGAAGAATAAGAACATCAGAATCAGAGTAAACACGAATCTCACAGCAGAACGAATAACATGTATTATAATATAACTTTGAAATACACAAACTGAATTTGTATATACATACCATATTAGAGTACAACTCATATATATTACAGCGGAAATAATCTCTAACTAACTAATGGTGAAGCCTTCTGCTTCCAGCTCCTCCAAGTGAATCTGCAAAGCCTGAAACACTTGACTGCCCGTACAAATTTGGGCACCCAAGAGTTTAGGGAAAACACAAACAAATAAACTCTGGGTCAGTCATGGGACTGGTGTGAGTAAACTCCGATCATATTGCTTAACTTTGAAAAATCCTTTTGAAACAAAAGGATAAACATGGACAGTTTTTACCTTACTATAACCCAAAACACTTTGATATCAAAATTCAGTGATATTATAATAATGTCTAATCAAATAAATAACCAAATAGCAGAATGCTTGCATCTCACGCTCGACATACATAGTATAAAATCAAAAACTACATGGGCTTATTGGAGATTGGATTCCAACTATGATAAGGTATGGAACCACCTCCCGATCAGTGTACTCTAGAGGGGATACACTGGGGTTCAACAAGAACATCTTGCAACCCGGCCCGCACATGACCGACCACTCATTTAGCTTGAGTGTATCGAATATATTGTCACCCACGGTTGTTGGCCATCCAACTGTCATACGAAGATACATAATCAAAAAGAAGAATAAATGTGGATTTTCTCTAGATCGATGACAATACACCCTGCTTGGGAATGACCCAACTAGCCATGATGCCCGCCCGACTTCTGTCGTTTCCCGGTTGTGAGGCTAGAGGCTACGTTATCCTTCAGAACATCTGATCACCATTCACTCTGAATGCCACATCGTCAAACCTGTCAATTCACTAATCGATTTCTAAAAATATCACGGGTATAAAAAGCTAAGAGGAACGAATTCCTCCGCTACCAGACGTAATACCTTTAAGAGATCAATTGTACGTGATTTGTTAGGTATACTTGTCAGACACTCGTCCATACAAGTTGTCCTGGGTCTTGACAAACAGAAAGCACCATTCTGGAACAAGACGACTCTTGCATTTCACTCTGTCTTCAATTTTCATCAGCACAATCTAATTAGCTGCGCTTATGCCTATATAAAGTGGTTTCTGGATAATAGATCCAACCGGTCTCTCCGTATTGACAACGATGGTCAAAACACTTCGATAGTCGGTTATTTAACTATCGAAGTAAAAAAAACATTCATTCAAATGTACAACTAAACATCACACAACCACACCACTTTTTATTTAACTTTCATTTTTATTATTCGAATTCCCATATCCTACCAGATATTTCTCAAATCCCATTTTAGCCTTTTTCACACTTCTTGGGAAAATATTTCTAGTTATTATAAACTCTTATCCTCCCATGTTCCAGAAATATACGTTATTTACGCTCGAAAACATTTCCATTCTTTTTACATTCTTTATTTTCTACACTTGGATAATATACCTTATCTACATTGGAAAAATATTTCCAATTTCATTATAAATTTTTAATCTGCCAAACGTTCATTTTTAAAACATTATTCACTTTAAAATGTGAATATCATACCTTTTATAGAAATCTGAACACCTTTATCAAATAACTCTTTATTCGAGTAATAGATACCCTTATCTGGTTTACCGAAATCTCTTCATAATTTATATTTCCATTCCTCTTTATAAACTCTATTTCTAAGTCAACTTCTTGTCAAAATCAAGTTTATAACTAAATATTGATCACATATTCTTATTCTAATCTATTGCTTTAAACTAAAGATTAACTATCCTATCATATTATAATTCCTAAAATAATTTACTTCAATACATTCGACATCGTCGAATCATAGTTCCAATTCCTAATAGTATTATATATAAAAATCACGCTTAAGCTTGGTCAACAACGTTAATTTTATCGTTATAGTTCAAAGACTTACTATACGCTGCAATATCCCTTTTATAACTAATCTTTACATCTCTTTTTGTTACAAACTGATACCATTCCTCGATAATAGTGAAGCCGTTCAAGTTGGGGTATTTTATTTACCTCCCAGACCTTGATCGACGACGTTCTTATCTTAGAATAGATATGAGTCCGTAACTCTAACCCCTTATTATTTATAATCTTAATCAAACTGTATCTCTTGTTTCCTTTTTCAATATAGTTTTATAACGCATATACTTACTTTGAAATCTCTGTTGTTTATGGCTATTTTTATTAAATACTAACCCTTCACTTCAATCTCGTTATACAACATCATTTATAATTCCTTTCCCAAAACTCTTTAACACTCTTTGTCTTCTGTTAATTCCCTTTCATTTGAATTATTTAATTCAAGTAATACATCTCATTACCAACTTAATACCATCTTAAATGAATTCCATTTAAGAAATAATTGCTTTAATTAAAATAATTAAATAGTAATTAACTTCATCATTACTGAAATAAACAGTTTACTTCATATAGACTGGTTGTTTAAATAAATAATAACTATTTGTACTTAGTTCCATAATCATTTAGACTTCATTAATTGAAAAGTAATTAATAAGAAATCTTATTAATTTTGATCAATTTCTCGCTAAGTCATTAGCAATAGATTAATTGAAATCAATTTATCAAATAATCAATTTTCAAATCAATTTCAAACCATCAGTTAATTTGTTAACTGATTTTTAATTACTTCTTACCATCAGATTAATATAATTAATCTAATTATTTCTAAATTGTTTGTTTAAAAATAATTATCCAAAATATTAACTCGTAGGATAATTATATCTTTATAAACTTAATTTAAAAGTCAAACAATCGTTTATATTTACTTTATAAAACGAACTATAAATTGTTCATAATAGAACTTCTATTATAATTTTAACCATCGTTTTAACTATAAAAATATAATTTTTATAATTTTAACTTCATTGATTTGCCTGACGGCCACTTAACTTCTTAACAAAAAGATGGGTTTACGATCGACTGTTGCCACTTTCTTAATCGATATAGTTTATCAAAATAACATTGAATTTCCATTCAACATCAATATTCATACAGGGTTTCAATGTCATTTGAGTTCAAACAGTGCATATAAAACAAACAGTACATATAAATATTGAGGAATCCAGTTGGATTCCTCCAACCGGTTTCTTGCATCTACCGATGTTAGTCAACACAATTAACGTTAATTCCATACTAGGGAATCTTATAACCGATGGAATCAGTATCCAATCCATGATGCGTACATATGCAATGATATGTATATATTTCAACCAATTTAATTATAATCTACCTAAACGATCAGCACACAGCATTCAACCATTATTAAAATATAATTATAATACGTCAAAATAGATCAGACTTAGTGAATTTACTCACTTTCGCGCGTTAACCGTTAAATAACGATTTGCGTCAGTTGTTTTTCTCATGAAATCCCAGTGGCTCTGTTCTCCGTGCAATACGTTCCATAATGTAGATCCGGTCGTTACACTTTTAGCGGATCCGTTCGCCAATCTCATTTCTCAGCGCTTCCTTCCCGATCAATTCTCTTGTGCTAGCTCTTCTTCACAAATGTTTTATTATTTATACCCTTATATTCACGATCACTCCACCGTCAGCTAGCGGACATCACCGTGCTATACATCTCAATGCAATTGGTATACAGTTGGTATACAGTGGTTTCCCCTTATTACACAACGCATGCTTCAGTATCCTCATTTGGCCATTTCCGATTATTTGAAGGTTCTAACCTCTCATGTTTCTCCATCGTTCTTCACTTCACTTTTTCTCATCACAACATGTACAAACCCAAACTTCCCTTATCTCCTTATTAACAGACCGCCTTATCTTCTACGGACCACGCAAGGGTCAGACCTTTCAAGTGCAACACGTCCTCACCTCATTACTACACCAACCCTTTTCTTAAACACAATTTACTTTAGTTACTTATTCTTCTTCTCCTTGTCTACATCCTCCACTCCAAATTAGTGAACTCGCACCACCCCCTACTACACTACAGTTGCCCTGAAGCTCCACTTTGTCACCTAAAACCCACTCAAAACGCATGCACCCCCTCCAACCGTAAGCCATCTTTTCCTAATTGGCGCCAGCACACTCCAAAAGAAACGCAAGCTGCCTGCTTCGTTCTCTCCTCCAACATACTCCAGTTGTCCCTGCTCCTCTTCCATGCGCTAGGACCCAAACCAAACTCACCATCCCAACGTCTGTTATACGCCATGCCCTGTACACCTGTTTCCGCCACCTACACTCCATGCATCACGTCCCCAACACTTCACTAAACTAAAACCCACAACCACCATATTATTTAAACTCCTCATCACCAAAATAAACATGCATGTAGCCTCCTCCTAGTACTCACGTTGGTTCCTTCTTCTGACAATGACCCTTTGCTTCGCCCACAAATCCAATCTTCCCTCCTCTTCTTACTTTTCATGCACACGCCCTTGCCTCCAGTCCCCATATATGCCATGAAAACCCCTCCTTCGAACCCGACAAAAACTTAGCTCCAGTTGAAGAGAAGCTTTCAGGATTTCATAAGTATATTCTAAGATTTAGTAAAGTATTTAGTTTGCTAAGGAAGAATATTGATGCCATGAAAACACTGTTCGAATGGCAGAAGAAAAAGAGAGGAATGAAGAAGCATTTGGTGTGCTTACGTGCGTATTTATATATATTTTAACACCTTGGGTGCCAAGGAATAGAGGTATGTTATAGCTTAGGGTAGGTGAGCTACTTTGTTTCGAACAATTGGAAAAGAACGTGGGTTCATTAAATTGGACAATGACTTAACTAGCTTTTCTTATATAAAACATATAAATGTTCTCAAACCTTCGGTAAGAAGTCTTGGGTAGGAATGGCGTTATCTTTCCATAGGGTTGACAACTTGAGGTAAGTAACTATGCAGTACTGTGTAGTCCTGCTCTGCTCTTGTTCCTATGTATGATAATTCAATTTTAGAGGTCACGAACATTTTTAATTTGTCCAACAAAAGAAACCAAGACAAAGGAACATGATAAGATCATTGCCAAAATTCCTAGCGATCTACGATTCACAGCTATTCTAACTGAAAGCTTGGCTATGAAGTAAGAGACACCGTAGGTGTCTGAGATGATTTGTCACTTCATATACTAGATTTCGAAAGAATAGGCTTAATGTAATGCTTCCTTAGTCATGAATTAAAGAGGAAAAACCTATACCAGGTCTGTATTTTAGTCATAAAGCAGGTGAGGTTTTCAGCACATCGGTCTTCTTCTTGATTTAGTATCCTTACTCATTTTTGGTTTCTATTGTGTATTGAGGTGATTACACGCTATAGGTTGCTATCAAAATAGGCTTCCTAGAAAAAGTAATCATACGTGCATGGCTCTGTATGATAAATCGAGCCACAAGCATAGGGTATGCAGAGGAAAGGGTATTGACGTGGACGTGAATGAATATGTTGTATAAAATTAACTTTACTTTGCAAGTAAAGAATGGTATACCCTATCATGTAAAACTTCGTTTACCTGTGAACTGTTAATGACAAAAATAAAAATACCATTGTATCCGGCGAGGTGTCATGATCCCAAAAAAGTAATAATATCGGTAGGTTAACTCATATTGTGAAACCCGAAAATATAGATATAGGGTGCAAAATACCCCAAATAAAAATTTGCTTATTTTACAAAATAAAAATTACAATAAAATTCTAAAAATTAAATTATAACTACGTCTAAAAAGATTCTTGTCCAAATTCAAAAGCGATATCTAGTTATACCAATTAAGCTGTTACGATCGATAAACGATTCTATAGCGACTATTTGGAAATTTTATTTGGACATAACTCACAGTCTGTAATACGAAATCTTGCTTTTTCACTTCCATTAGAAAAATACAGTTCAACAGATTCCAACATTTCTTGTTTCGAAGAAATCTGGTTTATAACGAGTCATGTACACTCAGTTGAAGCTCAGAACGTTAAATTACGAACTGCCGCGATATTACGGGTTCGATTGTATTCAATATGTATTTTATACATTCAACTTCGTTTTAATTGATATATAAATCCACTTATATTACGACTTCAATATTTAAATTGATTTAAATATTCAAATATAAACTGATAAAAATGCGGGACGTTACAGACTATATATGTTTAAACTACATATAAAAGATATATAAATTTGTATTCTATAACAGTATCAAGTATTTGAAAATTTTAAATTATTTCAAGCATATATTTATGTACTATATATAATTTTATCGATTTATATAATTTCAATATATATATTTTTGAAACAAAATATATGAAATATAAGTAGATAAACGAAATTGATAATTAGAGTTTGAACAGACATTTTCATATTGAAAAGACGTCTTTTCAAATTTTCAAATCCAAATAAAATAGTAATGAAAATTAAATTTATAATAAGAAACGATTTTAATTAGATTGGTATATCGATAAGTGTACTATGGTATATTGACATATGAACCCAACTATAAAAGAGATAAATTTTTATACCTAACTATGTTCATATTTGTACATTCCTAAATATAATGATAATTATGAAATTATTTTAAAGCATACCTCTTTTTGCAATCCACCATTTTATTGTTCTTTCATTGTTGTGAACCATATATTTACATCTTTCAGAATTTGATGATGAGATCAATGATTTAGTAGTTTAACCAACTTAGAGCCAAAACTTTGAATTTGAATTTTGAATGAATGGACACTTCAACTACTGTAAGCCCAAAAGTCATATCCCTTCGTAAAATCTTCTTTTCTTGATTGATGAATGATTATCTTGGTGTCTTTCGGCCAATAGTCATCAGATATAACTCTTCCCCTGCAAAACAACACAACTTTTCAAAGAGTCAAGTGACTTTTCAAAATAACTAATTGTAAATTTATAATTTTCAAAAGACAGATTATGATAACTTTATTTTTCAGCATAATAAAATGTAGACTATATAATACTGATGCAATGCATGAATTTAAACTAGTGTTAGAAACCATTTCAACACTTTCCATTTAATATTTCCAAAAATCAGATTATGAACTTTTTGAAAATCTAGGCTTTGATAGCAATTATTAGGGAATGTGGAAGGCGGATCTTAAGGCAAAACAAACACTAGAGCGGGGTGAATAATGTTTATGAAGAATTTATGAAAATCTAAAACTTATACGATATACTACATGAATCACACACAACAGAGATGATCACAGACACAGAATCTGATACAAACATAGGAACAGATAAGTATAAAATGCAGAAAAAGGAAAGAACACGCTGGATTTTATATTGGTTCGGATTACTCCTATGACCAGTCCCATGCAACGCTGGATTGTGCAGAGTTTTATTAATATCAAAATCCAATTACAACACCATTGATTTCACGGCTACAAGGTTAACACCGATTCCACCACCCTTGATTTTACGGTTACAAGGTTAACACTGCTCTAAACACCCTTGATTCTACGGCTACAAGGTTAACGCCTCTCCCTTTCCTTGATTTCAGGGCTACAAGGAACACAACCTTTCCCAAACACTTCCCAAATGATTACAACAACCCTGTAGCTCTTCAATAACACTTCAATCCAGAGAGTAATTGGATAGAGAGAGAGAAAATAAGAAGTTTTGTATAATTAGAGTAGAAATCGGCAAAGTAGAAGTGTAGAAATTAATTAAATGATAAAGAATAATGGTGGGATGAAGAGGGGTTAAGATAGAGAAGAAGAATGATGAAAAAAATCGAAATAGCCCCTATTTATAAGATTTGAAAGGTTGTAATGTTTCTGGAATGTTACAAATAGTGAAAATACACTTCCTTTGAAAAATGAACTTCTGACAGTTGTATGTCGACATACCCATATGTGTATGTCGACATATCCACTATATTTTTTATTTTTAAACCATTTTAATGTATTTAAACCAATATATATTCTGGAAATTCCTGAAACAAAACTAGTTGTCAAAACATTATTTTTCAATTATAAAAAAATAGGAAATATTATTTAAACATGTGATTAAAAACTTTATATATATATGTGATATAAAACTATATATAATATAATTATAAACATATATATAGGAATTTGTAAAGAAATATTTATAAACTATATAAACAAAAAGGTTATATAAAAACTTAGAGATTAAATAAGAATATTATAATCAAATATGAACTTAGTAATATATATATATATATATATATATATGATTTAATAAAACTAAAAATAAGAATACTTATAAATTAGGCAATATGTTTGAAATCCAAAGTTTGAAATTCTTGAAAGATTAAATTATTTTGAGAGAAGCTTGATATCAATTTGAAAAAAGGTTTGAAATCAATTTTGAAAAGAGATAATTTGAAAAACAGTTTTTAAACCTAGAGTGCTATTCAGAGTCTTACACAAAAACTAGACTCTATTACTATATTTTTCTTGAACTCTTGATATCTTGATAGCTTGATAACTTATGAGTCTTGAATATCTTCTGAATCCTGAACCTATTGAAACTCTAAAACTTGTACAGTCTTCAGTATTCAAGTCATGTATACAAACCGTGCATATATATATATATATATATATATATATATATATATATGTGTGTGTGTGTGTGTGTGTGTGTGTGTGTGTATATATATATATTATATATATTCTAGATAGAAATGTTAGTATACATTTTATAATCAATTAATAATGATAAATAAGGTTTTGTCATTAAAACTCCATTCTCCAACATGTAATTCTATTTTAAGTTGTATTTTTCTTACCAAGAATTATACTGCAATTTAAGTTGATTGAATTAAGTTTATAATGTTGCATCATTCATTACATATAAATAAAATAATTCTATTACAACAAATACAAGTACATACCTTCTTCACGTCTGCATCTAATAATTTCTTTCCTTCTAGATTCAGTATATTCTCTTTATTCCTCCGACATATGTGAGGTATCAACAAACGTTACTGCATCTTCATCTCTTTACTCGTTTTCCGCTAGGAGTTGTTCCATTTTTGACATTTTTTCTTCATGCCGATAACATGATTGTATCTCTCTTCGGGTTCTAGAAGTAGTTTCTTTATTTCTGCTTGATCACCACTAGCAGCCTGCTTCTTTTTTGTTGCTTTGGCTCCTATGGGACTTGCATATGTATCTTTTGCAGGAGTTAGACCTTAATCAGACACCATTCCCTTACTACCGAACGATTCACCTGGGATGGATCCCCGATTCTAGCTGCTTTGCCACGAGCATGACTATTACATTGAATGTAATGAACGGTTTTCTAAAGGGATGGTTTCCATTTAACTTACTCAACTAAAAGGTCATATGTGCCTGAATCAATAAAATTGAGGTGCTTGCTTTTTTTTGGTTTGTGAATAGTCTAAAATGGTATATTCGCCGCCGTCTTCTATAAGGAAATTAATTATATGATTAATAAATAAACTTACATATGTATGTTAACTTTTAAATATACTAACCAAATGTGTTTCACTTCCATATCCACTAATATTTGTTTGATTTAACTTGACACATGTGAATCAAATGTCAGCTGACGGTTAATTTTTCCAAATTGACCTTTCATCGAAGAAAGCTATCTTTTACGATAAAGGTTTTCTCGGTTGAAGAAATTTGTAGTTCTGCTCCAGAATGCATCACCACTTTGATCACATCCTCGAATAGAATCAAAAAATAGTGCACACCAAATGTAGCATAAAGCATAATCTTCCGATGAGCTCCAACTAGATGAAGTATATGCTCCACCAACCAAAATCGTATTATCTTCCAAATTAAAGTTTTCAAAGCTACATCTTGTGGAGTCGACAATGAATTCATGATACATTTTTCATGTTGAAGGTAGAGAGTTGAACTATAATGAGTTAGGTAAAGTGTTGTAGAAGGAGAGCGTATATGTATAGGAGGAAGAACAAACCGTTGGAAATATAGCCATTAAGGTAATGGTAGGGAGCATGAAATGAGGCAATGTTTGAACATGAGCCTCAACGTCGGAAGCCTGTTCAAATGCTGCCCCAGAAGATTGCTTTTTTTAATCAAATTTGTTGAAAATGTAACCAATTAGAAAATTTGTACTCTGTTGGAGATAAAAATAAGTGCATATATTACAAAAACATAATTTCAAACCCCAGTCAGAGATGCTTTAATGATGAGAAGGAACAACATGTGGTGCGAAAGATGGTGGAGGGAACTATGAATAAAAGTAATAGCTATATTTCATGTTTGAATGTGTAGTTCTGAACATATTTACCTAAGTTTGTCATGCCCCCAAATATATAATTAGACTAGGTAAACTTTTGCACTAGTCCAATATTTTTTTAAGAAAAAATGATTCTGCAACTAGATATTTGTAGGTCCAATTTACCTGGTACACCGCAAAACAAAATTCAAATCATTGTACAGCCCAAATTGGGTTCTCGAACACACGAAATAAAAAATTATAGTGCTTAGCGTGTAGGTATGAATGGAATAACATACTAAAATTTTATATGTAATTATTCATGTGAAGTTTCATTATTTTCATTATATATGTTACCGTTGACCAAATATACAAAATAATTTTAACGGAGCTAGTGAAATCAGAATTCGATTAAATTAATGTTGACGTTTTAATTATAAATTTTCTAGAATTATTTCATATAATAAATTTATATTTCAAAAACTAATATTTTACCATTATATTCTCAATTGATTTTATGTCAACAATTAACTTTTGGCTTCCTTCAATTGAAAGGTTATAATAAATTTAATTTCAATCTATCCTCAATTTTTCCTTAAATCTGAGCTTATTCTTACACTAAGAAATAATAAATTTTTGTACGACAATTTTTTTATATTTAAAATCCTGTTTAATTTAATAATTTAAATTAATCGAAAATACGGGTCGTTACTATTTGACGCAATTTTGGTCCAACCATGCCTAACACCCTAAAAGAGTAATTCCATATAACAATCGCAAAGAATAATCACAATCACATGTCATAAAGTGCGAACAAAAGTAAATCACACATAGAATTTATAGTGGTTTGGAAAAGTGCCTACGTCCAATGTAAGGTAAAATATTATTTATGTTATTAGATTATAATACAGTACTTCTTACAGTACAAGAAAGTGGAAAGTAAGACATTGAAGTTATGCAATGGCAGAATCCCTACATATAAGTGCCAAAAGGATCCTCAAATGAGTCATCAGGTCCTCTATTTATAGTTGAAGGTAGGCTTCGGTCGATTTATAAAATCGGAGACAAACTAGGAAATCAACGAAGACCAAATCTACATCAAATGGGTCGGTTCACCCACCAGATCATTTCAGACTGGTACCAATCTAAGTAGGTAAGTCGGATCCGACCCCTTCGCCATACTTTCAAGTCCAATAGCTAAAGTGAGTTACAACCAGGTATCAAATGTGAAGCCTACTGATTGGATTGGAAATAAACAGGCCAATCCAATGTCAATAAAGTTTAGGTCGATCCAAGGGATTGTGATCCATTTGATTCGAGGCCATTATGCTTTGTCGATCCCAGGAACACATCTTATGCATATTTTATTTCCATTAGTCCAAAACTTTAAGTGTTACCAATCTAAGTGCTTTGTCTAATCATATCTGAAATTCCATGAATCCTTGTATTCATCCATGCTCGAGTTCCTAGCTACCCATTCAACTGAATCCAAAATGCTAAGGCCTTATAGAAAGGATTTTAACACTTTTACTCCAAAACACATTTTTCAATAGAATAAGTGTTTTGCATTATCTAGAAATCCAAAATACGAAGGCCATAATCCAGGAGAAGTTCATAAGAAATCCATAATAATTCCAATAGTCGAATAGCGGAAAACTAAAATGCCATGATCACGATGAATTGTAACATATTTAAAGTCCACAAAACCCACAATCCTGTTGTATTATATTTATAAAAGAAAACCAAATCTGACATCATAAGTATAACCCAATAATCGATGAAACCTGAGAAAATCAAGAAATCCACAAAGATTAAGAAGTTTGGGAAACCTAGTAAATTCGAAATCCAGAATATCTATGAAATTCATATCCAAAATCTTAGATCGAAACTATGTAGTTAAAGCCTGCTAAATCCCTGTTGTAACTCGTAGCGCTCTTCAACCGCTACGCTATTTCAATTTAGAGCTGATGAACAATAAGTCCTCTTTTAGCCTCGCTATTTTCCGTTGCATCTGCTAAATCAAGGCTATTTAGCATCCGCTTTAGCAACATTCATACACAAAGCTTGATTTGAATAGTTCTCTTTACAAAAATATAAATAAAGATAGATTAAAGATCTAATTTCAATACATAAGTATCTAAAATATTGTAGGAATCTATTATAGTCATCAAATCTAATGTATATAGCCATGATATTCTATGGTTTTGTTATATAAGACTAATTAATATTTGTTTCTTCTACAGATATAATGTGGGAATGATAATTAATTAATTATAAATGTTTGATTTCAACATTTGATTAACCTTTTTGCACTTCCGCTATATCCCCACTATTTCCCGCTTTATCCCCCCTACTTCCCGCTTTATCCCCGCTATACCTTTTTGCATCCCACCACTATAAAATTGCTAAGCGCTTTAACTACATAGGATAGAAATATAGCCAACAGGGTATAATCTATATCGATAGAATCTGATAGAGTGGCTTTCCCAAATCGTGACAAAACAACATGAATCTTTCTAAATGTAGTCCATACTTGTGGAGATATTAAGTGGCCATGCAACATCCTGACAAGATAGCCTAACTCCTTACAACCATAATCCTCAATTGGGGATAAGTTATAATAATTTTAAAACCCAATGGATGTAAAGAAGGACTGTCCAGATTTTGCTAAGGATAAGGAGTTGTCAACGACATATGTTTTAGAAGCAATCTTGATCTCATATAATATTCCTACTACTAAATACCAGGGAAGACAATGGTTGTGCAATGTATGCCTTCCATTAGAGATGTTTCAATTACAGTTTTGTTTGATACTAAAACATCACATTCTTTTGTCTGTAGTGGGGCAGTATGCAGATTAGATTTGGAACCTGAGATAGTGGATAAACTATTGACTGTGACAAACCCTGTAGAAGGATCCACTGCTCTAATTTATTGTAGTCTAGTCCCATCGAGTCATGGTTACTCTTTTGCATGTGGTTGTTTTGTTTTGAACTTCGCTCGATTTTGGATTATTTTGGGCATGGACTGCTCAAGGGATATGTGCTTATAGTGAGTTGCGAGATGCTCGATGTAACAATTGGCAATATGGAAGGGTGAATGGCTGTGATTCGTTATCTACCAAAAAATGGTATATTAGTTAGCTTTTTATATTCGCTTGAAATTACACATGAAGGATTGTCATTTGTGCCTATTGTTAGTGGGAATTATGATGTCTTTGATAGGTCAAAGGATTGTTACAACAAAGAGGGTTTGAGTTTAGAATTGATAAATAGATGGAGATAGACCCATAATTGTATCCTTGAGGAGGATGGTCCCTAGAAAACAGCTAGAGTTAGAGGTGAAAGTTAATGAACTTGTGAGAAATGGACTCACTCAGAGAAGCATATCTTATTGAGGTGCACTAGTTATGTTTTTTAACCAAGTTGATGGTACTTTGAGTTTGTGTGTTGAATATCATGAGCTGAATATACAAAGAAGAATAAGTAACATCTCCCTTGAACTGATGTCTTATTGGATCTGGAACATGAAGATAAAGTATTTTACCAAATGGATTTCACCAGTTGAGAGTGGCAAAGGATAGTGCACTAATGAATCTTTTGAGACACCATCAAGATTCTTCAGATGATTGGAAATGCCATTTGGATTGAATAATGCACCAGCATATTTTATGGATCTAATGAATAGAGTTTTCATGGACTAGTTGAATAATTTTGTGATTGTGTTTATGGATGAAATCATGATCCACTCCAGGACCGAGGAGGAAAAAAAGAAGCACTTGGGAATTGTATTAGAGATTCTGAGAAAGCATAAGTTGATAGTGAAGTTTTCTAAGTGTCCCTTTCGAAAGGAAGAAGGAAGATTCTTGGTATCTGTTGTATCTGGGTAAGAAATAATTATGGATCCTGCTAGAGTAGCAAGAAATCCAGGTCGGAATTAATCTAAAAATGTTACAAATGTTGTAAATTTACTTGGTTTGGCTAGATACTATAAATGCTTCATTAATGATTTCTTGAAGTTTGCAGCACCATTGACCAATCTAGCGAAGAAGAATATGACCTTCGTGTGGCAAATTAAGTGTGAGCAAGCTTTTGTGATTCTGATGGCGAGTTTACTAGGGCCCCTGTGTTTGTTATCCCAAGTGGAAACAAGGAGATGGCGGTCTATATCGTTGCTTGTGGTATCATTTTAGGAGTGGTGTTGATGTGGAAAGGAAAAGTTGTTTCCCATGCAAGTCAATTACTAAAGCTACAAAATCCTACAAGCATAATCCATACAAGTGAAGTGATTTTATTAATGGTTCACCATCGGATACCGAGCACGCCTAGGGACTAAGTCCTAATACCATACATGGATAGACTAATTTTTCTTTTTTTTACAAATTCATTAATTAATATAGGTTGGATGATTTGTTGTTTAGTACACAACATTCTTCAGTATTAAATCCTAATCTCATACATAAGTAGGCCGACTTAGCCATCTAAAATCTAGAATCCAAGTTAATTTACGATTATCCCATAAAAGCTAGATTCTGGCTAGCTCTTGTTTCGAGTGGTAGGCGGTTGTTTCTGCCCTCTACCGCAGTCCTGTTCTGAACATATTATGCCCGTTGTCCACATCTAACGCACTCTTCTATCATATCCATAAGATGTCGACACTCATTTGTACTATCTAGGTCATGAAACAAACAATATTGTTAACCTGACTTTTGCTCTCTTTTTGTTGGTTCCTTCATAGGTAGTTTCTTGAATGGAAAAGTATCCTGAGATCTAGATAAATTTCCTCCAAAGAAGCACTAAGGTTTGTGTACGAAGAGGACATATAATCCCTTTATCGCTTATTATTCCATTGAATCCATCTAAAACCTTCCTTTTTTCCTTTTTCTTCATGAATCCAAAAGGTCCTCTGTCTTTAACCGTATTAACCTCGAGAGTCTATTTATCTGCTCTGAGATCCTCCTATTGAAGAAACTTTTCTGCTTTATAATAAAACTCCCTAGGATCCCTTACTGGATCTCTTTATAGTTAAACCCATATAATTTAAATTATCCAGTACACTAGAAATTACATCCATTAATACCATGAATAGGTTCGGTCAATCCACCGATGCAACCGTCGCATTAAACTGTTCCAAAAACTTACATAGAGTTTTCTGGTCAATTGCTTAATTGTTGTGAGCACCATTATGTTTTTGGGTTGAGAGATATGGCCTCGAAATTGTCCAATAAACCTTTTCACAAGAACATTCCAACTTCTAGTAGAACATGATTCTGAATTCCGAAACTATAAGGCAACAATATCCAAAAGAAATAATGAGAAGCACTTGTACATAACATCATCTAATGTCCCCAGTACCTCCATGTGACGCATGTAAAGCATTAGATGAATGATATGAACCTTCCTTCCATCGAAAGCTTCCAAAGCCGGTAACTTAAAGTCTAGCGAATTCATAAAATTCCATACAGCCGGGGTGAATGTGCTTCGATTGAAACAGTTCATATCTTCTCGAAACAGAGTGCCTCTTGAAAAACTTTGAATCACATCCGCAATTCGATTGTCACTGTGCATAAGCTGTCTCCAATCTCCTTAACCTACAACAACATCCCTAGTGCCAAGATCAGCAGCAGTAGTACATCTATCCATGACGCCAACATCTGGATTGGTGCCGACCTGGGGAGCGGGATCTGGTCCGATAAGGTTTCCAGGGGCAAAGTTATCCCTTTCACGGCCTATTTTGAAATCCATGCATGCTCAAGCCTGTAATCCAATTTTAATATGTAAATCCAAATTTTCCAAAATGCAGCGAGCCAATCGAGGTAATCTATTATTTATATAGCTAGATTACATATAGTACTTGTTTGAGTAGAAGAAAGGGGATAATAAGGAAATGAAGTTTGACAAATGGTAGAGTCCAAGCATAGAAGTGCTAAAAAGATCCTCAAAATGAGCCACCAAGTCTTATATTTATGATTGAAGATAAGCTTGAATTGGCTTAGAATATTGGAGAAAAACCAAGAATCGAGGAAGACCAAATCAGCATCAAGTGGATCAAATCGTCCATGTGTTCATTTTGGATCGATACAGATCTAAGGGTTCAGATCGACACTGATCCGAAAAGGTAAGACCAATCCAAACCCTCTACCATACTTCCAAGTCTAATAGTTAAAGTGAGTTCATCTAAGTAACCAATGTAAGCATATTGATCTGATTGGAGAAGAACATGTCGAACTGGTTTCAACAATTTTCAGGCTGACCAGGGCGGTGCAATCCATCCGATCCGATTCGAGTCATTTTACTTGACTGATCCCATGGCAAACATCATATGCCAATTTGATTTCGATTAGTCTGAAATTCCAAGGATTTCCAATCCAACTTCTTTGTTTAAGTGTATCTGAAATTCCATGAATCTATATATCCGTCTATGATTGGTCCCCGAGCTATCCAATCTTCTGAATCTAAAGTGATAAGGCCTTGTAAAAAGGTGGGTTAGCAGTTAAATATTACCACTGAAAAAGAAGAAAATAAGAAAAATGCCAAAATGAAAAAAAAATACTAATATTTACAACCATCACACATTATAATATATATTATAAAAACTAGTATGGCATAATAACCAAATTTAATTCAAATTAATCACTAAATATAAATATAGCAAATATAATCAATTACAATAAGCAACATTATCAAAATAAAAATGATACTACCTAACAACAAAGTTGCCGCGGTTAATTTCTTTTGTCATAGATCTAAGATCGACATAACCTTAAACTTGAAATCAAAATTAAATAAATAATCTAATAAAGACTACGAGAAATCAAAATATCAATTTTTTTTAATATTATTTAAGACTATGAATAAACACCATTGTCCTAGTGCTTAGACCCTTCGACTATGGTGCAAGATATCACACTTCAAAACTTTCATACCATGCGTAATAATCTAAGATTTTAGTTACTGAATTGTAAACATTTAAACAATTGGTTTTTTGGAATCTATTAATTTGAATTTCAATTTAGTTGCTATTTAAATATTTGAATTGGTGCTTAAATATTAAGTTAATGGCTTGGATGGTATCATTTGACTCATTTTAGTTAATTAATATCGATTATAAATTCATTTTGTAAAGTTATAAATATAAAATAGATATTTTAATCGCGCTATAAAATAATATTTTAATACGAAAAATATCATTTTTGCAAACTAACTTAAATTTCTATGAAACCAATTTCACTAGATGCAGAATAACAAATTATTGTAAGATGCCAAGTTTCATGATGAATAGACGTATTATGTGATCGTACAAGCCCGAAATACGTAGAAATTAATTTGGTGAGTTAAAATAATGTGATTGTCTTAACCCTTCTTAGAAATTAAATTGAACCAAATTCAAAGTTTTGAATTTGTATTAATGTGACTTGATTTTGATTTGAAATGGTGCTCGATAAGTTTGATTAGCTAGAACTAGAAGCAGTATGGATCTTTTTTTAAAAGTAGATAAATATATTATATAAAATAATAAGCCAACTCTTACACTATTAGACAGCTCATATGTACAACATTTCTTTACCTTTTGCAACATCCGGAAAAATGTTTTTATGGCTGTGTTTGATAAAAGGAAAAATGTAAACTTGCATATAAGAAAATTCAAAACAATTCAAAAGAAACAACATAAAAATACAAAGGTATTAAACTTTGAAACTATGGACCCTATATTTACAATCTAATGATGTTTAGCTGTGTGCGGTTTCATTAGAGCATATCGATAATTTGAGTTGTGCGCATTATGTGAGTTGGTTGGAACCGAAGCTTGAGATTTCGAATGATGGAGGGGGAATGGCGGTTAAGAGGGTGGATTTCTCTTACTCGAGAGGTAAGACGCAGTGGAGCCGATGATTTGGGGAAGCTCGGTCACCTATGGTCGAATGCATCAAATAGGATTTGGCCACGAAATGCAGTAGGTTTTGGGAAGTCGTGATTTTTGGAGGAGTCGATCGTGGCATTTTTGATGATATTCGGGAATAGGAAAGGTAAAGGAGAACAATGGTGTGACGGTTGCTCGAATAGTGGCATGGAGAGGGAGAAATGGGAGATGGGAGTCATGGCCAAGTATGAGCGGGATTTCAAATTTGCTTTGGCAAGGAAAAAGAAATAGGATTATTAGGGTAATTTGTTTTCAAATTTATAGGTTAGTGTTTAATTATTTTAAAATTAGTTTGATTTCTTAGGAATTGAATTTCTAATTCATACGAGTTCGGATTCGAACATCGTCTACCACGTCGAGTTTGTATTGGCTTAATCTACACTGTAGAACTAGACTAGTCATTTTTTTGAGCTTATAGAAATTTATACTAAAATCAAATAGCTATTTGATTTTAGTTCAAATCAAACTGCTTTAGCGATAATAGGAATTTCGCTGAGTAAAACTCACCTTCCTAATTTACTAGCATTTTATAAAGTATATTAAAATATTGATTATCTGCTTAATTATGAAAATTAATAGTTGTTTGGTTTGATTAATTTATTACATTACCAATTGTCTATTTGAATTGATCAAATTGGTTAATTGTTTGAATTAAAACTAGGATCGCAATATAGCGTCTTTAAATGTTGTTTGATTATTTTGAACTTAATTTACGATAATGTTATAACATCTCGAATGATATAACATCTCGAATTGCTACTAGATTTTTTTCCGTTTATTTCATATTCAAACTTATTAAAGTATTTGATTATAAGTGAATTAATGAATAATACTGGCTTGATTCGTAATTAAATTCCGACGTAATTAATTTAAATTGCATGCTTGGTGTTATCTATTTGGTTAAATAAATACTGTTTAGAAATTGATTGAGCTTATTATAACTGACATCAAGTTAGCAGAATAAACCAGCGTTATGCTATTAATGTGGATATTCTATTCGCAGTTATTACCTACATTCATTTGTTGCTCTTATTACTTATACATGTTTCATATACTTACGTTGTCAATGATTGAAATAAATTAGACATCATGTTTAATTTAAACTTGAGTTTCCACGGAATCGATATTTAAATAAAATTATTATTTTAATTAATGATTTTTATAAAATTGTTTATTGTTCGAGTTAACAAAAATGAGATTTAATTACTTATTTTAACTAATGATAATTGAGTTCAATTATGCAATTAATTAATGAATTGAAATGTGATTATTCATTCTAAGCAATGATAATTGAATTTACTTACTTATTTGGTTATTGAAATCTAGCTTTGATTAATCATTTTTATCAAAGATTGATTGGAATTTAATGATTATTCTAAATTTATGATTAATTGAAATTTATAATCATTTCAAATTAATGATCAACTAAAATTTAATAATCATTTTTATTAGTGATGTTTAACGTTAATAATCATTTTAAATGAATGATGTCTTAGTTCAGATTCTTACTTTAGTTGATAAGGTTTGAACTTATTGAGTTGTTTTTCATTAAATATTTTTAAAAGAAATTAAATTTGATTTCATGAAAATGAATAATGACAGTTTAATTTATTGAATAAAAATGATTTAAGAATGATTGACTGATTTATAAAAGGATTCAAGACTTAATTAGTTGAATTAATAAAGTTTTAATTGACTGAGACATAGTGCACGGCCACTCTAAAACCGGCTGAACCAAAGGGCATGGTAGACATAGTCTTTGTGTCCCCAAAGTTTTCGTCAAAATCTAGTGGTCCAGTGGTTTACGAACACCATGAGTTGATGCATGTAGTTTGCAGTGGCGCAGGTTCGATCCCCAGCGGCCACAATACCGAGACATAGTGCACGGCCACTCTAAAACCGGATTAACCAAAGGGCATGGTAGACATAGTCTTCATGTTCCCAAAGTTTTCATCAAAGTCTAGTGGTCCAGTGGTTTACGAACACCATGAGTTGCTGCATGTAGTTTGCAGTGGCACAGGTTCGATCCCCAGCGGCCACAATACCGAGACATAGTGCACGGCCACTCTAAAACCAGCTGAACCAAAGGGCATGGTAGACATAGTCTTCGTGTCCCCAAAGTTTATTACTGCTAACCAGTATGAATCCCTTACTGCTAAAGTCACTGATGCAGAAATCAAAAATGCTTTATTTTCTGTGAACAAAAAATCGAGCGGAGGACCTGATGGGTTCAATGTCAATTTCTTTCTATCTTCTTGGGAGGTGGTTGCTTCTGACTTCTATAAAGCAATTCATAACTTCTTTGACAAATGCAAGCTTCTATCTGAGGTCAGTTCCACGAATCTTGTTTTAATTCCCAAAAATAAGCATCCAACCACTGTTTCTTCCTTTAGGCCGATATCCTGTTGCAACGTAACTTATAAGTGCATCGCCAAGATAATCTCAAATCGTTTGCTTGCTGTCTTGCCTTTCTTGATTTCAAATAATCAGGCAGCGTTTCTACCTGATCGAAGCACCATCGACAACATAGTCCTCACACACGAATTAATCAAAGGATATTCCAGAAATAATGCCCCCTCTGCTGCACTTCTTAAGCTTGATATACGTAAAGCATATGACACAATCCAGTGGACATCCATTGTGCGAATATTAGCAAGAATGAATTTTCCTAAAATATTTGTTGCTTGGATATATTGTTGCATCTCAACTCCTCATTTCTCACTAGTATTCAATGGAAAAGCTATTGGATATTTCAAGAGTAGTCAAGGAATCCGACAGGGTGATCCGATTTCTTCATATTTGTTTATTTTGGTGATGGAGCTTCTCTCAGTTATGTTTAGAAATAAATACGATGACGGAATAATTCAATATCATCCCAAGTGTAGAGATCTGTCTATCACCGTGCTACTTTTTGCGGATGATATCATGGTATTTACAAGACATGTTGCTTCTTTTTTAATGCATGTTATTGAAACTTTAGATACTTTTCATGCCATGACTGGGTTGAAACTGAACTACACGAAGTCCAGTGTCATGTATGCAGGTATAAAAGATATTGTTTCTACTTCTCTATGTGATATGATGGGCATACAATAGATGGAACGAGGAGCTACTTATCTTGGACTACCAATATGTACTTCCAAAATATCTATGGCTGTCTGCATTCCTCTGTTTAACAAAATCACGGCTGCTCTGAATGGATGGGCTAATAGATACTTAACTCAAGCGGGACGTTTGGTTCTTGTTAAGAGTATTAGCTTCTCAATTTCAGTATATTAGGCAAGAGCTTATGTGCTACCTAAGAAACTTTTATCCATGATAAATACTGCACTCCTTCGCTTTCTTTGGACTGGTGATCTTCACTATAGAAAACCAATTGCTTGTTCTTTCAAGTCAATGTTGAAGCCGAAGTGTTACGGTGGGTTGGGGTTATTCTCCTTGCCCCAATGGAATCAAGCTGCAATAAGTTCCTTATTTCACTCTTTCATTGCTAAACAGGATTGCCTATGGGTACGCTGGTTTTGGATGTTTAACGTGAAAAACAAAAGTTTCTGGGTGATGGATGCTCCGGCTAGTGGAAGTTGGTTATGGCGATGTTTCATGCGTCTACGTAGCAAGTTCTTAGACCATATACAGTATGGAATATGTAATATGCGGAGAGTTAGCTTTTGGGATGAACCGTGGATCAAGCAAGGCGTGATCCTGTCGAAATTTGTACCGCATGAACACATTTTACAATCTGGTATTCACAGGACAGCGATGGTTTCTCATTTCATAATATCGGGTACTGTTACTTTACCTTACACGTCCAATTGTGCTCTTCATAATCTTTGGGACAGCTAAAACAATATGTAATCCTTAGTGATAATGTTATCATCAAATGAGGAGGCTCTGAGAATTCTATCAAGAGTGTTTACGCGCTGCTTTTGGGTTTCGCTACAACGCCGAAGTGCCAATGGTCCAAACTTGTATGGAATAAAGCTTCACCTCCTACAGACAATTTCATGTTCTGGAAGTCCAAACATGGTGCTCTTCTTACACGTCAGAAGCTCCAATCTTTTGGAATGAGTACCCCTTCTGAATGCATCTTTTGTGATATTTGTGATGAATCTGTTGCCCATCTTTTCTTTGAATGCTATGACATCTACTGCTTATGGTGTAGATTATTGCAGCGTCTTGGAATAGATGATCTGCCGACTTCATCTCAAGAACAGTGGCTTGTTATTCTTAAGTCAACCCAGGTGGCAAAGTGATTTGCACAAGTTTTTCGTGCTTTGCGTCAAAAAACTTGTAAAGCTGGTATGGGTTGAAAGGAATTGTCGTGTCTTCTTGCACAAGAGGAAAAGTAATGAAGAATTATGGCAACTGCTCATGTACGACATTAGGAAGGAGTTCTCTGCTTCCTCTTACCCCTTTGCTAGTAATTATGTTGCTAGCTGGCTTGTTTTGTTTTTTGTAGCTTTCTTTTTCGCTATGTGTATGTCTGTATGTTTCGTCTTCTTCGTGTGTTTTTTTTCTGTGATTGTTCTTCTTTATAATAAAAGTGGAAGGGGACCACTCAACCCCGCTTGCCTTGCAAAAAAAAAAGTTTTAAAATTTACCAATTGTTTTATTTTGAAAGATCATAAATGTGATTAATTAACTTATGTCATAATTAATTTTGTTTTATAATTTAAAAATAAAGATTGTATCCAATTTATTATCCTTTTGAAAAAAAAGAAATGGTTTAAATCATTAAAAAGTATTAAGAAAAGTTTTCCGACATGACTAGCATTTGTTTTTAAGTTTATTAAAATTTTTAAATTTGATACATTGTCCTTTTTGGATAAATAATATCCTTTAGATCTTATAAATGATAGTTTAAGTGAGAAGTCTTTATAAACAGAAATGGTTCATAATAAATACTAAATGTAAATCATTTGCGGCTTAGTTAAATGAAGTTTTAAACAACATTAGTTTTTAGACCTTCCTTTAAAATACACTTAGATTTATAACTAGCTTTGAAAACTAATATTTTAAAGAGTTTTGTTCAAAGTGCTTCTCTTTCAAATATCTGGAATGTGAAAATTAATCACAATTTTGAGTCTTGAAGTTTATAATTTTTTCGATATGGATATGAAAGAAAATTTCCATTAACGATATCGCTTATACAAAAAATATTTAGTTATACTCTTATCGCTAGATGTCAAAGTTGAAAACTTTCCTCTATCTCGAGAATTTAAAACATTACCAGGGCAATGCCTAGAGGTAATACTATCTTAATTTTCACCAACTTTATTTATAACTAAGATATAACACAAGTTCGAGATTGAATGATACTGATAAGGGATTATGATTTAATATCCACATACGATCAATTTAAATATTCCTGATAGTTGATTTAACAACTACTAGTTTATCTTTCTTAACTTATATCACCAAATTAAAACAATTTGTTGCTCTTTTAGCACTATTATCTTTTATTTGAAATTGTTGAACAAGAGCGAGCGAAATTCAAGCTATGTGGGTTGCTTCCATTAGGATATTATCACTTATAATCTAGATTGGATTTGAATGTGTTTGCACGTAGATGTAAAATACTCGGGTTCTCAGATATTGTAAGGGGTCTGGCTTGAACATTTCCGAGAGCCAACAGAGTTCTCGGTATATTCTATAGGTGTAATTCGAGTCAGGGGGCGTACTCTCCAAGTCATTTATAGGGGAAAAAAATTCATTTGATTCTAAATTTATAAGTCTTCCAATTTTTGATTTGCATCAGAAAGATACAGACCCTTCACGATGTTTAATTATTTAAATTCATAGTGATATTGGATGTTGTTGTTGCAAGTGAAATAATTCATGGTTAACCATGCAGTCCTATATCTTAAGGAAAATTTTATTATCCTTATTTGATCTAAATCTTTCGATTAGTTTCTGAGTTTGCATCAAGAAGTGTCATGATCTCTTCTCCCTGTGTTGTTTTTCTCTTATTTCTCCTATGTTTACATTTTTATACATGACACTCATTCCTTGTTTATTTTAGTATTTCTTATTTGTGTCGATGCTTACTATATGTTGTTCTCATGAGACTAAAAAGAATGATTTTTAATTAGCGGCGTGGTCTCACGGAACTTGTAACAAACAGGAAAATCAGAGCCAATTTAAAATTTTTATTTTGGCTATTTTATTGAATTCTGAATAGTTGAAATAATTTATTTTAAATAATAACGATTAAAATTTTATTTAAATCGAAGTTAGAACGAATATATTTATTTTAATTTTAAAAGGAGTTAGAAATAGCGCGGCAGTTTGAAAATTTGAATTCGAACTTTGACTGAATGTATAGGATGCAAAATAAGTCGAATTTTGGTGAAACAAAAAATAATAGAATCTGTTTAAAAATATCTTTCCAACGAATCCGAAAAATTGAAATTTCATAGCGGGAATCAAAAGTTATGGTCAGTTGAATATTCAGAATAGTCGTTATGGAATTTAATATAATATATAGCCCGTATAAATAGCCATTTTGCAAACAACCTTCGTTTTCGACGAAACCACCCTGGTTGGATCTGAAATGTCAAATTATTGCAGGATTCCAGTTTTCATAATTTTTGGAATTAATATGTGAGCGTGGCAGAAGAAAATGTGTTTTGTCAATTTCAGTCAATTTAGATCGACCAGAAAATGGCATTTTTCGAACGATCTCCAAATTCGACGAAATTAATTTTGTTAGGACCGTATCATCAAAACATAGCTAGATTTATTTTTCGGGAATTTTTGGAGTCAGTACGTGGGCCTGGTAAATTAAAATGTTCGATCAAATTAAATAATTTAATGTTGTATTATTTAATATGAAGAATAACTGACTGAAACAGTCGAATGGGCCTACGGGACATATCTCATTATGTCCGGAATGGGGGTATTTAGCTGGCGGCGACACTCGTTGGGTTTGATTTGGAGTTAGGAGCGATATAGAAATTAAACTGAAATTAAATAGAATTAAATAAAATAAAATAAAAAGGAATTACGGTATAAATACGTGTATAGCGTATAGTCGTGTTTTATTTTCATGTCGTCCCTATTCACGAATGACGGAAAAACCTCGCCACCTTCTCTCCTCTTTTTCTTCAAAAACGTTTAGCGAAATCACTTGCCCCTTTGGAAGTTTTTGTAGCTCTCTCCTCCAACTTCGATTCCATACCCATCTCGCCAATTTTCGTGGAGCGTGGAATGTGATCCAGCGCCTCGAAGTTGATGTGTTTACCGCGTCGGCGCCGCCGCTCAGATCTGAGATCGAACTGGGCCCCACTTCTGGCGCAGGTGCGCCGCTCCTCCCCCATCGACGTAGTCTGGTCTGATCGTATCCAAGCCTAACGGATTGATCGCAAAATCGAACCCTAGTTTCGAACAATTCTGAAAGGTATACGGCTTATATAATTTAAACTGTTTATAGTACTTTTAAGCGTTGCAAATTCATGTTTATTTATAAAAAATCGTATCTTGTTCATACGATAACGAAATTCGATGAAACAAGAGACATCGGGACCGTGGCATCGCACACGACATTTCAGAACTGATCGGAGAATTTTTGGAGCCTTCTACAATTTTAGAAGAAATAGAAAGCAAAGTGAGATTTCTAAAACCGAATTAATTAAATAAAATTATATTAGGATGTAGATGGAGTTTAGAAACTCCCGACATCGTCGTCCACAGAACATGGACGACTTGATTGTATTGCGATGTGGAATTGGTTGATTTTGGTGTTTGATTATGGTTGAAATGAAATTGATTGATATTGTGGCATTAAACTGCCTAGAAAAATGTATTAGGAAATTAAATGTAATGACCTAGGGATTTTTGGCCCTGAAAATCGACATAAATACCTTTACCATAACTTATGTCGACCTCCCAAACACCGAAAACACTGGAACGTTTATAGAAAGAAATTAGAGGGTGAGATAAGAAAGAAAGAAATATTAGAATAGTAGAAGAAGAAGAAGAACCAACACAGAGTCTCACATCGCAGCGGAACAAAATATAATACAGAAATAAATCTTTATTGAGAGCTTTTAAAAATACTTACAATACTAGAGTACATCACATCTCTGGACAGTTATAATAATCTGTCCTCATATATATATCACACAGCGGAATATCATTCGTCTGAACATCTTCAGCTCGTCTCTAGACTTCGCAGTACCTGATAACCTGAACTTGTACACCCCGGGCTAACCCGAGCATTTACAAAACACCGGGTCAGTCTGGTGAACCAAAGTTGATTTTAAAGTCAAAATCCTTTCGAAAGAAAAAGATAATCGTAAGACCAAATCCACACATAAATACGGACGATTTTTACCTTACGATAATCCAAACCAGTTTCGAAATCAATATCTTTTTTGATATTATGATAGTGTCTAAATACAAATAAATATCAATCTAGTGGAACGCTTGCATCTCACGCTCCATATATATATATATATATATATATATATATACAAACAAAACCGTGGGCACTTATTGGAGATTTGGATTCCAACTGTGATAAGGTATGGGTCCACCTGCCGATCGTGTATCGAATGTATATCACCAACGGTTGGACTCAAACCACCGTTTCTCGAAAAGGGACAGCATCGAAATAGATTGAAGAATGAAATGGATTTTCTCTAGATAGATGATTATACACCCTAATGGGAGCGACCCACATAGCCATGCTGCCTGTCCGATTTTTGTCATTTCCCGGTTGTGAGGCTTGAGGCTAGAATTTCCTTCTAGAATATTTGGCCATCCTTTACTTAGAATGCCACATCGTCGAATCCTTTGGATATCACTAATTGACATCCACAAAAAATACCTTAGTTGGGAGCTAACCAACTATGACACGTTTGAAGAAATCAACGTACGTGGCCCATTGGAAATACTCTGTCGGACATTCATCCATACAAGTCATCCAGGAACAGGATGAACCGAAGGTACTCTCCTACTACATCCAATATAGGAATCACCCCATGGATCAGTAGCGATAATCCTTGCAATCCACAGATTCCAACCACGACAGAACCCCAGTATATCTCCGGGTCGAATCAGAGATTGTAAGTGGTTCTTCCATTTTATGAAGATCTATGGTCTTCACATGCACCATCTCGATCGTCGCCCGATATCTTCTATATATTTCGTATTTGTTGGTTAGAATGGTTTTTGAATATACATTCGATCTCGGTCTTTCCATACCAACAATAGTAAAGATCGGACTTGATAGTCGGTTACTAACTATCAAGTAAACATCCATGAAATCATAAAAATAGATTCACTGGTCTGGTACTCTGCATCACTTGGCTTACTTAATTGATTAAAACTTGAATATTCCAATATTGGAGAAAACATTTCACTTATCACTTTAATATATTGATATTCGCAAAAATATTTCATTTTGATTTAACGATAATTAATATTCAATTTCTATCATTTATTATAACATTTCCTTTATTATAACTGAGAAATCATTTCAATCTATTATTCGATGTTACGCCCACTGTTTTGTTTTCATCACTCGGAAAAATATCAAATCCTTTTTCATATAGAATAAACCCTTCTATATCTTACTCCTTTACCTTTCGAAATTATCATCAATCCCCTTTTAATTCCCGTTACTAGGAAAAATATCATTTCATATCATTTCCTTTACTTTGGAAATCTTAACATACATTCTCGCCATTACCAACTAGTATCATCCTTGGATAGTCCCGAAGGCGTTCAAGTTGGGGTATTTTAATTACCTCTCAGACCTTGATCAACAACGTTCCTATCTTCAGATAAACACGAGTTATAATTCAAAAACCCGATGTTATTATTTCAATTCCTATTTCCAACCTCGTTTATCAAGCTCACATTTAAATCCCTTCCTCGGGAAATCTCCTTTCAATTCTCTTAATTCCATTATTAAGTATTTCAAATTCAAAAACGGCATTTAAACTAACATTCCATTTACAAACCTTGTTTATAAATCCTAGGTTTAATATAAACCCTTTATATCTTCATCTCCCTTTTCTTAATTCAAACGTTAAGTAAAATTTCCATTTAACTTATCGTATTTGTTTAGAACCCTTTATTTCTTTATTATAAAACCCGAGTTCAAATGTAAACTTCTCCATAACTTCTTTTTCAAAACTCACTTGGTCAATTCAACCCACACTATCTCTATAGCCCATTCTAGTCAATTCCTCTTTTAAATTATTTAAAAATATAATTAATTTAAATAACTTTATATAACTGTTCATTTGACGCGATTAATCAAGTACTTAACCACTAGGTTATTACTTGCTTATTTGTTTATAATTCTTATCAATATAAGAATTTATTTTCAAAATAAAAACCCTTTCATAATTTCTTATAAACTTTACTAAATAAATAATCAATATTTCTTTCCTTTTAAATAACTTCCATTTAAGGTAATAACTTTCAAAACCTATTTTTGTTAAAAATGTATTTATAACTTCAACTCTGTTGATTCACAGTCGATAAAAATTCATATTTTAAAAAAATCGATTGATTTCTCGACCAGGTGATGCCAATTACTCAACCCATACCATCTATCAGAATAAATGTTGAAATATTTTCAACAATCAATAATAACCAATCATTTCTTTTTATTTGACTGATAATTTCTATAACGATCATCAGTAAATCAACAGCCAATTCAAACAACTCAAACAATATTAAACATGTTTATGAACGTGACCAATCAAGGGAAATTGATTAATTTGGATCAAATCATAACGATTGGTGTTTTACTGGAATTAAACGACCGTTTAATTTCCAGTAATTAAATCAACAATAATTATATATAACTAAGTCAACCACTAACAACCAGAACACGGAAAATAAAAACCCAATTTATATAAAATATAAATGGGAAGAGCTGAGTGAGTTTAACTCACCTTGATTTAAATCTATCGATAAATATCTGGTTTTTAGTCAAATTAAATTGACGTTTAATTCGACTAAAATTCCCAGTTATTCCCGATCCTGATCAACTCTGCTCCATCTCGAAGTCCTCGTTTTTACGGTCTCAACGCAACTGACCGCGCCAAAATCTGATATCGTATGTTCGAGAAATTATATTACGAAATTTATAAAACTAATTAAATTAAAACATAGATTTCTTTATAAATTTAAACTGGGCTTTACCTTGCAATAGCAGGCCCAAGAACCCATTACCCGCTCCCCCTTAAAACCCCTATATCCGATCCTTTGTTCTCATTTTCAGCCACCACCACCAAATTAAATCCCGATGGTAAAAATCCGAACCCTAATCCCCCTTTTTCTCTTCTGCCAGCTCGAGATACATGGCATCGCACCTTCCACTCAACCATTCTCTCGGTCCTCTTCGTTATCCACTCTCGATTTCAGCAAACCCTAACACCCCTTCGATCCCATCAGCTACAACTTCGACACCCACCTCGTCCAGACCCACGACGAGTGAATCAGACCGGAGTCCCTTCGTATTAAGCTAAGTTTTCCACTCAATTTTAGTATTATTTGTTCGTGATTTTTATTTTGGTTTTTCCGAATGGAATTTTTTGGTTTTCGATTTGTGGATGAAAAACTATTAGGTGAATACGTGTATTTATAGTGCGATTGGGTTTAGATAGGATCAACGTCCATCAAAGTCTAGTTTAGATCGATTCAGCTACTAGGTTTAGGCCATTGGGTGTTTTCACCTTGTCAAATTTGCGTACTGGTGGTTGATGGGAAATTGATACCTGTGTGATGGATCTATAGTAGTGATTTTGAAGAGATTTTGTATTGGATTTAATACTGTTGGTCTGTACCAAAAAGAAACAGTGACTGAACTTGTACATTTTTAGACTAGGTAGGGGTGTGGCTATGAATTGTTTATTTCAATCCAGGGATTTGAAAACTGTAATATAGATTTTCTGTTTGGATTTTTAACAGTGGATATGTCATATGAATCTTTCTTAGCTGTATGAAAACAGTGAACTTTGTAAATGAACCGTATGTCACAAATATAAATATTAGTTGTTTTAGTACTGTTTTCTAGCTGTCCAACCCTGTTTCCTTGCTGTTCTACTTTGTTTTCAATAGTTGTTCCTTTCAATTCCTTTAGTTGTTCTTGAACTGTCATATGAATATATTTAGCTGTTTACATAGATTTCGTTGTTCATTAAATCTTGTTTCTTATTTAATTTTCTCTCTCTCTTTTTTATTCTTTTTTTTTCTTTCTAGCTCGAGATGCAACACATCCGGGTCAAGCATAAATCTTTTTCAAATGTCTGTAATGAAGCCGAAAATGAACATCATTTTACTAAAATATAATCAAATATGATGTCAAGTTTATTTTTCTTTAAATGTCAAGGTTTGAGTTGATGCCAAAACGTTCTGTAACTTTGTTTAAATGTTAATTTTCCATACTCTCCTATTTATTTTGAGGACTACGTAGATTGGTGATATCTACAATTTGATTTCTCATCTAGCTTAAGTACTAAAATGTCTACCATTGTTGATTTACAGAATATATAATGGAAGTTATTGCTATATAGATTTGATCCTTTTATCATCATGAAAATTATTTGTTTTGACTATAATCAGCTTATGGAACTTACAGTTATGATGTTCCTCTATTGTTATATTTTAGTTCGGTTACTTTAATCTTAAGTCATATATATTTTGCAACAAAGTCATTTTTCATTGGATGATGTATACCTTAGAATGAATGCTTATTGGACAAATCTTGGATTCATAGACTACTACTAGTTATATATGTATACCAGTAATATGCCTACTTATTTCACACAACCTAACCTTGGTTTCGATGGCCTGACTACATGACATTTATGGGTTTGGCACAAGTTTTGGTTACTAACATATGTTGTGTTACCTTGTTTATAACTGCGGATACATACTGAATTGCAAATATTTACCCTGTGCCATGTTGTGAACTGAGAATATTGCGTCCATATATATACACATATTTTTTTATGCTGTTCATTTTTTAGGAAATAACCCCTTTTTAATGGGTTTTATCTTCTTCTCGCAGATCAAAGCTGAGGATTCACTGGTTCTGGAAAGGCGAGGCATGCAAAACTTGATTTACAATGTTGATTTCTTTTTTCTGTGTTTGTATTAGAGAACTTGTTTTGTTCGAAATATACCTTTTGAACTTGTATTGTAAAGACAATCTCATGTATATAAATATTTGAATGTGTATAAGATATATAGATTCGAGTTTTCTCTTTTCCCATCCTGTACATATTCGGTTTCATGTTATTGTATTACTTTTTTCTTCTTTTCTTTGTACAAGCATGATACATGCGGGATTCATTTGTATTGTCGAACCAAAGAAAAAAAATGCTAATGTACATGCCATCACATACATATACATTTAGGGGATTATATATAAGTCTAATAAAATATTTGTTATAATATAAATAAAATTTAAATAGCTAGATTAACGAAAATAAATAAATAAATATCACCGTATTTATTAAACAACCTCTTCAACATCAAACCGTATAGAATTCAACTTGACATTTAAAATTCTAGTTTTTAAATATTATTCCATTTATATAAAAATCCTTTAATATAAATAAATTCGATTAAAAATTCAATATAATATATAAACAAATTTAAATATTCGAATTTAAATGGCCAAAAAATCCGGGGCCAAAAAATCCGGGACGTTACATTAAACCCCTTGTAAACGCCGCGAGGCCTATGGTAGTGCGAGGAGCCGTACATCGGGACGGTGCCGGTTTTAATTACCCTGCCGTTATGCTGCCGAAATTTTCTGAAGTATTTATGTGTTGTAAAATATTCATGTTATGATATAAAATTGTTTTGAACAATAAAAATTACTTTTTTATTAAACATATAAATATGCAAAATGATCATAACTGAATAGAAAAATACATGTTAACATAAAAATTCACTTTTTTATGTAAAATCTAAAATGATCAGTATTTGTAAAGAAAAACATGTTAACATAAAGATTTACATTTTTATGTAATATCTAAAATGATCATTGTTGAATAAAAACATGTTTACATTAAAAACCATATTTTTAATGTCATGAAAGAAATTAGAAAAATGATCATGTCTTAGAAATAAAAACATGTTGTCATTAAAAACCATATTTCTAATGTCATGAAAGAAATTAGAAAAATGTTCAGGTTTTAGAAATAAAAACATGTCAACATTAAAAATCACATTTTTAATGTAATGTAGACAACTGGAAAAATGTTCATGTTCTAAATTAAAAACATGTTAACATTACAAATCTTATTTTTAATGAAAAGAATGATTTACATAGAAATTGGTCATATTAGAATAAAAGTACTGAAACATTAAAAATCACATTTTTATTGTAAAGGTTGATTCATTAGAAAATATTCACTATTTGAATAAAAATGTTGAAACATTAAAAATTCCATTTTTGATGTAAAAATGACTCATTAGAAAACATATGTTAGAAAATATAAAAATGTTAAAACATTATTTTTGACATGTTAGAAACATATGTTAGAATATATGCTATATGTTAAACATTATATTTAACATACTAGAATAAAAAGAAAAGTAAACAGTTTTGAAGTAAAAATGTATTGATGTTGAAATTTACATTTTTATTGTAAATGAAACATTAAAATTGTGACGGCCCGCCCCGCACCAACCGATATTTACTCCAAAAGTGCGCTGTACACATGTCCAGTTAGCACGGGACGATCGTCAGAAGAAAAGAAAGAAGACGAAGAATCAACAAAGAACCTGTAGAATGTCTCATAGCGCATAGAATAAAATATAATAATAACATACTTGACATAAAACAGGTGAGACAGTGCATAAGCTGAAACAACCAACATAGCAGCGGAAAATGTAAGTACAACTTATGATCCAAAGTTAAACATTATTACAACATTTCAAACTATCTCAAAGCAAAACAAGATAAAGAAGGTACACTACTAATGCCCAAGTAGTGACCACCAACGACACAGGGAGAATATATGTAGATATCATACGTGGAAGCCTCCCGCTCGCCTCCGAATCAGCTACTCGCGCATCACCAGCTAACCATAACCTGTCTCTAGTCTGCTTGTGTGAGCACCCAGAGTAATAAGAGGAGACATAAAACTCTGGGTCAGACATAAAGCCTGGTATGAGCGATAAGCAACAAAACAGAACAATAACAGGTATAATCCAATCATGCCTGAACCTGGACCTACAACCAAAGAGTTAGCACTACATACTGTACAACACTCTAAGGTGCCCTTTCAAATGGTGTAAAGATAACGGGGGTGGGGGTGTGCATGTCATAGTGATGTCAAACAATCAAGCATAGGAATCATCCTCACATACCTCACTCAGTGCGTAAAGCATACGATATGCACTACTTTGGTCACCTAATACTTTGGGCCATGACGGAATCCAATCCCATGTAACTATCACTACAAGCCCACCATCCATCTCTCAGTGGTGAACCAAAGTTATGAATACCGACAACCCCTTTGCACGCGTCCCGCAGCAAAGCCCAATCACGAAGTGAACTCATTGGTTCCCATCTGGATCCTGAGATCTAACTTCCATTTGGACTACCTTTGCATCTCGGGGTTTGGTCGTCATCTTCGTCCGGATCGATCTTCACTCAATTCGCTTCGCTTCAGGTCGTGGCCATCAATGTCGGATCGCGATCGGCCTTCAACATTCTTCATCGTATCGGATCGGCCTCATCTGGTTCGGATCACGGTTCACCCTCCCCAAGCACGGTTCGTGGCTCCTTCTTCCACTCGTGGTCGATCGGATCATGGACCCCCTTCGGATCGTGCTCTATGCTCCTTGGTGTCGGTTCGTGGCTTCATCTCCAGGTCGGATCGTGACCAGCTTCGGATCGCGACTCGTGGATCGTGGGTGCATCGGATCGGGTTCCATCTCCACGCGGATCGGGTCGTAATGCTCATTCGCGATCCGGATCGAAGTACTTCGGTTTGGGCACGGCGCTGCATCGATTCGTCTCGTGGGTCTAACCACGATCGGGTCGGGTCGTGGGAGGAATAAGCGATCCGATCCGGGTCCTGCTCATTTTTCCTGCAACTTCCAGCGACGGTTTACACGCCTCTCAACGGCGTTTTCGACCATTCTAACTATTGAAATCAATCACAAAACATACCATACAGTCATAGCAACACATACAAGTGACCTCAAACACCAAAACAACAATATGATAGGTTTAAATAGATCAAACATAGCCAAAACTCCATATTTTCCATCAAGCATGTTTAGTTGAAACTAACCATAAGATTAACAAAACTTAACCAAATCAACCCAAATTCATATCAGAGGCATAAAATGATGTTTTAGAATTTTAGGAATTTTTCTAGATTTTTCTGAGCCATAATTTCGCTAATCTTCGCTAATTACCATAATTAGCCGTAATTAGTGAAAAACAATGCAAATCACTCACCTTTGCCACAAAGTAAACTATAGATCTGAAATGATTCTCTGTTTGGGTCGAATCCCAATGCTTAGCAGCAGCTCCTATCTTGATTTGATGCTAATCCGCCTTGATTTGGTATAGATCTTGCTAATATGTGATTAGGAAAGCCAAAAAGATGTTTTGGGAGTGATGTAGAAGGTGGAGGTCATTACTAGGGTTTCAAGAGGGAAAGTGGCGGCTCAAAACTGAAATGAAAATGATTCTCTAGCTCATTTCAGCCTCCTCATAACCCTAATCTCGAAATGGGTTATGGGCCTATCCACTAATCATCCTATTTGGCCCGGTTAAGCAGTTTTTCACCTTCCAAACCTTATTTCAGCCATATCTCCCAAACGGTAAGTCCGTTTGGCTAATGTAACCACTCTACGGAAAGAGAAACCATCATTCGAATCCAATGGAAGTGGTCTTAGGTCAAAATTCCTTTCCAGTCAAAAGTTATGGCCAAAACAGTACCAACTAGGGGTAAAACGGTCATTTAAAAATCGACAAAAATCATGAACATGGGAAATGACTCTAATGTTTGTTTCCCAAAGTTACATGACCATATGACTTCATATGAGAAAGAAATAAATATTCTACGATCCTTTGATGCGTAGAATGCGGGTTGTTACATTCTCCCCCCCTTAAGAAATTTCGCCCCCGAAATTCCCTAACCAGAACACACAAAGGGTCCCGCATGCCTATCAACCATAAAACAACAATCAACATGCAAAACAAGTCTATCCTAGCATGCGGTTTACTAACAAGGGAAGGAACTATCACAACCAAAACCTTACTAGGCAAAGAGTTCTGGATACTTCTTCCTTATATCCTCCTCTGTTTCCCAAGTACAGTCTTTTTCATTCTTACCCCACTGGACTTTGACTAGTTTCACCGCCTTCCTTCGAAGCAGCTTCGTATTGTTCCCAACAATACGCATAGACTTGCGGTTCTAAACCGCCTCGGGTTCAACCTTGATATCGTCCAACTGATCTGGTGAAATAGCCACATCAGGGTCTTGCACAAACTTCCTAAACTGGGAAACATGAAATACGTTGTGAACTCCCGCCATCTTGTTAGGTAGCTCTACTTCATATGCCAAATTCCCAACTTGCTCGAGGATTGGGAATGGGCCAACAAATCTTGGTGCTAACCTACCTCTCCAACCAATCCGAATCACATTCTCTATGGAGAGATCTCGACGAACACCAAGTCGTTAACGAAGAATTCCAAATCTCTTCGTCTCTTATCGAGATAAGCCTTCTGCCTATCTTTATCCCTTCCCAGTAGTAGATCTGCTCTATGTCTCTAAGCACTGGGATGTATAGTCAATTTCGAGTGATGATATGCTCTAAGCACTTCACCTCTCAGTTCATCTACGTTGGGTACAACTAGTCCCTTATTCTTTCGAAGTCACCATTCTCGATCAAATCCTTACTTGATCATTCTCATTCCATTGATACCCATCTCTACCCTAGAGATGGTTTCCAATAGATTAGGATCGTCCTTCTAACTGGAACCAATCCACTCAATCAAAATCGATCTAATCGTCAAGCTTACTAGTGTTTCTGAATTCAATTCACTCTTGGGCCTGAAATCATATCATGTGATATACTCTAGTTGCTTCCATCCTAGAAACAAAACCCCTAAACTGGCATGTCTCCTATTCAATGCAACATTACCGCACCCAAATCCTTTACTATGATCACTCTGCCCCATGGAGTCATGGCGACTCCACTGCACTGATCCATGTTGGATCTAGATTAACCCTAGAGGGGGGTGAATAGGGTTTATTGCAAATTATCGCAGAGTTCAAATATCACAGGATATTAAAACATTCAAAGATCATAGATAGCAGAAATAGAAATGCAGAAAAGTAAATGACACAAGATATACCCAGCTTCGGCAAAATCCTGCATACTGCTGCATTCCTAAGGTTTCTACTAGATGATAGAACAGATCCCGCATACAAGACCATGTACACTTGCGAACCCCTCGCTCCTATTCTAACTCTACGCTCAAAACTCTAGACTGGTCTATATTCCCTAGACCAGATTTCCCCTAGTTTTACAGACACTAGTAAACTGCCAGTTAACACCCTAACTGGATTCCCCTAGAATTTTACAGACTCTAGAAACTGATTCAGAATGATTACAAATGGAGTATATAAAAAAACAATACAAATCAAAATAAAAACTAAAAAGTAAAACCCCCCTTTTAAAAATAAACCAAACTAAGGCCTTCAAACAAAATTGGTCGGCCTATTCTTCTTTTATTTGCACCCAATGTCTTTCTCATTGAAACAATGGCGGCTGGAGAATTTGGCTAGGGTTTCTCTCTTTTATCCCAAACTGGATTCTTGGATGTTGATGGAATAAAACTCTGATGCTTGATTCTTCGATTGCTTTGCTCGTCCGATTTGGGATTGTTCTCTGGCTCGATCGAAACTATGATTTTTCTGAATTTTCTTGCTTTGAAATGCTTGAATTGATTTATTGGTTTCGACTGCCTATTGCCAATGGTGTAATGGTGTTTATATAGGATTTTAGAAATCCTAAAACCTCTTATTTCGTGATAATGACTTGCCCTAATTTGTTGAATTTGTAGTTGCCTTGATTGCTCGAATTTGCCCCTTTATGATTCTGGTCAATAGCTGATTATTGCTTGTCCATGAATGCTTGCCACATATATGTTTGTTCACACTCGATTTTGTAGCTGCCTTGATTGCTCGAATTTGCCCCTTTAATTTCCTGATACCATATGCGAACAAACTAAGCTTCAATCATGCTCTTTACTGATGACACAACTTTACTGATTTGTGAGATGAAAAACTAAAAAGATTTGATTTGTTTTATTCCATGCTGTCTTTGACTTGATTTTGTGGTCTAAAGTAGGATTGTTTTTATGTCCAGTATTTCAGCAAAACCTGGAAATATGAAATCTTGTCATGCTTGGAAATATTTATTTGATTGAAAATTGTTGCCAAATACATTTCTTCATTTCTGGAAATATTTAAATGTTTTGGCTAACACTGGAAATCAACTTCTTGTCCATAATCAATTTGTCCACTACCTTAAATGTAAAATATGTTTCAGGAAGAAAAAAATTAGCATTCCATATACATATATTGTTGAAATCTTGTATGCTTGCTTCTTGAATGCCTTTTAAAAGCTTGCCAAATTTGTATTTCCAAGATTGATACAGTCTAAAACAAAACTGTTTTAATGACCAAAAAATGTTTGCAGAAAATCATCTCTTTGCCAAAAAATAAGGGGTTGAATTCAGGAAAGAATTAATTGCTTTCTTTGGTTGATTTCTATAGGTCATTCGAATTTATCCCTGCCATTGTATATTTGGAAAAAATTGAATGATTTCTGGAATGATTTAAGCATTTCCAATTTCTGGAAACACATAAACCAGTCACACTTTGTCAAAAATGAATTCAACATTACTATGCATTGTTGTGTGCCACTTTAAAGTTATGCTCTACACCATTCACCTTGTACATGTGTATGCACACATTATCCTTGTCATGACCACACTTACACAAAACTGGAAACATCTTGAATTGCAAACTTTACTTCTTTCCCCAAAAGAAATGATCATTGAAAATGTTAAAATGAAACTTCCCTTGTATACTTTCTGAATTGCTCGTACACATATTTGTGTGAACCTTCCATGTTTTTCACTGGTCCATTATTTTGTACTTGCTTGACCATACTTGATCATACTGGTTCATGTTGACTTGAGGTATCACCCTAACATGATGTTACATGCATGCTTGTTGGCTTATCCTCTGCATGTATGTTCCTACAAAATAAAAATGTTTTCTAAGTTAGATTCTGCATGTGCTAGATTTTTCAAACCAGGAAACTGCTTTTTGATTGTGTATTATTGCACCATGCAATTATGAATACATGCATGATAAAAAAGATGTTTTATCCAAATCTTTTCTTGTCAAATTTTACATTTGCCAAGGTTGCAAGCTTAATCTCTTTCCTTCTTTTGAACCTGTGACTTTTCTTTTCAAATTTCAAAAGAGATTCCCTTTTTTTTTACCCATTTGAACATGAAAAGAATTCTTTGTTGCTCCACTGAACCTCTGCATGTATATTTTCATCAAATTAGTTCACTTGAGCCTTGCATGTTGATGCATGTTGTACACTGTTGCTTTTGGCCTTTTTTTTTAACATCTTGCTTGAAATGAAGATCGCATTGTAGTTGCCAAATTTTCACATGTTCAAAAAATAATAATTGAAACATGCCCTTTTTCACTGTTGTACACTTGTGAACATCACCTGCTTGCATACTTGGTTTCTTGCTTTGTTCTTTGGCTTGATAATTTGTATTAGTATCACTGTGAGCTACTTGGACAGAAAAAAATGTTGTTCCTCCTTTTTTGTGTTCCATAATTGTAATGTGAATGAGTGAAATGCTGTAGTGAGACAATGACTGTATTTGTGATGAGCGTTTGTAGCGAGGAACAAATGTATAGAATGAGAAAAAATTGTACTGATATTTGTAATAAACAAATTTGATTGAAATAAAATATTATTTTATTGTGTTCAAACAAATTTATCTATCGTATTCAGTTTATATACAAGTACAATATCATGTGAACGAATATGAAATGTGAAATATTAGCGAAGTGTACAAATAGTGGAGTTGTAAAACTGTACTATTTGAAAATTGAAATAAAATATTATATTTAAACAAAATACTGTGTAAATATTTGAATGTCTGTACAGTTGTATTTTGTTTGAATATAAATAATATATTCCTATCTGTGATGATATATGAAAACAGTACAGTAACAAACACATTTAAAATAATAAATATTTGGTTGTTATCATCAAACAAAAATCATATAATTGTGTATACAACACCGTTATATACAACAATCTCCCCCTTTTGATGATGACAAACAAATATAAGATTTTGAGCATAATAAATGTGTTTGACAGTGAATACTGAACTCCCCCTATTTATTAGCTCCCCCTACAGCAAAAAAACTCCCCTTATAACTGTGCATGAGTGAAATTTTTTGAATAATAATGAATTTTCAAAATTAAAAATATTTATAAAATATTCACTCATAAATCAAAATCTCAACCCATTCTCCCCCTTTTGTTATCATCAAAAGGATATAGAATTTAAAATATAGATGATAAATGACTAACAAATACAATATCGCTTAAGTGGAAGAACGGTCATCATAAATCTCAATCAGTCAAACAAAAATCATAATAAACTAAGAACTGGTGGCATATTTCACATTGTAGAGAATGACGGATTTACGATGAATTTTATATAAAATGAAAAGATTTACAAAAATATGATTTCCAATTATTTTGTAAAATTTAGCACAAAAACAGTGATGGATTTGGACTATAGTTAATAATTCAATTTAAGTGACAAATTCGTGTAATCTCAAATCCCAATAGCTATCAATCAACAAATCATAATACTTCATAAGATTTCAACACATTTCACATATTAGAAAGATGGATTGATAGGCTGGTTTTTGTACACCAAGGAGAATTTCAGATTAATTTCAATTTATAGTACAATATTTCCTTTTTCTTTTTATTTTATTTAAGAGCACACTGACCACGCATAACCAGAGCTTGGATTTTTAAATGAGGTCAGTCGCAGCTTAAATTATAAGTTGTCTTATAACCATGCATGACCAAAGCTTGGATTTTTAAATGAGGTTTGAGACACACTTATGTGTTAATTATATATTTATCGTTTTCAGCTTCAAAAGAAAAAACTCCTCGGTATATACAACCAATATGAATGATAGAAATGTGGTAGGTACAGAAATGGACTATGAAATAAATATCTAAATTAATTATATTATGAAATATGCTCGACTGTACCGGGATCATTGAAAATTTTCAATTATCACTAATTCTGAAAAATAACATAGTCCAATTTCTATCACAAATATCTTCACTGTTTATTTAAAAAGTTTTTTTTTAATATTAAACTCTCCACATTAATATAAAAAACATGACGGATGACAGAATAATGGCAGATAAAGAAGAAGGTCGTGAAATAATTGCCAATTCAAAGATATTATAATAATTATTCAACCATCATGAAAATCTAAATAAAATCTCCTCTTGATGTGAAATATACTGCAGTCATAATTCATCACAGTTTCAAAATCTAATAATAATTTTGATGAATTAAAAATATAGTTCAATTTGGATATTGATTTCAATTTCTGAATGAATAGTCAATAAATAATTTTAAAATTGAAAATCAATTACAAGAGGGATTTGAAAGATCTATACAAGACATGAGAGATTAAAAATATATACAGCAAAACAAATTCAGTACCTCCACTTTATGTCTCTATTAATGAGGATTGTAACAAGACACTGGAGACAAACAAGGATATCACAAACAAAAGAATTTTAAGCACAAAGCCCAAATAGACAAGATTAACAAATCAGGCTTTTTTTTTATCAGAGCAGCAAACTGTTTTTCTCAAAACAAGCAGTCATTTAAAGCATTTTTCAAATCAAGATCTTATAATCAGAACAGCATGATAACCAATTTTAAAGCAGACTTGTCAAGATGATGGTCACATAAGATGATTCATGATCCAAGATTAAAATACAGTTTATTTGAAATCATTTAAGAAATATGAAACTCTTAAGATTCAGTGAATCAGTCACACCAGAATGTAAATTTCAGATTCAAGATATGTGTGTGATTCAATAAATCAATAACTTCAAATGATTTTAAACAAACATATATTCAAATCAAATAATTATGAAATACCAATAAATTTCAAGACCCAAATTTTTCAAGGAATTTTTCAAAACAATTTCTGACAAGCACATGAGTAATTTCAGATCATTTACATCAAACTTAAGAGATATTCATGATCCAGGAAATTAAAAAATAATTTATTTGAAATCACTTGAATCAATGTCAAGTTTTGAGATATAATAAATCAGTCACACAAGATTGAGAATTTCAAATTTAAGAGGTATGTGAGATTCAGAATATCAAGTATTTCAGATGATTTCAAACAAACAGATTTCAACCATAAAATGATCATGAATATAAGAAGAATTTCTAGATGTATCACTGTAATTCAAGACATTTCATAATATCCGAGCCAATTTGAAAAACAATGAAATTTTCACAACTGAGAAGTAGTAGTGTGCTGTAATGACTATAATATTTCAAGCTTTTCTAAAATTAATTAGATGAAACTCAAAACAGCAGAGGTGTGTGAATTTCCATTTAATTTTCAGATCTTCAAAAATTTAGAATTCACATTAACAGTGTTCAAGATATAACAAGAATACATCAACACTGTTATGAATTCAGAAAACAGAAAATAAACTTCAAAACAATTGCAGATATTTACAAATTTATATTCAAGATCTGAAAAAGACTAAAACATCATATTTTCATTCAAGTGAAGCGCATTTCCAGAAAATCAAGAGTTATGCAATTGGAAGTTAATGAAGCCCAAAAGAAGTTACAATGATATAACAGTGACAAATCAAAACAGAAAACAAAGAAAAATAAACAAAAGGGACAGAAGGAGAAATAAACAAAGAAAATGAAGACAGAGAATATTCACAAAGGTGAGTTTAGAGATCATACCAGAATCCAATGTAAATCAGAATCTCTAACTCAACAAATCTTGGCCAAGGAACTATAAAGAATACAGAAATATAGAACAGCTTGAAATCAATCTCTGTTCAGTATAGCAGTTCCTCAACCTTCTTCGGTACCTAACAGTTGAAAGGATCGAGTGGTCTAACAAAATTTGTAAAACCACTCATAGTTTTGTTAACATCTTTCAGTACCCAAACTTGTTTGTATAACAATCCATTTGAATCTACCTTTGTGCCTTTGGTAACCCAAACATGTTTAGTTTTTCCAAAAATCATTTTATTTCTTTTTGGGGTCCACAACTGTTCAACTGGATTGTTATCAAACCAATTCTTATCTCGTCTGTGATTTAAAAACCTTTTGGAATTTTCACAATTCAAATTTTCAGAATGACCCATCTTGAAGCAGTTTGAAGGATTTTTAAAATCACACGAGCTCAAAAAATCATTTCCTTTCCTAAAACCAATACCCTTTTTATTTCCTGAAAATTGTTGATTTTTCAACAACATATTTAAAGATTTTTATCCGTTAGAGAATTTGATTAGAGTTAATTCAAGTTGTTGAATTTTAGATTTAAGGTCAGAATTCTCTTTCATTAGATTCGAACAACGATTAATGCTAATCTTTCTCTTTTCAGTATCTTTCTGTTTCAAAATCAAATTTTCATTTTCAAGGAACTTGATTTTGGTCTTGGATTCAAGAATCACATATTCAAAATTAATTTGTTTTTCAAATTCAACTTTCTTTAAATTTTCAATCTCTTTTTCAAGCTCATTTAAAATCAAATCACTTTTCAACAAGCTTTCTTTTACAGCAATTTCATGTTTGGAATTTTTGATGGCCTTAAAATTATTAAATTCTTTTTGCAAAGAATTGTTTGAATCTTTTAACTCAACCTCGTTATCTTTTAAAATCAAAATTTCCTCTTTAAGCCTTTGAATATTTTTATTGAGATGAACGACGTCAGTTTTCAACTTCAAACAACTTTCACAGTTAGAACTTTCTAATTTCACGACATTTGTAACTTCTGATTCCAAACAGTTAATTTTGCTATATAACTCGTGATTTTTATATTTTAAAGATTTATTTTTACGATGGAGTTTATCAACGATTTTTGTCAAATCAGTACACATATAAACCAAATCTTCATATGAGAAGATTTCAGTTTCATCGTCTGTTGAGTCACTATCGTCTGATCTACTTGAATTTTCATCTGTTTCTTCTTCCGAGCATAGATCCGAATATGAGTTGATCTTTTTGGGTTTTGAGCTGTTTTTGTCAATTTTTCCATACCTCGTATTGAGAGTATTCCATATTTCCTGCGCGGTTAAACAACGGGAGATAAGGCCATACTGAACATCATCAATATGGGAATATAAGATATGTATAGCATGATTATTAAAACATTTATCTTCCTTATCATAACCATTAATAACAACATCCCAACATTTAAAATTAATAGATTTTAAAAAGGATTCCATTTCTGACTTCCAATTTGAAAAATCTAAACCATTAAAAATAGATGGAATGCGACTGGACTGACTCTCTAAGGACTGACAACTAGAATGACCCATGACTCTAGAGTTAAAGAAATAACCTGCTCCGATACCACTTGTTGGATCTAGATTAACCCTAGAGGGGGGTGAATAGGGTTTATTGCAAATTATCGCAGAGTTCAAATATCACAGGATATTAAAACATTCAAAGATCATAGATAGCAGAAATAGAAATGCAGAAAAGTAAATGACACAAGATATACCCAGCTTCGGCAAAATCCTATCTACTGCTGCATTCCTAAGGTTTCTACTAGATGATAAAACAGATCCCGCATACAAGACCATGTACACTTGCGAACCCCTCGCTCATATTCTAACTCTACGCTCAAAACTCTAGACTGGTCTATATTCCCTAGACCAGATTTCCCCTAGTTTTACAGACACTAGTAAACTGCCAGTTAACACCCTAACTGGATTCCCCTAGAATTTTACAGACTCTAGAAACTGATTCAGAATGATTACAGATGGAGTATATAAAAAAACAATACAAATCAAAATAAAAACTAAAAAGTAAAACCCCCCTTTTAAAAATAAACCAAACTAAGGCCTTCAAACAAAATTGGTCGGCCTATTCTTCTTTTATTTGCACCCAATGTCTTTCTCATTGAAACAATGGCGGCTGGAGAATTTGGCTAGGGTTTCTCTCTTTTATCCCAAACTGAATTCTTGGATGTTGATGGAATAAAACTCTGATGCTTGATTCTTCGATTGCTTTGCTCGTCCGATTTGGGATTGTTCTCTGGCTCGATCGAAACTATGATTTTTCTGAATTTTCTTGCTTTGAAATGCTTGAATTGATTTATTGGTTTCGACTGCCTATTGCTAATGGTGTAATGGTGTATATATAGGATTTTAGAAATCCTAAAACCTCTTATTTCGTGATAATGACTTGCCCTAATTTGTTGAATTTGTAGCTGCCTTGATTGCTCGAATTTGCCCCTTTATGATTCTGGTCAATAGCTGATTATTGCTTGTCCATGAATGCTTGCCACATATATGTTTGTTCACACTCGATTTTGTAGCTACCTTGATTGCTCGAATTTGCCCCTTTAATTTCCTGATACCATATGCGAACAAACTAAGCTTCAATCATGCTCTTTACTGATGACACAACTTTACTGATTTTTGAGATGAAAAACTAAAAAGATTTGATTTGTTTTATTCCATGTTGTCTTTGACTTGATTTTGTGGTCTAAAGTAGGAATGTTTTTTTGTCCAGTATTTCAGCAAAACCTGGAAATATGAAATCTTGTCATGCTTGGAAATATTTATTTGATTGAAAATTGTTGCCAAATACATTTCTTCATTTCTGGAAATATTTAAATGTTTTGGCTAACACTGGAAGTCAACTTCTTGTCCATAATCAATTTGTCCACTACCTTAAATGTAAAATATGTTTCAGGAAGAAAAAAATTAGCATTCCATATACATATATTGTTGAAATCTTGTATGCTTGCTTCTTGAATGCCTTTTAAAAGCTTGCCAAATTTGTATTTCCAAGATTGATACAGTCTAAAACAAAACTGTTTTAATGACCAAAAAATGTTTGCAGAAAATCATCTCTTTGCCAAAAAAATAAGGGGTTGAATTCAGGAAAGAATTAATTGCTTTCCTTGGTTGATTTCTATAGGTCATTCGAATTTATCCCTGCCATTGTATATTTGGAAAAAAATGAATGATTTCTGGAATGATTTAAGCATTTCCAATTTTTGGAAACACATAAACCAGTCACACTTTGTCAAAAATGAATTCAACATTACTATGCATTGTTGTGTGCCACTTTAAAGTTATGCTCTACACCATTCACCTTGTACATGTGTATGCACACATTATCCTTGTCATGACCACACTTACACAAAACTGGAAACATCTTGAATTGCAAACTTTACTTCTTTCCCCAAAAGAAATGATCATTGAAAATGTTAAAATGAAACTTCCCTTGTATACTTTCTGAATTGCTCGTACACATATTTGTGTGAACCTTCCATGTTTTTCACTGGTCCATTATTTTGTACTTGCTTGACCATACTTGATCATACTGGTTCATGTTGACTTGAGGTATCACCCTAACATGATGTTACATGCATGCTTGTTGGCTTATCCTCTGCATGTATGTTCCTACAAAATAAAAATGTTTTCTAAGTTAGATTCTGCATGTGCTAGATTTTTCAAACCAGGAAACTGCTTTTTGATTGTGTATTATTGCACCATGCAATTATGAATACATGCATGATAAAAAAGATGTTTTATCCAAATCTTTTCTTGTCAAATTTTACATTTGCCAAGGTTGCAAGCTTAATCTCTTTCCTTCTTTTGAACCTGTGACTTTTCTTTTCAAATTTCAAAAGAGATTCCCTTTTTTTTACCCATTTGAACATGAAAAGAATTCTTTGTTGCTCCACTGAACCTCTGCATGTATATTTTCATCAAATTAGTTCACTTGAGCCTTGCATGTTGATGCATGTTGTACACTGTTGCTTTTGGCCTTTTTTTTTAACATCTTGCTTGAAATGAAGATCGCATTGTAGTTGCCAAATTTTCACATGTTCAAAAAATAATAATTGAAACATGCCCTTTTTCACTGTTGTACACTTGTGAACATCACCTGCTTGCATACTTGGTTTCTTGCTTTGTTCTTTGGCTTGATAATTTGTATTAGTATCATTGTGAGCTACTTGGACAGAAAAAAAATGTTGTTCCTCCTTTTTGTGTTCCATAATTGTAATGTGAATGAGTGAAATACTGTAGTGAGACAATGACTGTATTTGTGATGAGCGTTTGTAGCGAGGAACAAATGTATAGAATGAGAAAAAATTGTACTGATATTTGTAATAAACAAATTTGATTGAAATAAAATATTATTTTATTGTGTTCAAACAAATTTATCTATCGTATTCAGTTTATATACAAGTACAATATCATGTGAACGAATATGAAATGTGAAATATTAGTGAAGTGTACAAATAGTGGAGTTGTAAAACTGTACTATTTGAAAATTGAAATAAAATATTATATTTAAACAAAATACTGTGTAAATATCTGAATGTCTATACAGTTGTATTTTGTTTGAATATAAATAATATATTCCTATCTGTGATGATATATGAAAACAGTACAGTAACAAACACATTTAAAATAATAAATATTTGGTTGTTATCATCAAACAAAAATCATATAATTGTGTATACAACACCGTTATATACAACAGTCCATAGCCACTAGTCCTTTGCTATGTCCACTCTGCCCTATGAAGTCATAACAACTCCACTGCACTGGCTCATAGCCTTACTACTCCTTTACTATGTCCACTTTGCCCCTCGAGTCACAATGACTCTACTGCACTGGCTCATAGTCCTACTACAATCACTTTGTTCCCCATCGCTGGAACCCTACAGGTGATAGTCTACTCAAGAGAAGAAAAATAGGAACAACATAGCAACCATAACATCCATCAAACAAGTCCTACCTATCACCTGCTAAATTCATAAACACATCGACACCTACATGATTGGTCTAACCAATCCCAATATGTCGATTCTAGCATGTCTGGTCCAACCAACATCACTAACTAATGGAAGCCCAGCCCCCATACATACACCGATGCCTACTTGACTGGTCCAACCAATCCCAGGCTAATGGAAGCCCCGCCTCCCTATTAACTATCGTACGTCCAATGCACGTTTATCCTCCAAGGATAATTAAACTAATGGAAGCCCTGCCTCCAATCGGACTACCGTACGTCCAACGTACATTTATCCTCCTAGGATAACTAGATCACGTCCAACGGATCCAAGGTAACGGGCGTCCCCAGATACCCCTGCTTTTAGTCCTCCTAAAATACTTGAGTCCAACCTAAGTCTATCCATTATCTTGCTGCCCTCTCGAGTCCAACTCGAGCTGAATCCAATTCCTTGCAGCCTTCTTGAGTCCAACTCGAGTCAATCTATAACTCAGACCCAGTCTTGAGTTTCCATTAATGACAAACCCTAGTCCAACGTGAGTCGCCCCCTATTCGTTGCATCTCCAAGATCAACGAACACCCATTTTCTTTTACGAATTCAAGTCCAACTTGAATCGCCCTAATCTTCGTTGTATCTTCCATGATCAACGAACACATCCTATTCCTTCAAAGTTCTACTATCCAATAGAGGACATCAACATAGGGTCCTAAGCAATCCATTACTTTGCATCTTTCTCGAGTCCCACTCGAGCAATCTCATAACCCTATCGAGTCTAACTCTGGAAGTCTATACCATTGAACAGTCTCATCATGTTCCGTCTACCCATTACTCCTCGAGTAAACCAAGATATCATCCAATGAAAAATCACAACAACTATTTACCCCTCATGCAAACCATCCTAATCGAAATCGACATTCACCAAGCACAAGCCCCAAAGGCCTAAATCAATATCAGACAAGCACCCAAGGAACATCTCCTCCGAGTTCGGACAATCCACATGAGGTGATACTAGCAAAACAATCAAGCACTGGAGTACTCATTTGCCTCCCAGAGACAACTAGAACCTATTACAATGATAACCTTTCAGCTTTCTTAACTCCAGTTACTATCACCATCACTAGGTAGGTACCTAATACCACCCTATTCCTTTGGAGTAGATCGACTCCCCAAAATAATGCTAAACCCAGTAAAGCCCAAAACAAAGCAATCACAAGGAAACATACATCCATGACTCGATAAGACCACATTAACGAATCATGCCAAAACTAGTCGAACCTCCAATCGGGTTCGTCATTACTAAAGGTCTATCGACTAACTCAGGTTTGTCAAACAAAACCCGATCAAAACATCTTAAATAGAAAGCATACCTCGAACAACGACACCTTTTTCCTTCTGTGCCGCAGTTGGGGCATTTGACAAAGAAGGAACAGCGTTGATAGCATACGCTTTCACAATCTGCTTCTCCCTAGGAGGTTGTGGGCAATCATCCTTGTGATGTCCCGCCTGGCCGCAGTTAAAGCACTTCCTTTCCCCAGGCTTTTCTCGACAATCTCTGGTGTAATGGCCCTTCTTGCCACAACTAAAGCATTCGCCATCTTTCTTATTTTTCTTATTCTGACCATCCTTGGTCGGGTTCTGCTTCCTCTTGTTCTGAGAATTCTTCTTGCCTTCACCGCCTACTTGCGGCTTTGGCTCCTCTACAGATGCCGTAGCAACTTCGGCCTTCGACTTAGGGAAAAGGCTCTCTGACCTTAATGCCTTTCCTACAATAGACTCAAACGTCTCATCGATATGGTTTATAAGTCTTTCCCCCAAGTACCCATCCAAGCCAGTTATGAACTTCTCGTTCTTCTTTTCGACTGTATCGATAAGGGACCATCCATATTTCGATAAAGTGTCGAATTCAGCGATATACTCCGAGACTGCTCTACCGTTGTGCTTAAGCTCTAAGAACTTCCTGAACAGTTCTGATTTATGAGCAGCTGGAATAAACTTATCACAATTGCGAGTCTTAAACTGATTCCAAGTAACTTGATCTTCTGGAGTAGCTGTTCTAATGGCATTCCACCAATTCATCGCTCGCCCTTGCAGCTGACGAGACGCTAGCCTTCTCCTCATCGTATCCTCAAGACCCAAGTCGTCGAAGATACGATCACAGCTATCCAACCAATCCTGAACATTTGTGGCCGACTCCGTTCCGTGGAATGGCTTCCCACCAAGGTTAGCATAATCCTTGCACAACTTGGCGAAATCGACCCTAGGCGCCTGCACTACTGGACCACCACCATTTCCGGGATTGGGAACTGCTCCCTGAACATCTCTAAGCATGTCTCTCATGAAGTTAGTGAACATTGTCCTCATGTCAGGAGCATTCCCATGGTTGGTCCCTCTACCAGCACCTCTAGGATATCGGCTCATCGTTAATCTGTAAAAGGGGAAACGATTAACGATCCCATAGTGGTGTTAGTGCAGTATGACTTCATTCTTATACTACTAATAGTATATACATATAGTTAGCTTTTGAAAACCAAAATAATCACAAATACGCACTCTCGTATACGTACTATCTCTCCCTAGTGTCTTTCCCTAGGTTAACTACGCAACCGAGCTCTGATACCAAATGTGACGGCCCGCCCCGCACCAACCGACATTTACTCCAAAAGTGCGTTGTACACATGTCCAGTTAGCACGGGACGGTCGTCAGAAGAAAAGAAAGAAGACGAAGAATCAACAAAGAACCTGTAGAATGTCTCACAGCGCATAGAATAAAATATAATAATAATAACATACTTGACATAAAACAGGTGAGACAGTGCATAAGCTGAAACAACCAACATAGCAGCGGAAAATGTAAGTACAGCTTATGATCCAAAGTTAAACATTATTACAACATTTCAAACTGTCTCAAAGCAAAACAAGATAAAGAAGGTACACTACTAATGCCCAAGTAGTGACCACCAACGACACAGGGAGAATATATGTAGATATCATACGTGGAAGCCTCCTGCTCGCCTCCGAATCAGCTATTCGCGCATCACCAGCTAACCATAACCCGTCTCTAGTCTGCTCGTGTGAGCACCCAGAGTAATAAGAGGAGACATAAAACTCTGGGTCAGACATAAAGCCTGGTATGAGCGATAAGCAACAAAACAGAACAATAACAGGTATAATCCAATCATACCTGAACCTGGACCTGCAACCAAAGAGTTAGCACTACATACTGTACAACACTCTAAGGTGCCCTTTCAAATGGTGTAAAGATAACGGGGGTGGGGGTGTGCATGTCATAGTGATGTCAAACAATCAAGCATAGGAATCATCCTCACATACCTCACTCAGTGCGTAAAGCATACGATATCCACTACTTTGGTCACCTAATACTTTGGGCCATGACGGAATCCAATCCCATGTAACTATCACTACAAGCCCACCATCCATCTCTCAGTGGTGAACCAAAGTTATGAATACCGACAACTCCTTTGCACACGTCCCGCAGCAAAGCCCAATCACGAAGTGAACTCATTGGTTCCCATCTGGATCCTGAGCTCTAACTTCCATTTGGACTACCTTTGTATCTCGGGGTTTGGTCGTCATCTCCGTCCGGATCGATCTTCATTCAATTCACTTCGCTTCAGGTCGTGGCCATCAATGTCGGATTGCGATCGGCCTTCAACATTCTTCATCGGATCGGATCGGCCTCATCTGGTTCGGATCGCGGTTCGCCCTCCCCAAGCACGGTTCGTGGCTCCTTCTTCCACTCGTGGTCGATCAGATCATGGACCCCCTTCGGATCGTGCTCTATGCTCCTTGGTGTCGGTTCGTGGCTTCATCTCCAGGTCGGATCGTGACCAGCTTCGGATCGCGACTCGTGGATCGTGGGTGCATCGGATCGGGTTCCATCTCCACGCGGATCGGGTCGTAATGCTCATTCGCGATCCGGATCGAAGTACTTCAGTTTGGGCACGGCGCTGCATCGATTCGTCTCGTGGGTCTAACCACGATCGGGTCGGGTCGTGGGAGGAATAAGCGATCCGATCCGGGTCCTGCTCATTTTTCCTGCAACTTCCAGCGACGGTTTATACGCCTCTCGACGGCGTTTTCGACCATTCTAACTATTGAAATCAATCACAAAACATACCATACAGTCATAGCAACACATACAAGTGACCTCAAACACCAAAACAACAATATGATAGGTTTAAATAGATCAAACATAGCCAAAACCCCATATTTTCCCTCAAGCATGTTTAGTTGAAACTAACCATATGATTAACAAAACTTAACCAAATCAACCCAAATTCATATCAAAGGCATAAAATGATGTTTTAGAATTTTAGGAATTTTTCTAGATTTTTCTGAGCCATAATTTCGCTAATCTTCGCTAATTACCATAATTAGCCGTAATTAGTGAAAAACAATGCAAATCACTCACCTTTGCCACAAAGTAAACTATAGATCTGAAATGATTCTCTGTTTGGGTCGAATCCCAATGCTTAGCAGCAGCTCCTATCTTGATTTGATGCTAATCCGCCTTGATTTGGTATAGATCTTGCTAATATGTGATTAGGAAAGCCAAAAAGATGTTTTGGGAGTGATGTAGAAGGTGGAGGCCATTACTAGGGTTTCAAGAGGGAAAGTGGCGGCTCAAAACTGAAATGAAAATGATTCTCTAACTCATTTCAGCCTCCTCATAACCCTAATCCCGAAATGGGTTATGGGCCTATCCACTAATCACCCTATTTGGCCCGGTTAAGCAGTTTTTCACCTTCCAAACCTTATTTTAGCCATATCTCCCAAACGGTAAGTCCGTTTGGCTAATGTAACCACTCTACGGAAAGAGAAACCATCATTCGAATCCAATGGAAGTGGTTTCAGGTCAAAATTCCTTTCCAGTCAAAAATTATGGTCAAAACAGTACCAACTAGGGGTAAAACGGTCATTTAAAAATCGACAAAAATCACGAACATGGGAAATGACTCTAATGGTTGTTTCCCAAAGTTACATGACCATACGACTTCATATGAGAAAGAAATAAATATTTACAATCCTTTGATGCGTAGAATGCGGGTTGTTACAAAAAATATCCATTGCTATTTAAATATGTTTTTCAATAAAAGTTTGCATTTTCAGTGTAATGATATATTGAAATAAAAGTTTGCATTTTCAATGTAATGATATATTGAAATAAAAGTTTGAATTTTCAATGTAATGATATATTGAAATAAAAGTTTGCATTTTCAATGTAACAATATATTGGAATAAAGGATTATATTTTTCAATGTAATAAAGGGATAAATAAAAAAAACATTTTAATGTAATATATGATTTCATATATAAAAGAAATCAATGTTGAATTGAAAATGGTTTTGAAATCGTTGAATGATAAATATTTATATATAAATATAAATTAAAATAAAACGAATCGTGCTGCTGTAGTTCGCGTTTTGAAATTGTAACTTCAAACGATTATACCGAAAAATCCGACCTTCAGATTTTCCCAAATCTGGAACCGTTGGGTTCGCTTTGGAACGATCTTTCCAACGATATAAAATTCGTTAAGATCCAACCGTTAGATTTTGAGAACTGTGTAAATCAAATTTTGGTAAAAACAGCGCCAGGGCCATGTAATGACCCGTAGCATCATTTAATTAAAAATGGCTATTTTTAAATAAATAAAAATAGCGATGATTCATTATCAAATATTGTAAACGATATGGAATGAAAAGAATGGTTTAAACAATATATATTCGAGAATTATTTGAAAAGGCCGAGTTAACTCTCATTTCAAATAATCATACGATGATTGGAAATCAAAGATTTGAAGACGGTGATTGAAGACCGACGATCTTCACATCGAATGGATGACTACTGATGCCCTGGACTGATTTGCTCCCAGGAAAGGGTTTCAGCGGTAGTTGTCCAGACGTACTTGTTGATTGTCCGAATTAGCGAGCACCTCTCTTCCGTATTGGACATATGCGACGAGGAATAAGGTGTCTCCGGTTTCGTTCAGACCCAGAACGGACTTGTAAATGGATGTGTGTCTAACATTGGATTTCATCCCATGTAAATTGATTTCTATTTAATATATATCTGATTGGTAGCGGAGAATTTATTCTCTTGCTTAACACACTTCTCTGAGATGCACGAGCTTAGATGTTATATATTGATAGTTATCAGTCGCATGGCGTGAATTGTCAGTGTGGCATGCCAAGATGCAAATGATCAAGGCTTATTATTAAAAAGCAGAGCCTTGTGGTTGATGATCAAAGCACAGCTTTATTGTAGCATAGCTTTGTGTATAGCGTTACTTCGCGAGCCTCACACCCCGGTATAAACCAGAAACGGGAGAAGGATCCAGGGAGAACATGCGTTTCTTTCTAGCTAGAAGTAGTGTCTGGGTTTTACAAGCCCAGATATTTTTACTTATGTGGATGATGGAAAGCGAGGTACCTCGGATTTGAGTCCTTAGTGGCTCTATTTTACGCCTCATAGGGCGGGGAGACGTATTGTTCAGGAATTATATATAATCCACTAACATTAGTTGTGGACCGACCCTGTGGCTCCAAGGAACGATGTGTTCTGTTCTTGAGGCACGGGCTAGAGTGTCTCGAATTCGGTAAGGACGATCCCTTGCCTTGGTTCATGATGGAAATCCAACTTCCAATACGACCCATACGGTTTTGATTGTAAACCTATATATGGCGACATAGTATATGGTAGTTATGCCGTCTATGATTGATACATTATGATTGAAATGTTTTTAAAACATATATACACTAATAATAATATAAATACGTTTTATCGTATCAAGCATTTTTGACCATTATAAGGTAAAACTCTATCCTCCGGTTTGCATTGCATTGTGTGATGGGACACGAGTCTTATAATGGTTTCATTTTTCTAGCATTGCGTTGTTTAACGATTTACTTTATTTATGCACTGGCAATCCAATGGAGTAAACCCGTTCTGCAATTAGTGGCGTGGTCCTGTGATTAGCCTTATGATTAAATAGGTTATATAAGATTTCTCATACCTGTCTCATGACTGACTCGTAGTTTGTTTCACTTTGCAAACTCGGGTGCCCTCTTTTCCACACAGGCATCCTTGTATACAGGTTTTAGCAGATTCATTCTGGATAGCTATGGAGCTGAAGACGGATCTTATTATGTTGTTCAGATTTCATTTAGTATATTATGTTTGATTCCGCTATAGACATTTTATATTAAGTTGAAAACTATATTATGTACTAAGCATGATCCTATTATATTGTGCAACTCTGATGATATATTATTCCCAGTGTAATTTGATGTACATTATCTGCTGTAATTCTATATTTCTGTTCTGCTGTTATTGTTTATGTGTTATATTCCAATGGTTATCCTTGCTTTCGTACTACGGGAGTTTGGGGTTATCACAGTTGGTATCAGAGTTTTGGTTAAACTTAGCTCGGAACATAACATATAAATAAACAAGATAGAAGTAGAATCAGCAGTATTCTAAAACGAATAACTCATTATAGATAGGACTAATAATGTCCTAGAGTGAGTACAGTTGAATAAAACAAACCCCACATTGGTTCATTTACATTTAAATATATGTCTCTATGCTTTACAATATCTATTCTGTTGACCTGACTCTTTGTCTGCTATTTGCAGACATAGTAGAAAATGAGTGGCAGAAATAGAAGAAGTAATTCTATGGTTCGACAATCTAATGAGCCAATCGTGCCCCCACAACCAGAACCAGGTCTAGAAACTCTAGTAATGAAGTATCGAAATCTGGGTGGAGTACAATTCTCGGGAAAAGAATCCGTTATTGAAACACAGGCATGGATGCGCTCTGCTGATAGAATTTTTGGAAGCTTAAAGCTAAGGGATGATCAGAAAAGATAACTGGTATCTTGGGCACTCAAAGACCAAGCTCTAATCTGGTGGGAAACTGTTACTGAGGAAAATCCAGAAGGTAATATTACCTGGGATAGATTTAAAGAAATTTTCAAAGAAAGATTTATTCCTCCAGAAGCAAATGAGCGACTATATGATGAGTTTTACAATCTGAGACAAGGAGATATGACCATCCAAGAATATCAGAGTAAATTCAATGAAATTTCCCGCTTTGTCCCGGAACTAATTCAAGATCCTATAAGGAAGAATCTAAGATTTATCAAAGGACTTCAAAAGAAATATGAAGGTAAAGTACTTGCTCATGTGAATCTCCCATTCTCTGAAATGATACAAATGGCTTATCGCTATGAGTATAATGATAAGCAACATGGTTGGGAAGATGAAGAAGAAAGCAGTTCTAGTAGCAAAAGGAAGTTGGAAACTGATAGCCCTGAGGCAAGTACAAAGCCTGATGTCAGTAAGAAGCCGAAAGTCAATAAGAAAAGGTCAAGATCTAAGAAAGAACCGTTAATGACTGCCACGTGCTCTAACTGCAATAGACAAGGACATTTGGCGATAAATTGCAGATCTCCAAAGAAACAAAGAAATGATGGACCTAAATCCAACAAGAAGTTTCAAGAGGATAGAAAATGTAATAAATGCCATCAAACTGGTCATCTTGCAAAGAGTTGCCAAATATCAAATGACTCTGTAATAGCTCATGTAAATGAAGTAGAAGAAACTCCAGCACCCACGGCTAGACAGCAAAGGCCAGATGTTTTGGAAGGCACTCTAACTATCAATGATATACCAGTTAAAGTATTGTTTGATACGAGCGCGTCTCAAAGCTTTATTTCGAGTAATATAGTCAAGAAGATAAAACTAAAATTGAGGGACCTTAAAGAATACCGTAGGGTTAAATCCGATAGGAGGTTCTCGAGTCCTTGGTACGTGTTGTAGAGTGCCCATCTCTTTTTCCCATTATCGGTTTTCTTGTATCTTGATATTCATGGATTTCTCTGAATTTGACATCATTCTTGGGCTGGACTAGTTACTAAATACAAGGTCGTGCAGAAACAGTTGTCAGAATTAAAATGAAGCTTGCCAATGTTGTTATACCATGTGTACGCTCAGATTTAGACAGAAAAGAATTTTGGGTTGCTCTTGAGGTTTCTCCCACTGCCATTGAAGATATTCCTGTTGTTAAGAATTATGCGGATGTGTTTGAAGAACTTGATAGCTTGCCTCCGCGAAGAGAAATTGACTTCAGGATTGATCTAGTTCCGAATGCAAGGCCGGTGGTACATCCTATTCGAAAAATGACATGGAAAGAGATAGAAGAGTTGGGCAATCAAACTAAACAACTTTTATGGAAAGGTTAGATCAGGCCTATTTTTTTAAATTGGGGTGCAGTAGTAGTGTTTGTTCCAAAGTCAGACGGTACTCTTGGACTGTGTGTCAATTACCAAGATTTAAACAAGCAGATACTGAAGAATAAATACCCATTACCCGTATAGATGATTTATTAGATCGTTTGAATGGAGCAAAAGTATTTTCTAAAATGGACCTAGCTACAGGTTTCCATCAACTGCGTATTGCTGAAGAGTGTGTTCCTTTGACAGCTTTCAGAGGTCCAGATATATTTTATGAATGGTTAGTAATGCTGTTTGGCTTATGCAACGTTCCAGCTTATTTTGTCGATCTGATGAATCGAGTATTTCGTGATGTCTTAAATAAATTTGTGTTGGTTTTCATTGACGACATTTTAATCTTCTCCAAGTCAACTACCGAGCATGAAAAGCATTTGGAACAAGTTTTGGAGATTCTGAGAAAGAATGTATTAAAGGCCAAATTTTCTAAATGCGTATTCTGGCAAGAAGAAGGGAAGTTCCTCGGTCATGTATTATCGAAGGAAGGAATTTCAGTGGATCGCAGTAAAATCACAGCTATTCAAGATTGGAAGCAACCTAGCACTCCTACAGAAGTTAGAAGTTTCCTAGGATTGGCTGGCTATTATCGGAAATTCGTTAAGGATCTTTTGAAACTATCTTGTCCATTGACGAAGCTTACAAAGAAGCACACAAAGTTTAATTGGACACCTGAATGTGAGGCAGCTTTCCAAGAGCTGAAGTTGAGGTTGACTACTGCTCCAGTATTGACTATTATTGATGGCAATCAGGATTTGAAAGTCTGGACTGATGCTTCTATTGAAGGTATTGGTGCGATATTAATGCAAAGAGACAAAGTAGTTGCTTATGCTAGCCGTCAATTGAAGCCACATGAGAAGAGATATCCTACTCATGATCTTGAGTTGTTGGTCATCTTGTTTTCTTTAAAATATGGAGACACTATCTTTTGGGTGAGAAGTTCGAATTATATACAGATCATAAATCCTTGAAGTACCTGTTCACCCAAAGGGACTTGAATCTAAGGCAGTAATGTTGGTTAGAATTTCTTACAGCTTATGATCTGGACATCTTGTATACTCCAGGAAAAGCCAATGTTATAGCCGATGCGCTCAGCAGAAAGAACGTGGTTGTCACCAATCTTATCATTGCCAATCTTATCATTACACCTACATTGATTGACAAAATCTCTACTCTTCAGAAAGATGATGAATTTATCCAGAGAATTAGTAAAAGAGTTCGGGAAGGCGAACCCTCCGGTTTCCAAATAGATAACAAAGAAGTTTTGAGGTTAAAAGGCCGAATTTATGTTCTGAATATCCCTGAGATCAAAAGAGAAGTAATGGATGAATGTCATAAATCCAAACTTTGCATTCATCCAGGGGTGAGTAAGATGTATCATGATCTCAAGCGCAAGAGACATCTCCATTTATGTCAGCAGGTGTTCTACTTGCCAGCAAGTTAAGAGTGGTCAGCAAAAACCTGTCGGATTGTTACAACCACTAGAAGTTCCAAGTTGGAAACGGGATCAAATATCCATGGATTTTATCGATGGCTTGCCCCGAACCAGGAAAGGCAAGACAATATTTGGGTGATCGTTGATCGTTTCACGAAGTCTGCCTATTTTATTCATATCAAATCAACCAAAATAGCTCAAAGTTTGGCTAAAATTAATTTCAAAGAAATCGTTAGACTACATGGAGTTCCCAGTAGCATTGTTAGTGACCATAACCCTATATTCGCTAGTAAATTCTAGGAAGCTTTCCAAGAAGAGCTAGGGACAACATTAAATCTGAGCACTGCTTATCATCCTCAAACAGATGGCCAGACTGAGAAGGTGAATCGTATACAGGAAGACTTGTTGCGGGCATGTATTCTTGACTTTGGCGCATCATGGGAAGATCACTTGCACTTGGTCGAGTTCTCTTATAATAACAATTACCAAGAAAGCTTGCAAATGTCGCCATTCGAAGCATTGTATGGCAGGCCTTGTAGATCTCCCGCATGTTGGGTAGAACCAGGCAATATACTGGTATTGGTTCTCGACATGATTCGAGAAGCTTCAGACAAAGTTGATTTCATTAAGAAGAGATTACTAGCAGCTCAGAGCTGACAGAAAAGTTATGCAGATTCAAGAAGAAGGGATTTGGAATTTATTGTTGGTGATCATGTGTACTTGAGAGTTTCTCCATTAAGAGGAGTAATTCGTTTTGGGAATACTAGGAAGTTGGCTCCTAGATTCATTGGTCCATTCCCTATTCTAGAAAGAAATGGAACTCTCACTTACAGGGTTCAGTTGCCTGAATGGTTGCCAGGGGTACATGATGTATTCCATGTGTCTCAACTCCAGAAGCATGTACATGATTCAGACTTGATTGTGGAGGAAGCTGCACAGCAAGATTTGGAGATTACCCCAAGCTTAGCAGTGAGAAGGGAGCCCGTAAAGATCATTGGCAAAGAAACCCGAATTCTGAGGAACAAAAGAATCCATCTAGTAAAAGTGCAGTGGAGCGAAGATCCTAGAAACTGTACATGGGAGACCGAGGATAGCATCAAACAGGCTTATCCCCAGTGCAGAGTGGATGTCTCTGGCTAGCTCTAGTGCAAGGTATATTTACAATATTTTACATTTTCCATTTTGTTTCCTACTTTACTGTTGTTTCCTTTTCGGAGACGAAAAGTTTTTTAGTGGGGGAGATTGTAATAACCAGGAAAATTGGAGTCAATTTAAATTTTTTATTTTGGCTATTTTATTGAATTTTGAATAGTTGAAATAATTTATTTTAGATAATAACGATTAAAAATTTATTTAAATTGAAGTTAGAACGAATATATTTATTTTAATTTAAAAGGAGTTAAAAAACGCGGCAGTTTGAAAATTTGAATTCGAACTTTGACTGAATGCACAAGATGCAAAATAAGTCGGATTTTGGTGAAACCAAAAATATTAGAATCTGTTTAAAAATATCTTTCCAAGAATCCGAAAAATTGAAATTTCATAGCGGGAATCAAAAGTTATGGCCAGTTGAATATTCAGAATAGTCGCCATGGAATTTAATATAATATATAGCTCGTATAAATAGCCATTTTGCAAACGACCTCTGTTTTCGACGAAACCACCCTGGTTGGATCCGAAATGTCAAATTATTGCAGGATTCCAATTTTCATATTTTTTGGAATTAATATGTGAGCGTGGCAGAAGTAAATGTGTTTTATCAATTTTAGTCAATTTGGATCGACCAGAAAATGGTCATTTTTCAAACGATCTCCAAATTCGACGAAATTAATTTTGTTAGGACCGTATCGTCAAAACATAGCTAGATTTATTTTTCAAAAAATTTTGGATCAGTATGCGGCCCCGATAAATTAAAATGTTCGATCAAATTAAATAATTAAATGTTTATTATTTAATTTGAAGAATAAATGACTGAAATAGTCGAATGGGCCTACGGGACAAATCCCATTATGGTCGGAATGGGGGTATTTAGTTGGGGGCAACACTCATTGGGTTTGATTTGGAGTTAGGAGCGATATAGAAATTAAATTGAAATTAAATAAAATAAAAATAAAAAGGAAATACGGTATAAATACACATATAGCGTATAGTTGTGTTTCATTTTCATGCCACCCCTATTCACGAACGAGGGAAAAACCTTGCCACCTTCTCTCCTCTTTTTCTTCCAAATCGTTCAGCAAAATCACCTGCCCCTTTGGAAGTTTTTGTAGCTCTCTCCTCCGGCTTTGATTCCATCCCCATCTCGCCAATTTTCGTGGAGCGTGGAACGTGATCCAACGCCCCGAAATCGTTGTGGTTACCGCGCCAGCGCCGCTCAGATCTGAGATCGAACTGGGCCCCACTTCTAGCGTAGGTGCGCCGCTCCTCTCCCGTCGACGTAGTCTGGTCTGTTCGTGTCCAAGCCTAACGGATTGATCGCAAAATCGAAACCTAGTTTCGAATAATTCTGAAAGGTATACGGCTTATATAATTTAAACTGTTTATAGCGCTTTTAAGCGTTGCAAATTCATGTTTATTTATAAAAATCGTATCTTGTTCATACGATAACGAAATTCGATGAAACAGGAGACATCAGGACGGTGGCATCGCATACGACATTTTAGAACTGATCGGAGAATTTTTGGAGCCTTCTACAATTTTAGAAGAAATAACAAGCAAAGTGAGATTTCTGAATTCGAATTAATTAAATTAGGATGCAGATGGAGTTTAGAAACTCCCGACACCGTCGTCCACAGACCATGGACGACTTGATTGTATTGTGATGTGGAATTGGTTGATTTTGGTGTTTGATTGTGGTTGAAATGAAATTGATTGATATTGTGGCATTAGATTGCCTAGAAAAATGCATTGGGAAATTAAACCCTTTGTAAACGCCGCGAGGCCTAAGGTAGTGCGAGGAGCCGTACATCGGGACGGTGCCGGTTTTAACCTGTCGTTATACTGTCGAAATTTTCTGAAATATTTATGTATTGTAAAATATTCATGTTATGATATAAAATTGTATTGAACAATATAAATTAGATTTTTATTGAATATATAAATATGCAAAATGATCGTAGTTGAATAGAAAAATACATGTTAACATAAAAATTCACATTTTTATGTAAAATCTAAAATGATCACTATTTGTAAAGAAAAACATGTTAACATAAAGATTTACATTTTTATGTAATATCTAAAATGATCATTGTTGAATAAAAACATGTTTACATTAAAAACCATATTTTTAATGTCATGAAAGAAATTAGAAAAATGATCATGTCTTAGAAATAAAAACATGTTGTCATCAAAAACCATATTTTTAATGTCATGAAAGAAATTAGAAAAATGTTCAGGTTTTAGAAATAAAAACATGTCAACATTAAAAATCACAATTTTAATGTAATGTAGACAACTGAAAAATGTTCATGTTCTAAATTAAAAACATGTTAACATTAAAAATCTAATTTTTAATGAAAAGAATGATTTACATGGAAACTGGTTATATTAGAATAAAAGTACTGAAACATTAAAAAGCACATTTTTAATGTAAAGGTTGATTCATTAGAAAATGTTCACTGTTTGAATAAAAATGTTGAAACATTAAAAATTCCATTTTTGATGTAAAAATGATTCATTAGAAAACATATGTTAGAAAATAAAAAAATGTTAAAACATTATTTTTGATATGTTAGAAACATATGTTAGAATATATCTTATATGTTAAACATTATATTTAACATACTAGAATAAAAAGAAAAGTAAACAGATTTGAAGTAAAAATGTATTGACGTTGAAATTTACATTTTTATTGTAAATGAAACATTAAAAATGTCCATTGCTATTTGAATATGTTTTTCAATAAAAGTTTGCATTTTCAATGTAATGATATATTGAAATAAAAGTTTGCATTTTCAATGTAATGATATATTGAAATAAAAGTTTGCATTTTCAATGTAACAATATATTAATAAAGGATTATATTTTTCACTGTAATAAAGGGATAAATTAAAATTACATTTTAATGTAATATATGATTTCATATATAAAAGAAATCAATGTTGAATTGAAAATGGTGTTGAATTCGTTGAATGATATATATATATATATATATATGTATATATATATATATATATAAATTAAAATAAAACGAATCACGCTGATGTAGTTCGCGTTTTGAAATCGTAACTTCTAACGATTATACCGAAAGATCCGACTGTCGGATTTTCCCAAAACTGGAACCTTGGGTTCGCTTTGGAACGATCTTTCCAACGATATAAAATTCGCTAAGAATCAACGGTTAGATTTTGAGAAATGTGTAAATCGAATTTTGGTAAAAACGGCACCAGGGCCATGTAATGACCCGAAACATCGTTTAATTAAAAATGGCTATTTTTAAATAAATAAAAATATCGATAAATCGTTATAAAATATTGTAAACGATATGGAATGAAAAGAATGATTTAAATTATGTATATATATTCGAGAATCATTTGAAAAGGCCGAGTTAACTCTCATTTCAAATAATTATATGACGATTGGAAGTCGAAGATTTGAAGAGGGTGATTGAAGATCAGCGATCTTCACATCGAATGGATGACTACTGATGCCCTAGACTGATTTTCTCCCATGAAAGGGTTACAGTGGTAGTTGTCCGGACGTACTTGTTGATTGTCCGAATTAGCGAGCACCTCTCTTCCGTATTGGACATATGGGATGAGGAATAAGGTGTCTCCAGTTTCATTCAGACCCAGAACGGACTTGTAAATGGATGTGTGCCTGACATTGAATTTCATTCCATGTAAATTGATTTCTATTTAATGTATATCTGATTGGTGACGGAGAATTTATTTTCTTGCTTAACACCCTTCTCTGAGACGCACGAGCTAAGAGGTTATATATTGATAGTTATCAGTCGCATGGCGTGAATTGTCAATGTGGCATGCCAAGATGCAAATGATCAAGACTTATTGTTGAAAAACAGAGCCTTATGGTTGATGATCAAAGCATAGCTTTATTGTAGCATATCTTTGTGTATAGCGTTACTTCGTGAGCCTCACACCCCGGTATGAACCAGAAAGAGGAGAAGGATCCAGGGAGAACATGCGTTTCTTTCTAGCTAGAAGTGGTGTCTGGGTTTTACAGGTCCAGATACTTTTACTTATGTGGATGATGGAAAGCGAGGTACCTTGGATTTGAGTCCCTAGTGGCTCTATTTTACGCCCCATAGGGCGGGGAGATGTATTGTTCAAGAATTATATATAATCCACTAACATTAGTTGTGGACCGACCCTGTGGCTCCAAGGGACGATGCGTTCTGTTCCTGAGGCATGGGCTAGAGTGTCTCGAATTCGGTAAGGACGATCCCTTGCCTTGGTTCATGATGGAAATCCAACTTCCAATACGATCCATACGGTTTTGATTATAAACCTATATATGGCGACATAGTATATGGTAGCTATGCCGTCTATGATTGATACATTATGATTGAAATATTTTTAAAACATATATACACTAATAATAATATAAATCCGTTTTATCGTATCAAGCATTTTTGACCATTATAAGGTAAAACTCTATCCTCCGGTTTGCGTTGCATTGTGTAATGGGACTTGAGTCTTATAATGGTTTCATTTTTCTAGCATTGCGTTGTTTAACGATTTACTTTATTTATGCACTGGCAATCTAATGGAGTAAACCCGTTCTGCGATTAGTGACGTGGTCCTGTGATTAGCCTTATGATTAAATAGGTTATATAAGATTTCTCATACCAGTCCCATGACCGACTCGTAGTTTGTTTCACTTTGCAAACTCGGGTGCCCTCTTTTCCACACGGGCAACCTTGTATACAGGTTTTAGCAGATTCATTCTGGATAGCTATGGAGCTGAAGATGGATCTTATTATGTTGTTCAGATTCAATTTAGTATATTATGTTTTATTCTGCTGCAGACATTTTATATTAAGTTGAAAACTATATTATGTACTAAGTATGATCCTATTATGCTGTGTAACTCTGATGATATGTTATTCCCAGTGTAATTTGATGTACATTATCTGCTGTAATTCTATATTTCTGTTCTGCTGTTATTGTTTATGTGTTATATTCCAATGATTATCCTTGCTTTTGTACTACGGAAGTTTGGGGTTATCACAGAACCATTGCATGTTTCCTTTTACTTGAGTTTTTTCACGCTGGTTTTCCAGATTGACCCATGTGTTATTTTATTCTAAAGCCCGGTCAGACCGAGCATGTTTCCATTTTGTCATCAGTTGGACATGGAGCGGAATTAGATGTCTGCCTGTCATGACATTTTATTTTTTGTTGTATTATATTTACCTATCGACATTTGTAAGGTCAGAAATTTATAATTTTCCAGTTTATAGAAATTTGTTAACTCTGATATACATTGTATCTTAGAGTGATAGTTTATTTGCCATTATTGTTGTTATAGGTTGTTGTCTCCGCTGTGAAATTTTATGTTTCTCACGTTCATTTTTTTTCTTTTTTAAATCCTAACAACTTCGTTTTTATGATTAATATTCGACATTGAAATACAGTGGTCGTATTTGGTTCGGGTTTCAACTGTTGAAAAGGAGGATCGTTACATGTGGCATTATAGTTAAATGTTAAGCGAGAACCTTGGCTCTGGTGGGGTAACTCATTAAGATTGTGTAAGCAAGACCCTGAACTGAGTCTAAAAGGGAGAAAGTGTGCGTTTTGTGTGTGTGTGTATATATATATATATGTGTGTGTGTGTGTGTGTGTGTTTATATATAAACATGTGTTTGTTAGTGTTATAAAAACGTATCGTGTTAATTGTTCTATTAAGCCTGAGTTTTGGAATTTTGGTTGAGACTTGAGATGCCTGGTTGTCGATAGGAATTTTAATACATTTAAATAAGACAAATGGACATGATATTGATTTTATAAAAAATTGGTAAATGAAATGTTTTACTAGTATGATATATATATATATATGTGTGTGTGTGTGTGTGTGTGTGTGTATGTGTGTGTGTGAGGAGGGTTCCGCTACACCTCTTATATTGCACGTGAACTCTCACCCTTAATCTCCACCACCCATTTCCCCACTCACACTCTCTCTTCCCACTAAGAAATAATATTGAAATGGGAAGAGAGAGAATGAGTAGGGAAATAGGTTATGGAGATTAAGGGGGAGAGTTCACATGCAATATAAGAGGTGTAGCGGAAACCCTCCTCTCTCTCTCTCTCTCTCTCTCTATATATATATATATATATATATATATATATATATATATATAAAGAAATAAAATTTCAAAACAATATAGTTGCTTGTTAATGATAATATTACATTACTATCATTATTGTTTGATGAGTCTTGCTCAAATAGTTCAGGAGCAAGGACTCTTTTTGTTAATTCTAGATCTAGTGTGGTTGGTTTTGCCTCTTCTTCTTTTGCTGGTTTTGGTCGGCGTTTTCATTCTTGGGTGTTTGACTTATGCAGTGTGTTGTAGACGATGTGTTGTGTTGTGTTGTTTGTTTGCATATTTGGAATACTTGTGACAATTTCTTATGGATCTTGTGGATTTTTGTTGTTGCTTGAATGTGCAAGTTGGTTTTGCAATGTCTTGACAGTGAGTGATTCTGATCTTCAGTTTGGTTATATGTGGTGGTGAGTGCTTCTGGTCATCAATTAGGGAATGTGTTGCTGTTGTTTTCTGTGGAAGCTTGCACATGTGACTTTGTGCTTGGGATTGTTTATCAACTTGTTGAGAGTGACACTGTAATTTTGTGACTGTTAGCAGCCTTTGTATGCGATTTGGCTACTTTTTGTAGTATTGTATTTGGTAACGCAACGTTTGTAAGTCGTTTGACTACCTCGGCAGCTTGTGATGTAAGTGTTTTTGTTTGTTTTTCTAGCTTGAATATTACCCTACATGTTGCTTTATTTTCTAAGGCTAGAAAAATGTTTATAGCAGATAGGCGATCTGTCTATCTCCTATATTAATTTTTACTCATTATTTGTTGTAATGAGAAAAATGTTATGGATCACTTTAAAACCAAATGGTCTTGCCAAAATATATATATGGATATTTATTGATAATTTTAATGTATTGGAAACCAATTATGACTAAATTTCACAGTTGAATATATAAGGTGTTCAATAAAAAGGATAAGTTAAAAATCATTTTTTCATGGAAGTAAGTTAATATACCTAAATAGCACATAGAAATTTAGAATAGAAATAGTTGAGGGAATCTTATTATAAATTAAAGTGATTGTATTTGAAATGGTAATTTGTCAAGTATGATTGGTGAAATATGTTTTGAAAATAGTTTTGATTTATTTAATCCAGGTACTGTTTGAAATAATTTCAAAAAGGTTTTGAGAATAGAAATTATAATCTTTCTTTAAAATGTTTCTAAGTGTAGTTGTTTTAAGAAGATGTTTAAAGTGAAAATATATTATCTTTGTTAGTTCGGGGGAAACTATCTCAATTAGATTTGTAATAATCTGAATAATTTTTAAGTGACATTCATATATTTGTTTAGGTAAATGTTATAATGCACATAGTGAATTATACTCATTATCATTGTGCGATTGAGATAAGTTTGGGTCCAAACGAACCAAAAGAAAATGTTGATAAGTAAACTATTTAAGTTGTTAATTTTATGTGTTTAGAAATAAATTAATGATTCATAAAAAGGATTTTTGGAAAGGATAAATTTTCAAAATACCCTTGTTTTTAAAACTAATAGCAGATTTAGGCTGGTTTTGAAACTATTTGCAGAAATAGGCTTGTTTTGTCCACCTCAGCGCTGAGGTGACCAATTGTTTAAAAAAAATACACGTGGGCGCACTTGTGAAGTGCGCCCCTTATAAAAATATAAAGGAAAATTTTTCAAAATAGGTTTGTTTTTAAAACTAATAGCAGATTTAAGCTAGTTTTGAAACTATTTGCAGAAATATGCTTGTTTTTGAACAACTATTGCCAAAAACAAGTCTATTTCTGCAAATTGTTTCAAAACTAGCATAAATCTGCTATTACTTTTAAAAACAAGCTTATTTTGAAAATTTGTCCTTTTGGAAATAATAAACGGGTATTAAAAAGTTGAGTTTTCTCAAAGGAACCATTTTAAATTAAAAGCCTTTTTGTGTAATGTGCAGTAATTTGTTAAGTAGGAATTTTAACTTCGTAGGTGATAAAGAGATATCATAGCTCAGGTTTAAATGAATTATATTAAACATGAAGGTTTTTATAAGCTTAGTTTATTAAAAAAACATCTAAGTGTTACAAATTATTGGATGTTATTCGAGTTAATTCATAGATAGTTATCTCTTAGACACCTTAAAGTAAAAATGTCGAAAGATTGACTCAGTTTGAAAACCCTTTTTTTGGCCAGGCAATGTCGGTTTTATAATGGTCGTACCACTTTATTAGAAGAGTGAAAACCCTTATTTTGTTTGGCTATATATTTGAATTTTGTAATTAAATTAATTAAATAAGTAAATTATGTAAGTAAAAATAAAATAAGTGTTTCCTATATGCTCTTAGGAATTAAAAATGTATTATTATACAAGTAAATCAAATTATAGTAAGTTTCAATTTGATATTTTATAAGGACTCGTGTGACAACCCACTATTTTTAAGATTGAAAATCAATTGCAAAGGACATCAGACATGCTTACAACCAGTTTCAAATATTAAAAGCAGTGTTTCGTGGGTATACAAAATTTTTAAATACTTTATAAAAACAACCAATAACAATGAAGACAACATTGATACAAAATAAATGACTTACATAAATAAATTATCGTGATCCTCTTTATACATTTTGCACTAATACATAAGATATAAACATAAATAAACAACATATTAATGGTGCATGCAAGCTAAGCTATCTTCTTCCTTTTGTTTCCCTTCACCTGTGAACTATGATAATCTACGCAAATAAAAGTAGCCTCTACTATTTTTGGACTGCGCCTAATCTAATACACTCCAGTCTAATCTAAGGGATTCAACAGTTATTGCATATGAAAAGACTGCATACGTATCCCTTTTGGGGGATCAATCTTATATAATTCTATTTTCTGCTCTTCTCTACATTCAAATACTCATTAGTACATTACAACTATTGCATCCGTTAACTATTTCATCCACTCAACCATTGCAATTAATGAAATTCAATACAATAAACATAAACATTAAATCAATGTTAACAACATAATTAATGTAAATACTGCACTAACACAATCAAATAATGGTGTAGAAAATAATATCGTACTCATCTATCACAAAATATCACTACGTGAGGTAAAAACAATAATATTAACATGTAGTCATCAAAAACCAACAACATCCCATGAAAATTACAAATTATAAAATAAGAAGGCAAAAGCAAAAATATACTTACATAATTATTATTTAGCAATCACTAATAATACGCCATCAATGTAAGTATAAATTATCCAATGTATACTAATCATTCCAAATTAGTAACTCAATCATCAACGTCTCCATATGAATACTAATCTAGTCAATATTAATAACAAAACATCCATCATCAAATTACCGTAATTAACTACATTTCAATTCGTAGTAATAAAAGTAAAACATCACATATTCATCCTTAATATAGTCCGTCATCCTAAAACAAAACATATAGTAAATAAAACTTAATTATTAGACATGCAATGCAACCATTCAATCATATTTATGACAATTGTTTTTCTTACAAGTATAAGATTATCTATTGTTGTTCATTATAAAAGAAACACTCTTGCATTATCCAGTTTTAAAATTTTCATAATTTCTTATCTTTCAAAACATTATATTTTATTGAAATATAACACATCAAATAACTTTGCAAATCAGTTGTATTATTATTTTACACAAATAATAATGAATTCATATTAAATTCTTTTATGACACTGGAAATCGTTTTATTTCCATTCATTCCAAAGTAGTCTAATTTTTAGTAAAACTGGATAATTATTTATAAAATCTAATTTTGTTGAATAAGAATAAACATCCTTTTTCATCATTTATGAATTTCTTTAGAAACTTATAAAAAAAATTGAATTTTTTCAGGGGAGAAACGGGCACTGCCGTAAAACTCCCCCTAGTGCACCTAACCCGGTCCGCGGGGTCATCAGGCTTATGCACATACCTAATTAATTTCATTTTTTAAAAAATGTTATTTATAAACAATACATATAAACTATAGATAATCACACTTATGATTTATCTATAATATTAACATTATTACTTAATTTCAATTTATTTTAATAAATAACAATCATATTCAAACCCATCACTTATTTCAATTGAAATTACAATAGTGCAATAATCAATGAGAAATGCTAAGCACACTCTCCTTTAGGGAAAGTAAGCTTATACTTGCCAGCTGATTGGTGGAAATGAGTTGGCATCAATCATTAATTGCATGATATTAATAACTGCCAACCTATTTCCACCAATCAGGTGGCAAGTATAAGCTCACTCTCCTTAAGGGAGAGTGTGCTTAGCATTTCTCATAATCAATAATAAACTGTCAACGCAGACTCAGCATATCAGAAACATCCCAAATGTCAAATAGTTGTCAACATATTACGCCACGGATTTTCATCAAGAGACACCCAATTTTATAGTTTAAATCCAATCAATTAAATAACTCATACCAGTGCTTTTGCTATAGCAAATCTATAATAAACCTTATGTAAGCTTTCTCCCTCTTGGATTTGATTCCGCTTCCTTCTCCTTTCATGATTTTTTTTCCTTATTCCTTTTTCTAATTTAGTTTGATTCTCTTCATTCTTTAATTTAGCGTGTGATTTTTCCATTATTCTTATTAAGAAGAAAACTTCGGAGAAAGAAACAGGACGCGTTACATAATTTTCCAAGAGAAAGAAGGTGAGGAAAAAGATGGATTTTAGGGCAAAAGATCAGTTAGGTTTAACGTAAGAGTTAGGGATTGTTTTATGCCACTAGATTAATCCTAAAAATTCTATAATCACATTGCAATCGCTTCTAAATTACTTTGCGATGGATAAGATCTTAGAATACATCTCATAAGTCGATTATTATTTTCATCTAACTCATAATAAAAAGGTTTTTGAATATACCATTCGAAAATATTTATAAATGAATATATTTTAAAATCTATTAGAAGGTTACCTTTCTACAAAAGAATTAATTCCTAATCTTTAGGATATAAATATCTAATGAAACAAATAAATTAATCTACATGTCAGTCAATGCCAAATTAATTCTTATATGCACAATTATCAATTATTGCTCCATAATATATAAATTTATGGACATTTATATAGTGTACTGCTAAGGGCACTCATGTTTCTTCTTCCTAATACCATAGATAAAAATAATAAATACAATAAATTTTATATGCTGTTTAATACCAAACACATATATTTCACACGATAATCAAGCACCATGAAACAGTGTTTTGCACAACAAACATCTGCCGAACAACACCGTTTTCCATGGTTATCATTTAACAAACCACTGTTGTGTTGGTTGATTGCTGAGGAAAATGGTGTTTGTTGGAAGTTGCTTGCCGTGCGAAAAAAATAAAAATGATGTATTCGGTAGCTCCTTAAAAAGTTTTGTATTAGGTAGAATGTAACTTAAAATTTTATGGTGCTTTTTAGTAATGATATTCGGAAGAAGAAAACGAGATGCCCTTAGTAACGCACTTTACCTTTATAGGACATTTTAGATTTATACCAGTTAATGTCTAATTAGTTGCAAAAATATGGGATAAACCTCCACGACATGTAATGTTAATAAACAATCATCCATAAATAAAATATATTGCCAATTAACGCACAATTGATTGCTAACTTATGCAATTAATCTACAATTTATGCAATTAATTCACAGTCTACGAAATTAATGCATTACATACACCCCAAACACGCACACACATACACACATACATGTATATACATACATGTGTATGTATGTATATATATATATATGTGTATATATATATATGCAAATACATAATCTTTTCTTATATGTACATTTTGATTTTATATGTCTCTCATTTATATTTGTATATACATAACTTGAATCTTTTTTGATTAATTTTCTTAGAATTCAAAAATGTTCCATTAATGGGAATAAATGCATGACCTCTTATACCAAAGTCTAATCTCTTAACCACTACATCGAACACATGTTTTGTTTTTAGGTCAGATCCAGTTTATCTCTTACTAATACTTCAGTTTCTAGAAACGTAAAAGTTATTGGTCGTTACAATTCGTCTTTATAAAGTAAGTATAGACTTAGATGATAATTTATAAAGAAATTCATAAATAATTTAGTAATAAATAAAATAAAATACTATTAATAAAAGTGAAAATGAAATAGCAAAAGTTGGTATAATTAAGAAACTAGTCAAATTGAGTAAGTAGGGTATGAGTAATCACTTGGTTCACATAAGGTATGATCTAAAGTTTGAATATATGATTTATTTTGGTAATTTACACTAATTAGAAAAAGGATTTCTCACTTGATCTTGATAGTGAACACTTGATTTGGGAACCTAAACCTGTGCTCGAGAGATAGTTGTTCATACACTGATAAGGTATGTATGGATTCTTGAGAAGAGAGGAGCCGCGGTGGTCCCCCACGGACACCCGAATCCCATGAGTGAATAGAAAGTCCGTGTATTCAAGCAAGTGATTGAATCAAAATTTAGCGTGCAAATGATTAATGTATATCATATGAACTTTAACGTATAGTGTGGCTCATGCAACATTTGGATGATATTTATTTGACATTTTAAATAATGTTAAGTGTTAGATTTTTTTTCTTGTGAAATTTGTTTGATTGTTATGTAAATATATTCCTTTACGGAATTTGGTTGCATTGGGTTGGTTGGTTGTGTTCTTTTATAGACTACGATTTATGAAACTTTTGTTGGTTGTTAGGACTTAAATTCTAGCAAATTTGAAAAATGTGATTTCAAAGGAATTTGAACAAAAAAACTGTGTGATGTAAAATTTTAAATATTCAATTATGACGAAACAGGGATTTTAGGAGTTTTCCGATTGGAAGACTCGCCACGTAGATTTACTTACTCCAGTTCTTATTTTAGTAGGAAGCGGAATACCACCGGATGCTCCATATTGCTTTTAGAGCTATATCATGCTTTAGTAGGAGGAGCCCTCTCCTTGTCATAATTTACTTTCGTTTTGGTCTTACATCCATTCGAAGAAATGTGAAAGTATGTACTGAATATAAAAATCTGGGAGATTATTTCTAAAATTTTCATATAGAATATTGAATGCATATTGGTTCATTGCATGCCCTCTGTAATTTGATTGCATATGCTTGTTTTTTTGTTGTTGCACCATTTCTTCATGTTGCATCGTATTATACTGCTGTTGTTTTAACTTTATTTTAGATTCTACAAGTACAAGGAAGCAAGAGATAGCTAGTTGCACACATGTTTTAGCTTGGCATTATTAAATTGCATACTAAGATAAATCGCAAAAAAAGTATGTAATAGCTTAGTATTCTGTTTTTGATTTTTTTATTTTTATTTTTTTTGGGTGATTTTATGCCTTGGATATGAGAGCCACTTGGTGGGTTTTTTCTCTCCATTGAGTCATTGGAGGCCCATAGTGGTTGTTTGTAGTTTTACGGATCGAGCAATGCAAAGGAGGTGTCGCCTAAATTTTTCAAAAATCGAAGAGTTGGTCAAATAAGCTAGTAACTTGTTTTAATTTATAATGAAAACTTAAGAGTTTGATGCCATTCCTTTCCTTTGGAATTTCAGAATCAAAATTCTTTAAAGGGGAGTGAATGTAACAACCAAAAAATTTAGTTATTGAATTTTAAATATTTAATTAATTTTAAATATTTAAACAAATGGACCATTGAAATTTATTAATTTCAATTTCAATTTAGCGGTTAGTTAAATATTTGAATTGATTCTTAAATATTGGCTTCACAGATTCAGTAATCCCATCTGACTCTTTTTAGTTAGTTAATATCGATCATAAATCCATTTTGTAAAATTATAAACAATAATAAATAGCTTGGATTTGAATTAGTATTTGAATCGTGTTATAAAATAGTATTTTAAGAAAAATATCATTTTTTTGAACTATCTTTGATTTCGACGAAACCAATTTCATCAGGTTCAGAATAACAAATTATTGTAGGATGCCAAGTTTCATGATGATCAAACTTATTGTGTGATCATATGAGTTTGAAATGCACGAAAAATAATTTTGGAGAGTAAAATAATATGATTGTTTAACCCTTGTTAGACACCAAATCCAACCAAATTCAAACTTTTGAATTTGAATCAACATAATTTGATTTTGATTTGAAATGTTTCTTGAGAAGTTTGGTTAGCTTGAACTATAAGCAATACAAATCTATTTTTTAAAGTACATACATATGTTATATAAAATAATAATCCAACTATTACACCATTAGACAACACATATGTACCTCATTTCTTTAACATTTTCAACATTAAAAAGTCATGGTCATGTTAAATAAAATGAAAAATGTAAGCTTCATGATAAAAGAAAATTCAAAATAATTCAAAAGAAAATTCACAAAAATACAATGGTTTAAACTTTGAAACTATGGACCCTAAATTTACATTCTACTGGTGTTTAGCTGGGTGCGATTTCGTTGGAGCAGCTCGACAGTTTGAGAGTGAGAATTGGGTGAGTTGGTTGGAACTAGGGCTTAGGATTTCGAATGATGGAGGCGATGTTAGGAAATTTTGAGGGTGGATTTCGCTTACTCGAGGCAAGATGCACTGAAGGCAATGATTTGGGAAAGCTTATGGTCGAACGCGTTAGGTAGGGTTTAGCCACGAACTGCAACAGGCTTTGGGAAGTCGCTTTTTTGAGGGAGTCGCTAGTGACATTATGTGATGATATTCGGGAAGAGGGAAGGTAGAGGAGAACTAGGGTGGTGATAGTTGCTCGAGCGGTAGTGTGGAGAGGGAGAAAGATGGAAGTCATGGCCATGGATGAGTGGGATTTCAAATTTGCGTGGGCAGGGAAGAAGAAATAGGATTATGAGAGTAATTACTTTTTAAATTTATGGGTTAGTGAATAATTATTTTAAAATTAGTTTGGTTTCTTAGGAATAGAATTTCTAACTCACACGAGGTCGGATTCAAGCACCGTTTGTCATGATGAGTTCTATTGGCGTAATCTACATTTTGGAATTGGATTGGTCACTTTTTATACTTGTAGAAATTTATGCTACAATCAAATGCTTGTTTGATTTTAGTTCAAATCAAACCGCTTATGTGATAACAGGAATCTCGATTAGTAAAACTCACATTTTTGATTTACCAGTATTTTATAAAGTAGAATAAAATATTGATTATCTGCTTGATTGTGAAAATTAATAATTGTTTGCCTTGGTTACATTATTATATTACTAATTGTCTATTTGAATTGATCAAATTTGTTAATTTTTTGTATTACACCTAGGATCTTGATATAACACCTTGAAATGTTAATTGTTTTGAACCATATTCTCGATTATGATATAGCATCTCAAATTATTATTAGACATTTTTGACTTCATTTTAAATTCAAACTTATTGCAAGCATTTGATTATAAGTGAATTTTGAATAATTCTGGTTTGGCTTCATTGTTATATTATGACGTAATAAATTTAAATCGCACGCTTGGTGTTATTTATTTGGTCAAATTCGTCAATTGAACTTATTCTAATTGACATCAAGTTAGCAAAATAAACCATCGTTCTATTATTTTATTAATTTGGATATTCTATTCGCATTTATTTACCTATCTTATCACTTATGTGCAACAACCCGTAAATTTGTTAACAATAAAGAGGATAAATTAAATAATAATTAGTTTAATATTCAGAAGTACGGGGAACGGACTGTGGCATTACGTCCGTCTCGAAATTCTGGTCAGGATAGACATTTGGTTTCGTAAAAAGGACACTGTATGAATAAGTTATGAGGGTTTTAAGTTTCCATACACGTAGAAGAATTATATACATACATATGAGTCAGAACCCAATCCAAAATCATTCAAAAATCAAAAGTGCATAAGGCGGCAAAATTCTCGCTCTAGGGGGTCGACCCCCTAGAGGGGGGTCGACACCAGGGTCGACCCCCATAAATGGGTGTTGACACCCCTAGGGCTGACGTGGCAGTCGGTTTCAGAGGTGCTGGGAGCTATAAATATGTGTCCATTTCTCCTATTTTATTCATTGAGAATCCATGGGGGCAAGACCCTGCCGGTGTTTGAACTGAACTGGAACAATTATCTTCTACCACTATCAACTTAAGCAAATCGGTTAGAGATTCAAGATCCATTTTTTCTCTATTTTCTAAACCATGCTCTGCGAGATTCTAGTTGCTTTTAGATTTAAATATTAAAAAGTAAACATGATATGACTATAGTTTGGATTTGTTCACGTGCCTATGTTATATTGGATCCATTGTAAACTGCGAACATATGCCATTCTAAATTGATTATATCTTAGATCTAAATCTTTATCTTATCAGATCTATTGTAACTTTTGTGGCATTCTATGATGTAGATCTTGACCTTATTTGTGTTAGATCTATTTTTAGCTATTGGATCTAAATCTCTATCTTATTGGATCTATTGTAACTTCTATGACATGCTATGATGTGGATCTTGACCTTATTCATATTAAATCTATTTTTCTACTATTGGATCTGAATTATATGGACATCTAAATTATTAATCAGATCTATTTTATCACCTTATGCCTATCATATTAGATCTAAACTAGTTGGACATCTAAATTGTTAATTTAGATCTTATTATGCTTATTATGACATCATAGTTATGTCAGAATTAGTTCACTGCCACAAGTTCATCAGATTTATGCTTATATGTCCACCTTATCTCCATGGTAGTTTATGTTTATGCCAAAACAATCACCTTTGTCATATTACCATCACTTTTCCCTTTTTATGTTTATGACTAAGCTACTTTCTAGCCTAGATGCCGCCAAATATATGCGAATGCGTTAGTTAGGGAACGGCGGAAAAAATTTAGAATTGGCATAATTTAAATAATGTTTATATGAATTGAACATATAATTCAAAATAGGGAAGTGGGGACATAATCACCTATAAAGACATTGGTAATAATTTGATAAGAATGAAATGTCTAATAATTACAATTAGAAATTGTAACTGCACTTATGACACGAGGTTAGGTAGCATTAGTGGTGGAAGTCTGCCCGGACCCGACCGGCATATCCAGCAGCCACTAATGTTGAACCTAACGTGAGAGGTCTAAGTGCGCAAGTATGAATCAGGGTAGGACACGAGGTTAGGCCCAACTTGTGGAATAAGACTTCCCAGACCCGACCGGCATATCCAACATCCACAAGTTATTGGCGTAATGTGGGAGGTCTAGCCCGTTATAAACCATAAATGGACATGGTAATAAATTGGATGACTTAACCTAATCTAATCCATAAGGGATTGTATATGAACTTAGGTTAGGGTTAAGTAAAATTGGTTGGACAGTGGGTGGGTTAAATAAATCTGAGGGGGTGGGTAATATTTACATATAGGCCCACAGACTTAACCTAATAAGGTTATGTAATTAAAGACACCTAGTGGTATACATAACCGGTGAAAATAATAAAGTTATGTAATTAAAGACACCTTCAGGGTAAGCATAACTTGTAGAAATGATAGGATTATGTAATTAAAGACACCTAGTGGTATACATAGCCAAAGAAAACCTAGTGGGAGATACAAGACAAAGGGGAGAGCGTGTATCATATTGTGTGGGACCCGTTTCAACTAGTAACCTGGAGTTGGTATCAAAACATGTACTCAGTACTAAGTCGTAGAAGGGGTACTTTCCAGTGGAATGATTGTAAGAGATCCAAACGTGGAGGACGGTGTAGGCGGCGCAAACTGACCGGGCCATGCGCGTGCATGAGCCGGGCAGAAGGGGATAAGACGACCGTGACACCTGTAGATATGGGGCTATGCATCTCAACGGAGAGTTGCCACTGTAGGATGTGATAAATCCTACGGTGGGGCCGACACATAGTATCTACATGGATTAGGGAGCCGATCGATTAGGGTAGTAATTAGGGTACATTTGGACGTATGCCTAAGTTTACCACCTTATAGTGGAAGAGATCATCTCATTCTGGATATACTAGTAATAGTGCAGAGTAATCATTGGAGAAGCGTATACACCTCATCTTGTCTACCTTGTCACACCTGTCTTTTAGGTAGTAATCTATCTTATCCACTTTATATGCCTGTCATGCTACTTTTATTTATTTACTTGCTAAAAGTAACTGGACTCGCCAGACTTTATGTCTGACCCTTTTTGTTTCTCCTTCTTTCTTCCATTTCCCCCCAGGTTCTCAGGGTGGAAACACTCAGGCTTGACCGTGATTCTGCTTACTTTTTGCTGGAGCTGCTGATACATATGGCTCAAGCTCCTATCGTTGTTGCTATGGTGTATTTCGTTTTTGTGGAACTTTGTTTCTTTTATGTACTCTGATCTTTTTGAAGTACAAGACAGTAGTTTTTATGTTGTAATGGGCTTTTGTATTTCAGACATGTGATGTTTTTCGGCCACGGTATCTTATGATAAATAAAGTTTTTATTCCATTGTTATTTTATATGTCTGTCTTGTAATATTTCCATTCTGTTAACTATAACGCTTCACGAAACTTAATGCATTCCCCTTGTGAGTGACATTAACGGACGTGGGGTGTCACATGTGGTATCAGAGTTGAACGTTACCATATTAGATAAAGGTTTTTGAAAATTATTATCAAAAAGGTTTTAAAAGAAAGCATTTTCGAAACAAAAGTCAGTTTTGAAAAACATATTCCTCAAAGGCATATATAATGTCTCTCAATTCTCCGCTTGATTCCTTTTCCTTTTGATTGGGGAACCGATTCTTCTCGAAAGGTGTCCCCATTGCGGCATGGTTCCGTAGGCATGATAAGGCTACGATACATGTCGAAGGGAAATGAAGTGTCTAACCTCCATCTGTAGCCACAGTTGTTTCACCTGCGGCTAATTTTCTCTCAAACTTAGTAAGGATTTCCATGCAATGGAGGCAACTTTTGAGAGACATGTTAGCATGTTGCACAAGGATGGTAAAAAGGAGAATAAGTAAGATAAGCTAAGGATCACAGCCCAAGGATGGAAAAAGAGATGGTGGCCATAGAAGGGAACATAAATGAAAGAAGGAGAGCCTGATAAAGTTCAAATAAAGGCAAGAAGAAATGTTATGTGCACTTGGGTCATTTGGTCAAGCAATAAAAGGAATAACGCTTGCAAAGTCGTACACTACACTAGGTAGTGCCTGAAGAAGCAAGGACAGGACCAAAGAGCAGGAACTTTTGGAGGGCAAGTGTATGCTCTCATATTCGTTGTACCGGATAGAGGTAAGAAAGTTTTTTTTTCTCTTTCCAATCATCCCGTTCGGACTCTTTTTGATCCTGGCGCTTCACATTCATTTATATCTAGTTCTATGGTTGAATCTCTGCACTTAATTACTAGTATGGTAGTGGATCCCATAGTTGTTTCAAACCCCATTGGTGGTTCGTCTCATTTATCTATGATTTGTTGGGGTTTGGAAATATCTGTGTTAGGTGTCGAGTTTGAATGCGACGCATACGTTCTCGGGTTTATGGTCTATGGGTTGATTCTAGGAATGGATTGGCTTACCATGTATGGTGCCATTCTAGATTGCAAATGGAGGGTCGTTAGGCTTCTGACTTGTCATGGGACGACCCTCGAGATTTCTTGTGACCACCAAGGGTCTGTTATGCTTAGTTTCCTATAATCTCTTGATGCATCTATCGATGATATGCAATCTGTTCCAGTAGTCCGAGATTATTTTGATGTTTTTGATGAGGTACGGGGTTTACCTCCGAGGCGCTAGACCGACTTTCGTATATATCTGGTGGACAATGCAAAGCCAGTTGCATTACCAGTACGCCATATGGCATTAAGGGAAAGGACAGAGCTGAATAAGCAATTAGGGTACCTACTTGAGAAAGGATGTATCAGACGAAGCATATCTGAATGGGGGTGCTCCAGTTGTATTCGTAACTAAGGCGGATGGTTCGCTTCATTTGTGTGTCGACTATAGAGAGTTGAATAAACTCACTAAGAAGAATAGGCACCTACTTCTGAGGATTGATGATTTATTTGATCAGCTTGTAGGTGCCTCAGTATTTTCCCTGTTAGACTTGGCCACGGGGTTTCATCGGTTGAGGGTGGCTGAGGACAACATAGATAAGACTACTTTTAGGACTCCGGATGGTTTCTTTGATGCACCCGCATATTTTGTTGATCTGATGAGTAGGGTATTTCAGGAGTTCCTAAATAAATTTGTTGTAGCCTTTGTTGATGACATTTTGATCCTCTCCAAAAGCAAAGAAGAGCATGCCCAACATTTGAGAGAAGTTTTGAAAACTCTCTGTGACCATCAGCTTAAGGCAAAGTTCTCCAAATGTCATTTTTGGAGAAAGGAGGTGAGATTCCTAGGGCATGTAGTCTCCAAAGAAGGGATAGATGTGGGTCCCTCGAAAGTAGTTGCGGTGCAAGATTGGCAGATTCCTAAGAATGCAACAGAGGTGAGAAGCTTTCTTGGGTTGGTAGGTTATTATAGGAAGTTCATTAAGGACTTCGCGAAAATATCTGCCCTACTCACCAGACTGACGAAGAAGAACTTGACATTTTCATGGAATATAGATTGTAATGTTGCTTTCCAACATTTGAAGAGGGCTCTTACAACAGCCCCAGTCTTGACTTTGCCCGATGGGAACAAAGTGTTTACAGTTTACACTGATGCATGTGGTATAGGACTTGGTGCGGTTCTGATGCAAGAAGGGAAAGTAGTGTGTTATGGGGGTAGATAGTCGAGAGTTCATGAGAAGAACTATCCCACCCATGATCTAGAGCTAGGTGCCATAGTATTCACGCTAAAGACGTGGCGTCATTATTTACTTGGAGAGAAGTTCGAATTATGCACCAATTATAAATCTCTCAATTATTTGTTCTCACAGAAGGATCATAATTTAAGGCAACAAAGGTGGATGGAGTTCTTATCTTATGATGGTTTTGAAATCTCTTATACTCCTGGCAAGGGTAATGTGGTGGATGACGCACTAAGTAGGCAGAGGATGACCTTAAGTCCTCTGTTTGTGGAGAGGAAGAGCTTGGAGTACAACTCAACTTTTGATTTTAATCCCTCCATCGAGATTTTGCCTGACTTGTTTGCATCCTTGAAGATACGACCAACTCTTATGGACCAGATAAGAGCTTCGCAACAAGGTGACCCACATATTATAGACATCATGGATAAGCTCAGAAGAGGGGAGACTTCTAGTCACCTTAGTAGATATGCCATAGATGAAAAAGGGTGGTTGCGACGAGATGGAAGGCTTTGTATTCCTCAAACTAGAAGCTTGATAAAGGCAGTCCTAGAAGAAGCCCACCATTCTAAGATGACTATTCATCCAGGCGGTGATAAGATGTACAGAGACATGAAAAGGGTTTTCTTTTGGGCTGGGATGAAAGAAAGATGTGATCGAATTTGTTTCTCAATGTTTAGTTTGCCAGCAAGTTAAAGCTGAGCAAAAGAAGCCCGGTGGTTTACTTCATCCTTTGGAGGTTCCACAGTGGAAATGGAAGAGCGTCTCTATGGATTTCAAAGATGGTTTGCCTAGATCGAAGAAAGGCAACACCAGTATCTGGGTTGTGGTGGATAGACTCACTAAGAGCGCTCACTTTATTCCAGTTAAGAATAAGAAGACGGCACCATAGTTGGCAACAATCTATGTCCGGGAGATAGTTCATCTTCATGTGGTACCTTCTAGCATCGTAAGCGATCGTGACCCCATCTTTACCATCGAATTTTGGAGGAGCTTGCAAGAAGCATTAGGTACAAAGTTGTGTTTGAGCACTGCTTATCATCATCAGACCGATGGAAAGACAAAGAGGGTGAAAAGAATTTTAGAAGATCTTTTAAGGCTGTGTATCCTAGACTTCGGAGGGACTTGGGAAGAGCATCTTCCCTTAGTAGGTTTGCCTATAACAACAATTATCAAGCTAGCATCCACATGACACCCTTCGAAGCATTGTATGGAAGACCCTGTAGATCACCAACTTATTGGTGGGAATATACAGAAAGATTATTACTTGGACCAGATATGTTTAGAGAAACGTCAGAGAAGATTGACCTTATTCGACGGCGGATGAAGACAGCTCAAGATAGGAAAAAATCCTACGTAGACAAGAGAAGGACTGACATAGAATTTGAAGTGGGAGACTTAGTTTTTATTAAAGTGTCACCTCTGAGGAATGTGGTTCGCTTCAGATCGGTAGGGAAGCTGGCATCTAGGTTTATGGGACCATTTCCCTAACCGAGAAGATTGGCCAAATGGCCTATAGAGTAAAGCTTACAGAAAATTTATTCGGTGTTCATGATGTTTTCCACGTTTCTCATCTATGGAAGTGCTTGCATGACACCGCATAAGTTGTTGAGCCAAGCATATTGGAAGAAGTGGAAGTAGAGCGGGTGGCGACAGTCAGACGAGTCCCTACCTGTATTCTTGGATCAGAAGTTAAGAGGCTCCGCAATAAAGAGATCAAGCGGATAAAGGTTCAATGGGGAGATAATCCAAAGAATGCGACTTGGGAGACCGAAGACAAGATTCATGCTTCGTACCCTTTCCTTTTCGAGGGTATGTTCTTAACTCCTTTTTCCAAAAATTTATCTGTGCATGTTTCTATCAATTGAATATATCATATCCATAGTATTTTCGACCTTTAGATAGGAATCATATGGATGTAAACATGTGTTTGAGACATGTTATGTTTAATGGATGCAAGTGGATGCAAGTGTTTGCTAGTGACTGCCTTTGGATGCATATACACACACATTAGGCACTAGATCGACTCAATCACTCTTATACTACATATGGATGTGTGTGAATCTTCTTTTCTTTTATGGATGGAAATGGATGTATTAGCATATGGATGTTGCATTTGGATGAATGAGTGTGCATGCATATAGAACTCACATGTTATAATAGGATTATTTGCATACATATTGGATACATGGCACTAATATACATTGCATTAAGGAGATCAACTGAATCAGTATACCGCCTGATCTTCGCATTAATATTGGGACATATACACATACCTTTGCATATATTCATATAAGCATTAGAAATCTTTAAGGACAATGGATACCAGTGATTGATGGATGAGTAGATGGATGATGGATGGTAGGATATATATTCTTCTCAACTTAGAGATTTCAGGGACGAAATCCTTTAAGTAGGGGGGAATGTAACACCTCGTAAATTTGTTAACATTAAAGAGGATAAATTAAATAATAATTAGTTTAATATTCGTAATTAAGGGGAACGTACTATGCCATTGTGTCCATCTCGAAATTCTGGGCAAGATAGACATTTGGTTCGCGTAAAACGGACACTGTATGAAGAAGTTATGAGGGTTTTAAGTTTGTATACGCATAGAAAAATTATATACATACATATGAGTCAGAACCCTACCAAAATCGTTCAAAAATCAAAAACTGCATAAGGCGGCAAAATTCCCGCTCTAGGGGGTCGACACCGGGGTCGACCCCCCTACAGGGGTGTCGACACCAGGGTCGACCCCCCTAAAGGGGTGTTGACACCCCTAGGGCTGACATGGCAGTCGGTTTCAGAGGTGTTGGCAGCTATAAATATGTGTCCATTTCTCCTGTTTTCTTCATTGAGAATCCATTGGGGCTAGACTCTGCCGGTGTCTGAACTGAACTGAAACCGTTATCTTCTACAACTATCAACTTAAGCAAATCAGTTAAAGATTCATGATCCATTCTTTCTCTATTTTCTAAACCATGCTCTATGAGTTCCTAGTTGCTTTTAGATTTAAATATTTAAAAGAAAACGTGACATGACTATAGTTTGGATTTGTTCATGTGCCTATGTTATATTGGATCCATTGTAAATTACAAACATATGCCGTTCTAAATTGATTATAACTTGGATCTAAATCTCTATCTTGTCGGATCTATTGTAACTTTTGTGGCATTCTATGATATGGATCTTAACCCTTATTTGTGCTAGATCTATTTTTAGTTATTGGATCTAAATCTCTATCTTATTGGATCTATTGTAACTTCTATGACATGCTATGATGTCGATCTTGACCTTATTCGTGTTAGATCTATTTTTCTACTATTGGATCTGAATTAGGTGGACATCTAAATTATTAATCAGATCTAGTTTATCACCTTATGCCTATCATATTAGATCTAAACTAGTTGGACATCTAAATTGTTAATTTAGATCTTATTATGCTTATTATGACATCATAGTTATGTCAGAATTAGTTAACTGCCACAAGTTCATCAGATTTATGCTTATATGTCCACCTTATCACCATGGTAGTTTATGTTTATGCCAAAACAATCACCTTTGTCATATTACCATCACTTTTCCCTTTTTATTATTTATGACTAGGCTACTTTTTAGCCTAGATGCCGCCAATTATATGCGAATGCGTTAGTTAGGGAACGGGGAAAAAAAGGTTAGAATTGGCATAATTTAAATAATGTTTATATGAATTGGACATATAATTCAAAATAGGGAAGTGGGGACATAATCATCTATAAAGACATATGTAAGAATTGGATAAGAATGAAATGTATAATAATTACAATTAGAAATTGTAATTGCACTTATAACACGAGATTAGGTTGCATTAGTGGTAGAAGTCTGCCTGGACCCGACTGGCATATCTAGCAGCCACTAATGTTGAACCTAATGTGAGAGGTCTAAGTGCACAAATACGAATCAGGCTAAGACACGAGGTTAGGCCCAACTTGTGGAATAAGACTGCTCGGACCCGACCGACATATCCAGCATCCACAAGTTGAAGGCCTAATGTGGGAGGTCTAGCCCATTATAAACCATAAATGGACATGGTAATAAATTGGACTACTTAACCTAATCTAATCCATAAGGGATTGTATATGAACTTAGGTTAAGGTTAAGTAAAATTGGTTGGACAGTGGGTGGGTTAAGTAAATCTGAGGGGGTGGGTAATATTTACATATAGGCCCACAAACTTAACCTAACAATGTTATGTAATTAAAGACACCTAGTGGTATACATAACCGGTGGAAATAATAAAGTTATGTAATTAAATACACCTTTTAGAGTAAGCATAACTTGTAGAAATGATAGGGTTATGTAATTAAAGACACCTAGTGGTATACATAGCCGTATAAAACCTAGTGGGGGATACAAGACAAAGGGAAAAGCTTGTATCATATTGTGTGGGACCCATTTCATCCAGTAACCCGGAGTAGGCATCAAAACATGTACTTCGTACTAGGTCGGAGAAGGGCATGCTTACTGGACTGATTGTAAGAGATCAAAACGTGGATGATGGTGTGGGCGGCGCAAACCGACCATGCCATGTGCGTGTATGAGTCGGGAAGAAGGGGATAAGACGACCGTGACACTTAAAGATATGGGGATGTGCATGTCAGCGGAAGGTTGCCACTGTAGGACGTGATACATCATACGGCGGGGCTGGCACAGGGTATCTACGCGGATTAGGGAGCCGATCGATTAGGGTAGTAATTATGGTACATTTGGACGTATGCCTAAGTCTACCATCTTATAGTGGAAGGGATCATCTCATTATGGATATACTAGTAATAGTGCAGAGTAATTATTAGAGAAGCGCATACACCTCATCCTGTCTACCTTGTCACACCTGTCTTTTAAATAGTAATCTCTCTTATCCACTTTATATGTCTGTCATGCTACTTTTATTTATTTACTTGCTAAAAGTAACTGGACTCGCCATACTTTATGTCTAACCCTTTTTGTTTCTCCTTCTTTCTTCCGTCCCCCCCTCAGGTTCTCAGGGTGGAAACACTCAGGCTTGACTGTGATTCTGCTTACTTTTGCTGGAGTTGCTAATATGTATGGCTCAAGCTCCTATCCTTGTTGCTATAGCTATATTTCATTTTTGGGGAATTTTATTTCTTTTATGTACTCTTATATTTTTGAAGTACAAGACAGTACTTTTTATGTTTTTAAAGGGCTTTTGTATTTCAGACATGTGATGTTAAAATCTAATATTATAGAGATTACTATTAAAAGTGTTTTTCTTTCAAATATTTGGAAGTAAAAACCAAGCACTAGCTCGGGTTTTGAAGTTTAAACATTTTCGATATAGATATGGAAATAAAATTTCCATAAACAACACCGCTTATGTAGAAAATATTTAGTTATACTCTTACCACTAGATGTTGAAATATGAAAACTTGCTTATATCTTGAAGATTAAAATATTGTCAGGGTAATGCCTAGAGGTAACACTACCTTAACTTGCCCGACTTTATTTTCAAATAGGAGATAGTACAAGTCTGGGATCGATAAATAGTGATAAAAGAATGTGATTTATTTCCATACACGATCATTTTGAATATTCCTGATGGTTGATTTAACAACCATTGGTCCAATTTTCTTGATTCGAATCACCAAATTCAAACAATTTGTTGCTCTTTGAGCACTGTTATCCTTTATTTGAAATGGCTGAACTAAAAGCATGAGTGGAAGTCAAGCTACGTGGAGTTGCTCCCATTAAGATATTATCACATCTACTGTATATTGGATTTGGTTGTGTTCGCACATATATGTGAAATATTTGAATTTTCGGATTTTGTACTGAGTCCGACTTTTGAATGCTACGAGAGCCATCAGAGTTCTCAGTATATTCTAAGGGTACAGTTTCAATCAAAGGGCACACTCTTCTAGTAGTTTGTTAGAAAATTTTCTCATTTGAGTCCTTTGATTCCAAATTTATAAGTTGTCTATTTTTAATTTGCATCAAAAAGATGTAAACCCTTCGTGATGTTTAATTATTTGAATTCATGGTGAGATTGGATGTTGTTGTTGTAAGTGTCCTAACCCGTGGATAACAGTGCAGTTCCATATTTTCGAAATTCGTTACTTTTTCTTGTTTGATCCAAGTATCTGGATCAGTTTCTTTGCTTGCATCGAGAAGTGCTATGAACACTTCTCCACGTGTTATTATTCTGTTATTTCCCTTATGTTACATTTTAATATATAACATTTATTTCCTTTTTATTTTAGTGTTTCTGATTTGTATCGATACTTATATTATATATATATATGTATATATATATATATGTATATATATATATATGTATATATAGTTCTCGTGAAGTAAAAAGAAACTCGTACGATGATTAACGATGTGGTCTCACAAAACTTCGCATGTTTCCTTTTACTTGAGTTTTCTCACATTGGTTTTCCAAACTGATCCGATTTCATTATAACGCTCGGGTCAGACCGAGCATGTTTCCATGTTATTGTCAGTTGGATATGGAGCTCATGTAGTAGAGTTGGATATCTACCTATCGTAACATTTTATTTTCCGTTGTACTTATTGACGTTTGTAAGGTCAGAATATAACTGTCCAGCTGATAAGATTTTGTTTTAACTCTGTTATACATTGTACCTTGGAGTGATAGTTCATTTGTCACTATTATTATTATATGTTATCGGTCCCGCTATCAGACATTGTGTTTCTCCTATTCTTTTCTTTTTCTTTTGTTTTCTTCTTTCTTTTAACCCTAAAAGTCTGTGTTTCCGATGATTGATATTCGACACCGAAATACAGTGGTTGTATTTGATGTCGAGTTTCGATTGTCGGAAAAGCGGATCGTTACACCATGATTCGAACATATATTTACGTGTTGCGTGTTGAATACTGCCTAAAACTTATAGTAGTACTACAATCTAAGTACCCGATTTCAAATAAAAAACGTCGAACCCCAACAATGATGACGATCGGAGATGTTAAAAGACGATCTAATCAATAGTAATTGAAATAATAGAGAAAGAAAGAGGAATTAAATATGTATGTGTTTTGCAACCAAAAAAAAAGAATAACACGATGCCTTGTAGATTAAAAATTATGTTTTGTAACAAAAAATATCTGAGCATTATCCTCAATACTATGGACCAAAATAAAATCATGAAAAAACTACTCCAATGAATTAATCGTTCTCAAAACTAAATAAATATCCAGTCAAACAAACTAACATTAGAATAAACAATAATAATATGACATGGGCATTAAACCATATAATCTAATGCTTTAAAGGCATTACTATTTATGCAAAAAATACCCGTTTGGTGGTTAATCGTAAAACAAATTCTTTTTAGGGACAGTTTGACTCATGTCTAGTTTAAGTTTCAAAATAGAAAATAACTCACCGTCTTTAAACTTTATATATTAGGTCTTTATTTTCCGAAAATCATCAAAAAAACAACAAAAGGCAACGTAAAAATTTACGAAACTTCAAAATTTATTGCAATACATAATTATCATCGTATTCATGCAAGAAAACCAGATATTGCAGCAATTACATCAAAAAAATTGCAGATTTTCATGTAATTTTTACGTGAAAAAAAATCAAGTTCGAAGCCTACACTTATTCAAACATTCAAGTATTGCAGAAAAATGAAAAAAATTGCATACAAATGAAAAATATTTCATTTTCAGTAAATTGCTGCAAAATATGCAACCATTTGCAAAAGTCGCAGATATGCACGTAATTTTTCCATGTAGTAACACAATTTTACACTGCATTGTAAAATAATTGAAGATATGTCTGTAAGTATCTATAATAATTGTAGACGTTGCTGCAACTATTGTTCCGTCTTTCAATACATGCAGTGCGCTGTGTGAATAATTGAAGAAATATCCGCACTTATTCAAAAAAAATGCTTATATTTCAATTTTTTTTTTAAAAAAGAATCCTTCCAAGAATATATATAACTTTTGAATTTTTTTTTTAATACAACAATGTGAAAAAAACCATAATTGTATGTTGTTACAGTAAACCAGAGACCCGATTCACATGCAAACTTACACCTCCCTAATTTCCACTTCTTTTTATTTCATTTGTTGGGCAAGTATCGATCAAACGGTCAACAGCCATCATTCAAGCAACGTGGTTGCATTAATGGATAATGGATAAGCAACCTTATTATTTTTCATGTATTCCTGAAAGTAAACGTTTCAATAACACTGTAATGCACTGTAACGTGCTGTACGGTTGCCTCCCCTTTCTAATTCCATATATTCCGTCGCTCGCCAACTCCTACTCATCTCGAGCATTACAGTCCTCATGATTTCATTTTATAATTTAATAAAAATAAAATAACTCGAAATTCGAAAGATCGTAGTGAAACCAATTCTACCAAAGCTTCTGGGCTTGATTCTCGTCGGTATATTTCACTTCCGTACTCCTCTAGCGTTGCTGTCAAATTAAGCAGGGAGCATTTTCTGGTATTGAATTTGTTTAATTCATTTTTTAGGGGAATGTTAGAGCTAATTTTTTTCCCTTGGAATATTATTACTTGAATCTGTTTGCGTTTTTAGGTGTTATTGCTACTTATGTCTGGACCGCTGGATAGATTTGCTAAGCCTTGTAAGCATTCAGATTCGGTTTGTGATTTTTTAGGGTTTTTATAAACTATTCAGGTAGATTGTTTGGTATTTTTGGTATAAGCTATCAAACTTTTCGAACTGTATATCGAGCTATCTAAGTAGAAATCTTGTTTAGTTGTTTTGAGGAATTGAACCAATCAATTCATAAAAGTGATGTAAATACAATGGCCATAATTCAATAAAAAATTTAACAAAAAAGAGAGGCGATTTTGGTGATTTTTAAATGTGCTTAACCATTCAAATTGTTGCCACACGACACCGTGTGGCGAGTCTCATTCTGAAACTCCTTAAAAAAGGACTTTTGAATAGCAAATTCTAACTAGTTTTAAATAGTGATTTTTAAGCAAAGCGTTTGGATGCAAGTTGGCTAGTTTAATTAAGTAAAATAGCTTGTCAAAACTAGTTATGAAATTTGTTCACTAGTAATAAGCAACAAATAATTGTTACCTCTCAGGTTTCTACCAATCATAAACTTTTGTAAGCTCCTTATGAGTTATGATGAGTTGTCAAATACTAATATATTGGAATAAGTGACTTACAAGTAGTTGCCAAGCGTGGCAGACGAATAAAGTTAGTGCTTGTGAATGCTTTAGGCTTTGAGGTTTCCTCTTTTCGTGATGAACCAAAAGAACGCAAGTCAGATTTCGAATGTTCAGAAGATGAAAGAAAAACAAGGATAGGCTCTTTTAAGAAAAAGGCAATTAATGCATCAAGTAGATTCAGACATTCATTGAAGAAAAATAAAAGGAGGAAAAGTGGGACTAGAGTAACTTCTGTTTCCATTGAAGATATACGGAATATCGAAGATCTTGAAGCTGTCGATGCATTTCGCCAGGCGCTTATTTTGGATGAGCTGCTACCTGCTAGACATGATGACTTTCATATGATGTTGAGGTAATTTATTGATATTTCCTAAGTTCTATGTTAACCTTGAAGGTCTTCATATGCTGTACCCGCAATCCAGATAGTATGATTTGTGAAATAACATCCCAAAATTCGAGAAGTCCTCATGTAGTGCTGCCAGTTTCCAAAGTTTTAGATTTTATATTTTAACAGCCCTCGTATTTGGAATTTTACACATAATATCTTGTATCAGATGTGATGTCGTGCGAGATGAGTGTATCTTGGGTGTACATTTCAGATTTGCATCTCGAATTGTAAAGTTCATTTAGAGACTACATCAAAGTAACTTGATCATCTAAAATTGACATTTCAGCTTTTTTAATAATCACTATCTAAATACAAAATATGCATATTTTATATAAAATGACAAGATTAAATTTTCTTTAAAGAGAGCGATAGCACAATTGATTTAGTATTTAATTGAATGAGTTCTACTTGTCTGAATATTAAAACTTTAAAATAGATAATAAGCCTTTTATATTTGCTCATTCGTAAAAATAATAATATAAAACCAGTGTTAGGTGGCTAGTAACAAGTCATTAGAGAGCAGTTTCTTTTAGACCCCACATATAGGAAATAACAAAAAAATGTAAATGCTAAAAACATAATTTCATGTGATATCTTCTATTAGACTTTACATCAATTTTCGTTTGAGATCTTAACATTTTGGATGCGATGAGTGTCTAATAAGAAATAAATAAAATTTAAGATCTCGTTTCGTTAAATTTTATCTTGCTCAAGTTCGAAAATGAGATCTCAAGTGAGACCTTGGGTGAGATAAACGAGATTTGTAGTGCTAATTTCTAATATTGTAACTTTTTCATTCTATGCTTGCTTATTAAAAGTTTAGGAGTAATGTACAAAGATCTCATGATCGTGTCATTGTTTCAAAACAATATCCATGCGTGAAAGCTATTGCACATATAGCATTTTTGATACCTAAACCTATATTTGGGATGATATTTCAGATATTTTTTTTTCCAACTAAACTTAAGAGCACTCACAGATCAGTTTGGGAGAATCAAATCTATGTTGAGATCAAATTCTTAAGTATTGGGTTACTAACAAATCATCACGTGGATGAAACCAGATTCCTAATGGTATAGAACTTATGTACATTTATCACAACTAATCACATTTTGTGACACCCTATATCCCTTAATGTCACCTATATGAGGATGCACTAAGATTTGTGAAACACTTAGGTGTAAAGTAACGACACAAAGACTAAAATTCACAAGGCAGAAATATTAAACACAACGGAAACTTTTAAAACATTTATTAAAATAAGCAAATTAAGTCAAAACACTTGTTACATTTTAAAATACCAGATAGTCACAAACATACTATCCGTGGATAATATCAGAGTACATAAGTAAAACCATAAAAACTATCCCTTTCATAAGCCAATACAATGATAAGAAAACAAGAACTGAACCATCACATGAAACTGGAAAGAGTTTGAATCCATGTTGAACCAGATAATCAAGAATCGCTGTTGAGATTCTCCACCATGCGAACCTGGGAAAAAGGAAGAGAGAAGGAGAAAAAAAAACTAGACCAGACGTACGTCTGGTGAGTTCTAGTAATTTCAAGCACGAGCATAAGATAATGAAGCATTTAGATAGATGAATAGTTCTAAGAGCAATGAACATAAAAGCATAAATGAAGTAGTAGGAAGAATAAACACTAATAAAGATAGGTTTCTCATTCATATTCGAAAATTACTGCACCAACTAGCAAAATATCACAATTAGGCTTTATCTAATTTCTACCCATCGATCGACCACTTTACACAAAATGTGATAACTTGTGCGAGCTATGGAATTCAGGGTTATCAATCTCGAACCCATCAACTAAAAGGACACAATCGTTAATCATATGCGTTACAACGGCTTATCTTTCCTAATCGGAACGATGCTCCTCATCGTTCCGCCGGAACGCGCCCGTATCCACGTCGTTTGAACCACTCACTATCCAGTTCAGTAAAATGTGCCATAGCCTCTACCTAGTGTGAGACTTCGTGATAACAAAGGGATACCGATTGATATGGGTTCCCAACCAAAAATGCAATTGACACATGTCACCTCTGAACTTGGTCCCCAATTTATAATTAGGATTTCATTATACTATCATGCCTCTTATCTTTCCCAGTCAGCTCCGTGATGCCGGGATATGCCTAATCTACGAGCCACTTATGTTCCGCAATCAACCCCATGTTGCCGGAATGGACTCCCTCTATCTTAGCTTATTAATTTCATAAATTTAACTTAACACGTTTAAGTTTATTAATAAACCCAATATAACCACATGTTATATTCCTAGGTTGTAATTAACATTTCTAATTAATGTAATATTTTTATACAACCCTTCCCCTTGTTACTTAATGTCCAATTCAAGGTTTTAAATCTCGGATTTCGGTCTTGTTTCGTTTTGAAAATTTTTAGGATCCAATCTCTTATCGGGTGAGATCTTGGATGAGATAAATGTATATCGACGTTCATCTCGGAATTATATCTCGGTTCTTAAATTACATCTCGGAATGATCTCGGGCTACACGATGTTTTCCATATTTAAGTATGCGACTAAAGTTGTAAATATAAACTACAAAAATAAGTTAACTTGCTTAGTTTTCAGAGAGAGAACAGTGGGTTTTAATGATTTGCAGCTTAAAAATCCATCCAAACTATAGACGGTAATAAATAATGAGAACATTGAGAAACAACACATAATATCACAATTAGATGAACAAAAATTGAAACATACCATCACGTAAGCACATCACTTGCATTTGTTCAAATCTTTAGCTGAGTTACCTGCACATTAAACAAATAACGGTAAGATGTGAGTTGCCTACATAGTAGTTAAGGCGCTAAGGCGCAAAAAGGCGCAACGCTTGAGCCCTGGGCTTTTTTGAGCCTTGGGCTTTTTTATGCGACTTTTATACAAGTGCGGGATTTTTTGTTAGAAAAAAACTGCACTATAAAATGCTACCAAAAACGATGAATTTATTGATAAAAAAACATAGATTAGTAGGTATGAAGTCACAAATGCAATTCCAAAACTAAAACGAACACAAATTGAAGTTTCAACACCAAAAACATAATAGTTTTAAGTCATAAACAACACGACAACGATAACAAAAGGCTAGAAACGATAAAGGAAATGGAATTCAAGTTCAACTTCTACTAATTCCAACTACCATCATCATTCAAGTTTGAGCATTTGGATCCATATAAACCTAAAATAAAATAAGTGATATAAAGTTATTATTTACTAAACTATTTTACTAAATACTAACTTAAAAAATCATGATGGCATGCTGCATATATTTTTAAAACATAAAAAAATACTGCAAAAAAAAAAACTGTTGCCAAAAAAAAAAAAAAAAAAAGGAAAAAAAACTGCGACAAAACCAAAAAAACCTGGTGCATATATTAAAAAAAAAAAAAACTCTGCTGCATTTTTTTAAACTGGTGTAAAACAAAAACAGAAAACTGCGGACTAAATGAGCAATCGAACAAAATGGTTCAAAACCCTAAGTTAAATTCGATGTCGACCTAGCTCGATTTCGATGTCGACCTAGCTCGAATTCGATGTCAAATTCGATTTCGAAAACCCTAAAGCAGCGGCACAGTTTTTTTTTCTTTTTCCGATGTCGAATTCGATGTCGATTTGGCTCAAACGGTTGAAAACCCTAAATCGAATTTGAGGCGCGCCTTTCTGCGCCCCGGAGCCCTAGAAAAAGGCTCCAAAGGCGCGCCTTTCGTGCGCCTCCGTTAGAGGAGGCGCCTCACCCACCAGCAAGGCGCAGGACCTGCGCCTGCGCCTTAGGCGCGCCTAGGCGCGCCTAAGCGCGCGCCTTAACTACTATGGTTGCCTATATCATATGCATTAATACGATGAGTTGATGACGATGAGTTGAGAATTAATTAAAATGAACGATCTGAAAGAAATAACGTTTAGAGAAATAGAGGTTCAGTTTTTGTATACTTAAAAAGGTAAATTGGACCCTAATTTAAGTTACATACCATAGGCCCGCCCAACACAATATAACAAAAAAAAATTTAAATATACCAATTTCGGTCGAGATCTCGCAACTGAATCTCGTCGGCCGAGATTGCACCTAAACGAGATACATCCGATTTTTTCAGTTTCGAATCGCCTCACGTTGAAAACGAGATCTCGGCCGAGATTTCCGAGATTTAAAAGCTTGGTCCATTTGAGTGCAATTCATTCTAGTTTACATGTTCTTCAATTACATGTTACTTAATGTCCAATTAAGTTCAATCTTTCCAGTTCATAAGTTTGAATATTCTTCAATAAAGGTTTATCCCAATTTATAGTCCATTATATGAATATAATATTCATTAATTTCCAACATGCCCAAAATCTTCTTTTTAACTTACTTTCAGTATTATTCCAATTTTTATGCAAATTAATCGACAAAGGCCTAGACTCTTGTTAGGTCTAGGCTCAGTGCAAAAATAAATAAAAATGAAAAAATTGGTGTAGGCTACTTGTAAGGCCTAGACTTAGAAATAAACAAAATAAATAAAATAAGGCATTTGCAAGACTGTAAATAAAATCATAGCAGAGAAGAGGATAAAGAAGAAGATTTGCCTACAATTAATAAACAACTGAAAAGGAATAGACAACAAAATAGATTATAATGACTTACAGAAGAACAAACTTATAAATACTGTAAATATAAAACTTGTAGATCCAAACTATTTTTACTGTCCAATCTTTCTTATGCAAGTAGTTGATCTAAAAATTACATAAAACTCACAGGAAAAGATTGCAAATTCAGAAAAAGCTTTGGTAGAAGAAGAATCCTTCCGATCTACAATTGGACAGTACTCCGATCTATTCCCCAATTTTATTTTATTTTAGAACATAGTGGAGTGGAGGCTGAGAGGAAATGAAGAAGGAGAAGTGTGGGGGAAAAGTGAGGAGTACCAGTCAATTTATAGGTGTAGAAGGATAATCTCTAAACCCTATGATGATTACGTTTTCAATCGTAGCTCTCAAAAACACGTAAGCGGAATTCTTCAGAACGTTTCAGCAGCTTCGATCTCGTGCCAAACACGAAATCGTTGATTTATTTAATTCGTTTCCTTCATTATTATTTAAAGTTCAAGTAACGTCATTCAGCCTCATCTCTTGCATCATTTACTTTTCTTTACCGTTAAGTACCGTTAAATTTAACGACATTAAACAATCGTTGATTTTTTTTTTTTTTAATTAAATGTATAATTATTTCCAACTGCGAGCATTCAAACGCTAATAACTTACTTTGTTTGAACTCAGATTGGAAAAGGTTATGTATGAAAATTGATCAGAAAATTGCTATGAATCCAATGGTATAAGTTCGTAGCTAATCTTCAACATCTATAAAAATTCCACTTTTACTATTTATTATTAATTGATTAATTTCTTTTTAATTAATTACCGTAAATACGCGGGCTGTTGCAATGCATCCCCACCATAGGTTAATTTTTGTGTATAAGTGTTTGTTTCCCTAGTAAGTAGTAAGTGGTAAACATTTAGCCTCAAAACAGTTGTTTTGTATAAACCGAGGTAATTTGGCGACTTAGAAAAAAAATGCATGGACCAAATCACTGAACTATCATCATCATTATAATAGGAAAAAGATAGGTTCAAGCTCTAGAAATAACTCTTCATTTTATAAGAAACATCCGCATGAATCACAATAATTTTTTTTTTAAACTAAAATAATGACATTGAGAACTTTGTTTTCTTGAAATGATTGAAGTTTTTTTATACTCAATTGGTTTGGTTTTAAGATATTGAAAGGCAAATTCAATCACAAAACCAAACCAATATCTTAAAAATAAAATAAAAATAAGCAAATCAGATTGACTGACCAAACCATTCTGAATCGGTCAAAAGTATTCAGTTCGGTCGGTTATTTGGTTGGGTCCAATACTTGCTCACCCGGCACCCCTAGTTGAACTATGAGCTGTAAAAATATTAAAATATGCAGCGGATGTTTTGGGCCAAAAATGGGCCTGCATGTAGCGTTAAAAATTATATTTGTTTGCTTGAAGGGGGAGTCGTTGCCCACAAGATGAGTATCTTATGTCATCATTCAAAGCTAGTTATTTTCATTCAAGTTTCTTCTTTTTGATCTTCATAGATTTACATCCATCCTACTTCTTTTGTTCTAGTTATATGTACCTAATATATTCATATTTCTATCAATTCTTTTCTTCACTATACCATATCTCATCACCTATGTTAAGTAATTTGGTATCAGTAGCCTTACATGTCAGAACTTTTTTTTTTCCCCTTTTCAGCAAATATGCATGTAACCATGTGCTAACTTTGAATTTCATCTCCGTTGGCTGATGGTTACTAGTACACATTTGGTACTTCTAGCTATAATGCATTAAGGAATGTTATTTCCTGACCTATCCTACAACAATATTTTACATTACCTTAAAGCTTCTACTTTAGATTTTATTTTAGTTTCCTCAACAAAGCACTTCAGTGTAATTTGTGCTGTGAAGTAAAAAGGAGAAAGAGAAGAAAAAAGATGAAAGCAAGATATACAATGAAAAGCTGAATGTTATGTTGTACAATAAAGCACTTCAATTTGCCATGTTTAGCGTACCTCATCATGTGCTTGTAACTCATTTTGTCATTTATAAACTTAGGTTTCTAAAAGCAAGGAAATATGATATTGAGAAAGCTAAGCACATGTGGGCTGACATGCTTCAATGGAGATCAGAGTTTGGGGCAGACACCATCATAGAGGTAATTAATTTTTAGTGGCTTCAAACCTGAATGCGAACTAAGCGGTTTTCAATAAACTACGTTTTATGGGTCTATCGGTTTCATCAATGTTACCATTGATCAACATTCAAGCTCTTACTCAACAGGATTTTGAGTATGAGGAGTTAGATGAAGTTTTGCAGCATTATCCTCATGGATACCATGGTGTTGATAAAGATGGAAGACCCGTTTACATTGAAAGACTTGGTAAAGTTGATCCTAGCAAGCTCATGCAGGTAACCACTATGGATCGCTATATTAAGTATCATGTAAAAGAGTTTGAAAGGAGCTTCGCGGTCAAGTTTCCAGCTTGCTCAATTGCTGCTAAAAGGCACATTGACTCCAGTACAACTATTTTGGATGTTCAAGGCGTGGTATGTCACTGCAATGTTACTTCTCATTGGTATCATCTCAAAATTTACATCATGGATCTGTATTTGGGGTAAGAAATTATCTGGTTTAAATGATGTACACCATGTATGCTTGACAGGGTATGAAAAACTTCAGTAAAACAGCACGGGAATTAATATTGAAGTTGCAGAAAATCGACGGTGACAATTATCCAGAGGTATGTAATATCTATCCTTAATTTTGATAAATCCTTCATGTTGGCAGTAAATTGAATTGATTTTTATCATTTTAAAATTGTACTGTGATATTTTTGCAGACCTTACACCAGATGTTCATTATCAATGCTGGCCCTGGTTTTAGGCTACTTTGGAACTCCATAAAATCGTTCCTTGATGCAAAAACTACTTCCAAAATACATGTATGACAATTATTTTCTGCGATTAATTTTCTCTCTTAGGATATTACACTATTTTTTTTACTTATCAAATTATGTTCAGGTTCTTGGCAGTAAATACCAAGGTAAACTGCTCGAACTTATTGATACGAGGTTAGTCTTATTTTTGACAACCAAAACTTAAATAATGCCCCAGTCCTCCTTTTAGTGCTTGATTACTTGACTACTGCAGCGAGTTGCCTGAATTTCTTGGTGGAACTTGCAACTGTGCTGACCTAGGAGGATGCCTCAAGTCTGAAAAGGGTCCATGGAAAGATTCCAACATATTAAAAGTATCGATCTATGAACATATTTTGTCCATTTTGCCCACGGGTCTATTAAGCTTTCACTGGTCATACATTTTCTTTTGTTCTTACTAGATGGTTCTTAACAGTAAAGCACAACGTGACATGAAAACAGTTACTGTTGCCAATGATGAAGGAAAGACCATTACTTATGCTAAGAAAAAATACATGCTGGTAGGATTTGTTGATTTTTCTTCTAATTTATTTGTAAGAAATGATTGTATTAAAGCTTAACTGAATTTCTTATTGTATAGATTAATGGTAGTGATGCATCCACTGCTGAATCTGGTTCTGAAACTGAAGACAATGCTTTTTCAAAAATGTCACTGAATTATATTTCACATTCTCAGTTGACCCCTGTTCGCGAAGAGGTGTGAACAATCATATTATTTTGTTGGATTATATTATCTCAACCCCCCCCCCCCCAACCCCCTCCCTAACTTTCATTTTCAACACATATGTTAATTAAGCAGTATGGTCATATCATTGGGTATATTTGAATGCATCTAACATACAGATGTGATATTTCAACTTAATGGTTATACTACGTATTTTGAAACTGATAGCCTTCGCTATATGAAACTGACAACCTTGTAACAAGTACCTGAAGTATTTGTTTGGCTGACACACATTTCCATATAATTTACAAGCGAAGCTTATTTATCTAGATGATACGGAAATAAAGAAGGTTTTGCTGATGGATTTATAATTTTGAGGAAACTAAGGTAATGTTTAGTTTACCCTTTTTAGTTTTGAGTTTTTGTCCATAAAAATGCGAACGACATATGTATATAACGAAAATGGACATTTTAGAAAAACGAAGTTAACACGCAAAACAGAAAATAATTATCATTTATTTTTCATGTTTTGGGAAGTAATGGAAGAACGGGAGACAACTCATCCCCTCCATCCCGTCCGTCATCCCCTCCGTCGTTCTTCCATTCTCTCCGTCGTCCATCAGCTCTTCTTACTTTTTGTAATTAATGTTGCAGACTCAAAATTTAAAACAAAATATAAACCGAACATCCCTCTTTGCAGTATCCGTTTAGCATGCCTCTTATATTTTGGGTTGTTTCAATTTCCAATGTTGCAGTTTTCATTGGATATATGTCCATGTTACGATGAAGATCATCTGTCTACAAAATCTAGGTCATTTGAATACTAACTCGATGAAATTGATATTTCTACGATAAAATTGTGTTTTAACGGTTAATATTGACTTATCATTTTTAAGGGGTTAGTAGTTTTAAAATGGTCACAGTTTTTTGGAGATGATATTCGAGGTATAGTTAAATATCGACAAAATTTTGTAGCATTTGAAATAATGCGACTAATGCTATTATTAGTGCTATTAATAATGGTGTGCTAGATGGATGCTATAATGGAGCCTTACTCATACAGTAGAGAAATGTTCAATGTCCCCCCTCTCTGTTGTACCCCTCTCTTATTTTGAGCTGCACGATTTCAATAATTGCAAAATTTTATGCCATGTTCATTCTTCGCTTAAGATCATCTAAGTAAAACTTGGGTCGTTTGAGTATTTCTAACTCAATGAACATGATACTTAAAATCAGCTACTAAAACACGTGTGTTTTGGGTGAGATTGACTTATAATTTTGAAAAGGTTACAAATTCAGAAAGTCTGTAATTTTGAGAACCTTTTTTTTCCTGTGTGTGTGTATTCGTATACATACACAACCTTACGCCAAAGGAAATAGTTGGTGGTAACTTATCAATTGTGCATCCAGTTTCTGGATGATTAGAGATGAATTCTAATTGATGAAAATTTGGGTACAGCAAACAATCTATATCATATAAGCATTAATTGATTTGATATTTTTTCTTTTTCAACACATGAAAGTTTCGCGAAGTCTCCAGATACGTGAACCCAAAAAAGAATAAAGCTAGTAAGTTATGCATCATCACTTAAAGAGAGTAAGGGTAGACTGTGCTATAATCTGTAATGCCCACATTTAGTACTTATAATTCGTTAAAATTTATCCAATGAAATTGTTATCTGGATTATATTTTTATGGTTGATTTTTGTTGGAAACACCAAGCTCACAAACAATAATGACATGACAAATTATAGTTTAGTGACGATCGTCAATAAGTCTTTTCTTATACGCTTACTGTGAAATATTTACCTTTTCTTTCCTTTGAGAGGTAGATTAACCATGTTTACTGTGCTGAGGCATAGTTGCACAGGTTGATCAATCCATCAGATAACAAGTATTATGTTTTTGTGTCCAGACAAAAATTGTGGGGAACACGGTCCTTGGCTCTACGGCATGTGAAGAACAAGTTCCAATGGTTGACAAGGCTGTAGATGTAAGCTGGAAGAATGAAACTTTCAACAGGAAGCTCTCTTCATTTGAAGGTTTGTCATGTGATTTTTTCCCTGTAATTGTGGACGTCAGTAAGTTCAACTAATTTACTAGCTGACCAAATACATTTTTGCTCTATTTTGAACTTTACTTTGTTGGCTTTGTATTATATATTAGGACATTGTCATGGACGATATGCACATAATATACTTGTTATAGGTACATTTCTCTGTAAAAGGAATATACCATGCTTGTATATTTGAAACTAATGCTGCTTTGTAAAATAGTCACGTGAATATTAAGGCTGAATCGAACTATTTTTGCAAATCATTAATGTGTAGCAAATAGTTACTGTTATAAATGAGTGAGAGTGTGTGTATGCGTGCATGTAATTTACAACACCAAACAGGATATTGCATTCAAAACAATTTCATCTTACAAATATAAGTCCGAAACAACACAATTTAAACTTAGTTATTATTATTTTTATAATTTTTTTCTTAACTTCTCTTTTTTAGAAGGGTAATTCCATCATTTCGTTGTTGATGTTGGGGAAGTTTGATGTACCAATATGATCATAAACATATTCCTTACCATTTCATTTGTTATCATGATGATTTAATAGGTATTATTAATTATACCTTTTGTACAGCCAAATACCATTTTTAACAACAATGAATGATATATGTGTTCATATACCAGCAGACATTTCCACATTGTTCCAATTGCGTCACATCAGGTCTGGTACTTGTATCCTGTTAATCCACTCAACTTGATTTGAGCACTCATTTAGCGTCTTTTCTTGTGTTTTAATAACAATACCCAGCATCCATTTACATTTCTTGGCAGGCGTTATTAGTTACAGCTTTTTTTCCCTCCTTCTTTGTTTGTTTGTATTTCCTTTTTTTTTTTTTTTTTTTTAAGAGAAGAAAAAAATAAATGTAGAAGTAATATTGAGCAGCTTGATACATAAATAAGCAAAGAAGTAAGATGATAATGAACTGCAGCATATCATAATTTTGGATACTAATGCGAATGCACCATTTTGGATATTGTATTTCTATGCAGCTTGCCATATGAATGAACTTTGAAGTGAATGGAGAAGGCATAGTTTTGCTAGTGCCTTAAGGAAGCACATTAGCTAATAATGAAAACAGAAGCAAGGATCCATATTTGAAAAATAAAGTTAGCAATTTTCAAAAAGAGTTGACATAAAAAGTAAATCTCATAGCGTCATCAAAGTATATCTTTATGTGTTTAGCTCCTTCCGTATCCTCTTACGACTTCTAAAATAAAACTTCGACGTAGATGTGGTAGTAAAATAACATTTTACAAATAATTTCAGGAGTACGCCAATTATTCAAGCTTCCAAACTAACGCTGAATGACAACGAGACCATATTTATGCATCTATTCGTAATGCACACAGAGTCTGAAATTATGTTATACACTGCATAGTAGAGGCAGTAGAAGATAAAGTAACATGTATTGACTAATGTTAATATATGTTTATAATTTTTCAACCATAATTTTGTTCCGATCGTTTCCAAAGTCGTTAGCCATGTTTATTGGTCCAAAATGTCAACACGTTTCAAGATGTGGATCCACTTTTGAGGAACGGTTGTAAGAAATAACTTGATTCTACCTATGTGATATTGATAACACGTATCCTTCATCCTAGGAAATGCTATATCAATATTTATAGTCTGTGCTACAATGGTTTGATTTTTTTCTTCCTTTTTCAGTTATACATCACGTTATTTTACTATGAGATGAACACTTTACATAAGCTAACAAACAGTTTTCATAACTTATGTTTAAGATGAAGTGATCAGATATATATATATATATATATATATATATATATATATATATATAGAGAGAGAGAGAGAGAGAGAGAGAGAGAGAGGATCAAGAGCACCCCAAATAGTGCAGCACCCCTTTAGCCCCCTGATTTCCACCACATATTTCTGTTTCTTTCTCCTTCCACTAACTCTCTCTCCATCCACTAACTTTTTTTAGTATAAATGTGTGGCTATAAATGAGGTGCATTTGGGTGCTACCAAATAGGGGTGCCATGGAACCCTCCTCACACACACACGCACGCGCGCACGCGCACGCACACGCACACACCCACACCCACACCCACATACACACACACACACACACAATATATATATATATATATATATATATATATGAGGAGCGTTCAATGGCACCCCAAATAGTGAGCACCCCATTTGCCCTCCTATATAAACCAAGCATTTACATTAGAATAAGTGAGTGGGAGGTGAGAGAATGAGTGGAGGGAGGGAAACATGATATGTGGTGGAAATCAGGGGTCATTTAGGGGTGCTACACTATTTGGGGTGCCATTGAACGCTCGCCTATATATATATATATATATATATATATATATATATATATATATAATGGGGCAGGTTCGAGAGCACCCCAAACAGTGCAGCACCCCAAAAAAGCCCCTCAACCACAACCAAGTATTTCACATTCTCTCTCCTTCCACTCAATTTCTCCCTTCCCACTCACATTTTTTAATATAAACGAGTGGCTGTGGTTCAGGTGCAAATGGGGGGCTCTATGATCCTATCCCATACATACATATATATATATATACATATATATATATATATATATATACATATATATACATATATATATATATATATATATATATATATATATATATCAGTTACCAATGTTCCTTTCGGGAATGGGGTTAAGTCTAGTTGTTAATCTAGAGGAGTTGAGATTGATTCCTATCGGCGTCAATTAACCAATGTTAAAAAAAGAGAGTTAACTATACATTTAGACTGATTAGTGTCATGCAAAACTTGAAGTTTCTTTAATGTATGTATTGAAAGTTATTCAAATGACACAAACATGTTATGTATAGATCTGCTGCATTACTTTCTCAGTTTGTGAAGTTTGATATTATAATAGATTGAAATTTTGTTAATGATTGAGACTGTCCATATTCCACCATTTTCAATGCTAGCCATTCACATTCAAGTTTTCAGATATTTTTTATTGATCACACTTGATTACAAGTAAACTGAAAATTAGATAACTAAATTGATGAATTAGTAATCCCATATATTTCATCATCTTATTATTTGAATGTTCATAATTTAGAACTAATAATATAGAAGTTATATTTTTGTAATCGTCTAATTCATCATAAGTAACTTTTTTTTTTTAATAATCAATGTAATTGATCTGTTTACTTAAATAACACAAAATAATCATTAAATAATATGAATTATGCGTAATGTAAGTGTTAGGTTTTCTTAAGAAACCATACACAATTAAAATTTTGAACACATAAGAAGTGGAAAAAATAGACAAAGAAATTCCTCCAAATAACCTTTATTAACTTCATCAAAAAGATTATAAGAAAAAGCCTTAATATTGAGAGGAAATCTCAATCCTCAAACCCAATAAAATACTCTTATCTCCACACACATCTAATGAATCTTATACATGCCTATTTATAATAAAAAAACTACTGGGTGTTCAAATCCTCGTTTATATGAAAACAAATAAATTGTTGCATCTGATCTAAAAAAAGTAAAATATTTTCTTTTATTATGACATGCATATCCATTTATTATTTTGAGCAAGTCCAAATATTTGTTTCCCTTTTATTTCTTTTAATGTGATTTTGTATCACAAATCACACCACTCTTCAAATATGTAAATCTATAAATAAGGCAATGTATTCGAGTCACAGTTACACTTTGACTTACAATATCTTCAAAATCTACTTTGATTTGGATGTTCTATCACAAAATCCAACAATAAGAAATTTAACGATCACATATATCGAGTAAAGAATGTGCAATGTGCATATAAAAGAATCAAAATGCAGTTCTCATGAACAACACATCTGCAAAGCAATATGTGCACATGTAAAACCTTGTCCATCAAATCATAATTTATTTGGTGTATTAAAAGCTACTAAGATTAATATATTTTGGGTATAAGAATCAAGTAAAAGAAATAATTAACAATACTTTACAACCATAACTAAACTAGTACAGGTATGAGAATAGCATATTAATAACCTTTTGCGAGCTGTAAAGATAACACACAATAACACACACATATCTGAATGTCAGTTACACTAGCATATACTGAACTTCAATGACATGTAAATTGTAACCATGAGTTGAGAAAATTATGCAGAGCAAAAATGTAATGGAAGAAATTGACTTAAAATGCAGTTAATACAGATTGTTCATCCAAGTACAAATGCAACATACACCGCTTATAACAATAAAAAAAGAAACAATAAATATGGGGGATAGTCGACCCGTTAGAAGCATACTGGTATAGTTGTTTCGAGAACTCCGTTTCAGTTTTGATCTTTATAACTTTTGAAATTTTTGTTCTGTTTGACTAAATTTGGAAGTGCCAGTAGAAAAGTTTTAATTTCAGATTTCTGTAACAAGTCTTAAAAGATATTAATGAAATATACAATAAATTATAATTATATTTTATCCTAAAATATAATATGGTCCATCAACAATCCAAGCCGAAAAAGTGGACACCTAACCTAACCAGAAGTCTGTAATCCTTAACATCATTGTTTTAAAAAACCCGCCTCGAGGCTCGCCTCAAGGCTCGACTCGAGGAAATAAGAGATAAAACGCCTTGAGGCTTATTTCAAAAGGCTTTTTACATCTAAAGCTTACGCCTCAATAACTTGAGGCATACAAAGCACGTAAAGCTTACGCCTCGCACGCCTCAAACAGCTGAGGCATATGACTTAAAAACCATTGAATCTTTAGTTGCAGATATTGACACAAATAAATGTCATTGAACTTTACTTATTTAATAGAAATAAAAAAAGACAAAATTTAAAAAAATAAAAAATAGCATTTTTTACTTTTCAATTTCAATATCGGCACAATCAAGTAAAATTGTTTATGAAATAATGATCATGAGCAATATAATGAATTTTCTTATTGTTATTTAAAGAATGTTTTTCAATAAACTTTGTTATATCTCGAAATAAATTTTGCAAATCGATTTGAATTGATGGAACATATCAAAATTGCAGTTTGATGTAAACTTCAAATAGTTTTAAGAAATCAAAATTTGAATTTTTTTCATGAGGAGGAAGACATCATTTGATGTTTTGCATTTTATATTAAATATGCAAGAATGATTGTATTTTGTTTGAATTGCTTCGAATGCTTTATGGGTTTTACTTAGTATTTGACGCTTAATGTTATTCCATATTAAAAATTAAGTTATGTGTTGCGCTTTTTTTTTTTAACCTGAAAGGCTTACGCCTCAACGCTTCGAGGCTTACGCCTCGCCTCACGGACCCGAAAACGCCCCGTGTATGCCTTTTGCGTTTTAAAACATTGCTTAACATTCAACATGATGTATGGTATAAGAATAATTGTTAACTGAAATATGTATAACCTTACATTCTGAAACCAAATAATTGTTAACTGAAATATGTATAACCTAAGATTTGTAACCTTACATTCTGAAACCAAATAATTGTTAACTGAAATATGTATAACCTAAGATTTGTAACCTTACATTCTGAAACCAAATAAGCAAACCCAGCCCGGTAAGTCACTAACTCTAAATTATCATTCCAACTTCCATGGCTTCTTCAATTTTCCTGAAAGTCCATTAACAAAGAAAAAATGAAATAAAAATCAAAACCTTTATCATGCCTTGGCAACAGTTTGATTAGGCATCAATTGGGGATGACAACATCATAAGTTAGTTTTGCTGATATGGAATAATAGCAAGTTGAAAAGCAACAATCGTAAACTCGGATAATTTTCAGTTTTCTTAGATGATAAACGATCAAATTCTATTCTTTTTTTTTTTGTTCTCGATTTCTTTGATTTAATCTCTAAATTTGTCGTTTTTATGTACTTCATGTTGTTTTCGGCCGGGAGCGGGTTGGAATCTCGGTTTCTGACCAGATCCTCGAACCTCGTTGTACAAGTGTTCACTATGAAACAAGCTATTCAACTCAGTAAATATAAATAATAATATAATAAATGAAAGCACCAACATTTCATATACATGTGATCTGTTACTAGACAAAGGCTGTGGCATAGGAATGTTCAAATAAACTTCAAAACGACAAATAATCTGCCCATGTTGCAGTTTGGCAAACGTTGAATATTGGAATAATTTTGCATTTGATTTTTTATTTTTATTTTCATTTCGTTACTGGATATACTTGGAGTTACTAGCTGACCAGTTAGCATACTTCTTTTTTCAGGGCCATCTCCTCCATTGGAAACTAATAAACTTCTAGCAGGCAACTCTTTTCATGTTCTACCAGTGCTGATAACATTGGTGATGACTCTTTTCACGCTATTCCAATCATTTGTGAAATCTTTGACGAACAAGATCCAATACAAAAATCAACTAGATACCCAAAGCCGATCCCTTTCACTACCTTCAGCACCGGAAGAAGAATTCAGACCTCCTTCGCCTGCTCCTGTGTTATCAGAAGTAGATCAATTGTCTTATGTTTTGAAAAGACTCAGCGAAGTTGAAGCAAAGGCATATGAATTGCAAGCAAAGCCAACTGAGATGCCCTCGGAGAAGGAAGAATTACTGAACGTTGCTGTGCGCCGTGTTGATGCATTAGAAGCTGAGTTGATTTCAACCAAAAAGGTACGTACATCAGATGAACCTGATTGTTTCTATTGTATATAAGCAATGATGTCCTTTTGAACCTTCTATAGATATGCAATTGAAACAAATATCAACCGAAATTATGACAAGGTTTAATGAAACAGATGATCTTGTGCATGATGCTGATAAGTTCAAACAAACTTTAGTATGCATTGGCTTAGACCCACTAGATATAATTTATTCTCTAGAAAATTGGCTATGCTATTACATTACAACCGATCAGTGTATGTTTTCTAATATTTGCGCTTTTACAACATTACCCGATAACTGTTCATCTTTTTGTGTATTTGACACATGAACACAGATATTCCTGTGTCCATATACTTGTATTGCTTCGTCTTAGACCATGATTTGTTCTATTGTTCAGCAATGTTTATTCGCATTGTTTATACCATTAAATCCAAGGTTTCTAACTCATACAAGATTTATTACACATGCAATACATCAAGTTTAATTGTTTGAAACAATGGTACATACATATGTATTTCATATTTCTCAAGAAAATGTATCTTATAATATAACATGTTAGTCTATTTCGTTTTAGCATGTCAACTGGAGCGTAAAATCATGATTTGGAGAAACATTTCAAATTCCTGCATGTGCAATTTATATTGTCGCAATCATTATTATTGTTGATTCTTACAGCTAAACAAGAGATGGCTTAGTTCGATACCATGCACTTGTATCGTAACTACTGCCTTATGAAGCTTTAATGAACTTCCATGACAAGAGCAAGTAAACAGTGGCGCATATGATAGAAAAATAATAATGGATATATGATGGTATAACAGGCACTATATTTCTTCCATGATAAGAGCAAGAAATAAGCGAACATGACTTTTGTTTGAATGTTAATAAAACATTTTCTTTTCTTTTCTTTGTATGGTCGTTGCCAAGTTTTGAAATTTTGTTTTTGATTTCGATTCCAGTTAGTGAAAAATTTCAAACTCTGGTACCATTTCAGAAGTTCTAGAAATTCGATTTTGATTCCATTTTGTAAATTCCGCTACATTTTTTTTTTAAATACGCTAACAAATATGCAATATTAACATTAGACAGCATTTATATCTGTAAAATAAATTTATTGAATTAACTTTAGCTACTTTTTTAACCTAAACATAATTCAATCATTAACTCAAATCATTAGTCAGGTATATGCAGCCTGCAATCTAAATTGATTATTTTTTACCGGCCCAATTTAAAACTTAAACTAAACTATCCAAAGCCTCAATCGTTGCTTTTCTCCTTCTATCCAATAAACGACGGATTTGACCAATAAGGGGAAATTGAAGCATAGATCCTTAGAAGCATAAAAAAATTAGCATTAGGTTCCTTCCAATTTTCTTCTATAAATTGCATCCTTTTTATTTTATTTAAAAAAAGGTGAAATTAACATTAATATTTGGGTAATTTTACTGACCTTAGCATGTGCTTTTAGATTATACGTCTATAACTAATAACCACCGTAATTCATGCTGTAGTGACTGCTTTTAAATTTGAAAACGGAAGAAGTAGAAAAGAAATTAAAGAACAGGGATGTAGGAAATAAGTTTTAAAAGAGAAGGATGCAAAGCAAATAAATTTAGAAAAGGGTGACATGACCTTGATTTCCACAAAAAACAAATCATGCATAGCGAACCTAGCTTGAGATTATCATTAACTTTAGTCGTTGATGAATGCTAGGTCGTCCATGATTGCTCTTTTATCCGTGACTTTCACTGTAATTTTTTCCCCTTTCCTGCAACTGGATTTTGTGTATTTTCCGGTCCAGTCCACGCCGGAAACGGGACAGAATCTCCAGGATTTTGGTGTGCTGGGTGGAAGTTTTGGACCATGGTCAAAACTATTAATTTCTGCTAATACACGCATATGGGCATTGCAAAACTAACAAATTGTGTTAGTTCAGTATAAAAGGACTCATCTGGAACAACATTAGAGCTTATGTTAACATCTACTTTGACTGCAGGCATTACATGAAGCACTAATGAGGCAAGAGGAATTACTTGCATATATTGATAGCCAGTTAAGACCCACACATCATCGGGTTCGTAAATCTACTTTGTTGATCATGGATAATTTAATTGTATATTGTCGGCGGCTAACTAACTATACTTTAATATACACTTGCAGAGAAAGTATCAATGTTTTTGAGCGGAGTAAAGCATTTGTCCTTCTTGGTACCGCTTCTCATTTGTATCAAGTGAAAAGAATGATCCAAACACCTCATTAAAGTAATCTTGTCTTCTAAACTAATAATGCTATGGATACTGAGAAATAAAATGTTGCACTTTTTGAGGCAAACTTAATTTATGGATATTTGTTTAGTGAATTTTGTTGTGTAAAATATTCCATAGCCATTTGTAAAACGATTTGTTTGCTTTGCAAAAACTCAACTTATAGACGCAGGTAAGCTGTGCATGTGTTGCCAATTTTCTTGAGCATAAAATATCGAATTGTGTGAACGGATATTAATCTTCATAAGCGTTTAGACCATTGTCGAAGTGTGTGTGTCTATATGTATGTATATTTACTATTAATCGGAATAGATTTGGTGTCACACTTTTTTGGTGTACATCTGAACCGACTAAAATGCCCATTAACATTTTAAAAAAGTATTGATTGAATTCAAGAAAAATATTGATTGAATTCAGAGTATACGGCTGATATTTTCGTTCTATTCTTTGAAAACTTAATTTAAGTAAGCGGCAAATATTTGTCCTAAAATATCGAGTCTGATTGAATTCAAAAAAAATAAAAAATAAAATAAAAAAAAAAGATATGGAGAAATGCTAATATTTTCGTTTTTCCCCTAAAATCTTCATCACTTAAATACGCGATGGTATTTTTTCCTCTTGATTAATGAGATATCTCCTCTAATTGCACTTTTTTATTTCTTTTCTCTTTCCAATTTCTTTTTCAAATTTTCATACAATTTCTTTCCGTCTTTCAGTTTCCTTCCAATTTAAGTAAGCGGCTGATATTTCTCTTAGAATACCGAGTCTGATTGAATTAAAAAAAAGTATCTGCATAAATGCTGATATTTCCCTAAAAAATTCATCATTTAAATATGTGGATGATATTTTTTCATCTTGAATAACGAGATATCTCCTGTAATTGCAAAGTTTTTCACCTATAAATAAACATGCCCTTCTTTTTCTTTCTCAACCACTGGGAACAACACCTTTCTTCCTTTTAGCCTTTCATACTCTATGAAAGCCTCTAATTTCAGGTAAACCACACTTTATATATTTGTTTTCCAATATTTTTGAACTCCTCCATATATGTCTTCATCTCACTGCCATAAAACAACAGTCTTTCATGCAAGAATCTACAACTTCGATGTTTTCTCTGTTTCTTCTTCTTTTTTTGTTCTTTTTTATGTTCCATTTTTTTCCCCTTTAATATAGAGGGGAAAATAAGATTAATTTTGCTTAAATATGTACTTTACTGATTGCAATGCTTCGCCTGACTGCAATGCTTCCACTTCATGTATTTGCGCTCATTAAATATGCATTGGACTATATTGCTTTGCCAAATAAGTATTACTTGAAGCTGACATGCAGTGTTGGTGTGTAAGGTCTACCTAATTGTACAAAATGTGTAGTGTGCAGCTGCCTCAAGATTGAATTTAACTGCCGTAATACGTTCCCAAAATTGAATTATTTTTGTTGTTTTTCTCATTTTTTGCTTATCAAATACTCTTTTTTTTATAGAAAAAAATCAAATCATGATGGATGTGAAAAGACAATTTTTTGTTGCCCTCATTTCCATTCTTTGCCTACCAAATCTGTTATAATTAATAACCCAAATTTTCTTAACTTCATATTTATGCTACTTTTACTCATTTATATTTTGCTATATTTAGTCATCCAAATTTGCTGCTGCGCATACCTAAGTTTACTCATTCAAAGGTGAGCTGCAGTATATTTACACATTCAAAATGCTTAGATCCATGTGCTTCCTGATGCGCCCACACAGTTCTAAATCTCTCTACCTGATCGTACTTAGTATGTATTCAGATATATATTCATACTCTAATAAAATATTAAAACAAAGTAATATATTCACCATGCCGACATATTCAAATATGTATTCTACATCTCCTCACATATATAAACTACACAATATTTGAGAAATAACGATCCACGCGTGAAGCGTAAGTGAAGCGCGTGCCGTTACGCTTCACGCATGAAGCATGTGCCATTACGCTTCGCGCGTGCCATTATCATGCGCGAAGCGCGTGCCACGACCACGCGCGAAGCAAGTGTCGTTACCCGTGACGCTCGTGTATATATATATATATATATATATATATATATATATATATAGATAGATAGATAGATAGATAGATAGATAGAGAGAGAGAGGAGGGTTCCGTTACACCTTTAATGTTGTACGTGAATTCTCCCACTTAATCTCCACCACCTATTTCCCCACTCATTCCCTTTCTTTCCACCAAGAAATAATATTGAAATGGAAAGAGAGAGAATGAGTGGGGAAATGGATGGTGGAGATTAAGGAGGAGAGTTCACGTGCAATATAAGAGGTGTAGCGGAACCCTCCTCATATATATATATATATATATATATATATATATATATATATATATATTTATATATATAGACACACACACACACACACAACATTCTTGTAAAATGTTTTAGTACTTTATTCTGTAAAGTTAGATTTTACTCTTATTGATAGACTTATGTTTGGATTAAAAACGGGTCGACATGTCAAAAGGTTATTTTGGGGAAGAACATAATCCCTTAAGCTTAAGTTATGTTTTTTGGTAAGCTTAAGTAATGTTTAACAGGAGAGAGGACGGTGTTTGGTTTGAAAAACTAGCTTTGTTTTATGATTTTGTGCATTCGAAATATGGGTGGGGGGGGGGGGGGGGGAGATTGGTTTGAAAATGTTTCTAACTTGTGATTTGGAAAATGATTTTTTTCCCCTTGTTTTTTCAGATGTAAAAATTTTCTTCTTCCACCTCATTCTTCCCTTTGTTGGTATGAATAATTTCCTTTTGTTTTCTTTTCGGTTTATTCTCTTCTATGTCATTTGACAGATGTATTGAAATGCAAACAAAATTCACGTAAATCGGAATGCTATCTGAATCGTTGTGCATTGTATGAAATGATACTAATACAAAAATAGATAACATCTCAATCAATTTAGATTTTGGTAGCAAGAAGGTTCATTGTAAGCAATGTTGAAAGATCCTTTGGATTTCAGATGTGATGACTCTTTGTTGGACAACTCTTATATATCCAGATCCACATTGTTAACAAGAAGATCAAGCTAGAATTGGTGTAGGCAAGTAGCTCAACACTTATAGCTAGGAAGGGAAAGAAACCAAGGTGACCTACATCTTTGGATTGCCACAAACAAGGCTCGATCCACCTTGGAGAAAGTCAGAGTGACAAAATTTTGGCTCGTTAACTTGGATTGGTGATGAAAATTATTAATATTGTTGTAAAATTCATATTTAAGTATCAAACTCAAGCACAATCCTATAATCTTACCAGAAAACGAAATCGACGATAAACTTGTAAAAGCATCCAATCATAATATCTCAATCATCAAAACAGCAAATAACCGATTCGAGTAGCAATATCTCAATCATAAACGATCTAAAGAAAGCAATAACAATAAAATAAATCAAATCCATACAAGATTTATAATTGTTCCACTAACAACTTGTTAGTGTTTATCCACTCTGAAGAGAGATTTTACTAGCACGATGAGAAGGGTATAAGAGATTGATACAGTGGTCACTTAATAATCACTCTATAATAAGATTTGCAGACATTAGAATTAAAGAAATTAAACTATAGTTAAAACCCTAGGTTTTTTTGGTTAAACATTCCACCATGATATGTGTTAACGATGTTTTTCGTCAACACCGAAGATGGGTCAATAGGAATGGGTCTAAGGTACAAATGGGTGGTTCGACCTATTTTTCAGGTTAAACCGGATCTCCACCCGAGATATTGAAGCTCGGAGACGTGGAATCGCTAAGGACTGTCATATTGGATCCAAACTCAGAAAAAGAAGTACATTCTACTGTTCGAGGATATATAGGGATGGAAATCCATGCTTATCTGGAGAACGAACAATAAACTAGAACATTGATGATTAGAAAATAATGACATACACTTATAGAGCAATTTTCTTATGAGAAGATCCCTTTTCATTGAATTTTCGTTGGGGGTACGTAGATGTAACAGGGTGAATCCCACGGTCAATCTTAGTGGCAAGCTTATTTTTTTAACAGTACAAGTGCTAAAGAAAAATCTCCCCTGAAATGTGATCTCTGAGGTCTTATTTATAGTGATTCAGAGCTCCTTCCGCTGATGGGCTATTGGGCCTGTGGGGGTCTTTGTCAGTCGCTTTTTCTTCTTAGTTTCGAGCGCTTGACTTCGGCCGTCTTCGGAGTATTATTATGATCTTCGAATGGTATTTGAGCCTTTGGTAACAACTCCTGAATGTTGGCTCTCGAACGTAAGCTTTCGGATGTAGGCCTCCGGCTTTATCGTGAATACTTAGAGGGGTTTTCCCTCATGATGTATGTTGATAACTGCCGGTTCGAAGCCGCTGTGGGTTTCAGTACTAAGTAAATCAGTACGGGTAGCATGTATCTCTGCTTGAGTCTCGGTTAGCCTTTTGGTGGAGCTTTTGCGGTAGCCTGGGTCCCCGGAGGGTGGCTTCCGGAGTCATTTCTATTATTTGTGAATGCGGCCTTTCGGTAGTTGTATGATAGATGCTCCGTAAGTTGGTTTTGGACGATTCTTACGCTCTCTGGGCTTAGCACTTTCGATGCCCTCGCCTTCGAGTGCATCGATATTTAGGCAAATCATTTCTGATAACCCTTTCGGATCTTGAGGAGGGTAGCTCGTACCTTCTTCTTTCCGAATTCCTGTCTTAGGGAGGCCTCCCACTGCGAAGTCTTCAATTGGAGAGGTCCTGTCAGAAGGACTTTGTTGATCGCGCCTTGCGAGCATTTTGTAAACTATGAATTCCTCCCCGTAGGAAGGTGTCGATTTGTGTTGCTTCCCAACTTTTTCCTCCGGCCTTTAGTCCAACCTATCGCTTAGCTTACTGCTTTCGGGGGACTTTCCCACGCCTGTATTCTTCCGATACCCCTTCATTATCAACTAGCCTTGGAGACAATTTTGATGATAACATTTGCCCCTTCCCCCTCCCCCCCAGTGAAGGGGTGTTTTCGACTTTTCAAGTCAATCATTTTTTTTTCGAAGTGTCACTTCAAGGTCTCTTGATCTCCTTTGCTCTGGGGAATTGCTTGGTCTTTATCTGTATGGCATAGATTGATCTTGAAATTTGAACATAAATTTTTCTTTCTCCTCGTTCCCATCTTTTACCTGCAAATTAAATCTTTGAACCAGACTACCTCTTTCCTAAAAAACGCTCTAATTCTCCCTCTTTTGAAGGTGCAAGCTTGATTATTGGTGAGTATTTTTACTTCCTATATGAATCACAATCCTAATCACTTGTCCAAATTGACACGACAGTTGATTAGGATTACGTTGTTCATAGAATAAGCTTAGATGTTAACCTTACCCCTGTTGTTGAAAATGATTCTAATCTCGTTAGGGTTGGTTTTCCTTTAGTAATTGTGTTGGTTTGCTTAGGTTTCTAAGGCGATTAAATTTGGCTTAGTCGTATGTTAGCTAAGGTATAAAAGACATAATTTTCCTCATATCCCCTACCTGAATCTGATTTAGGTTTCTGCCTATCTGACCTTTGTTAATCGAGGCATAATGGTACTCAATAATGTTTGATAATGCTAGTAGTATGTGCATTTGTGTAAGAGATATGCTTACTAATCGCATTGTTATGGAACGGTGTTACCTGGTAGAATCATGTCTCACAAAAGCCCTACTAAGGAGAAAGTCAAAGATTCCAAGGTCTCCCGTCCCAAGAAGGCATTCTCTCCTAAGCCATCCCTAATTGTATCTCAATAATCTATGGACGCCATATTAGACAACTTTGGCATAGTGGGTACGGACGCTATGATAGCTGCTACTCCAAATTTCCTCAAGAATCCTCCAGAAGGGTTCTTTGCGTATTCGGCTATCCATATCTGGCATGGCGGATTTCTACCTTTCCCGCCCTTTCTACACAGGCTTTTGGTTGACTTGAAAGTCGCTCCTATTCAGCTCTCGCCTAACACATACACGATCCTTTTGTGCTTAGAGGCTTTGACGCTTGCTTTGGGTCAGGGTTCTTTGAGTCCCAAGCTTATCCGCCACATGATCCGATTCTCCAAGAATTTAGAATCGCTGATCTGGAGGGCTAACCTCGTAAAGAGGCTGATTGCCAACGACATTAGTAAAACTAAGTCGTGGGAGGAACAATAATTTCTTGTTCAATGTCCACCTAACATACCTGGACAATTTAGTGACGACGGTCGGTCTCTTGCTTTTAGAAAGTAACTATCTTCTAGTTGTGATTTTTTTAAAAAATTCCCCCTATCGTAGAACCCCCCTCCAAAGATGTGATCTTAACTTCAGAGGAGGCTTTAGTGGTTGACGTTGTTTTCAACGCACTAGTAGAGCACATGTGCAGGTTATTCCTTCTGACCATCGATAACCTTCACGAGTATGGTTTGCTCCCTACTGGACAAAAGGTATTGGGACAACCTCCTATCCAACTTTTTGGCCCTAAGGGATTGTTGCTGGGTTCCGAATTGTTTAGTGTAAGCTCTCCTATCCGTCCAGGTGATTTAGATGGGATTCATTCGTTTGTTTCGGCAATATTTGTCATCCTTTCTCTTGTTTTCTGGTTGTTGTATTTTCTAATTCATCTTTTTCTTTGTTTAGGACCTTCGGCTTCTCAGGATGCAACTGTCATTGCTGTTTATAGCCAGGCCAGTGTCCAGGCCATGAAGAGGCTTTCTCAACCTGTCGTTGACCCCCCATCGAAGAAGCCCAAGTGTAATGAGTTGGTTAGCTTTTCAAAAGATATTGTAGCTACTCCGAGAACAATGCGGACTATTGATCCTTTTGCCATAGCTGTCGATCGGTGGTGGATATTGATGCTTCCTTAGAAGTCTTCCCGAAAGGTAAATCCATGAGTGACCATGCCCCTTTCGATGCTGTTGGTGATGTAGATGAGGGAAGGCTCGATTTTTCAGCACTGTCTTCCTCCCATTCTGTTTCTCATTCCGTACCCCCTTCGTCGGCCTTGGATTTTGATAAGCTTGTGGAACTGGCTCTATTTTCCTCTGAAGTAGCGGATATTGCCTCAACTTCTGCCACCTTGAACTCGGTAGATTTCTATAGACAATAAATCGGGGATTTCCTCTTGGTACTATACAAACATACACTCCTCTCTCTTTTCCTTCTTTTTATTTTATCTTTAACCTATTCCTCCTCTTTAGATGATGAAAACTTGGTATGTCTCCCGGGGATTAACTTCCACTTCAACGACTGAGGTCAATACTTTAAGGGAAGAGAATAAGGTGTTGTTGGATAAAGTGAATGCTTTGCAGTGGGAGAAGACGGAGTGGGATAATGAACACGAGGAGTTGGCGGCCTCATTGGAGGAGATGAGGAAGGCTAACGAGGAGTTGAAGAAGTAGGTCGAGGACGTTAAGGCATAGAAAGAGAACTGGAGATCGACTTTGCTGCCGAGGTGGATAAGATGAATACTCAGTTTTCCACTGCGAAGAGAAATATTTACGAGGCCGATGATAGAATTTTAAAATTTTTGAATGTCCACCTCAACAATATTGCCATGGAGTATTACGAAGATGCCCTCATCCTTGCCTTTTTAGACAATTATGAAAAACTTTTGGAATTTAACTTTACTTCAATTGATCCCTATATTCAAGACAGAGTCCTAGAGAAGATCGAGCAGGTGAGACGGGAGCATAAGGTTCCCTCGGCGAACAAGATAGATCCCGCATCACTGTTGTTTATTGATGAATTTGCTGAAGATTATGAGGAAGAAGGGGAGGAAGACAACACAGCAGACGGAGAGGTAGAAGGTTATGTGGATCAGCCAGATAGGTCCAAAAAATGCACTGGATAATCTACTCTTGCATCATAGGAGCTGCCCCTTGAGGACGGTAGTTTTTTAGATTCCGGGAAGAAGAGGGCTCCCGGTCGTTCGATGTTGATGTCGTACAAGTATGGCTTTTGCTCTCAAGGTGTTTTCCTTTCTCTGGAATTTTATTAATAATTAGGCTTCTCATACTACAACGATTTTCACTTCTCCGAAGACGTGGGTTGCAGTTATGTTTTTAGATCTTGTGCTTAGAAATCTAGGAGAAAAAAGCTCAAGAAGCCTGGCTTAACGTAAATTTTTTTAATATGGGACTTTGAATGTTATTGTATTATGCGTATGTTTTCTTTAGTTCTGTGAATTGTGTTGATTTTGACATTTGGTGGTTTGTGGTGTTATGGTGAAATGCTAGTGTGGTTGTGGCATCTATGGTGTATGTGACTTGATAAAAGTTATGTGATTGTTTTTCTTCCCTTGGAACGTGTGATGTTATTCACATATACATGATCTTGGTAATTTATATATTGCGATATTTTTGTCTTGTATGTAGTTAGGAGGACTCATTCCAGACCACCTCTTTACAACTGGGGAGGAAAGTCCAAACATCATTGGTTGTCAAGGTATCTTTGATGATACTCCCCTATCGGGTTATAAAAGGAAGTATTACCTCTAGAAGGTGACAAACACAAACTTCAAGGAATAAAGTGTCCTATTTGGAAAAGCAACTGAAAGAAAAAGACGAGGCTATTCGCAATTTACAACATAAGTTAGCAACAAGATCCTCCGAGAGCTCAGATGCAGTGGTTGGTTGATTATACCAACAAATTGACAAGTTAGAGGATGAGTTGAAGAAATCTAAAGAGGACTGCGCTGCTTTGGAATTTGCTTTATGAAATCATGATTCGGAATGAGAGATTTTTGTTGTATGTTTGGGATGTGAAAATTTTATTTCTTACGACGATGATTGTGTCTGTGTAATGGTTTACGTCATGACCTCCGGTGGAACTGTTAGTGTGTCATGCGATCTTTATGATATATCGCTTTTAAACAACATAAAAAACGTTGACGATAATATATTATCCATAAACAATGATGAAAATGTAAAACACTATCCTGCATAGTTTTTAACAGCAAATAGTAAACGCTATTGTGTATTAAAAACAACACAATCTAAACGCTGTACATATATCAGTTAACAACAAAGGATGAACGATGTAGAAGCTCACTTTTAACAACGTTTAAAATTTGCTGTTAGAGATTATACATCAACGACCGCATGTCGTTAAACAACGTTTATACTAACGTTGTTGTAACTTTTAACATCGTATTTGAAACGCTGTTAAAAGCCTTTTTTGTTGTAGTGTGGGGCTGGTGTTCTGGCTGTGGTAAGCAAGGGTCTTGTGGAGGTTGTTGGTTGTCTATGTTTGTTAATCGCTTCTACCAGGAGGAAGTTACCATCGAAATGGTATTCATTCTTCAATTGTGAACTCAAGCGGGAGTGGTCGAATGTGAAAGTGATAACCTTCTCGAGGTGGAATGAGGCGGCGCGATATTGGACCGACTTAAGTGAGACTCGAGCTAAAAGATGGAGTTGTAGATAACTCATATGATTGTAAGTGCCAAGGAATCATTGATAGGTCGAAGGACTTTAGCGGACTTGAAGCAGAGGTATCGTGTGGATGCCTGCTAGGATCCGAGAGATCAAATACCTTGGATCGCTTGGGAAGTGATTTAGTTGTCTTAGGAAGACAAATGTATGTGGGACGTAAGGTTGTCTGATCAGAACTAGGATTCCCTATTAGCCCTTGACGGGTGGCGACAACCAGTCATTCGATATAAACGTAGTCACGACTTTAGTCGGTGATATCTAGGTTATTGCTTGTTATGCATGTTATGGTTGCTTGTGTGTTCCCTCCTACTTCTCTGGGTAGGTTATCACCATAGGATACTAAAGAGAAGTGGGGATTGAGAATCCTATTCTGACTAGTAACTATTTGTGTGTTTGAGTAGCATGATTAATGTGATTATTATGGGCCAACTTTTTGGTTGCAGGGACAGGTCATGTGAGACTTGAGCTGTCTATTATCATAGTTTCCTACATAGCCATTGATAGTCTTTTATCGCTCATACCAGACTGTTGTCTGACTCAAATTTTTATGTTTTCTCTTATAATGTTGAGATGCTCATCGACAATGCTGATGGGTAAACCGGGTATCATGTGACAGGTCTAGCGACGAACATGAGGCTGACGTACTTCTGTTCTTACTATATAGCTATATGGATGATTTCTGTTGTTTTTGCTTATTATATACTCTGATGAGGCTTATAGTGAGGCATGATATATTCAGATATTTTGTTACTGCGATGTATTATGCATGATATTATGAGTTTTTTTTAGAGATGAGATTTCCTACTTTACTATGCTTCAATACTATATCATGTTGTATATTTCATTATTATATATTGTTCATGCATTATGGGTTATACAACAGGTTCGGTTTCGGTTTACCTTTCCTGTTCATCCAATGTCAGCCTGACACGCCATACAATGTACTTATCCTATAGTTTAGTGCAGGAGGTTTGGAGTGGTCATCACCCTTAGTATAAGAACTTTGGTTAATCGATTTACCCATAATCCAGTAACGTAAAAGCATATGAGAGACATACTTGTATTTTTTTTATTTGATGATATCTATATTATATGATTATAGTAGATTACTAAGCACTTGCGCACCATATGGCCTTTCTCTAGTAAGGATTGACCATTCTTGTTTCAGATAAAGAATGAGTCGTCGAAACGTGAGGAACGGTGCTAGGAATGAGCCTTCTACTAGAGGGGTAAGTGAGGGTAGTTAGTTGAGGGTTGCTATACCTGATTTTCCAGCTATGTTCGAGGTCATAATGTCATCGATCATGAGAAGGGTACCCACTCATGAGGTGGTAGCAGATAGTGGTGCTCATGTGCAGGAACCTAGCGTTGTTGATTTCGCGAAGCAGTGCAAGGATTATACTTCTCTGGTTGGCAAGCCGTTTATTGGGACGAAATCTTCAATTGAAGTCCAGAACTGGTTGGACACTTGTTTTCACATCTTTGGAGATTTTTGTGTTGATGATGCAATGAAGAAGAAGCTCGCTTGAGGCAACTTCAAGGCCGAGCGATGGATTGGTGGAACCTCATTACTCTTAAGACTCCAGAGGACCAGATTATCTGAAATCAGTTTAAGACTAAGTTTGAGGAGAAGTTCATTTCTATGGTTTATAGCCAATTCTCTTCAAGAGGTTTGTTGAGCTAAAGCAAGGTGGGAGACCGATGTTGAGTATGTAGCAGAGTTTGAAAATTTGTCTAAGTATGCCCATTCTTATATCAAGACTTTGTATTGTAAGAACGAGAAATTTGTTATGTGGTTAGATGAGTATCTTGGAGAGAAGCTCATGGATCATATTGAGGATCCATATGAGAAATTGATTGAGAAATCTTTGAGGCACGGGAGCTTGTTTCTAAATAAAAATGAAGCTAATATTAAGAGTAAGGAAGATTTAAAGCCACGACAAAGTGGCGGGAATAAAAAGAAGTGGAATGGAAAGAGGAAGGAGCATCACCAAGGGAAGAATAACCAGAAGAAACATAAGGGTGAGGTTACCTACTTCAACTATCACAAGAAGGGCCATTATTCTAAGGACTACGAGGCTCCTAAGGCGGAATAAAGTGTTTTAACTGTGACAAGACTAGGCATTTGAGGAAGAATTGTCCAGAAATAAACAGTTTGTGAAGGCATATGTACTAGATGCTGCACCGTCTTCTTCGTGAGCTCCGACTGCAGCTCAGAAAGGGAAAGGTGTTGTTGTGCAAGATATGTTTTTTGTTAAAGGTGTTTCAGTTTGAGTTTGTTCGATACTTGAGCATCACATTCCTTTATTTGTAATGAGTTTACTTGCAAATTATTTTAGAACCTGAGACTGTTGATAGACCATTAGTTGTGACTAACCCAGTACAAGGTTCTTCTAAACTCTATATACTTTTTCGTGGTCTAGTCTTATCGAGTCATGGTGGCTCTTTTGCATGTGATTGCTTTGTTTTGAATTGCGTTGGGTTTGGGATTATTCTAGGTATGGACTGATTCAAGAGATATGCGGCTATAGTGGATTGTGAGAAGCTCGAGATGACATCGGGAATGTGAAAGAAAGGAAGGTTGTGATATACTTTCTACTAGTGGACGGGGTCCTATTTAGCTTTTTATATTCTCTTGAGATTCTACGAGATGGATTGTCATGATATTGGTCGTTCGAGAGTTTTCTGACGTCTTTAACGAGGTCAAGGGGCCGTTGCTGCAAAGGGAAACTGAGTTTCGTATTGATTTACTGGATAAAGCTAGACCTATTGCCACACCTTTTATGCAGATGATGCATAGGGAACAACGAGAATTAGAGGTGCAAGTAAATGATCTTTTGAGTAAGGGATTCATTCGGAGAAGCATGTTCAAGTGAGGTGCACCAATTGTATTTACGAGCATGGCCGATGGATCATTGCGATTGTGTGTGGATTATCATGAGATGAATAAGGTGACCAAGAAGAACAAGTATCTATTGCCAAGAATTGATGACTTGTTTGATCAGCTTCACAGAGCCAAGTTGTTTTCCTAAATGGATTTGGCGAGGGGATTTCACCAACTGAGAGTGGCTAGGCATAATGTGACGAAGACTGCTTTTAGGATACCATCTGGGTTTGATGAGTGGCTGATGATGCCATTTGGATTGACGACCAACATATTTTTTTTGGATATTATGAATCGAGTTTTTAGAGGTCAGTTGAATAAGTTCGTTCTTGTGTGTATGGACAAAATATTGGTTTACTCCAGGATTGATGATGAACGTAAGGCATATTTGAGAATTGTTTTGGAAATTTTGTGAAAGCATCAACTGAGAGCTAAGTTTTCAAAGTGTCACTTCTAGAAGGGGAAAGTGAGATTTTTGGGTCACATCATATCGAGATAGGGAATAGCGGTAGTTCCTGCTAAGATTGTAGCAATCTAGGATGAGATCGACCTAAGAATTCTACAAATGTTAATAGTTTCCTTGTTTTAGTGGGATATTATCGACGATTTATTAAGGTTTTCAAAGACAGGTATACCATTGACTAGATTGATAAAGAAGAACCAGGTCTTCAAATGGGATGCGAAGTACGAGCATGCTTTTGTGGTCTTGAAAGAAAGATTAACCGTGCTCTTGTATTGGTTATTTCGAGTTGGAGGTTGAGTATACTAATGCATGTGGCACTGGATTGGGAGCAATGCTAAAGGAAAGGTTATGGCTTATGCAAGTCGACAACTGAAGCCGCATACAAGTAATTACTTGACTAACGATTTGGGGCTGGCAGCGATAGTATTTGTTCTAAAGACATGGAGACATTACTTGTTGGGCGTTAAATTTTAGCTATTCGTGGGTCATAAGTCATTAAAGTATCTCTTCTCTCAAAAGGATTTGAATTTTCGATAGGAACAGTAGTTAGAGTTTCTAGCATCATATGATTTTGGTATTGTCTATACTTATGGGAAAGGAAACGCAGTGGTCGACGCGTTGAGTAGAAGACATGCAAGTTTGGGAGACATATTTACCAAATGGAAACACATAAAGTATTTGGTTGGCATTGATTTCAGGCTTCATTGTGAGATAGAACCTGAAATGTTGGCGAGTTTATCTATTAGATCTATTCTCGTCGAAATAATTGGAAAAAATCCATAAATGGGATACTAAGCTTATGGAGATTCTTCGGAGATTGGAAAGGAGAGCAGAGTCTGAGGAAGTGAAGAGTTATGAAGTCAATCGAGATGGTTGGCTTCGAAAGGATGGAAGAATGGTTGTTCCTGGTATAGATGGATTGAGAGATGAGGTTCCGAGAGAATGTCATCATTATAGACTGGCTATTCATCCTAGTGGTAATAAGATGTACCAAGATATGAAGAGAGTTTACTACTGGGAAGGTATGAAAGGAGATGCTAGGAAAATCATCTTGCAGTGTATGAACTATCAATTGGTTAAAGTTGAGTGGGTTTTTAAAGCCATTAGAGGTTCCCAAATCGAAGTAAAAGCAGGTGTCGATGGATTTTATTGTTAGCCTGCTTTGTGACCAGGCTATCCAAAGCCCAAGTGATCAAAATGTTGATCAGCAATCACTTGGATGAAGCGACAATTGTGTTGGAGAAATTAACATTTTGAAGGCTCTGGGTTGGATCTCGGCGGTTGGATCGGTTCGGATTATGACAAGTACACCTCTGCCTCGCAAAGATGCACGGGTCGGATTTTCGAGTCGGATGGATTGGATTGGACACTACCCGGAATGACACACTTGTATGTTTTGGCAACTGGCTTCTATTTGGAACCAGTTCGGATCGAGGTAGCCAAGACCCGACCCACTTACCTGAAGCACAACATCAGATGGATTCCGAAAGCATCATCGGATCGGATCGAATTATGTAGGACCCGATTCGCTTGGCTTGATTTCTACATACAACCAGAAGGCTTGTCAAAATGAGTGTCAGCGCGGGTCGAATGAAGACCGATCCGATCCCCTTTTTTGCCTGTTTACCTGGAGCGGTTAACAAATCAAATGAAGCCCATTTATCCACTTTCTCCACTACTTGCGAGTTTCTCTCTGATGCTGCCACGTGGCCAGTCAACCCTAACCAACTCTACGCCTATGAATATATGTTCGTACACCATTTTCAGAGGACTTTTCAGCCTCAAGGAAGCTCTACCTATTTTGGCCATGGTTGCCAACGAAGAACCTCCATCTTCTATAATAAAATCAATGAATTCGGAGAGTATTATTCATGGTAATTGAGTGCTTGAGCGTCTATACTCATTGTAATTGTAATTTTTGAATGAATTGAGAAACCATGAAGTGGATATAGGCTTGTTAACGCCGAACTACTATAAATTTCATGTGTTGATTGATTTTTCTTGCTTTTAGTTAATGATTCCTCATTATTCTCTGCAAAACATGATCAATTGGGTGTTAGGGCATTTTCTGATCTAACATTTTGCTGCTTTCACTGAGAATTGACTAGTTCTCAATCATAGATCTTCTCATCTACTAACGGATGTCGTACTTCGTTGAGGGGAGATCCAAATCTGTCCTGGTCGATTCAGTTACTACTTGATTGCATAGATCTTCATGGCACGAGAGAAAAGAAATTCGCAAATTCTAAACATATTGGGATTTGCTTCAGACTGACTCCACGTTGCCTTCGACAAGTTTGTAGTTCTTCTCGGTTCGGATGGAGTTGGTGCAAACAAGATATGTTCACCTGCATCTCGGATCGGATTAGATTTAGGGGCAGAAAGGGCCTTGGATCGGATAGAGAAGGCGATTTGAATATTTTTTAAGCTGATGACATTCAGATCGGTGCCACATGGCGATCATCCCGCTTGGTTTGGGATCAGAGGCTTGGAGATTATGACAGCGCATCAGAGATCATGAGAAGATGGAAGGAAACCGCTCCGCATCTTCAGAAACGTGGAGTGTAACGGCTATGTTGGCTCTCCTCGGTTTGGTTCGGATTGAATATACGATGCTCGGTTCGGAACAGATATAGTTTTTTACTGAACCGACCCGACTTCTAACTTCTGGGGCTAACCTGCATATTTAAGTACTATAAAAACATGGTTCGGTTAGGGACCCGATCCGAACCGGATGACAATCCGGAAACTGAACTGAATCGCGACCAAGAATAATAGAAAATTGGAATTCCGATCCGACCCGAAACAGGTATTTTTGGGAAAAAAAAATGTTTTTATGATCATTTCAGAAAAGGCTCCATCTTCCAAAATCGAAAATATCGTGCGGTGCCCACATTTTTAACCTAACCGGTTAGGTCGATTGCCGCCTGGACTATGGGGCCCCGGACCCCCACCGGTGCTGCGCCCGGACCCGCTGACGGCCTCGCCTTCGGCTCGGAGCATGGTTCGCCTTCAGCTCGACATATATTTTGGCCAATAGCAGTCATCAAAGCTTGTCAATGAAGATCAGACGGATAGTCTGAGAATATCACAACAAGATGACAACGACTGGGATTTTTCCTAGAGCCATGACACCTACATACATCAGTAAGCCAGTGTGAGGAGCTATCGATCAGATTCAGCTTGTTATCATCGACAGTATATGAGGCAATGATTGTCTCATAGCAGCTTCCTCTTCCATAGCTCCGATGATGTGTAGATTTCATCAATGCAACTGATGTTGTTCCCCAACGAGCAGTGACCACCTTATTTATGTAACTTAAACCTATCCAATCGGCAGAGCATCGAGTGATGGTTATATGGAACAATTCGAGCACTAATCCGAAGATGATTCATATGATCTTAATGACCATGATTGTCAATAATAGGATATCGGAAAGCAGCCAAAGATCTTAACATCCCAAAGCTACACTTCAATTGTATGATGTGATGAATGAAATATGTCCTGTGGTTACCTCCCAAAAAACTCGGCTAACCTATGCAATGGCTATTTGCTGTCAACCGCATCGAGGAAGACTGATTTCCATCGAATAAGGGTTAGGTCAACATACTTTGGTGCCCAGAGTTAGGTACTAGTTGAACCACCACACGCCATGATTGGACCTATGGATCCTCTCTTGGATTATAGCAACTTGACTACTCACCAGCCACCATACGACCTTGGTCAAGTGATGAGAGCTCGAGATTAAAGCAAATATGAATCAACCATTAGCTCCCTACTTCTTATTTCCGTTGTGACATAACGCATGAACATTACTTAAAGTCTCACAAACTATGCTGTCATGTTCAAGCTTATCTTATCAAGGCCTAGACTGACCAGCTCCAGCAGAATTCAGAACTCACATTGTAGCCTAATGTTTATTGCTAAAATTACCAACCGAAATTGGAGTGGGAATGGCCCGTGGCGACTAAGTTACTAGAAGATCCTGCTATTTTCCTGAATGGAATATGCCACACATCAGAGATGGAACCCAAATACGCTTCCCCTCCTGATGAGATGGACTGCGAAGGAGGCATTGGCTTAGCAAACGAAGGAAACATCACATAAAGAGTTGCCCAATGATCTGCCCAAAGACATGGATCTCAGAGAAAATGAAGATTCGGGATGCAGGAGGGCGACAACTAACGAAGCAACTACCCAAAGATTGAAAAGCTCGCTTACAATTTGATGATTGCTTCGAGAAAACTCCGCCACTATTTCCAAGTTCATCTAATTGTGATACACACTGATTGGCTAATACAACAGGTCCCACAACGACCCAAGGCATCTAGATAATTGCTCGAATGAAACATCAAGCTAAACCAGTTAGATCTCAATTCCCTCCTATAGAAGTCCATACGGGGGAAAGTATTAACCGACTTCATCATTGAGTTTTCTATTCCTGAAGAGGACGTAATAGATGAAGAAGATGGCCCACAAAAAGAAAGATGAAAACAAGAACCTAGAAAATATACAGACAGTGCAAGGAATGGTCTGACCTCGGAGTTATGCCGATAATTCCTGAAGAACGGTCAATTTTCTAAGCCTCGGGATTGGAATTTTCCGCTACCAACAGCGATTCCGAATACAAGGCCCTAATCGCTGGCCTGAAACTCGTTAAGGAGTTGGGAGTTGCGTCGTTGAACATCTTTGTAACTCTCGGATTGTTATTTGCCAGTTTCGGAGGGAATTCCAAATGAAGGGACCATGGCTCGTAGCTTACCTAGAACGGATGGAGGAGCTGTTGGATGGATGGGAACAATACACCATGTCTCGTATTCCACATACAAAAAATTAGAAACCGGATTACCTGGCTAAGTTAGAAAGCTCCGGCAATCCAGAAGAGATGAAGATAATCCCAATCAAGACACTACAAACTCCGACCATTGATCAGACGGAAGTTGATCTAGTATTGGAGACCGAATTCGGAAAAGAGTCATGGACAACTCCCTTTAGAAACTTCCTACAACACAGAGTGTTTCCAGCAAGGAGAAGTGAAGGGCGTACCATCATTTGTTATGCCTCAAGATATGACAAGCAAAGCGACGTTGCTTATTTCCCTGGGAAGGTTTTCCTAAGATTGACAGTAACGAGTCCTATTGCTGAATACACCATCCTGAATGATTAGACAAAATCACTCATCAACTTCCTACTAGATGGGACACTAATGAAGATTCTAACGAAAGACGTCTTACAGTTAGAAAATGAAGATTCACAGTTCCATCCATTGATCGATTATCTGCCAAGTAACTTATGCCCCTGATGCTGGGGACAACAGGAGATTCAAGCGTGGATTGCTCGTGATTACATTATCTAATTCAATGCTGATACATCATAAGCCTGCATGACCGATTGCCTCGGTCTTTCCCGAAGAGTGGCGAGTTAAGGGTTTGGAACACTTAAGCCTGGATGCTGATTGATTGTTTGTGTATAATATTTTATCTTCGACGCGGGATCGAAGGCCTATCTACGGACGGATGAGGCATGTTTTATCCTTATGGCCCCCGCACCAACTTCTTAACATGGAAGGGGCTAAGCTCCTGTAAGCATGGACCCATTTTCAGCCATGTCTTACTTCATAGCATGGACAGTGCAAAGCTTCTTTAATCATAAATCTATTGTTCTCCTGCTAACTACCATCCTAGAACCATTATGATGATGTTCTTCCATCAACGGTACAGGCGTGACTCCCTGACACTCAATCCTTGCCTTTAGCAAGGGGGTAAAAAGGCGATTTAAAGAAGATGCGACCTCGTCATTTGCTTACAACATTTACCTAACTTCCTTCATCGCTCCAAGACTCCAATCAAGGTCTTTTCATTCTTAGGACCGCCATATCACGACAGTTTGGAAAAACGTTCATTAGCAGCCAAAGATTTTGGCAACCATACCTGGTAGAGATTGTCGAGGCAAAATGGACCTGCGAAGTGCATGCAATGCCATTTTCATATAGAATGATATTCATTCCTTTAACAGGATTACTCTTTAACCATGACTCTTATATTTGCATGCTTTATGAGTTATTGATGTAATTAGCTCAGAGAAATAATATGTGGATGGTGTAGGTACCTAAGATTTGATACTGATCAGACTTCTAACACCCGCATATAGAGTTATGGAGCAATACCATAACGAGCTTGACTGAACTGCCCGTTTACAAAGCCACGCCCTCCATCTGAAAGAAGTTGTATAGTTCAAGGTGGATTCGAGATGATCATCCACTCCTTGGCTCATGTGTGGCAGACCTAAAGATAATTATGCATCGACTTTTGCATATTCAAAATCAGAATCCGATTTCAGTTAGATGCAGTTCGACCGTCTACATCCCTCAATCCAATGTTTAACGCTATCAGATTACATGAATCCAAATAAAGGAGGCAACATTTCCCATTGACATGTTAACTTTTAAATCGTGCAATTTACTTTTACATGATTCCTAAGTTATTGACATAACTAACTCATGCGATATGAATGATGCAGGTAACCAAAGTTCGGTGCCAATTACACGTCCCATAGATTGATTGGAGGAATGCAAAGCTTCTGCAAACATTCACCAACTATTTGCCTGACTAACACTGGTCCTCAGAGATTGGATAGAAGTACAAACCTAGGACGAGTGTGATGGATGCACCATGATTAAATACCACTCGATCTGTGACTCTAGATCTCATGATTTGCAGCGTCCGACCAAACTCCATTCCACGAGTCGATGGGATGAGAGAAACTTGATTATTGCGAATGGCCACCTCTACCCGTGAATCGAAGATTAGGAGGTAACACATTGGCGAGTGTGACCCGACCACTTGCCCGAAAAGCTCCATCTGCCAGAGTGAAGTATGGAGTACAGACTAAAAATAGAGTTTGAGAATGACGCTCGACCCGGCAGAATCCCACTCTTGGGATTAGAGTGCAAAAAGAAAGCCGGGGCGAATGACATGACCGTTCTCCTGATTAACTCTAGCTCTCATGATTTGAGAGAGAGTATAAAGGACGGGAAGACGACATCCCCAAGGCGTGATGGTGCACCACGATTAAAGACCGCCTTGATTACACTTTAACCGAGGCATACGTCAGGAGAGTATAAAGGTGCTAAGATTAAGTACCGAAGACAACAGGCTCCCAAGATTGAAAGCTGAGCCGACACCCCCACAGAAGGATTGGGGGCAACACAATGTCGAACAAGCCCTGACTAGAACTTTATTTATGATTGATTGGGGGTGCGCACACACATCACCCCTCTTTGATAAATTCTATATGATTAATTAGATATTATTTGATTGCACGGATTGTGAATCGAAACCTTTATTTGATTGTGATATGCTTTATTACCTATTACTTAGAGATTCGCTTCGTTTACAGAGTGTAGGCTTGTACAAGATAACATGACAAGAATGCGTGGGCTGCACTCGCGACAACCGTAGCAGGAAAGTGGAAAACAAACAAAGGGCCATGTCCAGAAGGCTGACACCGATGCCCAATGCTAAACTTCTCAGGAGACTCAAGGCGATGACCGAAAGGAGGCCCTAAGAGTGATATATCAAATCAACATACATGCCCACGTGTGACTGGCCATAGCCCAAGTGCAACGATGAGTGCCACCTCACAAATACACTGAATGGAAAACGCAGCCGCTTAAGGACCATAGAATGGATGCAGAGTGAATGTCCACTTGCTAGTCCCGACGGACTTCCCGGTTGAAAGACCCTAGATAAGGGGGCACGCCATTACTTTGACTTCTAGCTTGCAAGGAAGCGAACTGCTTGATACTCCGACTCAAAGGCTAAGAAGAAGGAAGATAGAATTTCTTCTGTGATGAGGATATTGGCGTAGAAGGCGCTAGGAACAAAGGAAGTCAGCCGATTTCTTCTTGCGATGATCCCTCAGCATGTCAAGCTAGATATGAAATGGATGGTCCCCTTGTTGATTTGAGAACTCAGATGGCTCAGCGAGATGAACTCCTCCAGAAACGACAGAAAATGATGGATAACTTCTTTTACTTGGATAGATGGAAGACCGAGTAACTACGACTTACTCGCTGGAGCGAGCACCGTGGGAATTCAAGCGACAACGAACTTGGCTCAAACACTCGTTGCTCCGTAGTCCAGATCATATGAGACCCTAGGACAAGTTGGCATAATCGTCTTTAATGAAATAAGATGCAACCAACCTCCTCCCAGGCATTTGTAGCATGCAACTCCTGACTGTAACATTTTGGATGAAAAACGATGGATATGCTAGAGCCACTGAAAACTTAAACGGAGCCCGACTAACCTCTGCTCTAATTCAGATGAATGTTTAAAATCCAGCTCAACCTCAACACGAGGCTCCCTATGTAGGGGGCAAACGAGAGCATTTGAGACAGCTATAATCTGAATTTATCGCCACCTGACTCCGAACCTCAAAGCTTGGATGGGAGACCAAAGACTAACATGAGCTGGACACGAACAAATCATTTTATATCAAACTCTAACTCACAGCTTGATGAGGGAGTATGAATTCAGAGAATACGTGGATTTGATGATTACCGTTTAGTAAAATCCCCGTGGATGGGGAGTTCGGTATACGAGCTTCGAGCAATATAATTTGACTATCCTCCAACTTTAGGCACATTTATTACTATCGGAGTTCCGCAAGATCCCAGACTATAACTAGAAGAATGGCTCCTCAAGAACAACCTGCATACATCCGAGTAGCGGATCACCATCCAGAATTAAAAGACAGAAGCCTGATTGACGGCTATTACATATGCGCAACCAAGAAGCCAGAGACTGGCTTCCACCCACTTCAAGACTTCATACCGGGGGCAGCAGCGCTAAATTAGACAATCGACGACAACTTCTAAAAGACGAGGGCCAGATTGCTAACATTAATTGATGCTTAAACAGAGCTTCGGCGAGACCGTGCATGCATTCCTTGAAAGATTCAACGCCGCAGTGGCATCGATAAATCGACCTAGACCATACATGGTGTTGATTGCAGCAGTATCCGGTATTCTGGATATCTCAAACTTTAAAATCTATCTGCAATGAGAACCACCAAGAGGACTTAGCGAATCCACCTATAAAACAAACCTTGCTATCTCTCTACTATAAGATTTTCCTAGAAACATTGGAAAATGCTATCCTGAGACAGACAGATTCATGCAACAAGGGGGTGAAATGGATGATCTCAATGTCTTCACGATAAAATGGAGCACCATCTGACTCTTGAAATGATAAAGGCAAAAGAAAAGCCACAGGAAAGACTGACAGGAATCTACAATTCCAGAAAAGACCAATGTCATTAATCGGGCCTGTGATCTTGATTGTCAAGCTTATTGGAACCAAGCATGAGAGATAAACTCAACAAGACTATAATGGCAATTTCGGATTATGCCAAAGCATGAACGAAGGAGATCGAATAACCCACTAATGTATTCGCTCGCTTGCAAGATTGACGAGCTTACTCAACTGGTGGCTGATGCGAGGAGAGTATCTAAGTTCGTTGATACTAAATAAGGCGATTACTGCTTTCTGACTAAACAGATGGGATGACCCTGATGTGAATGTAGTTCGACCATTCGTATATACAACTCCAACCCTTGATGACTTGGGAAAGTGCAAAGAATGACACAGTGTGACTAAGATTACTGAACCTGCATATCTAACCCGATGCGGCGGTGAAACGACCCGAACTCCCCCGGTCTCCGAAGAGAAGAGGAAGAACGGATTGTTTTGAGAACACGACAAAACAGAACTCATACAAAAGAACATTTCATTGTATATTACAACAATGCATCAGATTACAAGAATATACAGAGTATAAATGAATATTACACAGAAATATCAGAGATTTAAATTACATAGCAGCGGAAAATAATACAATACACAACTGAAGGAGATATACGGATACAAAGCTTTCCGGATATCGTTCCAGCTGTAAACCAGGATCCTGTGAATATAAATCTGCAAAACCAAAACTACTAGCTGCCTGTGTCAAAATAAGGGCACCCAGAGTTTAGGTTAAAACAATAAACTCCAGGTCAGTCATGTGACTGGTGTGAGAACTAATGCAGTTATTAATCTTTATTTTTAAAGTTAGGTAAATCAAGGGACCACGCCGTATAACACGGAACGGGTTTCCTCCCAAGAATACCAGTGCATAAAACAAACAGCGCAATGCTAAATAAAGAAAAATGAAGCTGTTATAAGACCCAGGTCCTATCACACAATGCAACGCAAGCCGGGGGATAGGGTTTTCCCTTATAACAGCCAAAGAATGCTTGATACGTTTAAAACAAATCATTTGATACTATAATAAGTGCATAGTGTATAAAACAACTTCAAATCATAAGTATCAATCATAGGCGACATGAGCGTCCCATGCCACTATGTCACCATATATAGGTTTATAAATAAAACCGCAAATGTCACGTATTTGGAAATTGGGTTTCCATCTATGAACCGAGGCAAAAGATAGTCCTCAACCGATTCGAGACTGTCTAGTCCGAGTCTCAGGCAAGCGCGAAGAGAAGCCTTGGATCGTCAGGGCCGGTCCACCGATGTGGATTATTATGCCTGAACCATACGTCTCCCCGCCCTATGGGGCGTAAATGAGCCAACGAATGACTCCATCGGACCCGGATCGTCCGATCTAATCGAGGCGCCTCGCAACAGCAACAACCACATAAGTCAAACTCGTCAGGGCGTGTAAAACCACTGACGCCACTTCTAACTAGAAAGAAACGCATGTCCTCCCTGAGGTCCTTCTCCCGTTTTTGGTTCATACCGGGTGTGAAACTCGCGAAGTAAACGTTACACAAAGCTACGCCTCAAAGGCCGTGCTGTGATCATCAACCACAAGACTTTGCTTTTCAACAGAAGCCTTGATCATTTGCCACTTAGGCGTGCCACACAGGTAATTCACTCTATGCGCTTGATATCCATCAGTATATAACCCCTGAGCTCGTACGTCTCAGAGAAGGGCGTTAAGCAAGAGAATAAATTCTCCGCCGCCAAACAGATATATATTTAATAGAAATCAACCACACAGACTAAAATCCAATGTCGGACACACAGTCCATTTACAAGTCCGTTCTGGGTCTGAACGAAACAGGAGGCACCTAGTACCCCGCATATCCATCGATCTCCAAGTACGTCTGGACGATCACCAACTGTTTCCATCTTCTTGGGTGTACAGCCCAATCAAGATCATCAGTAATCACCCAAACGACGTGAAGACCTCCGGTCTTCGACCATCGTCTTCATCTTCGACTTATCGTCGTATCAGTTATTCAGAATGGGATAAACCCGGTCTTTCCGAATAACCCGCGTATACTTTAAATAAGTGTTACACAAACACAACATACGCCTCATTCCAATCCATCAGTCACTAACCGTAAATTAACCAGAGAATAATTCCCCAAATATCAACCCCGAAGGCCGAAACCAACATCAGATCAATATCCAGAAAACCATTCTGCCTGGCTAACCGACAGTTAGTTTCTAAATTTCACATTCACAGGGAGAAGTTCCCATTAATTTTATCAAAGATAAATTCCTTGAATTTATTCTTTAATCTTCTTTTGAATTTTGATTCAACTAGTCGGGATTAACGAACTTTACCAAAGTAGTCATTTGTTTTAATTTCCCAATCCCAACCTATTCATCCCATGAAGTAAAACTGGTAATACTTCATATCTAACACCACGGTGTTATCGGTAAATTCAATTAACATTTCACGTTCAAATCTAATTAAAGATTTAACTATCGCCTGGAGCAAAACTGGTGATAATCCATTCTCAATCTTTTCAATCTAATTAAAGATTCATTAAAACTCCACTTAGTTTTAATCCTTAACTGGGTTAAAGAATCCATGCCATTTAAAACACGGTTCACGATAAACCCAAAATCACATTCCATTAATTATCGGATTAAAGAACAAGTGTTATTTAAAACAATGTTCATGATAAACCCAAAAATCAATATCAATTCAATTCCAATTAAATATTATTTAATTGGTACACTTCATTAAATCCAAATAAAAAGATTTAATCTTTTCTCAACTAGGTTCAAGAACAGTGTTAGTCAAGACACCATTCACGACAAACCCAAATCACATTTGATATTAAATACAAGGCTCTGAATAGAAAATATCCCGGCTTATATTCAATATCAAATTCTACGACCAACAAATATCGTATTGGAAATAACGATATATATATCTATATCTTTCAAATTTCCATAACAACATCTGTATAGTCACGAAATCCAACATCGAAATATTCCGAAGACAATTTCGATTCAAATCCATCCCAATGCAATCATTGGAAATTCTGGTTATTTTCAAAACCATTTCAAATTCAATTTATTTATTTAAAAATAAATAGAATTATAATTCTAGTTCAAAACTAGTTCATTTCGATAAAAAACTATTTTTATCTTTTCAAATATGGAGTTTTTCATCCCAATTCTTTCTAAATCATTTCTTATGATTTTACACAAATTATTACTATTTTTAATAATTTTATCAAGGCCTGTACAGTCGATTTCCATCAACGGCTATCGAACTGCACTTACAGCGACCTTTTTCAAATTTGATTTGGACATAATTCCAAATCCAACCGTTAGATTTCAAATTTATAATATTCGTTAGAAAGCTCTTTTCGATACGAACCCAACGGTTCCGGTTTTAGGAGAATCCGACGGTCGGATCTCCCGTAATATCCGTTCGAAGTTAATGGTCGAAATTCGCGAACTGCCGTTGCGCGGCGCGTTCTATTCAGACCATTATATTATATATATAATATATATAATATATACTTCGTCGATTTCAATTCAAAACGTGCTTTATAAATCGTTTTAAATTCATTTTCAAAACGGTTTCAACTTCATATTCAATTTCAAATCAAAATTGAATATTCCAATATAAATTCGTCTTAAATTCATTTCAAATTGATTTCAATTCAAATTCATTTATATTCAGTTTCAATTCGAATTTATGTTCAATTCTTTTCAAAATATCAGATTTTGAAATCACTTTCGATATTCATTATAAAATGAATAAAATCGATATAAATATCGTTCACGTCAAAATGGAGTCAATCTAATCAATACGGCTTCATATATTCCTATTTTCAAATATTCTATTTCAAATATTTCTTTTTCAAATATTTCTTTTTCCAATATTTCTATTTCAAATATTTCTATTTCAAATATTTCTTTTTCAAATATTTCTTTTTCAAATATTTCTTTTTCGAAACTGGAATGAGGCCCAATCAATTACCATATAATGTTAATTATATGGATTCTCATACAACACATGTATATAATAGCATTGAAAAATAATCAACCATCAACCAAAGTGCACTACACTGTATAAGCATCAAATATAGATATCTAACGCTTATAACAGCCTGTCAATCAATCGATCGACATATTTAATCAATCAGGATGAGTGAACTTCAAATTTCATCCCAACACCCGTGTGGGGTTTCAAACAATCAAACACAGATTTTATTTGTGCAGTAAGGCGATGTGTAAAATTTTATCGTCCCAATCAATGTCAGTCAAATCAGTGTATATAAACAAATCGGCCGATTTGTTTATAAATATTTATTTGTTCACTTTCACGTTAAAAATTATATTTTTAACGATAAAACATTTTATTCAACCTATGAAAATATTCTATTCAGTTCATTTATTAAATAAAATGATTTCTTTATTTTTCTAACATATTTTAGAAAATTTCGGCGGCATAACGGCACGATACTAGAAACGGGACGAGGCCTAGCCTTATCCCCGGTCTAGTGAAGGCCCACGCCATTCACACATCAATCAAATCAATTTCATTTCACCAAACAATTCAATTCAGACCAAATAATCTAACCAACTACACAACCAAAAAAATTTAACAAACAAGCCATCCATGGTCTGTGGATGACGGGTGTCGGGTGCTACTAAACACCGTCTGCATCCTAGTATATATATATAACTAGAAAAAGAAATTGAAAGGTGAGAAATTCTCACCGATAGCTATCCCAATTCCATGACTTTTCTTTTGGAGAAATTTTCATCGTTCTCGCCTTTGGTCATCTTCGTTGCCCGTATTCTCTACATATATAAAAATCACACATTTTTATATTTTGATGTCTTTAAAATAAAAATCATATTTTTATTTATTCATTTCAATTTAAAAATCATATTTTTATAATCGCTTCATACATTTAAAAATCGAATTTTCACTCCGCTATTCAATATATAAAAATCGAATTTTTACTTCGCTATTCAATATATAAAAATCGAATTTTTACTTCGCTATTCAATATATAAAAATCGAATTTTTACTTCTTTTCAAACAAAGAAAAATCACATTTTTAATTCAACGTATATATAATAAAAATCAGATTTTTATTCCTCTGCATATACAAAGATGATATTTTTATATTCTCTATCACATAAAGATTATATTTTTAATCCACTACATAAGTAAAAATCAAATTTTTATCGCTACTACTTCATATAGAAAAATTATATTTTTACATTGCTAAAAATCACGTCTTTCTAACATGAAAAATCATATTTTTCCTACATGAAAAATCTCATCTTTTCGTTTTAAAAATCTGTTCTTTTGCATTTTAAAAATCTGTTCTTTTAAATCACATAAAAATCAGTTTGAAAATCAAATATAAATCAGTTTTAAAACTAATAGAATTCAGTTTTTAGACTAAATCAACATGAGTTTTTAAATTAAATAAAAAAACCATAAAACTTACCCTGTAATTTTAGCCACAAAATCGAAGCTGGGGGGGGGGGGGGGTTCACCTTCGTCGGAGGGGGCTTCGGGTGGCTCGAGGGTGGGCTTCGCGGCTCACGGTGGCGCCAGGGGGAGGGGTGCGGTCGGGAGCAGGGAAAAAAGGGGGGGGGGTATCGCGATCGCTGGAGGAAGGGGGGGAGAAAGGAGGAGGTCGCAGTCGGAGAAGAAGGAGTGGAGGAGGAGGAGAAGAAAGGAGGCGGCGGAAGGAGGGGGGTTGCGGCGGTGCTCCGCCTAGGGGCGGCGGTTGCCATCGCGCCCTCCCTTTTTTTTCTTCTGTTAGAAACGGGAAATGAAAGGATAAGGGGAGGGAGGGCTTAAATGAAATTATATATATATTATTATTTAATTTATTTATTTTAATTCCATAAAGCAACTTTCTATTTCGAACTCGAAATCAAGCCCACCGCCTGCCATCCATAGCTAATTACCCTCATCCCGAACACAATGGAATATGTATCGTAGGCTGATTCGGCTGTTACAATCAGTTTCCGTTAAATTTACATTTAAATCACTATATTGAATTTTAAACGTACATTTCAAATTACCGGGGTCACATACTGTCTCTAAAAATTCCAGGAAAATATTTTCTAGCTTCGTACCGACGATACGGTCCTAACAAAACTAATTTCGTCGAATTCTGAGACCGTATGAAAAATGGCCAATTTCCAGTCGATTAAAATCAACTAAAACTGGTCAAACGCGTTTTCCTATGCCACACCCACATATTGATTCTGAAAATTATGATATTTGAAACCTAGCAATAATTTGACACTGCGGATCCAACAAAAGTGGTTTCGTCGAAATCCGAGGTCGTTTGCAAAATTCCCATTTTTAAGGGCCTGAATTCCATAGCGACTATTCATAATTTTCAACTGGACATATCTTTTTATCCCCGCTATGAAATCTTGATGTTTCGGATTCGCTGGAAAGATATTCTCGATTAGATCCTAATGTTTTTGGTTTCACTAAAATCCGGTTTGTTTTGCACCCGGTACATTCATTTGAAGTTTGAAATCGAATTATCGAACTACCGCTCCATTTTCAATTCCTTTTATAAATATAAATAATTATTTATATTCTAACGACGACGTATATAATATATACGTTCTAAATATATTCAAAATAAATTTCTCGTCGATTTTATTTAAAATAATTCATTTTAAATAATCAAAATTCGCTAAAATTGCCAAAATAAAAATTTTAAATTGGCCCAGATTTTCGGGTTATTACAGGCGGAGAAAAGTATAAAGGCTAAAAGAGTGGATGTCCAATTGACCTAGCATTACCCCTATTGATGCTGGGGGCATAAGCACTGACTTCGCTCGTCCTCCACTGATGCTGGGAGCATCACCTTCAACCGATTGATTGACTTTGAACATGACCCTGACTCAATGCATGATTCAGAACGTACACATTATATCTCTAGAATATGATGTGATTCATCTCGACCATCCAAGTGAGCCAACTAACAGATCAAGCATGAATCCAAAGACTTGATCCACAACTCCATCAAATGGAGAGTATGACGAACTCCTCTGTTGCCTTACGATTTTGATAATCCTGCTAGCTATTGGCTTGCATGATTTCAACAACATCTCGTACTGACTAGTATGTGATCACGGGATTATAAAACGATTCGGAGTGATCATGGCTTTCGGATGCCCTATTATTATGATTACATGCAATCATGGAGTCCTAGATTAATATCCTGATACAAAGATAGTCCAAATCCAAGCAAAAATTACAGATTCATATGTCGACTCTGATGCGCTCTGTCCCAACGGTCCAGATGCTAGCTCAAAACACGAAGATTCTAACACCACCCTATGACTTGGATGGATATTTTATACATTGACTTATACATAAAAGAAATCCTAGCTTAGTAATGCACTTGACTTTTTTAGGAAGGTGACATAATGTAGAACATCCTGTATGCGTGTAGAATCATGCTCGGGAGCCAACGATCCTGTATGACTTTTGATGAAGGAATTTCGACCTCTTGACTCGACGGGGTTCAAATGATTACTTGATCATCTTAACTTCTTTGACCATAGATTTGGCATCAATGAGCACCTATGGATGCAGTTTCATATATGACAAGTCGTCTACACAACAAAGAGTTGAAATATTAGAACTGTTCAAGAGGACATGACAATTTGACAAGCCCTTCTTGAGAATGAATGACATCCCAGAAAGACTCAGCTTGACTTGTTCAAAGCACATCTCGTCTACGATAAAATGTACTTTGGGGGGCAAAATGTTATCCTGCTTTGTGACCAGGCTATCCAAAGCCCAAGTGATCAAAACATTGATCAGCAACCACTTGGATGAAGCGACGATTGTGTTGGAGAACTTAACATTTTGAAGGCTCTGGGTTGGATCTCGGCACTTGGATTGGTTCGGATTATAACAAGTACACCTCTGCCTCGCAAAGCTGCACGGGTCGGATGTTCGAGTCGGATGGAATGGATTGGACACTACCCGGAATGACACACTTGTACGTTTTGGCAATTGGCTTCTATTTGGAACCAGTTCAGATCGAGGTAGCCAAGACCCGAACCACTTACCTGATGCAACAGCATCAGATGGATTCAGAAAGCATCATCGGATCGGATTATGTAGGACCCGATCTGCTTGGCTTGATTTCTACATACAACTAGAAGGCTTGTCAAAATGAGTGTCGGCCCGGTCGAATGAATACCAATCCGATCCCCTTTTTTGCCTGTTTACCTGGAGCGGTTAACAAATCAAATGAAGCCCATTTCTCCACTACTTGCGAGTTTCCCTCTGATGCTGCTACGTGGCCACTCAACCCTAACCAACTCTACGCTTATAAATATATGTTCGTACACCATTTTCAGAGGACTTTTCGGCCTCAAGGAAGCTCTATCTATTTCGGCCATGGCTGCCAACGAAGAACCTTCATCTTCTTTAATAAAATCAATGAATTCAGAGAGTATTATTCATGGTAGTTGAGTGCTTGAGCGTCTATACTCATTGTAATTGTAATTTCTGAATGAACGAGAAACTATGAAGTGGATGTAGGCTTGTTAACGCAGAACCACTATAAATTTTGTGTGTTGATTGATTTTTCTTGCTTTTAGTTCATGATACCTCATTATTCTTTGCCAAAAATGATCAATTGGGTGTTAGGGCCATTTTTTGGTCTAACATAGGATAAGAAACAAAGGTATATATATGGGTTATTATGGATCGCTTGACCAAAGGCGTAAGATTTATTCCTATGAAATCTACTAGGAAGACATCCAAGTTGGCTGGTTTGTATATTAAATGGATAGTTTGATTCCATGGAATACCTAAGAGTATAGTAAGTGATCTAGATCCTTTATTTACTATGGGTTCTGAAAGAGCATGCAAGAAGCATTGAGAATTGATCTACGCATGAGTACGGCTTACCATCAACAAACATATAGTCAAACAGAGAGAGAGAGTTAATCGAGTACTGGAAGATCTTCTGAGAGCTTATGTACTAAATTTTGGAGGATCATGGGAAGACAATCTTCATCTGGTTGAGACAATAAGAGTTATCATTTGAGTACTTGTATGACACCGCATGAGGCATTGTACGGTGAACCATGTAATTTACCTTCTTGTTGGTTAGAGACAAGAGAAAAGTTGGTACTTTGGCTAGAAATGTTAATGGAAACGATGGATAAGATTGAGATCATTCAACGAAAGATGAAAGCAACCCAAGATCGCCATAAGAGTTATGCCGATAAAAGGAGAAATGATTTGAAATTCTCAGTACGGTATTTGGTATTTGTTAAGGTTTTGGCTATGAGGAACGTCGTTTGATTTGGAAGGAAAGACAAGTCAGCTCCGATATTTGTTGGGTCATTTCCGATTATAGAGCATATTAGAAAGATCGGTTATAAATTAAGTCTACTTGAGAAGATGGAAGGTGTGCACAATATTTGCATGTGTCGTACTTGCGGAAGTTTGTGCACGATCCCAGTTTGATAGTATCTCCGGATTAGATGGAAGGCTTAGAGGTAGAGGTGGAAGTTTCTAGACCTCATAAACTACTTTGCACTATTAGGATTGACATGAAATAGCTTAGGAGGAAGGTTGTTAAGTTAGTTAAGGTACAATGGAGAGAGAATAATGACGGTTGTATGTGGGAAACAGAAGAGAGAATAAGGACGACCTATCCAGAGCTCTTTGAGCAGTATGTCTCATATATTATATCTTACTTGTACGATGGTGTCTTGTGCTACTGGAGTTTTGCATGCTAAGGTAGGATTTTGGTGGATTGTTGGATGCTAGATTGGCTACTCATGGATGGTAGTCATGTGAGATACATTTTTTGCTCGTGTTTGCTTGGAATTTGAAGAGTGGAATTACTAAAAGGGGAGAATGCAACTTACCGTAATTTAGATATCGAAGGATCGTAAAATAATTCTATTTAATTCTCTAGTAGTCATATCATTCTTATATTTTAATATGTGGTTCATGTGGATATAATACATGGCCATGATTTCTACCGAGTCATTTTGTGACCATTTTCCCCCTATGACTTACTGTTTTGACCATACCTTTTTCCAACGACTAAATTAGGTGATATAGTTGGTACTGTTAGAACGGGACTGTAACGACCCGGGGAATTCAGCACTCTAATTTCGATAATAATACATAATCCTGTATTCACTTGCCAAAACCAAATATCAAAATCTCGGATAGTTAAAAGAAATAATTTAGAGAGTGAGAAGAGAAAGAAAGAAATATTAGAATAGAAGAAGAAGACTAACATTATAGAATCAAAGTAAAATAGAACCTCATAGCGGAATGGAAAAATATAATATAACAAGATTCTTTACTCAAATGGAAACTATATGTGTATATATCTATACTATACTATTAAATCCGAGTTGCTTTTAGATGGCTCTCAAGACACCTTTCGATTTGTACCAGAGTGAATGTGAGCATTCCACGTGTATCTGTACACTCAACCGTCTCACCCTTTCAGCGGTGTTCCGAGTTCTTTTGCATTTTTTCCCTCTACTTTCTCATTCGCCTAATCCCTACCCTCCTTGGCATTACTCATCGTTGTCTTGCATGCCGCCTTCTTCCTCCTCCACGTCGCGTTTCCGGTGTTTGCCGCACATCTCCCTTCTCCAATTGCTCTCCACTCATTCTCTCGCACACCACCGGTTTTCCTTACTAAACCCTAAATTAAATTGGGCCTATTTGGTTCCGCCTTCAACCGGTTGATTAGCAAGCATGCTTTCTTCCTGCAATTTCCCCCTTTGCATTTCATCTACCCCTATTGCCCAATCCATACTAGGGCTGTTATGGTAATGGTCACCGTTACCGTTTGGCAAATACCATTACCGTACCGTTTTTACTGGTAAGTCAGAATTGCTTACCGTTACCGTTACCGATCGACTGGTATACCGAAGACTGGTATACCGATAATCTGGTAACCGTTACACTGGTAATGGTAAATTACCGTTTGTCCATCAAACTCTATATCTTGACATGTTTTTTTTACACATTGCCCTTTATTATACTATATGCAGTGTTAGTTTATAAAAAATTATTAACGAGAAAGAAAATAAGTGTATTTAGAATTATTTCACCTGAATATTGAAGTAAATATAATCATTTATTTTGTTCTAAATGCACGTAATAGAGCGTATCAGATGAGTATACATATGTTTTAAATTAATTGGTAAATTTACCGTTACCGCTGATACTGAAGAAATGTTACCGTTAATTTACCGTTAAAAATGGTAAATTTACCATTACCATACCGTTTTAACTGGTATACCGATTTTAATCAAAAATGGTTACCGATCGACTGGTAATGGTATGGTAATGGTAAATTTACCGTTACCGTAACAGCCCTAATCCATACATAAATTTGATCGTGGTTGAGCCACGGGCCTCCATAGTGATTTGTACTTGCGAGCAATGAGCGGACCTTCCAGCATACACTGTACTAGATCATTTATCGACATGTCTTCTCATGCGCCTCTCCTCTGCATAGTTCGATAGATCTATCATCGTCGTGGTAAGGTAATTAATGTCCTCTATGTCTACGTATCCTGTCTGCTTTGTTCCAACTGGGGAATATCGAGATGATTTGCTGATTTGACGAAAGTTTGCGTTTTTCTTTCCATTCCCTTTTACGCTTGTGTCTGACTTTAAAGTAGGGGATTCTGCAACTGGCACACATTATAATTCAAGTCTATAATTTATAATACAAACTGTGATTTTTGCTGTTTCCAGCTGAAATTTATATTGATCTATTAGTTTTTGAAGGAAGTTACGCTCCCTTTCATTTGTTTTTTAGTCATATTTAACTATTCCTTTTGTTGACCATTTGTCTGTTCTTGAAATTTTGGAGTAGATTTTTTCATCATTAAAGATGTTTTGTGACCATACCACATTTTACTTCTCGACAGCTTTCAAAATAATGTAGCAAGATGATGTTCTATTTTTAAGTGACAAATCAGCAATTAAACTTGGATCCAATTTAGATTCCTTTATACACGATCTGTGAGATTAGTCGCATATGTTGGAAAGTATATTGAAGCATTTTTTAAAAATTCTTTACCATATATTAATGGATTTATTTCATTATTCCCTGTACTATATTTAGCATCTGATTAGGTATATATTTGATTTTGTCATTTCCTTTTTAAAAACCACATATTAGCCTGTGTCCATCATAGCATTGGGAAGATATATTATGAACTCTCGGACATTACACGGTAAGTATAAATTAACGTTAACCACATTACAAAATACTTTCTAAATAATATTTGTAGTAATTTACAGCGGTATATTTAAGTATATTCTGAAGAATATAATTAGAGTCTACGCAGGTATATCCCGAGAATGGGAGAATATTATTTGAACAATTTAATAGAATGTATAAAATATGTGCCATATAGTAAATCTAACTTTAGACACAATCAAGATAGAGTAAATAATATAATTTGCTCTCATTTTTCTAGACTATTCTTAAACACAATATAAATTTAATATAGCTTTAGACACATTCAAATAATAGAGTGAATTAAACTTAAAATTACACAATAAGTATAATCGACAGGTTCATTTGTTCGAGCACATGGAGATATCTCTAAATGTGCAGATATTAGGCAAATTCCTCCATTTAAGATGTATTTACAAAATTTCTAATATATATAAGGAAATATCAAAATTTCTCTCTTTTGTGTGTCAATCAAACAAATATTTACAAAAGCGAATTAGACCTTAATATTATTATTATACCATGTGTTTATGATTAACTTATAGTACCATGATTTATGTGGCCAGGTTTAGAATAATATTTAGATAACTTCAACAATATTTGATTTGTCTTTCAACCTAAAATGTGTATATCATTTTCATTTTTTTAGTTTTTTTTTTGTACATGTTAGACATGTATTACTTTGAAATTTGCTGGATAACAAGCAATTTCAAAAGCTCAAAAGAATTTAAAAAAACTGAACCATTTCAAGACTTAAATAGGAAATGCCAACAAGCAAAGAAATAAGAATTTTTTTTCAATAATATCAAAGGCATTTGCAACTTTCTGAAATTTTAATTATTTTACAAACATCTGAAAAATTAGATAAATGTAATAAGCATGAAATTTTCCTCCTTACCAAATTGTTTAGGTTTAATAAAAAAAAATGATTTTTTTGGTTGGCGGTCATGATTTTCCTAATTTGTATCCTTCATCCATTTTAAGGTAATAATTTTATGGAATAATATTTGATAAAATTGCTGACTTACCTTAAGGTAATGAATATGAGTGATGTTGCAATCCACTCTTTAATAGCACTAGAGTGATCTATTATCACACCACATATAATATGCTGAGTATGCATGATGACAGAAGATTCAAAACAAAATCCATTGCATGCATAATGGATGTTCTGATGTTGCAGTATAGGCTAACTTGCCCGAGTAGGAAGTAGAATGCCTTGCAGTCAGATTCCGATGATGGCAAATGTAGAATCCACTATATGAATGGGGAAGGCTAGGAACACTAAGATAGGCCAGCACATTGATAGATCCTAAAACAACAAGAGGTTGTTGCAGATCTGAAATAATAGAGTGCTTACTGAAGTGATGTCCTTATGCTGCAATTTTCGAGGTTGCATGAAGCGCTACATTTTGATGATTTCCGATCCAAGACTAGGCACTGGAAAAGATATGATCTCTCCTATATTATGATGGTACGTACTTTTATTACATGTTTGCAGTAAATACAAAAATAATTCACACTATCTGATATATGAATTCAGCTAAGACAATATGTCTTTAAAAAAATGCCTGTTACGTAATACTATGCTAATATCTTATACCTAATATATTATAAATATCTATTGTGTGGTACAAATTTGAAATATGTTATGTACTATATCATTGTTGTCTTATCTAAATTTTTGTCATACCTAATTGTTTGCCAAAAGCTTACTGTGTACTTAAGGGTACCAATTAATACAAAAGTTTAGCATAAATATGTCAGTATGCATATATATATATATATATATATGTATATACATACATACATACATACATACATATATATATATACATACATACATACATACATACATATATATATATATATATATGAAGGGTGGATGAGAAAGGGGATTTTTCTCTCTTAACCGAAAGCCTAAACTACATCTAAATCTGATTTAGTCCCTAATATCTAGTTCGTAATCTGCTGTTATAAGGAATGACATCTCCGCAAGTACCTGCTAGTGAACCAGGTCTGGATCTACAATACTTTGAATCTCCAATTGATCATGTTTTTCTACCAGAAAATACTTTTAAATTGGTAGTAGATTCTTGGCAAAACATAGTAGTTCTACTTCCGGTTGATTTTAGACTATCAGTGATTAAGCTCAAAGACTACATCTCTAAAGTATGGAGACCTAAATGTAGATTTATCATTCACATAGCTCCTGGGTTTTTCTATACAGTTAAATTTGAAGATGCATCTGATTGTTTATATGTTTTAAAGTCTTCTACATATTCTTACTTTGGAAAATTATTGATGGTGTATAAATGCTATCCAGGTATGAATTTGAGAAATTCAGTGCTATGAGAGTGGAGATCTAGATTAAAATGTTCAATCTAGAGATGGGAATGTGGTCTAATGAGGCTTTTTCGAGAATTGTTAGTTTTATAGGGGAACCAATTCGTTTGGATCTAAAAACTGCATATAAGATAGTTACTAGATATGGCAAAGTGCTTATTTCAATTGATTGTGAATCTAAGCTTTTTCCAAATGTTCCTATTGTACTTCATAATGGGGTGAAGAAAGAGATTAGATAGAATATGAATTCATACCCCCTAGATGTGAGAAATGCAAAAGGTTTGGACATAAAAGTATTATACATCAAGCATCAAATGAGCCTGAGTGGATTGCTAGAAATATTGGGGACATTCCAAGTTCTTCTAATACATAGGCAAATATAGAGAATAACAGTCAATCTAATGATACTAATCTGGATGGTGAGAAGAATAATGAAGAGTCAGATTTAGGTTTTCTGGATAAAGAGTTACCTAGTGTTATAATCCCAGAACATATTAAACATATTGCTGATAATATCCAAGAAACACAGGCAGAGGAATAAGAAAATGATGTATTAGAGGGCAATTCAGAAAACCTTGATTATTTGAAGGCTTTGAAAGGGAAAACTAAGGCTAATACTATAGTGTATGTTAGTCCTCCTAAAAGAACAACAAGGAGTAATGCTGTTACTAAATGACAATCATGTCCTGGAATGTCAGAGGAATTAATACACCACATCACATAGGTGATGTATTAACTCTTCTGACTAAATTCAAACCAGCTTTTGTTGGTTTGGTAGAGAATAAAATTAATAAGGAAAATCTGAAGGTGTTTGAAAGACTAATTCAAAGGTCATGGAACTTCTTACCTAAAGATGACTTTTCTTTTTATGGAAGGATTATGCTGTTATGGAACACTGATGTTTGGGAGGTCTCAGTTTTGTATTCTTCAAATCAACATGTTACAACTCAGATCATAAATAAGGGGGGCCTGATCTTATTTGTCTTCCTAGTGTATGCTAGCCATATATTTTTTGAAAGACAAAATTTATGGGAAGATATCATTCAGGAAGCTGGTAATATTAATGGTGACTGGATTTTAATGGGTGATTTCAACAATGAAACATCTCGTATGGAATAAAAAAAGGTGGGTTGCCGGTCCCTTTTCAGCATATAAGAGCTTTCAGTATTTGCTTGGATTAGGCTGGTTTGATAGAAATTAAAGCAAGTGTCTTTAGCTACACTTGGAGATGCAAAGGTATGGTAAACAATATTGATAAAATATTTGTTAATCATGCATCTTTGTAAAGGTTTTCTGATTTAAAGGCTCTTTCATTATCACAAATGTGAAGTGATCATAACCCACTACTTTTAGAGACTTCTTCATCTTCAGGTACTAAAGGGTATCCTTTTAGATACGTCGATGACTGGCATATAAGGGATGGATATTCTGAATGTATAAATAGAGGTCTTTGAGCTAACATAATGGGTTATCCCGGTTATGTTTTTATGCAAAAATTATAGATTTGCAAGGAAGAATTGAAGAGATGGAATAAAATCAGGGTGAAAGATTATGATTTTCTTATGACAGCTGAAGCTCAGTTTAAAGAAAAGGAACTACTATTGGATCAAGACCCTAAGAATATAGAGTTATATGAACAGATGCTTGAAGCAAATAAAGCAGTTTCAATTCAAAGCATGTTAAATTCTGGAATTTGAAGCAAAAGTCCAAAGTTTCGTGGTTGTAGGATGGAGATACAAACACAAGTTTTTTCACTCTAAAATGTCTTTGAGGAGGTATTAAAATAATCTTAAAGCTTTATTAAATGCTAATGGGGATCTTATATATAAGCAGGAAGAATTAGCATTGGAAGCTATTGAGTACTTTTAAGAAGTTATATAATGGTGAAGTATGCAAAGAGTTCCCTTCATTTCAATCTACAAATATAATTAATGAGAAAGGCTAGCAAGCATTGATGAAGCCAATTTCTTTGGAAGAGATTAATTGTGCAGTATTTTCAGTTCATAAAGATTCAAGCCCCGGACCGGATGGTATGAATTCATTTTTTTTTTCAAATTCACTTGGATGATATTAAGTTAGAAATGTTATATGCAATGCAAGATACGTTTAGCTCAGCCAAACTTCCAAAAAGCAGTAACCATACTTTTTTAACTTTGATTCCAAAAGTAGAAAGACCCTCTAAAATCTCTCAATACAGACCAATTGCTTGTTGCAATTTATATTACAAGATTTTTTAGCAAAATTCTTTGTAACAGGATTAAATGGTATTTATCTCATTTAGTATCTCCAAATCAATGTGCATTCATACCAGATAGATATATTGGAGATAATATATTATTAGCACATGAGTTATTGAGAGATTTTAAGAAACCAGGAGTTAGCAAATTCTGTGTGAAAGTGGATCTGAATAAGGCTTATGACATGATAAATAGGGAGTTTATATGCCATATTATGATGAAAATGGGATTTCCTCTACAGTTTATTAACATCATATATGAATGTATTTCATCTCCTACATTCTCAATACTAATTCAAGGAGTGCCTACTGGATTTATATTTTAAAATAGAGGATTGAGACAGGGGGATCCATTATCACCATACTTATTCTCGATTGCTTTAGAATATTTTACTTATGGCATGAATATAGAGGTGGCTCAAAATAGATTTCTCCCAGTGCATAAATTTGAACCAATTGTTTCCCATTTATTATGTGCGGATGATTTGATGGTATTTGGAAAAAGTCATCCTATGTGTGCAATTGCTTTGACGAAGATATTTGATAATCTCCAGAAGTATAGTGGATTAGCAGTGAGCAGTTTGAAAAGTAAATTATTTTTTAGCTCACATTCTAGATTTACCTCTGAAATTTTGTCTTAATTTTCAGTTAGGTCAATTACCAGTAAAGTATTTGGGGGTTCCAATTTCATCCAACTATTTGCATTATAATGACCGTCAAGCATTACTTAGTAAGGTTCAGTCAAAAATTCAGAGTTGGGATGTTAAGTTTTTAAGCTTTGCTGGTCGAGCTGAATTAATTCAAAGTGTAATAACTCCAACTGTTCTATATTGGATTTTTGTATACCAATTACCTGAACATTTAATTAGTAAGTTACACATGATATGTGCTGATTTCTTCTGGGGTAATTCTTCACATAAAATTAGTTGGATCAAATTATGTTTACCAAAATCTGAAGGTGAGGTAGGTTTTAAGTCTTTTTCAGATTTGAAAAAAAGCTGCTGGAATTAAACTGATGTTGAAAGTATTATCATCTTCTTCACTGTGGGGTGATTGGATGAGACAAAAATATTGGGGTAAGAAGTTGTTTTGGAATATGAAGATAGATAATAATGCATCTTGCACATGGAAAACAATTTTGAGATTACGAAATTTAGGAAAACAACTTTTTAAGAAAGTAATAGCTACAGGTTTAAACACATCATTATGGTATGAGCCTTGGTTAAATAGTAGATGTTTGGTTGATATTATTGGGTTATCTAGATTTCACATTTTGGGCTGAAAAGAAGAAATGGTTTCATGTATTATTCAGGAAGGGAAAATTAATTGTTCCTTACATCCAGCTACAAAGGAATTACAGAATGAAGTGAATAATGTGAAAACTGATGGAACTGCTAATGATGATTTTTATGAGTGGACAGGAGGTGGTGAATTCTCTTTTAATAAATCTGGCATCATATTAGACAGAAGCAACAATGCAATGAGTTATACAAAGTTATATGGCATAATTCTAATGCTAAGAGGATGTCCATGATTGCATTCTTAGGACATAATGACGGGCTTGGTACTAAAGATCGGCTGCAGAAGTTTGGAATCATTGAAGATGGTTTTTGTATCTTATGTGAATGTGAAGATGAAACTGTAAGTCATTTGTATTTCTCTTGTGAATTTTCAAAATATATATGGGAGTACTTTAGTTTGAAGCTTGGTTATGATTTGGTTTCACATGGTAATCTGGAGGAGGAAGCTAAGAAGATTTCACAGAAGTTCAAGTGTAAAGATCAGTTAAGGGATGTTACCTATGCTGTTTTTACGTATGTGATTTATCACATATGGATGGAAAGAAATTTGAGACAATTTAATAGTAGAAGCATTTCAAAAGAAATAAAGGTGAAGATGATTATAAAAAAAGTGTATTTCCTGATCAGTAACAATGGCAGCAAGTCAAGAAGGACGGATCATAACATCAATTTTCTAGGAAGATGGGGTATAGAGTTGAAGGATACAGTTTGAAATGAATTGATAAAAGCTGTATTTTGTTTGTTATATTTGTATGTTGAGAGGAGTAGGGTGTAGTGTGAAGTTGATAGGAGTAGGGTGTAGTGTGAGGTTGAGAGAATGATCTGTTTGTATTATTTTGAAACTGAATGTTTGTTAATATATGGAATATATATGTACTCGTTTTCCTTATGTGGGGGAATAAGGTTTTGATGAGGCATATATATGAAGTATATGATTGGTTTTTTGCAATAAAGTAACCAGTTTTCAATATATATATATATATATATATATATGTATGTATGTATGTATGTATGTGTATATTGGCATGTTTATTAAAAAGGGTACATGGGTCGTGTCATTGTGTATAGATAAAGTGATGACTGTTCATTTTGCTATCATTTTTATTGCATATTATATTAGAACAATATGTATCGCATGATTTTGAAGCTTTTAATCATATTTTTGCACTTTATATAGATTATTAGATTGAATATAAATCAACTGATTTCAAATTAATTAGCATTAGGTCATATTTCATTTATTACTATGTTACCAATAATATTTATATAATGATAAGGCCGCTAAACCGGCATATAGTTTGGTATAAAGTCATTTCACCATATGATCGGTTGTAATATATAATTGATAATGAAATCACATTATGAATATTAACTACTTTTACATTAATTGATTTTTTAACATAAATAAACCAAAAATCAATTGATTAATAGTTTGATGTTAATGCGAATGTGGAAATATGAGTGATGAAAAATGATTTATCAAGCTTTTGTGGTATATTGTGTTTTGTGTATGTTGATTGAAACATTAATTCACCATTGTAGATTAGAAAAGTCATGGATTTTTCATCTTCTATCGTTAGTACTGATATTCAGACTACTTTAGTATATCATGCTCTAATTCTATTTTTTAAATTATTATACAACATGATACCTTTACCATTTCTTAAAAAAAACGAATAAGTCTATATGTGGGCACTTAGCAACAACAAACATTGAGTTAGTTTTTGTTAACTCCAGACTATTTTTCCTTACACATGTGTAAAGATTGTGTTTGTGACTTCTACAATTTATGATGATGACAATGTAGATTTTTGATTCACGATTCATGAAGTATTTTACATATATTCTTTGAAATCTTTAATTGACTAATGAGAATTAAATTCTTTATTAATTTTTTTGGTCATTGGTACTAATATTTAGCCTAATTTATTGTATACTTCCTTTGGAAGTAGTATTCGATCGTTTATAATAATAACTAATAATGTTTATGTAAATATTATACTGTGGAACAGGTTCTTTATTAAATAAATTAAAGTAAAAAGATCAAGCTAAAACAAGTCAGCATAAAAGTAATGTAAGCTGCCTTTAGTTCCGAAATTCTTATAGCTAAGGTGAACTCAAATAACCATGTCTCCTTTCTTTACCGTGATATTTTCTAACATTCTGTTTCTCACCTTAATATTTATGTTTTAGTTCATTTATGTTCAATTTTATATCAGCCAAAGCATGCTGAAATCCATGTTTATTTGCAATTTGTAATAGGATTTGTTGTGAAGATACTGGAGAATTCTGATCAACCATGTTACTTGAATTGAATATATTTATGTTGATGTGGATTCCTCCAACACGGTCTTTTTGGAAGAACCAAGAATTTTATGAGGTAATTTACCAGAGATTAATTTTTCTTATGAAGTTGAGGTATTTGATTATTATTAAAATTTAAAAAAAAAATCTTTTTGATCTTCTGCTTAAGATATATCAGACAATACATATTTGATTAACTTATTAAAACCAAGCTAGGGGACAAATACTGCTCACATGTTTTAAACTATAGCACCATCGTCATGAGGTTTATACTTAGTTTTTGTTATGTAAAAAAATTATATGCCCCGACTATTAGTATCATTGTTATATGAATTTATTCATCAAATAATATTCCTCCATTTATTAAGATGAATGCAATTAAAAAAGGTTCAAATGTTATTCAAAGCGTTTATTATTTATTCCAGTTTTCTCTGTACTTTTGATAATAATTGTTCATATAATAAATAAGTTTTCTAATAGCCCTTAATTTTTAAATTCTAGAATTTGAATTTAATCGCTCGATTTCCTAAAAAAACCTTGCTCTTTTTATTAAAGAGTTTCATACTATTTTTGAAGTTTGTTCTTTACTAATGTTTTGACATTTCGAAAAAGGTTATATTTAATTTTTAGGAATTTTGTAACTTTTTGGCTTTTATTTTAATCTTTGAAACGTTTGGCCCTTTTGGGACAAATCACTAGAGTTTAGCAATTTTTTTAAAATGTTGGATATTCATAGATTTAAATGCACTAGAGTGTTAAACAAATTTACACGGATTCAGATAATTAGTCATCTTAAACGGTGCAACTACCCTTTTATGAAAAAAATAGGATTAATTGCCATGTGCCTAAGTTAAAGCAGATCTGGAAACATCAACTTCATGAATAATAAAGATATTATGGTTATATTTCGTAGACATTCAACCTCTAATTGATGAAGGAAATAAAAAAATGTGAGAATTTACTATAATTTGCACCTAAACAGTGCCCGAATTTTTGTAAATTTGGACATAAAGTGGGTTTTCCTATTAAATATTCATTCACATTCCTCTTTTTTTAGTCTTAGTGGCAAGGCCATATTGGTTTTCGCCTACAGTTATATTATTATACATAATCCGATACAGATTAATCTTTCGAAAGATTTGATAGTAATGTGACATGTATAGGTAAGATTAAAGGCTTGAATATTTCTATTTTTTTACTTTCTATTTATAAGCATATCTTGATATCTGAGTTGTAGATTGGGATCAAACAATTTTATTTTTCCTGGATTGTGTTTCATAGACTAATTTATTTCTTCGAAGGGATTATATTACTCCAAGCTGCGTTTATTCTATAATCTGAATAAGCTATTTACGCATATTTATTAGATAAGCAAATGTCAGAAATCTATTCAACAAACAATATAACATCTAGCTGGTGGATTAAAGAAAACAAATCATTGTATTACTTTGAGAAATGGTTGAGAATCTTTATAAGGCTAGAGCAACAGTCGCAAATAAGATGATTGATGCATTCATAGCTGTGAGGCCTCTTCTTTACGTTTTTGTTGTTACATATGTATACTAATCTTCATTTTATTTAATGCAACCACTATAATTGTTTTCATTAACTATCCACTTTTACGTTATTTTATATAATATATATTTTAGCAATTTATCTTTTGTAACTATGTTTAAAACATCTTTTTCCTCGAGGAATAAAATAATTAAAACTCCTGGCCTGAATTGTTTCTAGTATAAGGTTATTTTTTGCTCCCTTTAGTTTAAAAAGAAATTAATTCTTCAAAACTGTTTTAAGCATCAGATTTAAGTTTATATTTATGTAATAGTTGTTTTTATGAATTTCACGCAAACACAAATTATCTTTATGAAATATTTGACCCTGAAAGATTGTTAGGAAATATAACAGATATGGTATGAGATGTTTTCATGTAGATACACATTATCCTTATAATATGAGGTTATTTCTTGCTGCTTTAGAACTTCATGCAGACATACGTTATCTACATGAAACTTTTAATAAGTTAGTTTTAAACGGACTAAATTGATTGTGCTAAATTGATTGGTTAAGATTATTATATCCATATTTACAATATGGCTATATGGATATTCATGAAAGGATATGTTGAAATTTATAATAATTTATTTTTTGTGAATGAGACGATAGTATCAACTCCATCAATTTGTATAAAATGAATAATATGTATAATTCTACTTGAATATATCAAGTAACTTTGGAAAGTATTAAATCTATTTGCTATATCTACCATATTAAATTTACAGTATATCATAGTACAGTATTATAGGCATATACCAATCTTATATCAATTGTATAAGCAAATCTTAATTGAATGGTTTTGTTCCAAAGTTCTAATCATTATCACTCTAATTTCTACCACCTTTCCATCATGTTCACAATGAAATCTAAAGTAACAAAAAATTTGTTTTACATAATATATGAGTTAGTTTTAGAACCATGAACTTCATGTGCTTTGTATACCTTATAAGAGCATGATATATTACACAACATCGTCATTTCGTTGATAAATTCTCCACCAGTCTTGGAACCTTAGCCGTATCATTGATTCTAAATTAGTATTTCAACCATTTTGATTAGGATATGAAGGACCATGTGATTTCACTAGAACATCACCGACCTTGATTAAAAGGTAGGATTTTTTTGAACTATTCCACTTTTTTTGGGATTGACATGTATTCTTAATTCATATTTATTTTCTCATAAAAGAAGTCTTTTAGCTTATTGTTGTAAAGACCCGCAAATCCCGCAAATCCCCGCCCTTTGAATCGACCATAAACCACACAGGTCTGATCCAAAAAGTGGAAACCTACGAATACTTTAACTTTGGGCATACAACACATTACAACAGATAACAGAAGACTTTTATAACACTATAATAAATTTTACATCAGAGTAAAGAATATACATATCAGAGTACATTGGAATATAATTACAGCGGAAGATAAATACAAAAATGTAATATACTGCAACGGAAGAACACAGCGGAAGACTCTCTATCTCTGGACATAGCTTTAAGCTTCAACCCAGAATCCTGCTTAATATATCTGCAAAAATAGCTACTCGACTGCCCGTGTGGAAAATATGGGCACCCGAGTTTGCAAAGTGAAACAAACTACAGGTCAGTCGTGGGACTGGTGTGAGAATTCTTAAACTAACCTTAATTAATAATAAGGCTAATCACAGGACCACGCCGCTAACGCGGAACGGGTTTACTCCATTGGATTGCCAGTGCATGACTAAAGTAAATCGTCAAAATAGCGCAATGCTTTTTCTGAAAAATGAAACCATTATAAGACCCAAGTCCCATCACACAATGCGACGCAAACCGGAGGATAGAGTTTTACCTTATAATGATCAAAAGATGCTTGATACGATAAACACGGTATTATGTAATAATAGTGTGCAACCAATTTGAAATACATCAAAGTAAATATATCAATCCTAGACGGCATAAGTGCCCCATCCCACTATGTCGCCATATATAGGTATACAATCAAAACCGCGTGATGTCGTATTGGAAATTTGGGTTTCCATCTGAGTCAAGGCTAGGGAGGAGATCCTTACCGATTCGAGACACTCTAGCAATGCCCCAGGATTGGTACTCTGTCCAACCCTTGGATCCTGCAGGACCGGTCCACACTTGCTTTTGTGGATTAGTTATTCCTGAACACACGCTTCCCGGTCCTTTTGGACCTATAATACGGCCAGTGGCGACCGCATAACCCAAGGCCTCGAAAAATCCAACAACCACAATGAATAAATGCCAGCGCTGGTAGGTCCCTGGCACCACTCTAGCTAGAAAGAAACGTGCGCACTCCCTGCGTTCCCTTCTCCTGTTTTAGACTCTACCGGTGTGTGAGGCTCGCGAAGTCACGATATACACAAAGCTATGCCTAAATAGACTGTGCTTTGATCATCAACCACAAGGCCTGCTTTTCAACAAAGCCTTGATCAATTGCATCTTAGCATGCCACATTGTCAGACTCTACCATATCATTGATCATCTACCAATATATATATATATATAACCTCTAAGCTCATACGTCTTAGAGAAGGGGGTTAAGTGAAGAATAAATTCTCCACCACCAAACAGAAATATATAATCAGTAGCGTTCAACAAATACAGTAGAAAAGAATACAATGTCAGACACGCAATCCATTTACAAGTCCACTCTGGGTCTGAGCGAAACAACATGTCCGTCGATCTCCAAATACGTTTGGACGATCATTACCAAATACCTTGCCTTGGAATGTACTGTCCCAATTCAAGATACCAGTCATCATTATCCCAACGATGTGAAAACCTTCAGCCTTCTACCACCGTCTTCATCTTCGACTCTTGATCGTCGTGATGACTATTCAAAATGGGTTAAACCCGGTCTTTCTGAATAACTCGCGTATTTTGTGATTAAAAATCAAATATTGGAAAATCACACATTATGTCACATTCCGACCCCGAATATTCTTTTAATAAGATATTCATATTAAAAGATTTTCATAAATTTTATCAAAGATGAATTAATAAATTAAATCATAAATCTTCCTTAAAAGATTTATTAAAAATTTTGAATTTGATTTAATATAAAAAATCATTTTCATAGATCATTTATTTTAAAGAATAAATCTTCTTTTAAACGGGTTAAAGAACTCGTGTCATTTAAAACACAATTCACGATAAACCCACAAATCAATTTCCTAAATATGGAATTCCACAGAAATCAATCAGTACATACTCGATGTGAATTTCTGTATCGGACCAACAATATACATGGAATAACGGCAAAGCCTCTTAAATTCCATATATAATATCGGTCTTCTATTACAGAAGCCCAGCTCGATTATTACCAATAGAATTTCCACTTAATTCCAATTTAATATATATTAAATTGGAAAACTAGATTTTTAGAAAATGTTTTTGTTAAATCTATGAGTAGATTTACAAATTCCAAATAATAATTTCGATGTAAATTGGATTAAAGGACAAATGTCATTTAAAAACACCATCCACGATAAATCCACTTCACATCTCAATGTATCTTATATCATGGAATATAGTTGCAAATTCTAATAATCTTAATTAAAGGATTTCCCTTTAAATATAAATTCATTATTATAAGAAAACATATTTTAGAAATAATCATTAAAAATATTCTTTACATAAAAGATTTTTATCCTTTACAAATATTCTTTGTTTTAACATATTTAATAGAAAATATATATATTTATGAAAATATATCCTTTATATAAAAAGAATTTCTAATGTAAGAATATTCTTATTTAAAAGAACACCTGAATCGGAATGCGACTCAATCATTTACCATATAATTTGGACTTCACACACATCATATATATGACAATAACAATACAATCATCAAATCATCCATTTCATCCAAAGTGTAAATTCCACTGCGTAAGCGTTAAAATTAAATAATAACGCTCATCGCAGCCTGTCGATCTAACGATCAACATACAACTAAATATTGGGATTAGTGTATGTTAATTTTCATCCCAACACCCATGTGGGGTTTCAACCAACAAACAAATAATAAATTATTTGTGCACTTGGGCGATGTGTGAAAATTATCGACCCAATCACATAAACAAGTCAGGTAACTTGCCTATGGCAGTGTAATACACAATATATGACACGATGATAAAAATATCTCTTTTATTCCTGTTCTTTTTATCGCATGTAAAATGTCAATAAAAATGTAATCTTTATTTCTATTCTTTCAACGCATCAAAAATGATGATAAAAATATAATCTTTATTTTAGTTCTTTTCATTGTAAATAAATGAAAAGAAAAATGTAATCTTTTAATTCCATTCGTAATAGGGGATATAAATAATAACACAAAATATAACTATTCATTTCATGCTTTATTTGCAATAGAGAATGCAAATAAAGATTCAACCTTTTTGTTTGATGTTTATTTATATAGAGGAATGTAAATAAAAAAAATTTTGTAACTTTTTCATTTCATAATTTATTTGCAATAAGAATTGCAAATGAAAATGTGTCCTTCGTTCTCATGTTTTATTTGCGTTGAGTAATGCAAATAAAAATGTAATATTAAATTTCTAGTTTTATTTACATCAAGAAATGTAAATAAAAGAACAACTCTTTATTTTATGTTTATTCACATCAAGTGAAGTAAATAAATAATTAAAAATGTAACTTTTATTTTAATGCTTTGTTCACATTTGAAACATGCAACAAAAATGTATCTTTTGTTTTTAATAAATTTGTTTGCATCTAAATTTGCAACAAAATGTAATTTTTATTTCTTGTTTATTTGCAACCAAAATTGCAAACAAAAAAAATGTAATTTTATCTCCTTTGTTTTATTTGCATGATAGAATGCAAATAAAAATGCATATTCTATTTTCTACATTTCGTTTGCATTGTAGAATGCAAACAAAAATGTGATTTTTATTTTCTTGTATTGTTTACATTATGAAATGTTAACAAAAATGTGAATTTTTGATTTCATGAAATATTCGCATTGAAAATGCAAATAAAAATAAAAATGTACTACTTTAAAATCATGTTATATTTGTGTTGGAGAACACAAAAAAAAATGTTCTTTTATTTTAATGTTTTATTTGTGTTTAAGAACACGAATAAAAAGACCATTTTAATTTTCTATGTTATATTTGTGTTTGAGAACACAAACACAAAGGATCATTCATTTTCTAAAATGTATTTGTGTTTGGGAACACAAATAAAAAGGTTCGTTCATTTTCAAAATGTATTTGCATAAGTGAATGCAAATAAAAGAATAAATTTTACTTTAATATATATATTTGTATTCGTAAATACAAACAAAAGAACAAGTTTTAATTTTAAATATATATTTGCATTTTTAGATGCAAACAAAAGAACAAGTTTATTTTTAATGTATATTTACATTGGTACATTGTGACGGCCGGGAATTGCGCTCGATCCGAATCAGTCGTTAAACCGATCTAGACCGTTCGAAACCCCTGATCGTTTGAGAACAGGACAAATCAGAACACAAACAGAAGAACATTTCATTGCTATTACAACAATTCCATCAGATAAAAGAATATACAGAGTATAATTGAATAAATTACATTCGATAAATATCAGAGATTACAATAAATTACATAGCAGCGGAAAAATAATACAAAGCACAACTGAAGGTGATATACGGATACAGAGCTTTCCGGATATCATTCCAGCTGTAAACCAGGATCCTGTGAATATAAATCTGCAAAACCAAAACTACTAGCTGCCCGTGCGGAAAATAGGGGCACCCAGAGTTTAGGTTAAAACAATAAACTCCAGGTCAGTCAGGTGACTGGTGTGAGAACTAAAACAGTTATTAAAACTTTATTTTTTTTAAAAAAGAGAGTAATTCAAGGGACCACGCCGTATAACACGGAACGAGTTTCCTCCTAAGAATACTAGTGCATAGAATAAACAGCGCAATGCTTTTTCGAAAAATGAAGCTATTATAAGACCCATGTCCCATCACACAATGCAACGCAAGACGGAGGATAGGGTTTTCCCTTATAATAGCCAAACATGCTTGGTACGTTTAAAACAAATCATTTGATACTATATTAAGTGTATAGTGCCAAAACAGTTTCAATCATAAATATAAATCATAGACGGCATGGGTACCATATATCATGTCGCCATACTAGTTCTACAATTAAAACCGCAATACACGTATTGGAAATTGGATTTCCGTCATGAGTCGAGGCAAGGGGCAAGATCCTCTCCGCGCTCGAGACACTCTAGCAAATGCCTCAGGGCTACGCACTCTGGGCAACCCTGGATGCGGCTGGGCCGGTCCTCACTTACGTTAGAGGATTAATTATGCCTGAACACACGTTTCCCGGTCCTTACAGACCTATAATCGAGGCGCCTCGCATTCCAACAACCACATAGGTGAAAAGTATAAAAATGTCAGGGCTGGTAAGTCACTGACACCACCAAAGCTAGAAAGAAACGTCGTGCTCTCCCAGCGGTCCGTATCCCGTTTTTAACTCATACCGAGGTGTGAGGCTCGCGAATTCACGTTATACACAAAGCTACGCCACAGAGGTCGAGCTTTGATCATCAACCACAAGACTTTGCTTTTCAACAGAAGCCTTGATCACTGCAACTTAGTATGCCACACAGGCAATTCATGCTATGCGATTGATATCTATCGATATATAACCTCTAAGCTCGTACGTCTCAGAGAAGGGCGTTAAGCAAAAGAATAAATTTTCGCCGCCAAACAGATGTATATTTAATAGAAATCAATCAACACAGAATAAAATCCAATGTCAGACACACAATCCATTTACAAGTCCGTTCTGGGTCTGAACGAAACCGGAGGCACTTTCCTCGCATATCCATCCATCTCCAAGTACGTCTGGACGACCACCAACTATTTCCATCCTCTTGGGTGTACAGCCCAATCAGGATCGTCGGTAATTATCCAAACGATGTGAAGACTTCCGGTCTTCGACCACCGTCTTCATCTTCGACATATCGTCGAATCGGTTATTCAGAATGGGTATAAACCCGGACTTTCCGAACAATCCGCGTATATTAAAAACAAATGTTACACAAACATAACATACGCCTCATTCCAATTCATTAGTCACTAACCGCAAATTAGCAAGAGAACAATTTCCCAAACATTAACCCCGAAGGCCGAAACCAACATCAGATCAATACCCAGGAAACCATTCTTCTTAACCAACCTACAGCTAGTTTCTAAATTCCACATTCTTAGGGAAAGGTTCCCATTAATTTTATCCAAGATAAATTCTTTAAAATTTATCCTGTAATCTTCCTTTGGATGTCGTTTCAAACCAAATTATGGTTTTTCCAAACTAGTCGAGATTAGTGAACCACACCGAAGTAATTATTTATTTTATTTCCCAGTCCCAACCTATTCATCCCATGAAGCAAAACTGGTAATACTCCATATCTAATACTATGGTGTTATTGGTAAAATAAATTACCATTTCACGTTCAAATCTAATTAAAGATTTAACTATCGCTTTGGAGCAAAACTGGTGATACTCCATTCTCGCTCGTTTTCTAAATTTGATAATTTAGATTGTAAATTCACATTTCAATCTAATTGCAGATTCGTTAAAACTCCTTTTATTGGGTTAAAGAACTAGCTGTTATTTAAAACACAGTTCACGACAAACTCAAATCACATTCTATTTATTTTCGGGTTAAAGAACTAGGTGTTATTTAAAACACAGTTCACGATAAACCCACAAATCAATTCTAGTTCAATTCAAATCAAATATATTTGGAATTTCGATTATTTAAAACCCCTTTTTAAATCTAATTTATTTATTTAAAAATAAATCGGGTTTTAAATTTAGTTCAAACTAGTTCATTTTGATAAAAATCTATTTTTATCTTTTCAAATACGGAGTTTTTCATCCCAATTTTTCCAAAATCATTTCTTATGATTTTACACAAATTATTGATATTTTTAATAATTTTATCAAGGCCCGTACAGTCGATTTCCAACAACGGCCATCGAACTGCACTTACAGCGACCTTTTCCAAATTTGATTTGGACGTATCTCCAAATCCAACCGTTAGATTTCAAATTTCTAATGTTCGTTAGAAAGCTCTTTTCGATACGAACCCAACGGTTCCGGTTTTAGGAGAATCCGACGGTCGGATCTCCCGAAATGTCCGTTTGAAATAAATGGTCGAAATTCACGAACTGCCGCGGCGCGGCGCGTTCTATTCAGGCCATTATATTATATATATAATATATATTTCGTCGATTTCTATTCAAAACGAATTTTATAAATAGTTTTGAATTCGTTTCAAAAAACAATTTCAACTTCCATTTCAATTCAAATCAAAATTGAATTCTTCTTTATAAATTCGTTTTAAAATTCATTTCTATTCAATTCAAATTTCAATTCAATTTGAATTCATTTCAATTCGCTTTCAATTCGATTTGAATTCGTTTTCAATTCAATTCAATTCCAAAGTCGTTTTCTATTCGATTCAATTCAAAGTGGTTATATATTCAATTGAAATCAAATTCATTTTCTATTCGATTCATTTCGAAATCGTTTTCAATTCAATTCATTTCGAAATCGTTTTCAATTCAATTCATTTCGAAATCGTTTTCAATTCAATTCATTTCGAAATCGTTTTCAATTCAATTCATTTCGAAATCGTTTTCAATTCAATTCATTTCGAAATGAGTAAAATCGATATAAATATCGTTCACGTCTAAATGGCGTCAATCTAATCAACACGGCTTCATATATTTCTATTTTCAAATATTCTATTTCAGATATTTCGTTTCAAATATTTGGTTCCAAATATTTCTTTTTGTCAACACACGACTAATCTCAACGAATGAGTACCGTCCATGTATGACTATTTTTGTTAAAATATTTCGTTTAACACATGACTAATCTCAATGGATGAGTACAGTCAACACATGAACCTTTACTTTATATTGATAAAGATGTAAATTTTATTATTAAAATATTTCGTTCAACACATGACTAATCTCAACGGATGAGTACAGTCAACACATGAACCTTTACTTTATATTGATAAAGATGTAAATTTTATTATTAAAATATTTCGTTCAACACATGACTAATCTCAACGGATGAGTACAGTCAACACATGAACCTTTACTTTATATTGATAAAGATGTAAATTTTATTATTAAAATATTTCGTTCAACACATGACTAATCTCAACGGATGAGTACAGTCAACACATGAACCTTTACTTTATATTGATAAAGATGTAAATTTTATTATTAAAATATTTCGTTCAACACATGACTAATCTCAACGGATGAGTACTGTCAACACATGAACCTTTACTTTATAATATTCTTTATTTTCTAAATTGGAATGAGGCCCAATCAATCACCATATAGCGTTAACTATATGGATTTTCATACAACACATGTATATGATAGCATTGAAAAATAATCAACCATCAACCAAAGTGCACTACACTGTATAAGCATCAAATATAGATATCTAACGCTTATAACAGCCTGTCAATCAATCGATCGACATATGTAATCAATCAGGATGAGTGAACTTCAAATTTCATCCCAACACCCGTGTGGGGTTTCAAACAATCAAACACAGATTTTATTTGTGCAGTTGGGCGATGTGTGAAATTTATCGTCCCAATCAATGTCCTTCAAATAGGTGTACATAAACAAACCGTCCGGTTTGTAAATGAATATTTTATTTATTTCACTTTCATGTTAAAAATTATATTTTTAACGATAACACATTTTATTTCAACATATGAATATATTCTATTCAGTTCATTTATTCAATAAAAATGATATTTTTATTTTTCTAACATATTTTAGAAAATTTCGGCGGCATAACGACACGATACTAGAAACGGGACGAGGCCTAGCCTTATCCCCGGTCTAGTGAAGGCCCACGCCATTCACACATCAATCAAATTCACCAAACAACCAAATTCAAATCAAATCATCTAACTAATTTATGCAACCAAACAAACAAGTCCATGGTCTGTGGACGGTTGTGTCGGGTGCTACTAAACACCGTCTGCATCCTAGTATATATATATAACTAGAAAAGAGAAATTTAGAGTGAGAAGTTCTCACCGAAAGCTATCCAATCATCTTGACTCTTCTTTTACAGAAACCTTCGTTGTTCTCGCCCTTTTGTTATCTTCGTTGCCCGTATTCTCTACATATATAAAAATCACACATTTTTATATTTTGATGTCTTTAAAATAAAAATCACATTTTTATTTATTCACTTTCAATTTAAAAATCATATTTTTATAATCGCTTCATACCTTTAAAAATCGAATTTTTATTCCGTTATTCAATATATAAAAATCGAATTTTTACTACTATGTTATATAGATAAAAATTATATTTTTATCACGCTATTTTCCATATAAAGATTTCGCCTTTTCTAAAATAAAGATTTCATTGCTAATATTCCTATCATGTAAAAATTATATTTTTAATTCTCTACATAAACAAAAATCATATTTTTACATCTTCTATATAGTAAAGATTATATTTTTATCCTCCTACAATATAAAAGATTGTATTTTTAATTGCTAAAATTAATTAAAATACCTTTCTCTATCGATTTCAACCCGGGAGAGCTCGAACCCGTGCTCCCCTCGACTTCACCGTTGCTGTGCTACCCAAAGTTCACCGGAGAAGCTCTAAATCGATGAAACTCGGCGTCGGAGGAGGGCTTGGTTCGCTGGTAGTCTGAAAAGGGTCGCTGGGGTATGTTGGTGGCGCAGGAGCCTCGTCAGGCGGTGGTGGAGCTCGGTGGGCCGGCGGTGCTGACTTGGGGGAGGGCGTCGCTACAGGTTGATTGGGGGAGGGCTACGGTTTTGGCTCGACGGGCTTCAGGGTGTGGGGCTCGGCTGCGGTCTTCATTCGCGAGGAGGGGGGGGGGGGTTGCTCCAGCGAGCGGCGGTGGTGGCGATGGCCCCTGAGGAGGCGGCGCGATTTTTGGCTCCTTCGATCCTATTTTTTTTTTTTCTGAAATCGACGGTTAGTGTAAAGGGGATTGGGGGAGAATAAGGTTACATAATAATATATATATATATATTTATATATTTAATTTATTTTAAATTCTAAAATCAACTTTTTAATTCAACTCGAAATCGAACCCACCGACTGTCGCCCCTAGCGTAATACCCTCATCCCGAACCCAATGGGATATGCATCGCAAGCTGATTCGATCGCTTTGATCAGTTTCCGTTGAATTTACATTTAAATCACTATATTGTATTTTAAACGTACATTTCAATTTACCGGGGTCACATACTAACTCTAAAAATCCCATAAAAATATTTTCTAGCTTCGTATTGACGATACGGTCCTAACAAAACTAGTTTCGTCGAATTCTGAGACCGTTGGAAAAATGGCCAATTTCCAGTCGATTAAAATCAACTAAAACTGGTCAAACGCGTTTTCCTTTGCCACGCTCACATATTGATTCGAAAAATTATGAAATTTGAAACCTAGCAATAATTTGACACTGCGGATCCAACAAAAGTGGTTTCGTCGAAATCCGAGGTCGCTTGCAAAATTTCCATTTTTAAGGGCCTGAATTCCATAGCGACTATTTAGAATTTTCAACTGGACATATCTTTTGATTCCCGCTATGAAATCTTGATTTTTCGGATTCGTTGGAAAGATAATATCAATTAGATCCTAATGTTTTTGGTTTCACTAAAATCCGGATTGTTTTGCACCTGTACATTCAATTGAAGTTTGAAATCGAATTATCGAACTACCGCGCCATTTTCAATTCTATTTATAATTATATATAAATATTTATATTCAAAATAAATTTCTTGTCGATTTTATTTAAAATAATCTATTTTAAATATAGAAAACTCGCTATAATTGCCAAAATAAAAATTTTAAACTGGCCCAGATTTTCCGGGTTATTACAATCTCCCCCACTTAAAACTTTTCGTCCCCGAAAAGGAACAAAGTCGAAAGTGGTTTGATTAATCAACTCTACGCTCGATCTAGCTTCCATTCTCCAACTTTTCAGTTTCTGAGAATTTTCAAATTTTCAAAAATTTGGCTAACACCCTAAATTTTCGAAAAATTTCGCCATAACCTCCCCTGCACCGGGAGCATCGGGGAATTTCAAATAGCTTCCCCGGTCCTTCTAATCTCAAAAAGAAAAAAGAAAAAGCCAAGCGGCTAGCCAATAGGCTCATAAAATCATCATCACCCAAACAAAACAGTAAATTATGTAGTAAACATGTACCTATTTGTCGGGCAAACAAATTTTATTCTCTGCTCTAGCCTCCTTGTTATGACCTGTTCAATAGATATACATGTATATGCGAGCAAATGCGACCAATTTTCAATATAGTTCCGTATTTGATACAATTAGGCATAATGGTTCAAAATTATCAAACAAATAACCAAACAACACAAACATCAATCAATTAGTGGATTAACGTTTCAAATTTATAATTTTGATATCTATATATAAAGAAAATCATGTTTTTGATGCCAATTCACAACAATGTGTTCTAGCTATATTAGTTTTGGTTCTCACGCCAGTCTAATGGGAATATATAGATATCACACCTTCGTCACTCGAAAATAAATACTGGTGATGATATACTTCATCATCAGGACCATGTCCGGGCGACTAGAGTGTGACTCTATATCTATCTAATATATTAAAACTTTGAATATACGTTCATGACGCGTATATGCAAAATCTTTATATACTAGATTGTCCAAATTCAAAATAAATAAATATTCAAATACGTAAAAAGTGATTTAAATTTTCAAAACAAAATTGTTTCCACTTGAAAAATATACTCTTCACACTCGTTCTAGGATACTACTGATCCTATCTCTAACGAGTCATTCTAATTGGATATTACTAATCCAATATCTAATGAATTCTTTCGTATGGTTCTAATGTGTCTTGTTCTCGAGCTCTGTAAACCAAAGCTCTGATACCAAAATGTGACGGCCGGGAATTGCGCTCGATCCGAATCAGTCGTTAAACTGATCTAGACCGTTCGAAACCCCTGATCGTTTGAGAACAGGACAAATCAGAACACAAACAGATGAACATTTCATTACTATTACAACAATTCCATCAGATAAAAGAATATACAGAGTATAATTGAATAAATTACATTCGATAAATATCAGAGATTACAATAAATTACATAGCAGCGGAAAAATAATACAAAGCACAACTGAAGGTGATATACGGATACAGAGCTTTCCGGATATCATTCCAGCTGTAAACCAGGATCCTGTGAATATAAATCTGCAAAACCAAAACTACTAGCTGCCCGTGCGGAAAATAGGGGCACCCAGAGTTTAGGTTAAAACAATAAACTCCAGGTCAGTCAGGTGACTGGTGTGAGAACTAAAACAGTTATTAAAACTTTATTTTTTTTAAAAGAGAGTAATTCAAGGGACCACGCCGTATAACACGGAACGGGTTTCCTCCCAAGAATACTAGTGCATAGAATAAACAGCGCAATGCTTTTTCGAAAAATGAAGCTATTATAAGACCCATGTCCCATCACACAATGCAACGCAAGCCGGAGGATAGGGTTTTCCCTTATAATAGCCAAACATGCTTGGTACGTTTAAAACAAATCATTTGATACTATATTAAGTGTATAGTGCCAAAACAGTTTCAATCATAAATATAAATCATAGACGGCATGGGTACCATATATCATGTCGCCATACTAGTTCTACAATTAAAACCGCAATACACGTATTGGAAATTGGATTTCCGTCATGAGTCGAGGCAAGGGGCAAGATCCTCTCCGCGCTCGAGACACTCTAGCAAATGCCTCAGGGCTACGCACTCTGGGCAACCCTGGATGCGGCTGGGCCGGTCCTCACTTACGTTAGAGGATTAATTATGCCTGAACACACGTTTCCCGGTCCTTACAGACCTATAATCGAGGCGCCTCGCATTCCAACAACCACATAGGTGAAAAGTATAAAAATGTCAGGGCTGGTAAGTCACTGACACCACCAAAGCTAGAAAGAAACGTCGTGCTCTCCCAGCGGTCCGTATCCCGTTTTTAACTCATACCGAGGTGTGAGGCTCGCGAATTCACGTTATACACAAAGCTACGCCACAGAGGCCGTGCTTTGATCATCAACCACAAGACTTTGCTTTTCAACAGAAGCCTTGATCACTGCAACTCAGTATGCCACACAGGCAATTCATGCTATGCGATTGATATCTATCGATATATAACCTCTAAGCTCGTACGTCTCAGAGAAGGGCGTTAAGCAAAAGAATAAATTTTCGCCGCCAAACAGATGTATATTTAATAGAAATCAATCAACACAGAATAAAATCCAATGTCAGACACACAATCCATTTACAAGTCCGTTCTGGGTCTGAACGAAACCGGAGGCACTTTCCTCGCATATCCATCCATCTCCAAGTACGTCTGGACGACCACCAACTATTTCCATCCTCTTGGGTGTACAGCCCAATCAGGATCGTCGGTAATTATCCAAACGATGTGAAGACTTCCGGTCTTCGACCACCGTCTTCATCTTCGACATATCGTCGAATCGGTTATTCAGAATGGGTATAAACCCGGACTTTCCGAACAATCCGCGTATATTAAAAACAAATGTTACACAAACATAACATACGCCTCATTCCAATTCATTAGTCACTAACCGCAAATTAGCAAGAGAACAATTTCCCAAACATTAACCCCGAAGGCCGAAACCAACATCAGATCAATACCCAGGAAACCATTCTTCTTAACCAACCTACAGCTAGTTTCTAAATTCCACATTCTTAGGGAAAGGTTCCCATTAATTTTATCCAAGATAAATTCTTTAAAATTTATCCTGTAATTTTCCTTTGGATGTCGTTTCAAACCAAATTATGGTTTTTCCAAACTAGTCGAGATTAGTGAACCACACCGAAGTAATTATTTATTTTATTTTCCAATCCCAACCTATTCATCCCATGAAGCAAAACTGGTAATACTCCATATCTAATACTATGGTGTTATTGGTAAAATAAATTACCATTTCACGTTCAAATCTAATTAAAGATTTAACTATCGCTTTGGAGCAAAACTGGTGATACTCCATTCTCGCTCGTTTTCTAAATTTGATAATTTAGATTGTAAATTCACATTTCAATCTAATTGCAGATTCGTTAAAACTCCTTTTATTGGGTTAAAGAACTAGGTGTTATTTAAAACATAGTTCACGACAAACCCAAATCACATTCTATTTATTTTCGGGTTAAAGAACTAGGTGTTATTTAAAACACAGTTCACGATAAACCCACAAATCAATTCTAGTTCAATTCAAATCAAATATATTTGGAATTCCGATTATTTAAAACCCCTTTTTAAATCTAATTTATTTATTTAAAAATAAATCGGGTTTTAAATTTAGTTCAAACTAGTTCATTTTGATAAAAATCTATTTTTATCTTTTCAAATACGGAGTTTTTCATCCCAATTTTTCCCAAATCATTTCTTATGATTTTACACAAATTATTGATATTTTTAATAATTTTATCAAGGCCCGTACAGTCGATTTCCAACAACGGCCATCGAACTGCACTTACAGCGACCTTTTCCAAATTTGATTTGGACGTATCTCCAAATCCAACCGTTAGATTTCAAATTTCTAATGTTCCTTAGAAAGCTCTTTTCGATATGAACCCAACGGTTCCGGTTTTAGGAGAATCCGACGGTCGGATCTCCCGAAATGTCCGTTTGAAATAAATGGTCGAAATTCACGAACTGCCGCGGCGCGGCGCGTTCTATTCAGGCCATTATATTATATATATAATATATATTTCGTCGATTTCTATTCAAAACGAATTTTATAAATAGTTTTGAATTCGTTTCAAAAAACAATTTCAACTTCCATTTCAATTCAAATCAAAATTGAATTCTTCTTTATAAATTTGTTTTAAAATTCATTTCTATTTAATTCAAATTTCAATTCAATTTGAATTCATTTCAATTCGCCTTCAATTCGATTTGAATTCGTTTTCAATTCAATTCAATTCCAAAGTCGTTTTCTATTCGATTCAATTCAAAGTGGTTATATATTCAATTGAAATCAAATTCGTTTTCTATTCGATTCATTTCGAAATCGTTTTCAATTCAATTCATTTCGAAATCGTTTTCAATTCAGTTCATTTCGAAATCGTTTTCAATTCAATTCATTTCGAAATCGTTTTCAATTCAATTCATTTCAAAATGAGTAAAATCGATATAAATATCGTTCACGTCTAAATGGCGTCAATCTAATCAACACGGCTTCATATATTTCTATTTTCAAATACTCTATTTCAAATATTTCGTTTCAAATATTTGGTTCCAAATATTTCTTTTTGTCAACACACGACTAATCTCAACGAATGAGTACCGTCCATGTATGACTATTTTTGTTAAAATATTTCGTTCAACATATGACTAATCTCAATGGATGAGTACAGTCAACACATGAACCTTTACTTTATATTGATAAAGATGTAAATTTTATTATTAAAATATTTCGTTCAACACATGACTAATCTCAACGGATGAGTACAGTCAACACATGAACCTTTACTTTATATTGATAAAGATGTAAATTTTATTATTAAAATATTTCGTTCAACACATGACTAATCTCAACGGATGAGTACAGTCAACACATGAACCTTTACTTTATATTGATAAAGATGTAAATTTTATTATTAAAATATTTCGTTCAACACATGACTAATCTCAACGGATGAGTACAGTCAACACATGAACCTTTACTTTACATTGATAAAGATGTAAATTTTATTATTAAAATATTTCGTTCAACACATGACTAATCTCAACGGATGAGTACTGTCAACACATGAACCTTTACTTTATAATATTCTTTATTTTCTAAATTGGAATGAGGCCCAATCAATCACCATATAGCGTTAACTATACGGATTTTCATACAACACATGTATATGATAGCATTGAAAAATAATCAACCATCAACCAAAGTGCACTACACTGTATAAGCATCAAATATAGATATCTAACGCTTATAACAGCCTGTCAATCAATCGATCGACATATGTAATCAATCAGGATGAGTGAACTTCAAATTTCATCCCAACACCCGTGTGGGGTTTCAAACAATCAAACACAGATTTTATTTGTGCAGTTGGGCGATGTGTGAAATTTATCGTCCCAATCAATGTCCTTCAAATAGGTGTACATAAACAAACCGTCCGGTTTGTAAATGAATATTTTATTTATTTCACTTTCATGTTAAAAATTATATTTTTAACGATAACACATTTTATTTCAACATATGAATATATTCTATTCAGTTCATTTATTCAATAAAAATGATATTTTTATTTTTCTAACATATTTTAGAAAATTTCGGCGGCATAACGGCACGATACTAGAAACGGGACGAGGCCTAGACTTATCCCCGGTCTAGTGAAGGCCCACGCCATTCACACATCAATCAAATTCACCAAACAACCAAATTCAAATCAAATCATCTAACTAATTTATGCAACCAAACAAACAAGTCCATGGTCTGTGGACGGTTGTGTCGGGTGCTACTAAACACCGTCTGCATCCTAGTATATATATATAACTAGAAAAGAGAAATTTAGAGTGAGAAGTTCTCACCAAAAGCTATCCAATCATCTTGACTCTTCTTTTGCAGAAACCTTCGTTGTTCTCGCCCTTTTGTTATCTTCGTTGCCCGTATTCTCTACGTATATAAAAATCACACATTTTTATATTTTGATGTCTTTAAAATAAAAATCACATTTTTATTTATTCACTTTCAATTTAAAAATCATATTTTTATAATCGCTTCATACCTTTAAAAATCGAATTTTTATTCCGTTATTCAATATATAAAAATCGAATTTTTACTACTATGTTATATAGATAAAAATTATATTTTTATCACGCTATTTTCCATATAAAGATTTCGCCTTTTCTAAAATAAAGATTTCATTGCTAATATTCCTATCATGTAAAAATTATATTTTTAATTCTCTACATAAACAAAAATCATATTTTTACATCTTCTATATAGTAAAGATTATATTTTTATCCTCCTACAATATAAAAGATTGTATTTTTAATTGCTAAAATTAATTAAAATACCTTTCTCTATCGATTTCAACCCGGGAGAGCTCGAACCCGTGCTTCCCTCGACTTCACCGTTGCTGTGCTACCCAAAGTTCACCGAAGAAGCTCTAAATCGATGAAACTCGGCGTCGGAGGAGGGCTTGGTTCGCTGGTAGTCTGAAAAGGGTCGCTGGGGTATGTTGGTGGCGCAGGAGCCTCGTCAGGCGGTGGTGGAGCTCGGTGGGCCGGCGGTGCTGACTTGGGGGAGGGCGTTGCTACAGGTTGATTGGGGGAGGGCTACGGTTTTGGCTCGACGGGCTTCAGGGTGTGGGGCTCGGCTGCGGTCTTCATTCGCGAGGAGGGGGGGGGGGGTTGCTCCAGCGAGCGGCGGTGGTGGCGATGGCCCCTGAGGAGGCGGCCCGATTTTTGGCTCCTTCGATCCTATTTTTTTCTTTTTCTGAAATCGACGGTTAGGGTAAAGGGGATTGGGGGAGAATAAGGTTACATAATATATATATATATATATATATATATATTTATATATTTAATTTATTTTAAATTCTAAAATCAACTTTTTAATTCAACTCGAAATCGAACCCACCGACTGTCGCCCCTAGCGTAATACCCCCATCCCGAACCCAATGGGATATGCATCGCAAGATGATTCGATCGCTTTGATCAGTTTCCGTTGAATTTACATTTAAATCACTATATTGTATTTTAAACGTACATTTCAATTTACCGGGGTTACATACTAACTCTAAAAATCCCAAAAAAATATTTTCTAGCTTCGTATTGACGATACGGTCCTAACAAAACTAGTTTCGTCGAATTCTGAGACCGTTGGAAAAATGGCCAATTTCCAGTCGATTAAAATCAACTGAAACAGGTCAAACGCGTTTTCCTTTGCCACGCTCACATATTGATTCGAAAAATTATGAAATTTGTAACCTAGCAATAATTTGACACTGCGGATCCAACAAAAGTGGTTTCGTCGAAATCCGAGGTCGCTTGCAAAATTTCCATTTTTAAGGGCCTGAATTCCATAGCGACTATTTAGAATTTTCAACTGGACATATCTTTTGATTCCCGCTATGAAATCTTGATTTTTCGGATTCGTTGGAAAGAAATCATCAATTAGATCCTAATGTTTTTGGTTTCACTAAAATCCGGATTGTTTTGCACCCTGTACATTCAATTGAAGTTTGAAATCGAATTATCGAACTATCGCGCCATTTTCAATTCTATTTATAATTATATATAAATATTTATATTCAAAATAAATTTCTCGTCGATTTTATTTAAAATAATCTATTTTAAATATAGAAAACTCGCTATAATTGCCAAAATAAAAATTTTAAACTGGCCCAGATTTTCCGGGTTATTACATACATGCAAATAAAAGAATAATTTTATTTTCAATAAACCTTTGCATTGGTGAATGCAAAATAAAAGAACCACTTTTTTTTTACAAAATATATTTACAAATATAATGTAACTTCTGAAAATAATTTCTTATTTACATATAAAAATGTAAACAAACATTGTGATTTCCAAAACATGTCTTTTTTTATTTACACAAAAATGTAAACAAAAGTTTTACTTCTAAAATGAATTTTAATTTACATATGATATGTAAACCAAAATGTGATTCTTAATCTATGATTACATTAAAAATGTAATCCTTTTATGTTCATTTTCATTACATATAAATGTAATCTTTTTTTTCATTACACATATAGATGCGATCTTTTCTATTCATTACAATGAACAAAATTTCAATAAAAATGAAATTTTAATTTGTAAACTTTCCATTGCCAAAAATGAAAATAAAAATAAAATCCATTTTATCTTCATCTTTACAATGAAATCTAAATCACATTAAAAATGTGATTTTTTCTATGCAAAGTCCTTCTATTGAAAACAATGGACATATAAAAATATGATCTTTTTACGTTGCTTCTTTTTATTGAAAATACTATTACATTTAAAATAACATTTTAATGTTACTTCATTTATTGAAATAATATTACATAAAAAATGAGATTTTTAATGTTGCAACTTTTATTGACATCAAAATGACAAATAAATTATGACTTTTGATTGAAAACTATTTTTACATTAAAAAAATGGAATCTTTTGTTTTCATTCTTTTTAATGATAGAACCTCATATTAAAATATATTCTTTTTATTCATTCTTTTTAATGTAAACAAATTTACATAAAAATTTTCATTCTTTTTAATGTAAACAAATTAAAATAAGAATTGATTTATCGCTCAATTTCTTTTGTAAATTCAACAAATAAAAATAAGCTTTCATTGTCTTTCAAGTTCTTATTATAATATCAACAAATGAAAATGAGTTTTTATTTGTCGATCAAGTTCTATTATTCATTACAGAATAATAGAAATAATATTTAATAACCTGAAATAAATTATAATAACTAAATCTGAATAAATATGATGTAATTCTGAATATAATATATTTTAGATTAAATTTTAGATCTAATTTCTAATCGTAAATAAAATTCAATATTAACTGCAATTTTAATATGGATCTAACACATCGTACACAACAAAACATATTACAATCACAACCAATGATTCATACAATACCAGACATTTCAGAATTGAATAAACATCATCATGCAATTATTTTTAAAGCGAGAAAATAATTTAATAATTAATTAAATAATAGAATTTTGAATTCTCACATTGAATTTTGGTCGAAATTTGACTGTCTCTTTTTCAGCTGCGGTCTGCGCCATCTCGAAGCTCTTAATTTTGTGATTCCAACGCAATTTACGGTTTGTCAAACGGACCTCGTATGAGAGAGTTATGAATTTTTAAAGATCGGACAAATTAAATAATAAAATAATATAAAAAAAAAAGAAATCGGGACCTTTCTTCCTCCAACACGTCGCATACCACCGAACCCAAACCCCCTCTCCAATGCCAAAATCGCACCCCTCTAGAAGCCTCCATTCGCCGATCCAACACCACCACCGCGACCGCCATGTCGAGAGCCACCTACACCATCAACCCCGTCGAACTCGGCCTCTCCTAGGGCCCACAAACCAATAAAAACCGCAGCCCCATCTCGGACGTAATTCGCGAAATCCGTGCACCAAAACCCAATCTTAACCGTATAGATTGAAAGGTCTCTGAATTCTCTTCGATTTGGTAGGTCATACGTCAATTTTCGTCGAACGGATCAAAAATTATTGAGGTTTGAAAATCGGACAATTCTGGCCATCAATTTCTGGGCGGCGGCTGGCCATTAGGGTTAGGGTTTTCGGATTTTTATATTATTTTAATATTTAATTCCGAATTTCGTGAAATAAAGTGGATTTTTGGACTTTCTCGGATTTGGGCCTGCTTACTGTCGACCTTAACGTTTTGAGGCCTTCTGAACGCGATGGGCTATGTCCCAAGGTCCAATTCCGACATCTCTACATTTTATTTTCGGTTTTAATTGAAAATACAATATTAAATTAATTATTTAATTTCTACCGTACATTTAAATATGCCGGGGTCACATACGACCTCAGAAAATTCTAAAAAAAATATTTTTAGCTTTCTTATGATGATACGAATCCGGCAAAATTATTTTCGTCGAATTCTGAGACTGTTTGAAAAATGGCTATTTTTAAGGCGTTCAAATTTAACTGTAAATAGTCAAAACACATTTTATTTTCCCACGCTCACATATTAATTCGAAAAATTCTGAAAATTGAAACCTAGCAATAATTTGACATTCCGGTTCCAACAAAAGTGGTTTCATCGAAAACCAAGGTCGTTTGAAAAATGACTATTTTTAAGGCCAATATATTTAATATTAAAAATATATTTTTAAACAAATAAATCCCGAAACTCAAAATATATAAGTGTTTACTGTTTTTCAATGTAGAAACATCATTCTGAACTCAATGGAAGTGGTTTCGAGTTCAAATTCCTTCGTATGCAAAAAGTAGCATTTTACCTTTATAAATTTCATAGCGACCTTTCTAAATATTGAATTGGCCATAACTTTTGATTTCCGCTATGAAATTTCAATTTTTCGGATTCGTTGGAAAGATATTTTTAAATAGATTCTAATATTTTTGGTTTCACTAAAATCCGTTAAATTTTGCATCCTATACGGTCAGTCAAAGTTCAAGTTTGACTTTTCAAACTACCGCGCTATTTCTAACTCTTTTATTAATTAAAATTAAATCATTCATTCTAACTTCGATTTAAATCAAATTCGTGATCATTATTATTTAAATAAATTATTTTATATTGTCAAAATTCATTAAAACTTTCTAAAATAAAAATTTTAAATTGGTCCTGATTTTTGCGGGTTGTTACAATCGCCCCCACTTAAAAACTTTTCGTCCTCGAAAAGGAACGTAGCTAAAATGTAAAATTAACTATCTTAATTTTAAATTTTAACGGTTAATTATCTTTTCAAAATATATATAACTTTATATATATAAAAATCATATTTCAAAGAATAGATTATAAATATCAAAAATACGTTAATTATAAATTCGTAACTCTTAACTCGTTCTAGGGCATTACTAACCCCATCTCTAACGAGTTTACTCATTCTAGGATACTGCTGATCCTATCTCTAATGAGTATTCTTATTGGACATTACTAATCCAATCTCTGATGAGTCTTTTGTTCAGTTCTAACAAGTTGTACCCCAAAGGTTTGAGCTAACCTGGCTCTGATACCAACTGTAAAGTACCGCAAATCCCCGCCCTTTGAATCGACCATAAACCACACAGGTCTGATCCAAAAAGTGGAAACCTACGAATACTTTAACTTTGGGCATACAACACATTACAACAGATAACAGAAGACTTTTATAACACTATAATAAATGTTACATCAGAGTAAAGAATATACATATCAGAGTACATTGGAATATAATTACAGCGGAAGATAAATACAAAAATGTAATATACTGCAACGGAAGAACACAGCGGAAGACTCTCTATCTCTGGACATAGCTTTAAGCTTCAACCCAGAATCCTGCTTAATATATCTGCAAAAATAGCTACTCGACTGCCCGTGTGGAAAATATGGGCACCCGAGTTTGCAAAGTGAAACAAACTACAGGTCAGTCGTGGGACTGGTGTGAGAATTCTTAAACTAACCTTAATTAATAATAAGGCTAATCACAGGACCACGCCTGTAACACCCCACCTCCGCCAGGGTCACTCGCAAAGGAATGCACTAGCTTTGGAGGGGCATTATTGGTAAACATGCATAATGATATAGCAAGGCAGGACATGACATATATATATATATGTAAATAAACAGAGTAAGTAAATAAAAGCGGAAGACTTTTAAACTATTTCAAAAACAAGTCTGCTACATCATAATGTCAATTTCCCAAGTAAACAAGTCTAGTACATAAAATAACATCATCTGAACCGAAAAGGAAAAACATAAAAGTAGCTATCCCCAAAGTGGAAGAAACCATAGCAAGCCCAAGTCCAAAGCATACATGAGCTATCCAAGAAAGCAGCTAAGATCCAAGCTAAGCTCCTGTATTCCCTCCCTGAGAACCTAGGGGGGGGGGAAACGGAAGAAAAGAGGCGAAACAAAACGGGTCAGTCAAAAAGACTGAGTAAGCCCTGCTACGATCAGTCTATAAACTAATAAAGTTAACATCATGAGGGAAACTGAGATGATCATAGATAACAACATACTGACATGATAAATTAACTACACGATAGATAGAGGTGTCATCGCATAAACAGAGTTAAGTTTTGCACCACGGTGTACTAGCAAACCAACATAACAGGTATCGATCCCTTAGCCCAAACTTTGGCCCAATAACATGAAGTGACCTTAATATAAGGTCCAACCCAACGGTCTAATCGATCGGCTCCCTATAAGCCTAACACGTCAATTGTTGATGTCCATACGGCCCACATATGGATGTAGGTAGTCTGTGCTGGGCCCACCTTTGGGTGTATCAAGCCCTCGGTTGTCGACCCCGGACACTTAAGCAATAATGCACAGCCCTAACCTACTGGTACCCGTGCCTCGAGTTTGTCCTACATCGGACTACGTGCACGTCCGTAGCCCGCCGGACCCGCACCGCTGTACCACTCGGCCATCGCCCTTTGGTCGTTTACATCCGTCCAGTAATCGTGCCCCGCCCTAGCCTAGTCTCTAGGGTTGTGATGATACCAAACTGGGATTACTGCCGGAACGGACCCGCTGCTAGGGTTTCCTAAGAGGGTTAAGTGTGATTTAGCCCTTCACTAATCCTGGATTAAACTGGTTAAGTGTGGCTTAACCCCATTCTAATCCCTTGAACTCCCAAATGGATTAAACTAGTTAAGTGTTACCAACGGTTCACAACTTAACCACGTTCTAATCCCTCGAATCCCCAAATTGGTTAAGTATTAGTGGACCCTGACTTAACCCTAACCATGAGGCATTAATTAACTTAATGCACCTCAACCTCTCACATTAGACCTTGTTGTGGTTACTAGTTAGGCCGGGCGGGTCCGGGTAGCTTTACACCACAACTTGGTCTAACCTCGGGTCTTGGCACCCCGTGACCAACTTCTCACATTGGGTCCTATTGTTTGTAGCCACTAGTTAAGCCGGTCGGTTCCGGGTAGAATTACGCTACAAACTCAACCCAACCTCGAGTTGGCCACACTTATGTTTTCTAAGTGTCATGTCCACTTTATTTCAAAACATAATCACAAGTCAAACAATTACTTGGGTAGACCTAACTTAATAGGTAAATTCCCAAGGGGTAGACCTAACTTAATAGGTAAATTCCCAATCTTATATTTTTATGTATTTTAAGTTTACCCCAAAACCCCCAACGTCATTCTCTCGCTTACATATTCGTAGTAACGCATAAAGGATAGGAAGAGGGAACTTGGCGCAATATAAACTTGCACAACAATCATGCATAACATGTTAGACTTTCACAACTTAGCGTAGTGAACTTGCATATTACCATAAAACATGCATAACATGTTAAATTTGCATAACTTAGCATAATGAACTTGCATATTACCATAATCATGCATAACTTATCAAACATGCACAACTTGTCATTTTAAACTTGCATAAACATGCACAACTTGTCAAAACATGCACAACTTGTCAAAACATGCACAACTTGTCATTTTAAACTTGCATAAACATGCACAACTTGCCAAAACATGCACAACTTGTCAAAACATGCACAACTTGTCATTTTAAACTTGCATAAACATGCATAACTTGCCAAAACATGCACAACTTGTCAAAACATGCACAACTTGTCATTTTAAACTTGCATAAATATGCATAACTCAATAAGCGTACAAATCATGGCTTAGCAAACTTGCATAAACATGCATAACTCAATAAACACACAAATCATGGCTTAGCAAACTTGCATAACTTAATAAACATACAAACCATGGCTTAACAAACTTGCATAAACATGCATAACTTATAAATCTTGCAAATCATGGCTTAGTATACATGCATAACTTAATAGATTTGCAAATCATGGCTTAGTACCCTTGCATAACATGCACAACTCAATAAACATACATAAACCCCAATTTTCATCACACATTAACTTTATAGTTTCTAAAATGAGGGTAAGAGGGCTTACAATGCTTATGCGGACTCAAATGAGTATAACAAATGAAAGAAACCCCTTATGCAACTAATTAAAACCCCCAAATGCAAGCAAACTTGATCAAGACTCCTCCTTTATGATGCCAATAGAAAAACAAGCCTTTAATGCAAGCTAAGGAGGATCATACAAGCCTAAATATGCTTGTATGCATGGAAAATTACTTAGGAATTAATTTAGGGATTGTATGAAGAGGGTGGAGGCCATGAGAGTTTGGATTTTGGCATAGTTTAGTTACTAGGATGAATAATGAGTGATTTAGGGTAGGTTAGGGTCTTATTTATAGATTAGGTTAGTGATTTGGACCATAGGATTAACCCTAGATTGAATTAGGGCCATCAGATCCCGGAACTCTCTAGAAACAAGCCACAAGACCAACCCTAATCAGAAATGGTGCACCAGGCTAAGCAGCCCGTGCACCCCCTGTCGACAGGGCTGTCGACAGGGCAGTCGACATGCCTAGACCCCTGTCGACAGGCCTGTCGACATGGGGTCCTGGGCGGGAATTTTTCCCGCCTGCCCAGTTTGCCCTAACCCCTGTTTTTAATTTCAAATTTAAATCTGTTTTTACTTAGGAATTTTCTGCAAACTTCAATGGGCCTTAACTGGGTCATACAGACTCCGATTTTCGAAAACTCGGACTCTATTTCGCGTGTTTTTCCGAGACGAACGCAATGGCATAGCCCGTTTCCCTTGATTCCCATTTTATATTTTAATTCTGCCTCAATTTATGTTATTACAGGTTATTGAAAATACGGGTTGTTACATTCTCCCCTCCTTAAAGGATTTCGTCCCCGAAATCTTCAAGTTAGGAGGAACGTATCCTACCATCCAATCATCCATCTACTCAAAGCATCATCCACGAGCAATCATTGTCCTTACAAGATTCTAAATGCTGGATGAACATATGCAAAAGTGTGTGTATATGTACTTACCTAATGCAAAAATCAGGCGGTTACTGATACAGTAAACCTCCTTAATGCATATGTATGTAAATCAGGCGGTTACTGGTACAGTAAACCTCCTTAATGCATATGTATGTCAGTGAAATGAACCCATATGTATGCAAATTCCTACCATAATTCATAGTATCTATATGAGTGCACATAACATTCATCCATATGCAACATCCATGTGGTAGCACAACAAGTTTCAACCATAAATAAGCATAAACACTCATGCATATGCAACATGAAGAGTGTGCGAGCCGATCTAGTGCCTAATGTGTATAATGTATCCACGAGTAACCACTTGCAAACACTTGCAACCACTTGCAACCATCAAGCATAACATGTTTCAAACACATGTTTCAACCAAAGGGTTTCTACCAAAGGTTCTCATGACGAGATAGACATGATAAACTAGATAAACTAGATAAACTAGACAAACTCCTTTTTGGATTACAAGAAATCCATTCAAACTTTGACATATAGTACTAACCGATGAGTCTTAACCCCCTTATGGAGTTTACAACAAAAATAAGATCGAGAATGGGACCGAGAGGATATATACAAAAGGTAACTTGCAAGCAAGCCCCACAGGAAAACAAGGATCAAGGATGCACTCTTAAAAAGATATGATGCGTGTATCTAGTCTTCACTCTTCTTAGTCACGTTTCCATGAGCTTAACTCCACTGTGCTTTGACTATTTTTCTCTTCATGATTCCTTGGCTTCCTAACTCCTATTTCCCAAATTCGAGTTGGGACTCATTTCATTATCGCCTCTCGTTTTTTTTTTTTTTCCCACTTATTCTTCTTTCTGTATACTTGGCTTGAACATACTATAACCTCATGATTTCATGCAAGCTCTCCAAAATTCACTAGTGAATCCTGGATCTCGCCTACTTACTATAAAGTATTTCACGCAGCAGAACTTTTGAAAATGCCAATCCACGCTGCCAATTGCCCTTATAAACGTGATTTTCTATAACTCGTGCTTAAATCGAAATGAACCATCTGCCTATGAGTGATAGGCCATACCTAGATTCAACTGCCTACCCATGGCTTCCTGTAGGCTATTTCAAAACTGGCCAACTTTTTGAGGGTAAACCGTTGCTAACCATGACGCAGTCCTCTTGCTTTTCACCGGACTGAAATAAGTACTCTTCATGAATCTACCTGTTATGACCCCCATACCCGTATTCCCTTTCTTTGATCTAGGTAGTCTATCCACATAATCTATCGAGATGTTTTCACACTTCCCTTGCGAAACTTCCAATGGAGGTAATGGCCCACTGGGCTTCCATGACTTGGCCTCAACCTGGTGGCACAACATGTATCCTGAAACCAACTCGGCCACCTCCTCGAGTGATGCGCATCTTCAAGAACCTTCTTTACCAAGTCTTCCACTCGAGGAACACATAATCTCTCATCGCGCCTTAGTCATCCCTTGTCATCTATAATATAACTAACGAGGTGACTTAACATCTCGCCTCGAATCAACCGGTCCATGTACTTGACTAACTGCGGGTCTTCTTCCTGCGAAACCCCCTTCTTGATCCAGAAGAGTAAGTCTAAGCTCCGGGAATGCTAACTAACTAGCCAAACGGAGGAGGCTTCTTACTTCAATTGCCCTTCTCAGAGCTTTCCGGTCTCAAACCGCAGCCACTTTAGCGGAATCCACCGCTAAGCCTTACTTAAGAACTATGTGCCCAAGAAATCCAACTTCTTTCCTCCAGAGTGGCATTTGGAGAACTTGACCTTCAATCCGGTGGCTCTAAGCGTATCCATCTCCTCTTTGAGATGTATAGCATGTTCCTCCTCGTTCTTTTGAGGAGATCAAAATATCGTCTATGACGATCATGACAAACTTGTTCAAGGACTCCCTAAACACCCTACCCATGCGGGTGCCTTAAGTCAAACCAAATAGCATGACTAACCATTGCAAAAATCCATCTAGAGTCCTAAACTCAGTCTTGTCAATTCCATCCTCAGCCATCCTAAGCTGATGGAATCCGGTAGCTAGGTCAAAAGAAAACGGATGCTCCTACCAGCTGATCAAACAAATCATCGATCCCTGGTAACGGTTGTCTATTCTTTTCAACATGTAAGCGAAGCAAACTATCCATATTAGTAACGAATACTACTGGAGCACCCTACTCGGAAATGCCTCGTCTTAGGAAGTTCTTCCCAAGCAACTCCTTGACTTGCTTTCTTACTCTCACCTCGTGAGGTCACGTGCCTAACCGGTCACGAAACTGGCTTAGTATTACCAACCAGATAATACGGAAATCTATCCCACGTCTAAGGGTAACCCCTTCACTTTCCCCAAGATATCAGGATATTCTCGGACCACCCTCACAGATTTCAAACTATCGATAGACGAGTTGAGGGATTCAAGATAACATAACATGACGGGACCCATAGGGTTGCTAGAAATTTCTAGGGTATTACCGAGGCGAGTCATGAGCCCCACACCCTATATACAAAAACCCAGAATGGCCCAAAACAGGACAACCATTCCATGCCCAAAACCAAACCATATCCCCTGAAATCGAGAATATAAACATCCCACGAGAATTCTATACTCAAGATAGAAATTTCCAAATCCACTCAGACCACAGACGAACGGGCAGAACCCTCCAATTGGATTTGAAACACATACGGGATCATCAACCAGACTAGTACTTAGGTGCAAAACTTTCAACTAGATCAGATGAAATAAAACTATGCGATGTGCCAGAATCAAACAAAGTACGAGCAGAGAATGTAAACAAAACTTTCAACAGAAACGCTACCTCTATCATGAGCTGGAAGAACGGCGCTGAGGGGATGAACTCGCCCTCCAGATAGTCCTGCATATTGAGTCTGACCTTGCCCTTGTGTCCTCGGGCAATCCTTGCTCAGATGTCCAGACTCACCACAATGAAAGCATTCGCCCCGCTTTCTCTTCTTCTTCCTACATTCCCTGGCTATATGTCCAACTATACCACAGAAGTTGCACTTCCCATTCGCTCTTGGCTTGTCCTTGCGGTTGTTGTTGTTATTCTTGCCTCGTTTCCCGGAATTTACCCTCTTGCCTTGAGACTCATTCGCCTTGGCCTCTTTCTTGTCATTGTTATCTTCTTCTTGAAGTAGGGCCATATTCGCCAAATTCTCGAAAGTCGCCCCCAAGGGTATATGAGACATGGCCAAACCATGTAATGGCTCGTTTAATCCTAGAGCAAAATGTAGGGCCTTCTCCTGGGCTGTATTAACCAAGTCTAAATCGGCCCGAGCCAGTTGATTAAACTTATCTATGTATTCCCTAATAGTCAGGTCCCCTTGCTTCAGTGATAAGAATCTCAGTCCGAACCTTCCTCTAAAGTCATCCCAAGTCTCAATTGGCCTAGTCGCGGTGGTGACTACCCACCAACGTGCAGCTTCTTCCTTTAGCAACCATACTGCCAGTAGAACCTTCCTGCGGTTACCTATGTCAAGGGTGGCTAAAAGATCTTCGGTCTCTTTCAACCAATTCCTTGCCTCTACAAAAGTCTCAGTTCCAAGGAAATTCTTGCAACCCATCGCCTTAAAATCTTGGCAAAACTCTGCGAAGTCAGTTTGAGGATGCTGAGAGGAAGGAGGAAGAGGAACATCAACTACGGGAGGAGGAGGAACATCGGCCTCGACTGGGGAGACAACATTAGAGACACCCGGGACCGGTGCCGTGACTTCCAGGTACCGACGAAACCAATCGGGTATCATTACTCCTTCGGGCAAGATGAGATTATCAGACATGCTGGAAACGAAAAGAAAAGAGTTCAAACGAGGGGTCAAAGGATAGTGCTAATGGCTTTTTGGGGCATAGCCTTTCAAAAATAACTAGACTTTTCTTTGGAAAATACTTAATACTTGGTTTTGAAAATAGTTTTTCAAAAGTTTTTAAAACCCTTTTTATCCCTTCTCGTAAACCATATGCTCTGATACCAAATGTAACACCCCACCTCCGCCAGGGTCACTCGCAAAGGAATGCACTAGCTTTGGAGGGGCATTATTGGTAAACATGCATAATGATATAGCAAGGCAGGACATGACATATATATATATGTAAATAAACAGAGTAAGTAAATAAAAGCGGAAGACTTTTAAACTATTTCAAAAACAAGTCTGCTACATCATAATGTCAATTTCCCAAGTAAACAAGTCTAGTACATAAAATAACATCATCTGAACCGAAAAGGAAAAACATAAAAGTAGCTATCCCCAAAGTGGAAGAAACCATAGCAAGCCCAAGTCCAAAGCATACATGAGCTATCCAAGAAAGCAGCTAAGATCCAAGCTAAGCTCCTGTATTCCCTCCCTGAGAACCTAGGGGGGGGGGGGGGAACGGAAGAAAAGAGGCGAAACAAAACGGGTCAGTCAAAAAGACTGAGTAAGCCCTGCTACGATCAGTCTATAAACTAATAAAGTTAACATCATGAGGGAAACTGAGATGATCATAGATAACAACATACTGACATGATAAATTAACTACACGATAGATAGAGGTGTCATCGCATAAACAGAGTTAAGTTTTGCACCACGGTGTACTAGCAAACCAACATAACAGGTATCGATCCCTTAGCCCAAACTTTGGCCCAATAACATGAAGTGACCTTAATATAAGGTCCAACCCAACGGTCTAATCGATCGGCTCCCTATAAGCCTAACACGTCAAGTGTTGATGTCCATACGGCCCACATATGGATGTAGGTAGTCTGTGCTGGGCCCACCTTTGGGTGTATCAAGCCCTCGGTTGTCGACCCCGGACACTTAAGCAATAATGCACAGCCCTAACCTACTGGTACCCGTGCCTCGAGTTTGTCCTACATCGGACTACGTGCACGTCCGTAGCCCGCCGGACCCGCACCGCTGTACCACTCGGCCATCGCCCTTTGGTCGTTTACATCCGTCCAGTAATCGTGCCCCGCCCTAGCCTAGTCTCTAGGGTTGTGATGATACCAAACTGGGATTACTGCCGGAACGGACCCGCTGCTAGGGTTTCCTAAGAGGGTTAAGTGTGATTTAGCCCTTCACTAATCCTGGATTAAACTGGTTAAGTGTGGCTTAACCCCATTCTAATCCCTTGAACTCCCAAATGGATTAAACTAGTTAAGTGTTACCAACGGTTCACAACTTAACCACGTTCTAATCCCTCGAATCCCCAAATTGGTTAAGTATTAGTGGACCCTGACTTAACCCTAACCATGAGGCATTAATTAACTTAATGCACCTCAACCTCTCACATTAGACCTTGTTGTGGTTACTAGTTAGGCCGGGCGGGTCCGGGTAGCTTTACACCACAACTTGGTCTAACCTCGGGTCTTGGCACCCCGTGACCAACTTCTCACATTGGGTCCTATTGTTTGTAGCCACTAGTTAAGCCGGTCGGTTCCGGGTAGAATTACGCTACAAACTCAACCCAACCTCGAGTTGGCCACACTTATGTTTTCTAAGTGTCATGTCCACTTTATTTCAAAACATAATCACAAGTCAAACAATTACTTGGGTAGACCTAACTTAATAGGTAAATTCCCAAGGGGTAGACCTAACTTAATAGGTAAATTCCCAATCTTATATTTTTATGTATTTTAAGTTTACCCCAAAACCCCCAACGTCATTCTCTCGCTTACATATTCGTAGTAACGCATAAAGGATAGGAAGAGGGAACTTGGCGCAATATAAACTTGCACAACAGTCATGCATAACATGTTAGACTTGCACAACTTAGCGTAGTGAACTTGCATATTACCATAAAACATGCATAACATGTTAAATTTGCATAACTTAGCATAATGAACTTGCATATTACCATAATCATGCATAACTTATCAAACATGCACAACTTGTCATTTTAAACTTGCATAAACATGCACAACTTGTCAAAACATGCACAACTTGTCAAAACATGCACAACTTGTCATTTTAAACTTGCATAAACATGCACAACTTGCCAAAACATGCACAACTTGCCAAAACATGCACAACTTGTCATTTTAAACTTGCATAAACATGCATAACTTGCCAAAACATGCACAACTTGTCAAAACATGCACAACTTGTCATTTTAAACTTGCATAAATATGCATAACTCAATAAGCGTACAAATCATGGCTTAGCAAACTTGCATAAACATGCATAACTCAATAAACACACAAATCATGGCTTAGCAAACTTGCATAACTTAATAAACATACAAACCATGGCTTAACAAACTTGCATAAACATGCATAACTTATAAATCTTGCAAATCATGGCTTAGTATACATGCATAACTTAATAGATTTGCAAATCATGGCTTAGTACCCTTGCATAACATGCACAACTCAATAAACATACATAAACCCCAATTTTCATCACACATTAACTTTATAGTTTCTAAAATGAGGGTAAGAGGGCTTACAATGCTTATGCGGACTCAAATGAGTATAACAAATGAAAGAAACCCCTTATGCAACTAATTAAAACCCCCAAATGCAAGCAAACTTGATCAAGACTCCTCCTTTATGATGCCAATAGAAAAACAAGCCTTTAATGCAAGCTAAGGAGGATCATACAAGCCTAAATATGCTTGTATGCATGGAAAATTACTTAGGAATTAATTTAGGGATTGTATGAAGAGGGTGGAGGCCATGAGAGTTTGGATTTTGGCATAGTTTAGTTACTAGGATGAATAATGAGTGATTTAGGGTAGGTTAGGGTCTTATTTATAGATTAGGTTAGTGATTTGGACCATAGGATTAACCCTAGATTGAATTAGGGCCATCAGATCCCGGAACTCTCTAGAAACAAGCCACAAGACCAACCCTAATCAGAAATGGTGCACCAGGCTAAGCAGCCCGTGCACCCCCTGTCGACAGGGCTGTCGACAGGGCAGTCGACATGCCTAGACCCCTGTCGACAGGCCTGTCGACATGGGGTCCTGGGCGGGAATTTTTCCCGCCTGCCCAGTTTGCCCTAACCCATGTTTTTAATTTCAAATTTAAATCTGTTTTTACTTAGGAATTTTCTGCAAACTTCAATGGGCCTTAACTGGGTCATACAGACTCCGATTTTCGAAAACTCGGACTCTATTTCGCGTGTTTTTCCGAGACGAACGCAATGGCATAGCCCGTTTCCCTTGATTCCCATTTTATATTTTAATTCTGCCTCAATTTATGTTATTACAGGTTATTGAAAATACGGGTTGTTACAACGCCGCTAACGCGGAACGGGTTTACTCCATTGGATTGCCAGTGCATGACTAAAGTAAATCGTCAAAATAGCGCAATGCTTTTTCTGAAAATGAAACCATTATAAGACCCAAGTCCCATCACACAATGCGATGCAAACCGGAGGATAGGGTTTTACCTTATAATGATCAAAAGATGTTTGATACGATAAACACGGTATTATGTAATAATAGTGTGCAACCAATTTGAAATACATCAAAGTAAATATATCAATCCTAGACGGCATAAGTGCCCTATCCCACTATGTCGCCATATATAGGTATACAATCAAAACCGCGTGATGTCGTATTGGAAATTTGGGTTTCCATCTGAGTCAAGGCTAGGGAGGAGATCCTTACTGATTCGAGACACTCTAGCAATGCCCCAGGATTGGTACTCTGTCCAACCCTTGGATCCTGCAGGGCCGGTCCACACTTGCTTTTGTGGATTAGTTATGCCTGAACACACGCTTCCCGGTCCTTTTGGACCTATAATACGGCCAGTGGCGACCGCATAACCCGAGGCCTAGAAAAATCCAACAACCACAATGAATAAATGCCAGCGCTGGTAGGTCCCTGGCACCACTCTAGCTAGAAAGAAACGTGCGCACTCCCTGCGTTCCCTTCTCCCGTTTTAGACTCTACCGGTGTGTGAGGCTCGCGAAGTCACGATATACACAAAGCTATGCCTAAATAGACTGTGCTTTGATCATCAACCACAAGGCCTGCTTTTCAACAAAGCCTTGATCAATTGCATCTTAGCATGCCACATTGTCAGACTCTACCATATCATTGATCATCTACCAATATATATATATATATATATATATATATATATATAACCTCTAAGCTCATACGTCTTAGAGAAGGGGGTTAAGTGAAGAATAAATTCTCCACCACCAAACAGAAATATATAACCAGTAGCGTTCAACAAATACAGTAGAAAAGAATACAATGTCAGACACGCAATCCATTTACAAGTCCACCCTGGGTCTGAGCGAAACAACATGTCCGTCGATCTCCAAATACGTTTGGACGATCATTACCAAATACCTTGCCTTGGAATGTACTGTCCCAATTCAAGATACCAGTCATCATCATCCCAACGATGTGAAAACCTTCGGTCTTCTACCACCGTCTTCATCTTCGACTCTTGATCGTCGTGATGACTATTCAGAATGGGTTAAACCCGGTCTTTCTGAATAACTCGCGTATTTTGTGATTAACAATCAAATATTGGAAAATTACACATTATGTCACATTCCGACCCCGAATATTCTTTTAATAAGATATTCATATTAAAAGATTTTCATAAATTTTATCAAAGATGAATTAATAAATTAAATCATAAATCTTCCTTAAAAGATTTATTAAAAATTTTGAATTTGATTTAATATCAAAAATCATTTTCACAGATCATTTATTTTAAAGAATAAATCTTCTTTTAAACGGGTTAAAGAACTCGTGTCATTTAAAACACAATTCACGATAAACCCACAAATCAATTTCCTAAATATGGAATTCCACAGAAATCAATCAGTATATACTCGATGTGAATTTCTGTATCGGACCAACAATATACATGGAATAACGGCAAAGCCTCTTAAATTCCATATATAATATCGGTCTTCTATTACAGAAGCCCATCTCGATTATTACCAATAGAATTTCCACTTAATTCCAATTTAATATATATTAAATTGGAAAACTAGATTTTTAGAAAATGTTTTTGTTAAATCTATGAGTAGATTTACAAATTCCAAATAATAATTTCGATGTAAATTGGATTAAAGGACAAATGTCATTTAAAAACACCATCCACGATAAATCCACTTCACATCTCAATGTATCTTATATCATGGAATATAATTGCAAATTCTAATAATCTTAATTAAAGGATTTCCCTTTAAATATTAATTCATTATTATAAGAAAACATATTTTAGAAATAATCATTAAAAATATTCTTTACATAAAAGATTTTTATCCTTTACAAATATTCTTTGTTTTAACTTTTTTTTTTTTTGAAATTGGGTAAACTTTATTATGGGCTTTTGGCGGCCCAAAGAAGGATAATGCTGTTTACATAAACGCAGCAGCAAACTAGGACAAATCGACAACACAACATTGCCTCATACAAACTGAAATTACCAAAAATAACCTAATCCCCAAATTACGCTAATGGCGAACCACAGTTTCCCTTTAGCACACGAATTCATGGCGGCCTTAGGTTTTCACCTTCACTCCGTGCTACCCGCCTCTCCAGTTGATCCACAACTCCAGTATCAGATGGTGGTGCTCCCCTACCTGACGTACGGTTGTTGTTGCGACAATTTAGTGTCAATCTCACTTCTTCTTCATTTAGTTTAATGATTTCTTGTACTAATCTTCTTTTGTTGTGAAAAATCCTTCTATTACGCTCCTTCCATAACCACCAACTTGCAGATATAACGCTAACGCTGTATTCTTTTATTTCTGCGTCTATCTTCGACCAGTTGCCAATCAGGTAATTCATGATATGTTGCAGTTTGTTTGATTTCTCCCTGATTTTATATTTCTCTTGTATGCGACTGATTAGGTTTGTTGAAAATTCACATTCAAAGAATAGGTGTTGGTGATTTTCTTCGCATTTTTCACATAGAGGGCATATGTTTTCAGCTATGATGTTCCATTTTAGTAACCTATCTCTCGTAGGTAATCGATGCAGTAGGATTTTATACATGTTATGTGATAACTTAGGTGGTATAAGTCTGTTCCACACAACGCATTTCCAATCCACTATAGGCTCTACACTTCTGCAAGCATTCCAAGCACTTCTAATGTTGAAAGTTTTATCTGCAGTCCATTTCCACTTATCTGACTCTCTACCAATAAATAATGGGGTGAATTCAAGTTCTGTTTTAAAAGACTCAGCATTTGGCATTCGATCAAGTCTCCAGTTACCATCAGATATAATATGATTAACAGATTGATTGGGACTACCATATGCTGAGTAGGTATCCCAACCCAATCTATTAATAAGTGATTTACCTTTTAGCCAAGAGTCTCTCCACAAATCCGTGTCATTTCCGTTAGCTATCTCTTTTTCACAATTTACTGCCAGTTTGTCTCTGATTCTAAGAATTGCTTTCCATGTTGCTGAGGCATTGTTATCACCAGTCATAGTCCAGAAATTGGTCTTAACATATCTTTTACACATCCATCTAGCCCAAAGGCCCTGAGTGTTAATGATTTTCCATGCTTGCTTAATAGTAAATGCATCTCTCATATCTCTGATTTTCCTTAACCCAACTCCACCTTCTTCTTTAGGTCTACACAGGTCCTCATATTTAATTTTAGGCATTTTCCCTCTCCAAATAAAATGTGAACATACACTCTCAATCTTGCTAATTGAAGCATCTGGAATTTGAAAAGTTTGTAACCAAAAATTCACTTTAGCTTGGATAACAGTATGCACAAGTTCAATTCTCCCTGCAAATGATAATAGTCTAGAACTCCAGCCTTGCAATTTATCTCGGATTTTGGTAATTAATTCAGCACATTCTCGATCAGTGATTTTGTTTGATGATAGTGGCACACCAAGGTATTTCACAGGTAATTCTCCTTCAGTCACACCCAAACTGTTAAGTACATTAGTTCTGGACACACAAAACTTGTTGAAATAACATTTAGTCTTTAATTCATTCATCTTAAGACCCACAAATTTCTCCAAGTTAAGGAATATTTCTTTTATCTTAAGAGCAGCTTTAACATTTGCCTTGACACATATTATCAGGTCATCTGCGTACAACAAGTGGCTAACAGACGGTTGAAAATTGTGAATTGGTTGTACTACTTTGTCATATACTGCAAGTTCCATCTGGAGAGAAAAGTACTCCATTGCGATTGCAAACAGATAAGGGGATAAGGGATCCCCTTGTCTAATACCCCGGTGTAACAACCCGGAAAATCTGGGCCAATTTAAAATTTTTATTTTGGCAATTTTAGCGAATTTTGAATATTTAAAATAGATTATTTTAAATAATATCGACGAGAAATTTATTTTGAATAGAATTCGAACGTATATATTATACGCGTCGTCGTTAGAATATAAATATTTATATATAATTATAAATAGAATTGAAAATGGCGCGGTAGTTCGATAATTCGATTTCAAACTTCAATTGAATGTACCGGGTGCAAAATAATCCGGATTTTAGTGAAACCAAATTAATGGGATCTAATTGTGAATATCTTTCCAGCGAATCCGAAAAATCGAAATTTCCTAACGGGAATCAAAAGATATGTCCAGTTGAAATTCCTGAATAGTCGCTATGGAATTCAGGCCCTTAAAAATGGAAATTTTGCAAATGACCTCGGATTTCGACGAAACCAGTTTTGTTGGGTCCGTGGTGTAAAGTTATGGCTAGGTTTCAAGTTTCATAATTTTCTGAATCAGTATGTGAGCGTGGCGAAGGAAAACGCGTTTGACCGGTTTCAGTTGATTTTAATCGACTGGAAATTGGCCATTTTTCTAACGATCTCAGAATTCGACGAAACTAGTTTTGATAGGACCGTATCGACAATACGAAGCTAGAAAATATTTTTATAGAATTTTTCTAGTTAGTATATGACCCCGGTAATTTGAAATGTACGTTTAAAATTCAATATAGTGATTTAAATGTAAATTTAACGGAAACTGATTCAAACAGTCGAATCAGCTTGCGATACATATCCCATTGTGTTCGGAATGGGGGTATTATGTTAGGGATGACAGTCGTTGGACCCAGTTCGGTGTTCGTATGTAAAAGTCAACTTCTTTGAAAAAATATAATAATTAAATTAAAAAAAAATTTTATATACCCTTATCTTCCCTTGGCCCCCCGATTACATCCATTCAACAGAAAAAAAATAAAAAGAAAAAAAGGGGAGCTCGTCGCTCCTCCCATCACCGCGCCACCGCGCCTCAGGCGCGGCCTCCACTCCCCTCCGCTCCCCTGTCTCCTTCTCCGATCTTCCCCTCAGACCCCTCTCCTTCGCTCGCACGTGCTCCCTCCTCTCCAATCGACTGAAGCCATAAGAGGGCCGAGCTCGCCGCTGTTGGAGGTGTTGAGGGAGGAGACGAAGGGCTCTCGCATTGGCTACGCTGATCAGCACCCGACGCTTCGATTTGCGTGCAGCGTTCAACCCTAGGTATCGAGGAGGGTTACTGTGTCAGGCTGATTATGTTAAAGAAGAAGGTAATTTAACTTTTGACTAATTACTTTGTTGACAGCTAAAGAAATGATTTTTAAACTCAAAAAGATTCGATTTAAAACTGAAAAGATTATATTTTTATTTATAAAAATATAATTTTCTATATGAGGATGAAGATAAAAATATAATTTTCTATATGAGGATGAAGTCAAAAATATAATTTTTTATATGAGGATGAAGTTAAAAATATATATAAATCTTAGCATGAAGTAGCGATATTATTAAATATGAAAAACATTATATTCTTGAATAAGAAAAATGCGACTTTTATATGAAGTTCATTAGAAGAAAAATATAGTTTTTATATGTTGAACTTCGAAAGAAAAATATAGTTTTTATATATTGAACTTCGAAAGAAAAATATAGTTTTTATATATTGAACTTCGAAAGAAAAATATAGTTTTTATATATTGAACTTCGAAAGAAAAATATAGTTTTTATATGTTGAACTTCGAAAGAAAAATATAGTTTTTATATGTTGAACTTCGAAAGAAAAATATAGTTTTTATATATTGAACTTCGAAAGAAAAATATAGTTTTTATATGTTGAACTTCGAAAGAAAAATATAGTTTTTATATGTTGAACTTCGAAAGAAAAAATATAGTTTTTATATGTTGAACTTCGAATTAAAAATATGATTTTTATATGTTGAACTTCGAATTAAAAATATGATTTTTATATATTGAACAGCGAAGTAAAAATGTGATTTTTACATATGTAGAGAATACGGGCAACAAAGCGACAAAGGAGGGATTGGCGAAGATTTTATGCAAGGAAGTGCCGTGGAGCTGGGATAGCTATAAGTGAGAACTCCTCACTCAAATTCTACTTTTCTAGTTATATATATATATACTAGGATGCAGACGGTGCTTATTAGAAGCACCCGACACCCGTCCACAGACCATGGACTTGTTTGATTGGTTGTGTAGTTGGTTAGATTATTTGATTTGGATTTGATTGTTTTGGTGAAATTGAAATTGATATGATTGATGTGTGAATGGCGTGGGCCTTCACTAGACCGGGGACAAGGCTAGGCCTCGTCCCGTTTCTAGTATCGTGCCGTTATGCCGCCGAAATTTTCTAAAATATGTTAGAAAATAAAAATATCATTTTATTGTGTAAATGAATAATAAAAATTCATATGTTGGAATAAAATGTTTATCGTTAAAAATATAATTTTTAACGTGAATATGAATGTAGTGAAAGTGAATAAAATAAAATATTCATTTACAAACCAGACGGTTTGTTTATGTACACCTATTTGAATGACGTTGATTGAGTCGATAAATTTTACACATCGCCCAACTGCACAAATAAAATATGTGTTTGATTGTTTGAAACCCCACACGGGTGTTAGGATGAAATTTGAAGTTCACTCATCCTGATTGATTAAATATGTCGATCGATCGATTGACGGGCTGTTATAAGCGTTAAATATCTATATTTGATGCTTATACAGTGTAGTGCACTTTGGTTGATGGTTGATTACTTTTCAATGCTATTATACATGTGTTGTATGAAAATCCACATAATTAACTTTATATGGTAATTGATTGGGCCTCATTCCAATTTAGAAAATAAAGAATATTATAAAATAAAAGTTCATGTGTTGACAGTACTCATTCATTGAGATTGGTCATGTGTTGAACGAAATATTTTAGTAATAAAATTTACACCTTTATCGATATAAAATAAAAGTTCATGTGTTGACTGTACTCATTCATTCAGATTGGTCATGTGTTGAACGAAATATTTTAGTAATAAAATTTACACCTTTATCGATATAAAATAAAAGTTCATGTGTTGACAGTACTCATTCATTGAGATTGGTCATGTGTTGAACGAAATATTTTGATAATAACAACTATTTTGAAAAAGAAATATTCGAAATAGAATATTTGAAAATAGAAATTTATGAAGCCGTGTTGATTAGACTGACGCCATTTTGACGTGAACGATATTTATATCGATTTTATTCATTTTAAAATGAATATTGAAAAGTGATTTCGAAATCGAATATTTTTAAATGAATTGAATTGAAAACGATTTCGAAAACGATTTTGAAAACGATTTTGAAAACGATTTCGAAATGAATTGAATTGAAAACGATTTCGAAATGAATTGAATTGAAAACGATTTCGAAATGAATTGAATTGAAAACGATTTCGAAATGAATTGAATTGAAAACGATTTCGAAATGAATTGAATTGAAAACGATTTCGAAATGAATTGAATTGAAAACGATTTCGAAATGAATTAAATTGAAAACGATTTCGAAATGAATTGAATTGAAAACGATTTCGAAATGAATTGAATTGAAAACGAATTCAAATTGAATTGAAATTTGAATTGAATAGAAATGAATTTTAAAACGAATTTATAAAGAAGAATTCAATTTTGATTTGAATTGAAAAGGAAGTTGAAATTGCTTTTGAAACGAAATTAAAACTATTCATATAATTCGTTTTAAATAGAAATCGACGAAATATATATTATATATATAATATAATGGCCTGAATAGAACGCGCCGCGCCGCGGCAGTTCGCGAATTTCGACCATTGATTTCAAACGGACATTACGGGAGATCCGACCGTCGGATTCTCCTAAAACCGGAACCGTTGGGTTCGTATCGAAAAGAGCTTTCTAACGAATATTAGAAATTAGAAATCTAACGGTTGGATTTGGAATTATGTCCAAATCAAATTTGAAAAAGGTCGCTATAAGTGCAGTTCGATGGCCATTGATGGAAATCGACTGTACGGGCCTTGATAAAATTATTAAAAATAGTAATAATTTGTGTAAAATCATAAGAAATGATTTAGAAAGAATTGGGATGAAAAACTCCATATTTGAAAAGATAAAAATAGATTTTTATCGAAATGAACTAGTTTTGAACTAGAAATATAATTCTATTTATTTTTAAATAAATAAATTGAATTTGAAAAGGGTTTTAAAAATAACCAAAATTTCCAATGATTGCATTGGAGTGGATTTGAATCGAAATTGTCTTCGGAATATTTCGATGTTGGAATTCGTGATTATACAGATGTTGTTATGGGAATTTGAAAGATATACATTTATATCGTTATTTCAATACGACATTTGTTAGTCGTAGAATTTGATATTGAATATAAGCCGATATATTTTCTATTCAGAGCCTTGTATTGAATATCAAATGTGATTTGGGTTTGTCGTGAATGGTGTCTTCACTAACACTGTTCTTGAACCCAGTTGTGAAAAGATTAAATCTTTTTATTTAGATTTAATGAAGTGTACCAATTGAATAATATTTAATTGGAATTGAAGTGATATTGATTTTTGGGTTTATCGTGAACAGTGTTTTAAATAACACTTGTTCTTTAACCCGATAATTAATGGAATGTGATTTTGGGTTTATTGTGAACCGTGTTTTAAATGACACTGATTCTTTAACCCAGTTAAAGATTAAAACTAAGTGGAGTTTTAATGAATCTTTAATTAGATTGAAATGATCGAGAATGGAGTATCACCAGTTTTACTCCAGGCGATAGTTAAATCTTTAATTAGATTTGAACGTGAAATGGTAATTGAATTTACCGATAACACTGTGGTGTTAGATATGAAGTATTACCAGTTTTACTTCATGGGATGAATAGGTTGGGATTGGGAAATTAAAACAAATGATTACTTCGGTAAGGTTCGCTAATCCCGACTAGTTTGAATTGATATTCAAAAGTAGATTAAAGAATAAATTCAAGAATTTATCTTTGATAAAATTAATGGGAACCTTTCCCTATGAATGTGAAATTTAGAAACTAACTGTCGGTTAGCTAAGCAGAATGGTTTTCTGGATATTGATCTGATGTTGGTTTCGGCCTTCGGGGTTAATATTTGGGGAATTATTCTCTTGATTAATTTACGGTTAGTGACTAATGAATTGGAATGAGGCGTATGTTGTGTTTGTGTAACACTTATTTAAAGTATACGCGAGTTACTCGGAAAGACCGGGTTTATCCCATTCTGAATAACTGATACGACGATAAGTCGAAGATGAAGACGATGGTCGAAGACCGGAAGTCTTCACGTCGTTTGGGTGATTACTGATGATCTTGATTGGGCTGTACACCCAAGAAGATGGAAACAGTTGGTGATCATCCAGACGTACTTGGAGATCGATGGATATGCGGGGTACTAGGTGCCTCCGGTTTCGTTCAGACCCAGAACGGACTTGTAAATGGACTGTGTGTCTGACATTGGATTTTAGTCCGTGTGATTGATCTCTATTAAATATATATCTGTTTGGCGGCGGAGAATTTATTCTCTTGCTTAACGCCCTTCTCTGAGACGTACGAGCTCAGGGGTTATATATTGATGGATATCAAACGCATGGAGTGAATTGCCTGTGTGGCATGCCTAAGTGGCAATTGATCGAGGCTTCTGTTGAAAAGCAAAGTCTTATGGTGATGATCAAAGCACGGCCTTTGTGGCGTAGCTTTGTGTAACGTTTACCTCGCGAGTTTCACACCCAGTATGAATCAAAAACGGGAGACGGACCTCAGGGAGGGCATGCGTTTCTTCCTAGTTAGAAGTGGCGTCAGTGGTTTTACACGCCCTGACGAGTTTGACTTATGTGGTTGTTGCTGTTGCGAGGCGCCTCGGATTGATCGGTCGTTCTCGAACCGATGGAGTCATTTAGTTGGCTCATTTACGCCCCAAAGGGCGGGGAAACGTAGTGTTCAGGCATAATAATCCACATCGGTGGACCGGCCCTGACGATCCATGGGGCAGTTGCGGCTGTTCCTGAGGCTCGGACTAGGCAGTCTCGAATCGGTTGAGGACTATCTTTTGCCTCGGTTCATAGACGGAAATCCAATTTCCAAATACGTGACTTTGCGGTTTTATTTGTAGAGCCTAGTATGGCGACATAGTGGGATGGGGTGCTCATGCCGCCTATGATTGATACTTATGATTTGAAATTGTTTTGACACTATACACTTATAGTAGTATCAAATGATTTGTTTTAAACGTACTAAGCATGTTTGGCTATTATAAGGGAAAACCCTATCCTCGGCTGCGTTGCATTGTGTGATGGGACCTAGGTCTTATAATAGCTTCATTTTTAGAAAAGCATTGCGTTGTTTACTTATATGCACTGGTGTTCTTGGGAGGAAACCCGTTCCGTGCTATACGGCGTGGTCCCTTGATTTACCTAACTTTAAAATAAAGATTAACTGTTTTAGTTCTCACACCAGTCACATGACTGACCTGGAGTTTATTGTTTTAACCTAAACTCTGGGTGCCCTTATTTTGACACGGGCAGCTAGTAGTTTTGGTTTTGCAGATTTATATTCACAGGATCCTGGTTTACAGCTGGAATGATATCCGGAAAGCTTTGTATCCGTATATCTACTTCTAGTTGTGTATTGTACTATTTTCCGCTGCTATGTATTTAAATGTAATTTAAATCTCTGATATTTCTGTGTAGTATCCATTTATACTCTGTATATTATTGTAATCTGATGCATTGTTGTAATAACAATGAAATGTTCTTCTGTTTGTGTTCTGTTGTGGTTTGTTCTCGAACTATCCGACGCTTTCCTTTACGGGGAAGTTACGGGTTTTCACAGTTGGTATCAGAGCTTTGGTTTACAAAGCTAGAGAACAAGACACATTAGAAACATACGAAAGAATTCATCAGATATTGGATTAGTAACATCCGATGGGAATGACTCGTTAGAGATGGGATCAGTAGTATCCTAGAACGAGTGTGAAGAGTATATTTTTAAAGTGAAAACAATTTTTGTTTTGAAAATTTAAATCGACTATTCGTATTTGATTATTTATTTTATATTGATTAGGACAATCCAATATATAAAGATTTTGCATATACGCCTTGCAAACGTGTATTTGAAGTTTTAATATACTGGATAGATATAGAATTACCCTCTAATCGCCCGGAGATGATTTTGATGATGGAGCTCCATCATTAGAATTTATATTCGAGTGACGAACGTGTAATATCTATATATCTCCTATTGACTGGTGTGAGAACCAAAATTGGATAGGGCCTATTGTTGTGATCTGGTATCAAAAACATGATTTTTGTATATGTATCAAAATTATGAATTTGAAACTCTAATTCACTAATTGATTGATGTTTGTGTTGTTTGTTTATTTGTTTGCTAATTTTGGTCCATTTAGCCTAATTGAAACAAATATTGAATTGTATTGAAAATTGGTTGTGTTTGCTTGCATATACATATACTTACATTGAACAGGTCATAGCAAGGAGGCTAGAGCAGAGAATAAAATTTGTTTGCCCGACAAATAGGTACAAGTTTACTACATAATTTCCTGTTTTGTTTGGGTGATGATGATTTTGTGAGCCTATTGGCTAGCCGCTTGGCTTTTTCTTTTTCTTTTTGAGATCTGAAGGACCGGGGAAGCTATTTGAAATTCCCCGATGCTCCCGGTGCAGGGGAGGTTATGGCGAAATTTTTCGAAAATTTAGGGTGTTAGCCAAATTTTTGAAATTTTGAAAATTCTCAGAAACTGAAAAGTTGGAGAATGGAAGCCAGATCGAACGTAGAGTTGAATTATCAAACCACTTTCGACTTTGTTCCTTTTCGGGGACGAAAAGTTTTAAGTGGGGGAGATTGTAACAACCAGGAAAATCTGGGCCAATTTAAAATTTTTATTTTGGCAATTTTAGCGAATTTTGAATATTTAAAATAGATTATTTTAAATAATATCGACGAGAAATTTATTTTGAATAGAATTCGAACGTATATATTATACACGTCGTCGTTAGAATATAAATATTTATATATAATTATAAATAGAATTGAAAATGGCGCGGTAGTTCGATAATTCGATTTCAAACTTCAATTGAATGTACCGGGTGCAAAATAATCCGGATTTTAGTGAAACCAAAAATAATGGGATCTAATTGTGAATATCTTTCCAGCGAATCCGAAAAATCGAAATTTCCTAACGGGAATCAAAAGATATGTCCAGTTGAAATTCCTGAATAGTCGCTATGGAATTCAGGCCCTTAAAAATGGAAATTTTGCAAATGACCTCGAATTTCGACGAAACCAGTTTTGTTGGGTCCGTGGTGTAAAGTTATGGCTAGGTTTCAAGTTTCATAATTTTCTGAATCAGTATGTGAGCGTGGCGAAGGAAAACGCGTTTGACCGGTTTCAGTTGATTTTAATCGACTGGAAATTGGCCATTTTTCTAACGATCTCAGAATTCGACGAAACTAGTTTTGATAGGACCGTATCGACAATACGAAGCTAGAAAATATTTTTATAGAATTTTTCTAGTTAGTATGTGACCCCGGTAATTTGAAATGTACGTTTAAAATTCAATATAGTGATTTAAATGTAAATTTAACGGAAACTGATTCAAACAGTCGAATCAGCTTGCGATACATATCCCATTGTATTCGGAATGGGGGTATTACGTTAGGGATGACAGTCGTTGGACCTAGTTCGGTGTTCGTATGTAAAAGTCAACTTCTTTGAAAAAATATAATAATTAAATTAAAAAAAAAAATTTATATAACCCTTATCTTCCCTTGGCCCCCCGATTACATCCATTCAACAGAAAAAAAATAAAAAGAAAAAAAAGAAAAAAAGGGGAGCTCGTCGCTCCTCCCATCACCGCGCCACCGCGCCTCAGGCGCGGCCTCCACTCCCCTCCGCTCCCCTGTCTCCTTCTCCGATCTTCCCCTCAGACCCCTCTCCTTCGCTCGCACGTGCTCCCTCCTCTCCAATCGACTGAAGCCATAAGAGGGCCGAGCTCGCCGCTGTTGGAGGTGTTGAGGGAGGAGGCGAAGGGCTCTCGCATTGGCTACGCTGATCAGCACCCGACGCTTCGATTTGCGTGCAGCGTTCAACCCTAGGTATCGAGGAGGGTTACTGTGTCAGGCTGATTATGTTAAAGAAGAAGGTAATTTAACTTTTGACTAATTACTTTGTTGACAGCTAAAGAAATGATTTTTAAACTCAAAAAGATTCGATTTAAAACTGAAAAGATTATATTTTTATTTATAAAAATATAATTTTCTATATGAGGATGAAGATAAAAATATAATTTTCTATATGAGGATGAAGTCAAAAATATAATTTTTTATATGAGGATGAAGTTAAAAATATATATAAATCTTAGCATGAAGTAGCGATATTTTTAAATATGAAAACATTATATTCTTGAATAAGAAAAATGCGACTTTTATATGAAGTTCATTAGAAGAAAAATATAGTTTTTATATGTTGAACTTCGAAAGAAAAATATAGTTTTTATATATTGAACTTCGAAAGAAAAATATAGTTTTTATATATTGAACTTCGAAAGAAAAATATAGTTTTTATATATTGAACTTCGAAAGAAAAATATAGTTTTTATATGTTGAACTTCGAAAGAAAAATATAGTTTTTATATGTTGAACTTCGAAAGAAAAATATAGTTTTTATATATTGAACTTCGAAAGAAAAATATAGTTTTTATATGTTGAACTTCGAAAGAAAAATATAGTTTTTATATGTTGAACTTCGAAAGAAAAAATATAGTTTTTATATGTTGAACTTCGAATTAAAAATATGATTTTTATATGTTGAACTTCGAATTAAAAATATGATTTTTATATATTGAATAGCGAAGTAAAAATGTGATTTTTACATATGTAGAGAATACGGGCAACAAAGCGACAAAGGAGGGATTGGCGAAGATTTTATGCAAGGAAGTGCCGTGGAGCTAGGATAGCTATAAGTGAGAACTCCTCACTCAAATTCTACTTTTCTAGTTATATATATATATATACTAGGATGCAGACGGTGCTTATTAGAAGCACCCGACACCCGTCCACAGACCATGGACTTGTTTGATTGGTTGTGTAGTTGGTTAGATTATTTGATTTGGATTTGATTGTTTTGGTGAAATTGAAATTGATATGATTGATGTGTGAATGGCGTGGGCCTTCACTAGACCGGGGACAAGGCTAGGCCTCGTCCCGTTTCTAGTATCGTGCCGTTATGCCGCCGAAATTTTCTAAAATATGTTAGAAAATAAAAATATCATTTTATTGTGTAAATGAATAATAAAAATTCATATGTTGGAATAAAATGTTTATCGTTAAAAATATAATTTTTAACGTGAATATGAATGTAGTGAAAGTGAATAAAATAAAATATTCATTTACAAACCAGACGGTTTGTTTATGTACACCTATTTGAATGACGTTGATTGGGTCGATAAATTTTACACATCGCCCAACTACACAAATAAAATATGTGTTTGATTGTTTGAAACCCCACACGGGTGTTAGGATGAAATTTGAAGTTCACTCATCCTGATTGATTAAATATGTCGATCGATCGATTGACGGGCTGTTATAAGCGTTAAATATCTATATTTGATGCTTATACAGTGTAGTGCACTTTGGTTGATGGTTGATTACTTTTCAATGCTATTATACATGTGTTGTATGAAAATCCACATAATTAACTTTATATGGTAATTGATTGGGCCTCATTCCAATTTAGAAAATAAAGAATATTATAAAATAAAAGTTCATGTGTTGACAGTACTCATTCATTGAGATTGGTCATGTGTTGAACGAAATATTTTAGTAATAAAATTTACACCTTTATCGATATAAAATAAAAGTTCATATGTTGACAGTACTCATTCATTGAGATTGGTCATGTGTTGAACGAAATATTTTAGTAATAAAATTTACACCTTTATCGATATAAAATAAAAGTTCATGTGTTGACAGTACTCATTCATTGAGATTGGTCATGTGTTGAACGAAATATTTTGATAATAACAACTATTTTGAAAAAGAAATATTCGAAATAGAATATTTGAAAATAGAAATTTATGAAGCCGTGTTGATTAGACTGACGCCATTTTGACGTGAACGATATTTATATCGATTTTATTCATTTTAAAATGAATATTGAAAAGTGATTTCGAAATCGAATATTTTTAAATGAATTGAATTGAAAACGATTTCGAAAACGATTTTGAAATGAATTGAATTGAAAACGATTTCGAAATGAATTGAATTGAAAACGATTTCGAAATGAATTGAATTGAAAATGATTTCGAAATGAATTGAATTGAAAACGATTTCGAAATGAATTGAATTGAAAACGATTTCGAAATGAATTGAATTGAAAACGATTTCGAAATGAATTGAATTGAAAACGATTTCGAAATGAATTAAATTGAAAACGATTTCGAAATGAATTGAATTGAAAACGATTTCGAAATGAATTGAATTGAAAACGAATTCAAATTGAATTGAAATTTGAATTGAATAGAAATGAATTTTAAAACGAATTTATAAAGAAGAATTCAATTTTGATTTGAATTGAAAAGGAAGTTGAAATTGCTTTTGAAACGAAATTAAAACTATTCATATAATTCGTTTTAAACAGAAATCGACGAAATATATATTATATATATTATATATATAATATAATGGCCTGAATAGAACGCGCCGCGCCGCGGCAGTTCGCGAATTTCGACCATTGATTTCAAACGGACATTACGGGAGATCCGACCGTCAGATTCTCCTAAAACCGGAACCGTTGGGTTCGTATCGAAAAGAGCTTTCTAACGAATATTAGAAATTAGAAATCTAACGGTTGGATTTGGAATTATGTCCAAATCAAATTTGAAAAAGGTCGCTATAAGTGCAGTTCGATGGCCATTGATGGAAATCGACTGTACGGGCCTTGATAAAATTATTAAAAATAGTAATAATTTGTGTAAAATCATAAGAAATGATTTAGAAAGAATTGGGATGAAAAACTCCATATTTGAAAAGATAAAAATAGATTTTTATCGAAATGAACTAGTTTTGAACTAGAAATATAATTCTATTTATTTTTAAATAAATAAATTGAATTTGAAAAGGGTTTTAAAAATAACCAAAATTTCCAATGATTGCATTGGAGTGGATTTGAATCGAAATTGTCTTCGGAATATTTCGATGTTGGAATTCGTGATTATACAGATGTTGTTATAGGAATTTGAAAGATATACATTTATATCGTTATTTCAATACGACATTTGTTAGTCGTAGAATTTGATATTGAATATAAGCCGATATATTTTCTATTCAGAGCCTTGTATTGAATATCAAATGTGATTTGGGTTTGTGGTGAATGGTGTCTTCACTAACACTGTTCTTGAACCCAGTTGTGAAAAGATTAAATCTTTTTATTTAGATTTAATGAAGTGTACCAATTGAATAATATTTAATTGGAATTGAAGTGATATTGATTTTTGGGTTTATCGTGAACAGTGTTTTAAATAACACTTGTTCTTTAACCCGATAATTAATGGAATGTGATTTTGGGTTTATCGTGAACCGTGTTTTAAATGACACTGATTCTTTAACCCAGTTAAAGATTAAAACTAAGTGGAGTTTTAATGAATCTTTAATTAGATTGAAATGATCGAGAATGGAGTATCACCAGTTTTACTCCAGGCGATAGTTAAATCTTTAATTAGATTTGAACGTGAAATGGTAATTGAATTTACCGATAACACTGTAGTGTTAGATATGAAGTATTACCAGTTTTACTTCATGGGATGAATAGGTTGGGATTGGGAAATTAAAACAAATGATTACTTCGGTAAGGTTCGCTAATCCCGACTAGTTTGAATTGATATTCAAAAGTAGATTAAAGAATAAATTCAAGAATTTATCTTTGATAAAATTAATGGGAACCTTTCCCTATGAATGTGAAATTTAGAAACTAACTGTCGGTTAGCTAAGCAGAATGGTTTTCTGGATATTGATCTGATGTTGGTTTCGGCCTTCGGGGTTAATATTTGGGGAATTATTCTCTTGATTAATTTACGGTTAGTGACTAATGAATTGGAATGAGGCGTATGTTGTGTTTGTGTAACACTTATTTAAAGTATACGCGAGTTACTCGGAAAGACCGGGTTTATCCCATTCTGAATAACTGATACGATGATAAGTCGAAGATGAAGACGATGGTCGAAGACCGGAAGTCTTCACGTCGTTTGGGTGATTACTGATGATCTTGATTGGGCTGTACACCCAAGAAGATGGAAACAGTTGGTGATCGTCCAGACGTACTTGGAGATCGATGGATATGCGGGGTACTAGGTGCCTCCGGTTTCGTTCAGACCCAGAACGGACTTGTAAATGGACTGTGTGTCTGACATTGGATTTTATTCCGTGTGATTGATCTCTATTAAATATATATCTGTTTGGCGGCGGAGAATTTATTCTCTTGCTTAACGCCATTCTCTGAGACGTACGAGCTCAGGGGTTATATATTGATGGATATCAAACGCATGGAGTGAATTGCCTGTGTGGCATGCCTAAGTGGCAATTGATCGAGGCTTCTGTTGAAAAGCAAATTCTTGTGGTGATGATCAAAGCACGGCCTTTGTAGCGTAGCTTTGTGTAACGTTTACCTCGCGAGTTTCACACCCGGTATGAATCAAAAACGGGAGACGGACCTCAGGGAGGGCATGCGTTTCTTCCTAGTTAGAAGTGGCGTCAGTGGTTTTACACGCCCTGACGAGTTTGACTTATGTGGTTGTTGCTGTTGCGAGGCGCCTCGGATTGATCGGTCGTTCTCGAACCGATGGAGTCATTTAGTTGGCTCATTTACGCCCCAAAGGGCGGGGAAACGTAGTGTTCAGGCATAATAATCCACATCGGTGGACCGGCCCTGACGATCCATGGGGCAGTTGCGGCTGTTCCTGAGGCTCGGACTAGGCAGTCTCGAATCGGTTGAGGACTATCTTTTGCCTCGGTTCATAGACGGAAATCCAATTTCCAAATACGTGACTTTGTGGTTTTATTTGTAGAGCCTAGTATGGCGACATAGTGGGATGGGGCGCTCATGCCGCCTATGATTGATACTTATGATTTGAAATTGTTTTGACACTATACACTTATAGTAGTATCAAATGATTTGTTTTAAACGTACTAAGCATGTTTGGCTATTATAAGGGAAAACCCTATCCTCGGCTGCGTTGCATTGTGTGATGGGACAAGCATTGCGTTGTTTACTTATATGCACTGGTGTTCTTGGGAGGAAACCCGTTCCGTGCTATACGGCGTGGTCCCTTGATTTACCTAACTTTAAAATAAAGATTAACTGTTTTAGTTCTCACACCAGTCACATGACTGACCTGGAGTTTATTGTTTTAACCTAAACTCTGGGTGCCCTTATTTTGACACGGGCAGCTAGTAGTTTTGGTTTTGCAGATTTATATTCACAGGATCCTGGTTTACAGCTGGAATGATATCCGGAAAGCTTTGTATCCGTATATCTACTTCTAGTTGTGTATTGTACTATTTTCCGCTGCTATGTATTTAAATGTAATTTAAATCTCTGATATTTCTGTGTAGTATCCATTTATACTCTGTATATTATTGTAATCTGATGCATTGTTGTAATAACAATGAAATGTTCTTCTGTTTGTGTTCTGTTGTGGTTTGTTCTCGAACTATCCGACGCTTTCCTTTACGGGGAAGTTACGGGTTTTCACACCCGGTTACTGGTAATGAATCCTTTCGGCACTCCATTGATAAGGACAGAAAAAGTAGGTGATTGAATGCACTCAGCAATTAATTGAACCACTTTCAGAGGAAAACCCATAGAATGTAACATATGAATGATAAAATTCCTATTAATCTTGTCGTAAGCTTTTTGCAAATCCACCTTTAGACATAACTTATCAGCTCCTTTTTTGTTGAAGTTCCTGACCAATTCATGAGCTAATAAAGAATTCTCCGATATGCTTCTGCCTTTTATAAAAGCACTTTGACATTCTGCAATTAAATCTGGTAATACAGCCTTCATTCTATTACAAATGACCTTGCTTAGAATTTTATAAAGTACGTTGCAACAAGCAATAGGTCGGTAATCTGCAATCTTCTTTGTTTTAACATATTTAATAGAAAATATATATATTTATGAAAATATATCCTTTATATAAAAAGAATTTCTAATGTAAGAATATTCTTATTTAAAAGAACACCTGAATCGGAATGCGACTCAATCATTTACCATATAATTTGGACTTCACACACATCATATATATGACAATAACAATACAATCATCAAATCATCCATTTCATCCAAAGTGTAAATTCCACTGCGTAAGCGTTAAAATTAAATAATAACGCTCATCGCAGCCTGTCGATCTAACGATCAACATACAACTAAATATTGGGATTAGTGTATGTTAATTTTCATCCCAACACCCGTGTGGGGTTTCAACCAACAAACAAATAATAAATTATTTGTGCACTTGGGCGATGTGTGAAAATTATCGACCCAATCACATAAACAAGTCAGGTAACTTGCCTATGGCTGTGTAATACACAATATATGACACGATGATAAAAATATCTCTTTTATTCCTGTTCTTTTTATCGCATGTAAAATGTCAATAAAAATGTAATCTTTATTTCTATTCTTTTAACGCACCAAAAATGATGATAAAAATATAATCTTTATTTTAGTTCTTTTCATTGTAAATAAATGAAAAGAAAAATGTAATCTTTTAATTCCATTCGTAATAGGGGATATAAATAATAACACAAAATATAACTATTCATTTCATGCTTTATTTGCAATAGAGAATGCAAATAAAGATTCAACCTTTTTGTTTGATGTTTATTTACATAGAGGAATGTAAATAAAAAAAAATTGTAACTTTTTCATTTCATAATTTATTTGCATTAAGAATTGCAAATGAAAATGTGTCCTTCGTTCTCATGTTTTATTTGCGTTGAGTAATGCAAATAAAAATGTAATATTAAATTTCTAGTTTTATTTACATCAAGAATTGTAAATAAAAGAACAACTCTTTATTTTATGTTTATTCACATCAAGTGAAGTAAATAAATAATTAAAAATGTAACTTTTATTTTAATGCTTTGTTCACATTTAAAACATGCAACAAAAATGTATTTTTTGTTTTTAATAATTTTGTTTGCATCTAAATTTGCAACAAAATGTAATTTTTATTTCTTGTTTGTTTGCAACCAATGTTGCAAACAAAAAATGTAATTTTATCTCCTTTGTTTTATTTGCATGATAGAATGCAAATAAAAATGCATATTCTATTTTCTACATTTCATTTGCATTGTAGAATGCAAACAAAAATGTGATTTTTATTTTCTTGTATTGTTTACATTATGAAATGTTAACAAAAATGTGAATTTTTGATTTCATGAAATATTCGCATTGAAAATGCAAATAAAAATAAAAATGTACTACTTTAAAATCATGTTATATTTGTGTTGGAGAACACAAAAAAAAATGTTCTTTTATTTTAATGTTTTATTTGTGTTTAAGAACACGAATAAAAAGACCATTTTAATTTTCTATGTTATATTTGTGTTTGAGAACACAAACACAAAGGATCATTCATTTTCTAAAATGTATTTGTGTTTGGGAGCACAAATAAAAAGGTTCGTTCATTTTCAAAATGTATTTGCATAAGTGAATGCAAATAAAAGAATAAATTTTACTTTAATATATATATTTGTATTCGTAAATACAAATAAGAGAACAAGTTTTAATTTTAAATATATATTTGCATTTTTAGATGCAAACAAAAGAACAAGTTTATTTTTAATGTATATTTACATTGGTACATGCAAATAAAAGAATAATTTTATTTTCAATAAACCTTTGCATTGGTGAATGCAAAATAAAAGAACAACTTTTTTTTTACAAAATATATTTACAAATATAATGTAACTTCTGAAAATAATTTCTTATTTACATATAAAAATGTAAACAAACATTGTGATTTCCAAAACATGTTTTTTTTATTTACACAAAAATGTAAACAAAAGTTTTACTTCTAAAATGAATTTTAATTTACATATGATATGTAAACCAAAATGTGATTCTTAATCTATGATCACATTAAAAATGTAATCCTTTTCTGTTCATTTTCATTACATATAAATGTAATCTTTTTTCTCATTACACATATGGATGCGATCTTTTCTATTCATTACAATGAACAAAATTTCAATAAAAATGCAATTTTAATTTGTAAACTTTCCATTGCCAAAAATGAAAATAAAAATAAAAATAAAATCCATTTTATCTTCATCTTTACAATGAAATCTAAATCACATTAAAAATGTGATTTTTTCTATGCAAAGTCCTTCTATTGAAAACAATGGACATATAAAAACATGATCTTTTTACGTTGCTTCTTTTTATTGAAAATACTATTACATTAAAAATAACATTTTAATGTTACTTCATTTATTGAAATAATATTACATAAAAAATGAGATTTTTAATGTTGCAACTTTTATTGACATCAAAATGACAAATAAATTATGACTTTTGATTGAAAACTAATTTTACATAAAAAAAATGAAATCTTTTGTTTTCATTCTTTTTAATGATAGAACCTCATATTAAAATATATTCTTTTTATTCATTCTTTTTAATGTAAACAAATTTACATAAAAAAATTCATTCTTTTTAATGTAAACAAATTAAAATAAGAATTGACTTATCGCTCAATTTCTTTTGTAAATTCAACAAATAAAAATAAGCTTTCATTGTCTTTCAAGTTCTTATTATAATATCAACAAATGAAAATGAGTTTTTATTTGTCGATCAAGTTCTATTATTCATTACAGAATAATAGAAATAATATTTAATAACCTGAAATAAATTATAATAACTAAATCTGAATAAATAGGATGTAATTCTGAATATAATATATTTTAGATCAAATTTTAGATCTAATTTCTAATCGTAAATAAAATTCAATATTAACTGCAATTTTAATACGGATCTAACACATCGTACACAACAAAACATATTACAATCACAACCAATGATTCATACAATACCAGACATTTCAGAATTGAATAAACATCATCATGCAATTATTTTTAAAGCGAGAAAATAATTTAATAATTAATTAAATAATAGAATTTTGAATTCTCACATTGAATTTTGGTCGAAATTTGACTGTCTCCTTTTCAGCTGCGGTCTGCGCCATCGCGAAGCTCTTAATTTTGTGATTCCAACGCAATTTACGGTTTGTCAAACGGACCTCGTATGAGAGAGTTATGAATTTTTAAAGATCGGACAAATTAAATAATTAAATAATAAAATAATATAAAAAAAAGAAATCGGGACCTTTCTTCTTCCAACACGTCGCATACCACCGAACCCAAACCCCCTCTCTAATGCCAAAATCGCACCCCTCTAGAAGCCTCCATTCGCCGATCCAACACCACCACCGCGACCGCCATGTCGAGAGCCACCTACACCATCAACCCCGTCGAACTCGGCCTCTCCTAGGGCCCGCAAACCAATAAAAACCGCAGCCCCTTCTCGGACGTAATTCGCGAAATCCGTGCACCAAAACCCGATCTTAACCGTATAGATTGAAAGGTCTCTGAATTCTCTTCGATTTGGTAGGTCATACGTCAATTTTCGTCGAACGGATCAAAAGTTATTGAGGTTTGAAAATCGGACAATTCTGGCCATCAATTTCTGGGCGGCGGCTGGCCATTAGGTTTAGGGTTTTCGGATTTTTATATTATTTTAATATTTAATTCCGAATTTCTTGAAATAAAGTGGATTTTTGGACTTTCTCGTATTTGGGCCTGCTTACTGTCGATCTTAACGTTTTGAGGCCTTCTGAACGCGATGGGCTATGTCCCAAGGTCCAATTCCGACATCTCTACGTTTTATTTTCGGTTTTAATTGAAAATACAATATTAAATTAATTATTTAATTTCTACCGTACATTTAAATATGCCGGGGTCACATACGACCTCAGAAAATTCTAAAAAAAATATTTTTAGCTTTCTTATGATGATACGAATCCAACAAAATTATTTTCGTCGAATTCTGAGACTATTTGAAAAATGGCTATTTTTAAGGCGTTCAAATTTAACTGTAAATAGTCAAAACACATTTTATTTTCCCACGCTCACATATTAATTCGAAAAATTCTGAAAATTGAAACCTAGCAATAATTTGACATTCCGGTTCCAACAAAAGTGGTTTCGTCGAAAACCAAGGTCGTTTGAAAAATGACTATTTTTAAGGCCAATATATTTAATATTAAAAATATATTTTTAAACAAATAAATCCCGAAACTCAAAATATATAAGTGTTTACTGTTTTTCAATGTAGAAACATCATTCTGAACTCAATGGAAGTGGTTTCGAGTTCAAATTCCTTCGTATGCAAAAAGTAGCATTTTACCTTTATAAATTTCATAGCGACCTTTCTAAATATTGAATTGGCCATAACTTTTGATTTCCGCTATGAAATTTCAATTTTTCGGATTCGTTGGAAAGATATTTTTAAATAGATTCTAATATTTTTGGTTTCACTAAAATCCGTTAAATTTTGCATCCTATACGGTCAGTCAAAGTTCAAGTTTGACTTTTCAAACTACCGCGCTATTTCTAACTCTTTTATTAATTAAAATTAAATCATTGATTCTAACTTCGATTTAAATCAAATTCGTGATCATTATTATTTAAATAAATTATTTTATATTGTCAAAATTCATTAAAACTTTCTAAAATAAAAATTTTAAATTGGTCCTGATTTTTGCAGGTTGTTACAATTGTCTTCCCTATTCTCTCTATTCTTTGGTAAACCATATTCCAGTGTATACGGCATTTGTTCTGTTTTCTTTAATAAAAAGACATTTAGATAATTAATTTCAGTCAGTCTTGAGCAGTTTGGACATTACAAAATTTGAATGTGTATTTTAAAAGTTTAATTGATTGTTCAAAAACTACAGAACCATATCGTGTTTGTTTTTCCATTTCCCCATTTTTGTCCAAATTATTTTGCGCTTAGAAGTTTTAATGTTACAACACTGAAAGTAAATTTTTTAGTTATATACAGATTGTATTGTTGTTTACCATCTTATTTGACATCTTCGCTTTGAATTTATTAGGTAAATAGATTGACTGAATTTTTTTTGCATTGGCAAAATCTTTGTTTATCTTATGTTTATTAATTGTTTTCCTTTGCTTGCTTCTATTCAAAATGTAAACTTTTTTTGAATAGTTTAAAATATAATTGCATAAGACAAATGAAAGTCAGTTTAAAAATATATTAAAACTTGACTTGGTTTCTTAATGCATTCACTATTTTGATTGCACTTTTAAATCACTATATGTACACTTTGATGGGCTGTCTTCACATGTTTATGATGCTTGATATCCACTAAATATTTATGAAGACCCTGCTATAGAGATCTTTGGATATGTACGTAATTATTATCCTCCGTTGTATTTTCTTAATATACCTTGATGTTATCTTATGACACATTGCGCAGTTGAGATTATTTTGTTAAAGGCTGTTATATTGTCATAATGTTAATGGATGGAATGTTCCATGTGTCATGAGTTTTAGATTGCAGAGAGTGATTAGAATTCGAGATAGCTATAAATATCCAGAACTGTAATATGCTATGTCCTGTAAATATATGAATTTCAGGTGTACATTGATGTGGCAGTTTGAATAAAGTATTGCACTTCACAACTAAGAAACTATCTCATTTTGTTATGATTTTTACGGTTTGCGTTATGCTTTGAGTGCTCCCTTTATAAGGCTATCATGCTATAAATGCTCTATTTATCACTTATTTATGTTACTCAAACATAAATTTATGTCTCGCTCATTTGTTTTTCAAGGCAGAAACAATACTAGAACGACAGGAGCAACCGAGCAACTTCTTGCTTGCACATGGGAAGAGTAGTTCAATTTTGTTACTTGATGAATGCTAATTATTTTGTAAGTTAATGAAAATGAAGTGTTACTATATGTTTTGGCATAAATCTTAGTATGAATTTTGGTTCTTCAAAAGTGCAGTTGCAGGCTATTGTTTTCACCACCAAGAACAAGTTGTCATTTATAATATATTTACTGAAAAATAGCAAGTAATTATGGTAGTCAATACGTCATCAGTGTCAACAATAGTATTTATCTATTTTTTATTGTATTTGTTAGCATATTATCAGCCACATGAAGTGTGGAATGAACATATTTTGTGCTATTATTATTATTATTATTATTATTATTATTATTATTATTATTATTAATTTACCTCGAAATCTTAAAATTTGTTCCCTAGTGTGACCGACTGTTTTCTTAATGCAGCGAAATCAGCTTGAACTTCCATCCATTTAATAGTTTAACAATGCTACTGATAGGTGATTGAAGTTTGGATGAAAAAATTGTTGACGGTAGTAATATTTTAAGTACACTTTTGTACTTTGTTCATTATATAGAGCCGTAAGGTTTTTACAGGAGCAATAGCCCTTTTTCCCTTTTTTAAACAAATTGCAAACTTACAAAACATAAATTTGACCACATCCGTGTGCGAAGAATGGGTTCACACTAGTGTGTGTGGATATATATATATATATGTATGTATATATATATATATAATTACAGCATCAGAGTACCCATTAGATTAATACAAGTCACACAGCAGAATAATTTATTACCAAAAATAACGGAATTACGTCTCGTTCTGGCTCCTCTTCTAAAGCTCTAAGCAAATCCCAATGCAACCTGGAAAATGCACTCGGCCTGACCGAGCCCATTTTGCGACAAGCAAAATCACACAAATTGTCAGTTTGGAAGACTTTTAGTGATAAATTCATAACACAAACAACTTGCTTAACTTTTGAACATTCTTTTGAAAGAATGGAACTCTCGTAAGACACTACCACACGTAAACATGGCACATATTTTTACCTTACGATAACCAAAATTTTTTTTGTAGCAAAATCAGATGATATTATAATAATGTCTATCAATACACAAATAAATAAGAACATAGCCGAAAAGCTTGCATCTCACTTTCCAACATAGTTGGTATACACCCAAAAACATACGGCTTATATTGAAGTTTGGATTTCCAATATGACACGGTATAGGACCACCTCTCGATCATTGTTCTCTAGAGAGGAAAAACTGGGGTTCAACAAGAACATCTTGCAACCCGAACACACATGACCGACCACTCGTTCAACTTGAGTGTACTGAATATATTGTTGTCCACGGTTGAGATCGACAACCGTCTCCCGAAGCATACAAAAGCGATAGAAGAAGGGACAAATGAAATTTCTCTAGACGGTGACAATACACCCTAATGAGAATGACTCACATAGCCATGTTGCCTGCTCGATTTCTGTCATTTCCCGGTTTATGAGGCTTGAGGTCATGATTACCTTAAGAGAACATCACATTATCTTTGAATGCCACATTGCCAGATCTATCAAATAACTAATTGATATCCATAAATATACTTTGGGTGTTAATCTAAAAAAGTTTCCTTCATCATCACCAAACTTGATATATTTGTAAAGATCAACGTATGTGACTCTTAGGAAATACTCTGTCAGACATTCGTCCATACAAGTCATCCAGGAACGGGACAAACCTGAGGCACCCTCCTACCGCATCCTATATAGGAATCAACCCAAGGATATCAGCAACGAGTTGTCCTCGCAATATGTTGTAGACTTCAACCACGATAGAATCACAGTTATTCTTGTTGCATGTCAGAGATCATAAGTGGTTCTTCTGTTTTATGAAGATCCACAGTCTTCAATTCCTTTATCTTTATTCCTTGCAAGTTAGTTTCGAATGTAACGTTGGTTCGAAGTGGTTTTGGGTCTACTTCCCATCCCAGTTTCTTCGAACTAACACATCAAAGGTCCAATACAATGTTCCATTGATATTCGAGTTTTTGACTATCAATCACAATAGTATTGTTAAAAACATCGGCAGATCAAACCCTTTTTGTCAACAACCATTCATTAAAACTTTCCATGGATTTAAAATCTTATCTCAACAAATCTTATTGTTTTGTTACTTTGAAACAATAACCAACGCTTATATCTTTCCAAAATAAACGTATTTTCCAAACTCCTCTCTATTTCCTTTATCTCAAAGATATTGCTATATTTCCATAAAACCCATTTTATTTCCTTTATTTTGGAAATAATACTATATATTCACAAAAGCCTTTTTATTTCCTTACTTTGGAAATATTACTATATACACACAAAATCTCTTTACCATTACAAACTAATATCATCCTTTGACAATCCTATAGTTGTTCAAGTTGGGATATTTTGTTTATCTCTCAGACCTTGATCGACAACGTTCTTATCTTAGGATAGAAAAAAGTTTATAGCTAAAAAATTTATATTGAATGCAATATCATTTTCTCATTTATTTTCATTTAAAATATGGCTTTATAAACCATTCCTTACTCTTGAAATCTCCCTTCAATTTATAGCTATTATTACTTAACTCTATTATTAAGTAAGCTTGCCAAACACAAACTTTTGGTTTTAAATCGCTTTAACTTATTTACAATTTGGATTTATACAATAATCTATTCACCAAATTCTTTTCACTTATTCATTAATCATCTTCTTTTGAAATCTTATTTCAATTACATTCACTTTACTTAAAGTAATAATTAAGTAAAATTTTATTTAAATTCATCGCATTAGCTTTTAAATTCCTTTTACAAACCTTATTTGTGAACTTTGATTATAAACCCCTTTATAAACTCTTTACGGACATTAATTAAATCCTATTACAAATCGATTGCTCCTTAAATGAATTCCAATTAAAAATTAATTGCTTAAATTATTATTAACAAAAATAATAATTAACTTCATCATTAACTATAGTAAAAGCACACAACTTCGTTATTAACTAAAGATAGAATAGTTAATAGTAATTAATTATTTTAATGATCATTAACTCGATAATCATCTTTAAACGTCGTTAATTAAAAGATTAATTGTTTTTGAAGAAAACTTATTAAGTTTAAACAACTATTTATAAAAAACTATATATAAAATTAATTAAAAACAAATCAGCTTGATGACCGATTACTAATTAAACCGTTGAGTTAGTCAACTCGAAACATAGTTAATCTTGTTAACTGAGCTCTACTATCCTTCCTATTAAATTAATTAATAACTTAACTGATTTAATAATATTGCTTAATTGTTTCTGAAAAACAATTATTCCCATAGGTTGAATTCTGACTTATATGCTTATAAACTTTTTTAAACATTAAAATTGCAACACATAGTATTTTATAACTACTTTTGTGAAAACCATTTATAGGTATCAATTTATTTGTAAAAATTCCTATTTTTATATAAACTATAATTCAATTTTTACTTCAATTATAAAAATAATTTTTATAACTTTAAATACGTCGATTCACCGGATGGCGAATTAACATCTTAAAAATATGGTTTTTAGACCACTTGCTGCCAATCATTAATCAATACTATTTATTAATTAAAATCACAACAACGTTGAATTTTAATTCAGCGGTTAGAATCCAAATTGGTTCTAACATTACTCGGTTTAAATAGTTCACATATGAATAATATAAAATCAAATAACAACATAAATAATTGATAAATCCAGTTGGATCCATCTAACCTATTTTTCTCTACATCACAGCTCATCATATCATTTGATAAATGCAAATGAAATAGAAATTTGATCTAAACACAGCATAATATAAATGACGACAATCATTTAAACAAACAATAAGCATTCAAAGCATCTAAACATCCAATTCATATTAACGACGATATATTATAGTTATATGAAATTAATCACATTATACGATTCCAGAAAGAGTGAGTTGACTCACCGTTTGTTTTGATTGACGATTTGCACGTCATTTCATATAGTTTCAAACAAGTGTTTGAAATATATAAAATTCCAATTGCTTCCGAATTGCACCATTCCAACTCAACTGCGAAGTCTTCGTCACTATAATTCCAACATGACTTGTTTCGCCTCAATCTGACATCGTATGAACAAATTATACATGTTACAAGTTTTCATTGATTTAAACATCATTACTTAAAATTATATAAACTTAATTATACCTTATTGAATCCCTAATAACTGCCTAATTACCTTCCCAACTACAAAAATCCCCATATCACCATTTAAACCTAAACCGTGATCTTCAAGCACCACTGCACCCCGTCATTTCACCTGGGCCAACCCCGACCCCGCCAGAACCTCTACCTCACCGAGAGCCACCACTGCCTCGAACGTCGTGCCTTCCAATCGCTAGCAAAACCAAATTGAACGTAACTATTCAACTACCCCCTACTCGGTATGATCACCATACACTTCGCTACTACCGTAGTTGTCACCGCAATGCACCTCCTCCTCATCCGACCTTCAGGGTCCAACACCTGAAATCACCTCCATCGACCCCAATCAATCAAAATCCAACCCTAATTTCCCGCAACAAACAACTCAGTTCATCCTCGCCTCGCCGCCTCCACACTCTACCAAAGGCCGCCGCACCAGTCCCAAACGAAAGCCTTACCTCCCCTCTACGTTCGCCCTTCAGGTTTCCTTAGCTGAAATGGACCCCACCTTCTAGAAATCACAAAAATACGTAACTGCTGCTTCTTGCTATTTTCGAGGATTCTGACCATCACACCACACCGTTGGCCACCAAATGTTACCATTATGCCTCCCTCAAATTCGGTATGGTTTTGGAGAAAAAAATCAAAGTTTAAAAACAAACTAAATTGAAAAAAGTTGGCTATTTTGATTTTGGGATTAGGGTTAGGTTGGTTTAGAGGAATTTATAGTGAAGATATTTCGACTTTATTATTATTTTAATCGATATCCGATTATTTTATTATTTCGTGCCTATCGCCATTTTCGATTGACGTTTCTTTATTCGTATGATCATATACGAACACTATGCCAAAAATTGAATCAGACAACAGCGATCACACAACATAAAATAGATTCTTTGTTATCCCTCTTTTTTGCATAACATAAGGAGAAAACATCTGTTGTCTAGCAAAGCCCATGAAATCATTATGTTATGAAGATTTCATGCATGATATTCAAACAACATTTATATGTTGTTTGATTGCAGTTATAAAAAAATTAGACTTGGCTTCACACAAATGTTTTTCCCTCCAAAATGTTGGTCAACTTTTTATTTCCCTCTCATATTTTAGATATGATTCCAGACCATACTTTTATGTTGTTTGATTAGGGTTATAAAAAATTCAGATTTGGCACCAAAGAAATTTGCTATCCCTCACAGTTTGAGTTTTCCTTTTCATATTTTTATTTTGTATTCAGACCATATTTATCAATTGTTTGAAGAAGTAATTAAAAAAATTACTTTTCGGTCCGTTTCCACCTCTATGTTTTATCGTTTCCGTTGTTTGTTGGAGTTGCGAATATATTACATGTTCAGATCCATATTATAATTTACTTTCCCACTCACTGTTTTGTTTTCTCTCTTCTTCTTCTTATTATTTTTCACTTTCTCTCTCCCAATAATCTCTCTATCTCAAAACCCAGTCGAACCCTAATCTCGACAATTAGGCAGGGAAACCCTAATGTATGCGATACAAAGTAAACCCCAATTCTCTTGTGTTTTGTTTATGGAATTATGATGATAATTTGGTGATTGTTATTGGTTGTTCTATTGTTGGATAATTGGGCTATTATGCTTACTGCAATTGTACTATGTTATTGTTCTTCTTCTTGTTGGTTAGGTTACTCATTGATTTTGGTTTTAATTCGGTGGTTTCAACTCTACTGTTTAGCGTCGGTTAGTATTGAATAAAAAATGGTTTGTACTGAAATGTAATGCTACTTATTGGATGTATTTATCATTATGGTTTCCAATTTCTATGAAAAATGATAAACTTGTTCATTTTGTTTCGTTGTAGTGGATAATCTCAGTTACAGGGTAGCAATAAACTTAGTTCATTTTGTTTTATTTGTTTATAGATAAGTCATGGATGCAAGAGGATAGACGTTCACATAAATTTGAAAAGGGATTAACATCAGCTAATTCCATGGATAAAAATAATATCATGTGTCCTTGTTTGAAATATTGCAACACATGTGGCTTCTCCATTTCAGTTATTAGGGACCATATTTATTTGAATGGCATTGATGAGGGTTATTTGCATTGGAAGTGTCATGGATAACCAAATATAGTTAGGTCTGAGCATAATAGTGGAGAAGAATCTGAAAGTGAAGATGGAAAATGTCATGGTGATGTGTGGGAGGATGAGGTAGGTGGTGAAGAATGTGAGGATGAGCATATGTCAAATGACTCAGATGAGTTTTTATAGTATGTAGAGGATGGTGATAAACCACTGTACCTCGACTGTACGAAGACAACTAAGTTGAACGCTTTAATTCATATTTTCAATTTGAAAGCGAGACATATAACATGACTAATAGCTGTTTTATAGATTTGTTATTATTAATTTGGGGTTTGCTTCCACAAGGTAATTTGGTTCCACACTCCTTATATGAAGTTAGAAAAAGTCTTGATGCATTAGGAATGAAATACGAAAAAATTCATGCTTATCGTAATGAATTCATGTTGTATAGAGGGCAGCATGCAACTAACATTCACTACCACATTTGTCGCTTTTCACGCTGGAAAATAGGGAAGGAGAAAAAAGAATTAACAGGTGTTCCTGCTAAGGTTTTGTGTTACTTTCCACTAATTCCAATGTTGAAACGGATGTATCAATCGACAAATACATCAAAGAATCTTACATGGCATGGCCATAGTTGGAAGAAATATGGATTGCTGCGACATCCAGCTGATTCCCCAACTTGGAATTTGATAGACAAAAAATGGCCGGATTTTGGCAGTGAGCTGAGAAATCTCAGACTAGCACTATCATCTGATGGATTTAATCCATTCGGCAACCAAAGTAGCAAGAATTCTTATTGGCATGTTTTGGCTGTCACCTATAATTATCCTCCATGGTTGTGTATGAAGAGGAAGTTTATGATGTTGACATTATTAACTTCTGGACCAAAACATTCAGGTAATGTTATCGACATCTATCTTCAACCCCAAGTAGATGATCTTAAGTTATTATGGGAGGGGGTTGATGGAGTATACCATGCACAAAAAGGTGAATACATCATGTTTAGAGCAACACTTTTTTGGACAATTAATGACTTTCCTGCTTACGGGAACTTGTCTGGTAGCATTTTGAAGGGTTACAATGCTTGTCCAATATGCGTCAATAAGACAAAGTCAAGATACTTGAAGCATGGTAGGAAAATGTCGTTCATAAGGCATAGGAGGTTCTTACTACGAGATCATCCTTATCGAAAGAAAAGAAAGCTTTTGACAACACAGTAGAGAAGGACATGGCTCTTGTTCCGTTAACGGGTGAAGAAGTATTAGCAAGAGTGGATGGTCTGAACTATGTGTTTGGCAAAAAGATAGATCCTCCTTCAATGATGGGTTGTGAAGACCGTATCAAACCTCTTTGGAAGAAGAAGTCTGATTTTTTTTCTAGCTAGAGTATTGGCCAGATATTCTAGTTCGACATATGCTTGATGTGATACATGTAGAGAAGAACTATGCTGAGGCCATTCTTGGTACCTTGTTGAAAGTTCCAAGGAAGACAAAAGATGGGCCATCTGCTCGATTAGACATGTGTTCCATGGACTTTAGGAAGGATTTGGTAGCCAAGGATGGTGTCAAAATTCGAAGTTGCCTACGGCCAGTTGGAACCTTCTTGCAAAAGAAAAGAAAACTGTTTGCAGCTCTTTCTTTAATATGATCATGCCAATAAAATTTTCATCTAACATTAGGAATCTTTTATCTGTGCATGATTTAATACTTATTGGTCTTAAGTCACATGACTGTCACACCGCATTGCAATTTCGTCTCCCTATTGCATTGCGTTCTGTTCTAGAGAAGCCGATAAGGTATGCAATCATACGATTCTGCCTATTCTTCAAGACAATATGTGCCAAAGTGATTAATCCATCAAAGTTGGATAAAAAATGCAACTTGACCTTGTAGTTACATTTTTATTGCTTGAGAAATACTTCTCTTCTTCATTTTTTGACATTATGATTCATTTGACTGTTCATCTTGTTAGAGAAATAGAGTTATTTGGCCTTGTTTTTTCGGATGGATGTACCCCTTTGAACGATATATGAAGGTATTTATAGGATGGGTGAAAAGTCGCAGTCATCCAGAGGGGTGCGCAGCAGAACACTACATAGTTGAAGAGGTTGTTGAATTTTATGTCGAACGCTTGCTTGACAATCTTAGTACTGTTGGAATTCCACAAAGTGGAAGATCAGATCTCCGTCATGCAAATAAAAGAAAATCAGGAATGTTATACTTAGCAGTTCATGGAAAGGAATTTGATTAAGTACATCTTTGTGTATTGCATAATATGGAGGATATGCAAGTCCCTGCTTTGCGTAAGTCTTATGCTACTTAACTATATATTGTTTTTTGAGTACGTGGATTATATTACATTTTTTTACATGGCTAACTTGTTTGAATTTACTTTAATATAGTGAACACTTGGAGATACCGAGGTGAGAAAATGCTAGCAAACCAACCAAATCTTAGAAATGGCTGAATGATAAATAGAACAAAGCATTTGCGACATGGTTAAACAAAAGGGTAAGTCGTCGATTTATTAATGGCTTAATGTAGTGCTTCCAACTTATATTTTTTTTTGAATTGAAAGCTAATGCATTGTTCATGCAGATATTAGATGGACTTATTCTTTCATTTTTGAATTGAAAGCTGATGCATTTTTTGAATTGAAAGCTAATGCATTTTTTTAAACTGAAAGCTAATGCATTTTTTTTTGAATTGTTCTTGCAGGTATCAGATGAACTTGTCATTCCTGGAAACATAGCTTTAGAAGAATTAAGGTAGATTTCAAGAGATCCAAACCATCTAGTGCCTACCTTTGGTGCATACATGGTTGATGGAGTGCTTTTCAATACCAAGGAGCATGATGGAATTCGATCAGCTCATAATAGTAGAGTATTTCTGCAAGCAGATGTAATGATAGTAGCTAGTGATAAGGATAAAAACCCCACAACAAAAGATATGGATTTTTACGGTGTGATTACACAGAGTTGGTAGATGGACTACTACAACTTTAGTGTGCCTATATTCAAATGTGATTGGGTTGAGAGTGTTAGCGCGTCAAAGTAGATGGACTGGGGTTTCCTTTGGTCAATCTGAATAGGAAAAGACATTTGAATGATTCTTATCTTGGGTGCACATGTGCAATAATTTTTTTACATAAAAGACTCACTGGATCCTCTATGGTTAGTGGGTGTACGATGCCCTGACAGAAACTACCAAGATGCTGATGAAGATGAGAAGCTGGAAGATATTGAAATGGAGTAGTGACCATTTATTGCCACAATGCCATCAGTGGAAACTTTTGATGACATTATTAGTGATGAACATAGAAATTATAAGTGACCGATAGACAAGGAAATAAATGTCTATGAGATTTGAATTTGTGTTCTTCGATATGCTAGAGGGGATTATTTTGACAAACTGCGTTGAGTTTGTGTTCTTTTGTATGCCTGATCGGATTCGAATACTTATGCAGATTACTTAACAGTTTGATGTGCTTTGTTGCTTTGAAATATATTCTTTATTGCTTTAAGATATATGGTTGTTGCTTTAAAATATATTGTGCGGATTATTTATGTCTAATTAACTTCTTTATTTTCAAGTTATGGCTTGGAAAAAGACAACTACAACTTCGCCTTCACGCCCACCTTCATGTCATAAAGTTCTAACAAGTGAAGCTTCACCTTCTCGTTCACCTTCACATTGTAAAGTTCAAAAAGATGTATCTTCTCATTTACGCTCACCTTCACACCATAAAATTATAACAAGCAAAGTTTCAGCTTCTCGTTCAACTTCACATCATAAAGTTCAAAAAGATGTAGTTTTGCCTTCATGCCATGAAGTTCTAACAAGCGAAGCTTCACCTTCTCGTTCACCTTCACATCGAAAAGTTCAAAAAGATGTAGCTTCGCCTTCTTGCCATAAAGTTCAAATCTCAAAAAAAAAACTTGAAAAGACAGTAAAAAAGAGGGTCGGTAGTTCTACATCGAAGAGTGTTGGGGCAACATCCAAAAACATTGTGGCAACATTATCCAAGTCAGTTTCTAGTGATAACAATCATGAAAAGTAGAAATTGGTGGAGGATGAAGCTGAGAATGTAACTGGTGGATTGCAGTTGCTAAAGCGAGGAATGGTGACGATGTACCACATTAACAAGAAAGTTGTTAGGGGAAAGAGATGGATGGTTGAATTAAGTGGAAGAGGGGAACCAATTGGAAAAGCTGCAACGTGGATGCAGTCCTACTTTAGGGTGCAAGCACGAACAATGATCTCAATAGCTATTACTGATTGGAGACTTGTTCCTGCACACGAGAAAGACAATATATTCGCTTGTGTACAGGTAAATGAACTATCTACTCATTACTTCTACAATCTTAGTAATTATAAAAATATTATTATGTTAATTTGGTCATATACATGTAGAAAACATTTGTGGTGCCAATAGAATGCAAAAAACTTAGTATAATGAAACATCCTAAACTCTCCCTTTCGGGAAAGCCTGGATTGAGTTGAGAACAAGATAGATTAGAACACAAACAATAGAACACTTCATTATTGTTATAACAATTTACATCAGAGTACAAGAATATAACAGAGTATGAATAAATAATATACATCAGAAAAATCTCAGAGATTAAATTACAAAGCAGCGGAAAATTAATACAATGTGTAGTGAAAATACATGAACAAATACAACTGAAAGAAACACATGAATACAAAGCTTTTCGAATATAGATCCAGTTGTAAACCAGGATCCCGGAAAAGAAATATCTGCAAAACCCAAAACTACTAGCTTCCCGTGTGGAAAATAGGGGCACCCAGAGTTTAGGTCAAAACAATAAACTCTAGGTCAGTCATGTGACTGGTGTGAGAACTAAAACAGTTATTTAAAACTTTACTTTAGAAATAAAGTAAATAAAGGGACCACGCCATATAATACGGAATGAGTTTTCTCCCAAGAATACCAGTGCATAAAACAAACAACGCAATGCTTTTTGAAAAATGAAGCTATTATAAGACTCGGGTCCCATCACACAATGCAACGCAAGACGGAGGACAGAGTTTTACCTTATAATAGCCAAATATGCTTGGTACGTTTAAAACAAATCATATTGATATTACTATAAGTGTATAGTGTCAAAACAACTTCAAATACAAATGTATCAATCATAGACGACATGGGTACCATATATCATGTCGCCATACTAGTTCTACAATCAAAACCGCACGATGTCGTATTGGAAGTTGGATTTCCATCATGAACCAAGGCAAGGGATCATCCTTACCGAATTCGAGATAATCTAGTCTACCTTGTCTCAGGCTATAGTCGCAACTACACCTTGGATCTTCTGGGGCGGTCCACTCTTACGTTTGTGGATTGGTTATTCCTGAACAATACCTTTCCCCGCCCTATGAGGCGTAATGGTCAGTATGTTGACCATATCATCCATCAGCCCCGTAGTGACCGTTATATCTGAGCCGCCTCGCTATCCATTAAATAATATGCAACATCCACATGAGTAAAATGTCTGGGCTCCATACCATGACACCACTCCTAGCTAGAAAGAAACACATGTTTTCCCTGCAGTCCTCTCCCTTTTTGGTTCATACCGGGGTGTGAGGCTCATGAATTAACGCTACACACAAAGCTATGCTATTTAAAGCTGTGCTTTGATCATCAACCACAAGACTCTGCTTTTCAACAAAAGCCTTGATCATTTGCATCTCAGCATGCCACACTGACAATTCACACCAGGCAACTGATGTCTATCAATATATAACCTCTAAGCTTATACGTCTCAAAGAAGGGTGTTAAGCAAGAGAACAAATTCTCCACCACCAAAAAGATATATATTTAATAGAGATCAATCAACATAGAATAAAATCCAATGTCATACACACATCCATTTATTAGCCCGTTCTGGGTCTGAACGAAACCGGAGGCACCTTATTCCTCGTCCCATATGTCCAATACTAGAGAGAGGTCCTCGCATATCCGGTCGATCTCCAAGTACGTCTGGAAGATCACCACTTTTTACCTTGTCTTGGGTGTACATCCCAATCAAGACATCAGTAACCATCCAAACAATGTAAAGAACTCGGGTCTTCAACCACCGTCTTCATCGTCGACCCATCGTCGAATCAATTATTCGGAATGGATATAAACCCGGCCTTTACGAATAACTCATGTATCTTATAATTTAGTGCTATAAAAACACAGCATACGACTCATTCCAATCCAGAATATTCTGTTATTCAAATATTCTTTTCACAATTTAAACCAAATTAAGGTTTTCCAAACTAGTCGGGAATAGTAAACCTCACCGAAGTAATCATTTATTTCCTAATCCCAACCGATTCATCCCATGGAGCAAAACTGGTAATACTCCATATCTAACACCACTGTGTTATCGATAAAAATTAATTGTCATTTCACGTTCAAATCTAATTAAAGATTTAACTATCGCTTGGAGCAAAAATGGTGATACGCCATTCTCGATCATTTCCCAAATTTGATAATTTAAATTATCACATTTCAATCTAATTAAAGATTAATTAAAAATCCACTTAGTTTTAATCTTCCAACAATCATTATTAATGATTATTTAACTTTGGGAAATCAAACATGCCGCATCGACAATCTACACTGTACCACTGATTTCTACCGATATGTAACCTCTAAGCTCATACGTCTCAAAGAAGTGTGTTAAGAAAGAGCATAAACTCTCTGCCACCAAACATATATATATTTAGCAGAGATCAACAATACAGTTCAAAATACAATGTTAGACATGTAATCCTGTCTTTAACTGGGTTAAAGAACCAATGTCATTAAAAACACAGTTCACGATAAACCCAAGATCACTTTTCGTTAACCATGGAATCTTCACAAGAAATAGATCAATATATAATCGATACGACTATATAAATTTCCCCATCGGACTAATAATATAAATGGAATAACGACAAAGCCTTTTAAATTCCATATATATTAACGGTCTTCCTCCGCAGAAGCTCACTTCGATTATTACCAAATCGAATTCCATTCAATTCCAATTTAATATATTAAATTGGAAAACTTTACTTTGGAAAATTTCCATTAAATCTTAATAAAAGATTTATATATTCCAAATCACATTTCACTGTAAATCGTGTTAAAGAATAAATGTCATTAAAAACACAGTTCACAAAAAACCCAATTCATATTCCATTTTATTCCAATTACTAATTATAAATGGAAACTCTAATAATTTTAATTAAAAGATTTATTCTTTTCACATTGGGTTTAAGAACAGTGCTACTGAAGACACTATTCACGACAAACCCAAAATCCACTTTGATATTAAATATAAGGCTCTAAACAGAAATTATATCGGCTTATATTCAATATTAAATTCTGAAACCAACACATACCGTATGAGGAATAACGATATATATCTATCTTCAAATTCCTCCATAATATTCGCATAGTCACGGAATCCAATATCGAAATATCACAAAATGATTTCTATTCAAATCCATTCCATTTCATACATTGGAAAAATCATGGTTAAATTAAAACCATTTCCCTATCCAACTTATTTAAAACCATCAGATTATTTTTCTAGTTAATAACTAGTTCATTTTGATAAAAATATATTTTTATCTTTTCAAATATGGAATATTCATCCCAATTCTTTCCAAATCATTTATTATGATTTTACACAAATTATTAATATTTTTAATAATTTTATTAAGGCCCTTTCAGTCGAATTCTATAAACGATCATCGAACTGCATTTACAACGACCTTTTCCAAATTTGATTTGGACATAATTCCAAATCCAACCAGTAGATTTCAAATCTCTTATATTCTTGGAAAGCTCTTTTCGATACGAACCCAACGGTTCCAGTTTTAGGAGAATCCGACAATCGGATCTCCCGTTACATCCATTTGAAGTTAATGGTTGAAATTCGCGAATGGTCGCGGCGTGTTCTATTCAAGCCATTAATATATATAATATATATTTCGTTCAAAACGTATTTTATAAATTTGTTTTAAAAACAATTCCCACTTTCATTTCAATTTTAAATCAAAATTGGATATTCCTTATCATTATAATATTTAAATGATAATATTTTCAAAATATCAGACTTTGAAATAATTTCCTTTTCGATATTCATTATAAAAATGAATAAAATCGATATGAATATCGTTCGCATTAAAATGGCGCAAATCTAATCAACACGGCTTCACATACTTCAATATTTTCGTGTTTGTCCAAAATCGGACATCAAATTCACAATTTTATCCTTTACGGAATATTATTTTGAAATGTTCGTTATTTTAAAATATCTGTTCTTTCTGAATTGAAATCAGACCCAATCAATTACCATATAATGTTAGTTATATGGATTTTATACATCACATGTACACAACAATAATGATACACAATCAACCATCATTCAGAGTGCATTACACAACTGCATGAGCATTAAATATAAATAATTAACGTTTACAATAGTCTGTTAACCCATCGATTGACATACAACTAAACAATTGGGATTAGTGTACTTCAAATATCATCTCAATACCCGTGTGGGGTTTCAACCAACAAATACTGAATATTATTTGTGCATTTGGGCGATGTGTAAAATTTATCGCCCCAATCAATGTCAGTTAAATGGGTGTAAATAAACAAATTGTCCGATTTGTAAATGAATATTTATTTTCATTTCAAGAGAATTTTATGCCATTCATTATATGTTAAGAATTATATTTTTGACGATAAAATATTTATTTCAACACGTGACTATTTTGTGTAGTTTATTTCAGAAAATTTTGGCATTATAACGACGCGATATTAGAACTGAAATAATGTCTAGCATTATCCTTATCCTGATACTGGCTCGCGCCATACACAGTCATCAATCCAGAAAACAACAATACAATCCATTTCACCACAATACAGTCAATTTCACCACAATTCAATCCAAACAAACATCCATGATTTGTACAATTAATAGTGTCAGGGCTACTAAGCCCCGTCTGCAACCTAGGATACAATAACTAAATGAAAATGGTTTGAGTGAGGAGTTCTCACCCATAAGCTAAACCAATTCGTTGCGATTCTTCTAATGGAGAAAATTCTTGTCGCCATGCTCAGTTTTGTCTTTCTCCGCACTTGAATTCGCCTCTTTGGCTCTAGAATTTGCATACGACCTCCATTCTTCACCAAACTTTGTCACTAGCCTAAACGCGCCATTCCAGACAACTTTTTCCTAGCGCACTTTCTTCCAAAATTGCACCAATTCGCCGGAAATCACGAAAAATAGCAACAGATCAGCGATCTTTGGTCGCGTTTTTGGATAGCTCCGAACTCCAAAATTAGACTTCCATATATCTAAATCAAAAAGAAAATCATACTGTACAACTTTGGCACTTTAAAGTTTCGGCTAGAAATGCACGGTTTGGTAGTTATTAAGGAAAGAAGGATAGAGTGTTATTTGCAAAACGGGAAATTTGTGAAAAATGTGATTTTTGAGAAGGAAGGGCCCACAACCGGAGCTGGGTGGCTGGTGGCGGCGTAGGGTGCTGTGCAGGCGACGGGCGTGGTGTTGGTGCGGTGGTAGGGCCCATGGTGGCGGTGGTGGGTGGATTTAGGGTTTACGGCTTTGGTAATTGAAATAGGGAAAGAGGAGGAAGAAGAAGAGGAGGAGGAGGAGAGGCCGACGGCAGTGGTGGTGAGGTGAAGCAGCGGCAGCTGCAAAAAGAGGGATGGAGCTCACCATTTTTGTAGAGAACAGAGGAAGAGAAGAGGACGAAAGTTATGAAGAGAGAATGGAGAAATAGTTTATATAAGAGATTTTATCTCTCATTCTCTCCGATCGTCCAACTGCAAACGATCTCTGATTTCCACGGATTTCGGACACGAGATAGTACACGTCAAGACGAGTCCAACGAATCAAGTTTCGTCGAATTCCGAGTTCGTTTGACCTTCAATCAAAATTCTCAAAGATGCTCAAATAATGTTCAAAAATGCAATTTTAGCGGACCTTTTCTTCTTGCATGCCCACATGCTAACTCCAAAAATCATGGTCTTTTGGATTTTACCATTATTAGATGATACGAATCCAAAAATAAAGATGGAATCGAATTCTGTGGTCGTCTTAATAATGTTCCTTTGCAAAATGACTGCCAGTTTTTGAACAAATGGTTTTGCTTCGCATGGCCACATACTGACTCTGTTCGACGCGCATTTTGGAACTCAACAATGGTTTGTCATTATGAATCCAAAAAAAAGTTATTTCATCAAATTCTGAGCTTTTTATGCAAAAATTCACTTTTTAAGGGCTATGTTTGGCTAACTCAAGACTCAACCAAAGTACCACAATTTCGGATCTCGGAATATATCAAAGTTTATACTTTTTGAAGTCGCAAACGACATTTTGAACTCAATGGAAGTGGGTTCGAGTCCAAATTCATCTGTATGCAAAATGTGACTTTTTGGGCTATACATAATATTAGAATATATATATATATATATATATATATATATATATATTCTATAGCAACTATTCTAACTTTTCAAAACAAAGCTTATAAATAAATTTAATAATTTTACTGAGTTTTATTTTAAGTCAAATAAAATATAAAAACTAATTCTAAAATTATTCTCAAATTTTGTAAAAATAATAGCTTAAACCAAAATTATAAATTGGTTCTGAAAATACGGGTTGTGACAATCTCCTCCACTTAAAACTTTATTGTCCTCGAAAAATAACGGACCTGAAAGTTGTTTAATTAACCAACTCAACTTTCATTCTTTAACTTTTCAATTCCTAAGAATTTTCCAATTTCTTAAAAATTTGGCTAACACCCTAAATTTTCAAAAAAAATCGTCATAACCTCCTTTGTACGGGCTGATCGGTAAAACCAAAACTTGCCTCACATTCCCCTCATCAATCCAAAAGAAAAAGAAAAAGCCAAGCGGCTTGCTAATCGTCTCGTAAAATCGTTAAACCCAATGAATATAGTAAACATGTACCTATTTGTCGGGAATACAATTTTATTCCTCTTCTTAGCTTCTACGCAAATAACCTGTACAACATATATATACATGTCTATGTATGCAATTCCAATCAATTTTCAATTTAATTCAATATTTGATTCGATTCGGCTAAATTTACCTTTCATTCTCTTATTGGTTTTATCATTCCAATAATTTTATTAGTTAAACTAGTAATCACACATCACAACCAGCAATCAATTATTTGATTAGCTTTTCAAACATATAACTTTAATATACTCAAAAATCATATTTTTAATGTCAAATCACAACAACAAACCCTATCTAAGTTTTGGTTCTCACATTAGTCAACTGGAAATATATGGACATCCCACTTTCGAAACTCGAACATAAACACTGATGATGCGGCTGCATCACCAGAATTATCCCCGAGCGACTAGAGTGTGATTCTAAACCTATCCAGTTTATTTGAGACTTCAAATATACGTTCATGACGCATATCTGCAAAATCTCCATATACTCGATTGTCCAAAATAAAATACTCAAATACGTATAATAAGATATGATTTTCAAAACAAAATTTGTTTTCATTTCAATTTTAAAAATTACACTCTTTGAAACTCATTCTAGGATACTACTGATCCCATCTCTAACGAATCATTCTCATTGGATATTACTAATCCAATCTTTGATGAATTCTTTCATTTGGTTTTAACGTGTCTTGTTGTCGAGCTCTGTAAACAAAAGCTCCAATACCATGCTGAAACGTCCCAAACTCTCCCTTTCGTGAAAGCCCGGATTGAGTTGAGAACACGACAAATCAGAACACAAACAATAGAACACTTAATTGCTGTTACAACAATTTACATCAGAGTACAAGAATATAACAGAGTATGAATAAATAATATACATCAGAAAAATCTCAAAGATTAAATTACAAAGCAGCGGAAAATTAATACAATGCGTAGTGGAAATACATGAACAAATACAAATGAAAGAAATACACGGATACAAAGCTTTCCGAATATAGCTCCAACTGTAAACCAGGATCCTGGAAAAGAAATATCTGCAAAACCCAAACTACTAGCTGCCCGTGTAGAAAATAGGGGCACCCAGAGTTTAGGTTAAAACAATAAACTCCAGGTCAGTCGTGTGACTAGTGTGAGAACTAAAACATCTATTTAAAACTTTACTTTAGAAATAAAGTAAATCAAGGGACCACGCCATATAACACAGAACAGGTTTTTTCTAAAGAATACTAGTGTATAAAACAAAGCGCGCAATGCTTTTCGAAAAATGAAGCTATTATAAGACTCAGGTCCCATCACATAATGCAACGCAAGCCGGAGGATAAAGTTTTACCTTATAATAGCCAAATATGCTTGGTACGTTCAAAACAAATCATTTTGATATTACTACTATAAGTGTATAATGTCAAAACAACTTCAAATATAAATGTATCAATCATAGACGGCATGGGTACTATATATCATGTCGCCATACTAGTTCTACAATCAAAACCGCACGATGTCGTATTGGAAGTTGGATTTCCATCATGAACCAAGGCAAGGGATCGTCCTTACCGAATTCGAGACAATCTAGCCCACCATGTCTAAGGCTACAACTGCAACTACACATTGGATCTTTAGGGCCAGTCCACCTTACGTTTGTGGATTGATTACTCCTGAGCAATACATTACCCCACCCTATGGGGAGTAATGGTCAGTATGTCGACCATATCATCCATTGGCCCCGTAGTGACCGATATATCCTAGCCGCCTCGCTATCCATCAAATAATATGCAACATCCACATGAGTAAAATGTCTGGACTCCATACCATGACACCACTCCTAGCTAGAAAGAAACGCATGTTCTCCCTGCAGTCCTCTCCCATTTTTGATTCATACCGGGGTGTGAGGCTTACGAATTAACGCTACACACAAAGCTATGCTATTTAAAGTCGTGCTTTAATCATCAACCACAAGACTCTGCTTTTCAACAGAAGCCTTGATCACTTGCATCTCAGCATGCCACACTGACAATTCATGCCATGCAACTGATTTCTATCAATATATAACCTCTAAGCTCGTATGTCTCAAAGAAGGGTGTTAAGCAAGAGAATAAATTCTCCGCCACCAAACAGATATATATATATTTAGCAGAGATCAACAATAAAATTCGAAATACAATGTTAGACATGTAATCCTGTCTTTAACTGGGTTAAAGAACCAATGTCATTTAAAACACAGTTCACGATAAACCCAAAATCACTTTCCATTAACCATGGAATCTTCACGGGAAACATATCAATATATAAACGATATCAATTTTCGTATCTGACTAGTAATATAAATGGAATAACAACAAAGCCTTTTAAATTCCATATATATTAACAGTCTTCCTCCGCAGAAGCTCACTTCGATTATTACCAAATTGAATTCCAATCAATTCCAATTTAATATATTAAATTGGAAAACTTTACTTTGGAAAATTTCTATTAAATCTTAATAAATGATTTATATATTCCAAATCACATTTCACTGTATAACGGGTTAAATAACGAATGTCGTTAAAAACACAGTTCACAATAAACCCAATTCACATTCCATTTTATTCCCATTACTAAATATAACTGGAAACTCTAATAATCTTAATTAAAAGATTTATTCTTTTCACACGAGGTTTAAGAACACTGTTACTGAAGACACTATTCACGACAAACCCAAAATCCACTTTGATATTAAATATAAGGCTCTAAACAGAAATTATATCGGCTTATGTTCAATATCAAATTCTTAAACCAACACATATCGTATGGGGAATAACGATATATATCTGTCTTTCAAATTCCTCCACAATATCCGTATAGTCACGGAATCCAATATCGAAATAACCCGAAGATGATTTCTATTCAAATCCATTCCAATTCATACATTGGAAAAATCTTGATTAAATTAAAACCTTTTCCCTATCCAAATTATTTATTTAAAACCATTGGATTATTTTTCTAGTTAATAACTAGTTCATTTTGATAAAAATATATTTTTATCTTTTCAAATATGGAATTTTTCATCCCAATTCTTTCCAAATAATTTATTATAATTCTACACAAATTATTAATATTTCTAATAATTTTATTAAGGCCCTTTCAGTCGATTTCCATAAACGTTCATTGAACTGCATTTACAACGACCTTTTCCAAATTTGATTTGGATATAATTCCAAATCCAACCATTAGATTTCAAATCTCTTATATTCTTTGGAAATCTCTTTTTGATACGAACCTAATGGTTCCGGTTTTAGGAGAATCCAACGTTCGGATCTCCCGTTACGTCCATTTGAAGTTAATGGTCGAAATTCGCGAACAGTCGCGGCGCAGCGCATTCTATTCAAGCCATTAATATATATATATATATATATATATATATATATATATATTTCGTTCAAAATGTATTTTATAAATTCGTTTTAAAAACGATTCCCACTTCCATTTCAATTTTAAATCAAAATTGGATATTCCTTATCATTATAATGTTTAAATGATAATATTTTCAAAATATGAAACTTTGAAATAATTTCCTTTTCGATATTCATTATAAAAATGAATAAAATCGATATAAATATCATTCGCGTTAAAATGGCGCAAATCTAATCAACACGGCTTCATATACTTCAATATTTTCGTGTCCATCCAAAATCGGACATCAAATTCACATTTTTATCCTTTACGGAATATTATTTTAAAATATTTGTTCTTTCTGAATTGAAATCAGATCCAATCAATTACCATATAATGTTAGTTATATGGATTGTATACAACATATGTACACAACAATAATGATACACAATCAACCATCATCCAGAGTGCACTACACAACTGCATAAGCATTAAATATAAATAATTTACGCTTACAACAGTCTGTTAACTCATCGATTGACATACAACTAAACAATTGGCGTTAGTGTATGTCAAATATCATCCCAATACCCGTGTAGAGTTTCAACCAACAAATACTAAATATTATTTGTGCAGTTGGGCGATGTGTAAAATTTATCATCCCAATCAATGTCAGTTAAATGAGTGTACATAAACAAATCGTCCGATTTGTAAATGAATATTTATTTTCATTTCAGGAGAATTTTATGTCATTCATTATACGTTAAAAACTATATTTTTGATGATAAAATATATATTTCAACACATGATTATTTTATATAGTTTATTTAAAAAAAATCGACATTATAACGGCGCGATATTAGAACCGGAATAATGTCTAGCATTATTCCTATCCTGATACTAGCTCGCGCCATACACAATCATCAATCAATCCATAAAACCATAATATAATCCATTTCACCACAATACAGTCATTTCACCACAATTCAATCCAAACAAACATCCCTGGTTTGTATAATAAATGGTGTCAAGGGCTACTAAGCCCCGTCTGCAACCTAGGATACAATAAATAAATGAAAATGGTTTGAGTGAGGAGTTCTCACCCATAAGCTAAACCAATTCGTCGCGATTCTTCTAATGGAGAAAATTCTTGTCGCCGCGCTCAATTTTGTCTTTCCCCGCACTTGAATTCGCCTTTTTGGCTCTAGAATTTGCATACGGCCTCCAATCTTCACCAAACTTTATCACTAGCCTAAACACGCCATTCCGGACAATTTTTTCATAGCGGTCTTTCTTCCAAAAATGCACCAATTCGCCGGAAATCGCAAAAAATAGCAGTAGGTCCGCGATCTTTGGACGCGTTTTCGGACAGCTCCGAACTCCAATATTAGACTTCCATATATCCAAATCGAAGAGAAAATCGTGCTTTACAACTTTGGTACTGTGGAGTTTCAGCTACAAATGCATGGTTTGGGAGTTACTGAGGAAAGAAGGATTGGGTGTTACTTGCAAAACGGGAAATTTGTGAAAAATGTGATTTTTGAGGAGGAGGGGCCCACGGCTGGAGCTGGGTGGCTGGTAGCGGCGTAGGGGGCTGTGCTGGCGGCGGGGGTGGTGCTGGTGCGGGGGTGGAACCCATAGTGGTGGTGGTGGGTGGATTTAGGGGTTAGGGCTTTGCTAATTGAAAGAGGGAAAGAGGAGGAAGAAGAAAAAGAGGAGGAGAGGCCGACGATGGTGGCGGTGAGGTAAAGGAGCGACAGCTGCAAAAACAGGGAGGGAGCTCACCATTTTCATAGAGAAAGGAGGAAGAGAAGAGGAGGAAAGTTATGAAGAGAGAATGAAGAAATAGTTTATATAAGAGATTTTGTCTCTCATTCTCTTTGATCGTCCGACTGTAAACGATCTCCGATTGCCACAGATTTTGGACATGAGATAATACACGTCAAGACAAGTCCAACGAATCAAGTATCGTCGAATTCCTAGTTCGTTTGACCTTCGGTCAAAATTCTCAAAGATGCTCAAATAATGTTCAAAAATGCGATTTTAGCGGACCCTTTCGTCTTGCACGCCCACACGCTAACTCCAAAAATCATAGCCTTTTGGATTTGACCATTATTAGACGATACGAATCCAAAAAAAAGACGGACCCGAATTCTGAGGTCGTCTCAATAATGTTCCTTTGTAAAATGACTGCCAGTTTTTGAACAAATGGTTTTATTTCGCACGGCCACACACTGACTCCGTTCGACGCGCATTTTATAATTCAACAATAATTTGCATTATAAATCAAAAAAAAATATTTCGTCAAATTCTGAGCTCATATGCAGAATTTCACTTTTTAAGGCTAGGTTTGACTAACTCAAGACCCAACCAAAGTGCCACAATTTCGGATCTCGGAATATATCGAAGTTTATACTTTTTGAAGTCGCAAATGGCATTTTGAACTCAATGGAAGTGGTTTCGAGTCCAAATTCATCCGTATGCAAAATCTGACTTTTTGGGCTACATATAATATTAGAATATATATATATATATATATATATATTATAGCGACTATTCTAACTTTTCGAAACAAAGCTTATAAATCAATTTAATAATTTTACTGAGTTTTATTTTAATTCACATAAAATATAAAAACTAATTTTAAAATTATTCTCAAATTTTGTTTAGCAAAAATAACCAATTTCTATTCGCATATTCATTAAAATAGCTTAAATCAAAATTTTAAATTGTTTTTGAAAAAGAACGGAGCTGAAAGTTGTTTCACTAACCAACTCAACTTTCATTCTGGCTTTCATTCTTCAACTTTTCAGTTTCTAAGAATTTTCTATTTTCTCAAAAATTTGGCCAACACCCTAAATTTTCCAAAAATTTCGCCATAATTTCCATTGTACGAGCTGATCGGTAAAACCACAACTTACCTCACAGGGCCCTCATCAATCCAAAAGAAAAAGGAAAAACCAAGCGGCTTGCTAATCGGCTCATAAAACCGTTAAACCCAATGAATATAGTAAACATGTACCTATTTGTCGGGCATACAATTTAATTCCACTTCTTAGCTTCTATGCAAATAACATGTACAACATATATATACATGTCTATGTCTGCAGTTCCAGTTCAATTTTAAATATAATTCAATATTTGATTCGATTCGGCTAAATTTACCTTTCATTCTCTATTGGTTTCATCATTCAACTAATTTTATTAGTTAAACTAATAATCACACATCACAACCAGCAATCAATTAGTTGATTAGCTTTTCAAACATATAACTTTAATATACTCAAAAATCATATTTTTAATGTCAAATGACAACAATAAACCCTACCTAAGTTTTAGTTCTCACACCAGTCAATTGGAAATATATAAACATCCCACTTTCGAAACACGAACATAAACACTGATGATGCGGCCGCATCACCAGAATTATCCCTGGGCGACTAGAGTGAGATTCTATATCTATCCAGTATATTTGAGACTTCGAATATACGTTCATGACGCGTATATGCAAAATCTTCATATACTCGATTATCCAAAATAAAAATACTCAAGTACGTATAATAAGATATGATTTTCAAAACTAAATTTGTTTTCATTTTAATTTTAAAAATAACACTCTTTGAAACTCATTCTAGGATACTACTGATCCCATCTCTAACGAGTCATTCTCATTGGATATTACTAATCCAATATCTGATGAATTCTTTCGTTTGGTTCTAATGTGTCTTGTTCTCGAGCTTTGTAAACTAAAGCTCCAATACCACGCTGAAACATCCCAAACTCTCCCTTTCAAGAAAGCCTGGATTCTGAGAACATGACAAATCAGAATACAAACAATAGAACACTTCATTGCTGTTACAACAATTTACATCAGAGTACAAGAATATAAAAGAGTATGAATAAATAATATACATCAGAAAAATCTCAAAGATTAAATTACAAAGCAGCGGAAAATTAATACAATGCATAGTGGAAATACATGAACAAATACAAATGAAAGAAATACATGGATACAAAGCTTTCCGAATATAGCTCCAACTGTAAACCAAGATCCTGGAAAAGAAATATCTGCAAAACCCAACACTACTAGCTGCCCGTATAGAAAATAGGGGTACCCAGAGTTTAGGTTAAAAAAATAAACTCTAGGTTAGTCATGTGACTGGTGTGAGAACTAAAACAATTATTTAAAACTTTACTTTAGAAATAAAGTAAAACTAGGGATCACGCCGTATAACACGGAATAGGTTTCATCCCAAGAATACCAGTGCATAAAACAAATAGCGTAATGCTTTTCGAAAAATGAAGCTATTATAAGACTCAGGTCCCATCACACAATGCAACGCAAGCCGTAGGATAAAGTTTTACCTTATAATAGCCAAATATGCTTGGTACATTTAAAACAAATCATTTTGATATTACTATAAGTGTATAGTGTCATAACAACTTCAAATATAAATGTATCAATCATAGACGGCATGGGTACCATACATCATGTCGCCATACTAGTTCTACAATCAAAACTGCACGATGTCGTATTGGAAGTTGGATTTCCATCATGAACCAAGGCAAGGGATCGTCCTTACCGAATTCGAGATAATCTAGCCTACCATGTCTCAGGGTACAGCCGCAACTACACCTTGGATCTTTAGGGCCAGTCCACTCTTACTTTTTTGGATTGGTTATTCCTGAATAATACGTTCCCCCGCCCTATGGGCCGTAATGGTCAGTATGTCGACCATATCATCCATCGGCCCCGTAGTGACCGATATATCCGAGCCACCTCGCTATCCATCAATTAATATGCAACATCCATATGTCCAATACAGGAGAGAGATCCTCGTATATCCGGTCGATCTCCAAGTACATCTGGACAATCACCACTTATTACCTTGTCTTGGGTGTACAGCCCAATCATGACATCGGTAATCATCCAAATGATGTGAAGAACTCCGGTCTTCAACCATCGTCTTCATCCTCGACTTATCGTCGAATCAATTATTCAGAATGGGTATAAACCCTGCCTTACCGAATAAGTCGCATATCTTATAATCAAGTGCTATAAAAACACAATATACGCCTCATTCCAATCCAGAATATTCTGTTATTCAAATATTCTTTTCACAATTTAAACCAAATTAAGGTTTTCCAAACTAGTCGGGATTAGCGAACCTTACTGAAGTAATCATTTACTTAATTTTCCAATCCCAACCTATTCATCCTATGGAACAAAACTGGTAATGCTCCATATCTAACATCACTATGTTATCCGTAAAAATTAATTACCATTTCACGTTCAAATCTAATTGAAGATTTAACTATCGCTTGGAGCAAAACTGGTGATACTCCATTATCGATCATTTCCCAAATTTGATAATTTAAATTATCACATTCACATTTCAATCTAATTAAAGATTCATTAAAACTGCACTCAGTTCTAATCTTCCAAAAATCATTATTAATTATTATTTAACTTTGGGAAATCAAACATGCTGCATCGACAATCTACACCGTACCACTGATTTCAGCCGATATATAACCTCTAAGCTCGTACGTCTTAGAGAAGATTGTTAAGCAAGAGAATAAATTCTCCACCACCAAACAGATATATATTTAGTAGAGATCAATAATACAATTCGAAATACAATGTTAGACATGTAATCCTGTCTTTAACTGGGTTAAAGAACCAATGTCATTTAAAACACAGTTCACGATAAACCCAAAATCACTTTCCATTAACCATGGAATCTTCACGGGAAACATATCAATATATAATCGATATCAATTTCCGTATCCGACTAATAATATAAATTGAATAACGACAAAGCCTTTTAAATTCCATATATATTAACAGTCTTCCTCCATAGAAGCTCACTTCGATTATTACCAAATCGAATTCCATTCAATTCCAATTTAATACATTAAATTGGAAAACTTTACTTTGGAAAATTTCCATTAATTCTTAATAAAAGATTTATATATTCCAAATCACATTTCGCTGTAAATCGGGTTAAAGAACGAATGTCATTAAAAACACAGTTCACAATAAACCCAATTCACATTCCATTTTATTCCAATTACTAAATATAACTGGAAACTCTAATAGTCTTAATTAAAAGATTTATTCTTTTCACACAGGGTTTAAGAACTGTGGTACAGAAGACACTATTCACGAAAAACCCAAAATCTACTTTGATATTAAATACAAGGCTCTAAATAGAAATTATATCGGCTTATATTCAATATCAAATTCTTAAACCAACACATATCGTATGGGGAATAACGATATATATCTATCTTCCAAATTCCTCCACAGTATCTGTATAGTCACGGAATCAAATATCGAAATATTCCGAAGTTGATTTCTATTCAAATCCATTCCAATTCATACATTGGAAAAATCTTGGTTAAATGAAAACCATTTCCCTATCCAATTTATTTATTTAAAACCATTGGATTATTTTTCTAGTTAATAACTAGTTCATTTTGATAAAAACATTTTTTTATCTTTTCAAATATGGAATTTTTCATTCTAATTCTTTCCAAATCATTTACAATAATTTTATATAAATTATTAATAATTTTATTAAGGCGCTTTCAGTCGATTTCCATAAACGGTCATCGAACTGCATTTACAACGACCTTTTCCAAATTTGATTTGGACATAATCCAAAATCCAACCATTAGATTTCAAACCACTTATATTCGTTGGAAAGCTCTTTTTGATACGAACCCAAAGGTTCCAGTTTTAGGAGAATTCGACGGTTGGATTTCCCATTACGTCCATTTGAAGTTATTGGTCGAAATTTGCGAACGGTCGCGGCGCGATGTGTTCTATTCAAGCCATTAATATACATATGTATATGTATATGTATATATAATTTATTTCGTTCAAAACATATTTTATAAATTTGTTTAAAAACGATTCCCACTTTCATTTCAATTGTAAATCAAAATTGAACATTCCTTATCATTATAATGTTTAAATGATAATATTTTCAAAATATCAGACTTTGAAATAATTTCCTTTTCGATACTCACTATAAAAATGAATAAAATCAGTATAAATATCGTTCGCGTTAAAATGACGCAAATCTAATCAACACGGCTTCACATACTTCAATATTTTCGTGTCTATCCAAAATCGGACACCAAATTCACATTTTTATCCTTTACGGAATATTATTTTAAAATATTTGTTATTTTAAAATATTCGTTCTTTCTGAATTGAAATCAAACCCAATCAATACCATATAATGTTAGTTATATGGATTTTATACATCACATGTACACAATAATAATGATACACAATCAACCATCATCCAGAGTGCATTACACAACTGCATAAGCATTAAATATAAATAATTAATGCTTACAACATTTTGTCAACCCCTCGATTGACATACAACTAAACAATTGGGATTAGTGTACGTCAAATATCATCCCAATACCCGTGTGGGGTTTCAACCAATAAATACTGAATATTATTTGTGCAGTTGGGCGATCTGTAAAATTTATCATCTCAATCAATGTCAGTTAAATGAGTGTACATAAACAAATCGTTCGATTTGTGAATGAATATTTATTTTCAATTCAGGAGAATTTTATGCCATTCATTATATGTTTTAAATTATAATTTTAATGATAAAATATTTATTTCAACACAAGACTATTTTATATAGTTTATTTCAGAAAATTTCGGCATTATAACGACGCGATATTAGACCTACTAAGCCCCGTCTTCAACCTAGGATATAATAACCGAATGAAAATGGTTTGAGTGAGGAGTACTCACCCATAAGCTAAACCAATTCGTCGCGATTCTTCTAATGCAGAAAATTCTTATCGTCGCACTCGCTTTTGTCGTTCCTCGCACTTGAATTCGCCTCTCTGGCTCTAGAATTTGCATACGGCCTCCAGTCTTCGGCAAACTTTGTCGATAGCCTAAACGTGCCATTCCAGACAACTTTTTCCTAGCGGACTTTCTTCCAAAATTGCACCAATTCGTCGGAAATCGCGAAAAATAGCAGTAAGTCCGCGATCTTTGGATGCGTTTTTCGGACAGCTCCGAACTCCAAAATTAGACTTCCATATATCCAAATCGAAGATAAAATCGTGCTCTACAACTTTGGTACATGGAGTTTCGGCTAGAAATGCACGGTTTGGGAGTTATTGAGGAAAGAAGGATAGGGTGTTATTTTCAAAATGGGAAATTTGGGAAAAATGTGATTTTTGAGGAGGAGGGGCCCACGGCCGGAGCATGGTGGCTGATGGCAGCGTTGGGGGCTGTGCAGGCGGCGGGAGTGGTGCTGGTGCGGTGGTGGGGCCCATAGTGGCGGTGGTGGGTGGATTTAGGGGTTAGGGCTTTATTAATTGAAAGAGCGAAAGAGGAGGAAGAAGAAGAGGAGGAGGAGAGGAGGAGAAGGAGAGGCGGACGACGGTGGTGGTGGGGTGAAGTAGCGGCGGTTGCAAAAAGAGGGAGGGAGCTCACCGTTTTGTAGAGAAAGGAGGAAGAGAAGAGGAGAAAAGTTATAAAGAGAGAATGGAGAAAAAGTTTATATAAGAGATTTTTTTCTCTCTCCTTCTCTCTGATCGTCCGACTGCAAACGATCTCCGATTGTAATGGATTTCGGACATGAGATAGTATACGTCAAGACGAGTCCAACGAATCAAGTTTCGTCGAATTCCAAGTTCGTTTGACCTTCCGTCAAAATTCTCAAAGAAGCTCAAATAATGTTCAAAAATGCGATTTTAGTAGACCTTTTCTTCTTGCACGCCCACACGCTAACTCCAAAAATCATAGCCTTTTGGTTTTAACCATTATTAGACGATAAGAATCCAGAAAAAAGTCAGAATTGAATTCTGAGGTCGTCTCAAATTCCTTTGTAAAATGACTGCCAATTTTTGAACAAATGTTTTTGCTTCGCACGGCCACATACTGACTCCGTTCGACGCGCATTTTGGAACTCAACAATGATTTGTCATTATGAATCCAAAAAAAAATTATTTCGTCGAATTCTGAGCTCATATGCAAAATTTTACTTTTGAAGAGCTAGGTTTGGCTAACTCAAGACCCAACCAAAGTGCCACAATTTCGGATCTCGGAATATATCGAAGTTTATACTTTTTGAAGTCGTAAATGGCATTTTGAACTCAACGGAAGCGGTTTCAAGTCGAAATTCATCCGTATGCAAAATGTGACTTTATGGGCTACACATAATATATTTTTGGCAAGGCCAACTACACATAATATTAGAATATATATATATATATATATATATTCTATAAAGACTATTATAACTTTTCATAACAAATCTTATAAATCAATTTAATAATTTTACCGAGTTTTATTTTAAGTCAAATAAAATATAAAAACTAATTTTAAAATTATTCTCAAATTTTTTTTAGCAAAAATAACCAATTTCTATTTGCAAATTCATTAAAATAGCTTAAATCAAAATTTTAAATTGGTTCTGAAAATACGGGTTGTTACATATAACATCAACGGGGAATAAATGGGGAGAGTCCAAGAGTTGACTAGTCAGCAAGTACGCGGTACCCCATTTGGACTTCCCCGAGATGTTGGAGTTCCCTCCAGATGATTATCGGCTCATTCAGAAGGGCGACTAGGATGTTTTTGTTGCTCAACGGATTACAAAAGATTTTTTGGTACACCTTCGATTTAATATTAACTTTATATAAATTTAAATTAACTTTATATAATTTAAATTAATTCTACAATGTGTACTTCTATGTGTAGTTTGTGTACGTTTGTGTATAATCTGTAAGAAATTCGCAATGCCCAAATAGAAAAAAGAAAAGGAAATGTGTACCCTCATCGGATCGCATGCAAAGAATATGCTAATCCAATGCAAAAACTAGTTAGTGTTGCTTGCACAACTATGTGATATTAGATAAATGGACCGATAAATGTAGTTTGTATAATTTTGTTAGATAGGACTGATAAATGTTCTATATTTATGTACGTATGCAGTTGCAAACCATACCTGAGAAAGAACTGCCCCGTGGTATTATATGGTTAAAGGCATATCAGGACAAGACTTGAAACTTCAAGGACCCAGAAACACACGCCATTGCGAAGAAAATTGTAAGTGTAACTAATTTTATACCTAATTTTTACTTTGCATTTATTGAAATAAATGTAGATGAATCCAATATATTTGATTTTTTTGTCAGGAGGCATTGGCTAAAGAAGTTGATTTGAATCCTTTGAGGTAGATGGACCTAATGATGTTCTGACAAAGGCTTTGGAGACCCTTGAGTATCTCGGTAGGGTACGTGGTGTTGGTGGCTTTGTTAAGCCTGAGGCTTACTTCAATTTGCCAATAAAATATCAAAAGGAAAGATCATCGGCAAATTCGAATATGACTCCAGCAAGCGTTCATAAGATCACAGTAGTGAAAAAAGCTAGGTGGGAAACTGAGAAGAAGAAAGAAATGGGTAAGCAACAGGCTTGCTTTGAGGAAAAATTAAAGCGGGTAGAAACGATGATTGGAGGTGTAGCGGAATTGGCTTATTTACCCAAACTATCTACACAAGGCAGTTGTTCCCAAGAGGGTTTGGAGAAGGCAGTTGATAATTGTGAGCATATAAAGAAGCAAGATGTTACGAAGGGAATGACAAAGAAAGTGCTACCAATGGTTATTTAGGAAAATGTTAAGTCAGCAACAACGGTTATCGAGGAACATGTTAAGTCCCCAAAAAGAAATTTGTCGAAAGATTTGGAAGTTTGTGAAAAAAATTTGGTAAGCGCCTATTGCCCTAATTTCGTTGATGATGTTAAATTGATTAGCTATGATAACATTTTATAATACATAATGTTTTTGGTGCAAGATAAAAGAACCCGTATTTGGCAACAACAATGTTAAATTCACACTGTCAATTTATTGTGTAGATCATGTCGTTGCATATAGACCCATTACTGAAATCAATGTCGACGCCACAGACTAGAAGATCCAGGGCGTTCTGCTTGCAAAAGAAAACGCACGTGTATCCATCACTAAAGCTATTGTTCCCGATGCTTTGCTACCAATTCCTGTCGAGGGTGAATTTATGAAAGTGCAAGATGCGCTTGATGGTACATATATTGCTCAGCCGAGAAATTTGATCTCCAATGCAGTAACTAACAAGGTAATTTCAGTATCTATAATTTGAAAATGAAATTTCCATCAAATTATTGTGAAAATTGTTGTTCGATCGATTATAAAATGCACAACAGAAGCAATAAGTTTACAGTAATTATTTGTAGATGATCGAGGAACATCAAATAGAAATCTTTGTTTCATAAGGTTAATTCATAAGTTTTTTACATAAACATTTTTTAATTTGATATTTGATTGCCTACACAAGTTGACTATTATTTACATAACTTGGAGGTTGTTAAGTCTGAAGTTGTCAAGAAGAAGAGGAGGAAAAATGATTACAATGAGCCAGAGGATGAATACCTCGACAAATTGCCTCCTAAACTGCCTGCAGCATTGAAGGTGCTTTGCGAATGGGAGAACACATCCCTGGAGAACGGGGCCACCATCAACACCGTGTTGGACAAGAAAATATTTGGTTTTCAAACAAAAGTGGCAATCTTAAGGACCAATATACATGCAATCACAAATCTTCTTCAGACATCTGCTCAAGCCCTTGTTTTCTATATGAGGTATGTGGTTATTATTCTTTGAACATTTCATAAATGCGCATTTCATACATGATTCATAAATGTGCATTTCATCTGCAGGTATCTTCATGAAGTGCTGAAGAAATGTAAGATGATAGAAATGATTGCCTTCATATATCCTTCTTATATAGATGCACACAAATGTGGAACTTTAGCTAAATTAGCTTCTGGTTTGACAGAATTGTATAAATAAGGGAATCCTGATCAGATTTTTTTGTTTTTTGGTGTCGTATAAATCAGGGTATGTACAGTATGGTTCTTTATATTGATCTACAAAATTTTGTACTTGATTCATGCTGTATATACTTTGTTGTGAATGCTGAATTGAATTTTCAGTGTTAGCAATCATTGGTGTTTGACAGTTGTGAATCCCACTAAACAGACTGTGCATTTCATGGATCTGTTGATAGGACGATTTTGTGGTGGTGAATGGATGAATATTGTGATCAGATATGTGCAATTGCTGTATTATATTTGAGTGGTTTGGTGGTTAATTTATGTTTATTTACTTTGCAATGTTAACTTTTTGAGTGAAGAAATGTTTGTTTACTTTGTAGTGTTAATTTGTTTGCTTTTTTAGTGATAAAACTGTGTTTTTTTACTTTGCAATGTTATATCTGTTTACATTGCAATGTTTATGTTTGAACAGGTTTGTACAATTGTTTGTTTACTTTGCAATGTTAACTTTGCAATATTTGTTTACTTTGCAGCTCCATTGCAATTTACAATCAGGACAAACTGAAATAAAATCAAGTTCAGTGGAAGCCTTGTTTGGCGCATATACATGCATACTCAATCTTTCTCAAGTTTGTTGACTTTTTCCTTAACATGATTGATTGAATTATATATTTACTTGATATATATGCATGCTTCAGAAAGCTCCAAAACATTGAGGTTGACATGTGGATTGTGGGTTATGCGCTACATGAAAGACATCGTGGGAGACAAGAATCAACTACGGGATGTTAAGGTAGTACATACATACATGCATACATACATACATACATACATACATACATACATACATACATATATATATATATATATATATATATGTGTGTGTGTGTGTGTGTGTGTGTGTCTTGCGTACTGAATCCTTGTGCTTTGAAAAATATACGTCCAGTATACTACACCCGTGTTGTGTCCATTGTTATGTTGTGTCGCCGCCATTATTGAAGTCATGTTGTGTCCGTTGTTGGTGCACCATGTCACCGTGCATTCTTCTCCTGTGTAATATTGCACTTGCATGTGGGTATATTTCTTATATAAATAATTGACATGCACTATGGTCTGTTTATTTAAGTGTGAATCATGACCGTTGCAATGATAGGTGTTGCACCCATTTTAGACTGTCATCCCATTAACATGGCGTATACACCTGCATGGCACAATTGTTCACATCTAATGTCTTGTGAAAAATTGATTTCTGAAGTGCACATGTCTTGCTGCCACTTTATGTGATGTCTATAATGTGATCTACTTATTCTCCTTGTTGCTCGGGCCTTAACACTGTTGACAGCACTTATATGCGCTATTGTCCATTGTAGTACTCATTTATGATATGCTGTTGGCACAAATCTTTATCGACTTGCTTTGTAATGACCCGAAAATCCCCGTCCTTTGAATAGACCATAAACCACATAGGTCTGATCCAAAAGTTGGAAATCCTCGAATGCACTAACTCTGGGCATACAACACATCAGAACAAATAACAGAAGACTTTTATTACATCATAATGATGTTACATCACAATATAGAATATCAGAATACATCGAAATAATAATACAACGGAAGATTAATTTACAGTAAATTTAATACCCTGCACATTGGAAATATAAACTAACACAACGGAAGACTAACAATGCTCTGGACACAGCTTTAAGCTTCAATCCAGAATCCCGCTCAATATATCTGCAAATAAGCTACTCGACTGCCCGTGTGGAAAGAGGGCACACGAGTTTGCAAAGTGAAACAAACTACGAGTCGGTCATGAGACTGGTATGAGAAATCTTTCCTAACTTATCTAACAATATGGCTAATCACAGGACCACGCCGCTAACGCGGAATGTGTTTACTTCATTGGATTGCCAGTGCATAAATTAAATAAATTTTTATTCAAAACAACGCAATGCTTTTTAGAAAAATGAAATCATTATAAGACTCAAGTCCCATCACACAATGCAACGCAAACCAAAGGATAGAGTTTTATACTATAATGATCAAACATGCATGATACATGGAAATTAATATTTAATATTATTATTAGTGTCTAATTAGTTTTAAAATACTTCACAGTAAATGTATCAATCCTAGATGGCATAGTACCCCATCCTACTATGCTGGCATATATAGGTTTACAATCAAAACCGTAATGTCATATTGGAAGTCGGGTTTCAATCATGAGTCAAGGCTAGGGACTATCTCCTTACCTATTCGAGACACTCTAACAAATGTCTCAGGATTCCCCGCAGTGAACCCTTGGATCCTGTAGGGCCGGTCCACAAACATACCTTAGTGGATTGGCAATTCCTGAACACACGCTTCCCGGTCCTATTGAACCTGTAATTTGGTCACTATCGACCAATAAATCCGAGGCCTCGTAATCCATCATCCACATAAGTAAAATGTCAGGTCTTGCAAAACCCTAATACCATTTCTAGCTAGAAAGAAACGTGTGCACTCCCTGCGTTCCCTTGTCCCGTTTTTGACTCTTACCGTGGTGTGAGGCTCACGAAGTAACACAATACACAAAGCTACGCCTAAACAGGCTATGCTTTGATCATCAACCACAAGGCTCTTCTTTTCAACAAAAGCCTCGATCATTTGCATCTTGGCATGCCACATTGACAATTCACGCCATGCGATCAATAACTATCAATATATAACCTCTGAGCTCATGTGTCTCAGAGAAGGGTGTTAAGCAAGAGAATAAATTCTCCGCCACCAAATAGATATATATTAAATAGACATCAATTCACATAGAGTGAAATTCAACGTCAGACACACATCCATTTACCAGTCCGTTTTGGGTTTGAATGATACCGGAGGCACTTTATTCCTCATCTCGTATGTCCAATACGGAAGAGAGGTGCTCGCTTATCCGGACAATCAACAAGTACGTCCGGACAACTACCATTTTAACCCTTTACTGGGAGCTACCCAATGTCGGACATCAGTAGTCATCCATTCGATGTGAAGATCGCCGACCTTCAATCACCATCTTCAATATCTTCGATTTAAATCATCGTATAATTATTTGAAATGAGATTGAACTCGTACTTTTTAAATAATTCACTCATATATATAATTTAAACCATTTCATGTCATTAATATTATTTTATAACGATTTATCGCTATTTTTATTTTTATAAAAATAACCCAATTTAATTTAATGACTCAATAGGCGGCCCTGGCGCTATTTTTATCAAAATTTGATTTACAATTTTCTCGAAATCTAACCGTTAGATTTTAACAAAATTTATATCGTTGGAAAGATCTTCCCAAAGCAGTCCTAACGATTCCAGTTTTGGGAAAATCCGAAGGTCGGATCTTTCGGTATAATCGTTTAAAGTTACGATTCCGAAACGTGGACTACCGTGCGCGATTCGTTTAATCTTTATTTATATATATATATATATATAATTATATATTAATATAAATCATTGGACGATTCCACTTACGCATTTAACACGCCAAATAAAAGAATGTTTTTATTGGCATAACAAATCTAAATGTTCATAATGTCAAATAAATATGTATTTTATTTGCATTCATTTCTACGTGTTTCTAATGACAAACAAGTATGTATTTTATTCACATGACATTCTTGCTAATGACAAATAAAAAGATAATCTTTATTTTCAATACTTGTATGCAATTTCTATTTTTAGTTTTAACAAATAAAAAGAAATATTTTATTTGTATACGTAGTTTCAATATATAGCATAACACATAAAATGCCTCTTTACTTTGTACACAAATTCTAATGGATACTTTGACAATACAAATGTCACTTTGATTTGCATACAAATTCTATTGTATTATTTAACAATAAAAATGTCACTTTAATTTACATACAAATTCTAATGTATGTTTTGACGATAAAAATGATTCTTTAGTTTACATACAAATTCTAATGTATTTTTTTGATAATAAAAATGATTCTCTAACTTACATACAAATTCGGTTGTATGTCTTGACAATAAAAATGATTCTTTAATTTGTACACAAATTCTAATGTGTACTTAACAGTAAAATGTCTCTTAAGTTTGTATACAATTCTAATATATAACTTAACGGTAAAAATTGTCATTTTTCATTTGTATACAAATTTAAGTCTAACAATAATTGATATTTTTACTTTGTCGACCATTCTATTTCAACAACACAAATAAAGATAATGTTTCTATTTTGTTGACAATTTCATTTTAACCAAATGACTAAAAATGATTCTCTTATTCTTGTTGACAATTCTATTTCAACAAAATGATTAAAAATGACTTTTTCATTTTTGTTGACAAATCCATTTCAACAAAATGATTAAAAATGATCTTTTCATTTTTTTTGACAATTCTATTTCAACAAAAAGATTAAAAGTGATAATTCCATATTGTTAACGATTCTTATTTTAACCAATTGAATAAAAGTGATAATTCATATTGTTAATAATTCTTTTTTTAACAAAATGAATAACAAATGATAATTTCATATTGTTAACAATTCTAATTTAATAAAAATGACATATTTATTTACATACATTTTTCTACATATTCTAGTGACAAATAAAAGAATAATTTATCTGCATACATTATTCTATGTATTCTAATAACAAATAAAAGAATAATTTATTTGTATACATATTCTAATGAAAAATAAAAGAGTAATTTATTTGTATACAATTTCTCTATGTATTCTAATGACAAATAAAAGAATAATTTATTTGCATACATTATTCTATGTATTCTAATGACAAATAAAAGTATAATTTATTTGTATACATCCTTCTATGTATTCTAATGATAAATAAAAGAGTAATTTATTTGTGTACAATTTTTCTATGTATTCTAATGAAAAATAAAAGAATAATTTATTTGTATACAATTTCTCTATGTATTCTAATGACAAATAAAAGAAAAATTTATTTGTATACAATTTCTCTATGTATTCTAATGACAAATAAAAGAGTAATTTATTTGTATACATTTTTCTATGTATTCTAATGACAAATAAAAGAGTAATTTATTTGTATAAAATTTCTCTACGTATTCTGATGACAAATAAAAGAATAATTTATTTGCATAAATTATTCTATGTATTCTAATGAAAAATAAAATAATAATTTATTTGTATACATCTTTCTATGTATTCTAATGACAAATAAAAGAGTAATTTATTTGTATACAATTTCTCTATGTATTCTAATGACAAATAAAAGAATAATTTATTTGTGTACAATTTCTGTTCAACATAACAAATAAAAATGATAATTTTGTTTTGTTTACAATTTCTATTTAACAAAAATGATATTTTTGTTTTATCACAAATCTATTTAACAAAAATGTTATTTTTTTGGTTTTAACTCAAATCTCCTTAAGAAAATGTTATTTTTGTTTTATCTCTTATCTAATTAACAAAAATGAAATTTTTTGTTTTAACTCTTATCTAATTAACAAAAATGAAAATTTTGTTTTAACTCTCATATTTTGACAAAATGTAAATTTTGTTTCAACTAATCTATTTTGACAAAAATGTTAAATTTGTTTCAACTAATCTATTTTGACAAAAATGTATATTTTGATTCAACAATTCTAATAAACAAAAATGATAATTTTTGTTTTACTATTTTCTAATTAGCACAAATGTTAATTTTTGATTCGAAAAATCTAATAAACAAAAATGAAAATTTTTGTTTGTTTAATCCAATTCCAATTTCAACAGATCTACATATCACACCAATCACAGATCAAATCACGTATGACAATCAATAGAATATTACAGCGTATGAGTAATACCACAATAATGACTAATAAATTTTAATTATATATAAAAAATTAGAATTTCTCACATTGATTTTTGTTTGAATTTTCAACGCGTTCTGTTTAAGCTGTAGTCAATTCCATGTTGTAGATCTCATTGCTACGAATCCAATGCTTCTGAAATTGTCCAATTTCGTCCTTGTATGAAGAAGTTACGGTGTTTAATATATTGAGGACATAATCGAAATAATAAAATTAATTAATTAATTACCCTAGTTAACACTTAATCCCTTTGTTAACCCTTCTTCCCCGACGTCTTCTGGTACTCACGCAAAAACCCATTATCGATCTCAAGAAATCGCTGCGCCCCTCAAAACATTGATCGGAATCCAGATCAGAACACCTCCCTCCGACCGCCTACAGGAGCCCTGCCCGCGCCTCACGCCCAGTCGAACTCGACGGGCCCAACTGCTCGTGATATCCTTTCGAACGATACCACTTCATGCTCAAAATTCGAGCAAGACACTCCACGATAACCGATCTTGACCGTTCAGTCCTTAGATCATGTTGAGTTCTACGAATTTTTCTTTGAAAGTTGTTTGAATTTGCTGATGGATTGGAAGAAAGAATAGGAAGAACGAAGGAGCGTTTAGGCCACTGATGATTTAGGTGGCGGCTACTGTTTGTGAATTAGGGTTTGCATAAACTGATATTTATAATATTTTAATTATTAAATTCTCTAATTTTCTAAAAGAAACCCGTTAATTCCTACCAACTCCAAATCTAGCCCGACGAATGTTGCCCCTAGCCAAATACCCCTATTCCGGACATAATAGACTAGGTCGTGTCAGCCTGTTTGATCGTCTCAGCCCACTTTTCTTTAATTTAAAATATAAATCATTTTTAATTAAATTTGAATGTACATTTTAATTTACCAGGGCCACCCACTAACTCTAAAAATTACAGAAAAATTATTTCTAGCTATGTTTTGATGATACGGTCCTAACAAAACTAATTTCGTCGAATTTGGAGACCGTTTGAAAAATGGCCATTTGCAAGTCGATTGATTTGACTAAAATTGAAAAAACACGTTTTCTTTTGCCACGCTCACATATTAATTCCAAAATTTTTGGAAATTGGAATCTAGCAATAATTTGACATTCCGGATCCAACAAAAGTGGTTTCATAGAAAACAGAGGTCGTTTTGCAAAATGGCTATTTATACGGGCTATATATTATATTAAATTCCATAGCGACTATACTGAATATTTAACTGGGCATAACTTTTGATTCCCGTTATGAAATTTCAATTTTTCAGATTCGTCGGAAATATATTTTTAAACAGATTTAAATATTTTTGGGTTTTCTAAAATCCGATTTATTTTGAATCATATACATTCAGTCAAAGTTCAAATTCAAAATTTCAAACTGTCGTGCTATTTCTAACTCCTTTTAAAATTAAAATAAATATATTTGTTCCAACTTCGATATAAATAAATTTTAATCGTTATTTAAAATAAACCATTTTAAAAATTCAAAACCCGTTAAAATTGCAAAAATAAAAATTTTAAATTGGTTCTAAAATTCCGGGTTGTTACATGCTTCCTTGCTGACTGGTCACAACCATTTTCATGTGTCTTCAGACTATTGTATGACATTATTAGATACTTTAAAATTGTTGTTGCATGATTAGTTGGGCTTGTTGGAATAAATTAAATTTGCAATAAATGTTGCCTAAATTGTGGTTTTTTTATTTGGTATAAAATTATCCTTATATATTCTTGTGAAGAGGATAAGGATAAGAATGATGTGTTTGCACTTATCCATTAATTGGATTTGTATAAATAAGGGCATGTATTTATCAATCAAAAAATTAAGAAAAAAGAACAAGCAATAAAATCTGTCTTCTCTCCAATCAATATTCTAACAAAATTTCTTCGTCTTTCTCCTCAAAAATATTTTCTACAAATTGGTATCGGAGCCTTGTTCAATCAGAATGAGCAATTCTATTCCCCTCGCTTATGTTCCTCAATTAACCAAAGATAATTACGGTAAATGGAGTATCCAAATGAAGACCCTTCTTGGATCTCAAGAAGTATGGGAGATTGTTGAAAGCGGGTATACCGAAGTTGAAAATAAGGAAAATTTAACACAAGCTGAAAAGGATAAATTGAGAACATTAAAAATGAAAGATAAACAAGCATTGTATTGTATCTATCAGGGAATAGATACATATGATGACGCTTTTGACAAAATATATTGTGCAAGTTCTGCAAAGCAAGCTTGGGAGATTTTGCAAAGCTCATTCATCAGAGAAGAAAATGAAAAAGTTGAAAAAGAGAAAGAAAAGAAGATTGTTGATGAAGATCAAGAAGAAGACGATAACAAGAGCAATGGCACAAAGGAGAAAAAAGAAAAGAAAAAAAGGAAAGAAATGAAGGACAAAAATGAAGAAAATGGGGATGAAGGCAATGAGGCAGAGAAGAAGAAAAAGAAGAAAAAACAAAAGGAAAAGAAAAGAAAACAAGAAGAAGATGAAGAGAAGGTCGAAGAAGAGAATGAAGAAGCGGACGAAAACAGAGGAGTTGAAAAAGAAGATATTGGGAGTAAAGAAATTGAGGATGAAAACAGTGAAAATAAAAATACAAAGAATGAAGAAATTGAATACGAAGATGAGAAAAATCAAAAAGTTACTGCAGATTTTAATGACAAATCTAATGAAAAAGAACACGAAGAAGACAAAATTGAAGAGAATGAAAAAGCAGAAGAGGTTGTGACTAATGTTACTATTGAAGAAATGGACATCTACTCCACCATCACTCGAGGAAGGTTCGAGGAGCTGAACATGGATTTGTTTAGGAAATGCATGGATCTAGTTGAGAAATGCTTAAGGGGTGCGAAGATGGACAAGAGTCAGGTACACGACATTGTGCTTGTTGGTGGTTCTACTAGAATTTTTAAAGTGCAGCAGCTGTTTCAGGATTTCTTCAATGGGAAGGAGCTCTGCAAGGACATTAACCCGGATGAAGCGGTAGCATATGGAATAGCTATGCAAGCAGCGATCATCAGTGGAGAAGGCAAGTAGAAGGTGTATGAAGGAGAGAAAGCAAGGATGAATGGCAACAATTTATTAGGAAAATTTGAGCTATTTGGACAGGAGTATGCAGTATTTGAACAAGGAGCTTCAGCAGGCAACGTAGGCAATGAGAAGATGGTAGAAAAGCAAGAGCCAAAATCAAAACAAACAACTAAAGTAAAACCAAAAGTCCTTACTAGTGAAGAAGCAAAAGAAGAGGAGCTGATGATTAAGAAAGTCTGGATAATATCGTTCTTTTTCTTGCCAAAGCACGTGAGATATAAATCAATCAAAGTCTAGATGTTCTCATAAGCTTTGAAGTTTGAAGAAAGGTTCAAAATGGTTAAAAAAATTGGGTTTTAAGGGAGCTTGTGAAAAATGGTGACATTAATGTTGAGTATTGCAAAATAGGAGAACAAATGGCGGATATCTTCACGAAGCCACTTAGTGGACAAAGTTTCAGGAGAAATGCAGAAAGATTGGGAGTGAGAAGCAAGTTTAATTTAGGGGAGACATTGTTTGAATAAATTAAATTTGCAATAAATGTTGCCTAAATTGTGGTTTTTTTATTTGGTATAAAGTTATCCTTATATATTCTTGTGAAGAGGATAAGGATAAGAATGATGTGTTTGCACTTATCCATTAATTGGATTTGTATAAATAAGGGCATGTATTTATCAATCAAAAAATTAAGAAAAAAGAACAAGCAATAAAATCTGTCTTCTCTCCAATCAATATTCTAACAAAATTTCTTCGTCTTTCTCCTCAAAAATATTTTCTACAGGGCTTTCCTCGAGCATTTGTGTTAGGCTGTTTTAAACTCATGCACTACCACACTAGTATATAGGCATATATCGAGATACATGCTGGGTGAATTAACCTCTGAATTTTCTATTTTTTTGCAGTGGGAGAAGAGTATAAAAAGTAATTATTCGCAAAAGGATATTAATTTCATGTAGGTGGAATGGGATGCACATGTCTACAACTTTGTATTATTATAGCGCTTGAATTCTATATGTGACTGTCAATTGAACCTTTATTAGTCACCTTTGTTAATGTTGGTTTAGTTGAATTTTGTGTACACATGGGTTAAGTTTTCTAGTTTATGTAGTTCATGTTGAACTGATGCTTATAGAATATATTTGGATTTGGTTTCGATGTTGATATTGTTTAATTTTGTCAATATGTGGTAGAAATCTGAAATGTTCTGTGTTATCTGAAATGTTGTGTTATTTGAGTTGTTCTGTGTTAGTTGAGTTGCATTATGTCATTTCATTGAGAAGGAACAACACATACAAAAGCTGATTTGAGTTATGTTAATTGCTTTAAAAAAACATTTATCTATTGTAAGAAGACAGTTGTGAAAATTAGTGGAAATGCGCATTTCGTTATGATAACATAAAATAGTTATTTTATTTACTTTCAGATAACATATAATATTCATCATGACTATCTGTAAAACAAGAACACCACATCAGATAACACAAAACTATGTTTTTATATGTTACTCGAGTTCAAATTTGACAACGGGTTATATCTGTAGTCCAATGTAGAATGAGACGGTACATGATTTAATGACAGGAAGATATGCAATCAGACAACAGTGGATATTTGCCATCTGATTCGATTTCTGGTGTAGTGGAACTCCAATCACGATGAAAATAGACATCATGCTATAGTTTGACAATTTGGACCTAATAAAACGTGTTTCATCGTAATCCAAGTCCATTTGCAAAAACAACGCTAGTTTGAGTTCAAATTATTGACTTATTCACATTTTAAATTTTCGCACACTCACATAACAACTCCGATTGGAACAAAACTTGAAACCTAGTAATAATTTGCCATTATGAATTTAATAAAATTTGTTTCGCTGAAATCCGAAGTTGTTTGAAGAATGACTTTTTAAGTCTAAATTAAATCGAAAGAAATCAATTTCAAAACAATTCAATTTTATAATAATAAATTATTATTTTAGTATATATTCAAACATAATTTCATATAGCTTTAAAATAAACTACTCCAAATTTTAAACTTAACATATTGAATTTCAAGTTAAATCGAGATCCAATATATTAAAAACCCTTTTATTCTATTTTATTTAATAAATCGTTATGTTTTATAAACTATTCTAGAACGACAATATGGAAATTTGATTTGGACATAATCTAAAATCTACATTATGAAAACTTGATTTCCCTCTTTCGTTAGAAAATTATGATCCAATGGATCCCGATGATTCTTGTTTCAAAGAATTATGACTTATATTGAATCATGTATGTTGGCTAGTTTTTGGACCAAGCCACCAAGATTTAAATGCAAGTCCAAGATGAAACCTCACTCATGAAGGCAGTTACCACGACTCGCGATCGCCCTCTGTAGCCACGATCCGACCCGTCCATGTCTTCTCGATCCGACCCGTCCATGTCTTCTCGATCCGATCCAACCCCAGAAGCAAAGATAAAGACAATGACCAAGTCATTCACAATCCGAAAATGAAGGATCCTGCGACACCTGTCCACAATGGCTATATTGACTATTTCTCCATCAAGCCATGAACCAGTCCGAGTTCTCCGGAATTTGTGCCACCTATGACCACGATCCGTCTGCAGATATCACCTATAAATAGCCCCAGGCTTGGCATTTTTCAGGATCTTTTTGGCAATTCTGAGTTCTGATTCCACCATTATCATATCTCTATTATTCCTATTTAGAGTTGTCTTGAATTCACTGAGTGAATCAACATTGTAAAAGTGAGGTTGAGAGATAAATCATTGATTGTACTTGAGTCTTAAGTATAATCATAGATATAAAGTGGACGTAGGCTTATTAACGCCGAACCACTATAAATCTCGTGTCTTTCCTGCTTTTCTTGCATTTTTTCTGATATTAATCTTTGCATAATTGAACAATTTGGGTGTTGGAGCCAATTTTGGATCTAACATTTTGGTGCTTTCACTGAGAATCGCAGTCTTAGTGCGTTGGATTGTTGCTCTATTGTTTGGATTTTCAAGTCCGAAGAAAACAGTCCAAAACCCCACTGTTTCGATCTTTGAAGGTTTCAGCGAAGTTCAAATATCATGGCAGGAAAGAAATCTAAAGAAGTACGGGTTTCGCAAGCAAATTAAGCTGCAAACGAAGTCGTGGGAGAGAGTGCTCAGGAGCAGGTCGACGTTCTGTCCCCGGATCGTGGAGAGGAGGGGGCAATCTGATCCAATGAAGGCATGGCGACCCGAGCAGCTGAGGGTGTCACGACTAGATCCCAAGATAACGTCGCCATCCCCCTGCTAATCCTTCCGCGATCCGATCCCAGGTAACTACCTCGAACCGACGCCAGGAGGGTACCACGAGCCACCAGCCTAGGAGGACCACGATCCGAGCTGACAATCAGACTACTACCCGACCTGGGAAAGAAATTATGGCTCATTCCGCTCGTGCTGGAACTTCTTCTCGACTCGGTTCAAGTTCCTTGCATATAAGAGAAGATGAAGATGACCAGTTCGACCCTTCTGCCCCAGTTACCGAAGGACATCTGTCTCGCATACTTGAAGCATTGGACAGGCAAACTGATGAACTAGCCGCTCAAAGGCAGGAGAGCTCGTTGCTGCATCAAAATATTACTGCCCTACACAGACGAATTAATGATATTCAAAGGCAGGTTTCACCACCTCTAGCTCACCCTTTCTCCTCGGAACATACGTCGTCGTCTGAAGAACCCTGAAGGAACCGACGATGGCCCCCATTAGAAAGGGCTGAGAGCATAGAGCAGCTTCGATTTGGGTCCCTTCCATCTCGAGAAGAAGGGGCACTTAATTAAGTAACTAGTAACCGCAACTTAAATGAGCCCACTCTACCACCAAGGAACGGCATGCCTCCCGCTCGTCGCGTGATCGACCGCGGTAATAGGGGGCAATGGAGTTCTGCTCAGGGCCCAGACTTTGTAGCAGCACGTCAAAGAAATGCTGGAGGAGGCCGTCGGGCAAGAAATGCTAATCCTGAATATACCCTGACCCATGCAGAGGTTGAAGCGATGATTAGGCAAGTCATGGTAGATAGCCGTGGACAAAGGAACGAAGATTGGGGCATAGATCGCAATCATACGTCTTTTACTGACGACATACTGGATGTTACATTCCCGAGGCGCTTCAATATGCCAACTATGAATCGCTATGCGGGCAGGACTGACCCAATCCAGCATCTAATGCGATACTCCTGGTGAATGAATACCGCTGCAGCTACAGGCGCGGTAAAATTTAAAGCATTCCCTATATTCCTAGAAGATGTGGCGTTGTTGTGGTTTACCCGCTTGCCAGCACGGTCAATATCCAGCTTCAGGGAATTGAGTGAGAGATTCGTGAACCAATTCCGTCTTCATGCCCAGAGGTCTAAGAATGTAATTGAGATATCCCTTATTAAACAACGACCGGACGAAAGCCTGAGGTCGTATTTGGATCGTTTCAACTTGGCTATCACAAAAGTCAGAGATCCGTATAAGCAAACTGTGTTGATGGCCTTGATCGATGGCGTCGACAAAGATACCGAGTTTGAGAGATATCTGGCCGGCAAGCCACCCCTGACCAGAGAAATATTTTATGAAAAAGCTAATGTTCGCTTGCGTCAGGAGGAGATTTACACCAACCGAAAGAGGAAAGCAGCTGATAAGGAGGATGTCCTGATTAATGTGGCCATCAAGCAAACGGGAGATAGCTCAGGAAAGGTCGAAGTCAATGTTGGGAACAAGAATCAAGGAAACGATCGTCAATCGGGGAATAATACTAACAATAATTGGAAGAGAAATCGAGGGAATGACTTTCAGAGAAGATCCCGGCCCAGACCATTTAAGAGCTTCACACCGTTAAATGATACGTTGGAGAACATTTTCCTGGATACATATAATGTCCTCCAATACAAAAGGCCTCCTCCGAGAGATTCTACAGAGAAGGAGCGTGAAACTGGGAAATTCTGTCTTTTTCACCAGATCCATCCACAAACGAATGCCATCATTTGAGAGAAGTGATTGAAAGGATGCTCCGTGATGGGAAGCTTGATGAGTATAAGGTGGCTCCCAGGGACAGGGGGCAGGCTGTACAGGCCCCAAACCAGAACCAAAACCAACCCGTTGCCAGACCAACGGCTAAACAAAAAGGAAAGAACCTCGTCATCAACACCATCATCAGAGGGCTTCACCTGGCAGGGCACAGTTTCAGAGCTATGGATCAATACGTGAATGCTGCTAAACAGCACCTCGAAGTAGGAGAATGTAACAACCCCGAGGATAACGCTCCGGTTAGGCAACAAAAGACGATGTCCGATGACGTCATATTTCGCGAGCGAAAGAGTATTGGAGTACACTCCCCAACTGAAGACCCATGGGTGATTACTGTCACCATCGGCCCAGCTATAGTTCATAAAATCTTGGTAGATAACGGGAGTTCAATCAATATTCTGTTCAAGAAAACATTCGACCAAATGAAACTCGAGCCGAAGGACTTGAAACCATGCGAGGGTTGGATACGTGGATTTAATGGAGCCTCGACCGCTCCAATGGGATATGTGGAACTATCAGTAACCCTTGGAGAAGGAGAATGCCAGAGAGTGAGGATCCTCCCCTTCGTGGTCATGGACATTGAGTCGCCGTACAATGCCTTCTTAGGCCGACCAGCCCTAGCCAAATTCAGGGCCTGCATTGCACCCTGGTGCCTGTTGTTGAAGTTTCTGACGGATGCCGGCATAGGCATAATCAGAGGAGATCAAGTTGTTGCACGAGCATGCTACATTGCAGAGCTAAAGTTGCTCCTCAAAGGAAAAAATGTAGAAGCAAAAGGTGGTTCTTTCCCTCCGAGGGAGGAATCGTCGTAGCAACTAAAGAAAATACCTCCAGGAGGGTCGCCCAGAGAGTTGCCCGAGGACATAGATCCTAGAGAGGATGAAGAGCCTGGGAGCAGAATGGCGACTCCCAATGAAGCGACTGTGGATGTACCAATCGATGATAGTGACCCAGAGAAGGTCCAGAAGATTAGATCCCAGCTGGATCCTGTTCGAGCCAAAGAATCAACAAATTTCCTAAAAGCTAACTTGGATGTATTCGCCTGGACCCATGCAGACATGTGTGGGATATCTCCCTCGATTATGAGTCATTCGTTAAGCATTAACCCGAAACATCCTCCTGTCAAGCAGAAAAGGCGAATGCTCGGTCCAGAAAGGTCTGCCGCCTTGAAGGAAGAAGTCGAAAAACTGAGGAGTAATGGATTCATTAAAGATTCAACATACCCTGACTGGATTTCAAACCCGGTTTTGGTAAATAAGGCCAATGGAAAGTGGCGTACGTGCATCGACTTCCCAGATCTAAACAAGGCTTGTCCGAAGGATAGCTTCCCATTGCCTAGAATCGATCAGTTGGTAGATTCAACCACGGGTCATGAACTTCTTTCTTTTATGGATGCATACTCGGGGTACAATCAGACCTCCATGCGTGTCCCAGATCAAGAGCATACCTGTTTCATTACAGATTTGGGATTATACTGCTATGTGGTGATGCCTTTCGGTTTGAAAAATGCCGGCGCTACATATCATCGATTGGTGAATAGGATGTTCTACAACCAAATCGGGAAAACGATGGAGGTATACGTCGACGATATGTTGGTAAAATCCAGACAGTCATCCGCTCATACTAACGATTTAGCAGAGATGTTTGAGATTCTCTGAAAATATGGGATGAAACTGAATCCTTTGAAATGTTCATTTGGGGTAGCATCTGGAAAATTCCTAGGGTTCATTGTCAGCTCACGCGGAATTGAGATCAATCCAGATCAAATTACAGCAATCCGAAATATTCAAGAACCAAAGCAGATTAAAGATGTGCAAAGCCTTGCTGGAAAAGTGGCAGCACTCAACAGATTTATCTCAAAAGCTACAGATAAATACATCCCATTTTTCGAGCTAATAAAGCGAGGCAAGCACAACTTTAAATGGACTCACGATTGTATAGAAGCATTCCAGAATCTGTTGAATCATCTGGAAAGACCCCTGATACTATCTAAGCTTGTGGATCACGAGGATTTATTTGTGTACTTGGCAGTGTCATCCCACGCAATCAGTTCAGCTTGGGTAAGAGAGGAGGATAAGGCGCAAAGATTGGTGTACTATGGGAGTAAGAAATTGGCAGCCGTAGAACAAAATTACCCAAAAATAGAAAAGCTTGCGTACAGTTTGCTGATTGCATCTAGGAAGCTTCGTCACTACTTCTAGGCTCATCCCATCATTGTTTACACTGATAACCTGCTTAAGCAAGTCCTACAAAGGCCAGAACCATCAGGAAGGTTGCTTAAATGGAACACTGAGCTGAGTCAATTTGACCTAAAGTTCCAACCCCGAAGGTCGATAAGAGGGCAGGCACTTGCAGACTTTATAGTAGAGTTTACCATCCCCGAAGATGATGTGGTAACCAAGGAAGACGATCCGCCAAAGCTACTCCTTGACCCTAATGCCTGGAAACTATACACTGATGGAGCTAAAAATGACAGACGATCTGGTGTCGGAGTGGTTCTTGAAACTCCAGAGAAACGGCTAATATATTACGCTCTTAGATTAGAGTTCCACGCCACTAATAACAAGTCCGAGTATGAAGCTCTAATTGCCGGGTTGAAGCTTGTAAAGGAATTGGGGATAACAAAGCTAGACATCTTTTGCGACTCCAATTTAGTCATAAACCAGGTCACTGGAAAGTTTCAGGCTAAGAGCCCAAGGTTGATATTATACTTGGAAAAAGTGAAGAAGTTGTTAGATGGTTTTGGTCACCATAACATATCTCATATTCCTCGAGCAGAGAATCAAAGAGCAGACAAGTTAGCGAAGATGGCTTGTTCAGATAATCCAGAAGATACAGAGCTAGCCCCGATTGAAGTACTACAGTTCCCCAGCGTGGATCAGATGGAAGTTGATCCGGTACTAGAGATTGAACCTGAGAGGGAGTCATGGATGACCCCCCTAAATAATTTTTTGATGAATGGAACGCTCCCAACAAAGAAAAGTGAGATGCATGCAGTTATCCGAAAGGCTTCCCGATATGTATTGCAAGGCAATGTCCTATACAGACAAGGTTTCTCAATGCCCCTCCTCCGGTGTATCACCCATGATGACATCAAGCGTGTGCTGAAAGAGGACCATGAAGGCGAATGTGGAGATCACACCGGGGGGCAAACGCTGGCAAAGAAGATATTGCGATATGGCTATTTCTAGCCTACCATAAACAAGGATGCAGCCAAGTATGCACGACGTTGTGATGCTTGCCAGAAATTCTCTAAGATTCCTAGGGTGCCACCTAGTCAATTGAAGACAATGACAAGCTCGTGGCCTTTTGCTATGTGGGGAATTGACATTATTGGGAGCCTTCCCATAGCAAAGGGCGGAGCGAAGTTCGCTATTGTGGACGTGGATTATTTTACTAAATGGGTAGAAGCAGAGCCTTTGACCACGATCACGACCAAGCGAGTGATCACCTTTGTCGTTAAGAACATTATATGTTGATTTGGGATTCCAAAAGTCATCGTAACTGATAATGGAACCCAATTCGACAACACCGAGTTTCAAGATTTCTGTCGGAAGTATCACATCGAGAAAAGATACACCTCTGTGGCACATCCGCAGTCGAACGGACAAGTTGAAGCGGCAAACAAGGTGATCAAATCCATTCTAAAGAAAAGGTTGAAGAGGGCCAAAGCCATGTGGGTTGATGAATTACCCCTGGCACTATGGGCCTATAGAACAACGTACAAGTTGGCGACGGGTCACACCCCATTTTCCCTTGCTTTTGGAGCTGAAGCAGTCATTTCGGTCGAGTTGGAAGTACCATCTCATCGAACCATTTATTACGATCCGATGACCAACAATAAGCTTCTCCTTGAATCCCTGGACATGGTTGAGGAAAAAAGGGATGAAGGTGACTTACGTGCCCTAAGGCATAAACAACAAATAGCTCGGTATTACAACAAAAGGGTCCGAGCTCGAACATTTGAACCCGGAGACTTGGTTCTGAAACGCGTCTTTCCGCCCCCAGTGCATATGGGCCCAAAATGGGAAGGACCGTACTCCATTTTACGAAAGCTTGATAATTGAACCTTCAAGCTAGCCACCGTGGATGGAGATGAAATCCCCAGAGTGTGGAATGCCCAGCATCTGCGGCTTTATCTTACGTGAAATTGTCAGTTTTACTCTTTTGTTTTTAGGACCATGTAAAAAGGCTCGACTTGCCTAGAACAGTCTGGTTATTTGAACAAAAGGTTATAAAGTGGACGTAGATCATGATTCGACCGAACCACTATCAAAATATCGCGTGTCATTTACCTTTACTGCACCGTTTCTTATCTACTCTTTTATTTTGATCAATGTAAACCGTTACCATTTTCAAATTTGTTTTAAATTATGCAGTAATCTCAAAACGGCTAATTCAAAATGCCGTCTATCACATCGGTAGGCTAACGATGACTAAAGATCCAAAAGGTGCAGCGAGGTAAATCGCACTACTGTTTGCACTCTAACTCCCGAGATCAGGGAGAGAGAGTATAAAGGACGCGAAGATAACGTCCCTAAGGTATGAAGGTGCACCATGATAGAACCGCCTTGATAACACTCTAACCCGCTGAAGGATCGGGAGAGTATAAAGGCGCTAAAGACTTAGCGCCCCCGGAACTTCTGCCCCGCTAAAGGATCGGTGAGCAGACCAAGAATCGATCTCGAACTCTAACCCGCTGAAGGATCGGGAGAGTATAAAGGCGCCAGAGACTTAACACCACGAGAACTCTAACTCGCTGAAGGATCGGGAGAGTATAAAGGCACTACAGACTTAGCGCCACAAGAATCATTACCCCACTGAAAGACCGGGATAGTACAAATATAATTCTAATCGATTACCAATAAGCCCTGGCCAGGCACTATAATGACAATTGATTGGGGGCATATACGTGCACCACTACACATTTACTTAAGCACATGTATTTCTCGATGTTTGTTTCGGTTATGATTAATAATTGTTATTTATGACTTTAATATTTAACTATGAATGTTTCAGTTATGACCATTTAAACTCTGCTAACATGATGAATTTGCAGGAACGCAATGGCGCAAAAGAAATAGATCTTCATTTACTGAAAGCAGATTTACAAGAACGAGAAGCTAAACAAAAGTGAGGGCCGCTCTCACGACTACATCTTTTGGCCAAAGGAAATCTTATAACTAAAATATGAGCTAATAACTACATTCTATTTACGCTTGGGAGATGACTTTGATTTCTTTTCCTTATTCTATTTCTCCAACTCCTCTTTATCAATACCAAAGCGGTCACTTTTCTTCCTCTTCCTCTTATCAACAAGAGGCTCCGGGGGAGGATTGGAAGGTTGGGAGGCAAGTTGTGAAGTTATTGATTTGGAAGAGAATCTTATGACCAACCCAGTCTTGGGGTCAATTTCAAAAATAAGAGGCATGAATACAGGATCCTGTTCCCCCTTCCTAAGAACCAACTACTTCTCTTTCCTAGCCTGTATGTCAGCCAAGGTTTCACTACCATCATCCTTGGCCTGGTCTATGATTTCTACCTCCTCTTCCTCATCTCCATGACCGCCATCTGTGTCATGCAAAGCAGCAATAATCTCAGCGTCTACAGGAGCGTCGGTGCCGGATTCCATGGGTCCTACCGTAACTCTCTCACTTGTTGTGCCCTCGATTTGCTTTGGAATCTCGGAAACTTCAATACCAGAACTCGGAGGGACATCAACTTTCTCTGCCACTGCCTTCTCCTCTGCACCTTTTTCAACCACTTTGGTACCTACACCATGAGAAGCAAAGGTTAGTGAATCAGGAGGAGATGTGGCCAAGTCAGTTGTCTGTCCCGTGAGATGACGACAAGTTACGATTGCTTTGATGAACTGTGGAGAGAATATGGAGATACCTTCAGCCGACTCATCTCCCAAATTTGTAGTAGTGGTCCCGATAATTGGAGGGGTTGGAGCCAAAGGGATCAACGGATCATCAGGGTTATATTCCTCAACTTCAGAGTTTTTGGGCTCCACCACTGAGCTTTCGCTTTCGCCAACCTTATCCTTGCCCTTGAGCCTACTCTTCTCCCTCTCGATCTCTTCATGGATTAGGCATCTACCTTCCTCCAAAGCCTCAGGTTCTTCACCTCTAAGAAAGGTCTGCATCAGCTAGTTTTCGTCAATCTCGTCGACCCTCAATCGCCGCTTCTCACCTTCGACAATTACATCCCATACATTGGCCAAAGTAAAATGATAGTCCGGAATCCAAGAGATGTCTCGAGTCTTGATGACTTGACCAATGAAGTCGAACAACAGTTCCTCAAAACCAGTTATTTATTTCTCTTTTTCAGCGAGCTTATCAGCAGCAGCAATGGCCGATTCAAGAGCATTATTGACGTTACCCTCAGCGAGAGCTGCACGCTCCTCAGCTTGGGCAAGTCGATCATTTAAAACCTCCTTTTCCTTTTTGGCGAGAGCGAGGTCATCTTTTAAGATCGCCCTCTCTTTCTCCCAGGCATCATTCTCAGCAGCAAAGCATTCCTGTGCTGCCTTCAGTTCGGTATTAATTGCCCTGAGATCTTCCGCTTCCTTCTTCAGGGCTACCCGCTCTTGGCTGTTTAAGTCAAGCTCACTGCGAAAACACTCCCTAGCACTCTCCAGCTCAGACCTTTAATTCTTTGCATCTCATTGAACTAAAGCCAGTTGGGCTTGTGCATCCTCTAGTTCTTTTTCCATTTTGCTCCTAGCCCAAGCATCATTATCAATCTTTACTCTGGCTCTGGCTGCTTCCGTCTGCATTTGGCGGATGATAGTAGAAAGTGTAGCATCATGCTTCTTCATTACCCCGTATTGTTTAGCCACATGGCATACGTACCCTATCACCTCTGTTTCCCAATCCTCGGGGACCGGTTCAAGATCCGGGACGAATATCATCCTCTCAAAGAAAATATCAGGGAATTGCTTTCGCAAACGCTCCAGCCTGGCCATAATCTCAGAATTGGGGGCAACATCCTTTGAGGCAGTAATATCCAAGCCATGCTCACTAGAGGAAATGGGAGTTGTCTTCCCCTTCTCCACGATCTTGCCCTCATCTTTGTTCTTGTCCCCCGGCTCGGGGTGTTTTTTTGGAAGACTGGCCGTGAGAAGGCGTACTTTTCGAAGGAGTTAAATCTCTAGGAAGTTGCTTACCCCCAGCCGGTGGCAATGGACGACTGTATGACTTTCCATAGCCTTGCTTCGATGGAGATCGAGATCGTGTAGAATAAGATTGATGAGAATCCCGGGGCCGACGACTATCCCTTCACCGACTATCACTACGAGTATGCTCAGGATCTGGAAGGAGGCTTGGTGTGCCCTCGCGAAGGGAAGGATAAGAATAAGACTATTTGCGAGACATTTTCCCTGCAAAAGAAACAAGTGCATGTTAAAACTATGAACCACAGTAGCAAAAGAGTGTTATGGTAAATGGTGCACGTGATTTGTGCATCCCGTGAAATCCCCTTTTTAACGGACCAGGGCCTGGAGTTAGGCTCGTTTAGATGACTTCTTTTTCTCCAACTGGGGCACTCGTGTAATGACCCGCAAATCCGTACTATTTGAGTTGACTAATAACACAACACGTCCGACCCAAATTGCATAGAAATACGAATCATTATTAGAAAGAAGTTAGAGGGTGAGAAAAAGAAAGAAATATTAGAATAGAAGAAAATGAAGATCACAAACTCACAGCGGAACGAAAAAAATATATTAAATAACATATCTTTTTGAAATACAAATCCATAACTTTATGTACATACCATCATCAGAGCACAACAGTTATTCCTGGAATAGTTATAAACACATGTTTCCAGATACAACATGGTACACAGCGGAATATATGATAGTCTATAGCTAACTGGTGAAGCCTCCTTCTTCCAGTTCCTCCAAATGAATCTGAAAAATCCCGACTACTTGACTGCCCGTACAAATTTTGGGCACCCAAGAGTTTAGGGAAAACAAAACAAAATAAACTCTGGGTCAGTCATGGGACTAGTGTGAGTAAACTCCAACCATTTGTTTAACTTTCAAAATCCTTTCGAAAGAAAAGATAATAGTAAGACCAGCCCACACATAAACATGGACGGTTTTTACCTTACTATAACCCAAAAACACTTTGATACGGAAATCCAATGATATTATAATAGTGTCTAAATCAAATAAATAACCAAATAGCAAAACGCTTGCATCTCACGCTCTACATATATAGTAAAAAATCAAAAACCGCATGGCGCTTATTGAAGATTGGATTTCCAACATGACAAGGTATGGAACCACCTTCCAATAGTGTATCTCTAGAGACGAATACACTGGGTTCAACAAGAACGTCTTGCAACCCGGCCCACACATGACCGACCACTCATTTCGCTTGAGTGTATCGAATGTATATCACCAACGGTTGGGATCAGCAACCGTTTCCCGATTGGGACAGCATCGAATAGAATAAGGAATTTAAATGAATCTCTAGATAGGTAATTATACATCCTAATGGGAGCGACCCACTTAGCCATGCTGCCTGCCCGATTTTTGTCATTTCCCGGTTGTTGAAGCCTGAGGCTACGATTACTTTCTATTCATTTATAGCACAGTCACTTTGAATGCCACATTGTCAGATCCGTTAATCACTAGTTGATTTGCACAAATATTCTGGATATTATGCTAAGGGAATAAATCCGTTGCCACCATATATATTTATACAGACCGACCCATTAGATCATTGGAAATACTTTGTCCGACATTCGTCCATTTACGTTCGTTCTGGAATTGAACGAAACCGAAGGCACAATTTCTATTAATAGAAAAAGTCCTTGCACTTCACTCCATCTTCGATTATCTTCATATCATCTGATTCGCAACGCTACTGCCAATACAGAGTGGTTCACGGATAATAATCCAATCGGTCTCTCCATATTGACAACGATGGTCAAAACCTTCGATAGTTTGTGATTTAACTATCGAATAAAAACAAGTGTTCATCCAACATATCAAACAAATCACTGGGCTCTTTAATTAATATTTCATTAATTAAATCACTTTTCCATTTCCCTATCAATATTTGTTAACCAAATATTTTCAATAATCATCTTGGTCTCTTATGCCATTTGGAAAACGTTTCCAAATATCAACTTCTTTTATTTTTTAAATATTAGAAAATATCTCAATTTGCAATTGAAAACAATTTCAATCACTTATCTCTATCCCGACTATTTTAATTATACTTAGGAAATATTTACTTTTATATTTCCAAAATTCCATTACTTGGGTTTAAAACGAATGTTGTGTAAAACATCGTTACAACAACCCAAAATATTTTATTCAACTAACTCTTTTTCAAACACTTCTCTTTGAGACTGGATCTTGCTATTTATCAATTAAAAATGAAATCAATCAAGTTGGGGTAAAATTACCTCTCAGACCTTGACTGTAATGACCCGGATTCTTATGGGTTAATTTTAAATATTTAATACAGATTTAAATATTGGGTGGATAATATAAATGGAATTTTATATTAAGTTATCAATTTAATAATCGATTTCGATTTAAAATCGAATATATTAAATTGACGAATAGGAAAACAATAAATATATAAATTCGAAGTTAGAGCTGAATCAAGGTAATACAGATGATCTATGGAAATTCTAATTCGAATATAAACAATAATAGTGATGATATTGTTATCGAAGAATTTAAATGGTTTGAAGTTTAATTTATTTCAATTTAAATTAATATCTTCTCCAGATGATCGAATCAGACTTCGTGACCTATCCCAGTGTGTCCGGAACAGGGGTATTACACTACGATTGACAGTTGTTGGGTTCTGAGAGGAGTTCGGGATCACGAAGTATTGTGAATTTACTGAGGTCGGTAAAATCAAAATATATATATATATATATATATGTATTGTATATATATATATGTAAATATTTATAAAAATATCCTAAAACAAAAGGACCAAAGAAACCCACGTTTACTCCTTCACCACCTCAGAAAACAATGGAGGAAAAGGGGCCACGCAATTCTCTTTTGAGTCGCAACTTTCTCCTTAAAATCATGAACTTCCCTTCATTTTCTTTTTCACTCTTCTGCTTCTCGAAATCAATTCGAGACCTTCATTACTATTTTCCCCCAAACCGCAAAATGAATTTACCTCCTTTTCTTCATTCTTGGATTCAACGACAGTGCGCGATTAGGGCCAAGAAATGTCGTGTTCAAGATCTAGGGGGCGGGAGTCATCGAATGTCGCTCAAACTGCATAGTTCGATTTCGAAGCTGGGGAGTCGCGAGTCTTAGTTTATGAGCGGATGCGAACGTTTCTGAGATCTGCAGTCTTTTATTGGCAAATCATTACTACCGCCAGGTTCTAGGGGGAGTGCGATGGAGTTGTTGTGGTGCGGTTTCACAGCAGGGAGGAAGGAGGACGGGGTCAGTCCAACAACAGTCAACGGGGAAATGGAAATCTGGAGTGTGCGAGAGGGAGTTTTGGTCTCTGGTGTTCGGAATGGGAAGCTCAGGAAAGGGATGGAAATTGATGGAGTTGTTGCTATCATAGGGAAAAATGTCGGAATTGTGATTGGGGCAGGGATGCACTGTCATTATTTATTGTTATAGAGAAGGATGCGATCAAGATGGAGTTAGGTGGGATGAAGGTCATCAGGTAAATTTCTGTGTACAGATAGAAAGAAGAAAAGTATAGAAAAGAGATTAGGTAATTTATTTAAAACATTTATATGCTTAATTTCATTAATATATACAAGTCCAGTTAATTTATGAATGCTATATTTAATGAATACCAGATTAAATCGAATGGAGTCGATCACGTAAGCTGCGAACATGGAAATCAGAGTAGATCAGAAAAATCATTTGTGTGTAAACCTCACTCACCATTTATTTAGAATTATTTTTATATAGTTAAAAATAATTGTCTGTGCTTGTTTGAATGATGTCTGATTGTTTTAAATATATATTAGTTATTTAGGATATATATATATATATATATATATATATATATTGGGTTGATGATTGGTTGGATTCCCGCAGTATCATTAGCGGATGCCCGCAGTTTCATAGCGGATGATTTCCCTATGCACCCCACAAATATATATTAGTGGATGACCTTCATACCACGATACCCTGCCTCGAAGCAGGATGGGTATTACTATGTTGACTAACGTCTGTGGATGCAGGAAAAACAGGTTGGAGGAATCCAACTGGATTCCTCAAAAATATATTATCTGTTGTTGTTTGTTTGATTTCATATATATTCATATATGATGTTTTAAAAATCAAATGATTGAAAATTGGTTGATTTGATTGTTTAAATTATCACTGGGGTTTGGAATATTGGTTTATAAAATACCCTGAAAGGGTATTTGAGATTTAAAAAGGGAATTCTATTTTTATAAATAGAATTTGAATTTTAAATAAAACTATAGAAAATATTAACTTGTTTTGAAGATATATAAAACAAGTAATCGAATTTATAAACTTTGTTTATAAATGAAAAGGTGGGATTTGAATCGAATTTATAAACTTTGTTTATAAATGAAAATATGGGATTTGAATTGAATTTATAAACTTTGTTTATAAATATATAAATGTGGGATTTTAAGTGAAGTTATAAACGTTGTTTAAATAAGGCATAGAATTCAAATGGGATTTTTAATACGGAATTTGAATAATAGAATTCAAATGGAGTTTAACTATAGAATTTGAATATAGAATTCAAATGGGGTTTATAATATAGATTTTGAATATAGAATTCAAATGGGATTTATATTATAGGATTTGAATAATAGAAGATAATAGATTTGGATAAATAGAAGTGGAATAGACTAAGAAGTTAATTAACAGATTTAATTAACAAATTAAGTTAAAACGATTGGTATAGTTAAAATAGATTGGACAGGTATAGACATATAGGAGACAGGTTTGGAATAAAGTGTTAGAAGGTATATAAATAGAGTGCCCGACAAAAAGGTACGTATTTAATTCATATATGAGATTTTATGCGCCGTATCGGCTAGCCACTTGGCTTTTCTTTTTTCTTTTTGGATCGGTGAGGGCCATGGGAGGCTATTTGAAATATCCCGAAGCTCCCGGTACAAAGGAGGTTTTGGCGAATTTTTCTGGGAATTTAAGGAGTTAGAATATTTTTAAGATAATTTGATAGTTAGAAATCAACGTATCGATATATAGAAGTCGATAAGGAAACGAACTTAGAAATAGAATAGTATAATAAAAAAGGAAGACTAAGAATAAAATCTAGTGAGAATAGAAAGAGAAAGTGTATATGTGTTTAAAAGTGAATAAGTAGTTATATGATATTGATTATTCGAGTAAGTAGTCTTATCTGTTTTGACGTTATAAATGTTATTCAGTCAAGGTCTGAGAGGTAGTTATACCCCAACTTGATTGATTTCATTCTTAACAAATAAATAGTAAGATTTCAGGCTCGGAGATCAATGTTGAATAAGAGTTAGTGGAATATAGTATTTGAGTTGTCGTAACGATGTTTTACACAACATCCGTTTTAACCCAAATAAAGTGTAAGCTTGGAAACATAATAAAGAATATTTCCTAAATATAGAAATAAACAAGATCGGGAAAGAGATAAGTAATTGGAATATTTTCCAATTATAAATATCATATATTTTCTAAAGTTTAGAAAATAAAGGAAGGCGATATTCGGAAATGTTTTCCAAATAACGTAACAGGCCAATATGGTTATTGAAAATATTTGGATAATAAATATTGATAAAGAAATAGAGAAGTGATTTAATTAATGGAAGATTAATTAAGGGCTCAGTGATTTTTTGATAGATTGGATGAACACTTGTTTTCTTCGATAGTTAAATCATCGACTATCGAAACACTTGTTTTTATTCGATAGTTAAATCACAGACTATCGAAGTTTTGACCCTTGTTGTCAATATGGAGAGACCGGTTGGATTATTATCCAAAGAACCACTCTGTATTGGCAGTAGCGTTTCGAATCATATTATATAAAGATAATCGAAGACGGAGTAGAGTGCAAGGACTTTTTCTATTAATAGAAATTGTGCCTTCGGTTCATCATGTTCCTAGGTGACTTGTATGGATGAATGTCTGACAGAGTATTTCCAGAAAGGTCACGTACATTGATTTCTTCAACCGTACCAAGAGTGGAAGCGGAGAAGGAAACTTCTTTAGCTAACACGTAATGTACTGTTGTAGACATCAATTAGTGATTTTCGATGGATCTGACAATGTGGCATTCGAAGTGAATCTGTTGTAAAAGATAAGCGTAGATTCTAGCCTCAACAACCGGTAAATGATAGAAATCGAGCCAGTAACATGGCTATGTAGGTCGCACCTATTAGGGTGTATAATCACCTGATCTAGAGTTTCATTTACTTCTAAAAATCTATTGTCGATGCTGTCCCATTCGGGAAACGGTTGCTGATCCCAATCGTTGGTGATATACATTCGATACACTCAAGCCAAATGAGTGGTCGGTCATGTGTGGCTGAGTTGCAAGATGTTCTTGTTGAACTCGGTGTATTCTCCTCTGGAGATATACCAGCGGAAGGTGGTTCCATACCTTGTTATAGTTGAAAATCCATTACCCAATACGTGCTTGCGGTTTATGATTGTAGATTATATATGTGGAACGTGAGATGCAAATGTTCCACTAGATTGTTATTTACTTGACTTAGACATTATTATAATATCAAAAGAGTTTTTGATATAAAGATTATCGTTCCTTTCAAAGGGATTTTGAAAGTTAAATCATGTGTTTGGATTCTCATAAGGAAAAAACCCGTTCCGTGTTATACGGCGTGGTCTTATGAGATATCATTTAGTTTTCTGAAACTGTTTTAAACTGTTTACTCATACCAGTCCCATGACTGACCCAGAGTTTATTTTTTTTGTTCTACCTAAACTCATGGGTGCCTAAATTTGTACGGGCAGTAAAGTAGTTCAGGATTTTACAGATCTATCTAAAGGAGCTTGGAGCAGGAGGCTTCAACGTTAGTTACATAGAGTTTTGTTCCGCTGTGTTGTAAGTGTTGTACTCTGATAAGTGTACGTTATACAGTTAAGATTTTGTATTTCAAAAGTTATGATATATTATATTTTGTTCCGCTGCGATGTGAGATTCTGTGTTGTTGTTTCTGTCCTTCTTCTACCTCTTTCTTCTAAAAATAATGTTTCGTATTTTCATGATATTTGGGTTGGACGTATGATGTATATAGTCAACTCCGATGTTATGGATTTGCGGGTCATTACAGTTGGTATCAGAGCTTAGGTTGAGCGAATACCTAGGCTTGTTGGAATGTGCTCATTAGAGATAGGGTCAGTAGCACCCTAGAATGAGTTAAGTGTATATATATACGAGAGAGCGTATTTGTTATTTGATATAAAAAATGTTTTATATTGTGTTGACTAGTCTGTTGAGTGAATTATGAATTCTGATCGAATCGTGGGACGCCACGATGTCGATAGGAGTTTATAAACACTTGAATAGAAGATTGGACATGATATTGTTTTAAATAATTAAGTTGATTGTTAGGATTATAATCGAATGAGATTATAAAACAGAAATAGTTATATATAACCAATAGGATTTGTATATGAAATCAAATATATACAAATGAGATGAATTAAAATTGAATTCAAACCAGAATTAAGAATTTAGAAATCCTGGGAGTTTGGAAAATATTTTTCTAAATGAATGTCAAGTGATATAGCACTGAACTCACTTCAGTGGCTGGGAAATAATTCTGATGATGGTCGCAACATCATCAGTGTTCATTTTCGAATTTCTAAGTGATGAATTGCTGCCTTAGAAAAGTTTTGATGGAAATTTGTTTGAAAGAAACAAGTTGTTTGAAAATTCAAATGTTTTGAATTTGAGATAGATATAAATATATGTATATATTTATATTACTTCAAAGGAATTTTGAAAAAGGAATTTGAATATATATAATTCAAATAGAAGTAAAATAAAGGAATTTGAATATATATATAATTCAAATAGAAGTGAAATAGAATTTGAATTCAAAGAAATTCAAATGAGTTTGAATAAAGAAATTCAAATGGAATTTGAATATTGCAAATATAAAGGAAATTCAAATATAGAGTTTGAATAAAGAAATTCAAATGGAATTTGAATATTGTAAATATATAGGATTTGAATATTAGAAGTGAAATAGATCGGAAATATTTTGTTGAAATGGAAAAATGGATTGGATATATATTAAAAATATATCAGAATGGAGTTAAATTTATTATAAACAAAGTTAAAACGTTTATATTTATAAATATAATTAAAACAAGCTCGCTGTAACATGGCAGTTCGTAAATTGGCGATTCGAACTTCAATTTAGTATACAGAACTCAATTGAAGTCGGAATTCTTTGAAACAAGAATCGTCGGGACAGGTTGAATAATAGATTTCTACTGAAAGAGAAAAATATGGATTTCGTCGTATAGATTTTGAGTTATGTCAAAATCAATTTTTTTGAAAAACAGCGCCAGAACCATTATAAAACCATAAAGGTTTAATTAAATAAACAAAAGGATTTTTAGGAAATAAAATCCGAATTGGCATTAGAAAAATACAGACTGGAGATATAAAATAAATATGAACTCCAGTGAAGTAAGTGAAACTATTTTTAGGACAAAAATCATATTTTTATATGGTTAAATATAATTAACTAAATTGGAGAATAATTAGTTAAAGGAAATTTGAATCGAAATTAGGTTCTTGGATAAGTGAAAGAGATTGAGAATTTATATTCGAAATCGAATATATAACTCGAGTTGAAAATATAATTAGATTAGTTTATAATTAAGTTGACATATATTTGAACAAGTTATATTCAAATAAAAAGGGTGAAATAGGCAAAACGATTAATTAGCAACTAGTTAATGGGAATGTGAATGATTGAAATTAAATTTAACTTAAGTAAGTTAAATAGATCGAAATGAATAAATTGTGTAACGACCCGCCATTCTGACCGTGCCAAATAGACAAAACATGTCAACTCGAAACGTCCAAAACAACAGATTGTTATTAGCTTATGAGGTAAACAGAATAAATCACAGAATCACAGATTACAGACACAGATACATAGCAATATAATACCTCGCAGCGAAAATAAAAAAAATACAATAGTAGTTTATGAAGTTACTAAATAAAAATTTACATCAGAATTTACATAAATAATACAGCAGAAGACTTAAACAATGAATTTCAGATACATAAATAATGATAATAATTTGAAACAGAAACGACAGAAATAGTTGGATGACTGGAACAACATAATGAGTAGATACAATTGAGTGAATCCCGACATAAACTTCAACTCCAAGGATGAATCTCGAAAACTGGAATTCTCGATCTGACCCGAGCAATAATGCAAAACAAAACAACTCGGATCAGGACTAACATTCTCATGGAAGTAAATCAACTCAAATGAAATGTTCGATGAAATGAAATTAGTAACTTAAAGAATGTTTGGGATCACCATCCTCTAAGGATCCGTCAAACTAATACTATATAGTATAATACGCTATATACAATAATGTCTATCAGTAAAGTAAAATATCAAAATAGCGTAAGTGGGATTACCATGATTACCCTTACACCGTTTATATATTCTCATAGTATATACAGTACCGTAATTCCTCCGTAAACTGCAGGTTGATCAGAGGGCACTCCATATAAAACAGTACAAAACAAAATCGTAGTAGGCTCGTATAAGGCATGTGACAAGACACGCAAGGAATGCCAGGGTGGATTCACCGTTTGCAGAGTCGAACTGGTGGTGACGCATAGTAGCAACTACCGCCCACCTCGATACACACTCCCATAATCAAAAGGGCCCAAATCGGATCTCAACAGTAATAGAATAATATCGAAGAAGTGTGCTCGATAAGAGGAATGACCTCACGTGGTCCGTGCATGGCTCCTGTTTTAGCCACATCAAGCTGACTCAAGGTAGTCAGGGTCTCGTAACTAATATGAAATAAAATAAAATGGAGTCGTTCGCCAAATCATCCCCTTCATTCTGGAACTCCACCGCGTACACAGTTATTAAAGTGGTTTTCGGTATTGGCAGAGAGTATGACAATAGCCGATCCCGATCTCTTTAACAACCAATCGTTTACATTTTTCACACCGTGGTCATTATTTTATAAATCGCTTTATAAATAATTTACACGAAATTTCATATTCAAATTTGAAATCAAAATTTAAATATAAAACTTCGAATATATTCAATTTTGAAAACAACACATTTATATCGCTTAATCACATCGATTTTGAAATTATTCACATAACGATTTCAATTCAAAATGGCTTTCACTAAAACATATCTTAAAGGTCGCAGTTATTGTTTAAATCAAAACAAAAATATTTAACTTCGAGAATACTTCGGTTTGATTATATTCGCAAAAATCTAAGTTCAGAACAATTCGAATTTTAATTTTTATGATTCATACAATTTTAAGACCATTCTTATAAGTTCATTTTCACAAATATTCCCTTTTCAAACCATACGATTATAAAATCGATTCCATACATAAAATCTATATATTCAATTCCACATTTGGTTACTTAAAATCGAATTCATTCCATATCAATTATAAATTCACATACATTTTTCCGAAATTCGGAAGATTCAATATTCAAATTTATGTCATATAAGTTCATCCAATTCGAATTCAAATTCATTTCAACTAAAATTCATATAAATTCGAATTCATAACTTAATATGAATTCATTCGTTATTCAATGGTCGTTATATAAATTTACATCTTTAAAACTTCGAATTTAAATCGCGAAATATAACCTATCCATCTTGACTTTATTAAAGTTAATAAAATATATATAAGAAAATTAACTTTGAAAATAGATATGTATATATATATATATATATATAAGTTTATAAAATTCTAAAATAAATTAGAAATAGAATATAAACATATATAAGTTTAAAATAATATAAAAATAGATTTAAAGAAATGGTTATAATTATATAAAAAGGTTAAATTACTTATAGGAATAAATTATATGGTTCAAAATAGATACATTTATAAATAAAATCTTAAATAAACATTTAAATCCCTATTTACAGATAAAATCATTTTAAAACACATAATTTAAAATATACATAGTAATTTAAATTTAAATAAAATATAAATATAAAAATATAAAGTCTTAAGTAAATATTTTAAAATAAAACCCATTTTACTTCGAAAACATGATCGACGGCGTCCGTATATAGTTTTTTACCCTATGGTCAAGTGATACGGATATTTATCATTTCAACCCGCAATTTATAAAATTTCTACGGGTCTATCATTTCAACCCTCGATCCCAAATTCAGTAAAAATCATTCAGGTCTATCATTTCAACCCATAATGAATTTTCCCTATTCTAATGTCCGTTCGGGTATGTATCATTTCAACCCTTAGTGATTTTTCCTAAACTAGGGGTATCAACAATCATAAACAACAATCACATAGCAACGATCAAAACATATATATCACTAGTGGAATTACGTGTCATATGAACATATCGTGTCATATATAAATGTGCATATACATCAAATCAAACAATTTCTTTTCAGCAATCCTATACATTTCATAAAACAATTCATTATTGATCTAACATCCATGAAAAAATGTAAGTCAGGTGTGAGATAAACTCACCTTTTGTGGCACAGAATTGGAGACAGAAGACGGATTGACATTGAATAAAGAGACGATTTCCAAGCACAGTTCAAAATAGATTCAACTCGATGATCATTCAATATTTATTTATTTTTCAAAAGGAGGAACGGATCGGTACGGTATTGGGCTTTGGGACGGTACGGCTATTTGGTTTTGGAAATGGGTTTTGGTCTCAACACCAAATTCAATCCAAAAATAATACAACACTAACTCAATTCAAAAATTAAAACACAATAATTTTTTTTCAAAATATTATATAAAAATATAAATAATTTACATATTTACGCAGAAAAGTTATAGTATACGTATATTTCAAAAATCCAACGGACGAGTGGGCCAATTATTTATAAATGTCATACCAAAGAAAAACACCAGAAACAGTATATATATTATAAGTATATAATACTCGAAACCCCATTATAAAATATATATATATTTATATAAATACACATGAATAAACAAACATTTTCATACAAATAAACATATAAAATATATTCGAACACACACATAACAGTGATAACACAAAGTGACATACACAGTTAGAAATGCTCACACACACAACATACATTAACGCGCACACATATCAATGCACACATGCGAATACATTATGTATAACACTTAAACATAAAAATATATACTCACGCCACTCACCAAAACACACAGCACCCATACATCACGCAAACACAACTCAACACACACCAGTACACACACGCACACTAACACAAAAATGGAAATATATATACTTATGCACTCCACAACAGAAAAGACTCACACATAGGGCTGCGGCTAAAAGGGGAGGCAACTGTTGGATATATGGTTGGCTGATGTGGTGAGATGAGTTTGGACGGGGCGGACAAGGCGGAGGGAATTCAAACAACAGCAGGGCAAGCTGGACGAGGGGAGGCTCGGTTCAAGGCTGAGGCGGTGGTTACAGGGTCACGATAGTCAGCTTGGGGAGAGGATGCGGAGGATCTTGGCTCGTGAAGAAGATAAGAGCGGGAAGGAGTTTCAAAAGGAATAGAAGAAGAAGGTGGTGAGAGGGAGCGAAGAGGGTAGTCTCGCAATGATGAACAAGAGGTGGAAGAATTAGAAGATGAGCAGCTTTCCCTTTTTTCACATTCACGAGGCCAACTTCTCTTTTTTTTTTCCTTCGAATTGTATATAAAGGAGCAAAAGAAAACGGAGATGCAGAAGAGATAAAATGGCAAACAGGGAAGAAAGGTGGAGAAAAATATAACGGGGTGGAGCAGTTAAATTCACAAGGCCAAAGTTTGGAAAAGTAAAACGTGGAATAAAGAAGTGGCATTTCATTAGGATCCATCGTTCAAACGTTTGAACGTGTAAACCGAAAAGGTTTCAAAAAAAAAAAAAAAAATTAATAAATAAATAAATAAATATACAAACTGCATGAAGGTTTCCAAGGAAACAAATGAACGTGTGGAAATAGAACCATAATGCTTCGAAATCTAGGAATGCATAACGCATTGTTTTGTAATTATGTGTCCTTAGGAAATAAATAAATTAAAATAAAACAAAACGTTTTTTTTTAAATGATAGTGCATGCTTTGGAGCATGCAACGTTCCATAGTTTTGAAAAAGGCATACTCAAAATCAAGGGGACATGCAATGCATGAAATATGGTTGGAGAAGATTTAATGAGACGACCCGAACTTCCCCGTGAAGGAAAGCACGGATAGAATTGAGGACAAGACAAAACAGAGCGCATACGGAAGAACATTTCATTGCTATTACAACAATTCCATCAGATACAAGAATATACAGAGTATAAATGAATAATTTACATTCGATAAATATCAGAGATTACAATAAATTACATAGCAGCGGAAAAATATACAAAAGCACAACTGAAAGTGATACACGGATACAGAGCTTTCCGAGCATCGTTCCAGCTGTAAATCAGGACCCTGTGAATATAAATCTGCAAAACCAAAACTACTAGCTGCCCGTGTGGAAAATAGGGGCACCCAGAGTTTAGGTTAAAACAATAAACTCCAGGTCAGTCATGTGACTGGTGTGAGAACTAAAACAGTTATAATTCTTTATTTTTAAAGTCAGGTAAATCAAGGGACCACGCCGTATAACACGGAACGGGTTTCCTCCCAAGAATACCAGTGCATAAAACAAACAGCGCAATGCTAAATAAAGAAAAATGAAGCTGTTATAAGACCCAGGTTCCCATCACACAATGCAACGCAAGCCGGAGGATAGGGTTTTCCCTTATAACAGCCAAAGCATGCTTGATACGTTTAAAACACATTATTTGATACTATAATAAGTGTATAGTGTCAAAACAATTTCAATCATAAATATCAATCATAGACGGCATGGGTACCATATATCATGTCGCCATACTAGTTCTACAATTAAAACCGCAATACACGTATTGGAAATTGGATTTCCGTCATGAGTCGAGGCAAGGGGCAAGCTCCTCTCCGCGTTCGAGACACTCTAGCAATGCCTCAGGACCCCACTCTGATCCTTTGGAACCTCCAAGGCCGGTCCTCTCTTACTTTTGAGGATTAGTTATTCCTGAACACACGTTTCCCGGTCCTTACAGACCTATATCCGAGGCGCCTCGTATCCAACAACCACACAGGTGAAAAGTATATAAATGTCAGGGCTGGTAGGTCACTGACACCACCCTAGCTAGAAAGAAACGTCATGCACTCCTTGGGTCCGTCTCCCGTTTTTGACTCATACCGAGGTGTGAGGCTCGCGAATTCACGTTACACACAAAGCTATGCCACACAGGCCGTGTTTTGATCATCAACCACAAGACTTTGCTTTTCAACAGAAGCCTTGATCAATTGCCACTTACGCATGCCACACAGGCAATTCACTCCATGCGTTTGATATCCATCAATATATAACCCCTGAGCTCGTACGTCTCAGAGAAGGGCGTTAAGCAAGAGAATAAATTCTCCGCCGCCAAACAGATATATATTTAATAGAGATCAATCACACGGACTAAAATCCAATGTCAGACACACAGTCCATTTACAAGTCCGTTCTGGGTCTGAACGAAACCGGAGGCACTTTCCTCGCATATCCATCGATCTCCAAGTACGTCTGGACGATCACCGACTGTTTCCCTCATCTTGGGTGTACAACCCAATCAAGATCATCAGTAATCACCCAAACGATGTGAAGACTTCCGGTCTTCTACCACCGTCTTCATCTTCGACATCTCGTCGAATCGGTTATTCAGAATGGGTATAACCCGGCCTTTCTGAATAACCCACGTATATGATAAACAAATGTTACACAAACACAACAAACGCCTCATTCCAATTCAGAATATTCTTTTATTCACAGAATCACATTCTTAGGGAAAGGTTCCCATTAATTTTATCCAAGATAAATTCTTCTAAATTTATTCTTTAATCCTCCTTTGGATGTCACTTCAAACTAGCCGGGATTAACGAACCACACCGAAGTAATTATTTATTTTATTTCCCAATCCCAACCTATATATCCCATGGAGAAAACTGGTAATACTCCATATCTAACACCACGGTGTTATCGGTAAAATTAATTACCATTTCACGTTCAAATCTAATTAAAGATTTAACTATCGCTTTGGAGCAAAACTGGTGGTACTCCACTCTCGATCACTTTTCAGATTTGATAATTTAAATTATCAATTCACTTTTCTGTCTAATTAAAGATTCATTAAAACTCCACTTAGTTTTAATCTTTTCAAAATTCAATATCCTGCCTTTAACTGGGTTAAAGAACCAATGTCATCAAAAACACGATTCACGACAAACCAAATCACATTTGATATTAAATACAAGGCTCTGAATAGAAAATATATCAGCTTATATTCAATATCAAATTCTGAAACCAACAAATATCGTATTGGAAATAACGATATAAAATATCTTTCAAATCCCCATAACAATATTTGTATAGTCACGAAATCCAACATCGAAATATCCCGAAGATAATTTCGATTCAGCTCCAGTCCAATCCACGTATTGGAAATTATCGATTATTTTCAAAATCGCTTTCAAATTCAATTTATTTATTTCAAAAATAAATTGATTTCAATTCTAGTTCAAAACTAGTTCATTTCGATAAAAATCTATTTTTATCTTTTCAAATGTGGAATTTTCCAGCCTAAATCTTTCCAATTCACATATTATAATTTTACACAAATTATAGATATTTTTATTAATTTTATCAAGGCCCGTACAGTCGATTTCCAACAACGGCCATCGAACTGCACTTACAGCGACCTTTTTCTAATTTGATTTGGACATAATTCCAAATCCAACCGTTAGATTTCAAATTTCTAATATTCATTGGAAAGCTCTTTTCGATACGAACCCAACGGTTCCGGTTTTAGGAGAATCCGACGGTCGGATCTCCTGCAATGTCCGTTTGAAATAAATGGTCGAAATTCACGAACTACCGCGGCGCGGCGCGTTCTATTCAGGCCATTATATATATAATATATATATATTATATATATTTCGTCGATTTCCTTTTAAAACGAATTTTATAAATCGTTTTAAATTCGTTTTCAAAACCCTTTCAACACTACATTCAATTTCAAATCGATTTGATTTCAATTCAATTCGAGTTCATTTCAATTCAATTCAAATTCTAACTCGTTTCAATTCAATTCAAATTCAAATCCAAATTCGTTTCAATTCAATTCAATTCGAATTTACTTTCTATTTGATCTCATTCGAATTCGTTTCAAATTGATTTCAATTCACTTTCAGTTCGTTTTAAATTTCAATTTCAATCTAATTCAATTTGAATTCATTTCAAAATATTTAATTTTGAAATCACTTTTCAATATTCATTATAAAACGAATAAAATCGATATAAATATCGTTCACGTCAAAATGGCGCAAAACTAATCAACACGGCTTTATATTTTACACCACTTCTTTATTCTATTCAACAAATGAATATTTATCTCATTCAACACATGAATCTATATTTCTTTCAACACACGACTAATCTCAACACATGAGTCCTGTCAACACCTCACTATTTTTGTTATGTAAAATATTTTATAAACTATGGTATCTATCGTTTGATTTTAATTAGACTTCTACTAGGAAGTAGTTCTAATTTTAAATATGATAAAGATATAATTTATTTTATTTAAAATATTTCACTCAACACATGAACATCGTCAACACATGACTATTTTCTTTATATTCAACACATGAATTTTCTTTTATAATATTCATTATTCTCCCGATTGGAATGAGGCCCAATCCATCACCATATAATGTTAATTATACGGATTCCATACAACACATGTATTTAATAGCATCAATAAACAATCAACCATCAACCAAAGTGCACTACGCTGTATAAGCATCAAATATAGATATCAAACGCTTATAACAGCCTGTCAATCAATCGATCGACATATTTAATCAATCAGGATGAGTGAACTTCAAATTTCATCCCAACACCCGTGTGGGGTTTCAAACAATCAAACACAGATTTTATTTGTGCAGTTGGGCGATGTGTAAAATTTATCGACCCAATCGATATCAGTCAAATCAGTGTATATAAACAAATCGGCCGATTTGTTTATAAATATTTATTCACTTTCACTTTCACGTTAAAAATTCTATTTTTAACGATAAAATATTCTATTTTAACACTTGAATTCTATCCAGTTCATTTACACAATAAAAATGATATTTTTATTTTTCTAACATATTTTAGAAAATTTCGGCGGCATAACGGCACGATACTAGAAACGGGACAAGGCCTAGCCTTATCCCCGGTCTAGTGAAGGCCCACGCCATTCACACATCAATCAAATCACTTTCGTTATGCAAACCACAAAATTTGGAGTAAGAGTCTAACCTAGTCTTACTCTTTCGCCTTATAACGGCGCACGTCTAATCCTAACCAATTTATCGATTCGATTTTTCACACCACAAACCACATTCAAATCAATATCTCAATCAATTACCAAACAGCCAAACAAACAAGTCCATGGTATGTGGACGGGTGTCGGGTGCTACTAAGCACCGTCTGCATCCTAGTATATATATAACTAGAAAAATTAAATTGAAAGGTGAGAAATTCTCACCGAAAGCTATCCAATCATCTTGACTCTTCTTTGATTGAAATCTTCTTCGTTATCCCATCTTCGTCATCTTCGTTGCCCGTAGTTACTACATATATAAAAATCACACATTTTTATATTTTGATGTCTTTAAAATAAAAATCACATTTTTATTTATTCATTTTCAATTTAAAAATCATATTTTTTTTAATCACTTCATATATTTAAAAATCGAATTTCTTTACTATGCTATTCAATATTAAAAATCTCGCCTTTTCTATTTTTAAAATCTAATCTTTTCTATTTTAAAAATATCGTCTTTTCGTCGATAAAGATTTTACCTTTTCTAAAATAAAGATTTCGCCTTTACTAAAATAAAGATTTCGCCTTTATATAAAAAAAATCATCACTTGATTTCAACGTATATAAAATAAAAATCAGATTTTTATTTCGCTACATATACAAAGATGATATTTTTATATTCTCTATCCTATAAAGATTATATTTTTAATACTTTAAAAATATAAAAATCATATTTTTCTTTCTTCTACATAACAAAGATTCCGCCTTTTCTAATATTAAAGTTTAAAAATAAAATCAGTTTTTAAAACCTTTAAAAAAAAAATTCGGTTTAAAATCCTAAAAAAAACAGTTTAATAAGCAAATAAAATTCAGTTTTTTTTCCTAAAGAAAAATAAATAAAATTCAGTTTATATAAAATAAAAGTAAAATAAATAAAAAGGAAAAAAAACTTACAGACAGTTTTTCCGAGGGGGGGGGGGGTTCCTTTGAGTTCGCCGGAGGTGGCTAGGGGGGGGGGGAAAGAGGTCGGCGGTTGCCTCGCTGGAGGGAGGTGGGTTGCGACGGAGCAGGCGAGGGCTCGGTTGCGTCGGTGTCGAGGAAGGCAAGGGGAGAAGGAAGAAGAAGAGGGGAGGACGGCGCAGGGGCTGCGCCACCCCTGGCTGCGGCGGCGGTTCATCGGGGAGGGGCGGCGGCTCCTCCCCCGTCGCTTTCTTCCTTTTTTTTTTTTTATTATGAAATCGATTCTGTTTTAATCGGGGGGGAGGGCCTGGGTTAAAAGGGAAAGAGAATATTTTTTTTTTATTTTATTATTTAATTATTAAAAAGTTGACTTTTACATACGACCTCTAAACGAGGTCCACCGCCTGTCGTCCATAGCGTTTTACCCCCATTCCGAACACAATGGGATAAGTATCGTAGGCTGATTCGACTGTTTGAATCAGTTTCCCTTTAATTTGCATTTAAATCACTATATTGAATTTTAAACGTACATTTCGAATTACCGGGGTCACATACTAACTCTATAAATTGCAGAAAAATATTTTCTAGCTTCGTATTGACGATACGGCCCTAACAAAACTAGTTTCGTCGAATTCTGAGACCGTAAGAAAAATGGCCAATTTCCAGTCGATTAAAATCAACTGAAATGGTCAAAACACGTTTTCCTTTGCCACGCTCACATATTGATTCAGAAAATTATGAAATTTGAAACCTAGCAATAATTCGACATCACGGACCCAACAAAACTGGTTTCGTCGAAATCCGAGGTCATTTGCAAAATGTCCATTTTTAAGGGCCTGAATTCCATAGCGACTATTCAGAATTTTCAACTGGACATATCTCTCAATTTTTAAAGTGAAATCTCAGTTTCTTACATCCGTTAGAAAGATATCATCAATTAGATCCTAATGTTTTTGGTTTCACTAAAATCCGGATTGTTTTGCACCCGGTACATTCAATTGAAGTTTGAAATCGAATTATCGAACTACCGCGCCATTTTCAATTCTATTTATAATTATATATAAATATTTATATTCTAACGACGACGTATATAATATATACGTCGAATTATATTCGAAATAAATTTCTCGTCGATATTATTTAAAATAATCTATTTTAAATATTTAAAATTCGCCAAAATGGCCAAAATAAAAATTTCAAACTGGCTCGCATTTTGCGGGTTATTACAATCTCCCCCACTTAAAACTTTTCGTCCCCGAAAAGGAACAAAGTCGAAAGTGGTTTGATTATTCAACTCTACGTTCGATCCGGCTTCCATTCTCCAACTCTTTAGTTTCTGAGAATTTTCAAAATTTCAAAAATTTGGCTAACACCCTAAATTTTCGAAAAATTTCGCCATAACCTCCCCTGCACCGGGAGCATCGGGGAATTTCAAATAGTTTCCCCGGTCCTTCAGATCTCAAAAAGAAAAAGAAAAAGCCAAGCGGCTAGCCAATAGGCTCACAAAATCATCATCACCCAAACAAAACAGGAAATTATGTAGTAAACATGTACCTATTTGTCGGGCAAACAAATTTTATTCTTCGGCTCTAGCCTCCTTGCTATGACCTGTTCAATAATATATATGTATATGCAAGCAAATGCGACTAATTTTCAATACAATTCAATATTCGATTCAATTAGGCATAAATGGTTAAAAATTAGCAAACAAATAAACAACCAACACAAACAGCAATCAATTAGTGATTAGAGTTGCAAATTCATAATTTTGATACATATATACAAAAATCATGTTTTGATGACAAATCACAACAATGTGTTCTAACTATATAAGCTTTGGTTCTCACACCAGTCTAATGGAAATATATAGAAAATCACACCTTCGAAACTCGAATATGAGTACTGATGATGATGCACCATCATCAGAATCATCCCCGGATGTCTAGAATGTGATTCTATATCTATCCAGTATATTAAAACTTCGACTATACGTTCATGACGCGTATACGCGAAATCTATATATACTCGATTGTCCATATTCAAAATAAATAAATAATCAAATACGTATAAAGCGATTTAAATTTTTAAAACAAAATTGTTTTCATTTGAAAAATATACTCTTCACACTCGTTCTAGGATACTACTGATCCTATCTCTAATGAGTCATTCTAATTGGATATTACTAATCCAATATCTGATGAATTCTTTCGTATGGTTCTAATGTGTCTTGTTCTCGAGCTCTGTAAACCAAAGCTCTGATACCAAACTGAGACGACCCGAACTTCCCCGTGAAGGAAAGCACGGATAGAATTGAGGACAAGACAAAACAGAGCGCATACGGAAGAACATTTCATTGCTATTACAACAATTCCATCAGATACAAGAATATACAGAGTATAAATGAATAATTTACATTCGATAAATATCAGAGATTACAATAAATTACATAGCAGCGGAAAAATATACAAAAGCACAACTGAAAGTGATACACGGATACAGAGCTTTCCGAGCATCGTTCCAGCTGTAAATCAGGACCCTGTGAATATAAATCTGCAAAACCAAAACTACTAGCTGCCCGTGTGGAAAATAGGGGCACCCAGAGTTTAGGTTAAAACAATAAACTCCAGGTCAGTCATGTGACTGGTGTGAGAACTAAAACAGTTATAATTCTTTATTTTTAAAGTCAGGTAAATCAAGGGACCACGCCGTATAACACGGAACGAGTTTCCTCCCAAGAATACCAATGCATAAAACAAACAGCGCAATGCTAAATAAAGAAAAATGAAGCTGTTATAAGACCCAGGTTCCCATCACACAATGCAACGCAAGCCGGAGGATAGGGTTTTCCCTTATAACAGCCAAAGCATGCTTGATACGTTTAAAACACATTATTTGATACTATAATAAGTGTATAGTGTCAAAACAATTTCAATCATAAATATCAATCATAGACGGCATGGGTACCATATATCATGTCGCCATACTAGTTCTACAATTAAAACCGCAATACACGTATTGGAAATTGGATTTCCGTCATGAGTCGAGGCAAGGGGCAAGCTCCTCTCCGCGTTCGAGACACTCTAGCAATGCCTCAGGACCCCACTCTGATCCTTTGGAACCTCCAAGGCCGGTCCTCTCTTACTTTTGAGGATTAGTTATTCCTGAACACACGTTTCCCGGTCCTTACAGACCTATATCCGAGGCGCCTCGTATCCAACAACCACACAGGTGAAAAGTATATAAATGTCAGGGCTGGTAGGTCACTGACACCACCCTAGCTAGAAAGAAACGTCATGCACTCCTTGGGTCCGTCTCCCGTTTTTGACTCATACCGAGGTGTGAGGCTCGCGAATTCACGTTACACACAAAGCTATGCCACACAGGCCGTGCTTTGATCATCAACCACAAGACTTTGCTTTTCAACAGAAGCCTTGATCAATTGCCACTTACGCATGCCACACAGGCAATTCACTCCATGCGTTTGATATCCATCAATATATAACCCCTGAGCTCGTACGTCTCAGAGAAGGGCGTTAAGCAAGAGAATAAATTCTCCGCCGCCAAACAGATATATATTTAATAGAGATCAATCACACGGACTAAAATCCAATGTCAGACACACAGTCCATTTACAAGTCCGTTCTGGGTCTGAACGAAACCGGAGGCACTTTCCTCGCATATCCATCGATCTCCAAGTACGTCTGGACGATCACCGACTGTTTCCCTCATCTTGGGTGTACAGCCCAATCAAGATCATCAGTAATCACCCAAACGATGTGAAGACTTCCGGTCTTCTACCACCGTCTTCATCTTCGACATCTCGTCGAATCGGTTATTCAGAATGGGTATAACCCGGCCTTTCTGAATAACCCACGTATATGATAAACAAATGTTACACAAACACAACAAACGCCTCATTCCAATTCAGAATATTCTTTTATTCACAGAATCACATTCTTAGGGAAAGGTTCCCATTAATTTTATCCAAGATAAATTCTTCTAAATTTATTCTTTAATCCTCCTTTGGATGTCACTTCAAACTAGCCGGGATTAACGAACCACACCGAAGTAATTATTTATTTTATTTCCCAATCCCAACCTATATATCCCATGGAGAAAACTGGTAATACTCCATATCTAACACCACGGTGTTATCGGTAAAATTAATTACCATTTCACGTTCAAATCTAATTAAAGATTTAACTATCGCTTTGGAGCAAAACTGGTGGTACTCCACTCTCGATCACTTTTCAGATTTGATAATTTAAATTATCAATTCACTTTTCTGTCTAATTAAAGATTCATTAAAACTCCACTTAGTTTTAATCTTTTCAAAATTCAATATCCTGCCTTTAACTGGGTTAAAGAACCAATGTCATCAAAAACACGATTCACGACAAACCAAATCACATTTGATATTAAATACAAGGCTCTGAATAGAAAATATATCAGCTTATATTCAATATCAAATTCTGAAACCAACAAATATCGTATTGGAAATAACGATATAAAATATCTTTCAAATCCCCATAACAATATTTGTATAGTCACGAAATCCAACATCGAAATATCCCGAAGATAATTTCGATTCAGCTCCAGTCCAATCCACGTATTGGAAATTATCGATTATTTTCAAAATCGCTTTCAAATTCAATTTATTTATTTCAAAAATAAATTGATTTCAATTCTAGTTCAAAACTAGTTCATTTCGATAAAAATCTATTTTTATCTTTTCAAATGTGGAATTTTCCAGCCTAAATCTTTCCAATTCACATATTATAATTTTACACAAATTATAGATATTTTTATTAATTTTATCAAGGCCCGTACAGTCGATTTCCAACAACGGCCATCGAACTGCACTTACAGCGACCTTTTTCTAATTTGATTTGGACATAATTCCAAATCCAACCGTTAGATTTCAAATTTCTAATATTCATTGGAAAGCTCTTTTCGATACGAACCCAACGGTTCCGGTTTTAGGAGAATCCGACGGTCGGATCTCCTGCAATGTCCGTTTGAAATAAATGGTCGAAATTCACGAACTACCGCGGCGCGGCGCGTTCTATTCAGGCCATTATATATAATATATATATATTATATATATTTCGTCGATTTCCTTTTAAAACGAATTTTATAAATCGTTTTAAATTCGTTTTCAAAACCCTTTCAACACTACATTCAATTTCAAATCGATTTGATTTCAATTCAATTCGAGTTCATTTCAATTCAATTCAAATTCTAACTCGTTTCAATTCAATTCAAATTCAAATCCAAATTCGTTTCAATTCAATTCAATTCGAATTTACTTTCTATTTGATCTCATTCGAATTCGTTTCAAATTGATTTCAATTCACTTTCAGTTCGTTTTAAATTTCAATTTCAATCTAATTCAATTTGAATTCATTTCAAAATATTTAATTTTGAAATCACTTTTCAATATTCATTATAAAACGAATAAAATCGATATAAATATCGTTCACGTCAAAATGGCGCAAAACTAATCAACACGGCTTTATATTTTACACCACTTCTTTATTCTATTCAACAAATGAATATTTATCTCATTCAACACATGAATCTATATTTCTTTCAACACACGACTAATCTCAACACATGAGTCCTGTCAACACCTCACTATTTTTGTTATGTAAAATATTTTATAAACTATGGTATCTATCGTTTGATTTTAATTAGACTTCTACTAGGAAGTAGTTCTAATTTTAAATATGATAAAGATATAATTTATTTTATTTAAAATATTTCACTCAACACATGAACATCGTCAACACATGACTATTTTCTTTATATTCAACACATGAATTTTCTTTTATAATATTCATTATTCTCCCGATTGGAATGAGGCCCAATCCATCACCATATAATGTTAATTATACGGATTCCATACAACACATGTATTTAATAGCATCAATAAACAATCAACCATCAACCAAAGTGCACTACGCTGTATAAGCATCAAATATAGATATCAAACGCTTATAACAGCCTGTCAATCAATCGATCGACATATTTAATCAATCAGGATGAGTGAACTTCAAATTTCATCCCAACACCCGTGTGGGGTTTCAAACAATCAAACACAGATTTTATTTGTGCAGTTGGGCGATGTGTAAAATTTATCGACCCAATCGATATCAGTCAAATCAGTGTATATAAACAAATCGGCCGATTTGTTTATAAATATTTATTCACTTTCACTTTCACGTTAAAAATTCTATTTTTAACGATAAAATATTCTATTTTAACACTTGAATTCTATCCAGTTCATTTACACAATAAAAATGATATTTTTATTTTTCTAACATATTTTAGAAAATTTCGGCGGCATAACGGCACGATACTAGAAACGGGACAAGGCCTAGCCTTATCCCCGGTCTAGTGAAGGCCCACGCCATTCACACATCAATCAAATCACTTTCGTTATGCAAACCACAAAATTTGGAGTAAGAGTCTAACCTAGTCTTACTCTTTCGCCTTATAACGGCGCACGTCTAATCCTAACCAATTTATCGATTCGATTTTTCACACCACAAACCACATTCAAATCAATATCTCAATCAATTACCAAACAGCCAAACAAACAAGTCCATGGTATGTGGACGGGTGTCGGGTGCTACTAAGCACCGTCTGCATCCTAGTATATATATAACTAGAAAAATTAAATTGAAAGGTGAGAAATTCTCACCGAAAGCTATCCAATCATCTTGACTCTTCTTTGATTGAAATCTTCTTCGTTATCCCATCTTCGTCATCTTCGTTGCCCGTAGTTACTACATATATAAAAATCACACATTTTTATATTTTGATGTCTTTAAAATAAAAATCACATTTTTATTTATTCATTTTCAATTTAAAAATCATATTTTTTTTAATCACTTCATATATTTAAAAATCGAATTTCTTTACTATGCTATTCAATATTAAAAATCTCGCCTTTTCTATTTTTAAAATCTAATCTTTTCTATTTTAAAAATATCGTCTTTTCGTCGATAAAGATTTTACCTTTTCTAAAATAAAGATTTCGCCTTTACTAAAATAAAGATTTCGCCTTTATATAAAAAAAATCATCACTTGATTTCAACGTATATAAAATAAAAATCAGATTTTTATTTCGCTACATATACAAAGATGATATTTTTATATTCTCTATCCTATAAAGATTATATTTTTAATACTTTAAAAATATAAAAATCATATTTTTCTTTCTTCTACATAACAAAGATTCCGCCTTTTCTAATATTAAAGTTTAAAAATAAAATCAGTTTTTAAAACCTTTAAAAAAAAAAATTCGGTTTAAAATCCTAAAAAAAACAGTTTAATAAGCAAATAAAATTCAGTTTTTTTCCTAAAGAAAAATAAATAAAATTCAGTTTATATAAAATAAAAGTAAAATAAATAAAAAGGAAAAAAAACTTACAGACAGTTTTTCCGAGGGGGGGGGGGGGGGGTTCCTTTGAGTTCGCCGGAGGTGGCTAGGGGGGGGGGGGGAAAGAGGTCGGCGGTTGCCTCGCTGGAGGGAGGTGGGTTGCGACGGAGCAGGCGAGGGCTCGGTTGCGTCGGTGTCGAGGAAGGCAAGGGGAGAAGGAAGAAGAAGAGGGGAGGACGGCGCAGGGGCTGCGCCACCCCTGGCTGCGGCGGCGGTTCATCGGGGAGGGGCGGCGGCTCCTCCCCCGTCGCTTTCTTCCTTTTTTTTTTATTATGAAATCGATTCTGTTTTAATCGGGGGGGGGGGGCCTGGGTTAAAAGGGAAAGAGAATATTTTTATTTTATTTTATTATTTAATTATTAAAAAGTTGACTTTTACATACGACCTCTAAACGAGGTCCACCGCCTGTCGTCCATAGCGTTTTACCCCCATTCCGAACACAATGGGATAAGTATCGTAGGCTGATTCGACTGTTTGAATCAGTTTCCCTTTAATTTGCATTTAAATCACTATATTGAATTTTAAACGTACGTTTCGAATTACCGGGGTCACATACTAACTCTATAAATTGCAGAAAAATATTTTCTAGCTTCGTATTGACGATACGGCCCTAACAAAACTAGTTTCGTCGAATTCTGAGTCCGTAAGAAAAATGGCCAATTTCCAGTCGATTAAAATCAACTGAAATGGTCAAAACACGTTTTCCTTTGCCACGCTCACATATTGATTCAGAAAATTATGAAATTTGAAACCTAGCAATAATTCGACATCACGGACCCAACAAAACTGGTTTCGTCGAAATCCGAGGTCATTTGCAAAATGTCCATTTTTAAGGGCCTGAATTCCATAGCGACTATTCAGAATTTTCAACTGGACATATCTCTCAATTTTTAAAGTGAAATCTCAGTTTCTTACATCCGTTAGAAAGATATCATCAATTAGATCCTAATGTTTTTGGTTTCACTAAAATCCGGATTGTTTTGCACCCGGTACATTCAATTGAAGTTTGAAATCGAATTATCGAACTACCGCGCCATTTTCAATTCTATTTATAATTATATATAAATATTTATATTCTAACGACGACGTATATAATATATACGTCGAATTATATTCGAAATAAATTTCTCGTCGATATTATTTAAAATAATCTATTTTAAATATTTAAAATTCGCCAAAATGGCCAAAATAAAAATTTCAAACTGGCTCGCATTTTGCGGGTTATTACATTTAACGTAATGCATGATTTGGCTTTGGGAAAGGAAAAGGCAAGGTAAGAGAACCAACGTATGCATTGAATGGTTTGGAAACAAGCTGCATGGTTTTGCAAATTGGAAGAAAGTGGTACAACGCATGCATGGTTCACATATTATGAACATAAGACTATTCACATTATTGTCTTTCCTAGCATCATGTGAACATTACAGACTGGGTTTGCAGACCCAAAACGGTTAGAAAAATATGCTGAATCGAAATAGGGACACATCGAACTCAAATGGCTCTGTTCAAAAATGTACTGTGCAAGCAATTTCACAATTTCAACGCGAACCGAGCACCGAAACTGACAAATGAATATATTGCGGAAATCGGTACGATGAGACGGACACAAAAGTATAAAATTTGCAGTGCCAACATGCTCCGTTCAAAAACACGTTACGGACCCCTTTAAACGAAAAATTTGGACAGGAAAACAATTAAACGGAGGTCAAAACATCCGATTTTCACGAATTGAATTCTGCCGTTGGATTACCGACGACGAATAGAATATTTTTCATGTTTGTCCGAACTGGATTTGGAGAGAATATAAAATCATTAAAAATTGGACTGATATGCGCAGATTTGCCTTGAAAAATGCGCGATCGACAAACATTCAAATTTTCCAACAAAATTTTCACAGCAGCCATATCTCACTGTACGTATTTCAAAGTACAAATTCCCGTTATGGAAAAAGATAAAATATTTTCAAAATAAAATATCGATTTAAATCGGAATTTAAATCGAAAATAAGAAAAAAAATAACGGTTTGTTACAATCTTCCCCACTCAAAACTTTTCGTCCCCGAAAAGGAACGAGGTAGGAAAATAGTAATTAAATAACTAAATATATTTAAACCAATGGTTCATATCTATAGTCATACGTATATATAATTTGATATATATATATATATACACACACAAATCAAAAGTTAAAATATTTCAAACATATTTCAAAATAATTTCAAGTATTCACTCGACGTCTCGATTTGCTATATGTATCTATCCCACTTTCGAAACCCGAAAATAGATATCGATGATGCTGCAGTCTTCACCAGAATCATTTTCAAGCGACTATAGTGTGACTCTATATCTATCTAATACACGTAGGATTTGACAAATACGTTGATCAGACGTATACGCCAAATCATTAATTATTCGATAGGCCAATTTAACGTCAAATAAATACTCAAAACATATTTCTATGTTTAAACAAAAAATATACCAAAATTTTCAAATCATATATTATAATCAATATATTTCAAATCATAAAAATTTTAAGTAGGGAAAATTTGTCTCTCTCCCCCACTCATTTATTTATTAAAAATTCAACCACAATCAATAATAAATAATTATCAATATATATAATAATAATATTCTATATTATATCAAAATATTTCAAAACCAAGTTATCGATATTTAAACTTGTAAAACTTAATTAATTCTATAAATTTAACATATAAATACATTACAACTATAATCTTTACAAAATATTGGTATTACCAAAACATAGGGTTATTTATAAATATCGAAATTCAGTATTGCAATAAGAAGATCTTATATAGTAAATATCTTTCAAAATATATATTTCAAACAAATATTTAATCCGAATGAACCCACTAGAAGACCAATACTCTCCTTCTACATCCTAACTTGTTATGGACAATGTTAAGTTGTAAAATTCGAGTAAAGCTGAAGAAACGAAAGAATCAAATCAAAGAGGATTTACTAAGGAAGATGGAATCAAGTGGAAAGGAAATTTCAGAAAAGATTTAAATATTAAACTTAATTTTGTACACGAAAATTCTTGTTTTGAAAACATTTTAAAACCATTTAAGAACCATTTATACTTTAAAAATACGCTCTCTCTCAAGAAGGATTCTGCAACCGATTCCACTCATTCTAGGGTATCACTACCCTATCTCTAATGAGCTTTTACCCCATAAGCTAAAGCTTTGATAAACCAAAGCTCTGATACGAAATGTAATGACCCGCCATTCTGACCGTGCCGAATAGACAAAACATGTCAACTCGAAACGTCCAAAACAGCAGATTGTTATTAGCTTCTGAGGTAAACAGAATAAATCACAGAATCACAGATTACAGACACAGATACATAGCAATATAATACCTCGCAGCGGAAATAAAAAAATACAATAGTAGTTCATGAAGTTACTAAATAAAAATTTACATCAGAATTTACATAAATAATACAGCACAAGACTTAAACAATGAATTTCAGATACATAAATAATGATAATAATTTGAAACAGAATAGTTGGATGACTGGAACAACATAATGAGTAGATACAATTGAGTGAATCCCGACATAAACTTCAACTCCAAGGATGAATCTCGAAAACTGGAATTCTCGATCTGACCCGAGAAATAATGCAAAACAAAACAACTCGGATCAGGACTAACATTCTCATGGAAGTAAATCAACTCAAATGAAATGTTCGATGAAATGCAATCAGTAACTTAAAGAATGTTTGGGATCACCATCCTCTAAGGATCCGTCAAACTAATACTATATAGTATAATACGCTATATACAATAACGTCTATCAGTAAAGTAAATTATCAAAATAGCGTAAGCGGGATTACCATGATTACCCTTACACCGTTTATATATTCTCATAGTATATACAGTACCGTAATTCCTCCGTAAACTGGAGGTTGATCAGAGGGCACTCCATATAAAACAGTACAAAAAAAATCGTAGTAGGCTCGTATAAGGCATGTGACAAGGCACGCAAGGAATGCCAGGGTGGATTCACCGTTTGCAGAGTCGAACTGGTGGTGACGCATAGTAGCAACTACCGCCCACCTCGATACACACTCCCATAATCAAAAGGGCCCAAATCGAATCTCAACAGTAATAGAATAATATCGAAGAAGTGTGCTCGATAAGAGGAATGACCTCACTTGGTCCGTGCATAGCTCTTGTTTTAGCCACATCAAGCTGACTCAAGGTAGTCAGGGTCTCGTAACTAATATGAAATAAAATAAAATGGAGTCGTTCGCCAAATCATCCCCTTCATTCTGGAACTCCACCGCGTACACAGTTATTAAAGTGGTTTTCAGTATTGGCAGAGAGTATGACAATAGCCGATCCCGGTCTCTTTAACAACCAATCGTTTACATTTTTCATACCGTGGTCATTATTTTATAAATCACTTTATAAATAATTTACACGAAATTTCATATTCGAATTTGAAATCAAAATTTAAATATAAAACTTCGAATATATTCAATTTTGAAAACAACACATTTATATCGCTTAATCACATCGATTTTGAAATTATTCACATAACGATTTCAATTCAAAATGGCTTTCACTAAAACATATCTTAAAGGTCGCAGTTATTGTTTAAATCAAAACAAAAATATTTAACTTCAAGAATACTTCGGTTTGATTATATTCGCAAAAATCTAAGTTCAGAACAATTCAAATTTTAATTTTTATGATTCATACAATTCCAAGACTATTCTTATAAGTTCGTTTTCACAAATATTCCCATTTCAAACCATACGATTATAAAATCGATTCCATACATAAAATCTATATATTCAATTCCACATTTGGTTACTTAAAATCGAATTCATTCCATATCAATTATAAATTCACGTACATTTTTCCAAAATTCGGAAGATTCAATATTCAAATTTATGTCATATAAGTTCATCCAATTCGAATTCAAATTCATTTCAAATAAAATTCATATAAATTCGAATTCATAACTTAATATGAATTCATTCGTTATTCAATGGTCGTTATATAAATTTACATCTTTAAAACTTCGAATTTAAATCACGAAATCTAACCTATCCATCTTGACTTTATTAAAGTTTATAAAATATATATAAGAAAATTAACTTTGAAAATAGATATGTATATATATATAAGTTTATAAAATTCTAAAATAAATTAGAAATAGAATATAAACATATATAAGTTTAAAATAATATAAAAATAGATTTAAAGAAATAGTTATAATAATATAAAAAGGTTAAAATACTTATAGGAATAAATTATATGGTTCAAAATAGATACATTTATAAATAAAATCTTAAATAAACATTTAAATCCCTATTTACAGATAAAATCATTTTAAAACACATAATTTAAAATATACAAAGTAATTTAAATTTAAATAAAATATAAATATAAAAATACAAAGTCTTAAGTAAATATTTTAAAATAAAACCCCATTTTACTTCGAAAACATGATCGACGGTGTCCGTATATAGTTTTTTACACTATGGTCAAGTGATACGGATATTTATCATTTCAATCCGCAATTTATAAAATTTCTATGGATCTATTATTTCAACCCGCGATCCCAAATTCAGTAAAAATCATTCAGGTCTATCATTTCAACCCATAATGATTTTTCCCTATTCTAATGTCCGTTCGGGTATGTATCATTTCAACCCTTAGTGATTTTTCTTAAACTAGGGCTATCAACAATCATAAACAACAATCACATAACAACGATCACAACATATATATCACTAGTGGAATTACGTGTCATATGAACATATCGTGTCATATATAAATGTGCATATACATCAAATCAAACAATTTCTATCAACAATCTTATACATTTCATAAGACAATTCATTATTGATCTAACATCCATGAAAAAATGAAAGTCAGGTGTGAGATAAACTCACCTTTTGTGGCACAGAATTGGAGACAGAAGACGGATTGACACTGAATGAAGCGACGATTTCCAAGCACAGTTCAAAATAGATTCAACTCGATGATCATTCAATATTTATTTATTTTTCAAAAGGAGGAACGGATCGGTACGGTATTGGGCTTTGGGATGGTACGGATGTTTGGTTTTGGAAATGGGTTTTGGTCTCAACACCAAATTCAATCCAAAAATAATACAACACTAACTCAATTCAAAAATTAAAACACAATAATTTTTTTTCAAAATATTATATAAAAATATAAATAATTTATATATTTACGCAGAAAAGTTATAGTATACGTATATTTCAAAAATCCAACGGACGAGTGGGCCAATTATTTATAAATGTCATACCAAAGAAAAACACCAGAAACAATATATATATTATAAGTATATAATACTCGAAACCCCATTATAAAATATTTATTTATTTATATAAATACACATGAATAAACAAACATTTTCATACAAATAAACATATAAAATATATTCGAACACACACATAACAGTGATAACACAAAGTGACATACACAGTTAGAAATGCTCACACACACAACATACATTAACGCGCACACATATCAATGCACACATGCGAATACATTATGTATAACACTTAAACATAAAAATATATACTCATGCCACTCACCAAAACACACAGCACACATACATCACGCAAACACAACTCAACACACACCAGTACACACACGCACACTAACACAAAAATGGAAATATATATACTTATGCACTCCCCAACAGAAAAGACTCACACATAGGGTTGCGGCTAAAAGGGGAGGCAACTGTTGGATATATGGTCGGCTGATGTGGTGAGATGCGTTTGGACGGGGCGGACAAGGCGGAGGGAATTCGAACAGCAGCAGGGCAAGCTGGGTGAGGGGAGGCTTGGTTCAAGGCTGAGGTGGTGGTTACAGGGTCACGACAGTCAGCTTGTGGAGAGGATGCGTAGGATCTTGTCTCGTGAAGAAGATAAGAGCGGGAAGGAGTTTCAAAAGGAATAGAAGAAGAAGGCAGTGAGAGGGAGCGAAGAGGGTAGTCTCGCAATGATGAACAAGAGGTGGAAGAATTAGAAGATGAGCAGCTTTCCCTTTTTTCACATTCACGAGGCCAACTTCTCTTTTTTTTTCCTTCGAATTGTATATAAAGGAGCAGAAGAAAACGGAGATGCAGAAGAGATAAAATGGCAAAAAGGGAAGAAAGGTGGAGAAAAATATAACGGGGTGGAGCAGTTAATTTCACAAGGCCAAAGTTTGGAAAAGTAAAACGTGGAATAAAGAAGTGGCATTTTATTAGGATCCATCGTTCAAACGTTTGAACGGGTAAACCGAAAAGTTTTCAATAAATAAATAAATAAATATACAAACTGCCTGAAGGTTTCCAAGGAAACAAATGAACGTGTGGAAATAGAACCATAATGCTTCGAAATCTAGGAATGCATAACGCATTGTTTTGAAATTATGTGTCCTTAGGAAATAAAAAAAAAACAAAATGTTTTTTTTAAATGATAGTGCATTCTTTGGAGCATGCAACGTTCCATAGTTTTGGAAAAGGCATACTCAAAATCAAGTGGACATGCAACGCATGAAATATGGTTGGAGAAGATTTAACGTAATGAGTGATTTGGCTTTGGGAAAGGAAAAGGCAAGGTAAGAGAACCAACGTATGCATTGAATGGTTTGGAAACAAGCTGCATGGTTTTGCAAATTGGAAGAAAGTGGTACAACGCATGCATGGTTCACATATTATGAACATAAGACTATTCACATTATTGTCTTTCCTAGCATCATGTGAACATTACAGACTGGGTTTGCAGACCCAAAACGATTAGAAAAATATGCTGAATCGAAATAGGGACACATCGAACTCAAATGGCTCTGTTCAAAAATGTACTGTGCAAGCAATTTCACAATTTCAACGGGAACCGAGCACCGAAACTGACAAATGAATATATTTCGGAAATCAGTACGATGAGACAGACACAACAGTATAAAATTTGCAGTGCCAACATGCTCCGTTCAAAAACGCGTTACGGACCCCTTTAAATGAAAAATTCGGACAGGAAAACAATTAAACGGAAGTCAATACGTCTGATTTTCCCGAATTGAATTCCGCCGTTGGATTACTGACGACGAATATAATATTTTTCATGTTTGTCCGAACTGGATTTGGAGAGACTATAAAATCATTAAAAATTGGACTGATATGCGCAGCTTTGCCCTGAAAAATGCGCGATCGACAAACATTCAAATTTTCCAACGAAATTTTCACAGCAGCCATATCTCAATGTACGTATTTCAAAGTACAAATTCCCGTTATGGAAAACGATAAAATATTTTCAAAATAAAATATCTATTTAAATCGGAATTTAAATCAAAAAAAAGAAAAAAAATAACGGGTTGTTACAATCTTCCCCACTCAAAACTTTTCGTCCCCGAAAAGGAACGAGGTAGGAAAATAGTAATTAAATAACTAAATATATTTAAACCAATGGTTCATATCTATAATCATACGTATATATAATTTGATATATATATATATATATATATACACACAAATCAAAAGTTAAAATATTTCAAAATAATTTCAAGTATTCACTCGACGTCTCGATTTGCTATATATATCTATCCCACTTTCGAAACCCGAAAATAGATATCGATGATGCTGCAGTCATCACCAGAATCATTTTCAAGCGACTATAGTGTGACTCTATATCTATCTAATACATGTAGGATTTGACAAATACGTTGATCATACGTATACGCCAAATCATTAATTATTCGATAGGCCAATTTAACGTCAAATAAATACTCTAAACATATTTCTATGTTTAAACAAAAAAAATACCAAAATTTTCAAATCATATATTATAATTAATATATTTCAAATCATAAAAATTTTAAGTAGGGAAAATTTGTCTCTCTCCCCCACTCATTTATTTATTAAAAATTCAACCACAATCAATAATAAATAATTATCAATATATATAATAATAATATTCTATATTATATCAAAATATTTCAAAACCAAGTTATCGATATTTAAACTTGTAAAACTTAATTAATTCTATAAATTTAACATATAAATACATTACAACTATAATCTTTACAAAATATTGGTATTACCAAAACATAGGGTTATTTATAAATATCGATATTCAATATTGCAATAAGAAGATCTTATATAGTAAATATCTTTCAAAATATATATTTCAAACAAATATTTAATCCGAATGAACCCACTAGAAGACCAATACTCTCCTTCTACATCCTAACTTGTTATGGAAAATGTTAAGTTGTAAAATTCGAGTAAAGCTGAAGGAACGAAAGAATCAAATCAAAGAGGATTTACTAAGGAAGATGGAATCGAGTGGAAAGGAAATTTTAGAAAAGATTTAAATATTAAACATAATTTTGTACACGAAAATTCTTGTTTTGAAAACATTTTAAAACCATTTAAGAACCATTTATACTTTAAAAATACGCTCTCTCTCAAGAAGGATTCTGCAACCGATTCCACTCATTCTAGGGTATCACTACCCTATCTCTAATGAGCTTTTACCCCATAAGCTAAAGCTTTGATAAACCAAAGCTCTGATACGAAATGTAATGACCCGCCATTCTGACCGTGCCGAATAGACAAAACATGTCAACTCGAAACGTCCAAAACAGCAGATTGTTATTAGCTTCTGAGGTAAACAGAATAAATCACAGAATCACAGATTACAGACACAGATACATAGCAATATAATACCTCGCAGCGGAAATAAAAAAATACAATAGTAGTTCATGAAGTTACTAAATAAAAATTTACATCAGAATTTACATAAATAATACAGCAGAAGACTTAAACAATGAATTTCAGATACGTAAATAATGATAATAATTTGAAACAGAATAGTTGGATGACTGGAACAACATAATGAGTAGATACAATTGAGTGAATCCCGACATAAACTTCAACTCCAAGGATGAATCTCGAAAACTGGAATTCTCGATCTAACCCGAGCAATAATGCAAAACAAAACAACTCGGATCAGGACTAACATTCTCATGGAAGTAAATCAACTCAAATGAAATGTTCGATGAAATGCAATCAGTAACTTAAAGAATGTTTGGGATCACCATCCTCTAAGGATCCGTCAAACTAATACTATATAGTATAATACGCTATATACAATAATGTCTATCAGTAAAGTAAAATATCAAAATAGCGTAAGCGGGATTACCATGATTACCCTTACACCGTTTATATATTCTCATAGTATATACAGTACCGTAATTTGTAACACCCCGTAATTCTGTAACGCTAAGATTCAAAAATCAAGGCAGAATTAAAAGTTAAATTCAAAATCAAGGGAAATGGGCTGCGCCATTGCGTTCGTCTCGGAATTCTGCATGAAAATGAGTTCGAGTTTGCTTAAATCGGAGTCCGTATGAGGAAGATATGGCCTCCGGAAGATCCAGCGAAGTTCAAATTTCAAAACAGGGCCGAAAAGGAGTTCAAATACGAAAACAGACCCAGGTCGGGCTGGGCGGGAATTCTCCCGCCCAAGGCACCTAGGTCGACTGGGCAGTCGACCTGCGACCTGGGGGTCGACTGGGCAGTCGACCTGCGACCTGGGGGTCGACCCCCCACTTTTTCCAGCTTTCTGCACCTGGTTCGTTCTGATGTATCAGGCCACGTTTTCTGACCAGGTTTGTCCGCCTAACACTATATAAACAGCCCTGGTCTTCTTCTCTATTCAAAATTCTTCTCTACCCTTATGCTGCAAAGATTCTTAGTGAACATGGCTTCTTCGCCTCCTCTTAAAAGAATAACAAATAGAATAATATATATAAAATAAATCAAGACGAGGAGATGCTGCTCAAAGACTTTTAAGAAGAGGTTCAAGTCAGGCTAGGATTTCAAGTGAAGAATCAAAGGCTAGCTCAAACGGTTTCAAGCAACGTCGCACGAATCATAGCAACGCCATCTTTCTTTTCTAATCTAAATCTATGTAAGTCAGTTATTTCTAGATTTGAACGTTTCTTTGTTCGTGACATGAAATTAAAGGAATAAAAGAATATGCCAAATCTTTCTATTCGAATTTGTGCCTATCTCTTTGGACCTAATTAAGAACTGTCATGATTCAAGGACAAATAAGACCGTGACTATGAAACTATGGACCTTAGAACCATATGCCTCTTTGACTATGAACATTGCCTATGACTATGAGCATTGCCTATGACTATGAACATTGCCTATGACTATGGACATTGCCTATGACTGTGACTGTGACTATGAGAATTATTTCCTTGACTATGAACACAAGCCTATGCCTTTGATTATTAAAAGCATAAACTATTGCCTATGACATAACAAGGACAACTGTGACTAAACACCTATGATTCCTAACTAGGAAAGTGTTGCTTAAGTTTTTTGACTATGAAATTGGGTCTAAACCTGATTTTTCTATTCTGTCTATTCTTGGTTTTCTTTGGTTTTAGACCTTGGGAATTTACCTTTAGGTCTACCCATGTTCTTGAACCTACGTCTCTATTCTGTCTATTCTTGGTTTTCTTTGGTTTTAGACCTTCGGAATTTACCTATTAAGTTAGGTCTACCCATGTTCTTGAACCGACGTCGTTATTCAACCTTTTTATGCCAGTTAGTATGTCTATCTTTTGCATAGCATCTTTGGTTCATTCCCTATTTTCTACGAACCTAGCTTTATTTATAATCTAGAATGAATCACGATTATACGAACGGTGGGAATGCGGTTTGGGAAAAATATGAAATTTACTAAAAACGTAGTTTAACTTGCAAATTGGCATAAATTGGGAACATGTTCATAGAAATGCAAATTGTATAAATTTGACATGAATTATAAGATGTGTAATTTGAATCTAGTATTGACATGTAAATCTAGCATTTACATGAATAGTGAACTAGAGTAATAAGTCTAGTTTGACGTAAATTAGAATGTTGAATCGGAATTTTATTAACTAATTTAGCACGGTAAGTATATTGGCATAAATGTGAAATTGACCATAATTGGGAATAACTGTCAGGTTTAGAAAAATCATGGTTAGTGACACTAAATTTGGTATAGTTTACATACCAAAAAGCAAAAATACGATTTAGGAGGGGAAATGGGCCATAAGTATGAATGTAGACAATTTACATTAAAAGAGTAATTGGGAAATAAGTAAATTAGGAATAATTTACTTATAGAATTTGGCCTGAATGAGGAAATATAAATTTAGACAAATTAAAGGTTTATTAACGATATCTCTTTTAATGACACACCAGAAAGTTCTAGGGTGACAGAGAGGATAGTGTCTAGGCTTGGGTTTGGAAAATACAAGTTTCCTGCTCTCCCTGGCTATCCCTAACTGATCCGACGGACGGGATGGTTACTTTTAAAACCAATCTGATTTGAAAATTAATCAAACCCTTTGAACTTAGAAAACACGAATATGCCTAACCCGAGGTTAGACTGAGTTGCGATGTAAACCTGCCCGGAACCAACCGGCACATCCAGTAGTCGCAACAATACCTGTCTAATGTGAGTGGTAGCGGCTTTAATTTATTTAGTTAAAGCTAGAACAAGAATGGTAGGGTTAAGTTAACTAGGAACACTTAACCAACTTAACACAGTTAAGCTAGAATGGGAGGGTTAAGTCCATAGGAACACTTAATCAACTTAACACAGTTAAGCTAGAATGGGAGGGCTAAGTCCATAGAGACACTTAACCAAACTCAAGGTAGCAAAACGAAACTTGTAGGGTTTAAGTAAAGTTAATACACTTAGCCAAATTAATATGTTAACTAGACTAGAGGTTGGGGTTAAGTAAAATCTAATACACTTAGCCAATTTGATATGTTAGCTGGGCTAGACCGTAGGGTTAAGTAAACCCGAACACTTAACCATCAGGTTGTGATAAAAGAATAGGGTTAAGTCTAAACATGAAGGGATAATACTTAACCATTAATAACATGTTAGTTAAGACAGACGGGCAAGGTTAAGTTAAAAAGGGACACTTAACCGATACAGGGTGAATGGGTAGGGTTAAGTAATAAGAAATACTTAACCAATATAACTTGGTTTGTTGTGAAAACCCGTAACTTCCCCGCAAAGGAAAGCGTCGGATAATTCGAGAACAAGCCACAACAGAACACATACAGAAGAACATTTCATTGTATATTACAACAATGCATCAGATTACAAGAATATACAGAGTATAAATGAATATTACACAGAAATATCAGAGATTTAAATTACATTTAAATACATCGCAGCGGAAAGTAATACAATACACAACTAGAAGGAGATATACGGATACAAAGCTTTCCGGATATCGTTCCAGCTGTAAACCAGGATCCTGTGAATATAAATCTGCAAAACCAAAACTACTAGCTGCCCGTGTGGAAAATAGGGGCACCCAGAGTTTAGGTTAAAACAATAAACTCCAGGTCAGTCATGTGACTGGTGTGAGAACTAAAACAGTTATTGATATTTATTTTTAAAGTTAGGTAAATCAAGGGACCACGCCGTATAACACGGAACGGGTTTCCTCCCAAGAATACCAGTGCATAAAACAAACAGCGCAATGCTAAATAAAGAAAAATGAAGCTGTTATAAGACCCAGGTCCCATCACACAATGCAACGCAGCCGAGGATAGGGTTTTCCCTTATAACAGCCAAAGAATGCTTGATACGTTTTAAAACAAATCGTTTGATACTATTATAAGTGCATAGTGTATAAAACAACTTCAAATCATAAGTATCAATCATAGGCGGCATGAATGCCCCATAACACTATGTCGCCATATATAAGTTTACAATCAAAACCGCAATGACGTATTGGAAGTTGGGTTATCATTTATGGTATGAACCGAGGCTAGGGGCAAGATCCTCACCGATTCGAGACGCTCTAGCCCGTGTCTCAGGATCAGAGCTCGAGTGACCCTCGGAGCGACAGGGCCGGTCCACCGATGTGGATTAAAATTCCTGAACACTGCGTTTCCCCACCCTTTGGGGCGTAAGCCTGGCCCGTCAGCCGACCAGAAGCATCGGCCGAAACCGATATCACGAGGCGCCTCGCTTTTCAGCAAGTAATAATAAGCAATATCCACATGAGTCAAACTCGTCAGCCAGTTCAAGCACTGACACCACTCCTAACTAGAAAGAAACGCATGTCCTCCCTGAGGTCCGTCTCCCGTTTTTAGTTCATACCGGGTGTGATACTCGCGAATCAACGTTACACAAAGCTACGCCACACAAGGCCGTGCTTTGATCATCAACCACAAGACTTTGCTTTTCAACAAAAGCCTTGATCCATGCAACTCAGCATGCCACATTGTCAGTCCATACTGTACCACTGATTTCTGCCAATATATAACCTTTAGGCTCGTACGTCTCAGAGAAGGGTGTATAGCAAGAGAATAAATTCTCAGCCACCAAAAAGATATATACTTAGCAGAGATCACCAATACAGTATAAAGGAATACAACGTCAGACACACTATCCATTTACAAGTCCGTTCTGGGTCTGAACAAAACCGGAGGCACCTAGTACCCCGCATATCCATCGATCTCCAAGTACGTCTGGACGATCACTAACTGTTTCCATCTTCTTGGGTGTACAGCCCAATCAAGATCATCAGTAATTACCCAAACGACGTGAAGACCTCCGGTCTTCGACCATCGTCTTCATCTTCGACTTATCGTCGTATCAGTTATTCAGAATGGGATAAACCCGGTCTTTCCGAATAACTCGCGTATAAATTATAAAAGTGTTACACAAACACAACATACGCCTCATTCCAATTCATTAGTCACTAACCGTAAATTAATCAAGAGAATAATTCCCCAAATATTAACCCCGAAGGCCGAAACCAACATCAGATCAATATCCAGAAAACCATTCAGCTTGGCTAACCGACAGTTAGTTTTTGATTTTCACATTCATAGGGAAAGGTTCCCATTAATTTTATCCAAGACAAATTCTTTATATTTATTCTTTAATCTATTTTTGAATATCAATTCAAACTAGTCGAGATTAACGAACCTTACCGAAGTAATCATTGGTTTTAATTTCCCAACCCCAACCTATTCATCCCATGAAGTAAAACTGGTTATACTTCATATCTAACACCACGGTGTTATCGGTAAATTCAATTACCATTTCACATTCAAATCTAATTAAAGATTTAACTAACGCCTGGAGTAAAACTGGTGATACTCCATTTTCGATGATTTCAATCTAATTAAAGATTCATTAAAACTCCACTTAGTTTTAATCGTTAACTGGGTTAAAGAATCAGTGTCATTTAAAACACGGTTCACGATAAACCCAAAATCACATTCCATTAATTATCGGGTTAAAGAACAAGTGTTATTTAAAAAACTGTTCACGATAAACCCAAAAATCATTCCATTAAATGCCAATTAAATATCATTTTTAATTGGTACACTTCATTAAATCTAAATAAAAAGATTTAATCTTTTCTCAACTGGGTTCAAGAACAGTGTTAGTGAAGACACCATTCACGACAAACCCAAATCACATTTGATATTCAATATAAGGCTCTGAATAGAAAATATATCGGCTTATATTCAATATCAAATTCTACGATTAACAAATGTCGTATTGGAAATAACAATAAATATATATATCTTTCAAATTTCCATAACAACATCCGTATAATCACGAATTCCAACATCGAAATATTCCGAAGACAATTTCGATTCAAATCCACTCCAATGCAATCATTGGAAATTCTGGTTATTTTTAGAACCCTTTTCAAATTCAATTTATTTATTTAAAAATAAATAGAATTATATTTCTAGTTCAAAACTAGTTCATTTCGATAAAAATCTATTTTTATCTTTTCAAATATGGAGTTTTTCATCCCAAATCTTCACAAATCATTTCTTATGATTTTACACAAATTATTACTATTTTTAATAATTTTATCAAGGCCTGTACAGTCGATTTCCATCAATGGCCATCGAACTGCACTTACAGCGACCTTTTTCAAATTTGATTTGGACATAATTCCAAATCCAACCGTTAGATTTCAAATTTCTAATATTCATTAGAAAGCCCTTTTCGATACGAACCCAACGGTTCCGGTTTTAGGAGAATCCGACGGTCGGATCTCCCGTAATGTCCGTTTGAAATAAATGGTCGAAATTCGCGAACTGCCGCGGCGCGGCACGTTCTATTCAGGCCATTATATTATATATATAATATATATAATATATTTTTCGTCGATTTCTATTTAAAACGAATTATATAAATAGTTTTAAAATTCGTTTCAAAAGCAATTTCAACTTCCATTTCAATTCAAATCAAAATTGAATTCTTTTTTTTATAAATTCGTTTTAAAATTCATTTCTATTCAATTCAAATTTCAATTCAATTTGCTTTCATTTCAATTTGAATTCGTTTTCAATTCAATTCATTTCGAAATCGTTTTCAGTTCAATTCATTTCGAAATCGTTTTCAATTCAATTCATTTCGAAATCGTTTTCAATTCAATTCATTTCGAAATCGTTTTCAATTCAATTCATTTCGAAATCGTTTTCAATTCAATTGATTTCGAAATCGTTTTCAATTCAATTCATTTCGAAATCGTTTAAAATCGATATAAATATCGTTCACGTCAAAATGGCGTCAATCTAATCAACGCGGCTTCATAAATTTCTATTTTCAAATTTTCTATTTCAAATATTTCTTTTTCAAAATAGTTGTTATTATCAAAATATTTCGTTCAACACATGACCAATCTCAATGGATGAGTACTGTCAACACATGAACCTTTATTTTATATCGATAAAGATGTAAATTTTATTACTAAAATATTTCGTTCAACACATGACCAATCTCAATGGATGAGTACTGTCAACACATGAACTTTTATTTTATATCGATAAAGATGTAAATTTTATTACTAAAATATTTCGTTCAACACATGACCAATCTCAATGGATGAGTACTGTCAACACATGAACTTTTATTTTATAATATTCTTTATTTTTCAAATTGGAATGAGGCCCAATCAATTACCATATAAAGTTAATTATATGGATTTTCATACATTACACACATATAATAGCATTGAAAAATAATCAACCATCAACCAAAGTGCACTACACTGTATAAGCATCAAATATAGATATCTAACGCTTATAACAGCCTATCAATCGATCGATCGACATATTTAATCAATCAGGATGAGTGAACTTCAAATTTCATCCTAACACCCGTATGGGGTTTCAAACAATCCAACACAGATTTTAGTTGAGCAGTTGGGCGATGTGTAAAATTTATCGACCCAATCAATGTCCTTCAAATAGGTGTACATAAACAAACCGTTCGGTTTGTAAATGAATATTTTATTTTATTCACTACACGTTAAAAATTATATTTTTAACGATAAAAACATTTTATTCCAACATATGAATTTCTATTCAGTTCATTCTTTAAATAAAATGATATTTTTATTTTTCTAACATATTTTAGAAAATTTCGACGGCATAACGGCACGATACTAGAAATGGGACGAGGCCTAGCCTTATCCCCGGTCTAGTGTAAGAACCCGTAACTTCCCCGTAAAGGAAAGTGTCGGATAGTTCGAGAACAAGCCACAACAGAACTCATATAAAAGAACATTTCATTGTATATTACAACAATGCATCAGATTACAAGAATATACAGAGTATAAATGAATATTACACAGAAATATCAGAGATTTAAATTACATTTAAATCCATCGCAGCGGAAAATAATACAATACACAACTAGAAGAGATATACGGATACAAAGCTTTCCGGATATCGTTCCAGCTGTAAACCAGGATCCTGTGAATATAAATCTGCAAGACCAAAACTACTAGCTGCCCGTGTGGAAAATAGGGGCACCCAGAGTTTAGGTTAAAACAATAAACTCCAGGTCAGTCATGTGAATGGTGTGAGAACTAAAACAGTTATAAATCTTTATTTTAAATCTTTAGGTAAATCAAGGGACCACGCCGTATAACACGGAACGGGTTTCTTCCCAAGAATACTAGTGCATAAAACAAACAACGCAATGCTAAGAAAAATGAAGCTGTTATAAGACCCAGGTCCCATCACACAATGCAACGCAAGCCGGAGGATAGGGTTTTTACCTTATAACAGCAAAGCATGCTTGATACGTTTAAAACCCATTATTTGATACTATTATAAGTGCATAGTGCATAAAACAACCTCAAATCATAAGTATCAATCATAGGCGGCATGAGTGCCCCATCCCACTATGTCGCCATACTAGGTTCTACAATTAAAACCGCAAATGTCACGTATTTGGAAATTGGGTTTCCATCCATGAACCGAGGCAAAAGATAATCCTCAACCGATTCGAGACAATCTAGCCCATGTCTCCGGAGCAGCCGCAACTGCCCCTTAGATCGTCAGGGCCGGTCCACCGATGTGGATTATAGTGCCTGAACAATACGTTTCTCTGCCCTTTGGGGCGTAAATGAGCCAACTAAATGACTCCATCGGTTCGAGAACGACCGATTAATCCGAGGCGCCTCGCAACATCAACAACCACATAAGTCAAACTCGTCAGGGCATGTAAAACCACTGACGCCGCTTCTAGCTAGAAAGAAACGCATGCCCTCCCTGAGGTCCTCTCCCGTTTTTGGTTCATACCGGGTGTGAAACTCGCGAAGCAAACGTTACACAAAGCTACGCCACAAAGGCCATGCTTTGATCATCACCACAAGACTTTGCTTTTCAACAGAAGCCTCGATCAATTGCCCCTTAGGCATGCCACACAGGCAATTCACTCCATGCGTTTGATATCCATCAATATATAACCCCTGAGCTTGTACGTCTCAGAGAAGGGCGTTAAGCAAGAGAATAAATTCTCCACCGCCAAACAGATATATATTTAATAAAAATCAACCACACAGACTAAAATCCGATGTCAGACACACAGTCCATTTACAAGTCCGTTCTGGGTCTGAACGAAACCGGAGGCACCTAGTACCCCGCATATCCATCGATCTCCAAGTACGTCTGGACGATCACCAACTGTTTCCATCTTCTTGGGTGTACAGCCCAATCAAGATCATCAGTTATCACCCAAACGAAGTGAAGACTTCTGGTCTTCGACCACCGTCTTCATCTTCGACACCACGTCGAATCAGTTATTCAGAATGGGATAAACCCGGGTCTTTCTGAATAACTCGCGTATATATTATAAAAGTGTTACACAAACACAACATATGCCTCATTCCAATTCAGAATATTCTTTTATTCAAATATTCCTATACTTTGGGAAAAGTTCCCATTATTTTATCCAAGATAAATTCTTTAAATTTATTCTTTAATCTCCTTTGAATATCAATTCAAACTAGTCGGGATTAGCGAACCACACCGAAGTAATCATTTATTTTATTTCCCAATCCCAACCTATTCATCCCATGAAGTAAAACTGGTTATACTTCATATCTAACACCACGGTGTTATCGGTAAATTCAATTACCATTTCACGTTCAAATCTAATTAAAGATTTAACCATCGCCTAGAGAAAAACTGGTGATACTCCATTTTCGATCATTTCAATCTAATTAAAGATTCATTAAAACTCCACTTAGTTTTAATCTTTAACTGGGTTAAAGAATCAGTGTCATTTAAAACACGGTTCACGATAAACCCAAAATCACATTCCATTAATTATCGGGTTAAAGAACAAGTGTTATTTAAAACACTGTTCACGATAAACCCAAAAATCAATACCAATTCAATTCCAATTAAATATCGTTTAATTGGTACACTTCATTAAATCTAAATAAAAAGATTTAATTTTTTTCTCAACTGGGTTCAAGAACAGTGTTAGTGAAGACACCATTCACGACAAACCCAAATCACATTTGATATTCAATACAAGGCTCTGAATAGAAAATATATCGGCTTATATTCAATATCAAATTCTACGACTAACAAATGTCGTATTGGAAATAACGATATAAATATATATCTTTCAAATTTCCATAACAACATCTATATAATCACGAATTCCAACATCGAAATATTCCGAAGACAATTTCGATTCAAATCCACTCCAATGCAATCATTGGAAATTTTGGTTATTTTCAAAACCCTTTCCAAATTCAATTTATTTATTTAAAAATAAATAGAATTATAATTCTAGTTCAAAACTAGTTCATTTCGATAAAAATCTATTTTTATCCTTTCAAATATGGAGTTTCTCATCCCAATCCTTTCTAAATCATTTCTTATGATTTTACACAAATTATTACTATTTTTAATAATTTTATCAAGGCCCGTATAGTCGATTTCCATCAATGGCCATCGAACTGCACTTACAGCAACCTTTTTCAAATTTGATTTGGACGTAACTCCAAATCCAACCGTTAGATTTCAAATTTCTAATATTTGTTAGAAAGCTCTTTTCGATACGAACCCAACGGTTCTGGTTTTAGGAGAATCCGACGGTCGGATCTCCCGTAATGTCCGTTTGAAATAAATGGTCGAAATTCACGAACTGTCGCGGCGCGGTGCGTTCTATTCAGGCCATTATATTATATATATATTTCGTCGATTTCTATTTAAAACGAATTATATGAATAGTTTTAATTTCGTTTCAAAAGCAATTTCAACTTCCTTTTCAATTCAAATCAAAATTGAATTCTTCTTTATAAATTCGTTTTAAAATTCATTTCTATTCAATTCAAATTTCAATTCAATTTGAATTCATTTCAATTCACTTTCAATTCAATTTGAATTCGTTTTCAATTCAATTCATTTCGAAATCGTTTTCAATTCAATTCATTTCGAAATCGTTTTCAATTCAATTCATTTCGAAATCGTTTTCAATTCTATTCATTTCGAAATCGTTTTCAATTCAATTCATTTCGAAATCGTTTTCAATTCAATTCATTTCGACATCGTTTTCAATTCAATTCATTTCGAAATCGTTTTCAATTCAATTCATTTTGAAATCATTTTCAATTCAATTCATTTCGAAATCGTTTTCAATTCAATTCATTTCGAAATCGTTTTCAATTCAATTCGAAATCGTTTTCAATTCAATTCATTTCGAAATCGTTTTCAATTCAATTCATTTCGAAATCGTTTTCAATTCAATTCATTTCGAAATCGTTTTATGTTCAATTCATTTCGAAATCGTTTTCAATTTACTTCATTTCGAAATCGTTTTCAATTCAATTCATTTCGAAATCGTTTTATATTCAATTCATTTCGAAATCGTTTTCAATTCAATTCATTTCGAAATCGTTTTAAAATCGATATAAATATCGTTCACGTCAAAATGGCGTCAATCTAATCAACACGGCTTCATATATTTCTATTTTCAAATATTCTATTTCAAATATTTCCTTTTTCAAAATAGTGGTTATTACTAAAATATTTCGTTCAACACATGACCAATCTCAATGGATGAGTACTGTCAACACATGAACCTTTATTTTATATATTCTTTATTTTTCAAATTGGAATGAGGCCCAATCAATAACCATATAAAGTTAATTATTTGGATTCCATACAACAAATGTATATGATAGCAACGATAGATAATCAACCATCAACCAAAGTGCACTACACTGTATAAGCATCAAATATAGATATCTAACGCTTATAACAGCCTGTCAATCAATCGATTGACATATTTAATCAATCAGGATGAGTGAACTTCAAACTTCATCCCAACACCCGTGTGGGGTTTCAAACAATCAAACGCATATTTTATTTGTGCAGTTGGGCGATGTGTAAAATTTATCGACCCAATCAATGTCCTTCAAATAGGTGTACATAAACAAACCGTCTGGTTTGTAAATGAATATTTATTTATTCACATTCACGTTAAAAATTATATTTTTAACGACAAAACATTTTATTCCAACATATGAATTTCTATTCAGTTCATTCTTTAAATAAAATGATATTTTTATTTTTCTAACTTATTTTAGAAAATTTCGGCGGCATAACGGCACGATACTAGAAATGGGACAAGGCCTAGCCTTATCCCCGGTCTAGTGAAGGCCCACGCCATTCACACATCAATCAAATCACCAAACAACCAAATTCAAATCAAATCATATAACTAATCTATGCAACCAAACAAACAAGTCCATGGTCTGTGGACGATTGTGTCGGGTGCTACTAAGCACCGTCTGCATCCTAGTATATATATATAACTAGAAAATAAATTGAAAGGTGAGAAATTCTCACATATAGCTATCCTAGCTCCACGGCACTTCATTGATAGAAATCTTCATCGCTATCGCATCTTCGTCATCTTCGTTGTCCGCTTTCACTACCTATGTAAAAATCGAATTTTTACTTCGCTATTCCATATATAAAAATCATATTTTTATTTCGAAGTTCAATATAAAAATCATATTTTTATTTCAAAGTTCAATATATAAAAATCATATTTTTATTTATTTTCAAAACAAAGTATATTTTTCTATTTTCAAAACAAAGTATATTTTTCTATTTTCAAAACAAAGTATATTTTTCTATTTTCAAAACAAAGTATATTTTCAAACCAAAGTATATTTTTCTATTTTCAAAACAATTTTAAACTGAATTTTAAACTGTATTTTAAACTGTATTTAAACTAATTTTTAAAACTGCTTAAAACTGATTTTTAAAACTGCTTAAAACTAATTTTTAAAATTGCTTAAAACTGATTTTTAAAACTGCTTAAAACTGATTTTTAAAATTGCTTAAAACTGATTTTTAAAATTGCTTAAAACTGATTTTTAAAATTGCTTAAAACTGATTTTTAAAATTGCTTAAAACTGATTTTTAAAACTGCTTAAAACTGATTTTTAAAATTGCTTAAAACTGATTTTTAAAATTGCTTAAAACTGATTTTTAAAATTTAAAAAGAATAAATAAAAATAAAACCTTTTCTCTTACCTTAACACAGGCCGACGATTCTCGATTGAGGGCTCTAAACTAGGTTTCCCCTTTTCGCTCAAGCCACTCCACTTTGTGCCGATCTGACTATACCATGCGGAGGAGCCTTGAAAGGCGCGCCTGAGGACCCCAATTTCATCAACCTCGGTGGTGGCACGGAGGGGGAATGGGGGCGCGAACGATGGCGAGTGGAGCCTCGATTTTGGCCAAGGTGAGGCAGAGGGCTGAGCGTCGATGGGGAAACTCGAGCGTGGTGGAGAGAAGAGGGAGAGGAAGAAGAGCGGAGGAGGGCGGCCGACGAGATGGGGTATCGAGGTCAGGCTGCGCGGGTTTTAGGGTTCCGCCCCTTCTTTTTTATTTTTTTATAAAACTGAATTCGGTAATGAATTACAGAAGGGGGCTTAGGGGATAAAGGAGAAGGAGGGGCCCAATAATATTTAATTTTATTTTATTTTTTTATTTCTCCTAAGTGTTGACTTTTCGTCCGAGCTCGGAATCACACCCAACGACTGTCGCCACTAGCGTATTACCCCCATTCCGAACACAATGGGAAATGTATCGCAAGCTGATTCGAACGTTACGATCAGTTTCCGTTGAACTTACATTTAAATCTCTATATTCAATTTTAAACGTACATTTCAAATTACCGGGGTCACATACTAACTCGAAAAATTCCCGAAAAATATTTTCTAGCTTCGTATGGACGATACGGTCCTAACAAAACTAGTTTCGTCGAATTCTGAGACCGTTGGAAAAATGGCCAATTTTCAGTTGATTAAAATCAACTGAAACTGGTCAAACGCGTTTTCCTTGGTCACGCTCACATATTGATTCGAAAAATTATGAAATTTGAAACCTAGCAATAATTTGACACTGCGGATCCAACAAAATTGGTTTCGTCGAAATCCGAGGTCGCTTGCAAAATCCATTTTTAAGGGCCTAAATTCCATAGCGACTATTCAGAACTTTCAACTGGACATATCTTTTGATTCCCGCTATGAAATCTCGATTGGTCGGATTCGTTGGAAAGATATTCACTATTAGATTCCATTATTTTCGGTTTCACTAAAATCCGGATTGTTTTGCACCCGGTACATTCAATTGAAGTTTGAAATCGAATTATCGAACTACCGCACCATTTTCAATTCTATTTATAATTATAAATAAATATTATATATTCTAACGACGGCGTATATAATATATACGTTCTAAATATATTCAAAATAAATTTCTCGTCGATATTATTTAAAATAATTCATTTTAAATAATCAAAATTCGCTAAAATTGCCAAAATAAAAAAATTTAAACTGGCCCAGATTTTCCGGGTTATTACAATCTCACCCACTTAAAACTTTTCGTCCCCGAAAAGGAACAAAGTCGTGGTTTGATTATTCAACTCTACGTTCGATCTGGCTTTCGTTCTCCAACCTTTTAGTTTCTGAGAATTTTCAAATTCTTCAAAAATTTGGCTAACACCCTAAATTTTCGAAAAATTTCGCCATAACCTCCCCTGCACCGGGAGCATCGGGGAATTTCAAATAGCTTCCCCGGTCCTTCAGATCTCAAAAAGAAAAAGAAAAAGCCAAGCGGCTAGCCAATAGGCTCATAAAATCATCATTACCCAAACAAAACAGTAAATTATGTAGTAAACATGTACCTATTTGTCAGCCAAACAAATTTTATTCTCTGCTCTAGCCTCCTTGCTATGACCTGTTCAATGTAAGTATATGCACATGCAAGCAAATGCGACCAATTTTCAATACAATTCAATATTTGATTCAATTAGGCATAATGGTTCAAAATTAGCAAACAAATAAACAAACAACACAAACATCAATCAATTAGTGAATTAACGTTTCAAATTCATAATTTTGATATATATACTGAAAATCGTGTTTTTGATACCAAATCACAACAATAGGCCCTATCTAATTTTGGTTCTCACACCAGTCTAATGGAAATATATAGAAAATCACACCTTCGAAACTCGAACATAAATGTTGATGATGCGATCGCTATCATCAATATCATCTTCGGGCGACTAGAGTGTGATGCTATATCTATCAAATATATTAAAATTTCGAATACACGCGGATCAGACGTATACGCAAAATCTATATATACTGGATTGTCCACATCAATATAAATAAATAACCAAATACGAATAATTGATTTAAATTTTCAAAACAAAAATTTGTTTTCACTTTCAAAATTATACTCTTCACACTCGTTCTAGGATACTACTGATCCTATCTCTAACGAGTCATTCCTATTGGATATTACTAATCCAATATCTGATGAATTCTTTCGTATGGTTCTAATGTGTCTTGTTCTCTGCTTTGTAAACCAAAGCTCTGATACCAACTGTAAGAACCCGTAACTTCCCCGTAAAGGAAAGTGTCGGATAGTTCGAGAACAAGCCACAACAGAACTCATATAAAAGAACATTTCATTGTATATTACAACAATGCATCAGATTACAAGAATATACAGAGTATAAATGAATATTACACAGAAATATCAGAGATTTAAATTACATTTAAATCCATCGCAGCGGAAAATAATACAATACACAACTAGAAGAGATATACGGATACAAAGCTTTCCGGATATCGTTCCAGCTGTAAACCAGGATCCTGTGAATATAAATCTGCAAAACCAAAACTACTAGCTGCCCGTGCGGAAAATAGGGGCACCCAGAGTTTAGGTTAAAACAATAAACTCCAGGTCAGTCATGTGACTGGTGTGAGAACAAAAACAGTTATAAATCTTTATTTTAAATCTTTAGGTAAATCAAGGGACCACGCCGTATAACACGGAACGGGTTTCCTCCCAAGAATACCAGTGCATAAAACAAACAACGCAATGCTAAATAAAGAAAAATGAAGCTATTATAAGACCCAGGTCCCATCACACAATGCAACGCAAGCCGGAGGATAGGGTTTTTACCTTATAACAGCCAAAGCATGCTTGATACGTTTAAAACCCATTATTTGATACTATTATAAGTGCATAGTGCATAAAACAACTTCAAATCATAAGTATCAATCATAGGCGGCATGAGTGCCCCATCCCACTACGTCGCCATACTAGGTTCTACAATTAAAACCGCAAATGTCATGTATTTGGAAATTGGGTTTCCATCCATGAACCAAGGCAAAAGATAGTCCTCAACCGATTCGAGACAATCTAGCCCATGTCTCCGGAGCAGCCGCAACTGCCCGTTAGATCGTCAGGGCCGGTCCACCGATGTGGATTATAGTGCCTGAACAATACGTTTCTCCGCCCTTTGGGGCGTAAATGAGCCAACTAAATGACTCCATCGGTTCGAGAACGACCGATTAATCCGAGGCGCCTCGCAACAGCAACAACCACATAAGTCAAACTCGTCAGGGCGTGTAAAACCACTGACGCCACTTCTAGCTAGAAAGAAACGCATGCCCTCCCTGAGGTCCTCTCCCATTTTTGGTTCATACCGGGTGTGAAACTCGCGAAGCAAACGTTACACAAAGCTACGCCACAAAGGCCATGCTTTGATCATCACCACAAGACTTTGCTTTTCAACAGAAGCCTCGATCAATTGCCCCTTAGGCATGCCACACAGGCAATTCACTCCATGCGTTTGATATCCATCAATATATAACCCCTGAGCTCGTACGTCTCAGAGAAGGGCGTTAAGCCAGAGAATAAATTCTCCGCCGCCAAACAGATATATATTTAATAAAAATCAACCACACAGACTAAAATCCGATGTCAGACACACAGTCCATTTACAAGTCCGTTCTGGGTCTGAACGAAACCGGAGGCACCTAGTACCCCGCATATCCATCGATCTCCAAGTACGTCTGGACGATCACCAACTGTTTCCATCTTCTTGGGTGTACAGCCCAATCAAGATCATCAGTTATCACCCAAACGACGTGAAGACTTCTGGTCTTCGACCACCGTCTTCATCTTCGACACCACGTCGAATCAGTTATTCAGAATGGGATAAACCCGGTCTTTCTGAATAACTCGCGTATATATTATAAAAGTGTTACACAAACACAACATACGCCTCATTCCAATTCAGAATATTCTTTTATTCAAATATTCCTATACTTTGGGAAAGTTCCCATTATTTTATCCAAGATAAATTCTTTAAATTTATTCTTTAATCTCCTTTGAATATCAATTCAAACTAGTCGGGATTAGCGAACCACACCGAAGTAATCATTTATTTTATTTCCCAATCCCAACCTATTCATCCCATGAAGTAAAACTGGTTATACTTCATATCTAACACCACGGTGTTATCGGTAAATTCAATTACCATTTCACGTTCAAATCTAATTAAAGATTTAACCATCGCCTGGAGCAAAACTGGTGATACTCCATTTTCGATCATTTCAATCTAATTAAAGATTCATTAAAACTCCACTTAGTTTTAATCTTTAACTGGGTTAAAGAATCAGTGTCATTTAAAACACGGTTCACGATAAACCCAAAATCACATTCCATTAATTATCGGGTTAAAGAACAAATGTTATTTAAAACACTGTTCACGATAAACCCAAAAATCAATACCAATTCAATTCCAATTAAATATCGTTTAATTGGTACACTTCATTAAATCTAAATAAAAAGATTTAATTTTTTTCTCAACTGGGTTCAAGAACAGTGTTAGTGAAGACACCATTCACGACAAACCCAAATCACATTTGATATTCAATACAAGGCTCTGAATAGAAAATATATCGGCTTATATTCAATATCAAATTCTACGACTAACAAATGTCGTATTGGAAATAACGATATAAATATATATCTTTCAAATTTCCATAACAACATCTGTATAATCACGAATTCCAACATCGAAATATTCCAAAGACAATTTCGATTCAAATCCACTCCAATGCAATCATTGGAAATTTTGGTTATTTTCAAAACCCTTTTCAAATTCAATTTATTTATTTAAAAATAAATAGAATTATAATTCTAGTTCAAAACTAGTTCATTTCGATAAAAATCTATTTTTATCCTTTCAAATATGGAGTTTCTCATCCCAATCCTTTCTAAATCATTTCTTATGATTTTACACAAATTATTACTATTTTTAATAATTTTATCAAGGCCCGTATAGTCGATTTCCATCAATGGCCATCGAACTGCACTTACAGCAACCTTTTTCAAATTTGATTTGGACGTAACTCCAAATCCAACCGTTAGATTTCAAATTTCTAATATTTGTTAGAAAGCTCTTTTCGATACGAACCCAACGGTTCCGGTTTTAGGAGAATCCGACGGTCGGATCTCCCGTAATGTCCGTTTGAAATAAATGGTCGAAATTCACGAACTGCCGCGGCGCGGCGCGTTCTATTCAGGCCATTATATTATATATATATTTCGTCGATTTCTATTTAAAACGAATTATATGAATAGTTTTAATTTCGTTTCAAAAGCAATTTCAACTTCCTTTTCAATTCAAATCAAAATTGAATTCTTCTTTATAAATTCGTTTTAAAATTCATTTCTATTCAATTCAAATTTCAATTCAATTTGAATTCATTTCAATTCACTTTCAATTCAATTTGAATTCGTTTTCAATTCAATTCATTTTGAAATCGTTTTCAATTCAATTCATTTCGAAATCGTTTTCAATTCAATTCATTTCGAAATCGTTTTCAATTCTATTCATTTCGAAATCGTTTTCAATTCAATTCATTTCGAAATCGTTTTCAATTCAATTCATTTTGACATCGTTTTCAATTCAATTCATTTCGAAATCGTTTTCAATTCAATTTATTTCGAAATCGTTTTCAATTCAATTCATTTCGAAATCGTTTTATATTCAATTCATTTCGAAATCGTTTTCAATTCAATTCATTTTGAAATCGTTTTCAATTCAATTCATTTCGAAATCGTTTTCAATTCAATTCATTTCGAAATCGTTTTCAATTCAATTCATTTCGAAATCGTTTTATATTCAATTCATTTCGAAATCGTTTTCAATTTAATTCATTTCGAAATCGTTTTCAATTCAATTCATTTCGAAATCGTTTTATATTCAATTCATTTCGAAATCGTTTTCAATTCAATTCATTTCGAAATCGTTTTAAAATCGATATAAATATCGTTCACGTCAAAATGGCGTCAATCTAATCAACACGGCTTCATATATTTCTATTTTCAAATATTCTATTTCAAATATATCCTTTTTCAAAATAGTGGTTATTACTAAAATATTTCGTTCAACACATGACCAATCTCAATGGATGAGTACTGTCAACACATGAACCTTTATTTTATATATTCTTTATTTTTCAAATTGGAGTGAGGCCCAATCAATAACCATATAAAGTTAATTATATGGATTCCATACAACAAATGTATATGATAGCAACGATAGATAATCAACCATCAACCAAAGTGCACTACACTGTATAAGCATCAAATATAGATATCTAACGCTTATAACAGCCTGTCAATCAATCGATTGACATATTTAATCAATCAGGATGAGTGAACTTCAAACTTCATCCCAACACCCGTGTGGGGTTTCAAACAATCAAACGCATATTTTATTTGTGCAGTTGGGCGATGTGTAAAATTTATCGACCCAATCAATGTCCTTCAAATAGGTGTACATAAACAAACCGTCTGGTTTGTAAATGAATATTTATTTATTCACATTCACGTTAAAAATTATATTTTTAACGACAAAACATTTTATTCCAACATATGAATTTCTATTCAGTTCATTCTTTAAATAAAATGATATTTTTATTTTTCTAACTTATTTTAGAAAATTTCGGCGGCATAACGGCACGATACTAGAAACGGGACAAGGCCTAGCCTTATCCCCGGTCTAGTGAAGGCCCACGCCATTCACACATCAATCAAATCACCAAACAACCAAATTCAAATCAAATCATATAACTAATCTATGCAACCAAACAAACAAGTCCATGGTCTGTGGACGATTGTGTCGGGTGCTACTAAGCACCGTCTGCATCCTAGTATATATATATATATAACTAGAAAATAAATTGAAAGGTGAGAAATTCTCACATATAGCTATCCTAGCTCCACGGCACTTCATTGATAGAAATCTTCATCGCTATCGCATCTTCGTCATCTTCGTTGTCCGCTTTCACTACCTATGTAAAAATCGAATTTTTACTTCGCTATTCCATATATAAAAATCATATTTTTATTTCGAAGTTCAATATAAAAATCATATTTTTATTTCAAAGTTCAATATATAAAAATCATATTTTTATTTATTTTCAAAACAAAGTATATTTTTCTATTTTCAAAACAAAGTATATTTTTCTATTTTCAAAACAAAGTATATTTTCAAACCAAAGTATATTTTTCTATTTCCAAAACAATTTTAAACTGAATTTTAAACTGTATTTTAAACTGTATTTAAACTGATTTTTAAAACTGATTTTTAAAACTGCTTAAAACTGATTTTTAAAATTGCTTAAAACTGATTTTTAAAACTGCTTAAAACTGATTTTTAAAATTGCTTAAAACTGATTTTTAAAATTGCTTAAAACTGATTTTTAAAATTGCTTAAAACTGATTTTTAAAATTGCTTAAAACTGATTTTTAAAACTGCTTAAAACTGATTTTTAAAATTGCTTAAAACTGATTTTTAAAATTGCTTAAAACTGATTTTTAAAATTGCTTAAAACTGATTTTTAAAATTTAAAAAGAATAAATAAAAATAAAACCTTTTCTCTTACCTTAACACAGGCCGACGATTCTCGATTGAGGGCTCTAAACTAGGTTTCCCCTTTTCGCTCAAGCCACTCCACTTTGTGCCGATCTGACTATACCATGCGGAGGAGCCTTGAAAGGCGCGCCTGAGGACCCCAATTTCATCAACCTCGGTGGTGGCACTGAGGGGGAATGTGGGCGCGAACGATGGTGAGTGGAGCCTCGATTTTGGCCAAGGTGAGGCGGAGGGCTGAGCGTCGATGGGGAAACTCGAGCGTGGTGGAGAGAAGAGGGAGAGGAAGAAGAGCGGAGGAGGGCGGCCGACGAGATGGGGTATCGAGGTCAGGCTGCGCGGGTTTTAGGGTTCCGCCCCTTCTTTTTTATTTTTTTATAAAACTGAATTCGATAATGAATTACATAAGGGGGCTTAGGGGATAAAGGAGAAGGAGGGGCCCAATAATATATTTTTTTTTTTTTATTTCTCCTAAGTGTTGACTTTTCGTCCGAGCTCGGAATCACACCCAACGACTGTCGCCACTAGTGTATTACCCCCATTCCGAACACAATGGGAAATGTATCGCAAGCTGATTCGAACGTTACGATCAGTTTCCGTTGAACTTACATTTAAATCTCTATATTGAATTTTAAACGTACATTTCAAATTACCGGGGTCACATACTAACTCGAAAAATTCCCGAAAAATATTTTCTAGCTTCGTATGGACGATACAGTCCTAACAAAACTAGTTTCGTCGAATTCTGAGACCGTTGGAAAAATGGCCTTATCCCCGGTCTAGTGAAAGCCCACGCCATTCACACATCAATCAAAATCACCAAACAACCAAATTCAAATCACATCATATAACTAATCTATGCAACCAAACAAACAAGTCCATGGTCTGTGGACGATTGTGTCGGGTGCTACTAAGCACCGTCTGCATCCTAGTATATATATATAAATAGAAAGGAAATTGAAAGGTGAGAAATTCTCACCGAAAGCTATCCAAACATCTTGACTTTTCTTTGATATTAATCTTCTTTGTTCTCGCCTTTTTGTTACCTTCGTTGTCCGCTTTCACTACCTATGTAAAAATCGAATTTTTACTTCGCTATTCCATATATAAAAATCATATTTTTATTTCGAAGTTCAATATATAAAAATCATATTTTTATTTCGAAGTTCAATATATAAAAATCATATTTTTATTTCGAAGTTCAATATATAAAAATCATATTTTTATTTCGAAGTTCAATATATAAAAATCATATTTTTACTTCGATGTTCAATATATAAAAATCATATTTTTACTTCGCTACATAACCAAAAATCACATTTTCACCTCTTCTATATAGTAAAGACTATATTTTTAATACTTTAAAAATATAAAAATCACATTTTTAATTCTTTAAAAATATAAAGACCATATTTTTACATCCTCTACATAGTAAAGATTATATTTTTACATCTCTCACATAATAAAGATCGAATTTTTATTATCTATACTATATAAAAATTATATTTTTATTACCTCTACAACATAAAGATAATATTTTTATTATCTATATATCATAAAAATCGAATTTTTATATTCTCTTTCTTAGAAAAAATCATATTTTACATCATTTATAATATAAAAATTTCGTCTTCTCTAATATAAAAATTTCATTTTTATCACTACATATAAAAACTGATTTTCAAATTTAAATTTAAATAAGAACCAAGAAAAAAAATAAAAACTTACAGCGTTCTTGAGAGGGAGGGGGTGCTGTACACGCTAATCGAGGAGGAGGCGGCTTGCTTCTGGCGCAGGTCAAAGGGGAAGTGCTGACGTCGGAGAGGTGGCATGTCGGAGGGGATAGGGGGCGATGCGGGTTGGGGGGCGCGGCTAGGGCTCGGGGTTTGGGTTGGATTTGGATCGGGGTGGGGGTCTAGGCTGGAGGAGGAGAAGCGACAGGAGGAGGAGGAAGAAGAAGAGCGGCGGCGGCGGCAGAGGGGGGGGGCGGTGGTAAATCGCCAGCGACAGGGTTTTTTTTTTTTTTTTTTTTGATTTTCTGATGTGAAGAAACGGGGGGGGGGGGGGCTGAGATTAAAAGAAGAGGGTTTTATTTATTATTATTTTTTTATTCTTTTATTTTTTTATAAAAGTTGACTTTTACAAACGAACTCGAAACGAGGCCCACCGCCTGTCGTCCATAGCGTTTCACCCCCATTCTGAACACAATGGGTTATGTATCGTAGGTTGATTCGGACGTTTGAATCAGTTTCCGTTAAATTTACATTTAAATCTCTATATTGAATTTTAAACGTACATTTCAAATTACCGGGGTCACATACTAACTCTAAAAATCCTCGAAAAATATTTTCTAGCTTCGTATTGACGATACGGTCCTCACAAAACTAGTTTCGTCGAATTCTGAGACCGTTGGAAAAATGGCCAATTTCCAGTCGATTAAAATTAACTGAAACTGGTCAAACGCGTTTTCCTTCGCCACGCTCACATACTGATTCAGAAAATTATGAAATTTGGAATCTAGCAATAACTTGACACTGCGGATCCAACAAAAGTGGTTTCGTCGAAATCCGAGGTCATTTGCAAAATTCCTATTTTTAAGGGCCTGAATTCCATAGCGACTATTCAGAATTTTCAACTGGACTTATCTTTTGATTCCCGCTATGAAATCTTGATTTTTCGGATTCGTTGAAAAGATGTTCATGAATGGATCCTAATGTTTTTGGTTTCACTAAAATCCGGATTGTTTTGCACCCGGTACGTTCAATTGAAGTTTGAAATCGAATTATCGAACTACCGCGCCATTTTCAATTCCTTTTATAATTATATATAAATATTTATATTTCTAACGACGACGTATATAATATATATGTTCTAATTCCATTCAAAATAAACTTCTCGTCGTTTTTATTTAAAATAATCTATTTTAAATATTCAAAATTCGCTAAAATTGCCAAAATAAAATTTTTAAACTGGCCCAGATTTTCGGGTTGTTACAATCTCCCCCACTTAAAACTTTTCGTCCCCGAAAAGGAACCATTGTACAAACTATTTTATCAATAAAGCAAAGTTTTACTTTCCGCTGTTTAACTTCTGTCTGTCTTGTAATTTACCTGCACCATTTACCCTAAATGCTCCACAGAACTTAGTGCATTCCCTTTGTGAGTGACATTAACGGATGTGGGGTGTTACATGTGATATCAGAGCTGAAGGTTACTAGATCAGATAAAGGATTTGAAAAATTATTTTCAAAACGGTTTTTAAAGAAGCATTTTCAAGAGAAAAGATTTGTTTTAAAGACATATTCCCCAAAGCCATACGCACTATCTTCTCTTCCTCTGTTTAAATTCTTGTCTCTTTCTTTCTTGAGTCTCTGGGGCTCCTGGCTTTCTGGGAGGTAACCTCATCGAAGGGAAAAGTAGTGCCCGGCTTCCATCCATAGTCGTAGTTGTTTCATCTACGGCCAGTTTTCTTTCGAAGCTTATAGGGATTTCCGGGCGATGGAGGCAGTTTTCAAGAGATTTGTCAACATGACTACACACGGAATGGGATGAGGAGTTTGGCTAAGGAGCATAACCCTAGGATGAGGAATTCATGGATGTAGATTTAGCTCACGAAGGAGGAATAAATTATAAAACCTAAGACAAGAGGAAGTATCTTTACTAGGGTATGATAGGGCATATACTTAAGGACAAGGGCAAGAACGAGGACAAGATTTTCAGAAGGGCAAGTGCATACTTTCACCACCAAGCGTACCTAGGAGAAAGGTAGTAAAGTTCTGTTGGAAGAATCTAGTTTTGCTGTTCGTTTTAGCGCTTCGCATTTGTTCATATCCACTTCCCTAGCTGAGTCTCTGCACCATAGTACTTGTATAGTAGAAAGATCCCACTAGAGTCTCAAATCCAATTGGTGGTCCGACAAGTTTATTTTTGGTTAGTAGGGATTTGAGAACAGCTATTGAGTTTGCTTATATCATCTCACATAGATCGTCTAAGTTCGGAGGAGATATTCCTTGGGTGCTTGTCTGATATTGGTTTAGGCCTTTGGGGCTTGTACTTGAGGAATGTCGAGTTCGGTTTGGATGGTTTGCGTAAGAGATGAATAGTTGTGGCAGGCACTCCAAAGAGCACGTAGTGACCTTTCGACTCTTATAGTTATGGCATGGCGGATAAGAGGGAAACCTCTAATCATCTTAGTATGTATACTTGGTACCGTGATTGACATCTGTTTATTTTGGAAATGGAGATCCGGAACTTCACAATCGTGAAGTTAAATTAGTTAAGATACAGTGGAGTAAAGCTCAAGAAGGCTAGATACTAGCATCATACCCTTTTCCTTGAGGGTGCATCCTTGATTTCTTTGTTTTAGGAGCTTTACGCATAATTGTTTCTCTCTTTCCAAAGTATATCACCTAGGTCGTATCCTCGTTCCTTAGGTAGAAGCCAATGGATGTAAACATGTATTTGAAACATGTTATGGTTGATGATTGCAAGTGGTTGCTAATGGTTGCTCGTGGATGCATATGCATACGTATTAGGCACTAGATCAGTTCAGACGCTTTCATGTTGCATTTACATATATGTATTTGTTTATAAATTGAACTCGATATGTTATCATATGGGTGTTGCATATGGATGAATAGCCGTGCACGCATATAGTATTTACATAACTAGGGATGCTTGCATACATGGTTGGACGCATGGGACTAACATGACTCGCATTAAGGGGGTCGAGTGAATCAGTAGACCGCCTGATTTTGCATTATATAAAGACATATACGCACACTATGCATATGAACATGAAAGCATTAGAAATCTTTTAAGGACGATGGATGCCTGTGATTGGATGGTTGAGTAGATGGGTGATTGGATGGTAGGACACATTCTTTCTAACTTGAAGATTTCGTGGACGAAACCCTTTTAAGTGGGGGAGAATGTAACACCCCGTAATTCTGTAACGCTAAGATTTACAAATCAAGGCAGAATTAAAAGTTAAAATCAAAATCAAGGGAAACGAGCTACGCCATTGCGTTCGTCTCGGAATTCTGCATGAAAACGAGTCCGAGTTTGCGTAAATCACAGTCCGTATGAGGAAGATATGGCCTCCGGAAGATCCAACGAAGTTCAAATTTCAAAACAGGGCCGAAAAGGAGTTCAAATACGAAAACAGACCCAGGTCGGGCTGGGCGGGAATTCTCCCGCCCAAGGCACCCAGGTCGACTGGGTAGTCGACCTGGGGCACCCAGGTCGACTGGGTAGTCGACCTGGGGGTCAACCCCCCTGCTTTTTCCAGCTTTCTGCACCTGGTTCGTTCTGATGTATCTGGCCACGTTTTCTGACCAGGTTGGTCCGCCTAACACTATATAAACAGCCCTGGTCTTCTTCTCTACTCACAATTCTTCTCTACCCTTATGCTGCAAAGATTCTTAGTGAACATGGCTTCTTCTCCTCCTCTTAAAAGAATAATAAATAGAATAATATATATAAAATAAATCAAGACGAGGAGATGTTGCTCAAAGACTTTTAAGAAGAGGTTCAAGTCAGGCTAGGATTTCAAGTGAAAAAGCTCAAACGGTTTCGAGCAACGTCGCACGAATCATTGCAACGCCATCTTTCTTTTCTAATCTAAATCTCTGTAAGTCAGTTATTTCCAGATTTGAACGTTTCTCTGTTCGTGACATGAAATTAAAGGAATAATAGAATATGCCAAATCTTTCTATTCGAATTTGTGCCTATCTCTTTGCACCTAATTAAGAACTGTCATGATTCAAGGACAAATAAGACCGTGACTATGAAACTATGGACCTTAGAACCATATGCCTCTTTGACTATGAACATTGCCTATGACTATGAGCATTGCCTATGACTATGAACATTGCCTATGACTATGGACATTGCCTATGACTGTGACTGTGACTATGAGAATTATTTCCTTGACTATGAACACAAGCCTATGCCTTTGATTATTAAAAGCATAAACTATTGCCTATGACATAACAAGGACAACTGTGACTAAACACCTATGATAACTAACTAGGAAAGTGTTGCTTAAGTTTTGTGACTATGAAATTGGGTCTAAACCTGATTTTTCTATTCTGTCTATTCTTGGTTTTCTTTGGTTTTAGACCTTGGGAATTTACCTATTAAGTTAGGTCTACCCATGTTTTTGAACCTACGTCTCTATTCTGTCTATTCTTGGTTTTCTTTGGTTTTAGACCTTGGGAATTTACCTATTAAGTTAGGTCTACCCATGTTCTTGAACCGACATCGTTATTCAACCCTTTTTATGCCAGTTAGCATGTCTATCTTTTGCATAGCATCTTTGGTTCATTCCCTATTTTCTACGAACCTAACTTTATTTATAATCTAGAATGAATCATGATTATAAGAACGGTGGGAATGCGGTTTGGGCAAAATATGAAATTTACTAAAAACGTAGTTTAACTTGCAAATTGGCATAAATTGGGAACATGTTCATAGAAATGCAAATTGGATAAATTTGACATGAATTATAAGATGTGTAATTTGAATCTAGTATTGACATGTAAATCAAGCATTTACATGAATAGTGAACTAGAGTAATAAGTCTAGTTTGACGTAAATTAGAATGTTGAATCGGAATTTTATTAGCTAATTTGGCACGGTAAGTATATTAGCATAAATGTGAAATTGGCCATAATTGGGAATAAGTGCCAGGTTTAGAAAAATCATGGTTAGTGACACTAAATTTGGTATAGTTTACATACCAAAAAGCATAAATACGATTTAGGAGGGGGAAATGGGCCATAAGTATGAATGTAGACAATTTACATTAAAAGAGTAATTGAGAAATAAGTAAATTAGGAATAATTTACTTATAGAATTTGGCCTGAATGAGGAAATATAAATTTAGACAAATTAAAAGTTTATTAACGACATCTCTTTTAATGACACACCAGAAAGTCCTAGGGTGACAGAGAGGATAGTGTCTAGGCTTGGGTTTGGAAAATACAAGTTTCCTGCTCTCCCTGGCTATCCCTAACTGATCCGACGGACGGGATGGTTACTTTTAAAACCAATCTAATTTGAAAATTAATCAAACCCTTTGAACTTAGAAAACACGAATATGCCTAACCCGAGGTTAGACTGAGTTGCGATGTAAACCTGCCCGGAACCAACCGGCACATCCAGTAGTCGCAACAATACCTGTCTAATGTGAGTGGTAGCGGCTTTAATTTATTTAGTTAAAGCTAGAACAAGAATGGTAGGGTTAAGTTAACTAGGAACACTTAACCAACTTAACACAGTTAAGCTAGAATGGGAGGGTTAAGTCCATAGGAACACTTAATCAACTTAACACAGTTAAGCTAGAATGGGAGGGCTAAGTCCATAGAGACACTTAACCGAACTCAAGGTAGAAAAACGAGACTTGTAGGGGTTAAGTAAAGTTAATACACTTAGCCAAATTAATATGTTAACTAGACTAGAGGTTGGGGTTAAGTGAAATCTAATACACTTAGCCAATTTGATATGTTAGCTGGGTTAGACCGTAGGGTTAAGTAAACCTGAACACTTAACCATCAGGTTGTGATAAAAGAATAGGGTTAAGTCTAAACAAGAAGGGATAATACTTAACTATTAATAACATGTTAGTTAAGACAGATGGGCAAGGTTAAGTTAAAAAGGGACACTTAACCGATACAGGGTGAATGGGTAGGGTTAAGTAATAAGAAATACTTAACCAATATAACTTGGTTTGTGGTGGGGTTAAGTCAACATGAATTACTGATAACACTTAACCAGTATAACAGGATGAATGAAGAGGGTTAAGTTGGCTTGAATTGACTAATGACACTTAACCAATCCAAATTGACGGGGAAGGGAACTAAGTAGTAAACCTTAGTTAAGAAAACAACGATTCTGGAAACTAAGTGGTAAATCTTAGTTAGTAAAACTAAGTAGTAATTCTTAGTATAACACGGGAAGGAGCGAATGTTCGTCTGAGTAGAAAGAAGGCTCCAACGAATTGGGTTACGAAGCCCGAGGCTTCAAGGGGACGTGAGGGTACTCTTGGTATCCCTCTGTGAGGCTGCAGATGATCTGCCTGGGCCCACAGAGGTTAAGGTCTGCATAGAAGAACCAGGGTTATGCCTTGGTTGCAATACATGGCAACCTAAAGACTAGGATGGACCGGCGTGATTCGGCGAGCAAACGGTAGCCCTGTGATAGCGACTCGTCGTCTACCATCCATCTTGAGTCAATCGAGATACGTGAAGCGGAAAGGCGGAGAACTCCAAAAGACCATATACTTGCTCTTTAGTTATGGGTGAGGATGGCCATAGGATAGTGGGGCACCGGGGGCCGGCGTATAGTTCTCATTTTACAAGGTGTGCCTTTCATTAGTTGAGGGAGGGGTTAAGTGGGACCATAGCCACTGAAATAAAAACAGACCTTAGCATCTACATCGGCAGATATCTGAAAGCTCCCGACCGAGTTCTGTATTCCTTGATTTGCCCTGACACAGGACTCGGGCCGCACATTACGGGACATGTGCATCTAGACAAGCAACAACGATTCGCGATACATGCGTGGGGAAGTATAGGAACATATACCACTCTAGGTAGTGTGTCCTAGACTTGGGGGCATCGTTCGATAGGTAGCATAATTCCTAGTTGGACTAGGTGGCATAAATCCTGAATCCAAGAAGCATTCAGCAGATAGCGTAAACTCTAGTTGAATCTAGAAAGCACTGGATAGAAAACCCTATATTAAATCTAGGTAACAAATAAATAAATGGATGCCTAAGGCGATGGAAAATACAGGGATTGGGATCACGTCAGTGTTACGAGTTGGGACATTAGTTAGGTGGTGCAGAGATGTAGAAACCAGTATAACAAGGAAATAGCGAAGCGGCGAAAGTATTAGAGCGTATCCAGTTTATCTTATCTTAGCATATCTTGTGACTACCTTGTCTAATCTTGCTGACCCTATCATCATGGTGTAATCTTGTATTCAGTTAATTCATGTCATTTTGTTTTTCCATGTTCACATGCTAGAAGTTACTGAACTTACTCAGGCTTTATGTCTGACTCTGTTTTTCTTTCATCTTCTTTTCTTCCGTCCCCCCCGCCCCCAGGTAGTAGAGGAGGGAATAGTATAGCTCTGTTTTTTCTTTCATCTTCTTTGCTTGGATTCTCTTTTCAGATACTATGGCTGGCTCTTGCTTAAATTGGGGAATATAAATGTATTTTTATGCTTCTTTATTTGTAAAACAGATGATACTCTGCTATTGTAAAGAAACCATTGTACAAACTATTTTATCAATAAAGCAAAGTTTTACTTTCCGCTGTTTAACTTCTGTCTGTCTTGTAATTTACCTGCTCCTTTTACCCTAAATGCTCCACATAACTTAGTGCATTCCCTTTGTGAGTGACACTAACGGATGTGGGGTGTTACATAATTCCTCCGTAAACCGGAGGTTGATCAGAGGGCACTCCACATAAAATAGTACAAAACAAAATCGTAGTAGGATCGTATAAGGCATGTGACAAGGCACGTAAGGAATGCCAGGGTGAATTCACCGTTTGCAAAGCCGAACTGGTGGTGACGCATAGTAGCAACTACCGCCCACCTCGATACACACTTCCATAATCAAAAGGGACCAAATCGAATCTCAACAGTAATAGAATAATATCGAAGAAGTGTTCTTGATAAGAGGAATGACCTCACTTGGTCCGTGCATAGCTCCTGTTTTAGCCACATCAAGCTGACTCAAGGTAGTCAGGGTCTCGTAACTAATATGAAATAAAATAAAATGGATTCGTTCGCCAAATCACCCCCTTCATTCTGGAACTCCACCGCATACACAGTTATTAAAGTGGTTTTCGATATTGGCAGAGAGTATGACAATAGTCGATCCCGGTCTCTTTAACAACCAATCATTTACATTTTTCACACCGTGGTCATTATTTTATAAATCGCTTAATAAATAATTTACACGAAATTTCATATTCGAATTTGAAATCAAAATTTAAATATATAACTTCGAATATATTCAATTTTGAAAACAACACATTTATATCGCTTAATCACATCGATTTTGAAATTATTCACATAACGATTTCAATTCAAAATGGCTTTCACTAAAACATATCTTAAAGGTCGCAGTTATTGTTTAAATCAAAACAAAAATATTTAACTTCGAGAATACTTCGGTTTGATTATATTCACAAAAATCTAAGTTCAGAACAATTCGAATTTTAATTTTTATGATTCGTACAATTTGAAGACCATTCTTATAAGTTCGTTTTCACAAATATTCCCATTTCTAACCATACGATTATAAAATCGATTCCATACATAAAATCTATATATTCAATTCCACATTCGGTTACTTAAAATCGAATTCATTCCATATCAATTATAAATTCACGTACATTTTTCCAAAATTCGGAAGATTCAATATTCAAATTTATGTCATATAAGTTCATCCGATTCGAATTCAAAATCATTTCAACTAAAATTCATATAAATTCGAATTCATAACTTAATATGAATTCATTCGTTATTCAATGGTCGTTATATAAATTTACATCTTTAAAACTTCGAATTTAAATCGCGAAATCTAACCTATCCATCTTGACTTTATTAAAGTTTATAAAATATATATAAGAAAATTAACTTTGAAAATAGATATGTATATATATATGTATAAGTTTATAAAATTCTAAAATAAATTAGAAATAGAATATAAACATATATAAGTTTAAAATAATATAAAAATAGATTTAAAGAAATAGTTATAATAATATAAAAAGGTTAAAATACTTATAGGAATAAATTATATGGGTCAAAATAGATACATTTATAAATAAAATCTTAAATAAACATTTAAATCTCTATTTACAGATAAAATCGTTTTAAAACACATAATTTAAAATATACAAAGTAATTTAAATTTAAATAAAATATAAATATAAAAATATAAAGTCTTAAGTAAATATTTTAAAATAAAACCCATTTTACTTCGAAAACATGATCGACGGTGTCCGTATATAGTTTTTTACCCTATGGTCAAGTGATACGGATATTTATCATTTCAACCCGCAATTTATAAAATTTCTACGGGTCTATCATTTCAACCCGCGATCCCAAATTCAGTAAAAATCATTCAGGTCTATCATTTCAACCCATAATGATTTTTCCCTATTCTAATGTCCGTTCGGGTATGTATCATTTCAACCCTTAGTGATTTTTCCTAAACTAGGGGTATCAACAATCATAAACAACAATCACATAGCAACGATCACAACATATATATCACTAGTGGAATTACGTGTCATATGAACATATCGTGTCATATATGAATGTGCATATACATCAGATCAAACAATTTCTATCAACAATCCTATACATTTCATAAAACAATTCATTATTGATCTAACATCCATGAACAAATGTAAGTCAGGTGTGAGATAAACTCACCTTTTATGGCACAGAATTGGAGACAGAAGACGGATTGACACTGAATGAAGCGACGATTTCCAAGCACAGTTCAAAATAGATTCAACTCGATGATCATTCAATATTTATTTATTTTTCAAAAGGAGGAACGGATCGGTACGGTATTGGGCTTTGGGACGGTACGGATGTTTGGTTTTGGAAATGGATTTTGGTCTCAACACCAAATTCAATCCAAAAATAATACAACACTAACTCAATTCAAAAATTAAAACACAATAAATTTTTTTCAAAATATTATATAAAAATATAAATAATTTATATATTTATGCAGAAAAGTTATAGTATACATATATTTCAAAAATCCAACGGACGAGTGGGCCAATTATTTATAAATGTCATACCAAAGAAAAACACCAGAAACAGTATGTATATTATAAGTATATAATACTCTAAACCCCATTATAAAATATATATTTATTTATATAAATACACATGAATAAACAAACATTTTCATACAAATAAACGTATAAAATATATTCGAACACACACATAACAGTGATAACACAAAGTGACATACACAGTTAGAAATGCTCACACACACAACATACATTAACGCGCACACATATCAATGAACACATGCGAATACATTATGTATAACACTTAAACATAAAAATATATACTCACGCCACTCACCAAAACACACAGCACCCATACATCACGCAAACACAACTCAACACACACTAGTACACACACGCACACTAACACAAAAATGGAAATATATATGCTTATGCACTCCACAACAGAAAAGACTCACACATAGGGCTGCGGCTAAAAGGGGAAGCAACTGTTGGATATATGGTCGGCTGATGTGGTGAAATGCGTTTGGACGGGGCGGACAATGCGGAGGGAATTCGAATAGCAGCAGAGCAAGCTGGGCGAGGGGAGGCTCGGTTCAAGGCTGAGGCGGTGGTTACAGGGTCACAACAGTCAGCTTGGGGAGAGGATGCGGAGGATCTTGGCTCGTGAAGAAGATAAGAGTGGGAAGGAGTTTCAAAAGGAATAGAAGAAGAAGGCGGTGAGAGGAAGCGAAGTGGGTAGTCTCGCAATGATGAACAGGAGGTGGAAGATTTAGAAGATGAGCAGCTTTCCCTTTTTTCACATTCACGAGGCCAACTTCTCTTTTTTTTTCCTTCGAATTGTACATAAAGGAGCAAAAGAAAACGGAGATGCAGAAGAGATAAAATGGCAAACAGGGAAGAAAGGTGGAGAAAAATATAACGGGGTGGAGCAGTTAAATTCACAAGGCCAAAGTCTGGAAAAGTAAAACGTGGAATAAAGAAGTGGCATTTTATTAGGATCCATCGTTCAAACGTTTGAACGGGTAAACCGAAAAGTTTTAAAAAAAAAAAAAAAATACAAACTGCATGAAGGTTTCCAAGGAAATAAATGAACGTGTGGAAATAGAACCATAATGCTTCGAAATCTAGGAATGCATAACGCATTGTTTTGAAATCATGTGTCCTCAGGAAATAAATAAAATAAAATAAAACGTTTTTTTTAATGATAGTGCATGCTTTGGAGCATGCAGCGTTCCATAGTTTTGGAAAAGGCATACTCAAAATCAAGTGGACATGATACGCATGAAATATGGTTGGAGAAGATTTAACGTAATGCATGATTTGGCTTTGGGAAAGGAAAAGGCAAGGTAAGAGAACCAACGTATGCATTGAATGGTTTGGAAACAAGCTGCATGGTTTTGCAAATTGGAAGAAAGTAGTACAACGCATGCATGGTTCACATATTATGAACATAAGACTATTCACATTATTGTCTTTCCTAGCATCATGTGAACATTACAGACTGGGTTTGTAGACCCAAAATGGTTAGAAAAATATGCTGAATCGAAATAGGGACACATCGAACTCAAATGGCTCTGTTCAAAAATGTACTGTGCAAGCAATTTCACAATTTCAACGCGAACCGAGCACCGAAACTGACAAATGAATATATTGCGGAAATCAGTACGATGAGACGGACACAACCGTATAAAATTTGCAGTGCCAACATGCTCCGTTAAAAAACGTGTTACGGACTCCTTTAAACGAAAAATTCGGACAGGAAAACAATTAAACGAAGGTCAAAACGTCCGATTTTCACGAATTGAATTCCACCGTTGGATTACTGACGACGAATAGAATATTTTTCATGTTTGTCCGAACTGGATTTGGAGAGACTATAAAATCATTAAAAATTGGACTGATATGCGCAGCTTTGCCCTGAAAAATGCGCGATCGACAAACATTCAAATTTTCCAACGAAATTTTCACAGCAGCCATATCTCACTGTATGTATTTCAAAGTACAAATTCCCGTTATGGAAAACGATAAAATATTTTCAAAATAAAATATCGATTTAAATCGAAAAAAAAGAAAAAAAAATAACGGGTTGTTACAAATTGAGTAAAATCAATGTGAATGAAATATGAATTGGGTGTGAATAAAGAAAAAACCAAAAGGGTTAAAAAGAAAATATATTTGTAAAACAAATATAAAGGAAATATATTTGTAAAACAAATACAAAGGAAGTTATGTGCAAACAAATAGAAGGAGAAATATTTGTAAAAACATTTACAAATAGAATTTAAAAGGAAATATTTGTAAAACATTTACAAATAGATTAAATGGAAATATTTATTTATAGAAAATAAATAGAATGTTATAAATGAGATATCTATTTGTTAAATAAATAGAATTTAATCAAAGGAATATTTAGAAGATGAATAGAAAATGGGAATCTGTTTTTAACAGATAAATAGAAAGATTAATTTATAAATTACAGTTTATAAATTAAATTAAATATTTATCATTCGATAAATGGAATATATAAGTCTGAACTTATATAGAGAAGAGATATTGGTTTTTAACACCGATATTTTTAAATAGAAGGGGTACACAACACTTGTATAAGTGAAGTAACGTTATTAAAGAGAACATTTATAAAGTGAAGTACCGTTACTAAAAGTAAATCTTTATAAATGAATAAACATTATCCAATAGGAGTTATTCGAATAGGAGAAGTCGATTAGAGTTAGAAATTATCGATTAGAGTTAGAATAAATCGATTTGAGTAAGAATTACCCAGTGAGAGTTAATCAGTTAGGGTAAATCGGTAGAGTTAATTGAATATTTGTTATTCAATTAGAATTTATCGAATATTTGTTATTCAAATTAAGAGTTAACCAGATAGAGTAAATTGAACATAGTTAATCGAATTAGGATTTAATTGAATGTTAGCTATTCAATTAAAGTTGATCAAATATAGTTATTGAGATAGAGTTAGTCAAACATAGTTACTTTGGATAAGTTGTCATTTCGTACGACTGCTAGCATAATTCGCAGGGCTGCAGATAGCCTAGGGCAGTCGGATGTTTCCTGAGGGAATCAGGCATAACCATTGTGATCGCTGCGATCTAGAGTCAAGCGAATGGAGTTAAATCAAATATTAGTTATTCAAATAGAATTAAAGGAGTTATCGAATATTAGTTATTCGAATAGAATTAAAGGAGTTAATCGAATATAGTTTATTCGAATAGAGTTAAAGGAGTTATCAAATATAGCTTATTCGGAAGGAGTTAAGTGAAAAGAGCTAATCAAATAGGGTTAATCGATAATATTTAAAATCAAATAGGGTTAATTGATAAGAGTAAATTGAATAGAGTTAATCGAGTATAGTTTATTCGAAGAAAGGTTTTCGAATCTAGTTATTCGAAAGAGAGATTATCGAATATAGTTATTCGAAGGGAGGAGTTATCGAATAGGGATTTATTCGAAAGAGAGACGTAAGGAAGTTTGAAATGTTGAGTATCAACATAAATAAGTTTTGAAAAGTTAATGGGTTTGTAGCACTTTTTCTACCTTAGCAATTTCGAGGACGAAATAATTTTAAGTAGGGAAGATTGTAATGACCCGAATTCTTATGGGTTAATTTTAAATATTTAATACGGATTTAAATATTGGGTGGATAATATAAATGGAATTTTATATTAAGTTATCAATTTAATAATCGATTTCGATTTAAAATTAAATATATTAAATTGACGAATAGGAAAACAATAAATATATAAATTCGAAGTTAGAGCTGAATCAAGATAATTCAGATGATCCGTGGAAATTCTAATTCGAATATAAACGATAATAATGATGATATTGTTATCAAAGAATTTAAATGGTTTGAAATTTAATTTATTTCAAGTGTGTCCGGAACAGGGGTATTACACTACGATTGACAGTTGTTGGGTTCTGAGAGGAGTTCAGGATCACAAAGTATTGTGAATTTACCGAGGTCGGTAAAATCAAAATATATATATATATGTATTGTATATATATATATATATATGAAAATATTTATAAAAATATCCTAAAACAAAAGTACCAAAGAAACCCACGTTTACTCCTTCACCACCTCAGAAAAACAATGGAGGAAAAGGGGCCACGCAATTCTCTTTTGAGCCGCAACTTTCTCCTTAAAATCACGAACTTCCCTTCATTTTCTTTTTCACTCTTCTGCTTCTCGAAATCAATTCGAGACCTTCGTTATTATTTTCCCCCAAACAGCAAAATGAATTTACCTCCTTTTCTTCATTCTTGGATTCAACTATAGTGCGTGATTAGGGCTAAGAAATGTCGTGTTCAAGATCGGGGGGGGGGGGGGGGGGGGAGTCATCGAATGTCGCTCAAACTGCATAGTTCGATTTCGAAGCTGGGGAGTCGCGAGTCTTAGTTTATGAGCGGATGCGAACATTTCTGAGATTTGTAGTCTTTTATTGGCAAATAATTACTACCGTCGGGTTCTAGGGGGAGTGCGATGGAGTTGTTGCGGTGCGGTTTCACAACAGGGAGGAAGGAGGACGGGGTTAGTCCAGCAACAGTCAACGGAGAAATAGAAATCTGGAGTGTGCGAGAGGGAGTTTTGGTCTCTGGTGTTTGGAATGGGAAGCTCAGGAAAGAGATGGACATTGATGGAGTTGTTGCTATCATGGGGAAAAATGCCGGAGTTGTGATTGGGGCAGGGATGCACTGTCATTGTTTATTGTTATAGAGAAGGATGCGATCAAGATGGAGTTAGGTGGGATGAAGGTCATCAGGTAAATTTCTGTGTACAGACAGAAAGAAGAAAAGTTTAGAAAAGAGATTAGGTAATTTATTTAAAACATTTATATGCTTAATTTCATTAATATATACAAGTCCAGTTAATCTATGAACGCTGTATTAAATGAATACCAGATTGAATCGAATGGAGTCGATCACGTAAGCTGCGAATTTCATAAACTAGAATTGAACATGGAAATTAGAGTAGATCAGAAAAATCATTTGTGAGTAAACCTCACTCACCATTTATTTAGAATTATTTTTATATAGTTAAAAATAATTGTCTGTGCTTGTTTGAATGATGTCTGATTGTTTTAAATATATATTAGTTACTTAGGATATATATGTTGTAACACCCCGTAATTCGGTAATGCTAAGATTCACAAATCAAGGCAGAATTAAAATTTAAAATCAAAATCAAGGGAAACGGGCTACGCCATTGCATTCGTCTCGGAATTCTACATGAAAACGAGTCCGAGTTTGCGTAAATCGGAGTCCGTATGAGGGAGATATGGCCTCCGGAAGATTCAGCGAAGTTCAAAACTCAAAACAGGTCAAGTTCAAAAATTCAAATCGGACCCAGATTGGGTTGGGCGGGAATTTTCCCGCCCAAGGCACCCAGGTCGACTGGGTAGTCGACCCGGGGGTCGACCCCCCTGTTTTCTCCTGTTTTCTGCACCTGGTTCGTTCTTCTGTATTCGGACGCCATCCTGACCAGATTCGTTGACTTCTACACTATATAAACAGCCCTAGACTCCTTCTCTATTCACAATTCTTCTCTACCCTTATGCTGCAAAGATTCTTAGTGAGCATGGCTTCCTCTCATCCTCTTAATCAAATAATAAATAAAATAATATATATATAATAAATCAAGATGAGGAGGTGCTGCTCAAAGACTTTCAAAGAGGAGATTCAAGCTAGAATTCAAGTAAAGATTCAAACGACTGCAACGACTGTTATTCTACGAATCATAGCAACGCCATCTTTATATTCTAATCTAATCTCTGTAAGTCGGTTACTTTTTAGATTTGAACGTTTCTCTCTGTTCGTGACATGAATTAAAGGAATAAAAGAATATGCCAAATCTTTCTATTCAAATCTGTGCCTACATCTTTGGACTTAATTAAGAACTGTTATGATTCGATGACCGATAAGACTGTGACTATGAAACTATGGACCTTAGAACCATATGCCTCTTTGACTCTGAACATTTCCTATGACTATGAACATTCCCTATGACTATGAACATTGCCTATGACTATGAACATTGCCTATGACTATGGACATTGCCTATGACTGTGACTGTGACTATGAGAATTATTTCCATGACTATGAACAAAAGTCTATACCTTTGATTAGGAAGCAAAACTATTGTCTATGACATAAATGGGACAACTGTGATTAAGCACCTATGGTTCATGACTAGGAAAGTGTTTAAGTTTTGTAACTGTGAAATTGGGTCTAAACCCGATTATCTATCATGTCTGTTCTTTGTTTTCTTTGGTTTTAGACCTTGGGAATTTACCTATTAAGTTAGGTCTACCCATGTTCTTGAACCTACGCCTTTATTCTGTCTATTCTTGGTTTTAGACCTTGGGAATTTACCTATTAAGTTAGGTCTACCCATGTTCTTGAGCCGACATCGTTATTCAACCCTTTTTATGCCAGTTAGTAGGGCTGTTATGGTAACGGTTACCGTTACCGTTATGCAAATACCGTTACCATACCGTTTTTTTCGGTAAATTAAAAATGCTTACCGTTACCGCTACCGATACATCGGTATACCGAATGTCGGTATACCGAAACATCGGTAACGGTTTTGTCGGTAACGGTAAATTACCGTTACCTAAAACCATAAAAAATACTGCATTTAATTTATATCAAAAATAGTTTACTCAGTAATAAACTTAACAACTTCAGTAATCATACAGTCACATACATTAAAAACGCAACAGATACAAGTTTATACGCCAATATCTTTAATTGTTCCAACATCTCATTAGTGCAAGTACAATATAAATACAAAGTAATTTTTTACAGAAACATGAAACATATTAGGTTGTTTGTAGCAGCAACTTCACCCAACGGTGGAGTCAATTAAGCGAACTTGACGATGGTAGATCAGAAGGAGCTTTATCACTCAGGCCTGTTAATTAAAAAAAAGGTTAAACATGAAACATTATTCAAATATGTTTGCTGCATGCCTAGAACCAGAATTATAACTCAGTTAGCTTTTTCAAACATGAAACATTACTTAAACATTATTCAAATATGTTTGTTGCAAGCCTAGAACTAGAATACACTACAATTTATGATTAATAAAGTGACAGTAAAAAAAAACAAGACAGTAATGAATTTGATAAGTTTAATTCTATTATTAAGTGCAGCTGTGCAGGTAACCTCATAAGTCATAACAATGGCAATTACCAACTAATAAAATTGTACTTCAGTTAGAAGCTTGAATCTGGAAGACTAGATATGGCATGTTAATAACAATGACAGTCAGTGCCATACACAGTCAAGTACATACTTACTAAGCTTCGTTTATACATGGTCTGCCCTTAAAGAAAAAATCACGGGCATGAATTGATTCAAAATATTAACACAAAGACATGACTATAATTAAATTTTCTAGCACTGTTTTAATTCAGCACCAAGACACAGGCATGAAGTGCCACATTTTCAGGAAATATAATTCATACTAAAACAAAAATATCAAATTTATATTCTCAGTTAAACACTTGAACTGGTTGTTTACAATTACAACTACTTGAAATTGGAATCAAATTTTATAATCAACTGCAGATAAACTAAGCCTATAATTTACCGAAACTTATAATCAACTGCAGATAAACTTAGCCGATAATCAACTGCAAATAAACTTCAAATTTTATAATGAACTGGTTGTTTATAATTACAATTACTTGAAGTTGGAATCAAATTACAATTACTTACCGAAACCGCCTTGCTAAAATAGATCTCGAAATTGCGGTGACAAGCGACGAAGAGGCTGTGACCGGCGACGAAGAAGCGGTAACTAGCAACGAGGTGGTGGTAGCGTTTGGGTTTATTTTATTTGCGGAAGAAGCCTATTGCAGCGAGTCCAGACTCCAGCGAGGCAGCGACATAGAAGAGGAAAGCACGAAAATTAAACAATGGATGGAATGATGGATGGTGGCTGTTTTTTTTAGTTTTTACTGAAGGAAAACCCTAGAATCGGATGCGTGGATGACACGCAAAACAAATCCAATGGTCCAAGTTGATTAATGTAAAATATTATTACACCAGAATCCCACATTCTGTAAATTTACCGATACCGTCGGTTCAAAGAAAAAGTTACCGACTTTTTACCGCTTAAATCGGTAATTTTACCGTTACCGTACCGATTGTATCGGTATACCGTTTTGTTGTGTAATCGGTAACCGATTGATCGGTAATGGTACGGTAACTGTAAATTTACCGTTACCATAACAGCCCTACTAGTTAGTATGTCTATCCTTTGCATCGCACCTTCGGTTCATTCCCTATTTTCTACGAACCTAGCTTTATTTATAATGTAGAATGAATCACGAATATACGAACGGTGGGAATGCGGTTTGGGCAAAATATGAAATTTACTAAAAAACATAGTTTAACTTGGGAATTGGCATAAATTGGGAACATGTATTATGGCATGTTCATAGAAATGCAAATTGGATAAATTTGACATGAATTATAAGATGCGTAATTTGAATCTAGTATTGACATGTAAATCTAGCATTTACATGAATAGTGAACTAGAGTAATAAATCTAGTTTGACGTGAATTAGAATGTTGAATCGGAATTGGATTAGCTAATTTGGCACGGTAAGTATATTGGCATAAATGTGAAATTGGCCATAATTGAGAATAACTGTCAGGTTTAGAAAAGTCATGGTTAGTGACACTTAATTTGGTATAGTTTACATACCAAAAAGCATAAATATGATTTAGGAAGGGAAATGGGCCATAGAAATAAATGTAGACAATTTACATTAAAAGAGTAATAGGGAAATAAGTAAATTAGGAATAATTTACCTATAGAATCTGGCCTAAATGAGGAAATGTGAATTTAGACAAATTAAAGGTTTATTAACGACATCTCTTTTAATAATAAGCCAGAAAGTTCTAGGGTGACAGAGAGGATGGTGTCTAGGCTTGAGTTTGGAAAATACAAGTTTCCTGCTCTCCCTGGCTATCCCTAACTGATCCGACGGACGGGATGGTTACTTTCAAAACCTGATTTGAAAACTAATCAAAACCCCTTTGAACTTAGAAAGCACGAATATGCCTAACCCGAGGTTAGACTGAGTTGCGATGTAAACCTGCCCGGAACCAACCGGCACATCCAGTATTCGCAACAATATCTGTCTAATGTGAGTGGTAGCGGTTTTAATTTATTTAGTTAAAGCTAGAACAAGAATGGGAGGGTTAAGTCCATAGGAACACTTAACCAACTTAACACAGTTAAGCTAGAATGGGAGGGTTAAGTCCATAGGAACACTTAACCAACTTAACACAGTTAAGTTAGAATGGGAGGGCTAAGTCCATAGAGACACTTAACCAAACTCAAGGTAGCAAAACGAGACTTGTAGGGGTTAAGTAAAGTTAATACACTTAGCCAAATTAATATGTTAACTAGACTAGAGGTTGGGGTTAAGAAAAATCTAATACACTTAGCCAATTTTGATATGTTAGCTGGGCTAGACTATAGGGTTAAGTAAACCTGAACACTTAACCATCAGGTTGTGATAAAGAAATGAGGTTAAGTCTAAAACATGAAGGGATAATACTTAACCATTAATAACATCTTAGTTAAGACAGACGGGCAAGGTTAAGTTAAAAAGGAACACTTAACCAATACAGGGTGAATGGGTAAGGTTAAGTAATAAGAAATACTTAACCAATATAACTTGGTTTGTGGTGGGGTTAAGTCAACATGAATTACTGTTAACACTTAACCGGTATAACAGGATGAATGAAGAGGGTTAAGTTGGCTTGAATTGACTAATGACACTTAATGAATCCAAATTGACGGGAAAGGGAACTAAGTAGTAAACCTTAGTTAAGAAAACAACGATTCTGGAAACTAAGTGGTAAATTTTAGTTAGTAAAACTAAGTAGTAATTCTTAGTATAACACGGGAAGGAGCGAATGTCCATCTGAGTAGAAAGAAGGCTCCAACGAATTGGGTTACGAAGCCCGAGGCTTCGAGGGGACGTGAGGGTACTCTTGGTATCCCTCTGTGAGGCTGCAGATGATCTGCTTGGGCCCACAGAGGTTAAGGTCTGCGTAGAAGAACCAGGGGTATGCCATGGTTGCAATACATGGCAACCTAAAGACTAGGATGGATAGACGTGATTCGGCGAGCAAACGGTAGCCCTATGATAGCGACTCGTCGTCTACCATCCATCTTGAGTCAATCGAGATACGTGAAGCGGAAAGGCGGAGAACTCCAAAAGACCATATACTTTCTATCTGGTTATGGGTGAGGATGGCCATAGGATAGTGGGGCACCGGGGGCCGGCGTATAGTTCTCATTTTACAAGGTGTGCCTTTCATTTGTTGAGGGAGGGGTCAAGTGGGACCATAGCCACTGGAATAAAAACAAACCTTAGCATCTGCATCGGCAGATATTTGAAAGCTCCCGACCGAGTTCTGTATTCCTTGATTTGCCCTGTCACAGGACTCGGACCGCACATTACAGGACATGTGCATCTAGACAAGCGATAACTATTCGCGATACATGCGTGGGAAAGTATAGGAACATATACCACTCTAGGTAGTCTGTCCTAGACGTGGGGGCATCGTTCGACAGGTAGCATAATTCCTAGTTGAACTAGGTGGCATAAATCCTGAATCCGAGAAGCGTTCAGCAGACAGCGTAAACTCTAGTTGAATCTAGAAGGGACTTGGTAGAAAACCCTAGATTAAATCTAGGTAACAAATAAATAAATGGATGCCTGAAGGTGATGGAAAATACAGGGATTGGGATCACGTTAGAGTTACTAGTTGGGACATTAGTTAGCTGGTGCAGAGATAATAGAAATTCGTATAACAAGGAAATGGCGAAGCGGCGAAAGTATTAGAGAACATCCAGTTTATCTTATCTTAACATATCTTGTGTTGATCTTGTCTAATCTTGCTGACCCTATCATCATGGTGTTATCTTGTATTCAGTTAACTCATGTCGTTTTGTTTTCCATGTTCACATGCTAGAAGTTACTGAACTTACTCAGGCTTTATGTCTGACTCTGTTTTTCTTTCGTCTTCTTTTCTTCCGTTCCCCCCCCCCCCCCAGGTAGTAAAGGAGGGAATAGTTTAGCTCAGGTTAAGTTGGATTGTCACTCTTTCCAGCTTGAAGATTTGTCGAAGTTTGCTTGGATTCTCTTTTCAGATGCTATGGCTGGCTCTTGCTAAAATCGGGGAATATAAATGTTGTTTTTATGCTTCTTTATTTTGTAAGACAGAAGATACTCTAATATTGTAAAGAAACCATTGTACAAACTATTTCATCAATAAAGCAAACTTTTATCTTCCGCTGTTTAATTTCTGTCTGTCTTGTAATTTATCTGCATCTTTTACCCTAAATGCTCCACAGAACTTAGTGCATTCCCTTTGTGAGTGACACTAACGGATGTGGGGTGTTACACGTGGTATCAGAGCTGAAGGTTACCAGATCAGATAAAGGATTTGAAAATTATTTTCAAAACGGTTTTTAAAGAAGCATTTTCAAGAGAAAAGATTTGTTTTAAAGACATATTCCCTAAAGCCATACACACTATCTTCTCTTCCTCTGTTTAAATTCTTGTATCCTACTTTCTTGAGTCTCTGGGGCTCCTGGCTTTCTGGGAGGTAACCTCATCAAAGAGCAAAGTAGTGCCCGGCTTCCATCCATAGCCGTGGTTGTTTCATCTACGGGCAGTTTTCTTTCGAAGCTTATAGGGTTTTCCGGACGATGGAGGCAGTTTTCGGGAGATTTGTCAACATGACTACACACGGGAGGGGATGAGGAGTTTGGCTAAGGAGCATAACCCTAGGATGAGGTATTCATGGATGTAGACTTAGCACACGAAGGAGGAAGAAATTTTAAAACCTAAGACAAGAGGAAGTATCTTTACTAGGGTATGATAAGGCATATACTTAAGGACAAGGGCAAGAATGAGGACGAGATTTTCAGAAGGACAAGTACATGCTTTCGCCACCAAGCGTACCTAGGAGAAAGGTAGTCCGGTTGGAAGAGTCTAGTTTTCTGTTCGTACTATTTCCTTAGGTTCTAGCGCTTCTCACTTGTTCATATCCACTTCCATAGTTGGGTCTTTGCACCATAGTACTTGTATAGTAGAAAGATCCCACTAGAGTCTCAAATCCAATTGGTGGTCCGACAAGTTTATTTTTGGTTAGTAGGGATTTGAGGATAGCTATCGAGTTTGCTTATATCATCTCACGTAGATCGTCTAAATTCGGGGGAGATATTCCTTGGGTGCTTGTCTGATATTGGTTTAGGACTTTGGGGCTTGTACTTAAGGAATGTCGAGGTCGGTTTGGATGGTTTGCGTGAGAGATGAATAGTTGTGGCAGGCACTCTAAAAGGCATGTAGTGACCTTTCGACCTTTATAGTTATGGCATGGCGGATAAGAGGGAGGCCTCAAATCATCTTAGTACATATACTTGGCACCATGATTGACATCCGTTTATTTTGGAAATGGTGATCAGGAACTTTACAATCGTAAAGTTAAATTGCTTAAGATACAGTGGAGTAAAGCTCAAGAAGGCTAGATACTAGCATCATACCTTAAGGGTGCATCCTTGATTTCTTTGTTTAGGAGCTTTACGCATAATTGTTTCTCTCTTTCCAAAGTATATCCTCTAAGTCGTATCTTCGATCCTTAGGTAAAAGCCAATGGATGTAAACATGTATTTGAAACATGTTATGGTTGATGGTTGCAAGTGGTTGCTAATGGTTGCTCGTGAATGCATATGCATACGTATTAGGCTCTAGATCAGTTCAGACGCTTTCATATTGCATTTACAGATATGTAAGTTGAGCCTGATATGTTATCATATGGATGTTGCATATGGATGAATGGTTGTGCACGCATGTAGTATTTACATAACTAGGGATGCTTGCATACATGATTGGACCCATGGCACTGACATGATTCGCATTAAGGAGGTCAACTGAACCAGTAGACCGCCTGATTCTGCATTAGATAAAGACATATACACGCACTATGCATATGAACATGAAAGCATTAGAAATCTTTTAAGGACAATGAATGCCTGTGGTTGAATGGTTGAGTAGATGGGTGATTGGATGATAGGACACATTCTTCCTAACTTGGAGATTTCGTGGACGAAATCCTTTTAAGTGGGGGAGAATGTAACACCCCGTAATTTGGTAACGCTAAGATTCACAAATCAAGGCAGAATTAAAAGTTAAAATCAAAATCAAGGGAAACGGGCTACGCCATTGCGTTTGTCTCGGAATTCTGCATGAAAACGAGTCCAAGTTTGCGTATGAGGGATATATGGCCTTCGGAAGATTCAGCGAAGTTCAAAATTCAAAACAGGTCAAGTTCAAAAATTCAAATCGGACCCAGATTGGGCTGGGCGGGAATTTTCCCGCCCAAGGCACCCAGGTCGACTGGGGTCGACCCCCCCCCCCCCGCTTTTTCCTGTTTTCTGCACCTGGTTCGTTCTTCTGTATTCGGACGCCATCCTGACCAGATTCGTTGACTTCTACACTATATAAACAGCCCTAGACTCCTTCTCTATTCACAATTCTTCTCTACCCTTATGCTGCAAAGATTCTTAGTGAGCATGGCTTCCTCTCCTCCTCTTAATCAAATAATAAATAAAATAATATATATATAATAAATCAAGACGAGGAGGTGCTGCTCAAAGACTTTCAAAGAGGAGATTCAAGCTAGAATTCAAGTGAAGATTCGAACGACTGCAACGACTGTTTTTCTACGATTCATAGCAACGCCATCTTTCTATTCTAATATAATCTCTGTAAGTCGGTTACTTTTTAGATTTGAACGTTTCTCTCTGTTCGTGACATGAATTAAAGGAATAAAAGAATATGCCAAATCTTTCTATTCGAATCTGTGCCTACTTCTTTGGACTTAATTAAGAACTGTTATGATTCGATGACCGATAAGACTGTGACTATGAAACTATGGACCTTAGAACCATATGCCTCTTTGACTATGAACATTTCCTATGACTATGAACATTGCCTATGACTATGAACATTGCCTATGACTATGAACATTGCCTATGACTATGGACGTTGCCTATGACTGTGACTGTGACTATGAGAATTATTTCCTTGACTATGAACACAAGCCTATACCTTTGATTAGGAAGCAAAACTATTGTCTGTGACATAAATGGGACAACTGTAATTAAGCACTTATGGTTCATGACTAGGAAAGTGTTTAAGTTTTGTAACTGTGAAATTGGGTCTAAACCCGATTATCTATCCTGTCTGTTCTTTGTTTTCTTTGGTTTTAGACCTTGGGAATTTACCTATTAAGTTAGGTCTACCTATGTTCTTGAACCTACGCCTTTATTCTGTCTATTCTTGGTTTTAGACCTTGGGAATTTACCTATTAAGTTTGGTCTACCCATGTTCTTGAGCCGACGTCATTATTCAACCCTTTTTATGCCAGTTAGTATGTCTATTCTTTGCATAGCATCTTTGGTTCATTCCCTATTTTCTACGAACCTAGCTTTATTTATAATCTAGAATGAATCACGATTATACGAACGGTGGGAATGCGGTTTGGGCAAAATATGAAATTTACTAAAAAACATAGTTTAACTTGGGAATTGGCATAAATTGGGAACATGTATTATGGCATGTTCATAGAAATGCAAATTGGATAAATTTGACATGAATTATAAAATGCGTAATTTGAATCTAGTATTGACATGTAAATCTAGCATTTACATGAATAGTGAACTAGAGTAATAAGTCTAGTTTGACGTGAATTAGAATGCTGAATCGGAATTGGATTAGCCAATTTGGCACGGTAAGTATATTGGAATAAATGTGAAATTGGCCATAATTGAGAATTACTGTCAGGTTTAGAAAAGTCATGGTTAGTGACACTTAATTTGGTATAGTTTACATACCAAAAAGCATAAATATGATTTAGGAAGGGAAATGGGCCATAGAAATAAATGTAGACAATTTACATTAAAAGAGTAATTGGGACATAAGTAAATTAGGAATAATTTACCTATAGAATCTGGCCTAAATGAGGAAATGTGAATTTAGACAAATTAAAGGTTTATTAACGACATCTCTTTTAGTAATAAGCCAGAAAGTTCTAGGGTGACAGAGAGGATGGTGTCTAGGCTTGAGTTTGGAAAATACAAGTTTCCTGCTCTCCCTGGCTATCCCTAACTGATTCGACGGACGGGATGGTTAATTTCAAAACCTGATTTGAAAACTAATCAAAACCCCTTTGAACTTAGAAAGCACGAATATGCCTAACCCGAGGTTAGACTGAGTTGCGATGTAAACCTTCCCGGAACCAACTGACACATCCAGTATTCGCAACAATATCTGTCTAATGTGAGTGGTAGCGGCTTTAATTTATTTAGTTAAAGCTAGAACAAGAATGGGAGGGTTAAGTCCATAGGAACACTTAACCAACTTAACACATTTAAGCTAGAATGGGAGAGTTAAGTCCATAGGAACACTTAACCAACTTAACACAGTTAAGTTAGAATGGGAGGGCTAAGTCCATAGAGACACTCAACCAAACTCAAGGTAGAAAAACGAGACTTGTAGGGGTTAAGTAAAGTTAATACACTTAGCCAAATTAATATGTTAACTAGACTAGAGGTTGGGGTTAAGAAAAATCTAATACACTTAGCCAATTTTGATATGTTAGCTGGGCTAGACTATAGGGTTAAGTAAACCTGAACACTTAACCATCAGGTTGTGATAAAGAAATGAGGTTAAGTCTAAAACATGAAGGGATAATACTTAACCATTAATAACATGTTAGTTAAGACAGACGGGCAAGGTTAAGTTAAAAAGGAACACTTAACCAATACAGGGTGAATGGGTAGGGTTAAGTAATAAGAAATACTTAACCAATATAACTTTGTTTGTGGTGGGGTTAAGTCAACATGAATTACTGATAACACTTAACCGGTATAACAGGATGAATGAAGAGGGTTAAGTTGGCTTGAATTGACTAATGACACTTAACCAATCCAAATTGACGGGAAAGGGAACTAAGTAGTAAACCTCAGTTAAGAAAACAACGATTCTGGAAACTAAGTGGTAAATCTTAGTTAGTTAAACTAAGTAGTAATTCTTAGTATAACACGGGAAGGAGCAAATGTCCGTCTGAGTAGAAAGAAGGCTCCAACGAATTGGGTTACGAATCCCGAGGCTTCGAGGGGACGTGAGGGTACTCTTGGTATCCCTCTGTGAGGCTGCAGATGATCCGCCTGGGCCCACAGAGGTTAAGGTCTGGGTAGAAGAACTAGGGGTATGCCTTGGTTGCAATACATGGCAACTTAAAGACTAGGATGGACCGGCGTGATTCGGCGAGCAAACGGTAGCCCTGTGATAGCGACTCGTCGTCTACCATCAATCTTGAGTCAATCGAGATACGTGAAGCGGAAAGGCGGAGAACTCCAAAAGACCATATACTTGCTATCTAGTTATGGGTGAGGATGGCCATAGGATAGTGGGGCACCGGGGGCCGGCGTATAGTTCTCATTTTACAAGGTGTGCCTTTCATTTGTTGAGGGAGGGGTCAAGTGGGACCATAGCCACTGAAAACAGACCTTAGCATCTGCATCGGCAGATATCTGAAAGCTCCTGACCGAGTTCTGTATTGCTTGATTTGCCCTGTCATAGGACTCGGACCACACATTACAGGACATGTGCATCTAGACAAGCGATAACGATTCGCGATACATGCATGGGAAAGTATAGGAACATATACCACTCTAGGTAGTGTGTCCTAGACTTGGGGGCATCATTCGACAAGTAGCATAATTCCTAGTTGAACTAGGTGGCATAAATTCTTAATCCGAGAAGCGTTCAGCAGACAGCGTAAATTCTAGTTGAATCTAGAAGGCACTTGGTAGAAAACCCTAGATTAAATCTAGGTAACAAATAAATAAATGGATGCCTGAAGGCGATGGAAAATACAGGGATTGGGATCACGTTAGCGTTACTAGTTGGGACATTAGTTAGCTGGTGTAGAGATAATAGAAATCCGTATAACAAGGAAATGGCGAAGCGGCGAAAGTATTAGAGGACATCCAGTTTATCTTATCTTAACATATCTTGTGTTGATCTTGTCTAATCTTGCTTACCCTATCATCATGGTGTTATCTTGTATTCAGTTAACTCATGTCATTTTGTTTTCCATGTTCACATGCTAGAAGTTACTGAACTTACTCAGGCTTTATGTCTGACTCTGTTTTTCTTTCGTCTTCTTTTCTTCCGTTTCCTCCCCAGGTAGTAAAGGAGGGAATAGTTTAGCTCAGGTTAAGTTGGACTGTCACCCTTTCCAGCTTGAAGATTTGTCGAAGTTTGCTTGGATTCCCTTTTCAGATGCTATGGCCGGCTCTTGCTAAAATCGTGGAATATAAATGTTGTTTTTATGCTTCTTTATTTTGTAAGACAGATGATACTCTAATATTGTAAAGAAACCATTGCACAAACTATTTTATCAATAAAGCAAAGTTTTATCTTCCGCTGTTTAATTTCTGTATGTCTTGTAATTTATCTGCATCTTTTACCCTAAATGCTCCACAGAACTTAGTGCATTCCCTTTGTGAGTGACACTAACGGATGTGGGGTGTTACATATGTATATATATTGGGTTGATGATTGGTTGGATTCCCGCATTATCATTAGCGGATGCCCGCAGTTTCATAGTGGATGATTTCCCTATGCGCCCCACAAATATATATTAGTGGATGACCTTCATACCGCGATATCCTGCCTCGAAGCAGGATGGGTATTACTATGTTGACTATCGTCTGTGGATGCAGGAAAAACAGGTTGGAGGAATCCAACTGGATTCCTCGAAAATATATTATATGTTGTTGTTTGTTTGATTTCATATATATTCATATATGATGTGTTAAAAATCAAATGATTGAAAATTGGTTGATTTGATTGTTTAAATTATCACTGGGGTTTGGAATATTGGTTTATAAAATACCCTGAAAGGGTATTTGAGATTTAAAAAGGGAATTCTATTTTTAAAAATATAATTTGAATTTTAAATAAAACAATAAAAATATTAACTTGTTTTGAAGATATATAAAACAAGTAATCGAATTTATAAACTTTGTTTATAAATGAAAAGGTGGGATTTGAATCGAATTTATAAACTTTGTTTATAAATGAAAATATGGGATTTGAATTGAATTTATAAACTTTGTTTATAAATATATAAATGTGGGATTTTAAGTGAAGTTATAAACGTTGTTTAAATAAGGCATAGAATTCAAATGGGATTTTTAATACGGAATTTGAATAATAGAATTCAAATGGAGTTTAACTATAGAATTTGAATATAGAATTCAAATGGGGTTTATAATATAGATTTTGAATATAGAATTCAAATGGGATTTATATTATAGGATTTGAATAATAGAAGATAATAGATTTGGATAAATAGAAGTGGAATAGACTAAGAAGTTAATTAACATATTTAATTAACAAATTGAGTTAAAACGATTGGTATAGTTAAAATAGATTGGACAGGTATAGACATACAGGAGACAGGTTTGGAATAAAGTGTTAGAAGGTATATAAATAGAGTGCCCGACAACAAGGTATGTATTTAATTCATATATGAGATTTTATGCGCCGTATCGGCTAGCCACTTGGCTTTTCTTTTTCTTTTTGGATCGGTGAGGGCCATGGGAGGCTATTTGAAATATCCCGAAGCTCCCGGTACAAAGGAGGTTATGGCGAATTTTTCCGGGAATTTAAGGAGTTAGAATATTTTTAAGATTATTTGATAGTTAGAAATCAACGTATCGATATATAGAAGTCGATAAGGAAACGAACTTAGAAATAGAGTAGTATAATCAAAAAGGAAGACTAAGAATAAAATCTAGTAAGATTAGAAAGAGAAAGTGTATATGTGTTTAAAAGTGAATAAGTAGTTATATGGTATTGATTATTCGAGTAAGTAGTCTTATTTGTTTTGACGTTATAAATGTTATTCAGTCAAGGTCTGAGAGGTAGTTATACCCCAACTTGATTGATTTCATTCTTAACAAATAAATGGTAAGATTTCAGGCTCGAAGATCAATGTTGAATAAGAGTTAGTGGAATATAGTATTTGAGATGTCGTAACGATGTTTTACACAACATCCGTTTTAACCCAAATAAAGTGTAAGCTTGGAAATATAATAAAGAATATTTCCTAAATATAGAAATAAACGAGATCGGGAAAGAGATAAGTAATTGGAATATTTTCCAATTATAAATATCATATATTTTCTAAAGTTTAGAAAATAAAGGAAGGCGATATTCGGAAATGTTTTCCAAATAACGTAACAGGCCAATATGGTTATTGAAAATATTTGGTTAACAACTATTGATAAAAAAATAGAGAAGTGATTTAATTAATGGAATATTAATTAAGGGCTCAGTGATTGCTTGATAGATTGGATGAACACTTGTTTTTTTCGATAGTTAAATCATCGACTATCGAAACACTTGTTTTTATTTGATAGTTAAATCACAGACTATCGAATTTTTGACCCTTGTTGTCAATATGGAGAGACCGGTTGGATTATTATCCAAAGAACCACTCTGTATTGGCAGTAGCGTTTCGAATCAGATTATATAAAGATATTTGAAGACGGAGTAGAGTGCAAGGACTTTTTCTGTTAATAGAAATTGTGCCTTCGGTTCATCCTGTTCCTGGGTGATTTGTATGGATGAATGTCTGACAGAATATTTCCAGAAAGGTCACGTACATTGAATTCTTCAACCGTACCAAGAGTGGAAGCGGAGAAGGAAACTTATTTAGCTAACACGTAATGTACTGTTGTAGACATCAATTAGTGATTTTCGATGGATCTGACAATGTGGCATTTGAAGTGAATCTGTTGTAAAAGATAAGCGTAGCTTCTAGCCTCAACAACCGGTAAATGACAGAAATCGGGCAAGTAGCATGGCTATGTAGGTCGCACCTATTAGGGTGTATAATCACCTGATCTAGAGTTTTATTTACTTCTGAAAATCTATTGTCGATGCTGTCCCATTCGGGAAACGGTTGCTAATCCCAATCGTTGGTGATATACATTCGATACACTCAAGCCAAATGAGTGGTCGGTCATGTGTGGCTGAGTTGCAAGATGTTCTTGTTGAACTTGGTGTATTCTCCTCTAGAGATATACCAGCGGAAGGTGGTTCCATACCTTGTCATAGTTGGAAATCCATTACCCAATACGAGCTTGCGGTTTATGATTGTAGATTATATATGTGGAACGTGAGATGCAAACGTTCCACTAGATTGTTATTTACTTGATTTAGACATTATTATAATATCAAAAGAGTTTTTGATATAAAGATTATCGCTCCTTTCAAAGGGCTTTTGAAAGTTAAAGAAAGTGTTTGGATTCTCATAAGGAAAAAACCCGTTCCGTGTTATACGGCGTGGTCTTATGAGATATCATTTAGTTTTCTGAAACTGTTTTAAATTGTTTACTCATACCAGTCCCATGACTGACCCGGAGTTTATTTTGTTTTGTTCTACCTAAACTCTTGGGTGCCTAAATTTGTACGGGCAGTCAAGTAGTTCAGGATTTTACAGATCTATCTAAAGGAGCTTGGAGCAGGAGGCTTCAACGTTAGTTACATAGAGTTTTGTTCCGCTGTGTTGTAAGTGTTGTACTCTGATAAGTGTATGTTATACAGTTAAGATTTTGTATTTCAAAAGTTATGATATATTATATTTTGTTCCGCTACGATGTGAGATTATGTGTTGTTGTTTCTGCTCTTCTTCTACCTCTTTCTTCTAAAAAAAATGTTTCGTATTTTCGTGATATTTGGGTTGGACGTATGATGTATATAGTCAACTCCGGTGTTATGGATTTGCGGGTCATTACATTGACTGAAAACATCCTCAACTTCAAAACGGCAAAACCACTAACCTCGAATAAACACACTATAAAACCCAATTATTCATTTTTAAAACATGTATATGGTTCACCTTCTATTTCTAATTTATAGATTTCCCTTTTTGTTTATAACATTCTATTATTGATTTCGTTTCCTTATCGAATTCTATATATATCGATACATTGATTTCTAACTATTAAATTATCTTAAAAATATTCTAACTCCTTAAATTCCCGGAAAATTTCGCCATAACTTCCCTTGTACCGGGAGCTTCGGGATATTTCAAATAGCCTCCCATGGCCCTCACCAATCAAAAAGAAAAAGCCAAGCGGCTTGCCGATACGGCACATGAAATCTCATATATGAATTTAAACATGTACCTTTTTGTCGGGCACATAAATTAAAATCTTCATATACTTCATCCCATACCTGTCTTAACACATGTTCACCTGTTTAAATTCAATTCAACTCAATTCAATCGTTTGAATTCAGTTTCGCTCATTTATTCTTTAATTAGCTATTTTGCCTATTTCACTTCTTTGTTTGAACATAACATGTTTGAACAAAATATTTAACTTGCTCATGACCAAATTGAATTCCAATTTCAATTCTAGTTTCCTTTTCGATTTCGAATATAAATTTTCAAATCGAATTCGCTTATTCAAAGCCCAATATTAATTCGAAATTTCATTGACTATTCTAATTAGTTAATTCTATTCAATAAATCAAAAATCCGATTTCTGTTTTCAAAAATCGTTTCACTTACTTCATTGGAGCTCGTATTTATTTTATATCTCCAGTGTGGATTTTTCAAATGGAAAATTCGGAATTTATTTCTTTGAAATTCCTTTATTTATTTAATTAAACCATTATGGGTTTAAAATGATTTTGGTGCTGCTTTTCTAAAAATTTGATTTTGATATAACTCAAAATATATTCGACGAAATTCAGATTTTCCTCCACCATTAGAAAACTATTATCAAATCGGTCCCGACGTTTCTTGTTTCAAAGAATTTCGACTTCAATTGAGTTCTGTATACTCGATTGAAGTTCGAAACGACAATTTACGAACTGCAGCGCTGCGGCGAGTTTGTTTTAATTATATTTATAAATATAAACGTTAAACTTTGTTTAAAATGAATTCAACTCCATTCAAACTCCATTTTCACTTTTATTTTTGAATTAAATTATTCAGTTATCGTATTTCGGTAATTATCAAAATAAATTGTATTTCGATTATTTAATCGATAACCCAATAAAAATTCTTTTATATTATCAACACAATATTTAAAACGATATTGAATATTTAAAATAAATCGTTCAAAAACCTAGGTCGTTACATTCTCCCCCCCTTAAAATAATTTCGTCCTCGAAATTGCTAAGGTAGGAAAAATGGTACAAATCCATTACTTTTCAAAATCTCACTTATGTTGAAATTCAACTCTTCATATTTCAACAAATTTAATTCCACCAAAACTTTTGGTTTTCTTTCATATGCATTCTAATTCATTCAACTTGATTCTGATTCAATTTATTCACTTTGATTCATTTTACTTGTCTAAGTTAAATTTAATTCTCGAATTCAAATTCCCGGGTTTCTATTCCAAATCCTTTTGAAATCCATAAATGTATACTTATATTTATTTTCATCTCAAATTCAAAACATTTGAATTTTCAAACCAGTTTGTTTTCCTTCAAACAAATTTTCCTCAAAAACTTTTCTACGGTGGCAATTCATCACTTAGAAACTCGAAAATGAACACTGATGAAGCTGCAGTCATCATCAGAATTATTTTCCAGCCACTGAAGTGAGTTCAGCGCTTTATCCATTTCAAAATCCATTCAAATGTGATTTTTTTCGAAAATCCTTCTAACACAAAGCTATATACTTTGAAAGATATTTCCAACTTCCCAGGATTTAAAATTCTGAATTCTGTTTTGAATTCATTTTTAATTCATTTCATTTGTATATCTCATATACAAATTCTATTTGGTTATATATAACCATTTCATTTCTTATAATTTCATTTGATTATAATATTAACAACCAACACATCCATATATTATAATAATTTCAATAATTATTCTTTCTATATCAAAATAGAATTTTGGGTAAAATAATTTCATTTACCCACTTTAAAACAATATCGTGTTCAATCTTCTGTTCAAGTATTTACAAACTCTTATCGACGTCGTGGCGTCCCACGATTCGATCAGAATTCATAAACAGCTCAACAGACTAGCCAACACAATATAAAATAGTTTTTATATCAATTTACAAATACGCGCTCTCATATATATACACTCAACTCATTCTAGGGTACTACTGACCCTATCTGTAACAACCCGGAAAATCTGGGCCAGTTTAAAATTTTTATTTTGGCAATTTTAGCGAATTTTGATTATTTAAAATGAATTATTTTAAATAATATCGACGAGAAATTTATTTTGAATAGAATTCGAACGTATATATTATACGCGTCGTCGTTAGAATATAAATATTTATATATAATTATAAATAGAATTAAAAATGGCGCGGTAGTTCGATAATTCGATTTCAAACTTCAATTGAATGTACCGGGTGCAAAACAATCCGGATTTTTGTGAAACCAAAAACATTAGGATCTAATTGATGATATCTTTCCAACGAAGTTGAGAAATTGAGATTTCACTTTATAAATGATGAGATATGTCCAGTTGAAAATTAGAAATAGTCGCTGTGGAATTTATATATATTTTAATATAATATATAGCCCTTAAAAATAGCCATTTTGCAAACGACCTCGGATTTCGACGAAACCAGTTTTGTTGGGTCCGGGATGTAAAGTTATTGCTAGGTTTCAAATTTCATAATTTTTCGAATCAATATGTGAGCGTGGCAAAAGAAAACGCGTTTGACCAGTTTCAGTTGATTTTAATCGACTGGAAATTGGCCATTTTTCCAACGGTCTCAGAATTCGACGAAACTAGTTTTGTTAGGACCGTATCGTCAATACGAAGCTAGAAAATATTTTTCTGGAATTTTTCTAGTTAGTATGTGACCCCGGTAATTTGAAATGTACGTTTAAAATTCAATATAGTGATTTAAATGAAAATTCAAAAGGAAACTGATTCAAACTATCAAATCAGCCTACGATACATATCCCATTGCGTTCGGAATGGAGGTAATTAGCTAGGGGCGACAGTCGTTGGGTTTGATTTAGATTTCATATGGATAAACATGTAACTATTGGATTCAAAAGAATTTAAAATAATAATTAAATATTAAATAAAATAAAATAACCCCCCCTTCTCCTATACGTCAGTCAAAGGCCCCCGTCATTCGTGGATCTGAGGAAAGAAAGAAAAAAAAAAAAAATCCGTAGTTCTAGTTCGTTGCCTCAGTCGCCGGCGGACCACCCTCCCTTCGTCGATCTAGATGCGCAGCTCGCTCCCGATGGCTCCCCTCCAGTCGCGCGCTTCAAGGGGGATTTCGAGCATGGATTGGAGCTCGAGTTTCGAGCTGTTCGGAGCTGTAGGAGGAGAGGAAAGGGCGCTTCGATGGACCACCTGGGATCAACGTCCGGCTGCTTCGATGTCCAGGCATGGGCGATTTATTCCGACGATGGGTGGGTTTCTTCGACGTCGGGGTTACCTGGATGAAGGAGAAAACAGCTGATGGTTTGTATAGGTAATTAAAATTTATTAAGGTTTAAAATATATAGATTAGCTTGTTTAAAAATAAAATACCATTACTTGTTTTAAAAATAAAAACTAGAATTTTTATTTTGTTTAAAACCAGAATTTTTATTTTGTTTAAAACTAGAATTTTTATTTTGTTTAAAACTAGAATTTTTATTTTGTTTAAAACCAGAATTTTTTTATTTTGTTTAAAACCAGATTTTTTTTATTTTGTTTAAAACCAGATTTTTTTTATTTTGTTTGAAACCAGAATTTTTATTTTGTTAAAACGAGATTTTTAAAATGTTAAAACGAGTTTTTATAATGATTAAAGACGAGTTTTTTTAAAATGATTAAAAACTGATTTTTACATTTTTAAAAAGAAAAGAAACTGAAATTGTCATTGATTCAAAAATACAAGCAATCTTGATTTGAAAATATAAAGACTTCGCCTTTGAAAATAAAAAGACATCACTTTTGAAAATATAATGGAGAATATAAAAATAGGATTTTTATATATTAAATAGCGAACTAAAAATTCGATTTTTATATATTGAATAGCGAACTAAAAATTCGATTTTTATATATTGAATAGCGAACTAAAAATTCGATTTTTATATATTGAATAGCGAACTAAAAATTCGATTTTTATATATTGAATAGCGAAGTAAAAATGTGATTTTTACGTATGTAGTGAAAGCAGCAACGAAGGTGACAAAAAGGCGAAACAACGAAGACTTCTGCAAAAGAAGAGCCGTGGAGCTAGGATAGCTATAGGTGAGAATTTCTCACCTTTCAATTTATTTTTCTAGTTATATATATATACTAGGATGCAGACGGTGCTTAGTAGCACCCGACACAATCGTCCACAGACCATGGACTTGTTTGTTTGACTGTTTGGTGATTGATTGCGATATTGGTTTGAATGTGGTTTGTGGTGTGAAAAAAATCGAATCGATAAATTGGTTAGGATTAGACGTGCGCCGTTATAAGGCGAAGGAGTAAGGCTAGGTTAGACTCTTACTCCAAATTTTGTGGTTTGCATAACGAAAGTGAATTTGATTGATGTGTGAATGGCGTGGGCCTTCACTAGACCGGGGATAAGGCTAGGCCTTGTCCCGTTTCTAGTATCGTGCCGTTATGCCGCCGAAATTTTCTAAAATATGTTAGAAAAATAAAAATATCATTTTATTGTGTAAGTGAATTGAATAGAAGTTCATAGGTTGAAATAAAATGTTTTATCGTTAAAAATATAATTTTTAACGTGAAGTGAATAAAATAAAATATTCATTTATAAACCGAACGGTTTGTTTATGTACACCTATTTGAATGACATTGATTGGGACGATAAATTTTACACATCGCCCAACTGCACAAATAAAATATATGTTTGATTGTTTGAAACCCCACACGGGTGTTGGGATGAAATTTGAAGTTCACTCATCCTGATTGATTAAATATGTCGATCGATTGATTGACAGGCTGTTATAAGCATTAGATATCTATATTTGATGCTTATACAGTGTAGTGCACTTTGGTTGATGGTTGATTATTTATCGTTGCTATTATATACATGTGTTGTATGAAAATCCATATAATTAACTTTATATGGTAATTGATTGGGCCTCATTCCAATCGTGAAAATAAAGAATATTTTGATAATAACAAAGATTTTGATAATAGAAATATTTGAAATAGAATATTTGAAAATAGAAATATGTGAAGCCGTGATGATTAGATTGACGCCATTTTGACGTGAACGATATTTATATCGATTGAAAACGATTTCGAAATGAATTGAATTGAAAACGATTTCGAAATGAATTGAATTGAAAACGATTTCGAAATGAATTGAATTGAAAACGATTTCGAAATGAATTGAATTGAAAACGATTTCGAAATGAATTGAATTGAAAACGATTTCGAAACAAATTGAATTGAAAACGATTTCGAAATGAATTGAATTGAAAACGATTTCGAAATGAATTGAATTGAAAACGATTTCGAAATGAATTGAATTGAAAACGATTTCGAAATGAATTGAATTGAAAACGATTTCGAAATGAATTGAATTGAAAACGATTTCGAAACAAATTGAATTGAAAACGATTTCGAAACGAATTGAATTGAATTGAAAACGATTTCGAAATGAATTGAATTGAAAACGATTTCGAAACGAATTGAATTGAAAACGAATTCAAATTGAATTGAAAGCGAATTGAAATGAATTCAAATTGAATTGAAATTTGAATTGAATAGAAATGAATTTTGAAACGAATTTATAAAGAAGAATTCAATTTTGCTTTGAATTGAAATAGGTTTTGAAACGATTTTAAAACTATTTATATAATTCGTTTTGAATAGAAATCGACGAAATATATATTATATATATTATATATATAATATAATGGCCTGAATAGAACGCGCCGCGCCGCGGCAGTTCGTGAATTTCGACCATTTATTTCAAACGGACAGTACGGGAGATCCGACCGTCGGATTCTCCTAAAACCGGAACCGTTGGGTTCGTATCGAAAAGAGCTTTCTAACGAATATTAGAAATTCAAAATCTAACGGTTGGATTTGGAGATACGTCCAAATCAAATTCGAAAAAGGTCGCTGTAAGTGCAGTTCGATGGCCATTGTTGGAAATCGACTGTACGGGCCTTGATAAAATTATTAAAAATAGTGATAATTTGTGTAAAATCATAAGAAGTGATTTAGAAAGAATTGGGATGAAAAACTCCATATTTGAAAAGATAAAAATAGATTTTTATCGAAATGAACTAGTTTTGAACTAGAAATATAATTCTATTTATTTTTAAATAAATAAATTGAATTCGAAAAGGGTTTAGAAAATAACCAAAATTTCCAATGATTGCATTGGAGTGGATTTGAATCGAAATTGTCTTCGGAATATTTCGATGTTGGAATTCGTGATTATACAGGTGTTGTTATGGAAATTTGAAAGATATATATATTTATATCGTTATTTCCGATACGACATTTGTTAGTCGTAGAATTCGATATTGAATATAAGCCGATATATTTTCTATTCAGAGCCTTGTATTGAATATCGAATGTGATTTGGGTTTGTCGTGAATGGTGTCTTTACTAACACTGTTCTTGAACCCAGTTGAGAAAAGATTAAATCTTTTTATTTAGATTTAATGAAGTGTACCAATTAAATAATATTTAATTGGAATTGAATTGATATTGATTTTTGGGTTTATCGTGAACAGTGTTTTAAATAACACTTGTTCTTTAACCCGATAATTAATGGGATGTGACTTTGGGTTTATCGTGAACCGTGTTTTAAATGACACTGATTCTTTAACCCAGTCACAGATTAAAACTAAGTGGAGTTTTAATGAATCTTTAATTAGATTGAAAAGATCGAGAATGGAGTATCACCAGTTTTGCTCCAGGCGATAGTTAAATCTTTAATTAGATTTGAACGTGAAATTTAGAAACTAACTGTCGGTTAGCCAAGCAGAAGGGTTTTCTGGATATTGATCTGATGTTGGTTTCGGCCTTCGGGGTTAATATTTGGGGAATTATTCTCTTGATTAATTTACGGTTAGTGACTAATGAATTGGAATGAGGCGTATGTTGTGTTTGTGTAACACTTTTATAAAATATACGCGAGTTATTCGGGAAGTCCGGGTTTATCCCATTCTGAATAATCGATACGACGATAAGTCGAAGATGAAGACGATGGTCGAAGACCGGAGGTCTTCACGTCGTTTGGGTGATAACTGATGATCTTGATTGGGCTGTACACCCAAGAAGATGGAAACAGTTAGTGATCGTCCAGACGTACTTGGAGATCGATGGATATGCGGGGTACTAGGTGCCTCCGGTTTCGTTCAGGCCCAGAACGGACTTGTAAATGGACTGTGTGTCTGACATCGGATTTCATTCTGTGTGACTGATATCGGTTGCATAGGATGGTTTGCCTGTGTGGCATGCTAAGATGCAAATGATCAAGGCTTCTGTTGAAAAGCAAAGTCTTGTGGTGATGATCAAAGCACGGCCTTTGTGGCGTAGCTTTGTGTAACGTTTACCTCGCGTGTTTCACACCCGGTATGAACCAAAAACGGGAGACGGACGTCAGGGAGGGCATGCGTTTCTTTCTAGCTAGAAGTGGCATCAGTGGTTTTACACGCCCTGACGAGTTTGACTTATGTGGTTGTTGCTGTTGCGAGGCGCCTCGGTTATATCGGTTTCGGCCGAATGCATTCTGGTCGGCTGACGGACCAGACTTACACCCCATAGGGTGGGGAGACGTAGTGTTCAGGCATAATAATCCACTCCGTGTGGACCGGCCCTGAGGATCCAAGGGGCAGTTGCGGCTGTTCCTGAGGGGCGGGCTAGAGCGTCTCGAATCGGTTGAGGACTATCTTTTGCCTCGGTTCATAGATGGAAATCCAATTTCCAAATACGTGACATTTGCGGTTTTAGTTGTAATCCTATATATGGCGACATAGTGGGATGGGGCGCTTATGCCGCCTATGATTGATACTTATGATTTGAAGTTGTTTTATACACTTATAGTAGTATCAAATGATTTGTTTTAAACGTATCAAGCATTCTTTGGCTGTTATAAGGGAAAACCCTATCCTCGGCTGCGTTGCATTGTGTGATGGGACCTGGGTCTTATAACAGCTTCATTTTTCTTTATTTAGCATTGCGCTGTTCGTTTTATGCACTGGTGTTCTTGGGAGGAAACCCGTTCCGTGTTATACGGCGTGGTCCCTTGATTTACCTAACTTTGAAAACAAAGATTAATAACTGTTTTAGTTCTCACACCAGTCACATGACTGACCTGGAGTTTATTGTTTTAACCTAAACTCTGGGTGCCCTTATTTTGACACGGGCAGCTAGTAGTTTTGGTTTTGCAGATTTATATTCACAGGATCCTGGTTTACAGCTGGAACGATATCCGGAAAGCTTTGTATCCGTATATCTCCTTCTAGTTGTGTATTGTATTATTTTCCGCTGCTATGTATTTAAATGTAATTTAAATCTCTGATATTTCTGTGTAATATTCATTTATACTCTGTATATTCTTGTAATCTGATGCATTGTTGTAATATACAATGAAATGTTCTTCTGTTTGCGTTCTATTTTGTCCTGTTCTCAAACGATAGGGCGTTTCGAACGGCTTGGGTCGGTTTAGCGACTGGTTCGGACCGAGCGAAATTCCTTGTTCGTCACACTATCTCTAATGAGCACAACACCACAGCCTAGGTATTCGCTCAACCTAAGCTCTGATACCAACTGTAATGACCAAAGGCAGTGGGCTAACCTCCCACCATGGCTTACAGAGATACCTCAGAACTGCTTTTACGGCCAACCTCTCGACTCGACCAACCCACATTGTCGGGAGATGTAGGGGTAAGAGTCTCCCGTTCGCCACCAAACGCGAAGCGAGAACCCCCTATCATCCGTACCAATTAAGCAACCAGCTCTGATACCGAAAATACATATTTTGTATTCGCTCAACCTAAGCTCTTATACCAACTGTAATGACCCGCAAACCCGTACTATTTGAGTTGACTAATAACACCACACGTCCAATTCAAATTGCATAGAAATACGAATCATTATTAGAAAGAAGTTAGAGGGTGAGAAAAAGAAAGAAAGAAATATTAGAATAGAAGAAAATGAAGATCACAAACTCACAGCAGAACAATAAAATATATTAAATAACATATCTTTTTGAAATACAAATCCATAACTTTATATACATACCATCATCAGAGCACAACAGTTATAGACACCTGTTTCCAGATACAACATGGTACACAGCGGAATATATGATAGTCTATAGCTAACTAGTGAAGCCTCCTGCTTCCAGCTCCTCCAAATGAATCTGAAAAATCCCGGCTACTTGACTTCCCGTACAAATTTTGGGCACCCAAGAGTTTAGGGAAAACAAAAACAAAATAAACTCTGGGTCAGTCATAGGACCGGTGTGTGTAAACTCCAACCATTTGTTTAACTTTAAAAATCCTTTCGAAAGAAAAGATAATAGTAAGAACAACTCACACATAAACACGGACGGTTTTACCTTATTATAACCCAAAAACACTTTGATATGAAAATCCAATGATATTATAATAGTGTCTAAATCAAATAAATAACCAAATAGTAGAACGCTTGCATCTCACGCTCTACATATATAGTAAAAAATCAAAAACCGCATGGCACTTATTGATTTCCAACATGACAATCTATGGAACCACCTTCCGATAGTGTATCTCTAGAGACGAATACACTAGGTTCAACAAGAACGTCTTGCAACCCGGCCCACACATGACCGATCACTCATTTCGCTTGAGTGTATCGAATGTATATCACCAACGGTTGGGATCAGCAACCGTTTCCCGATTGGGATAGCATCAAATAGAATAAGGAATTTAAATGAATCTCTAGATAGGTAATTATACATCCTAATGGGAGCGACCCACTTAGCCATGTTGCCTGCCCGATTTTTGTCATTTCCCGGTTGTTGAGGCCTGAGGCTACGATTACTTTCTATTCATTTATAGCACAGTCATTTTGAATGCCACATTGTCAGATCCGTTAATCACTAGTTGATTTGCACAAATATTCTAGATATTATGCTAAGCGAATAAATCTGTTGCCACCATATATATTTATACAGACCAACCCATTAGATCATTGGAAATACTTTGTCAGACATTTGTCCATTTACGTTCGTTCTGGAATTGAACGAATCCGAAGGCACAATTTCTATTAATAGAAAAAGTCCTTGCACTTCACTCCATCTTTGATTATCTTCATATCATCTGATTCGCAACGCTACTGCCAATACAGAGTGGTTCACGGATAATAATCCAACCGGTCTCTCTATATTGACAACGATGGTCAAAAACTTCGATAGTCTGTGATTTAACTATCGAATAAAAACAAGTGTTCATCCAACATATCAAACAAATCACTGGGCTCTTTAATTAATATTTCATTAATTAAATCACTTTTCCATTTCCCTATCAATATTTGTTAACCAAATATTTTCAATAATCATCTTGGACTCTTATGACATTTGGAAAACGTTTCCAAATATCAACTTCTTTTATTTTCTCTATATTAGAAAATATCTCTATTTGCAATTGAAAACAATTTCAATCACTTATCTCTATCCCGACTATTTTAATTATACTCAGGAAATATTTACTTTTATATTTCCAAAATTCCATCACTTGGGTTTAAAACGAATGTTGTGTAAAACATCGTTATAACAACCCAAAATATTTTATTCAACTAACTCTTTTTCAGACACTTCTCTTCAAGACTGGATCTTGCTATTTATCAATTAAAAATGAAATCAATCAAGTTAGGGGTAAAATTGCCTCTCAGACCTTGACTGAAAACATCCTCAACTTCAAAACGGCAAAACCACTAACCTCGAATAAACACACTATAAAACCCAATTATTCATTTTTAAAACATGTATATGGCTCACCTTCTATTTCTAATTTATAGATTTCCCTTTTTGTTTATAACATTCTATTTTTGATTTCGTTTCCTTATCGAATTCTATATATATCGATACATTGATTTCTAACTATCAAATTATCTTAAAAATATTCTAACTCCTTAAATTACCGGAAAATTTCGCCATAACCTCCCTTGTACCGGGAGCTTCGGGATATTTCAAATAGCCTCCCATGGCCCTCACCAATCCAAAAGAAAAAGAAAAAGCAAAGCGGCTTGCCGATACGGCGCATGAAATCTCATATATGAATTTAAACATGTACCTTTTTGTCGGGCACATAAATTAAAATCTTCATATACTTCATCCCATACCTGTCTTAACACATGTTCATCTATTTCAATTCAACTCAACTCAATTCAATCGTTTGAATTCAGTTTCGCTCATTTATTCTTTAATTAGCTATTTTGCCTATTTCACTTCTTTGTTTGAACATAACATGTTTGAACAAAATATTTAACTTGCTCATGACTAAATTGAATTCCAATTTCAATTCTAGTTTCCTTTTCGATTTCGAATATAAATTTTCAAATCGAATTCGCTTATTCAAAGCCCAATATTAATTCGAAATCTCATTAACTAATTACTATTCAAATTAGTTAATTCAATTCAATAAATCAAAAATCCGATTTCTGTTTCCAAAAATCGTTTCACTTACTTCACTGGAGCTCATATTTATTTTATATCTCCAGTGTGGATTTTTCAAATGGCAAATTCGGAATTTATTTCTTTGAAATTCCTTTATTTATTTAATTAAACCATTATGGGTTTAAAATGATTTTGGCGCTGCTTTTCTAAAAAATTGATTTTGATATAACTCAAAAAATATTCGACGAAATTCAGATTTTCCTCCACCATTAGAAAACTATTATCAAATCGGTCCTGACGTTTCTTGTTTCAAAGAATTTCGACTTCAATTGAATTCTGTATACTCGATTGAAGTTCGAAACGACAATTTACGAACTGCAGCGCTGCGGCGAGTTTGTTTTAATTATATTTATAAATATAAACGTTAAACTTTGTTGAAAATGAATTCAAGTCCATTCAAACTCCATTTTCACTTTTATTTGAATTCTATATTCGGATTCCAATTTCACTTCTATTTGAATACTATATTCAAATTCCATATTTTAAATTCCATTTAAATTATATATTTAAATCCCATAGTTTAAATTTCCATTTGAATGTTATATTCAAATTCTATAATTTGAATTCCATTTGAATTCCTTTTAAATTCTACATTCAAATCCCCTATTTAATTCTCTTTGAATTCAAATTCCATATTTATTCTATTTGAATTTCAAATATTCAAACTCCGATGCAATTTTGTTATTCAAATTCTATTTAAATCCTCCTATTCAAATTCTATTTCAAATTCCCTTATTCAAATTTTCTATTTACGTCCCTATATTCAAATTCTATGTTTGGATTTCCTTTAAATTTTCTATATTCAACATCTATTTAAATTTCTATATTCAAATTCTATATTTGAATTTCTATTTGAATTTCTCATAGTCCAATTCTATTTGAATTCCTATATTCAAATTCTATTTGAATTTTCTTTTCAAATTCTATAATTAAACTTCATTCAAATCTCTATTTTACTTTTCTTTATTCAAATCCATTTGAATTCCTTTGAATTCAAATTCTATTTCAATTCCTTTAAATTCAAATTCTATTTCAACTCTATTTGAATCCCATATTCAAATTCTATTTCAAATTCTATTTTGAAATTCTATTTTAAATTTCCATTTGAATTTCTATATTTAAATTCTACATTTGAATTCCTTTATTTGTTCTTAAGCAAGTCTCAATTTCGATTTCTTTTGAAAATGATATTTCTACTTTTGGGGAAATAAATTTCCCTTTTCAATTTTAACACTTGTATTTCTATTTCTGAATTATCCAATGATAATTCTTTTCACTTCATTTATAAACTTCGTTTATAAAAGAACTATTTATAAACTTTGTTTATAGAGGAACCACTTGTTTTATTTTCAAAACAAGTTTATATTTCGAATCTATTTAAAAATTCAAATTCTATTTTAGAAAAATAGAATTTCCCTTTTAAATCCCAAATACCCCTTTCAGGGTATTTTTATAAATTATCACTTAGGCCTAGTGATATTTAAACACCAAACAACCAATTATTTCTTTCAGGGTTTCTAACACATCATATACGACAGTATATATGCAAACAAATGAATAAACAGATAATATATTTTTGAGGAATCCAATTGGATTCCTCCAACCTGTTCTCCTGCATCCACAAACGTTAGTCAATAGAAATAATACCCATCCTACTTCAAGGCAGGATATCGCGGTATAAAAGAGGATCCACTTATATACGTGGGCGTAGGGTCATCCGCTATTGATACTGCGGGCATCCGCTAATGATACTGCGGGAATCAATCCAATCACCAAACCAATATATATAATAGTCAACCCTAAATGACTAATATTTTTAAATCAACCAGAAAGCATTCAAACAAGCATCAACAATTATTTTTAACGAATAAAAATAATTCAGAATAAAAGGTGAGTGAGATTTACTCACCGGAATTTTAGCTGTCGAATATCCTGTTTATTTCTCAATCATCGACTACGAACCTTCTCGAATGAATTCGCACCTATGATAATTTAATTTAAATTTACTGATTAAACATTTATTTATTTAAATAACTATTTAAACGAATAAATAACTTTCCTATATTATTTCCCTTTGTTTACTAAATAAATTTTAGCTTAACAAATAATTTAAACTAATCCATGTATATTTTAAATTATTAAAAGATGTATACCTTTTTCTTGACAAATTACGAAGCAACTCAACAAAGCACCGGTCAATCCCTGCTACAAATCAGCCCTAAAATCAATCCACTTTCAACTTCTCACCCAACATCTTGCCGTAAATCTCCAGTCATATTGAGCTCCCATTACCCCCCCCCCCCAAATTACAGACCAACCTCCACTCCAATGCTACTGCATTGCCAAGCCAACGCCATCATCCTTTACTGCCAATTTTCACAACCCCATGACTTTGGCAACCTCAATGAACCACTGTCGCACCTTCCAACATCCATTCACATTCAACAATTTCATTAAAAATCTGATCGAGCGCTCCTCCCTGCTACAATGAACTCGCAAACTCAATCAACATCGAATTGCCCCAAGTTTTGTCAACCCGTACTCCTCCTTACTCCTTCTAATGTCGAACCCTAATCGCAACAACCTAGTTTTTTTCCAGTTCGAACCCCCTTCCACAACCAAGCATCGGTCAATCCTGAACCCTAACTTCCGACTTCGATTCACCATGCTCGGCTTTCCAAGCTCACCGCGTTGAAGCCGCGACACCCACTACTCCATCTCATTGCCTTCCGGTAAGCCAATCGCAGGGGTATATAGCCAATTTGGTTTTAATTTGGTGGAGTTCGAGAATTGATATCGATAGGAGTAGTTCACGATTTTTGTTGAATTTATTTCTCTGAACTTTGTTTCTGTTTATACTCGAACGAATGGGAAAAATAAAAGATCACAGCTTGTTAAATAGAGGAAATAGCCTACGGGGTACAAAATTAGGTCGGCTTCGTACGCTAAAATAGGGTGGCGATGTTAAACAAGTAGGTCGACTGATTTGAGATGATTTACTTCGATTTGATATCAAGGGATTTTTATTCCTTTTTAAAAAGATATCGATTTGATTTCGAGCCTATCCACAAATAAAATATCTTGGGGTCCATTACCTGAGATCACGAACCGTTATTTTAACTTAACGACTGACGATTCATCGTAATTACACTATTCTGGACTCAACCAAATAGACTATAAAATTTAATTTTGAACGTGTATATAAAATAACCATATTAAATTGATATAAAATTAAATTAAATTCAACACAAATAAATTCTTTGACAATAAATTACTATTATCGTCATTTATATTCAAACAGAATATATATATTGATCATCTGAACCGTTTCGATTCAGTTTTATTTTTGAATTAAATTATTCAGTTATCGTATTTCGGTAATTATCAAAATAAATCGTATTTCGATTATTTAATTGATAACCCAATAAAAATTCTTTTATATTATCAACACAATATTTAAAACGATATTAAATATTTAAAATAAATCGTTCAAAAACCTAGGTCGTTACAACTCGTCTCTTCAGAGATGGGAAAAATTGGTTCCCCTCCGAAATCTTCCTGAGTATAAATATCGTCTGGTATGTGAATGTTATTTAATTCCCCGAGTACTTTTTCCTCCGTTAATTCATCTTGAGCGGTAGACTCAACCGGTGATGAAGTTCTTAAGGGAGACAGCCCCTCAGAGGTTGGGACCTCCTTTGATTCGTCAGCTCGCCCCTCATCTCCTTTGTATACGTTTTAATCCTCGTCATCCTGATTAATCATTGGCGAATGACTCTTGCGAAGGGTAGTTGTCTTTATAGCTTGAGAAGTTCCTTCTCCCTCAGTCTGAGGTATATACTTGTACGGTTTGCCGCCCGCTCCAAGTCTGATTCTCATGTCTAAAAGACGGTATTTGTGAAGGTTCTCGTCGGTGATACATTTCTTAATCCTTAAGAAATCTGAGTTACTCTTGAGAAGGCGGGACATTCGGTCTTCATATATTGATCCTTCCGTTCTCTCAAAGTTGTGATCTGTATGGAAAAAAATGATTTGTTAGCACTGAGACTAGGCATTCGAATTAAACAGGGGAAAGTTAAAAACATACTCGCTTGTAGCCACTTCCTCGCACATCCAGCTTGGTGTTTTATATAGAACCAGTCGGATTTGATATCCCCTATGTTACTATAACCATCTGTCACAACCTTTCTGTTGGCAACTGATTCGAAGAAATAAAAATTGGGAGCCCCTGCGAAACAATGCTTGAAATGATAATAGAACTTCAGATGTTTAAGGGTAAGTTCGGTCTGTAGAATCTCCATGTAAGCAACGTACAGAGTATACAGAGCCGCGTAGGCTTTCGGGTGGAGTTGCATGGGGGCAATGTGTAACTGTCTTAAGAGATTGACAACAAGTGGAGGAAAAGGAGGAATAGCCCCTACCCAGAACATGAGTCGACTAACAGTCATGTACCCCTCTAGGGCAGAATGAGGTCTATCTTCGCTTTCTGGAGCTTTTACATCATCCCAGGGAATTCCGTGTCTTAAACATATCCTCTTAAGTTTTATATCGTCCAACTTAGAGGGTGAAGAATCGGTGAAATTCTCTATTTCCTTAACACCCGGAATTTCATCAGGAGCTCGATCATCCGCATCTTCAAGGACGTGCTCTCAGAAGTTGTTGACTCTATATCGGTGCCCGTCTCGTAATCAGGATTGTATTTTTCCTCATTTGAATCTGAGGGAAGCACATCAGGGTTATGATGTATTGATGTCTCTGATTCGGTACTTTCATTTGGCGTCTCAGTCACTTGTTTATCCGACATAGCTGTGTTGGCGAGTAAAAATTAGAACACAAGTTACCCGTTCCCCGTGTGTGTAAGTGCAAGTGTGTGCCTATGTATACATTAAAGAAAAGAATGAAGTCAATCAGATAAGCGGATAATGGTCGTTGTATGCTATTGAGTTATGTTGTTGTTCAATCAAGGAAGTTCATCTCGAAGGCTCTAACCTAACTGTCCAATGTCTTGTGATTACGAAGCATTGTTTAAATCAAAATATTTCTAGGATCGTGGACAAGTTCGGCTCGTGGGGGACATGAGGATCGGATCGTGATTCGTTCAGTTCGCGGGGCTTAGACCGGATCGTGGAGACTGAGTCGTCCGTTAGTCTCGCTAGCCAATCAGGTTCGGGATCGTGATATAGTTCAGCCTGGAGTATACCAGCGGATCGTGAAGCACCTCTACGATCCACTTCAATTCCCTTCACCACGACCCGATCCGACGTCCAGAACCACGCTTTTATCTTTCTTCGCTCCCGCTGTTTCTACGACCCGAGCCATAACTTTGCCCCCGAATCAACCTGGAGTACTCTCCCTCTTCTTCTTCCTCATTCCTCCTCTCCATTCATGGATCCAAGCAATTAAACCCATTTCTCTATCATCACCCTCTAAGTCACGAATTCCAAAAAACTCCGCCATCCTTACCATTCGAATCAGTAAAAACCCAAGAGAAATGAGAATGAAGTTGCTTAAAAACATTATTAGCATAATTACCTTTTTTAAATTAGGAATGGATGGGTTTTCTGAAATTCATGGTTAGGGTTTTTAAGAAGAAGAGGCTGGCGGCGACTAGAAAAAGAACAGAAAGAATGAAGGAAGGAGGGGAGAACGGATTATATAGTCGAGCCAAACGTCCCCTCATCTCCCCTTTTTTGTCGCGACTCGAACTGCGGAGGACAATGGGCCACGAGCACTCGTAGAGGCCTATTGGAACTTGAAAGGAGGCCTCCTCGATTGACTGACCCGTGGTGTGTATTACGATTGTGAGCCACATGGAGTTGCGACGATCCGAACTCACAAACGGCCATTAAATCAGAGGTATGTAAAAATGCTTGTGAAATTCAAACAAATTACCTGATAAGTTAATCACAATGCACTCCGGAGTCTGAAAGACGAGAATTACCCGATGAACAAAGAAATGACCGGAGATTCAACTGGGTATTTATACTAATCAAGGGACACGACTTCCTGAAGCTACGCGTCGTTTCAAACAAACACGGCCTTTTGTTCACATCGCTTTATGAAAAGATGGCTCAGTTATTTCGAAGCATGTTCCATCCTTGATAAAACATACTTCGAGGGGGCAAAATGTTGGCTAGTTTTTGGACCAAGCCACCAAGATTCAAACACAAGTCCAAGATGAAACCTCACTCATGAAGGCAGTTACCACGACTCGTGATCGCCCCTTGTAGCCACGATCCAACCCGTCCATGTCTTTTCGATCCGATCCAACCGCAGAAGCAAAGATGAAGATCACGACCAAGTCATTCACGATCCGAAAATGAAGGATCCTGCGACACCTATCCACAACGGCTATATTGACTATTTCTCCATCAAGCCACCAACCAGTCCGAGATCTCCGGGATTTGTGCCACGTATGACCACGATCCATCTGCAGATATCACCTATAAATAGCCCCAGGCTTGGCATTTTTTAGGATCTTTTTGGTAATTCTGAGTTCTGATTCCACCATTATCATATCTCTATTATTCCTGTTTAGAGTTGTCTCGAATTCACTGAGTGAATCAACATTGTAAAAGTGAGGTTGAGAGATAAATCATTGATTGTACTCGAATCTTAAGTATAATCATAGATATAAAGTGGACGTAGGCTTGTTAACGCCGAACCACTATAAATCTCGTGTCTTTCCTGCTTTTCTTGCATTTTTTCTGATATTAATCTTTGCATAATTGAACAATTTGGGTGTTGGAGCCAATTTTGGATCTAACAATGTACATCCAGTAAAAGTTCAAAATGTAAAACTACGAACTACTGTGATGTTGCAGACTCATTTTTAATTAATATAAATTTATATGTTCAGACATTGTTTAATAAATGAATTCTTTATTATAATTTAAATCTAAACTTAACTAAACCTTTTTATATTATCTGATTCATACGGCATCTCAAATTCAGTTTATTCCAACTATTTCAGAATTTAATTTACTATTTTTTATTCAAATTAAATTAATATTCATAATCATTGAATTCAAGTTATTTAAATTCCAAATCAACATTTGAAACCAATTTTTAAATGTTTAATTTGATGGCTAAAAATCAAGGTTGTTACTAGGAAAATGGCTGGCTATTGTGTAGATTGATTACATTAAAGATTTGGTTCAGCTAGTTTTGATATGTCACTGTTTTAAGTTTTATTTCTATAGGATAGGGTAATTAACAACTAATGAACTGATTAGTGATCCTATTAGACTAATGACCTGAAATTATAAATTGAAGATTTGAGTAGAGAAATATGGTTCTTCTTCTCATTCCAAACAGTAGGTCGAGCGTCTGTGAATCTCTGATTCAACCTAATCTCTCTAAACCCTAGTTTCTTTCTCTTAATTATTCCAAATCACATCTAAAGGCAAGATCTACACCAAGGGGGATTAGATCTCATCATTTTACATTATAACTAAGAATTTTTCCATATCCATATTTTATTTCATTTATATTGCATCAGATCTAGGTTTTGGTGAGTGATGGATCTCTCCCACATGGTTACTACATATTATGTGTTAATTTGGATCATATGTTAATTTCACCTAAAATCATATATATATATATATATATATATTTCATATCTAAACATCCTAGGATAATCTAATTTTATATTTAATCTTATTTGATAGTATACAATGTAATTTGCTAGATCCATCATGTTTAATGTGTAGTTAGTGTCGAAACATGCTAGATCTATGACTATTATTATATGGATCATGTTTTTGTGTGTTCATATGATTGTTCATGTTCGAAATTGGATAAATTACTATTTGATTGGTTGAGCAATATGTTATGCATGAATTGTTGTTTAGAATAGGACTTAGAATCGAAGAACATAGCAAATCGAAGGTTCAGATGATTAGATTCAAACAAAACTTAAGAGAGGAGATCAGGAGGACATCAAGATTGTACTTAGAAATTTTCGGGTGGAAACACTCTAAGTGCATTAACTCATACCGATTTATAGACTATGGACTGGTAATCATCCATCGTGGTTGATCGAGGGGAGATGAAATTTTGTGCGAGATTCGTGGGGTCTATAGCTGGTCGTGCGCAAAGTCTGAAGTGAATTGGATGGGTTGAAGCGTAATCGCTCAAAAGCATGAGCATAGACTGTCATATAAAGATTCAGGTTTTGGTAAGGAAATGGAGCAGAGGGATATATTCAAGGCAAAGAATGAAGTGATCCAACACTTAGCTAAAAATTGGCTAAGTGTATGGATTGGTACCGATCCATAAGGGATGGACAAGTACCAGTCCATCACATTGATGAGTTGGGGGTCGGGGTTCTGGCTATGGTGCAGGGGTCTTTAGGAGGTTGATATTGGTCTCTATTTGTTAATCGCTTCTATGAGGAGGAAGTTACCATCGAAGTAGTACTCGTTCTATGATTATGAACCCATGCGGGGTGAGCAATATTCGGTTCAAACCGAATTAACCGACCGAACTGGTTCATTTCGGTCGGTTCTTCGGTTTTAAAACTAAATCAGTTTGAATTCAATTTGTAAAGTAATTTTTTTATGATTATTGGTTTAACCGAACTTTTATTTATTATCCAATTTTGCGATATTGTAGTACAATAAATAATTAGTTTAGTTATATAATATAAAGGAATTTGTTGTAAATAGATCAAATTTTATCATAAACATGAAACTATCTATATAAAATTTCTCTAGACATGAATTTGTGTTTTACTTTGAGTTAATCCATCATTCAAATAATAATACATCCTTCAAGTTCAGTCAAATCAGTTACAGACTAAATTAACCGAAATTAATTCAGTTCGGTTTGGTAAATTTTCGGTTTTAATTCGATTCGAGTTTTTTACCTCCAAACCAGCTGAACCGACCAAACCCTCACCCCTATGCGGGAGTAGTCGAAGGTTAAATGATAAGCAGCTCGAGAAGGAATGAACATGCGCAGTAATGGAGCGACTTGAGTGAGGCTTGAGCTAAAAGATAGAGTTGTAGATAGATCATAAGATTGGAAGTGCCAAGAAATCATTGACAGTTTGAAGGATTCTAGTGGTCTCGAAGTAGGGGTATCATAGGAACGCCTGTTGGGATCTGAGAGATCGAGTACCTTGGATTGCTTAGGAAGAGATCGAGTTGTCTTGGAAAGACAAATGTACATGGGACATTTGGTAGTCTAACTAAAATCGATATTTTCCATTAGCCATTGACATATGGCAACAACCAGTCCTTCGATATCAACCTATTCAAGGATTTAGTAGGTGATAGCTCAGTTATTGTTTGTTATGGATGTTATGAATGCTTGCGTGTTATCTCCTATTTGTCTGGATTAGGAATTATATTCTGGTTGGTATCTATTTCTGTGTGTTTGAGTAGCATGATTAATGTGATTGAGTCAATTGATTAATGTAAATGGATGCAACACAATCGCACATCTCACTCATATAGAAACATATGCATATTAGGGTGTTTTGCATATATACTGCATCGCTTATTACACGGGCATGCTAAAATTGAGCTCACTTTAGTTAGTTTGCAGTTCATAATCATTACAAGTCATGGATGTTTATGAATGAATAAAAAATAACATGGATATTTAGAGGGAGCTGTATTTTTTTGCCCCTTTTGACAGATTTTGGGACGAAGTCTATTTTAATGGGGAAAGAATGTAACAACCCTTAAATAATATACTAAATAGACCAAGAAATTTAATGAATTAAATAAACAGTAAATACAAAACAATGAAAAAATGGGAATTTTGTACAAATAGGAATTTAGTCACAAACTATTATATTTGGATTCGTGACGAAATTTTGATACGTTTTCATATATAATATGTTGAAAACGGAGTCGACATGAAGAAATAATAATTTAATGAAATCATATAGTAAATGTATATATATAAACATTTGGATTGATAATATATATACAATATCTAAGTGATACAATGACATAATTAGGATAATAAAACATTCCCATAGGTGAATTTTAAATTGAATGAATAGATACGATCAAGGGCACAAAGAATATATTACATATGGAAAGGAATAAATAATATATGGTAAGTTATAAATAAATAAATTAAAAATGCATGCCATGAGGCTCCTTGGTTTTATAGGAAATTGATAGTTGAGATTAATCTATATTAATCTAACAATTGTCATTCGCTTACACTCCTATAAATACCACCTTATTCACCTCACCATTCGCTAGCCATCTCATTCTCTTGTGCCTCCATTATGCTGCTGAGATTCCACAAATTAGGTTTTCTTCTTCTTCTATCTCAATTCTATTTCTATTTTCTTTTCTTAACATTCTGCAATTCTAAATTTATATAAGTGGCTCGATTTTATAAGGTCCTTTCATGTAGATCTGCAATCAGAATTGGGGAACAACGTCAATTCGTGCATACAGTTTTCAATTCATTGATACTTTCATCACTACTACAACTGTGAGTGGATATAAGATTGGTTTAGATTATTCCCTCTATTTTGTAGTTTTTATATAGATCTTTATGCAAAGGGATTTGGATTTTCATGATAATATCATAATAAAAACTCCTCAGATCTCCCATCTTCATTTAGCGCAAGGTTTGTTAATCAATATTGTAGCTTTGTAAATTATTTGGTTATGTTTAAGGAATGGTTGGTCATTTTTCGTTTGTTCGGTTGGATTTTCCCATTTCAATGAAAAATCAATTATAAAATGTCTGTAGTACAAAGGGGTTAAGATTTGATTTGGTTTCAGAATTTGGGCAGGTTTAGATCTCCAATCTTAATGGAGAATTTGAACGTATTCAAATCTAAATATTAACGTATTTATGTACAACGTAGAAAAAGGGTAAATTTGATTCAAACAGAATGTGTGTGTATGTGTGTGTGTGTGTGTGTGTATATCTGTGTGTGTGTGTGTGTTAAATGTGTATATAACGCCTTGTTTCTCTCTCATTACACAAACAATTCTAATAAGCCTAGGATACAAGTTTAGATGATTAGATGATTATTGTTGATATTTTCCTATTTGTTGCTTGTTATTACTTATGCCATGAATTGATTAGTTTATTATGGGAACTGGGCTTGTATACCTTCTATGCGAACATGATTGAAAAAAATTCACCGTTAGAACATTTCTTAATTCGAACGGTAATCAGGGTTTTTAGCGCGTATTAAATTATACACTTTATATAGCGTAATCAAAGTAATGAAACGTAATAATGGCATAATAAATAAGTTAGGATAAGATTTGAATATTTTTAATGTCCTTATAGGAATTGTTGTTTATGTGTGTGTAAATGGCTTATAAATATAATAATGATACACAAATACGAGGTTAGTCGTCATTTGTGGTAGATGTCTGCCCGGAACCAACCAGCAAGTCCAGCAACCACAAGTGAGTCTGGGTAATGTGGGTCTAGGTGTCATGGGCCATTAAGTTTAAACCACTATGACACGAGGTTAAGCCCGCTCATAATAGAAGTCTGTCTGGAACTGCCCGACAAATCCATCATTTACGAGTAGTCGGTTTAATGTGAAAGGTCTGGTGCATATGTGTATATATATACACACACACATCTATTATATGTGTGTTAATAGGTAGGCTTACTACCCGCCTTGAGAAGTTATTAAGTAGATGAGCTTATACTTGTTTAGTTTGGGACTTAAGTGGTCAGGGCTAGGCTCGTTCCAAAGGTTTATTTCTTGGATTTGGGCCAAAGACATGGGACCCTCCCTTATTAGATTTGAAGTGGTCCATGAGTCATCCTTCTCTAAAGTGGTCCAAACATGGTGATAACAGAGTAGGGTAGTTTACAGAGTAGGGGCTATGTAAGGGCCAACCTAGAGACGAGTTAGGTTTACGTGGGACGTATCATGCAACTTAATTAATCGCAGTCTAAGGGAAGTCTTAAGTGGCATAGGTTTACAACCGTAATATCAGTTAAGTAGTAACATGAGGCATCCACCGAAGGGGTCTTAAATGGCTATTTGCGGGCCTACTATAAACGGGTACTAAGTGGCGAGATACTACTTCTCATATTACTTGTGAGAATATTTATACTTATGACGTTGTTGTGTTAGGACGGGGTCTTAAGTGGCTAGGGTCCATCTTAGGATCATAAAAGATCATAATAATCCACCCTTAATGAATATGTTAGAATGGGCCTTTAGCGACTAAGAATGTCCACCTCACTGGGTCTTATGTGATCGCTGATCCATCTTAAATACATAAATGAAGGTCTTAAGTGATTGATTCGGATGTCCATCTCATTACTTAAAATATACCTTTGTGTGTGCATGCTTGTGTGTTTCTTAGACATACTTTGAAGTATATAACCTACCAAATTTAGATTATAGTCTTTAAACACATATTATTTTCATTCACTAGAACTTTATGTTCTGACTCTTTTCCTTAACATATCCAACATGTCAGTAGGTGAGGGGTAGGCATGGTGGACGAGACGATGATGGAGCCTGGAGAAGGCAACGAGACTATTGTTATGTTATTAGCTGTTATTGCTATTTTATTATTGGAAATACTTGATGGTGAATAATAATGATGTACCATTGTAAACATGTGGATTTGATATTTTGCATTTAGAACATGTGGTTTTTGAAGAAATGGTACATCTTACTTTGATTATTATATTTTCTCATTCTGTTGTGTGAGATTCCATCTCTTTATATTACTCTGTTATTCTACGCAAATGTAATTCCTTACAGGAACCAACGACTTGTTTAGAGTGGTTCTAAGTTTCGATTGGACTTTTCTGGGTTGAAATTTAAGCCCGCTCCGGACTGGTTGTTACGTGTGTTTTGTATAAAGCCAATGTACCCAATATCTCTAGAATGTTCATGAGCCCCATATTCACTCCGTATCAATATCCAAATCCATGATCTCACTATATCGTTTATATGTTAGCAACTATTCTAAATTGATATTTACCAGGAAAATATCAAAATCTATAACCCATCTTTTCGATTTGTGGTCTCTTTGGATCCTTTTCGAGCATAATCCATACCCAACGATCATTGATTTGTCAGGCCAAGCGTTGTTTACACTTAGCGATCCTAGCCTTGTTGGTCTCTTGGTGAGTGATGGTGCGTATGACGATCCATAGCCGTACTGGGATCTTGCAAGCGATTGTTGCACATGGTGATCATGATCGAGCCATCCTATGGGCGAAATGGCCTAACCCTTACCAACCATTATCCACACTTGACGATCCTGATCGAGTCATCCTGTGCGAGGACTGACCCGACTCATGCTTGCATCCTGAACTACCCGATACTTGTCAAGGAAAATCCATGCTCGAATGATCCTAGCCTCATCAGGCTATTGTCAAGCGTTGTTCACACTTTGTGATCCCAAAGATATAGCCTCGTTAATTTCTAGACAAAGTTGTTTACCCTTTGTCATTCATAAGCCACATATGACGATACGTTAGATTATAATAGCCAGAAATTTAGTTGTTGGTTTCATATTTGATGGTATGAACAATACATGCCAAATAATTTTATTAAAGTGCTAAAGCATATGTTTATTACATCCAAAGTCCTTGGTTTATCACTATCTTAGATCTTCCCTAAGAATCTCACTGGTCCTCGTACAAGTGCAAATGGTTTAGCGATTTTTTTTTTACAAATACGTTTAAAAAAAGAAAAAAGGTTTTTGCCCGTCTAAGAGCATGCCTAGGGATCTCTTTGAATTCTTTATATAGGTAATATACCTAGCCATCTATTATCTGATTTCCAAGCCATTAGTTGATGACGATCCCTCGCTTTGAGCTGGGCCCGCCTTAATCATATGCGGTTGATGGTTAGTTTGGTTTTATCTCTACGACTCTATTCAAGACCTACTTGGATTGTTGTCCTTTCCTAATCAGCTCCTCGAACTCATCTGTTTGCATTCATTAGTATCATGTCTTCCTATTTTTTAAAACAAACAATGTTTCCCGAAAGCCCTTTAGTGCTCTGATGGCTTCTTCCTTGTTGACCTTCGATATGGAAGGCGATCCTTGGTATCCATGTATATTATATCCAAACCAGAATTTAAATTAGTATAAGAAGAGAATATCGATCCTTTCCTCGTTATTTTTGGTTGGCCAGATTCATCATTGTTCTTCTACTTTGCTTTATCCTTTTCAGAACCGGATGGTCCTTCGTCCTTGGCGACATTTACTTCTAGGGCCTCACAATTCTCCCATACATCTTCCTACCTTAGAAATCTATTAGTTCATGGTAGAATTATCCAAGATTCCTTGGGGATTCCTTTCTAAAGACATTATGAAAACCATATTGTTTAAAATTCTAGAGATATTCGCCATTAGAATTATTGTCGGATCTGGTCGATCTACTATAGTGTCTACTGCATTATACCTTCCTAGAAAGCCTCATAGTGCCTTTCTTGTCCTTTGGTTCACTGTAGTTAAAGTCATAAAATTCTAGGGTCATGTGACATGGTCTAAAAATGTCCCATGAACCATTCTAAATGACCTATTCAACTGCTAATTGATTTGATTTCCAATCGTCTAAACCACACAACAGTTATATCCGATAGGAAGAGTGGGAAGATTTGGCTCATTTCTCCTTCAGATTCCCCTAGCACTTCCATATGCCTTACAAATCACATCAAATGAATGGTTGGACCCTTCCATTGTAAGCCTCCAGCACTGAAAGCTTGAAGTCAGGTGGATTACTTGAGGTTCTATGTTTGGAGTGAATGGACTCCAATGCATAAGCCCACATTTGTATTAACTAGTCTGACCCTCGTAGCTCGACGGATAACGTTTTTGAATCCATTGCTATCTTTAAGAAATGACTTTCAACCAACATTCTGAACTCCCATCATTTGAACATCCAAATTAGCATAGAATTATATATGTTCCTGAATTTACTTGAACGAAGGGCAAGTCCCTAAGGTATAAAGGGTCAATATTGACTCCTCTGGGGGATTCAATTCTAACACAATCCCCTTAAGTGTGGCTTTTCCGTTGATTCATGTCACTAGCATGGTCTAAATAGTATCTCCAATCGAAAAGTCTGAAACCCCAACTGGTTGGTGTTTTATTAAAGTAGTGCCGAGGCTATACCCTCAGCTTGTGAGGGAATGAGTCTGATCCCTTGGAAGGTGTCGGCACCGACTGAAGTTCCTACTTCGGGTGTTGGCCCTGACTGTTGATAATTGTTTCCTCGCATTCTAGCTTCGTTCCCAATGCCTAAGTTCTGTTTTCCGACCCCATTAGCTTGTCTGATTGTTTAGAAGACATCATTTCTTACTATCTTTTTAACATGTTCACTTGTCTAACCAACCTATGATGTTGTAGGTTTACTACATCATCCATTTCCTCCTTAGTCGAGTAAGTGGAATGATTGCTACCAGAGGAAGTCACTTAACTTTCCTCCTTATCCAACCTCTTCTGCTTGAGCTCTAGCCCTTTTCTTTTTAGACATTACTATCCCTTTCCAAGCTGTCACAAATCCAAGTTTTTGAGCTTTTATTCAAGTGTAGCCTTCATTGTAGCGCACTAAAATGTTAGACTTGTTTCTAGTTAAACAAGCACTAACACCAAGATGAGCTTTGTAAGATCAAAACCACAGATTCAATAGTATACAACTATAGATTTAATCATAGAAATGAAGAAAAAGAAAAAATAAAGTACGTATAATTTTATTAGTTGTTTAGTAATTGTCCTATGTCCAATTAAAGTAATCATTATTTGTATTGCCGATTTGCTTGTTTGTATGAATGTAAAGAGAAGAAGGATTTGATGTATTTAAGGATTGATAGAGCTTTTTCTGGGGAGAAGAATAAGTTCCCTTTTTCTTGGGCCAATAAAGGTTATTTATGATTGAAGAAGACGACGAACTGGCCTTAAATTGCCTAGAAGGGCCACTAAAGCAGGTGACTTTGTGAGACGACCCGAACTTCCCCGTGAAGGAAAGCACGGATAGAATTGAGGACAAGGCAAAATAGAACGCAAACAGAAGAACATTTCATTGCTATTACAACAATTCCATCAGATACAAGAATATACAGAGTATAAATGAATAAATTACATTCAACAAATATCAGAGATTACAATAAATTACAAAGCAGTGGAAAAATATACAAAAGCACAACTGAAAGTGATACACGGATACAGAGCTTCCCGAGCATCGTTCCAGCTGTTAATCAGGACCCTGTGAATATAAATCTGCAAAACCAAAACTACTAGCTGCCCGTGTGGAAAATAGGGGCACCCAGAGTTTAGGTTAAAACAATAAACTCCAGGTCAGTCATATGACTGGTGCGAGAACTAAAACAGTTATTAATATTGATTTTAAAGTTAAGTAAATCAAGGGACCACGCCGTATAACACGGAACGGGTTTCCTCCCAAGAATACCAGTGCATAGAACAAACAGCACAATGCTAAATAAAGAAAAAAGAAGCTGTTATAAGACCCAGGTCCCATCACACAATGCAACGCAAGCCGTAGGATAGGGTTTTTACCTTATAACAACCAAAGCATGCTTGATACGTTTAAAACAATCATTTGATACTATTATAAGTGTATAGTGTCAAAACAATTTTCAATCATAAATAACAATCATAGGCGGCATGGGTACCATCTATCATGTCGCCATACTAGTTCTACAATTAAAACTGCAATATCACGTATTGGAAATTGGATTCCGTCATGAGCCGAGGCAAGGGGCAAGCTCCTATCCGCGTTCGAGACACTCTAGCAAATGTCCCAGGACTCCACTTTGATCCTTGGAATCGGCTGGGCCGGTCCTCTCTTACTTTTGAGGATTGGCAATTCCTGAACACACGTTTCCCGGTCCTTACAGACCTATATCCGAGGCGCCTCGTATCCAACAACCACACAGGTGAAAAGTATATAAATGTCAGGGCTGGTAGGTCACTGACACCACCCTAGCTAGAAAGAAACGTCGTGCTCTCCCAGCGGTCCGTCTCACGTTTTTGACTCATACCGAGGTGTGAGGCTCGCGAATTCACGTTTCACACAAAGCTACGCCACACATGCCATGCTTTGATCATCAACCACAAGACTTTGCTTTTCAACAGAAGCCCTGACCAATTGCCACTTATGCGTGCCACACTGGCAATTCAATCCATGCGACTGATGTCCATCGATATACAACCTCTGAGCTCGTACGTCTCAGAGAAGGGCGTTAAGCAAGAGAATAAATTCTCCGCCGCCAAACAGATGTATATTTAATAGAGATCAATCAACACAGAATAAAATCCAATGTCAGACACACAATCCATTTACAAGTTCGTTCTGGGTCTGAACGAAACCGGAGGCACTTTCCTCGCATATCCATCCATCTCCAAGTACGTCTGGATGATCACCAACTATTTCCCTCATCCTGGGTGTACAGCCCAATCAAGATCATCAGTAATCACCCAAACGATGTGAAGACTTCCGGTCTTCAACCACCGTCTTCATCTTCGACATCTCGTCGAATCGGTCATTCAGAATGGGTATAAACCCGGCCTTTCTGAATAACCCACGTATATAATAAATGAATGTTACACAAACACAACGAACGCCTCATTCCAATTCAGAATATTCTTTTATTCACAAAATCACATTCTTAGGGAAAGGTTCCCATTAATTTTATCCAAGATAAATTCTTCTAAATTTATTCTTTAATCCTCCTATGGATATCATTTCTAACTAGTCGGGATTAGCGAACCACACTGAAGTAATTATTTGTTTTATTTCCCGATCCCAACCTATATATCCCATGGAGAAAATTGGTAATACTCCACATCTAACACCACGGTGTTATCGGTAAAATTAATTACCATTTCACGTTCAAATCTGATTAAAGATTTAATTATCGCTTTGGAGCAAAACTGGTGGTACTCCATTCTCGATCACCTTTCAGACTTGATAATTTAAATTATCAATTCACTTTTTAATCTAATTAAAGATTCATTAAAACTCCACTTAGTTTTAATCTTTTCAAAAATCAACAACCTGTCTTTAACTGGGTTAAAGAACCAATGTCATCTAAAACACGATCCACGATAAACCCAAATCATATTTGATATCAAATACAAGGCTCTGAATAGAAAATATATCGGCTTATATTCAATATCATGTTCTGAAACCAACATATGTCGTATTGGAAATAACGATATAAAATATATCTTTCTAATTCCCATAACAATATCTGTATAGTCACGAATCCAACATCGAAATATTCCGAAGATAATTTCGATTCAACTCCAGTCCAATTCACATATTGGGAATATTGATTATTTTTAAAATCACTTTCAAATTCAATTTATTTATTTCAAAAATAAATTGATTTTAATTCTAGTTCAAAACTAGTTCATTTCGATAAAAATCTATTTTTATCATTTCAAATGTGGAGTTCTCCAGCTCAATTTTTCCCAAATCATTTCTTATGATTTTACACAAATTATAGATATTTTTAATAATTTTATCAAGGCCCGTACAGTCGATTTCCATCAACGGCCATCGAACTGCACTTACAGCGACCTTTTTCGAATTTGATTTGGACATAATTCCAAATCCAACCGTTAGATTTCAAATTTCTAATATTCATTGGAAATCTCTTTTTGATACGAACCCAACGGTTCCGGTTTTAGGAAAATCTGACGGTCGGATCTCCCGCAACGTCAATTCGAAGTTAATGGTCGAAATTCACGAACTGCCGCCGCGCGACGCGTTTTATTCAGGCCATTATATATATATATATATATAATATATATAATATATTATATATATATTTCGTCGATTTCCTTTTTAAAACGTATTTTATAAATCGTTTTAAATTCGTTTTCAAAACCATTTCAACACTATATTCAATTTCAGATCGATTTGATTTCAATTCAATTCGAATTCATTTCAATTTTATTTAATTCGAATTCAAATTCGTTTCAATTCAAATTCTAATTCTTTTCAATTCAACTCAATTTGAATTTACCTTCTATTTAATTCAATTCGAATTCATTTTAAATTGATTTCAATTCAATTTCAGTTTGAATTTTAATCTAATTCAATTTGAATTCATTCAAAATGTTAAATTTTGAAATCACTTTTCAATATTCATTATAAAACGAATAAAATCGATATAAATATCGTTCGCGTCAAAATAACGCATCTCTAATCAACACGGCTTTATATTTTTCAAAAACTTCTTTATTCTATTCAACAAATGAATATTTATTCTATTCAACACATGAATCTATATTTCTTTCAGCACACGACTATTATTGTTATGTAAAACATTTTATAAAACTATGGTATCTATCGTTTGATTTTAATTAGACTCCACCGTAAAGTAGTTCTAATTTTAAATATGATAAATATGTAAATTTTATTATATAAAATATTTTGCTCAACACACGGATATTTTCAACACATGAACATCGTCAACACATGATTATTTTTATATTCAACAGATGAATTTTCTTTTATAATATTCATCATTTTCCCGATTAGAATGAGGCCCAATCAATCACCATATAATGTTAATTATATGGATTTTCATACATCACACGTATATAATAGCATTGAAAAATAATCAACCATCAACCAAAGTGCACTACACTGTATAAGCATCAAATATAGATATCTGATGCTTATAACAGCCTGTCAATCGATCGATCGACATATTTAATCAGTCAGGATGAGTGAACTTCAAATTTCATCCCAACACCCGTGTGGGGTTTCAAACAATCAAACACAGATTTTATTTGTGCAGTTGGGCGATGTGTAAAATTTATCGTCCCAATCAATGTCCTTCAAATAGGTGTACATAAACAAACCGTCCGGTTTGTAAATGAATATTTTATTTTATTCACTTCCACGTTAAAAAATATATTTTTAACGATAAAATATTTTATTTCAACACATGAATTTCTATTCAGTTCATTTACTCAATAAAAATGATATTTTTATTTTTCTAACATATTTTAGAAAATTTCGGCGGCATAACGGCACGATACTAGAAACGGGACAAGGCCTAGCCTTATCCCCAGTCTAGTGAAGGCCCACGCCATTCACACATCAATCAAATCCACTCCATTTCACCAAACAATTCAATTCGAACCAAATAAATTAACCAACTACACAACCAAACAATTTAACAAACAAGTCATCCATGGTCTGTGGATGACGGGTGTCGGGTGCTACTAAACATCGTCTGCATCCTAGTATATATATAGATAACTAGAAAAAGAGAATTTAGAGTGAGGAGTTCTCACCAATAGCTATCCCAACTCCACGACACTTCTTTGATAGAAATCATCGCTGTTCTCGCCTTTCGTCACTTTCGTTGCCCGTAGCCACTACATATATAAAAATCACAATTTTATTTTTCTACACATATAAAGATGATATTTCTAATATTCCTATCATGTAAAAATTATATTTCTAATTCTTTACATAAACAAAAATCATATTTTTATAATCGCTATATAGTAAAGACTATATTTTTATCATCACTTCATATATTTAAAAATCATATTTTTATTTGCTACTTCACACGAACAAAAATCTAACCTTCCTTTAAATTAAAAATCAAACCTTTAAAAACTATAAAGATCGTATTTTTATTATCTATATTGCTATTTAAAAATCAGATCTTAACACCTTTAACTAAATAAATTCATAACCTAAGTAATTAAATTAATTACCTTTCACTGCATCGTTCGTCGGAGCAGCTAGGGCGCGGTGGTGGCGGCCAGAGGTGCTGGACGTGGCGCGGGGTGCTAGGGCTTTGGGGGTTTCAGGCTTTTGGGGTCTCGAAGGCGAGGGGGATGGCTAGACGGAGGGAGGAGGAGCGATGGAGGCGGCTCAGGCGGAAGGTCGAGGGGGAGGGGCGAAGATCAGGTGGCGGTGGCGATTTTCTGGGGGAGGGGGGGTCTGCGACGCATCGAAGAGAGGGGGGGGGGGGCTGTAGCTCGCGTCGGTTGAAGAGGGGGGAGGCGGCGCATGAGGGGGTCGGCCAGCGGCGGGAGGACCTGGCGACGGTGGCCCTGGTGCGTCGCGATTTTAGTTATAGGTTTTTTTTTCTTTGAACGGCAGAAATAATGTGGAGAGGGAGAGAATAAAGGGGGGCCATTTATTTATTTTAAATTTTATATTATATTTTAATTCCCTAAGGTTGACTTTTCATACGACCTCGAAATCAAACATGCCGACTGTCGTCCCTAGCGTAATACCCCCATTCCGAACACAATGGGATATGTATCGTAGGCTGATTCGACTGTTTGAATCAGTTTTCGTCAAATTTACATTTAAATCATTACATTGAATTTTAAACGTACATTTTAAGTTACTGGGGTTACATACTAACTCTAAAAATTCCTGAAAAATATTTTCTAGCTTCGTATTGACGATACGGTCCTAACAAAACTAGTTTCGTCGAATTCTGAGACCGTTAGAAAAATGGCCATTTTCCAGTCGATTAAAATCAACTGAAACTGGTCAAACGCGTTTTCCTTTGCCACGCTCACATATTGATTCGAAAAATTATGAAATTTTGAATCTAGCAATAACTTGACATCACGGACCCAACAAAAGTGGTTTCGTCGAAATCCGAGGTCGTTTGCAAAATGTCCATTTTTAAGGGCCTGAATTCCATAGCGACTATTCAGAATTTTCAACTGGACATATCTCTTGATTCCCGCTATGAAATTTTGATTTGTCGGATTCGTTGGAAAGATATCATCAATTAGATCCTATTGTTTTAGGTTTCACTAAAATCCAGATTGTTTTGCACCCGGTACGTTCAATTGAAGTTTGAAATCGAATTATCGAACTACCGCGCCATTTTCAATTCTATTTATAATTATTTATAATTATTTATATTCTAACGACGACGTATATAATATATACGTTCTAATATATTCAAAATAAATTTCTGGTCGATATTATTTAAAATAATCTATTTTAAATATTCAAAATTCGCTAAAATTGCCAAAATAAAAAATTTTAAACTGGCCCAGATTTTCGGGTTGTTACACTTTGTCCTCGAAAAAGGGATCAGGTCGGCCTACTTACTAGAGGCCGACATCAACCCCGAATCGATACTGATCCCATGGGTTGCACCCCATTAGTGTGTAACCCTATGGTGGGGTGTCCTGTGACGTATCCTTGCTCTTATGTGCTTGGTTATCTAGTTTACCTTACGGATTTTGAGTTATGGACGTAGTTTTGTTGATATTTCAAGTTCGAGCTTATGCACTTTAGATCCATGCCAATTCCTAGATTACCTTGAGTTTTTTTCAAATTTATATGATTTCAAAGTGCTACTTAAGTGAATCTATTTGTCATAGTTTCATATACTGTTCCCAATACTCGATTTTGGAGTTATCTGACCATCCCTCTGTGCTGTCCAGCGCGAAGGTTACAAAAACCAAGTATTTGAATCCATAGTGTAACGGCCTTATAAAAAAGAAGGTAGTCACCTACCAATAATGATTTATCCAAATGTTGTTGTATAATTCAGCTTCAAATACCAAATTTAAACCCAAACCTACATAGAACGATAATATGCTTGTAAAAAAAACTGATTATAATATCTTAATCATGAAAAAAGAGAATAACTAACCCAGATCGCAATATCTTAATCACAAACAATCTAAAGCAAGGAATAACAATAAAATAATCACACATAAGATTTGATGTGGTTCCACTAACTATTTTTTAATGTACATCCAACTTGGAGAGAGATTATATTACCACGTTGAGAAGAGCACAAGATATTGGTACAATGATCACCCAACAATCACTCTAGAATAAGATCTTGGATAATAGAATTAAAGAAATTAAATTAAGGATAAAATCCTGATCTTCTTTAAATAAACCCTTGATCAAGTTATGAGGTCTCCCACTTTGAATCTAAAAATAGCTTATTTTGGGAGTATTCTTGTTGTGGAAAATTACTCGTCTTCCCCATGAAGCCTTCTAAAACTTTCACTAGCAATCCAAGCAAAAATTCTAGTTTCCACTACCTTAGAGGTCTAGCCTAAGATTCTAGATGACTTGATCAAAAATCAAATTGCTATTCACTAGTCTTTTGGATAACCTACGAGCCAGAAATCTAGATCAGTTCTTGTGTTTCAAGCTACCCGGCAACTAGATGTTTGGCCTTAAAGCTAGACATGTTGCTTAAATTTTAGGAAACACTCTGAATACTACCATACGTCTGACCCTCCAAATCAGATGTTTGGCCTAACTTTTGGGTTGCAACAGACCATGTGTTTAGACATCTCATTCTTTTACTCTGTTGACATTTAAGCTCATGTGCATCCTCCTCTGAAGCTTCCACCTTCAACTCACTATATCTTGAGCATACGTGCTCCAATCCATGAACAATTTTCATTGATACTATATTGTTCTCGACCACTTTAATTCTCCATATAGTGTCTCTAACATTTAAGAAGTTAAGGATATAAACGATCTTGGTTCTGTAAGATTTTGCTGGTGTAATGATTAGTTAGAGCGGTCAACATTTTCGGATCGGTTGGGCCTAAGCTCCTGTGCGTCTTCAACATTTAACTCGCCATAGCTTGAGCATCTATGCTTCAATCCACGAACCATTTTCACTGATACCAGTTTAATCTCGACCACTTCAATTCACCGTATAGTTTTGCCCACATTAACTCTTAAGGCTACAAACAATCTTAATTTGATCAGCTTCAATCATTGTAATTCTTAGTTAGAGTGGTCAACATTTTTGATGGATTGGACTTTAGATTTCTTTGTTATTTCAAAGGGATATCCACAAGTGAACCTTTCAACTTCATACTTAGATATTTTCTTAATTTCGTCTAACTTGACTCTTCTTGATTTTCATTGGTTGCAAGTGCTCTAAATACTTCAAGATTTCATCATCTTTATATCGGAAAATTTGTATGAAAATTCACACCACTTTTCTTGAAAGCAGGCTTATATGTAAAAATAAACTTCTCATAAAGTCGGTATCAACATGAATAACCATTCCTACATGATTATCTAGAGTACCTTTCTATGAAATACGAAGTACTTTAAGAAGGAAGACATGTAAATTCCCTAAGTAGCCACTTTTTAGTATATTTTCATTGTGTGAAAACATAAAAATATTGTTTAGAGCTGCTTTTGTTAATTTAGAAGAACAAAAGTTTGATGAAGTTAGATTTGTGGAACACTTTTGCCAAGTCAAACACTCAAAGCCGGTCAACTTAGCTTGCTTTCACTTGACGAGTAGCTTAGACTTTTAGATGAATTCATATTTGCATCCTCCTTCTTTTAAGGCTTTATGTGCCTACCCCATCATACCTTTTTCCCCCTTTCTCTTTTTGTTTCTCTTAAACCCGAATTAGGATTCAAAATGAAAAAAAATCCAAGGGACTAGCTCAATTTTATTGATATTCCCATCACTTCAACTCTAACTTGAAGAATCGTCTTATTCACATACCCTTTTTTGCACCGTTCATGCATTTAAGCCACGTTCTCAAGAGAGACGACCTAGGGTTTTTTGAAGAATTGGATTGGGATTTCAATTAGATCTTCTTCTTTTTTGATTTAGGAATAAAAAATGAATGCAATGTCGATTTAATTAATGCAATAAACAGTAATTTTGAAATTTATTAGTGCATGTATGCTTGGTCGAACCAACAACTATGATGTGTTAGTAAAAGAGTTAGTGGTATATCATTGGGAAAATTATGTAATTAATTACGTATATCTAACTTTGTAATCAATGTTATTCGTAATAAGTGTAATTTTATCTTTTATGTGCTTTGTTATATTATAATATAATTAAGTAACTTATCTAAAGTATATAATAAGAAAAGCATTAATAAAATGTTACATGATTCGCCAACTTAAGAACACTATGAAACTTTAATGTGAATAATCCACTTTGATTTAAATCATTAGACGACAATCTATCGAGTAATTGTAGTTGAATAAAAGTTGAAGCATTGAAAATGAATAGTTATTCAATAAATAATTTGTCATCTTGGTCGTACGAGGTTAGTATTACTGTCTACTATAATAAATATTATTACCGAACCAATGCAAAAGGAGCAAGGATGATACTAGAACTTTGACCAAAACTAAATTTAGTAAATCCTAAAATAATGTAGTGTTAAAGAAGAGAATGCGAGTAAATTATTCTTACTAATACACCAGTTAAGATAACTGAAAATATTGTTTTCGCCAATTGTAACACCGCTATCCATGGCGATATGTGATTCGAATTATTCAGTATTAATCATTGAATGAACTCATATCCCAAATTCACACAAGTGTATTTGCGAGTTCTTTAGAAAATCGCATTGTTTAAAAGTTTACGATGTATTGTAAGTTAATTAAATTAGTTAATGATTAATAAGTATTTATTATTATTCAATTTACTTAGTGTTTGTAATTGCTTGAAGCACATATAGAAGTTATACTTTCTTGCATCAATATATGATATCTGTGGAAATTTAAACATGCTTAAATAAAAGATAACTGCATAAAGGGTTTATGAAAATTGTGTGCCACTTAATGACATCAATGATGACTATATCTTGAGAAGAGACAGAAATTTAAGGAATTAATTGGGCATGTTTTAACTGAAAGGAAGAGAAATATGTCATTCTTTCAAATAAAATAAATCCATTAATTTTATTGTGATTCATTCTTTTCATTAATTTTATTTTCCCTCCTCCGCTTCATAGCAATAGACAAAATTTCATCCGTTTATTCCAGTACATAATCAAATCCAAATCAAATGAAAACACTGAATAATATAAAAACTAAATGCTTTAAAATAATAGGCTTTAAGAAGTAATAAATTAAAGTTTATAATAATGATTTGATTAATTAGAATGATTTCAATGGTTATCGAATAAATTGTTTTAGAAATTATTTAATTAAAAGGTTTTAAATTGTAAATACAAGATATTCAAATTAAAATAAGTTGAAATCATGGAATAATATTTTATAAATATTACATAATTAATGAATAATATCAGTTTGAGAAAGAAATGATTTTCAAATAGAAATTTGAACTTATTTAAATTAAATAAAAATTAGTTTTACAAATGAGAAAAATGAAAGGCATAGAAACACTTTCTGATGGCTTCAATGGTATGCGAGGAATAAAAACTCATGTACCCCGGAAATGACGTACAACAATTTCTATATCAATAAGATTTATTTGGAAAACATGATAGATTAACCTAATGCCATTACATAAACCAATTTTATGGCAAATATTCCTAAGTAGCATTATGGGAGATCCAATTTTAAGAGTTAGTTTGTGCGGAGGTAAACCACCGGGCGAAAGTGAGTTGAGGAATTCATGTTGATACAAATTAATTGTATCATCCTCAACAGAATCAAATGAATAATAAGTATATTCGGCACCCGAAAACATGTTTATAACAGTATTATTAATTTCGTCAATAGTATCATTAGTTTGGGCCAAAATAGCTCTATTAACAATATAATCAGCAGCCTATAAAGATTCAGTAAGTGCTAGGAATACATGTTCTATCGAAGAAAAAATAGAGTTTGAACTACTCCAAGAGATAATAATATCATTTGGGAGTTTGATCATGTCATCTTGCACATATGGTTCATCGCCATTTCCAATACGTAGTAGAAAGGCAGCATATGAAGGGTCATTTGTAGCACACATATTTTGGGTTAAGCGAAAACCAATAACATCTGACCATAAATATGATCTAATGATACATATTTTGGGTTAAGCAAAAGACAGTAACATCTGACCATAAATATGATCTAATGATACACGCCTCAATAGTTTGAGCCCTAGTACGATTCGAGACGATTGGCAGAATTTGACGGAAATCACCACAAAAATGACTACTTTACCCCCAAATGGTTTGTCGATATTAGCTAAATCTCGTAATGTTTTACCTAAAGCCTCAAAGGCATGATAATGAGCCATTATTGCTTCATCCCATAAAATTACCCTTGTTTCAATTAGTAGTTTTACAAGATCGGATTGTTTGGGAATGTGGCAGGTGGATGAGGAATCAACTGTAATAGGGATTTTAAATCGAGAATGGGCAGTTCTACCACCGGGTAATGTTATTGCAGCAATTCCCGATGTGGCAATTGCAAGTAAAATAAGGCCTTTACTACGTGAGTCGCTAAAATAGATCGGTATACATATGTTTTTCTTATTCCCCCTGGACCATCGATGAAAAAAAAATAGAATTTTTGTTTTCATAAATTGACTTCATGACAGCATCAAATGTTGTTTGTTGTTCTAAATTTAAGGAATCAATTGATTCAGTGTCTTCTTAAGGTATGTGTACAGACTTTTTAAACAAAATAAGAGTTGATCTATTGCGATTATTATGTAGTGTAATAGTATTAAGAGGGAAATCAAAGTCAAAAAGTGTTTTGTTGTATTGTCGGAGTAAATTGTCGAGGTTTGAAAGACAAAGTTCAGTGAAAAATGTATTGTCAGTTATATAAAATGTGTGCTGATAATCTTCTATCATGTATGCAGAAAAGTGTTTCCACATTTGGCATACATTAATTGGTTCACAATATACTAAAATCGTAATGAACAGCCTTCATAGGGCAGCAGGCATATGTGTGTTAGAAGCAGCCTGTGAGCAATCATAAATAGCATCATCATTTTCTAATAAACCTCTATGTTCAGCTGCTTCTTTAAATGTGTCATATTGTTGACCATTGACTGTAAGCAAGTCAGTAGATGATAAGGGTCCTCTAACATGAGTTAGTAATAACCTCAAAAAATAACGATCACCTTCAATAGGTGATACGGTGTAAATTCTACCTAACACCCTAAGGTTATTTTGTCTACGAATCCACAACTTGTGTTTTTTCTCCCACCAATACTTCTCAGGAAAATGATGATAAAACTATTGTCTTGCCTCTTCATCGTTTACATTTGTAGTGAAATACTCAGTAAGCATAGTTTTGGATCTATTATCATCATTCAACACGTCATGCAATTGTTCGGAAGAAGAAAAATGTAGTTGTTGTTGGTTTGGAAGATGGATTTGTAGGCTAACAACAGACAATGTAATGTTATTAAGCGGAAATTTAAATATTCTCCACAAAGCCTCTGGTGCACAAATCCATCTAGCATTAGCATAATTAGAAACTTCATCGTCATTGTTTGATGTAGAAACACCAAATGAAACGCGGTAGGATCCCTTGTAAGCATACTTGTAAAGGTATTTTACTAGTTTTATACTTGAACAGATTTCGGCATTTATATGGCAGTCATATTTAAGTAATAAATAAAGATTATACGGCACTACCCAACGATTGTCAATTGTGGTTCCCATTATTTGCGTAAGTCTATTGTTATCACATCGTCTATATATTGGATATGAGTCGTTTCCTTGTAAAGTAATGGTAGCAAACATTTTGGGGAACTCTTTCTTACATTCACCATTTTTCATGCACGTGGCATTTGGGTTAAAACGACCACGCAGATGATGAATCATGTTTTTGACAACAGCCGTACGTAAATTAGATTCCAAATTACTACATGGAATTTCGGCTCTAACCGCAACATCATACTCATCGGGAGAAGTAATTTAATCATTTTTAGCTAGAATAAGTAAGATATGGGAATGGGGCAAACCTCTTTTTTGAAATTCGATAACATGTACATATGCAATAACTTTTCCTAAAACGCCGTTATCAAACAAATCAATTTTTAACTGGGTTAATTTTGCACGAAAAATTCTACTTGTTGAGTCTGGTCTATCTTGGGGTTGCTGGCCAGGAAGAAGTTCGCTAGTAACCTCAGGCCATTTTGTGTTAAATGTAACAATAATAAAAAAAAGGTTTTGCATACCTTTGGACAACTGCAATTGCATCTTGGTGCCGGTGGTGCATATCTCGTGGACTGCCCATATGAGATGCTGGAAGGATTTTTTTTAAACCAACGTTGGCTAAAATAGTGAAATGTTTAATTCTTAAAAAAGTAAGCATTAAAGGTGAAGTGTAAGAAAGCTGAAATTTGGAATCGGACAGTAAGTGACATACCCATTGAAGTTTCTCCTACATTCAAGGCATCTTGCATACCCTGGTATAACTCTACCCTAATTTTTTCTTGATTGTTATGAAGAAACCTAAGTCTCGTCATTTCAATTATGAAAAATATATCAACAACATATTGGTTAAAAAGGCGTCCACTAAGCAGGAGAAGTGACGTCTCTCCTGGTCGAATCTGGAAAAAAAATTAAGATTGATTCAATATTACTAATGCAGAAAAGAAAAGAGATTCGTACAATGTAGGTAACATAACTGTACCTATATATAGTTCGAGTAGTATGATGCACAACTAATTTGGCTGTCCAAATTATCATGCAAGTTCAAATTCCATCCATGTTCTCCGTATGGTAGTAAGAGTGGATACTGAAGTGGGTCATAAAATCCAGCCGTATCAGGAACATGCTGGAAATTTCCACTATGTGTCTGAACAATTATGTCTCTACCCTGCAAATCATCTGATTCGTCACTGACGATTATGCCGACAACTTCTGATGCCGTTGGAAGTTCATGAAGATGTCTGTCATCGTGATCTCTTTAATTTTTATTCTGCAATTGTGTAGGTCAGCACGCTGTCCCAATTGACGTAGGACGGACATAAGTGGGTTAATCATTTCCAAAACTTCCTTTATATCAAAAGTATATCAGGTCTCAAAATTGGGTATCCAACTATCGATTTTTGGTCTCTTGCTCTGTTTCATAAATGTACAGCTGTAAATATCATGGTCGGTTACCATCAGCAGGCAGCACACTGCCTATACGGTGGTATATAAACCCCTGAGCATGATAGGAATAAAACCCCACTTATTACATTCGCCAAGTCTTGGTCAATATTTGCACCCATTGATGTAAATGCAAAAGCATTGTTATAAGACCTGATATTAATTCTGAAGTGGCTGCTTAATTCAGTTTTATCAAGAAATAGATCAAGTAGTTGTTGTGGAACGGGAGGGCGGAAAATCTGAAATTTACCATTTGAACAACACGTTTGGGTATTTTCGTAAACAAATCATTTTGATGAGCGGAATGGGCAGAAAGTTGGTGCTGGCAGCATATGTTTATGAAGTCTAATAGTTGCCAGAAAATTTCTTGCGCAGTTTTGAGAAGTGGTAAATGTAGGAAGAAGCTGAGCATTGTTATTTTGGACTGATTGCGCATGTTGCCCAGCAGCTGCTGCTTGAATTCGTCGCGAACGGCGACGATCTCGACCGGTTCCCAGCTGAAGTTCATGTGCTTCAGTTGACATCCTAGCACGTTGAGCTCGTTGAGCCACATGCCTCTGTTCGCACTGCTGAGCATCCATTTGGTTATCGAAGAGAATAATGAGAAAGTTGCAAATGAATAAGGAGGGACGATTTAGTGTGAAGTAGAAATGAAAAAATAATCAAAGTATATGAGTAGAAATAAATAAGGAAAAGAGATAATAATTAAGCAGGCAGACTTAATAAATAAGATAAATCAGCATAAAAGAAGGAGATAAATGGGGAATGGTAGTAGATTTTTGAACAAGTCATGTAAGACTTGGTAAAGGAGTATGAAGTCAAAAATGACAAATAATCAGTTGTAAATATCGAGCAAAAATAGGGGAGAAAGGTTGGCAGGAAATAAGAGAGTAACATATAGAAATTTCTGGATATATTTCTATTTATGATTACGAAAATAGAAATATATTTTCAAGCAACATTAGTTTTATAACATATACAACATACAGTATTAAATGCATAGATATAAAATTAGATTTGTACAAAAAGCCTATACATGGAAAAATTAAAACCTATAAGTTTATGAGTAGGAGGAAATGGAGCAGTTTTTGTTAATATAGCAAGGGGAGTGGTCATAGGTAAGGAATAATATTTTGGGTTCAGGAAAAAGCTTGAGGTAAATTGGCTGTAACCAAATTGTATATGTTGAAAATAGGAAACCCTTGGAAAAAAAGAAAACATATGTAATATGAATTTTGGTTAGTTTATAATAGAACCAAACTTTGTTTAGTAAAAAAAAGTCGTAAAGGGATGTTTAATATTCAAAATAAAGTTGATTCATTTATTGAAAATATACATGTCAAACCATGTTGCAGTAGAAAGAAAGTAGCATGAGGACAGTCAAACTTTGTTGAGTAATCCACATTTTTCAGATCTGAGTTAAAAAAAATTGAAAATGGAAAATGTTAAAAAAATCCATCCAGCAATTAATTTCCAGCATAGTTAACTTGAAATCGTATAGGGGCCCAAATACAAAAGAGTTGATGTGTGCTTCCTCGATTTTTCAAAAATAAATCAATATGTAATGTTACATCTACATTTATATACAATCAATCTGGCTATGAACTACTCATATTTGAAGAAGAAGAATGTCAGGTTACTAATTAAATAACAGTGCACGTAGATGCATGTGCAACCATCTTTACACAATCCAAGGGATTACATTATTACTGAATGAAATCTGTTGTATTATGTAAAAACGGATACGAACGATATACCTACACTGTTATTTAATTAGAACGCTAATGTAAAAATGCCATCCAACCTTGTAATTGTGTAGCATACATATGAATTAAGTTATAAAAATTTTAAATATAGGTTGCAGACGAAGGTTAAACATTAAGCATGAAGACATTGAAATATAACAATGTAGCATGCAGGCAACATGTTACATAATTGATAAGAAGGAAATGAATAAAAAAATATAAACTGTATGTTGAAAGTGGAAACAGAGATTGATGAAGTTAGCTGCATGTAATCAAGAGGCCTGTAATAAGGAATATAAATTGACACGTAAATGCTTGTAAACTAAACATTAAATAAATAAATGTCAAATTCATAATATTCGAACACATAAAATGATACCTGAAAAGGAGGACTAACAATTAGTGGTCAAATAGAAAGCAGCAAACCAAACTCCAATTATCCCCATGCTTTTGCTGCTATCCTATGTATATCCAGCAAAACATGTTTCTGTATAGTAAATTTAAATAGAATTTATCAACAAATAAGCAAAGTGAAGACATACATTATGTGGATTATGATGTGGATCATTTTTGAACTGAAATTCATAACAATTGAAGATAACAACTCAATCATGGAAGGTTTGAAACAAAAATAAAATTTGAAATTGTTGCACAAATGTACCAAACTATTGATTAGCGTACAAATGATACGATTAAAAGCAGACATAAATAAGACATTTTTGTTGCCGGTTAATGTAATTGAGTAGTAAAAAACACAAATTACAATAGCATAACTTATTACGTTAAAGTTTACCTCTTATGATGGTAAGCATTAAGATGCACAATTGGTAAATAGAAAATTTGAATTTCATAAATGTTTAAATAAAGTGCGAGTGCAATGCAAATTAATAAAAGAAAAAATTAGTTATAATTCAGTTCTAATAGTTGTTGTTCCTTTGTTAACACTATCCACTAAATGTTTGATTTCCCATCGAGAGAATCCTATGTGATACACATAGAAATAGGAAGCATCTGTTGCAGCTTGCTTCAACAGATTATATAAAGGCAGCGAGCACCTAAATATACATAGCACAATGGTTAACAATAGAATAAAACGTGAAATTAATGCAGTAAAATCAAACAATGGAATTCAACCAAACGTTAAAACCATAAGGTAGGTAAAAAAGAATAACGAAAAGAGATGGAGATATAGTCGTAAACATGAAGTAGAGATGTTTGAAAAAAGAAACATATAATCTATGTTGAATCATGAAGGCAACCAAACATTTAAACTATTAGGGGAGGAAAAAATAAATAGTGAACAGAGGTATAGTCTGATTAAAAAAGGGAGAATTAAAAGTGGATGTTGAGCAAAGAAAAAAAATATATAAACATGAAGTAGATTACTATACCTCTGTTCACTATTTATTTGCAAAATAGAAGTTGCACATTCTTCCATTTACCACATACAAAATACGTAACTCAATACGTTTACCAATTTAAATCTGTAGTAAACAACAAACGATCATCGAAAGAACTAAATTGAAGACTGGTTGTATATGAAGGGAAATACCAATCAGTAATACATGTTCATTTTAACTAAATAGTAAACTGTTGTAGGCCTCAATTTCCCACATAATTGATTTCTTTGAAATTTAAAAACAATAAATCAGTGAATGAAAATTATCAAAATTCAAATTGGAAATTCTTATTGAAAATATAATTTCACATTAGAAAAGAATAGTGATGCAGTAGAGAAAGCAAGAAAAATATCGTAAAGCTTGAATTAAAACATAAAAAACAAAACGTAAATTATTAGCATATAAAGAAAATTATATTTTGATAATTATTATAACCAACTGAGCAAAAGATACCATGATGTCTACAATTTCCATTTATGAACTTAGTCGTGTACTTAACTGATTATTTTCTGATATAAAAATTTCTAAGAGACGAACCAAAGGTATTAACATTATAGTAGTAGTGCCCAAGTAAACATAAGAATTCATGTTAGCTAATTCATAGCCACTTAGTCGTTTTAGGAAACTTCTAAAGATTGACTTACATATTTTCCATATTGTTTCTGAATGATATCCAAATAAAAGATCAACGAATATATACATAAAAGTATGTGCATTTGATATAACTAAATCGAAAACTGGTTGTACAGGAAGGGAAATACAAATTAGTAATACATGCTCATTTTAACCAAATAGTAAACCGTCGTAAGCCTCAATTTCCCACATAATTGATTTCTTTGAAATTAAAAAACAATAAATTAGTGAATGAAAATTATCAAATTAGAATTTGGAAATTGTTTATTCAACATATAATTTAACAATAGAAAAGAAAAGTGATGCAATGGAGAAAGCCAAAAAAATATACCCTAAAGCTTGAATTACAACATTAGAAACAAAATGTCAGTTATTAGCATTAATAGAAAATAAAATATTGAGAATTATTTAACCCATTGAGCTAAGACACTACGATGTCTACAAATTCCATTTATGAACTGAAAGTCAAGTACTTAATTGATTATGTTCTGATATAAAAAGTTCTAAGAGACGAAGCAAACGTATTAGCATTAAAGTAGTAGCGCCCAAGTAAAGATAAGAATTTATGTTAGCTAATTCACAACCACGTAACCCTTTGAGGAAATTTCAAAAGCTTGACTTGCATATTTTCCATATTTTTTTGTGAATGATATCCAAATAAAAGATAAATGAATATATACGTAAAAATATGTGCATTTGATGTAACTAAATCAAAAACTAATTGTATATGAAGGGAAATACAAATCAGTAGTACATGTTCATTTTAACCAAATAGTAAACCATTGTAGACCTCAATTTCCAACATAATTGATTTCTTTGAAATTAAAAAACAATAAATTAGTGAATGAAAATGGTCAAAATTACAAATTAGAAATTGTTATTGAAGATATAATTTCACAATAGAAAAGAATAATGATGCAATGGAGAAAGCAAAAAAAATATCGTAAAGCTAGAATAACATCAAAACATAAATTATTAGTAATAACAGAAAATAAAATATTGAGAATTATTATAACCTACTGAGGAAAAGATACTACGATGTCTACAAATTCCATTTATGAACTGAAAGTCAAGTACTTAATTGATTATGTTATGATATAAAAAGTTCTAAAAGAGGAACCAAAGGTATTAGCATTAAAGTAGTAGTGCCGAAGTAAACATAAGAACCCATGTTAGCTAATTCACAGCCAGTTAATCCTTTCAGGAAACTTCAAAAGCTTGAGTTTCATATTTTCCATATTTTTTTTGAATGATATCCAAATAAAAGATCAATGAATATATACATAAAAATATGCGCATTTGATGTCGATAACGAAATGCTTTTGATGGATATATGTCATGGTTTCTAAGGATTAAGCAAATCCAAATGGAAATTAAGGTGGAAGATCCAAATAACAACAATAGAAAATATCTATCATGAATATACAGAAAGAAATCAGAAAAGCAGAAACATAAGTATCCAACTTACAAAGATAGGAATTTCTATCTGAAATGTTTTTCATTGTCAGTATGCCCACTTCAATCTTTCCCATAATGGAGCTAAGATTATTTTCCTTCATTATAAAATAAAACAAATATAACATATGTTATATAAAATATAGCATATTTTACATATTAGCAAACATATCTTATATATTAGGAAAGTTATCGAAGTCTTCCTCCCACCAAAACAAAATGGTTCTTCACACATTTCTATAATTTTAAGATGATGCTTCTTGAAATCTTGGAATCTAAAACAGTAATGAAAATATATACAAAAATTAATAATTATTACGGAAAACTGGGTACAAAAAGGCAGTAAAAACACTGCTAACATTGTTAATTAGATTAGCATAATGGTAATTAAATTAGAAATGTAAATTAAATTATAATTTGATTGTGCCTAAACGATTAATCGTCAATCATGATAGTGCCAATATAAACACTTTGCGGATTATAATTTGATTGTAGCTGTGTAAAGTAATCAAATAAAATGGTGTAACTCATAACAATGCAGACCTAAATTATTTCAGACTAATTAATGTTGTAACAGAGAAGACCAAAAAATTTGAGTTCTGTAGTGTCTAAAGATTCATCCCATATAAGTAATTTACTAATTCTACTAACGTCAAAAATATATACCTACGTAGATGTGAAGGAAACTAGCGGTAGTACGGTGTGTTCACAGGCAGATCTGGACGTCAGCAACCAGAATCTGAAAATTTGGACGGAAATAAATGGTGTAAGATTAGAAGACGGTGCATTTAGTTTTAAAAACATAAAAAAATTTATACCTGCATAGATCTAGGGGGAACAAAAGGTAGTAGAGTTTTTGCAGTGGCAAATTTGAACGGCGGTAGGAGGAATTTGGTAATTAGCAACTAAGTAGTAAGAAATGGGTGTAAGCAGTTAAAAGTAAAGAAATATACCTGTTTTTACATGGATTGGAGGAAAGAAGGGCGGGTGGAGTATCGGATTTGAAAGTAAGGGGAAGGTCGAAGGAAAATTGGGATGTTGTAGCAAGAGGAGTTGTCGCTGGAGCTGGAGACGACAATGGTGTAAAGGGGAGGAGATGGAAGGAGATACGTAGAGTGAAAGTTGTAAATTTAAGCTCGTAGGGTTTGGGAACTGGGAAGACATGGATGGGAAAAGAGCAGAAAGGCATTGAAGACGGATGGAAATGGAAGAAAGCAGAAGACGTGGGTAGAAGCAGTTTACTAACCGACTTTCATGGTTCAAAGTAAAACAAAATAGAGAAGCGGTAGGACCAAATTGCCCTGAAACCCTAATACTTTATAACATTTGATAATGGGAAGGTATTGGATATTTGTGGAAACTAATAAAAGCCTCACCATGTCAAAAACATTTTCTTTATTAGTAGTGATGTATGTATATGTGGATGTATATGTATATGTATATATGTATGTGTGTGTATTTACTTTGGACTTAGTTTTGTCGTATGGTCATTCCCATTCTGATATATTTTGATTGTTTATATGTATGTTTGTATGTATGTATGTATGAAAAGATGATATTATATCTGGATAGGTGTCCAAAGTGTAGTGGATTGATATATCTTTTTTTGCACAAATAGGTAGCATATCATATCTTTTCATATACATTGATTAAAATGTTATTTTATAAGATTGAGAGGTTTATCTAGGCAGAAGCTGTGTCTTACTATGACAATTCTCTATGATATATCACTTATAGATGATTTATATACTTTACTGATGATTATGGAAACAGATGATACACCCGTCCGACATAATTATTTAGTCGTGAATGTAATATGTTATAAATACATAATGTTTTGTACTTTTCTGTTAAAGTGTTGTGTAAATAGTGTAGGTATAAAAGCTTTTTTTGTTGACTGTAAGACTTTAGATTAATAAAATACAATTCTGCTTTTTGATATTTCTCCATTTTCAGTTTTAATGGTAGATTTTATGGTATCAAAGCAGATTGATATCTAATCTCTTTTTTCTTTTTAATTGATTTCTCTGATAGTATGGCAAATGATTCAGAGAACTCGACTATCAATTCGATCCATCAATCAGGAAACATTGTTATCAATTAACACGATCAATATTTTCTAACTTATGGAGATACTTTGGTTGTTCCAATTGTCAATTATACTTTCAGTGGAAGCAATTTTGTTAACTGGAGAAGGGAGATAAGGATGGCGTTGATTGCTCGAAACAAATTAAGGTTTCTTGATGGGACACTGCCGAAACCTAAAGCAACTTCTCCTAATTACCAGATGTGGATCCAAAATGATTATATCATCATGAATTAGTTATCAAATTCAATGGATAAATCGATTTCAGAGAGCTTCATCTTTAGTGATTCTTCTCGCCAATTATGGACTGAAATTTTTGAAAGGTATAGGAAAACGAATGTTCCACAATTATATGATTTACATCGTTAGTTAGTGCTGATTGAATAATGAAATTTATCGATTCTGTAAAAACCCGTAACTTCCCCGTAAAGGAAAGCGTCGGATAGTTCGAGAACAAACCACAACAGAACGCAAACAGAAGAACCTTTCATTGTATATTACAACAATGCATCATATTACAAGAATATACAGAGTATAAATGAATATTACACAGAAATATCAGAGATTTAAATTACATTTAAATACATGACAGCGGAAAATAATACAATACACAACTAGAAGGAGATATACGGATACAAAGCTTTCCGGATATCGTTCCAGCTGTAAACCAGGATCCTGTGAATATAAATCTGCAAAACCAAAACTACTAACTGCCCGTGTCAAAAATAAGGGCACCCAGAGTTTAGGTTAAAACAATAAACTCCAGGTCAGTCATGTGACTGGTGTGAGAACTAAAACAGTTAATCTTTATTTTTAAAGTTAGGTAAATCAAGGGACCACGCCGTATAACACGGAACGGGTTTCCTCCCAAGAATCCCAGTGCATGAAACAACAGCGCAATGCTAAATAAAGAAAAATGAAGCTGTTATAAGACCCAAGTCCTATCACACAATGCAACGCAAGCCGGGGGATAGGGTTTTCCCTTATAACAGCCAAAGAATGCTTGATACGTTTAAAACAAATCGTTTGATACTATTATAAGTGCATAGTGTATAAAACAACTTCAAATCATAAGTATCAATCATAGGCGGCATGGGTACCATATATCATGTCGCCATATATAGGTTTACAAATAAAACCGCAAATGTCACGTATTTGGAAATTGGATTTCCGTCTATGAACCGAGGCAAAAGATAGTCCTCAACCGATTCGAGACTGTCTAGCCCGAGCCTCAGGCAAGTACTCTGTCAAGCCTTTGGATCCTCAGGGCCGGTCCACACGGAGTGGATTAAAATGCCTGAACATGCGTTTCCCCGCCCTATGGGGCGTAAACGAGCCAACTAAATGACTCCATCGGTTCGAGAACGAACGATCAATCCGAGGCGCCTCGCAACAGAAACAACCACATAAGTCAAACTCGTCAGGGCGTGTAAAACCACTGACGCCACTTCTAGCTAGAAAGAAACGCATGCCCTCCCTGACGTCCTCTCCCGTTTTTGGTTCATACCGAGTGTGAAACTCGCGAAGCAAACGTTACACAAAGCTACGCCACAAAGGCCTTGCTTTGATCATCACCACAAGACTTTGCTTTTCAACAGAAGCCTCGATCAATTGCCGCTTAGGCATGCCACACAGGCAATTCACTCCATGCGTTTGATATCCATCAATATATAACCCCTGAGCTCGTACGTCTCAGAGAAGGGCGTTAAGCAAGAGAATAAATTCTCCGCCGCCAAACAGATATATATTTAATAGAGATCAATCACACGGACTAAAATCTAATGTCAGACACACAGTCCATTTACAAGTCCGTTCTGGGTCTGAACGAAACCGGAGGCACCTAGTACCCCGCATATCCATCGATCTCCAAGTACGTCTGGACGATCACCAACTGTTTCCATCTTCTTGGGTGTACAGCCCAATCAAGATCATCAGTTATCACCCAAACGACGTGAAGACCTCCGGTCTTCGACCATCGTCTTCATCTTCGACTTATCGTCGTATCAGTTATTCAGAATGGGATAAACCCGGTCTTTCCGAATAACTCGCGTATATTTTAAATAAGTGTTACACAAACACAACATACGCCTCCTTCCAATTCATTAGTCACTAACCGTAAATTAATCAAGAGAATAATTCCCCAAATATTAACCCCGAAGGCCGAAACCAACATCAGATCAATATCTAGAAAACCGTTCTGCTTAGCTAACCGACAGTTAGTTTCTGATTTCACATTCATAGGGAAAGGTTCCCATTAATTTTATCAAAGATAAATTCCTTGAATTTATTCTTTAATCCATTTTTGAATATCAATTCAAACTAGTCGGGATTAGCGAACCTTACCGAAGTAACCATTTGTTTTAATTTCCCAATCCCAACCTATTCATCCCATGAAGTAAAACTGGAAATACTTCATATCTAACACCACAGTGTTATCGGTAAATTCAATTACCATTTCACGTTCTAATCTAATTAAAGATTTAACTTTCGCCTGGAGCAAAACTGGTGATACTCCATTTTCGATCATTTCAATCTAATTAAAGATTCATTAAAACTCCACTTAGTTTTAATCTTCGACTGGGTTAAAGAATCAGTGTCATTTAAAACACGGTTCACGATAAACCCAAAATCACACTCATTAATTATCGGGTTAAAGAACGAGTGTTATTTAAAACACTGTTCACGATAAACCCAAAATCAATATCGATTCAATTCCAATTAAATATTATTGAATTGGTACACTTCATTAAATCTAAATAAAAAGATTTAATCTTTTCTCAACTGGGTTCAAGAACAGTGTTAGTGAAGACACCATTCACGACAAACCCAAATCACATTTGATATTAAACACAAGGCTCTGAATAGAAAATATACCGGCTTATATTCAATATCAAATTCTACGACTAACAAGTATCGTATTGGAAATAACGATATAAATATATATCTTTCAAATTTCCATAACAACACCTGTATAATCACGAATCCCAACATCGAAATATTCCGAAGACAATTTCGATTCAAATCCACTCCAATGCAATCATTGGATATTTTGGTTATTTTTAAAACCCTTTTTAAATTCAATTTATTTATTTAAAAATAAATAGAATTATAATACTAGTTCAAAACTAGTTCATTTCGATAAAAATCTATTTTTATCTTTTCAAATATGGAGTTTTTCATCCCAATTTTTCCCAAATCATTTCTTATGATTTTACACAAATTATTACTATTTTTAATAATTTTATCAAGGCCTGTACAGTCGATTTCCATCAACGGTCATCGAACTGCACTTACAGCGACCTTTTCCGAATTTGATTTGGACGTATCTCCAAATCCAACCGTTAGATTTCAACTTTCTAATATTCATTAGAAAGCTCTTTTCGATACGAACCCAACGGTTCCGGTTTTAGGAGAATCCGACGGTCGGATCTCCCGAAATGTCCGTTTGAAATAAATGGTCGAAATTCGCGAACTGCCGCGGCGCGTTCTATTCAGGCCATTATATTATATATATAATATATTTCGTCGATTTCTATTTAAAACGAATTATATAAACAGTTTTAAATTCGTTTCAAAAGCAATTTCAACTTCCATTTCAATTCAAATCAAAATTGAATTCTTCTTTATAAATTCGTTTTAAAATTCATTTCAAATTCGTTTTCAATTCATTTCAAAATCGTTTTCAATTCAATTCATTTCGAAATCGTTTTCAATTCATTTCGAAATCGTTATATATTCAATTCATTTCGAAATCGTTTTCAATTCAATTCATTTCGAAATCGTTTTCAATTCTATTCATTTCGAAATCGTTTTCAATTCTATTCATTTCGAAATCGTTTTCAATTCATTTCATTTCGAAATCGTTTTCAATTCATTTCATTTCGAAATCGTTTTCAATTCATTTCTATTTCGAAATCGTTTTCAATTCATTTCTATTTCGAAATCGTTTTCAATTCATTTCTATTTCGAAATCGTTTTCAATTCATTTCTATTTCGAAATCGTTTTCAATTCATTTCTATTTCGAAATCGTTAAAATCGATATAAATATCGTTCACGTCAAAATGGCATCAATCTAACCAACACGGCTTCATAAGTTTCTATTTTCAAATATTTTATTTCAAATATTTCTTTTATTAAAACATTTCGTTCAACACATGACCAATCTCAATGGATGAGTACTGTCAACACATGAACTTTTATTTTATATCGATAAAGTTGTAGATTTTATTTCTAAAATATTTCGTTCAACACATGACCAATCTCAATGGATGAGTACTGTCAACACATGAAATTTTATTTTATATCGATAAAGATGTAAATTTTATTTCTAAAATATTTCGTTCAACACATGACCAATCTCAATGGATGAGTACTGTCAACACATGAACTTTTATTTTATATCGATAAAGATGTAAATTTTATTTCTAAAATATTTCGTTCAACACATGACCAATCTCAATGGATGAGTACTGTCAACACATGAACTTTTATTTTATATCGATAAAGATGTAAATTTTATTTCTAAAATATTTCGTTCAACACATGACCAATCTCAATGGATGAGTACTGTCAACACATGAACTTTTATTTTATAATATTCTTTATTTTTCAAATTGGAATGAGGCCCAATCAATTACCATATAAAGTTAATTATATGGATTTTCATACATTACACACATATAATAGCATTGAAAAATAATCAACCATCAACCAAAGTGCACTACGCTGTATAAGCATCAAATATAGATATCTAACGCTTATAACAGCCTGTCAATCAATCGATCGACATATTTAATCAATCAGGATGAGTTAACTTCAAATTTCATCCCAACACCCGTGTGGGGTTTCAAACAATCAAACACAGATTTTAGTTGTGCAGTTGGGCGATGTGTAAAATTTATCGACCCAATCAATGTCCTTCAAATAGGTGTACATAAACAAACCGTCTGGTTTGTAAATGAATATTTATTTATTCACATTCACGTTAAAAATTATATTTTTAACGGTAAAACATTTTATTTCAACATATGAATTTCTATTCAATTCATTTCTTCGATAAAATAATATTTTTATTTTTTCTAACTTATTTTAGAAAATTTCGGCGGCATAACGGCACGATACTAGAAACGGGACGAGGCCTAGCCTTATCCCCGGTCTAGTGAAGGCCCACGCCATTCACACATCAATCAAATCACTTTCGTTATGCAAACCACAAAATTTGGAGTAAGAGTCTAACCTAGCCTTACTCCTTCGCCTTATAACGGCGCACGTCTAATCCTAACCAATTTATCGATTCGATTTTTCACACCACAAACCACATTCAAACCAATATCGCAATCAATCACCAAACAGCCAAACAAACAAGTCCATGGTCTGTGGACGATTGTGTCGGGTGCTACTAAACACCGTCTGCATCCTAGTATATATATAACTAGAAAAGAAATTGAAAGGTGAGAAATTCTCACAGATAGCTATCCTAGCTCCACGGCACTTCTAATGCAGGAAATCTTCGCCAACTCGCTTTTTGTCGCTTTCGTTGTCCGCTCTCACTACATATGTAAAAATCGAATTTTACTTCGCTATTCAATATATAAAAATCATATTTTTATTTCGAAGTTCTATATATAAAAATCATATTTTTACTTCAAAGTTCAATATATAAAAATCGAATTTTTTACTTCAAAGTTCAATATATAAAAATCGAATTTTTACTTCAAAGTTCAATATATAAAAATCGAATTTTTACTTCAAAGTTCAATATATAAAAATCGAATTTTTACTTCAAAGTTCAATATATAAAAATCGAATTTTTACTTCAAAGTTCAATATATAAAAATCGAATTTTTACTTCAAAGTTCAATATATAAAAATCGAATTTTTACTTCAAAGTTCAATATATAAAAATCAAATTTTTACTTCAAAGTTCAATATATAAAAATCGAATTTTTACTTCAAAGTTCAATATATAAAAATCGAATTTTTACTTCAAAGTTCAATATATAAAAATCGAATTTTTACTTCAAAGTTCAATATATAAAAATCGAATTTTTATTCACATCATAAAAATTACATCTTTCACCTTACTAATTACTGTAAGTAAATAAAATTTAAAACTCACAGCGAAGGGGGGGCCTACATGCTGACTGGAGGTCGAAGGAGTCGTTGGTGGTAGCTCAGGTGGTCGGAGCAGCTCGTGGCAGCTAGGTCTAGGTGGCGGCTTTAGGCGATGGGTTTAGGTGCTTCGCGATTTGGGTTGGTCTGAGGGCTCGGACGCGGGAAAGAAGAGAGAGGGGGTGGAGGAGTGGGGTTCGGCGCTGGGGAGGCCGGTGGCGTGGTGTGTCGAGGTGGGCGGTTGGCTAGGGCGTGGCGACGCAGGGTTATTTGGGGGTAGGGTTTCGTACGGGGGAGAGGAGCGAGGGGGCGAGCAGAGCGAGGTGGCAGAGGCGATGCCAGAGGGGCGGTGGTCACCCAGGCGTGGCGGATGATCATCGATGGCGACGGGGAGGGAGCGGCTTCGTTTTTTTTTTCTTCTAAATCGATCTGAGTGGGAAAGAGAAGGTATGGGTATGGATATTTTATATATATATAAAATATTAATATTTATTTTTCAAAGGTGTTGACTTTTCATTCGTCCTCCCAACGAGACCCAACGACTGTCGCCCCTAGCTAATTACCCCCATTTCGAACCCAATGGGATATGTATCGTAAGCCGATTCGGTCGTTTCGATCAGTTTCAGCTGAATTTACATTTAAATCATTATATTGAATTTTAAACGTACATTTCAAATTACCGGGGTCACATACGAACTTTAAAAATTCTCGAAAAATATTTTCTAGCTTCGTATTGACGATACGGTCCTAACAAAACTAGTTTCATCGAATTCTGAGACCGTTAGAAAAATGGCCAATTTCCAGTCGATTAAAATCAACTGAAACTGGTCAAACGCGTTTTCCTTTGCCACGCTCACATATTGATTCGAAAAATTATGAAATTAGAAACCTAGCAATAATTCGACATCACGGACCCAACAAAAGTGGTTTCATCGAAATCCGAGGTCATTTGCAAAATGTCCATTTTTAAGGGCCTGAATTCCATAGCGACTATTCAGAATTTTCAACTGGACATATCTTTTGATTCCCGATATGAAATCTTGATTATTCGGATTCGTTGGAAAGATATTCACTATTAGATTCCATTATTTTTGGTTTCACTAAAATCCGGATTGTTTTGCACCCGGTACATTCAATTGAAGTTTGAAATCGAATTATCGAACTACCGCGCCATTTTCAATTCTATTTATAATTATATATAAATATTTATATTCTAACGACGACGCGTATAATATATACGTTCGAATTCTATTCAAAATAAATTTCTCGTCGATATTATTTAAAATAATTCATTTTAAATAATCAAAATTCGCTAAAATTGCCAAAATAAAAAATTTTAAACTGGCCCAGATTTTCCGGGTTATTACAATCTCCCCCACTTAAAACTTTTCGTCCCCGAAAAGGAACAAAGTCGAAAGTGGTTTGATTAATCAACTCTACGTTCGATCTGGCTTCCATTCTCCAACTCTTTAGTTTCTGAGAATTTTCAAAACTTCAAAAATTTGGCTAACACCCTAAATTTTTGAAAAATTTCGCCATAACCTCCCCTGCACCGGGAGCATCGGGGAATTTCAAATAGCTTCCCCGGTCCTTCAGATCTCAAAAAGAAAAAGAAAAAGAAAAAGCCAAGCGGCTAGCCAATGGGCTCACAAAATCATCACCACCCAAACAAAACAGGAAATTATGTAGTAACCATGTACCTATTTGTCGGGCAAACAAATTTTATTCTCTGGCTCTAGCCTCCTTACTATGACCTGTTCAATGATATATATGTATATGCAAGCAAATGCGACCAATTTTCAATACAATTCAATATTCGATTCAGTTAGGCATAATGGTTCAAAATTATCAAACAAATAAACAAACAACACCAACAACAATCAATTAGTTGATTAGCTTTTCAAATTCATAATTTTAATACATATACAAAAATCATGTTTTTGATGCCAAATCACAACAATGTATTCTAGCTATATTAGTTTTGGTTCTCACACCAGTCTAATGGAAATATATAGAAAATCACACCTTCAAAACTTGAACATAAATGTTGATGATGCGATCGCTATCATCAATACCATCTCCGGGCGACTACAGTGTAATCCTATATCTATCCAGTATATTAAAACTTCGAATATACGTTCATGACGCGTATATACAAAACCTTTATATATTGGATTGTCCATATTCAATAATATAAATAAATAATCAAATACGAATAATTGATTTAAATTTTCAAAACAAAATTTGTTTTCATTTTAAAAATATACTCTTCACACTCGTTCTAGGATACTACTGATCCCATCTCTAACGAGTCATTCTCATTGGATATTACTAATCCAATATCTGATGAATTCTTTCGTATGGTTCTAATGTGCCTTGTTCTCTGAGATTTGTAAACCAAAGCTCTGATACCAACTGTAAAAACCCGTAACTTCCCCGTAAAGGAAAGCGTCGGATAGTTCGAGAACAAACCACAACAGAACGCAAACAGAAGAACCTTTCATTGTATATTACAACAATGCATCAGATTACAAGAATATACAGAGTATAAATGAATATTACACAGAAATATCAGAGATTTAAATTACATTTAAATACATGACAGCGGAAAATAATACAATACACAACTAGAAGGAGATATACGGATACAAAGCTTTCCGGATATCGTTCCAGCTGTAAACCAGGATCCTGTGAATATAAATCTGCAAAACCAAAACTACTAGCTGCCCGTGTCGAAAATAAGGGCACCCAGAGTTTAGGTTAAAACAATAAACTCCAGGTCAGTCATGTGACTGGTGTGAGAACTAAAACAATTAATCTTTATTTTTAAAGTTAGGTAAATCAAGGGACCACGCCGTATAACACGGAACGGGTTTCCTCCCAAGAATCCCAGTGCATGAAACAACAGCGCAATGCTAAATAAAGAAAAATGAAGCTGTTATAAGACCCAAGTCCTATCACACAATGCAACGCAAGCCGGGGGATAGGGTTTTCCCTTATAACAGCCAAAGAATGCTTGATACGTTTAAAACAAATCGTTTGATACTATTATAAGTGCATAGTGTATAAAACAACTTCAAATCATAAGTATCAATCATAGGCGGCATGGGTACCATATATCATGTCGCCATATATAGGTTTACAAATAAAACCGCAAATGTCACGTATTTGGAAATTGGATTTCCGTCTATGAACCGAGGCAAAAGATAGTCCTCAACCGATTCGAGACTGTCTAGCCCGAGCCTCAGGCAAGTACTATGTCAAGCCTTTGGATCCTCAGGGCCGGTCCACACGGAGTGGATTAAAATGCCTGAACATGCGTTTCCCCGCCCTATGGGGCGCAAACGAGCCAACTAAATGACTCCATCGGTTCGAGAACGACCGATCAATCCGAGGCGCCTCGCAACAGCAACAACCACATAAGTCAAACTCGTCAGGGCGTGTAAAACCACTGACGCCACTTCTAGCTAGAAAGAAACGCATGCCCTCCCTGACGTCCTCTCCCGTTTTTGGTTCATACCGGGTGTGAAACTCGCGAAGCAAACGTTACACAAAGCTACGCCACAAAGGCCTTGCTTTGATCATCACCACAAGACTTTGCTTTTCAACAGAAGCCTCGATCAATTGCCGCTTAGGCATGCCACACAGGCAATTCACTCCATGCGTTTGATATCCATCAATATATAACCCCTGAGCTCGTACGTCTCAGAGAAGGGCGTTAAGCAAGAGAATAAATTCTCCGCCGCCAAACAGATATATATTTAATAGAGATCAATCACACGGACTAAAATCCAATGTCAGACACACAGTCCATTTACAAGTCCGTTCTGGGTCTAAACGAAACCGGAGGCACCTAGTACCCCGCTTATCCATCGATCTCCAAGTACGTCTGGACGATCACCAACTGTTTCCATCTTCTTGGGTGTACAGCCCAATCAAGATCATCAGTTATCACCCAAACGACGTGAAGACCTCCGGTCTTCGACCATCGTCTTCATCTTCGACTTATCGTCGTATCAGTTATTCAGAATGGGATAAACCCGGTCTTTCCGAATAACTCGCGTATATTTTAAATAAGTGTTACACAAACACAACATACGCCTCATTCCAATTCATTAGTCACTAACCGTAAATTAATCAAGAGAATAATTCCCCAAATATTAACCCTGAAGGCTGAAACCAACATCAGATCAATATCCAGAAAACCGTTCTGCTTAGCTAACCGACAGTTAGTTTCTGATTTCACATTCATGGGGAAAGGTTCCCATTAATTTTATCAAAGATAAATTCCTTGAATTTATTCTTTAATCCATTTTTGAATATCAATTCAAACTAGTCGGGATTAGCGAACCTTACCGAAGTAACCATTTGTTTTAATTTCCCAATCCCAACCTATTCATCCCATGAAGTAAAACTGGAAATACTTCATATCTAACACCACAGTGTTATCGGTAAATTCAATTACCATTTCACGTTCAAATCTAATTAAAGATTTAACTATCACCTGGAGCAAAACTGGTGATACTCCATTTTCGATCATTTCAATCTAATTAAAGATTCATTAAAACTCCACTTAGTTTTAATCTTCGACTGGGTTAAAGAATCAGTGTCATTTAAAACACGGTTCACGATAAACCCAAAATCACATTCATTAATTATCGGGTTAAAGAACGAGTGTTATTTAAAACACTGTTCACGATAAACCCAAAATCAATATCGATTCAATTCCAATTAAATATTATTGAATTGGTACACTTCATTAAATCTAAATAAAAAGATTTAATCTTTTCTCAACTGGGTTCAAGAACAGTGTTAGTGAAGACACCATTCACGACAAACCCAAATCACATTTGATATTAAACACAAGGCTCTGAATAGAAAATATACCGGCTTATATTCAATATCAAATTCTACGACTAACAAGTATCGTATTGGAAATAACGATATAAATATATATATCTTTCAAATTTCCATAACAACACCTGTATAATCACGAATCCCAACATCGAAATATTCCGAAGACAATTTCGATTCAAATCCACTCCAATGCAATCATTGGATATTTTGGTTATTTTTAAAACCCTTTTTAAATTCAATTTATTTATTTAAAAATAAATAGAATTATAATACTAGTTCAAAACTAGTTCATTTCGATAAAAATCTATTTTTATCTTTTCAAATATGGAGTTTTTCATGCCAATTTTTCCCAAATCATTTCTTATGATTTTACACAAATTATTACTATTTTTAATAATTTTATCAAGGCCTGTACAGTCGATTTCCATCAACGGTCATCGAACTGCACTTACAGCGACCTTTTCCGAATTTGATTTGGACGTATCTCCAAATCCAACCGTTAGATTTCAACTTTCTAATATTCATTAGAAAGCTCTTTTCGATACGAACCCAACGGTTCCGGTTTTAGGAGAATCCGACGGTCGGATCTCCCGAAATGTCCGTTTGAAATAAATGGTCGAAATTCGCGAACTGCCGCGGCGCGGCGCGTTCTATTCAGGCCATTATATTATATATATAATATATTTCGTCGATTTCTATTTAAAACGAATTATATAAACAGTTTTAAATTCGTTTCAAAAGCAATTTCAACTTCCATTTCAATTCAAATCAAAATTGAATTCTTCTTTATAAATTCGTTTTAAAATTCATTTCAAATTCGTTTTCAATTCATTTCAAAATCGTTTTCAATTCAATTCATTTCGTAATCGTTTTCAATTCATTTCGAAATCGTTATATATTCAATTCATTTCGAAATCGTTTTCAATTCAATTCATTTCGAAATCGTTTTCAATTCTATTCATTTCGAAATCGTTTTCAATTCTATTCATTTCGAAATCGTTTTCAATTCATTTCATTTCGAAATCGTTTTCAATTCATTTCATTTCGAAATCGTTTTCAATTCATTTCTATTTCGAAATCGTTTTCAATTCATTTCTATTTCGAAATCGTTTTCAATTCATTTCTATTTCGAAATTGTTTTCAATTCATTTCTATTTCGAAATCGTTTTCAATTCATTTCTATTTCGAAATCGTTTTCAATTCATTTCTATTTCGAAATCGTTAAAATCGATATAAATATCGTTCACGTCAAAATGGCGTCAATCTAACCAACACGGCTTCATAAATTTCTATTTTCAAATATTTTATTTCAAATATTTCTTTTATTAAAACATTTCGTTCAACACATGACCAATCTCAATGGATGAGTACAGTCAACACATGAACTTTTATTTTATATCGATAAAGATGTAAATTTTATTTCTAAAATATTTCGTTCAACACATGACCAATCTCAATGGATGAGTACTGTCAACACATGAACTTTTATTTTATATCGATAAAGATGTAAATTTTATTTCTAAAATATTTCGTTCAACACATGACCAATCTCAATGGATGAGTACTGTCAACACATGAACTTTTATTTTATATCGATAAAGATGTAAATTTTATTTCTAAAATATTTCGTTCAACACATGACCAATCTCAATGGATGAGTACTGTCAACACATGAACTTTTATTTTATATCGATAAAGATGTAAATTTTATTTCTAAAATATTTCGTTCAACACATGACCAGTCTCAATGGATGAGTACTGTCAACACATGAACTTTTATTTTATATCGATAAAGATGTAAATTTTATTTCTAAAATATTTCGTTCAACACATGACCAATCTCAATGGATGAGTACTGTCAACACATGAACTTTTATTTTATAATATTCTTTATTTTTCAAATTGGAATGAGGCCCAATCAATTACCATATAAAGTTAATTATATGGATTTTCATATATTACACACATATAATAGCATTGAAAAATAATCAACCATCAACCAAAGTGCACTACGCTGTATAAGCATCAAATATAGATATCTAACGCTTATAACAGCCTGTCAATCAATCGATCGACATATTTAATCAATCAGGATGAGTGAACTTCAAATTTCATCCCAACACCCGTGTGGGGTTTCAAACAATCAAACACAGATTTTAGTTGTGCAGTTGGGCGATGTGTAAAATTTATCGACCCAATCAATGTCCTTCAAATAGGTGTACATAAACAAACCGTCTGGTTTGTAAATGAATATTTATTTATTCACATTCACGTTAAAAATTATATTTTTAACGGTAAAACATTTTATTTCAACATATGAATTTCTATTCAATTCATTTCTTCGATAAAATAATATTTTTATTTTTTCTAACTTATTTTAGAAAATTTCGGCGGCATAACGGCACGATACTAGAAACGGGACGAGGCCTAGCCTTATCCCCGGTCTAGTGAAGGCCCACGCCATTCACACATCAATCAAATCACTTTCGTTATGCAAACCACAAAATTTGGAGTAAGAGTCTAACCTAGCCTTACTCCTTCGCCTTATAACGGCGCACGTCTAATCCTAACCAATTTATCGATTCGATTTTTCACACCACAAACCACATTCAAACCAATATCGCAATCAATCACCAAACAGCCAAACAAACAAGTCCATGGTCTGTGGACGATTGTGTCGGGTGCTACTAAACACCGTCTGCATCCTAGTATATATATAACTAGAAAAGAAATTGAAAGGTGGGAAATTCTCACAGATAGCTATCCTAGCTCCACGGCACTTCTAATGCAGGAAATCTTCGCCAACTCGCTTTTTGTCGCTTTCGTTGTCCGCTCTCACTACATATGTAAAAATCGAATTTTACTTCGCTATTCAATATATAAAAATCATATTTTTATTTCGAAGTTCTATATATAAAAATCATATTTTTACTTCAAAGTTCAATATATAAAAATCGAATTTTTTACTTCAAAGTTCAATATATAAAAATCGAATTTTTACTTCAAAGTTCAATATATAAAAATCGAATTTTTACTTCAAAGTTCAATATATAAAAATCGAATTTTTACTTCAAAGTTCAATATATAAAAATCGAATTTTTACTTCAAAGTTCAATATATAAAAATCGAATTTTTACTTCAAAGTTCAATATATAAAAATCAAATTTTTACTTCAAAGTTCAATATATAAAAATCGAATTTTTACTTCAAAGTTCAATATATAAAAATCGAATTTTTACTTCAAAGTTCAATATATAAAAATCGAATTTTTACTTCAAAGTTCAATATATAAAAATCGAATTTTTACTTCAAAGTTCAATATATAAAAATCGAATTTTTATTCACATCATAAAAATTACATCTTTCACCTTACTAATTACTGTAAGTAAATAAAATTTAAAACTCACAGCGAAGGGGGGGCCTACATGCTGACTGGAGGTCGAAGGAGTCGTTGGTGGTAGCTCAGGTGGTCGGAGCAGCTCGTGGCAGCTAGGTCTAGGTGGCGGCTTTAGGCGATGGGTTTAGGTGCTTCGCGATTTGGGTTGGTCTGAGGGCTCGGACGCGGGAAAGAAGAGAGAGGGGGTGGAGGAGTGGGGTTCGGCGCTGGGGAGGCCGGTGGCGTGGTGTGTCGAGGTGGGCGGTTGGCTAGGGCGTGGCGACGCAGGGTTATTTGGGGGTAGGGTTTCGTACGGGGGAGAGGAGCGAGGGGGCGAGCAGAGGGAGGTGGCAGAGGCGATGCCAGAGGGGCGGTGGTCACCCAGGCGTGGCGGATGATCATCGATGGCGACGGGGAGGGAGCGGCTTCGTTTTTTTTTTCTTCTTCTAAATCGATCTGAGTGGGAGAGAGAAGGTATGGGTATGGATATTATTATATATATATATATAATATTAATATTTATTTTTCAAAGGTGTTGACTTTTCATTCGTCCTCCCAACGAGACCCAACGACTGTCGCCCCTAGCTAATTACCCCCATTTCGAACCCAATGGGATATGTATCGTAAGCCGATTCGGTCGTTTCGATCAGTTTCAGTTGAATTTACATTTAAATCATTATATTGAATTTTAAACGTACATTTCAAATTACCGGGGTCACATACGAACTTTAAAAATTCTCGAAAAATATTTTCTAGCTTCGTATTGACGATACGGTCCTAACAAAACTAGTTTCATCGAATTCTGAGACCGTTAGAAAAATGGCCAATTTCCAGTCGATTAAAATCAACTGAAACTGGTCAAACGCGTTTTCCTTTGCCACGCTCACATATTGATTCGAAAAATTATGAAATTAGAAACCTAGCAATAATTCGACATCACGGACCCAACAAAAGTGGTTTCGTCGAAATCCGAGGTCATTTGCAAAATGTCCATTTTTAAGGGCCTGAATTCCATAGCGACTATTCAGAATTTTCAACTGGACATATCTTTTGATTCCCGATATGAAATCTTGATTATTCGGATTCGTTGGAAAGATATTCACTATTAGATTCCATTATTTTTGGTTTCACTAAAATCCGGATTGTTTTGCACCCGGTACATTCAATTGAAGTTTGAAATCGAATTATCGAACTACCGCGCCATTTTCAATTCTATTTATAATTATATATAAATATTTATATTCTAACGATGACGCGTATAATATATACGTTCGAATTCTATTCAAAATAAATTTCTCGTCGATATTATTTAAAATAATTCATTTTAAATAATCAAAATTCGCTAAAATTGCCAAAATAAAACATTTTAAACTGGCCCAGATTTTCCGGGTTATTACAATCTCCCCCACTTAAAACTTTTCGTCCCCGAAAAGGAACAAAGTCGAAAGTGGTTTGATTAATCAACTCTACGTTCGATCTGGCTTCCATTCTCCAACTCTTTAGTTTCTGAGAATTTTCAAAACTTCAAAAATTTGGCTAACACCCTAAATTTTTGAAAAATTTCGCCATAACCTCCCCTGCACCGGGAGCATCGGGGAATTTCAAATAGCTTCCCCGGTCCTTCAGATCTCAAAAAGAAAAAGAAAAAGCCAAGCGGCTAGCCAATGGGCTCACAAAATCATCACCACCCAAACAAAACAGGAAATTATGTAGTAACCATGTACCTATTTGTCGGGCAAACAAATTTTATTCTCTGGCTCTAGCCTCCTTACTATGACCTGTTCAATGATATATATGTATATGCAAGCAAATGCGACCAATTTTCAATACAATTCAATATTCGATTCAGTTAGGCATAATGGTTCAAAATTATCAAACAAATAAACAAACAACACCAACAACAATCAATTAGTTGATTAGCTTTTCAAATTCATAATTTTAATACATATACAAAAATCATGTTTTTGATGCCAAATCACAACAATGTATTCTAGCTATATTAGTTTTGGTTCTCACACCAGTCTAATGGAAATATATAGAAAATCACACCTTCAAAACTTGAACATAAATGTTGATGATGCGATCGCTATCATCAATACCATCTCCAGGCGACTACAGTGTAATCCTATATCTATCCAGTATATTAAAACTTCGAATATACGTTCATGACGCGTATATACAAAACCTTTATATATTGGATTGTCCATATTCAATAATATAAATAAATAATCAAATACGAATAATTGATTTAAATTTTCAAAACAAAATTTGTTTTTATTTTAAAAATATACTCTTCACACTCGTTCTAGGATACTACTGATCCCATCTCTAACGAGTCATTCTCATTGGATATTACTAATCCAATATCTGATGAATTCTTTCGTATGGTTCTAATGTGCCTTATTCTCTGAACTTTGTAAACCAAAGCTCTGATACCAACTGTAAAAACCCGTAACTTCCCCGTAAAGGAAAGCGTCGGATAGTTCGAGAACAAACCACAACAGAACGCAAACAGAAGAACCTTTCATTGTATATTACAACAATGCATCAGATTACAAGAATATACAGAGTATAAATGAATATTACACAGAAATATCAGAGATTTAAATTACATTTAAATACATGACAGCGGAAAATAATACAATACACAACTAGAAGGAGATATACGGATACAAAGCTTTCCGGATATCGTTCCAGCTGTAAACCAGGATCCTGTGAATATAAATCTGCAAAACCAAAACTACTAGCTGCCCGTGTCGAAAATAAGGGCACCCAGAGTTTAGGTTAAAACAATAAACTCCAGGTCAGTCATGTGACTGGTGTGAGAACTAAAACAATTAATCTTTATTTTTAAAGTTAGGTAAATCAAGGGACCACGCCGTATAACACGGAACGGGTTTCCTCCCAAGAATCCCAGTGCATGAAACAACAGCGCAATGCTAAATAAAGAAAAATGAAGCTGTTATAAGACCCAAGTCCTATCACACAATGCAACGCAAGCCGGGGGATAGGGTTTTCCCTTATAACAGCCAAAGAATGCTTGATACGTTTAAAACAAATCGTTTGATACTATTATAAGTGCATAGTGTATAAAACAACTTCAAATCATAAGTATCAATCATAGGCGGCATGGGTACCATATATCATGTCGCCATATATAGGTTTACAAATAAAACCGCAAATGTCACGTATTTGGAAATTGGATTTCCGTCTATGAACCGAGGCAAAAGATAGTCCTCAACCGATTCGAGACTGTCTAGCCCGAGCCTCAGGCAAGTACTCTGTCAAGCCTTTGGATCCTCAGGGCCGGTCCACACGGAGTGGATTAAAATGCCTGAACATGCGTTTCCCCGCCCTATGGGGCGTAAACGAGCCAACTAAATGACTCCATCGGTTCGAGAACGACCGATCAATCCGAGGCGCCTCGCAACAGCAACAACCACATAAGTCAAACTCGTCAGGGCGTGTAAAACCACTGACGCCACTTCTAGCTAGAAAGAAACGCATGCCCTCCCTGACGTCCTCTCCCGTTTTTGGTTCATACCGGGTGTGAAACTCGCGAAGCAAACGTTACACAAAGCTACGCCACAAAGGCCTTGCTTTGATCATCACCACAAGACTTTTCTTTTCAACAGAAGCCTCGATCAATTGCCGCTTAGGCATGCCACACAGGCAATTCACTCCATGCGTTTGATATCCATCAATATATAACCCCTGAGCTCGTACGTCTCAGAGAAGGGCGTTAAGCAAGAGAATAAATTCTCCGCCGCCAAACAGATATATATTTAATAGAGATCAATCACACGGACTAAAATCCAATGTCAGACACACAGTCCATTTACAAGTCCGTTCTGGGTCTAAACGAAACCGGAGGCACCTAGTACCCCGCATATCCATCGATCTCCATGTACGTCTGGACGATCACCAACTGTTTCCATCTTCTTGGGTATACAGCCCAATCAAGATCATCAGTTATCACCCAAACGACGTGAAGACCTCCGGTCTTCGACCATCGTCTTCATCTTCGACTTATCGTCGTATCAGTTATTCAGAATGGGATAAACCCGGTCTTTCCGAATAACTCGCGTATATTTTAAATAAGTGTTACACAAACACAACATACGCCTCATTCCAATTCATTAGTCACTAACCGTAAATTAATCAAGAGAATAATTCCCCAAATATTAACCCTGAAGGCTGAAACCAACATCAGATCAATATCCAGAAAACCGTTCTGCTTAGCTAACCGACAGTTAGTTTCTGATTTCACATTCATGGGGAAAGGTTCCCATTAATTTTATCAAAGATAAATTCCTTGAATTTATTCTTTAATCCATTTTTGAATATCAATTCAAACTAGTCGGGATTAGCGAACCTTACCGAAGTAACCATTTGTTTTAATTTCCCAATCCCAACCTATTCATCCCATGAAGTAAAACTGGAAATACTTCATATCTAACACCACAGTGTTATCGGTAAATTCAATTACCATTTCACGTTCAAATCTAATTAAAGATTTAATTATCACCTGGAGAAAAACTGGTGATACTCCATTTTCGATCATTTCAATCTAATTAAAGATTCATTAAAACTCCACTTAGTTTTAATCTTCGACTGGGTTAAAGAATCAGTGTCATTTAAAACACGGTTCACGATAAACCCAAAATCACATTCATTAATTATCGGGTTAAAGAACGAGTGTTATTTAAAACACTGTTCACAATAAACCCAAAATCAATATCGATTCAATTCCAATTAAATATTATTGAATTGGTACACTTCATTAAATCTAAATAAAAAGATTTAATCTTTTCTCAACTGGGTTCAAGAACAGTGTTAGTGAAGACACCATTCACGACAAACCCAAATCACATTTGATATTAAACACAAGGCTCTGAATAGAAAATATACCGGCTTATATTCAATATCAAATTCTACGACTAACAAGTATCGTATTGGAAATAACGATATAAATATATATATCTTTCAAATTTCCATAACAACACCTGTATAATCACGAATCCCAACATCGAAATATTCCGAAGACAATTTCGATTCAAATCCACTCCAATGCAATCATTGGATATTTTGGTTATTTTTAAAACCCTTTTTAAATTCAATTTATTTATTTAAAAATAAATAGAATTATAATACTAGTTCAAAACTAGTTCATTTCGATAAAAATCTATTTTTATCTTTTCAAATATGGAGTTTTTCATCCCAATTTTTCCCAAATCATTTCTTATGATTTTACACAAATTATTACTATTTTTAATAATTTTATCAAGGCCTGTACAGTCGATTTCCATCAACGGTCATCGAACTGCACTTACAGCGACCTTTTCCGAATTTGATTTGGACGTATCTCCAAATCCAACCGTTAGATTTCAACTTTCTAATATTCATTAGAAAGCTCTTTTCGATACGAACCCAACGGTTCCGGTTTTAGGAGAATCCGACGGTCGGATCTCCCGAAATGTCCGTTTGAAATAAATGGTCGAAATTCGCGAACTGCCGCGGCGCGGCGCGTTCTATTCAGGCCATTATATTATATATATAATATATTTCGTCGATTTCTATTTAAAACGAATTATATAAACAGTTTTAAATTCGTTTCAAAAGCAATTTCAACTTCCATTTCAATTCAAATCAAAATTGAATTCTTCTTTATAAATTCGTTTTAAAATTCATTTCAAATTCGTTTTCAATTCATTTCAAAATCGTTTTCAATTCAATTCATTTCGAAATCGTTTTCAATTCATTTCGAAATCGTTATATATTCAATTCATTTCGAAATCGTTTTCAATTCAATTCATTTCGAAATCGTTTTCAATTCTATTCATTTCGAAATCGTTTTCAATTCTATTCATTTCGAAATCGTTTTCAATTCATTTCATTTCGAAATCGTTTTCAATTCATTTCATTTCGAAATCGTTTTCAATTCATTTCTATTTCGAAATCGTTTTCAATTCATTTCTATTTCGAAATTGTTTTCAATTCATTTCTATTTCGAAATCGTTTTCAATTCATTTCTATTTCGAAATCGTTTTCAATTCATTTCTATTTCGAAATCGTTAAAATCGATATAAATATCGTTCACGTCAAAATGGCGTCAATCTAACCAACACGGCTTCATAAATTTCTATTTTCAAATATTTTATTTCAAATATTTCTTTTATTAAAACATTTCGTTCAACACATGACCAATCTCAATGGATGAGTACTGTCAACACATGAACTTTTATTTTATATCGATAAAGATGTAAATTTTATTTCTAAAATATTTCGTTCAACACATGACCAATCTCAATGGATGAGTACTGTCAACACATGAACTTTTATTTTATATCGATAAAGATGTAAATTTTATTTCTAAAATATTTCGTTCAACACATGACCAATCTCAATGGATGAGTACTGTCAACACATGAACTTTTATTTTATATCGATAAAGATGTAAATTTTATTTCTAAAATATTTCGTTCAACACATGACCAATCTCAATGGATGAGTACTGTCAACACATGAACTTTTATTTTATATCGATAAAGATGTAAATTTTATTTCTAAAATATTTCGTTCAACACATGACCAATCTCAATGGATGAGTACTGTCAACACATGAACTTTTATTTTATATCGATAAAGATGTAAATTTTATTTCTAAAATATTTCGTTCAACACATGACCAATCTCAATGGATGAGTACTGTCAACACATGAACTTTTATTTTATATCGATAAAGATGTAAATTTTATTTCTAAAATATTTCGTTCAACACATGACCAATCTCAATGGATGAGTACTGTCAACACATGAACTTTTATTTTATAATATTCTTTATTTTTCAAATTGGAATGAGGCCCAATCAATTACCATATAAAGTTAATTATATGGATTTTCATACATTACACACATATAATAGCATTGAAAAATAATCAACCATCAACCAAAGTGCACTACGCTGTATAAGCATCAAATATAGATATCTAACGCTTATAACAGCCTGTCAATCAATCGATCGACATATTTAATCAATCAGGATGAGTGAACTTCAAATTTCATCCCAACACCCGTGTGGGGTTTCAAACAATCAAACACAGATTTTAGTTGTGCAGTTGGGCGATGTGTAAAATTTATCGACCCAATCAATGTCCTTCAAATAGGTGTACATAAACAAACCGTCTGGTTTGTAAATGAATATTTATTTATTCACATTCACGTTAAAAATTATATTTTTAACGGTAAAACATTTTATTTCAACATATGAATTTCTATTCAATTCATTTCTTCGATAAAATAATATTTTTATTTTTTCTAACTTATTTTAGAAAATTTCGGCGGCATAACGGCACGATACTAGAAACGGGACGAGGCCTAGCCTTATCCCCGGTCTAGTGAAGGCCCACGCCATTCACACATCAATCAAATCACTTTCGTTATGCAAACCACAAAATTTGGAGTAAGAGTCTAACCTAGCCTTACTCCTTTGCCTTATAACGGCGCACGTCTAATCCTAACCAATTTATCGATTCGATTTTTCACACCACAAACCACATTCAAACCAATATCGCAATCAATCACCAAACAGCCAAACAAACAAGTCCATGGTCTGTGAACGATTGTGTCGGGTGCTACTAAACACCGTCTGCATCCTAGTATATATATAACTAGAAAAGAAATTGAAAGGTGAGAAATTCTCACAGATAGCTATCCTAGCTCCACGGCACTTCTAATGCAGGAAATCTTTGCCAACTCGCTTTTTGTCGCTTTCGTTGTCCGCTCTCACTACATATGTAAAAATCGAATTTTACTTCGCTATTCAATATATAAAAATCATATTTTTATTTCGAAGTTCTATATATAAAAATCATATTTTTACTTCAAAGTTCAATATATAAAAATCGAATTTTTTGCTTTAAAGTTCAATATATAAAAATCGAATTTTTACTTCAAAGTTCAATATATAAAAATCGAATTTTTACTTCAAAGTTCAATATATAAAAATCGAATTTTTACTTCAAAGTTCAATATATAAAAATCGAATTTTTACTTCAAAGTTCAATATATAAAAATCAAATTTTTACTTCAAAGTTCAATATATAAAAATCGAATTTTTACTTCAAAGTTCAATATATAAAAATCGAATTTTTACTTCAAAGTTCAATATATAAAAATCGAATTTTTACTTCAAAGTTCAATATATAAAAATCGAATTTTTACTTCAAAGTTCAATATATAAAAATCGAATTTTTACTTCAAAGTTCAATATATAAAAATCGAATTTTTATTCACATCATAAAAATTACATCTTTCACCTTACTAATTACTGTAAGTAAATAAAATTTAAAACTCACAGCGAAGGGGGGGCCTACATGCTGACTGGAGGTCGAAGGAGTCGTTGGTGGTAGCTCAGGTGGTCGGAGCAGCTCGTGGCAGCTAGGTCTAGGTGGCGGCTTTAGGCGATGGGTTTAGGTGCTTCGCGATTTGGGTTGGTCTGAGGGCTCGGACGCGGGAAAGAAGAGAGAGGGGGTGGAGGAGTGGGGTTCGGCGCTGGGGAGGCCGGTGGCGTGGTGTGTCGAGGTGGGCGGTTGGCTAGGGTGTGGCGACGCAGGGTTATTTGGGGGTAGGGTTTCGTACGGGGGAGAGGAGCGAGGGGGCGAGCAGAGGGAGGTGGCAGAGGCGATGCCAGAGGGGCGGTGGTCACCCAGGCGTGGCGGATGATCATCGATGGCGACGGGGAGGGAGCGGCTTCGTTTTTTTTTTCTTCTAAATCGATCTGAGTGGGAGAGAGAAGGTATGGGTATGGATATTATTATATATATATAAAATATTAATATTTATTTTTCAAAGGTGTTGACTTTTCATTCGTCCTCCCAACGAGACCCAACGACTGTCGCCCTTAGCTAATTACCCCCATTTCGAACCCAATGGGATATGTATCGTAAGCCGATTCGGTCGTTTCGATCAGTTTCAGTTGAATTTACATTTAAATCATTATATTGAATTTTAAACGTACATTTCAAATTACCGGGGTCACATACGAACTTTAAAAATTCTCGAAAAATATTTTCTAGCTTCGTATTGACGATACGGTCCTAACAAAACTAGTTTCATCGAATTCTGAGACCGTTAGAAAAATGGCCAATTTCCAGTCGATTAAAATCAACTGAAACTGGTCAAACGCGTTTTCCTTTGCCACGCTCACATATTGATTCGAAAAATTATGAAATTAGAAACCTAGCAATAATTCGACATCACGGACCCAACAAAAGTTGTTTCGTCGAAATCCGAGGTCATTTGCAAAATGTCCATTTTTAAGGGCCTGAATTCCATAGCGACTATTCAGAATTTTCAACTGGACATATCTTTTGATTCCCAATATGAAATCTTGATTATTCGGATTCGTTGGAAAGATATTCACTATTAGATTCCATTATTTTTGGTTTCACTAAAATCCGGATTGTTTTGCACCCGGTACATTCAATTGAAGTTTGAAATCGAATTATCGAACTACCGCGCCATTTTCAATTCTATTTATAATTATATATAAATATTTATATTCTAACGACGACGCGTATAATATATACGTTCGAATTCTATTCAAAATAAATTTCTCGTCGATATTATTTAAAATAATTCATTTTAAATAATCAAAATTCGCTAAAATTGCCAAAATAAAAAATTTTAAACTGGCCCAGATTTTCCGGGTTATTACAAATTCTTGAGTATTACCGTAAAATGAAAAGATTTTGGGATGAATTACGAACCGTCGATGGATATCTTGATTGTATGTGTGGAGTTATGAAGGATGTTGTTGTGGTATTCTCAAGAAACTTGTTGAAGTTGTTCAAAGGATGAAACTGATTCAGTTTCTTTCTCATCTTAATAAAGACTATAATCAAGTTAAAATTAATCTGCTAAGTGTTGATCAATTACCAAATGTGAATCATGCTTATAATATTCTACGCAAGTTGAAAGGCAGAATTTGAATGGAATTAATAGTTTTATTTCAGACACGATGTAACGATACGGATTTCGCTCGCACCTAATCGATCGCTAAATCGACCAAGACCGTTCAAAACCCGGATACGCTAACTCTGGGCATACAACACATCAAAACAAATAACAGAAGACTTTCATAAACATCATAATAATGTTACACGAGAGTACCGAATATCAGAGTACATCGAAAATAATAATAATACAGCGGAAGATTTATTTACAATAAATATAATACAATGCAGCGGAAACAAATAAACTAACACAACGGAAGGCTATAAATGCTCTGGACACAGCTTTAAGCTTCGATCCAGAATCCTACTAAATGAAATATCTGCAAAACTAAACTACTAACTGCCCATGTGGAAAATATGGGCACCTAGTGTTTAGGTAGAAACAATAAACTCCATGTCAGTCATGGGACCGGTGTGAGAACTCAAAACAGTTATTAACTTTATTTTAAATAAAGCACATCACAGAACCACGCCATATAACACGGAATGGGTTTACCCTCATGGACGCTAGTGTATAAACAACAATCAATAATATAGATATGGATATACTATGCATCAATCAACATGCAATATCCCAATCTACCCGTTTAGATTAATCACCACTCTTAGATTTTCCAAATCCAATTCAATTTACAGAAATTATTCCTTTGGACTTTATTTCCCGATTTCTATTTCAAACCATTTGAAATACATATCTAGCTTTTATATCAAAGTAGATTTCCCTTCAGGATCTCAAACCAAATCGTTTGGAAATATGAATTCCAAAACATATGAATGCATACAAACAAGTATGCAACCAAATATCGTGAATCTTCCCTCAGACAAGGCTGTACGTGCCTCTCCAACTCGATATATATATATATATATATATATATATGTATATATATATGCACCTCCCACGCATGGAGCAGGCTACACGCTGACCACTCAACCTAAGGTCCTGGATCCAGCCCATACTTTTAGTCGCTCTCGGGCCACCCGCATCTTTAGCCACATACCAAATCATTTCATATCCCGAAGTAGGGAAAATCATTTCACAACATAATAATCACAAGTACTTTCAAATCTATAGTACTTCACATTAGCAATTCACACATATGACCAGTCACTATTAATCACATAACCTTTGAGCTCGTACATCTCAAAGAAGAGTGTTAAGCAAGAGAATAAATTCTCCGCCACCAAACAGATATATCATCAATAGCAACTAATCGGATAAGCGATGAACCACAATGTAAAACCATAATACATTTCCAAATCATTTCGAAATCATCGGGTTTTAGCCCTCGAAATCCTTTCTGTTTTATAAAACATTTTTATACAACATTCCCTATCCAAAATCGGGAATACATTTCTTTTCACTTAAGAAAAAATTCATTTCAAAATCATTCATTAAATTTGAAATGAACACAACAACATCACTACACATCTCATTGTCAAATCGTGAGGTGTTTCACAAGATGTTAGCATACCAGTATTTCTACCCAACCCAATGCTAAATGTAAAAGCATATCTTGCTCATAAACTGGTCGAGCACAATCCAAACAGTCAATCAATCATAATCAATATTAACAACCAAGAATATTTGGTTTATATCACATCTCATGTTTTGGTGAATTTAATTACTATTCATTCATTCACAATCTAAATAAAGATTTATTCAAACTCCAATTGGTTTCAATCTCTAAAATCATTTCTTATTGATTATTCAACTTTCTAGAAATTAATCCTGCTTTAACTGGGTTAAAGAACCAATGTCATTTAAACACAGTTCACTACAAACCCAAAATCCATTTTGATATTAAATATAAGGCTCAAAATAGAAATTATATCGGCTTATATTCAATATGAAATTATGAAACTAACAGATATCATATTGGAATAACGATATCAATATCTTCCAAATTCCCACAACAATATCCGTATAATCACGGAATCCAACACCGAAATATTCCGAAGATTATTTCCATTCAAATTCATTCGAATTCATATATTGGGAATTTCTGGTTATATTAAAACCCTTTCCAAATCCAATTTGTCTATTTAAAAATTATTGGATTATTAATCTAGTTAATAACTAGTTCATTTCGATAAAAATATATTTTTATCTTTTCAAATATAGAATTTTTCATCCCAATTCTTTCCGAATCATTTATTATGATTTTACACAAATTATTGATATTTTTAATAATTTTTTCAAGGCCCATACAGTTGGTTTCCAATAACGGCCACCGAACTGCATCCATGGCGACCTTTTCCAAATTTGATTTTGTAACGACCCGCATTCTACGCATCATAGGATCGTAGAATATTTGTTTCTTTCACATACGAAGTCGTATGGTCATGTAACTTTGGGAGACGATTACTGGAGTCATTTCCCATGTTCATGATTTTTGCCGATTTTTAAATGACCATTTTGCCCCTAGCTAATCTTGTTTTAGCCATAACTTTTGACTGGAAAGTAGTTTTGACCTGAAACCACTTCCATTGGCTCCGGACGATGGTTTACAATTCCGTAGAATGGTCACATTAGCCAAACAGACTCACCATTTGGGAGATATGGCTGAAACAATTTTCAGATGGTGAAAAACAGCTTAACCGGGCCTAATTTGGGTGATTAGTGAGTGAGCCCATAACCCATTTCGGGATTAGGGTTATGGGCAGGTTGATAGGGTTAGGGAATTCAGTTTCTATCATTATCTAGCCGCCACTCTTTGTTCCTTCACGTTTAGTCATGGCCTCCACTTTCTAAAACACCCCAAATTACCTTCTAATCGCTAATTAAGCCAAATCAACATCAAATTAAGGGGGAATAGCACCAAAGCAAGGTTAGAGCTGCTGTGTTACATTGGAAACAACGCCAAACAGAGAATCATTTCAGTTTTATGGTTTTATTTGTGGCTAAGGTGAGTGATTTGTATAGTTTTGCACTAATTACGGTTAATTAAAGGTAATTAGTGAAGATTAGCGAATTTAAACATGATAAAATTCTGGAAAAATATTTATAAAATTCTAAATAATGTTTTAGACCTCTGTTAGAAGTTTGGTTTGATTTGGTTAAGTTTTACTAATCATATCATTAGTTTTGCCTAAACATGCTTAAGGGGAAAACATGGGTTTTTGGGTATGTTTGATCCTTATAAACATGTCATATTGTTGTTTTAGTGTTTGTGGATGATTATACATGTTGCTATGACTGTATGGTATGTTTTATGATTGCATAGAAAAGTTAGAATGGTTGAAAATGCCGTCGTTTGGCGAAAATAGCTTGCTGGAAAAACTTGCAGCAAACCGGATAGGAGCATGCGGATAGGAGCAAGCGGATAGGAGCAAGCGGATAGGAGCATTCAAATAGGAGCAACCGTATAGGAGCATTCAGATAGGAGCATTCGTATAGGAGCATCCAGATAGGAGCATTCAAATAGGAGCAACCGGATAGGAGCATTCGGATAGGAGCAACCGGATAGGGGCATCTGATCCGAACCGGATAGGGGCACCCGATCCGAACCGGATAGGGGCATCCGAGCACCCGAACTGAACTAGAAAGGAGCATTCAAACCGAACCAAGCAGGAGGGGGCGAACCGAACCGGAGGATCGAACACCAAGTAGACCTAAACCCGAGATGCAAAGGAAGTCCAAATGAGGAGTTGTACCTCAGGATCCAGATGGGAACCAAGGAGGGAATTTCATGAGTTGGACTTTGCTGCGGGACGTGTGCTAAGGGGTTATCGATGTCTGTAACTTTAGATCACTATGTGTAGGGGGTACGTGAACGGATTCAGGGCCACATTGGCCTAGGTACGACTAAAGAGCTATAGACCAATGAAGTGGGGTCATTTTCAAAGATTTGGTCATGACTCCATGGGATAAGCTTGGTAGTAGCAGTAGTTGTACAAGTTGAACTCCGTCACTACTTCGATGGGTCTAGTGATTGACAGTGGTGGACATCGTATGCTTTACGCACTGAGTGAGAGATGTGAGAATGGTTGCTATATTTGATTGTTTGCCTTCATTATGACGTACACACCCCCACCCCCGTATTCTTTACACCACATGATAGTGGCATCTTAGAGTATTATACGGTATGTAGTGCTAACTCTTTGGTTGCAGGTCCAGGTTCAGGTATGGTTTAGTATACCTGTTATTGTTCTGTTTAGCTGCTTATTGCTCATACCAGACTTTTCGTCTGACCCAGAGTTTTATGTCTCTTCTTATTACTCTGGGTGCTCTCACGAACAGACTAGAGATAGGTTAGCTGGGTATGCACGAGTAGCTGATCCGGAGACGAGCAGGAGGCTTCCAGGTATGTTACATATAGATATTCTCCCTGTGTTGTTGAAGATCACTATTTAGGCATTAGTAGTACATCTTCTACTTTAACTTTCTTTTGCTTTAGAGACAGTTTAAAGTTGTAACAATGATGTTGGATCATAAGCTATATTTGGATTTCCACTGCTATGTTGGTTTAGTTTTCAGCTTATGCACTGTCTCGCATGTTTTATGTCAAGAGTATGTTATTATTATATTTTGTTCCATGCGCTGTGAGACATTCTACAGGTTCCTTGTTAGTTCATTCTCTTCTTTCCTTTCTTTGGCGACCGTTCCGTGCTAGTCGGGCATGTGTACAGCGCACCTTCGGAGGAAATGCAGACTGGTGCGGGGCGGGCCGTCACACTTGGTATCAGAGCTCTAGGTTGCGTAGTTAACCTAGGAAAAGACACCAGGGAGAGATAATACGTATATGAGAGCGCGTATTTGTGATTATTTTGGTTTTCAAAAGCTATAAATATATATTATTGGTATAGCTAAGGATGAAGTCGCATTGCACTAGCACCACTATGGAGATGGCTAATCGTTTCTCTTTACAGATTGAACGATGAGCCGATATACGAGGGGTACTAGTAGTGGAGCCAATAATGGGAATGCTGCTGACATGAGGACGATGTTTACTGACCTCATGAGAGAGATGCTTAGAGATGTTCAGAGGGCAGCTCCCAATGCTGGTAATGGTGGTGGTCCAGTAGTGCAGGCGCCTAGGGCCGATTTTGCCAAGCTGAATAAGGATTATACTAGTCTTGGTGGGAAGCCATTCCACGGAACGGATTCGGCCACGGATGTTCAGGATTGGTTGGATAGCTGCGAGCATATCTTCAAAGACTTGGGTATCGAGGATGCGATGAAGAGAAGGCTAGCATCCCGTCAGCTGCAAGGATGGGCAATGAATTGGTGGAATGCTATAAAGGCAGCTACCCCAGAGGAACAGATTACTTGGGATCAGTTTAAGGTTCGCTTTAGCGATAAGTTCATTCCAGTTGCTCAGAAGTCAGTGTTGTTTAAGAAATTCTTGGAACTCAAGCAGAATGGCAGAGCTGTCTCGGAGTATATTGCTGAATTCGACACTTTGTTGAAATATGGGTTATCCCTAATAGATACTGCCGAGAAAAAGAATGAGAAGTTCATAACTGGTTTGGATGGATACTTGGGGGAAAGGCTTATTAACCACATCGATGAGACGTTTGAGTCGATTGTGGGGAAAGCATTGAGGTCAGAGAGTCTTTACCCTAAGCCGAAGACTGAGGTTGCATCTACAGAGGAGCCAAAGCCGCAAGCAAGCGGTGGAGGCAAGAGTGGTTCTCAGAATAAGAGAAAGCAGAATCAGATCAAGGATGGCCAGAAGAAAAAGAATAAACAGGATGTTGAGTGCTTCAGCTGTGGTAAGAAGGGCCACTATGCCAAAGAGTGTCGGGCCAAACCAGCGGATAGGAAGTGCTTCAAGTGTGGTTAAGTGGGACATCACAAGGACAAGTGTCCGCAACCCCCTAAAGAAAAGCAAATGGTGAAAGCATATGCCCTTAATGTTATTCCTTCTTCGTCGAATGCCCCAACTGCGGTGGAGAAAGGAAAGAATGTCGTTATTCAAGGTATGCTTTCTGTTTATGATGTTCCTATTAGAGTTTTGTTTGATACCGGAGCTTCCAGTTCTTTCACATCTAGTGACCTGGTAGATAGGTTGGGATTGGAGCCCGAGATTGTCGATAGACTTTAGTAGTGACGAACCCGATTGGTGGTTCGACTAACCTTAGCATGATTTGTCGTAATGTGGTCTTATCGAGTCATGGATGTATGTTTGTTTGTGATTGCTTTGTTTTGGGCTTTACTGGGTTTGGCTTTATTTTGGGAGTCGACTGGCTCTAAAGATACGGGGTGGTGGTAGGCTGTGAGGGCTTTTTGGTGACAGCTAGAGCAGATGATGGGCGGAGGGTAGTGTTTGGCGGTCTACCCGGTGATGGGGTAATGGCTAGTTTTCTAAATTCCCTCGACATCCCGCATAGTGAGTTGTCAGGGTTGCCCGTGGTTGGCCAGTATCCGGATGTCTTCGAGGAAGTGACCGGGCTTCCACCACACCGAGAGATTGAGTTCCGTATTGATTTGGTGAAAGATGCCAGACCTATAGTGATGCCACTTCGTCGCATGGCACCAAGGGAGCAGCTAGAGCTCGGGGTACAAGTCAGCGATCTTTTGAAGAAAGGATTTATCAGAAGGAGTGTTTCTGAATGGGGAGCACCAGTTGTGTATGCTACCAAGGCGGATGGTTCCCTTCGATTGTGTGTAGACTACCGCGAACTGAATAAAGTGACAAGGAAGAATAAGTATCCTCTACCGCGGATAGATGATTTGTTTGATCAGTTGAGTGGCGCGAGAGTATTCTCCCAGTTGGATCTCGCGACAGGTTTTCATCAGCTTAGAGTGGAAGCTGAGAGTATAGCTAAAACGACATTTCGAACGCCGTCTGGATTTTATGAGTGGTTGGTCATGCCATTTGGGTTGACCAATGCGCCAGCATATTTTGTGGATCTTATGAATAGGGTATTCAGAGATCAGTTGAATAAGTTTGTTCTTGTGTTTGTGGATGACATACTTGTTTATTCGAGGACAGAGGAAGAACACAAGGAACACTTGAGGATAGTGATGGAGGTGTTGAGAAAACACCAATTGAAAGCAAAGTTTTCTAAGTGTCACTTCTGGAGGAGGGAAGTGAGGTTCTTGGGCCATGTCATTTCAAAGAATGGTATTGCCGTAGATCCTGCGAAGGTGGCTATGGTACAGGATTGGTCTACGCCCAAGAATGCAACGGACATAAGAAGTTTCTTGGGATTAGCTGGATATTATCGTAAGTTTATCCAAGATTTCTCCAAGATAGCAGCACCGTTGACTCAGTTGACCAAGAAGAATCAAGCTTTCGTCTGGGACGAAAAGTGCGAGAATGCATTCAAGAGTCTAAAGGACAAGTTGACATGTGCACCAGTGTTAGTCATTCCTAAGGGGAATGAAGAGATGACGGTATACACGAACGCATGTGGTACCGGACTAGGTGATGTACTGATGCAAGGTGGTAGGGTTGTAGCTTATGCAAGTTGGCAATTGAAGCCGCACGAGAGAAGATACCCTACCCATGACTTGGAATTGGCTGCGATCGTGTTCGCATTGAAGATGTGGAGACATTACCTCTTGGGAGAAAGGTTTGAGTTGTTTACCGATCATAAGTCACTAAAAGTATCTTTTCTCTCAGAAGGATCTAAATCTCCGACAACAAAGGTGGTTAGAATTCTTGGCTTCCTATGATTTCGACATCGCATATACACCAGGAAAGGGCAATGCGGTAGCTGATGCATTGAGTAGAAGACATGCCAGTTTAGGGGCTATGTTTCTAGAATGGAAGCAACTGGAGTACATTGCTGGGTATGATTTCAGACCAAAGTGCGAATTGGATCCAGAAATGTTAGCAGGTTTGACGATCAGACCCACTTTGATTGAGCGGATTGGTTCCAATCAGAGGAACGATCCTAATCTTTTAAAAATTATCTCCAAGTTAGAGATGGGAAGCGATGAGGAAAAGAACAAGTATAGGCTTGATCGAGATGGATGGCTTCGAAAGAATGGAAAGCTAGTTGTACCCAATGTCAATGGATTGGGAGATGAAGTGCTTAGAGAATGTCATCACTCAAAACTGACTATACATCCCGGCGGTAACAAGATGTACCGAGACATGAAGCAGACCTACTACTGGGAAGGGATGAAAAGAGACGTTGGGAAGTTTATATCCAAATGCATGAATTGCCAGCTAGTTAAAGCTGAGAAAAAGAAGCCTAGTGGTTTGTTACAACCATTAGAAATTCCAGAATGGAAATGGGAACAAGTCTCAACGGATTTCATTGATGGGTTACCAAGGACCAGGTCGGACCATGATAGCATTTGGGTGTTTATGGACCGATTAACCAAGAGTGCAAGATTTATACCCGTCAAGTCGAATAGAACGGTAGCTAAGTTAGCTGAGCTATATGTGAAGTGGGTAGTGAGATTTCATGGAATACCCAAAGGCATTGTGAGTGACCGAGATCCGTTGTTCACCAGTGGATTTTGTAAGAGCTTACAAGAGGCGTTAGGATCAGAATTACATCTCAGTACCGCGTATCATCCTCAAACTGACGGTCAAGCAGAGAGGGTGAATCATGTATTATAAGATCTCTTAAGAGCTTGTGTATTGGATTTTGGTGGATCATGGGATGACCATCTATATCTAGTGGAGTTCGCATATAATAATAGTTATTAGTCCAGCATTGGTATGGCTCCATTTGAAGCTTTGTACGGAAGACCGTGCAACTCACCGTCATGTTGGTTAGAAACTAGTGAGAAGTTTGTGCTTGGACCAGATGTGATAAGAGAAACTTCAGACAAGATCAAAATCATTCGACAACGAATGAAGGCTGCCCAAGATAGGCAGAAAAGTTATGCTGATAAGAGGAGAAGAGAATTAAAGTTCTCCATTGGCGACTTGGTGTTTGTCAAGATTTCTCCATTAAAGAGCGTAATACGATTTGGTAGGCGAGGCAAGTTAGCACCAAGATTCATTGGTCCATTCCCAGTTCTCGAGCAAATTGGGAATTTGGCATATAAAGTTGAATTACCAGACAAGATGGCAGGAGTTCACAACGTATTTCATGTTTCCCAGTTAAGGAAATTCGTGCCCGACCCAGATGTGACTATTTCACCTGATCAGTTGGATGATGTCGAAGTTGAACCCGAGGCGATTGGGAACTGCAAGCCTATGCGTATTGTTGGGAACGATACGAAGCAACTTTGAAGGAAAACGGTGAATCTAGTCAAAGTTCAGTGGGGCGAGAATGAGAATGATTGTACTTGGGAGACAGAGGAGAGCATTAGGAAGACATATCCAGAACTCTTTGCCTGGTAAGATTTAAGTTTCGATTTAGTTTTCCGCATGCTAGGATAGACTTGTTTTGCATGTTTGATTGTTGCATATGACTGGTAGGCATGCGGGATCCTTTGTATGTTTTGGGTTAAGGAATTTCGGGGACGAAATTTCTTAAGGGGCGGAGAGTGTAACGACCCGCATTCTACGCATCATAGGATCGTAGAATATTTGTTTCTTTCACATACGAAGTCGTATGGTCATGTAACTTTAGGAGACGATTATTGGAGTCATTTCCCATGTTCATGATTTTTGCCGATTTTTAAATGACCATTTTGCCCCTAGCTAATCTTGTTTTGACCATAACTTTTGACTGGAAAGGAGTTTTGACTTGAAACCACTTCCATTGGCTCCGGATGATGGTTTACAATTCCGTAGAGTGGCCACATTAGCCAAACGGACTCACCGTTTGGGAGATATGGCTGAAACAAGTTTCAGATGGTGAAAAATAGCTTAACCGGGCCTAGTTTGGATGATTAGTGAGTGGGCCCATAACCCATTTCGGGATTAGGGTTATGGGGAGGCTGATAGGGTTAGGGAATTCAGTTTCTATCATTTTCTAGCCGCCACTCTTTGTTCCTTCAAGTTTAGCCATGGCCTCCACTTTCTAAAACACCCCAAATCACCTTCTAATCGCTAATTAAGCCAAATCAACATCAAATTAAGGGGGAATAGCACCAAAGCAAGGTTAGAGCTTCTGTGTTACATTGGGAACAACGCCAAAAAGAGAATCATTTCAGTTTTAAGGTTTTATTTGTGGCTAAGGTGAGTGATTTGCATAGTTTTGCACTAATTACGGTTAATTAAGGGTAATTAGTGAAGATTAGCGAAATTAAACATGATAAAATTCTGGAAAAATATTTATAAAATTAGAAATAATGTTTTAGACCTCTATTAGAAATTTGGTTTGATTTGGTTAAGTTTTACTAATCATATCATTAGTTTTGCCTAAACATGCTTAAGGGGAAAACATGGGTTTTTGGGTATGTTTGATCCTTATAAACATGTCATATTGTTGTTTTAGTGTTTGTGGATGATTATACATGTTGCTATGACTGTATGGTATGTTTTATGATTGCATAGAAAAGTTATAATGGTTGAAAATGCCGTCGTTTGGCGAAAATAGCTTGCTGGAAAAACTTGCAGCAAACCGGATAGGAGCATTCGGATAGGAGCAACCGGATAGGAGCATTCAGATAGGAGCAACCGGATAGGAGCATCCGGATAGGAGCATTCGGATAGGAGCAACCGGATAGGAGCATTCGGATAGGAGCAACCGGATAGGGGCATCCGATCCGGATAGGGGCACCCGATCCGAACCGGATAGGGGCACCCGATCCGGACCGAATAGGGGCATCCGAGCACCCAAACTGAACTAGAAAGGAGCATTCGAACTGAACCAAGCAGGAGGGGCGAACCGAACCGATCCGGAGGATCGAATACCAAGTAGACCTAAACCCGAGATGCAAAGGAAGTCCAAATGAGGAGTTGTACCTCAGGATCCAGATGGGAACCAAGGAGGGAATTTCATGAGTTGGGCTTTGCTGCGGGATGTGTGCTAAGGGGTTATCGATGTCTGTAACTTTAGATCACTATGTGTAGGGGGTACGTGAACGGATTTAGGGCCACAGTGGCCTAGGTACGACTAAAGAGCTATAGACCAATGAAGTGGGGTCATTTGTAAAGATTTGGTCATGACTCCATGGGATAAGCTTGGTAGTAGCAGTAGTTGTACAAGTTGAACTCCGTCACTACTTCGATGGGTCTAGTGATTGACAGTGGTGGACATCGTATGCTTTACGCACTGAGTGAGAGATGTGAGAATGGTTGCTATGTTTGATTGTTTGCCTTCATTATGACGTACACACCCCCACCCCCGTATTCTTTACACCACATGATAGTGGCACCTTAGAGTATTGTACGGTATGTAGTGCTAACTCTTTGGTTGCAGGTCCAGGTTCAGGTATGGTTTAGTATACCTGTTATTGTTCTATTTAGCTGCTTATCGCTCTACCATACTTTTCGTCTGACCCAGAGTTTTATGTCTCTTCTTATTACTCTGGGTGCTCTCACGAGCAGACTAGAGACAGGTTAGCTGGGTATGCACGAGTAGCTGATCCGGAGACGAGCAGGAGGCTTCCACGTATGATACATATAGATATTCTCCCTGTGTTGTTGAAGATCACTATTTAGGCATTAGTAGTGCATCTTCTACTTTAACTTTCTTTTGCTTTAGAGACAGTTTAAAGTTGTAACAATGATGTTGGATCATAAGCTATATTTGGATTTCCACTGCTATGTTGGTTTAGTTTTCAGCTTATGCACTGTCTCGCATGTTTTATGTCAAGAGTATGTTATTATTATATTTTGTTCCATGCGCTGTGAGACATTCTACAGGTTCCTTGTTAGTTCATTCTCTTCTTTCCTTTCTTTGGCGATCGTTCCGTGCTAGTCGGGCATGTGTACAACGCACCTTCGGAGGAAATGCAGACTGGTGCGGGGCGGGCCATCACAGATTTGGACATAATTCCAAATCCAACCATTAGATTTCAAATCTCTTATATCCGTTGGAAATCTCTTTTCAGTACGAACCCAACAGTTCCGTTTTTAGGAGAATCCGACGGTCGGATCTCCCGTAATATCAATTCGAAGTCAATGGTCGAAATTCGCGAATGGTAGCAGTGCGGCGCGTTCTATTCAGGCCATTAAATATATATAATATATATATTATATATATTTCGTCGATTTCCATTTTAAAACGTATTTTATAAATCATTTTAAATTTGTTTTAAAAACGATTTCAACTTCATATTCAATTTTAAATCAGAATGGAATATTCCATATACATGACAATTTTATACTGTGCATGAATGTGTTAAAAATAATATTTTTAACCAACCAATATTTATTTCATTCCCACTTCATATATATATTATTCACATTTCATATATAATATTTTCATTTCAAATATATATATGTATATATTATTCACATTTCATATATATAATATTTTCATTTCATATATATATATATATATATATATATTTCACATTTCATATATATATTATTTTCACACTTCATATATATATATATATATATATATTATTCACACTTCATATATATATATATTATTTTCATTTCATATATATATATATATAATTTTCACTTTATATATATTTTCATTTCATATATATATTTTTATTCGCACTTCATATACATTTTTCACATTTCATATATGTAATATTTTCATTTCATATATATATATATATATTGTTCACATTTCATATATATAATATTTTCATTTCATATATATATATATATATATATATATATATATATTATTCACATTTCATATATATAATATTTTCATTTCATATATATATATATATTATTTTCACTTCATATATATACATATTATTTTCATTTCATATATATATTATTTTCATTTCATATATATATTTCACATTTCATATATATATTATTTTCACACTTTATATATATGTATATATATATTTCACATTTCATATATATATTATTTCCATTTCATATATATATATATATGTATATATATAAGGAGGGTTATATGGCACCCCATTTTTTTAGCCTCCCTTTTAACCCTCATTTATAGCCAAGTACTTATAGTTAAATAAGTTAGTGGAGGGAGAGAGAATTAGTGGGAGGAGAGAGAAACGGGAATGTGTGGTGGAAATCAGAGGGGGATAAAGGGGTGCTGCACTATTTGGGGGTGCTCTTGAACGCTCCTCTCTCTCTCTCTCTCTATATATATATATATGTATATGTATATGTATATGTATATGTATATGTATATGTATATGTATATGTATATATTATTTTCACTTCATATATATATATATATATATATATTATTTTCATTTCATATATATATATGTATTCATTTCATATATATATTTCACATTCCATATATATTATTTTCACACTTTATATATATTTTTTTCACATTTCATATATATATATTATTTCCATTCTGTACATATATATATATATTATTTTCATTTGATATATATATATATTTATATATATATTTCACATCGCAAATGTATATTTTATTCACATCGTATATACATATATTTGTACATCACAATCACAATCACAACACAATCAAATAAATCGTTCATGGTATGTGGAAGACAGGGAGGTGATCTAACAGAAAATAAATAACTCTACAAAAATTTATAGTGAGAGAAGTTCTCACTTTGGTTTCCACTCTATCAGTTTTTATTTCTGATTTCTGTTCGAATTTGAATTTGCTTGAAATTCTGACGTGCTCCGTTTCCATTTTGGTCAGTTCCATATTGTAGTGCTCGCTGATACGAGCGCAAAGCAACTTGTTTCGTTGAATTTTGATCTCGTATGAAAAAGTTACGACAATTTAATCATTACTTACATTAATAAAATAATTAAATATTAATTACATTCTTATTAAGGGTTTTGTAACGACCCTCATTCTACGCATCGAAGGATCATAGAATATTTATTTCATTTTCATACAAAGTCGTATGGTCGTGTAACTTTGGGAAATGACTATTGGGGTCATCTCCCATGTTCACGATTTTTGCCGAATTTTAAATAACCGTTTTGCCCCTGGCGAATCTTGTTTCGCCTATAAATTTTGATTGGTAAGGTGTGTTAACCTGAAACCACTTCCACTAGATTCAGATTATCATTTACATTTCCATGGAGTGGTTACATTAATCAAACGGACATACCGTTTGGGAGATATGGCTGAAAATAAGGTTTAGAAGGTGAAAAACAGCATAATTGGGCTTAACCGAGTGATTAGCAGCTAAGCCCATAACCCATTTCGGGATTAGGGTTATGGGAGGGCTGATAGAGTTTGGGAAATTAGTTTTGTTCATTTTTCTAGCCGCCATTTACCTCCCTCTAGCCCTAGCAATGACCTCCACCTTCTAAATTCATCTCTAATCACTTCCTAATCACTAATTAGCCAAAACAACACAAAATCAAGAGAAATTAAAATCAAATCATAGATAGAGCTGCTGCTATACATTGGAATTTGTGCCATATCAGTCATAGTTTCAGATCTAATATTCATTTGTGGCTAAGGTGAGTGATTTGCACTTTTATTCACTAATTATGGCTAGTTAGGGGTAATTAGTGATAATTAGCGAAATTATGCATCATAAAAATATGGAAAAATATGTAGAAATTCTTAAATATTATTTTATGTCACTGGTGAAAATTTTGGTTAATTTGGATTAAGTTTGCTAATCCTATAGTTAAAACATGGTTAAAGGGATTAAGGGGAAAATCATGCTTTTTGGGTATGTCTGATCTAAAATATTTCATGTGAATGTTGTTTTAATGTTTTTGATTGATTCTATATGTTGTTACCGCTGTTTGGAATGTTTTGTGATGTCACAAAAAGGTTAGAATGGTTGAAAACGCCGTCGTTTGGCGAAAATAGCTTGCTGGAAAAAGTTAAAGATTTTCAGGTCCGGTTAGGAGAAAGACCCGATCCGAACCGGTTAGGAGGGAGACCCGAACCGATCCGGATATGAGAAAGACACCCGAACCGAACCAGATAGGAGAAAGAGACCCGACCCGAACCAGATAGGAGAAGGAGACCCGAACCAGATAGGAGAAAGAGACCCGAACCGAACCGGATAGGAGGAGGAGACCCGAACCGAACCGGATAGGAGGAAGGGACCCGAACTGAACCGGATAGGAGGAAGTCCCAAACGAAACCAGATAGAGGAGGAGACCTGAACTGGATAGGAGGAGGAGACCGGAACCGAACCGGAGGAACCAAATCCCAAGATGCAAAGGAAGTCCAAATGGGAAGTTATTACTCAGGATCCAGATGGGAACCAACGAGTTAACTTCTGTGCAAAAGGGTTATCGATATCTATAACTTTGGTTCACCGTTGAAGAGAGGGGGCATGTAGATGAACCAGGGAAGTATGGTCATAGCAATAGTCGATGGAGTTGCCGTCATGGCCCCAATGGATTTGGTGATCAAAGCGATGGATATCGTATGCTTTACGCACTAAGTGAGTGATGTGAGGATGACTGCTATGTTTGATGTTTGCTATCACCATGACATGCACACTCCTGTTTTACACTTTATGTTAGTGTTACCTTAGAGTACTGTACATCTTGTTGTGCTAACTCTTTGGTTGCAGGTCCAGGTTCAGGTTTGATTATTTATACATGTTATTATTTTATTTTGCTGCTATCGCTCATACTAGACTTTTGTCTGACCCAGAGTTTTATGTCTCTTCTTGTTACTCTTGGTGCTCCTAAATGAGTAAACTAGAGACAGGTCAGGTGGTTATGCAGGAGTAGCTGTCCGGAGACGAGCAGGAGGCTTCCACATACTATTTACATATATTCTCCCTGTGTTGTTGATGGTCACTTCTTTGGGCATTAGTAGTGCACCTTCTTTATTTCCTTATTGGAGACAATATTTTGAAGTTGTAATAATGGTTTGGATCATAAGCTGTATTTTTTTTTGATTCTGCTACTCTGATGGTCATGGTTTAGTTTTCAGCTTATGCATTGTCTCACCTGTTTTATGTCAAGTTATGTTACTATTATATTTTATTCCATGCGCTGTGATATATACCATAGGTTATTGATGATTCATAGTTTCAAAACCATTTTCCTTTGACGACCGTCCCGTGCTAGTCGGGCATCAGCACAATGCATTTCAGGGAAATGTCGACTGGTTCGGGGTGGGCCGTTACACTTGGTATCAGAGCCTAGGTTGCGTAGTTAACCTAGGGGAAGACATCAGAGAGAGATAGTATATGTATATGAGAGCACGTATTTGTGATATTTTGGTTTTCAAAAACTATATATATTCACTATTAGTATATCTAAGGATGAAGTCGCACTGCACAGACACCACTAAGGAGATGGTTAATCGTTTTTCTCTTTACAGATTGAACGATGAGCCGATATACGAGGAGTACGAGTTCAGGGGCCAACAATGGGAATGTCCCTGATATGAGGACGATGTTTACTGCCTTCATGCGAGAGATGCTTAGGGATGCTCAGGGAGCAGTTCCTAATGCTGCTAATGGTGGTAGTGTAGTGGTGCAGGCGCCTAGGGCCGATTTTGCCAAGCTCAACAAGGATTATACTAAACTTGGTGGAAATCCGTTCCACAAAACGGAATTGGCTACGGAGGTTCAAGATTGGCTTGATAGCTGTGAGCACATCTTCGAGGATTTGGGGATCGAGGATGCAATGAAGAGAAAGTTAGCATCGCGTCAGGTTTAAGGACGAGCTATGAATTGGTGGAATGCTACTAAAGCGGACACTCCCGAGGATCAAGTCACTTGGAATCAGTTTAAGACCCGTTTCAATGACAAGTTTATCCCAGCTTCTCAGAAATCGGAATTGTTCTGGAAGTTTTTGGTGCTTAGGCAGAATGGTAGGGCAGTCTCAGAGTATATTGCTGAATTTGATACCTTATCGAAATATGGATTGTCCCTTATCGATACTGTCGAGAAGAAGAACGAGAAGTTCATAACTGACCTAGATGGGTACTTGGGGGAAAGACTCATAAACCATATCGATGATACATTCGAATCTATTGTGGGAAAGGCATTGAGGTCTGGGAGCCTTTACCCCAAGTCAAAAACCGAGGTTGTTGTTACATCTGCAGAGGAGCCAAAGCCGCAGGCAAGCGGTGGAGGCAAAAATAATTCCCAGAATAAGAGGAAGTAGAACCAGACGAAGGATGGTCAGAAAAAGAAGAATAATAAAGATATTGAGTGCTTTAGCTTTGGCAAGAAGGGCCACCATGCCAGCAATTGTCAAGAAAAACTAGGGGAAAAGAAGTTCTTGAACTATGGCCAAGTGGGACATTTTAAGAATGAATGTCCACAACCTCCTAAGGAGAAGCAAATGGTGAAAGCATATGCTATCAACAATATTCCTTCTTCGTCGAATGTCCCAACTGCGAGGCAGAAGGTAAAAGGTGTTGTTATTCAAGGTATACTTTCTATTTATGATGTTTCTTTTCGAGTGTTGTTTGATACCGGGGCTTCTCATTCCTTCGTATCTAGTGACCTGGTAGATAGGTTGGAATTGGAACCCGAGATTGTCGATAGACCTTTAGTTGTGACGAACCCGATCGTGGTTCGATCAACCTTAATATGGTTTGTCGAAATTTGATCTTATAAGTCATGGATGTATGCTTGCTTGTGATTGATTTGTTTTGGGCTTTACTGGGTTTGGCATTATTTTGGGAGTCGATTGGCTCCAAAGGTATGGGGTGGTGGTAGATTGTGAGGAGTCTTCGGTGACCATAAGAGCGGATGATGGGCAGAGGGTGGTATTGGGTTGCCTACCTAGTGATGAGGTGATGGCTAGTTTTCTACATTCCCTCGACATCTTGCAAGATGAGTTATCAGATGTGCCTATTGCTGGCGAATATCCGAACATCTTCGAGGAAGTGACCGGACTTCCACCACACCGAGAGATTGAGTTTCAGATTGATTTAGTGAAAGATGCCGGACCTATAGTGATGCCTCTTCGTCGAACGATGCCAAGGGAGTAGCGAGAGCTCGAGGTGCAAGTGAGCAACCTTTTGAAGAAGGGATTTATCAAAAGGAGTGTTTCCGAGTGGGGAGCACCAGTTGTATTTGCTACCAAGGCCGATGGTTCCCTTCGTTTATGTGTAGACTACTGTGAGCTGAACAAGGTGACTAGGAAGAATAAGTATCCTCTTCCATGGATAGATGATTTGTTTGATCAACTGAATGGAGCAAGAATGTTTTCCCAGTTGGATCTCGCGACAGGTTTTCATCAGTTCTGAGTAGCGGTTGAGAGTATACCTAAAACGGCATTTCGGACGGCGTCTGGATTCTATGAGTGGTTGGTCATGCTATTTGGGTTGACCAATGCACCCGCATATTTTGTGGATCTTATGAATAGAGTTTTCAGAGATTAATTAAATAAGTTTGTTCTTGTGTTCGTGGATGATATCTTGGTTTACTCAAGGACAGAGGAAGAACTCAAGGAACATTTGAAGACAGTGATGAGGGTGTTAAGAAAGCACCAATTGAAAGCAAATTTTTCTAAGTGTCACTTCTGGAGGAGGGATGTGAGATTCTTGGGCCATGTTATTTCATAGAATGGTATTACTGTGGATCCTGCGAAAGTGGCTACGGTACAAGATTGGTCTACGCCCTAGAACGCAACGGACGTGAGAAGTTTCTTGGGGTTAGCTGGATACTATCGTAAGTTTATCCAAGACTTTTCGAAGATAGCAGCACCGTTAACTCAGTTGACTAAGAAGAATCTAGCTTTCGTTTGGGACGAAAGGTGTGAGAATGCATTTAAGAGCATAAAGGAAAAATTAACGTGTGCACCATTGTTAGTTATTCCTAAAGGGAACGAAGAGATGACGGTATACACGGATGCCTGTGGTACCGGACTAGGTGCTGTGCTGATGCAAGGAGGTAGGGTTGTAGCTTATGCTAGTCGGCAACTGAAACCGCATCAGAAAAGATATCCTACCCATGATTTGGAATTGGCAGCGACCGTGTTCGCGTTAAAGATGTGGAGACACAATCTTTTGGGAGAATGGTTTGAGTTGTTTACCGATCATAAGTCATTAAAGTGTCTTTTCTCTCAGAGAGATTTAAATCTTCATCAACAGAGATGGTTAGAGTTCTTGGCTTCATATGATTTCAATATTGCATACACACCCGAGAAGGGCAATGCGATAGCTGATGCATTGAGTAGGAGGCATGCCAGTTTGGGGGCTATGTTTCTGGAATGGAAGCAACTAGAATATATCGCGGGATATGATTTCAGACCTAAGCGTGAACTAGATCCAGAGATATTAGTATATTTGACAATCAGGCCAACCTTGATTGAACGGATTGGTTCCAGTTAGATGGACGATCCTAATCTATTGGAAATCATCTCCAAGGTAGAGATGGGTATCGACGGCGAGAGAATGAACAAGTATGGTCTTGATCGAGAACGATGGCTTCGAAAGAATGGAAGGCTAGTTGTACCCAACGTTAATGGGTTGAGAGATGAAGTGCTTAGAAAGTGTCATCACTCGAAACTGACTATACATCCCGGTGGTAACAAAATGTATCGAGACATGAAGCAGACCTACTATTGGGAAGGGATGAAGAGAGATGTTGGGAAGTTTATATCTAAGTGCATGAACTGCCAGTTAGTTAAAGCCGAGCAAAAGAAGCTTAGTGGTTTGTTACAACTGTTGGAAATTCCCAAATGGAAATGGGAACAAGTCTCAATGGATTTCATTGACGGTTTGCCAAGGACTAGATCGGGTCATGATAATATTTGGGTGATTGTCGATCGATTGACCAAAAGTGCAAGGTTTATACCAGTCAAGTCGAATAGAACGGCAGCTAAGTTAACAAAACAGTATATGAAGTGGGTAGTGAGATTTCATGGAGTACCTAAAGGTATTGTGAGCGACCGAGGTCCATTATTTACTAGTGGGTTTTGGAAGAGCTTACAAGAGGCTTTAGGGTCAGAATTACATCTCAGTACCGCATACCATCCTCAAACCGACTGTCAAACAGAGAGGGTGAATCGTGTATTAGAGGATCTTTTGAGAGCTTGAAAAATGGATTTTGGAGGGTCATGGGATGGCCATTTGCATCTAGTTGAGTTCGCGTATAATAATAGTTATCAGTCCAGTATTGGTATGGCTCCATTTGAAGCTTTGTATGAAAGACCGTGCAACTCACCATCATGTTGGTTGGAAACCTGTGAGAAATTTGTGCTTGGGCCGGATGTAATAAGAGAAACTTCAAATAAAATCAAGGTTATTCAACAACGAATGAAGGCTGCCAAAGACAGGCAGAAGAGCTATGTTGATAAAAGACGAAGAGAATTGAAATTCTCCGTTGGCGACTTGGTATTCGTCAAGATCTCTCCGTTGAAGAGTGTGATTCGTTTTGGTAAGAGAGGTAAGTTGGCACCAACGTTTGTTGGTCCATTTCTAGTTCTCGAACAAGTTGGGAATCTAGCGTATAAAGTTGGATTACCAGAAAAAATGGCGGGAGTGCACAACGTGTTTTATGTTTCCCAG